>CM051237.1:310674658-313074658 GCA_027917425.1 Gastrophryne carolinensis
CAGCAGCAGGAGCCCAATATACACTGGAGTTGGCTTCAGGAGGCCCAAAAATTGGATGAATCACACCTGGAGTTGGCAGGAGTTGACAGCAGCAGCAGCAGGAGCCCAAATATACACTGGAGTTGGCTTCAGGAGCCCAAAAATTGGATGAATCACACCCTGGAGTTGGCAGAAGTTGGCAGCAGCAGCAGCAGGAGCCCAAATATACACTGGAGTTGGCTTCAGGAGCCCAAAAATTGGATGAATCACACCCTGGAGTTGGCAGGAGTTGACAGTAGCAGCAGCAGGAGCCCAAATATACACTGGAGTTGGCTTCAGGAGCCCAAAAATTGGATGAAGAATCACACCCTGGAGTTGGCAGAAGTTGGCAGCAGCAGCAGCAGGAGCCCAAATATACACTGGAGTTGGCTTCAGGAGCCCAAAAATTGGATGAATCACACCCTGGAGTTGGCAGGAGTTGACAGTAGCAGCAGCAGGAGCCCAAATATACACTGGAGTTGGCTTCAGGAGCCCAAAAATTGGATGAATCACACCCTGGAGTTGGCAGAAGGTTGGCAGCAGCAGCAGCAGCCCAAATATACACTGAGTTGCTTCAGGAGCCCAAAAATTGGATGAATCACACCCATGGAGTTGGCAGGAGTTGACAGCAGCAGCAGCAGGAGCCCAAATATAACACTGAGGTTGGCTTCAGGAGCCCAAAAATTGGATGAATCACACCCTGGAGTTGGCAGGAGTTGACAGTAGCAGCAGCAGGAGCCCAAAAAATGGCCTAAAGACATAAATATGTTTTGCACCATGGAAAGTGTAAAACGTGGCACCATGCTGAATCTAGTCGCATGCATCAGGCATTGGTGGGTGGAAATCCTGGCTGATCCATCCCTGATTCATTTTGACAAAGGTGAGTCTCTCCACATTTTTAGTTGACAGACGAGTTCTCCTCGCTGTAACTATGGCCCCCGCCGCACTAAACACCCGCTCAGATGGCACGCTACTTGCCGGGCAGGACAGCTTTTCCAGGGCAAACTCTGCTAGTTGCGGCCACAAATCAAGTTTGGCTGCCCAGAAGTCCAGCGGATCCTCAAGGTGTGTTGGCATGGTCATGTCAAAGTATGACATGACCTGCTGGTTCAGGTCCTGCTCCAGGTCTTCCTGCTGCTCATGAGTAGCCTCACTATGCGGGTGTAGAAAGCTACTCATTAGCGACTGAAGACTGAGGCTGCTGCTGCTGATGGAGCTTCTGCTGCTGCTGCTGCCAACCCCCCCAGCGGCCATGGCAGTGGAAGGTGAGCGCAGAGGTCCCCTCGAGTCAGACCTGCGAGAGTATGGACCATGGCGCAGATAGGCATCGGCCAACTGCCTACGTAGAATGTCTTTGTAGTAGTTGAGTTTGTCCTCCCTCTCGGTGGGTTTAAAAAATGCCCCCATTTTGTGCCGGAAGCGAGGGTCCAATAAGGTGGACAGCCAGAAGTCATCCCGCCGACAGATGGAAACAATTCTGGGGTCACTACGCAAGCACGTGAGCATGCTTCGTGCCATTTGCGCAAGTGACTCGGATGGACTACCTGTCTCCATCTCCACTGCATACTGCCACGGTGTGCCCGGGTCCTCTGTCTCTCCTTCCTCAAAAACCTCTAGCTCCTCTGGCTGCTCCTGCTCCTCCTCTCCTGTCCGCTGACTAGATAAACCAGCCATTTCGCCAAGCCTAAACTGTGTTTCGCTGGGCAACTCCTCCTCCTCCTCTTCCTCCTCCTCCTCCTCCAGTTCAGCTCCAAGGGGGTTCATGTGGCCGTAAGATGTAAACGCCATGTCTCCAGTGCCCTGACCAGCCATGGTTTCCAACATGTGCTGTAGTACATGAAGCAGTGGAATCACGTCGTTCATCCCGTAATCCTGCCGACTGACAAATAAAGTGGCTTCCTCAAAGGGCCTGAGCAAACGGCAGGTGTCACGTATGAGCTGCCACTGGTTGACATTGAAGTTACACAGGGGAGTCCCCCTATCTGCTTGGATCATCAGGAAATCCGTGATGGCTTTTCTCTGTTCATATAATCGGTCCAACATGTGAAGGGTGGAATTCCAACGGGTGGAAACATCGCAAATCAGACTATGTTGGGGGATACCATTCTGACGCTGTAGCTCAAGAAGGGTGTGTTTGGCGGTGTAGGAGTGGCTGAAGTGCATGCAAAGTTTCCGTGAAGTTGTTAGGATGTCCTGCAGATGGGGGGAACACTTCAGAAACCGCTTGACAACCAGATTGAAGACGTGAGCCATGCAGGGGGCATGGGTCAGGCTTCCTTGGCGCAGCGCAGACAAAATGTTCTTCCCATTGTCGGTAACCATGATTCCCATTTTAAGTTTTCTCGGAGTAAGCCATGTTTGGATTTCCTGATGAATACATTTAAGCAGTTCCTCCCCTGTGTGACTCCGTTCGCCAAGACAAACCATGTGAAGCACTGCGTGACACCTCCGTGCCCTGCACACATGGTAGACTGGAGGGGCACTGAGACTTGAGCCTACAGTGGAGGGTGAGGAGATGGCGGAGGATGAGGAGGCCGAGTCGCACGGTGTCACAGGCCCAATGGGCAGAGAGCGCGGAGGCCGAAGCGGCGTGACCTGTCCAAGTTGCTGCTGCAAAGGGACCACATTCACCCAGTGGGCCGTAAACGACATGTACTGCCCCTGACCGTAGTTACAGCTCCAGATGTCGGCGCTGCCATGTATTTTGCTACACACCGACAGGCTCAAGGACTGGCCCACCTTCTGTTCAACAAAAGTGTGCAGCGCTGGTACTGCCTTCTTGGCAAAGAAATGACGGCTTGGGACTCTCCACCTCGGCTCGGCACAAGCCATCAGTTCTCTGAAAGGTGCAGATTCCACCACCTGAAAAGGGAGCGACTGCAGCACCAGCAACTTGGACAGGAGCACATTCAGCTTCTGCGCCGTAGGATGAGTGGGCGCATACTGCTGTCTCTTGGACATGGCTTCGCTGATGGATTGCTGGCGGGATGCATGACTTGGAGGAGGAGGAGGAGGAGCAGGAGCGACAGAGGATGGGTATGACGCACAGCTGCCTTCGGCTGAGGTGCTGGAGCCTTGGCTGGCAGAAATTGGGAGCTCACTTGGTGAGGAAGCAGACTGGACCACCCCTTGGGAGCCTCGGTTCTCCCAGGTCGTTTTATGGTGACGCATCATATGTTGACGCAGGGCCGTGGTGCCAACATTTGGACCCTGGCCACGCTTCACCTTTTGCCTACATATCTTGCATGTGGCCATGTTACCCTCCTGCGGATGCCTCAGGAAAAACTGCCACACTGCCGAGTAGCTACTTTTCCCACCCCCTGGCCTCACTGATTCACTGCTGCTGTTGCCAACTCCAGGAACCCCTGCTCCACTACCTCCCGATAAGGTAGACTGCCGCACAGCAGGTGCTCTACCCCGGCCCCGGCCCCGGCCGGCTCCAGCCTTTGGAATTGTGCCCCCATGCTGACTGCTACCACTTTGCTGCCTCAGCTGCTGACTCCGGGGCAACCTGCACCCCTCTTCTCCTGATGATGACGATGAAGCCCCTTCATCACCCGGCTCCCAAGTGCGATCGGCTTCATCGTCATCATCATCATCATCACCGGGTTGTGGCTGTACGTCACTGATGTTCGTGGATTCGTCAACAGTGTCTGGCGCAGGAGCTGGAACGCTCGCAGCACCCACGACACTGTCCACATCACTATTTGTCTGCCTAGCTAAAGAAGCCACCTCCATTTCTTGGCTGGGCAGTAGCTGCTGACTGTCCTCTATCTGATGGTCCTCCTCACTAAAGAGTGGAGCTGAACCCAAAGCATAGGATACGTCGCTGGGGGAGGGAACGGCGTAGGCCAGAGGCAATGGGAGGACAGGGACTGCTCTCGGGGCATGCCAACTCAGGGTTGTGTCAGAGGAACCTACCGACCCTAGACTGGGGGTCTCAGACGTAAGTTGTGATGATGTTGTTGATGAGCGCGTCAACCAATCTACCACGGCAGATGCGTTACTGGTGGAGACCCGACCGCTAGCAGATACTGGCAGATTAGGTCTCTCAGCGTGACTCCTGCTGCTACTGGCCCCCAGTCTGATGCGAGCTCTTCCTGCGGAATCTTGGCCTCTGCCACTCCTCTTTTCACTTCCAGGCACTTGTCTGCCCGACATAGTCTAACTGGCGTGGTAGTAGGTGATATTTAAAAAAACCCCGGGCAGCGGTGGGTCTATATGAAACAGAATATAATGCACACCAAAAGTGAGCAGTAACACTCAGCCTCCAACAGGCCTGCTTAGTGTAAATAAGAGAGCTGCTTAGTGTAAATAAAGAGGGGTATGCTATGTTACAGAATGGGATGCCTCAACAGAAGTGCACCTGGCAGGCAGCAGTAAGCCTATGCCCAGCAAAAGTGTCTTATAATATAAATATAATAAGAGCAAATGCTTATATGGTCTTAAACAGAGGCTGCTTTAGTCACAGAATGGGATGCCCTGGGCAGGAATCGACCTGGCAGGGTCCAGTAGGGCTTTGGCCAGCAAAAGTGTCTTTATCAGGCCTAATTTCAAATATGATTAGAGCAAATGCTTATATGGTCTTAAACAGAGGCTGCTTTAGTCACAGAATGGGATGCCCCGGGCAGGAATCGAGCTGCCAGGGTACAGTAGTGCTTTGGCCAGCAAAAGTGTCTTTATCAGGCCTAATTTCAAATATGATTAGAGCAAATGCTTATATGGTCTTAAACAGAGGCTGCTTTAGTCACAGAATGGGATGCCCCGGGCAGGAATCGAGCTGCCAGGGTACAGTAGTGCTTTGGCCAGCAAAAGTGTCTTTATCAGGCCTAATTTCAAATATGATTAGAGCAAATGCTTATATGGTCTTAAACAGAGGCTGCTTTAGTCACAGAATGGGATGCCCCGGGCAGGAATCGAGCTGCCAGGGTACAGTAGTGCTTTGGCCAGCAAAAGTGTCTTTATCAGGCCTAATTTCAAATATGATTAGAGCAAATGCTTATATGGTCTTAAACAGAGGCTGCTTTAGTCACAGAATGGGATGCCCCGGGCAGGAATCGAGCTGCCAGGGTACAGTAGTGCTTTGGCCAGCAAAAGTGTCTTTATCAGGCCTAATTTCAAATATGATTAGAGCAAATGCTTATATGGTCTTAAACAGAGGCTGCTTTAGTCACAGAATGGGATGCCCCGGGCAGGAATCGAGCTGCCAGGGTACAGTAGTGCTTTGGCCAGCAAAAGTGTCTTTATCAGGCCTAATTTCAAATATGATTAGAGCAAATGCTTATATGGTCTTAAACAGAGGCTGCTTTAGTCACAGAATGGGATGCCCCGGGCAGGAATCGAGCTGCCAGGGTACAGTAGTGCTTTGGCCAGCAAAAGTGTCTTTATCAGGCCTAATTTCAAATATGATTAGAGCAAATGCTTATATGGTCTTAAACAGAGGCTGCTTTAGTCACAGAATGGGATGCCCCGGGCAGGAATCGAGCTGCCAGGGTACAGTAGTGCTTTGGCCAGCAAAAGTGTCTTTATCAGGCCTAATTTCAAATATGATTAGAGCAAATGCTTATATGGTCTTAAACAGAGGCTGCTTTAGTCACAGAATGGGATGCCCCGGGCAGGAATCGAGCTGCCAGGGTACAGTAGTGCTTTGGCCAGCAAAAGTGTCTTTATCAGGCCTAATTTCAAATATGATTAGAGCAAATGCTTATATGGTCTTAAACAGAGGCTGCTTTAGTCACAGAATGGGATGCCCCGGGCAGGAATCGAGCTGCCAGGGTACAGTAGTGCTTTGGCCAGCAAAAGTGTCTTTATCAGGCCTAATTTCAAATATGATTAGAGCAAATGCTTATATGGTCTTAAACAGAGGCTGCTTTAGTCACAGAATGGGATGCCCCGGGCAGGAATCGAGCTGCCAGGGTACAGTAGTGCTTTGGCCAGCAAAAGTGTCTTTATCAGGCCTAATTTCAAATATGATTAGAGCAAATGCTTATATGGTCTTAAACAGAGGCTGCTTTAGTCATAGAATGGGATGCCCCGGGCAGGAATCGAGCTGCCAGGGTACAGTAGTGCTTTGGCCAGCAAAAGTGTCTTTATCAGGCCTAATTTCAAATATGATTAGAGCAAATGCTTATATGGTCTTAAACAGAGGCTGCTTTAGTCACAGAATGGGATGCCCCGGGCAGGAATCGAGCTGCCAGGGTACAGTAGTGCTTTGGCCAGCAAAAGTGTCTTTATCAGGCCTAATTTCAAATATGATTAGAGCAAATGCTTATATGGTCTTAAACAGAGGCTGCTTTAGTCACAGAATGGGATGCCCCGGGCAGGAATCGAGCTGCCAGGGTACAGTAGTGCTTTGGCCAGCAAAAGTGTCTTTATCAGGCCTAATTTCAAATATGATTAGAGCAAATGCTTATATGGTCTTAAACAGAGGCTGCTTTAGTCACAGAATGGGATGCCCCGGGCAGGAATCGAGCTGCCAGGGTACAGTAGTGCTTTGGCCAGCAAAAGTGTCTTTATCAGGCCTAATTTCAAATATGATTAGAGCAAATGCTTATATGGTCTTAAACAGAGGCTGCTTTAGTCACAGAATGGGATGCCCCGGGCAGGAATCGAGCTGCCAGGGTACAGTAGTGCTTTGGCCAGCAAAAGTGTCTTTATCAGGCCTAATTTCAAATATGATTAGAGCAAATGCTTATATGGTCTTAAACAGAGGCTGCTTTAGTCACAGAATGGGATGCCCCGGGCAGGAATCGAGCTGCCAGGGTACAGTAGTGCTTTGGCCAGCAAAAGTGTCTTTATCAGGCCTAATTTCAAATATGATTAGAGCAAATGCTTATATGGTCTTAAACAGAGGCTGCTTTAGTCACAGAATGGGATGCCCCGGGCAGGAATCGAGCTGCCAGGGTACAGTAGTGCTTTGGCCAGCAAAAGTGTCTTTATCAGGCCTAATTTCAAATATGATTAGAGCAAATGCTTATATGGTCTTAAACAGAGGCTGCTTTAGTCACAGAATGGGATGCCCCGGGCAGGAATCGAGCTGCCAGGGTACAGTAGTGCTTTGGCCAGCAAAAGTGTCTTTATCAGGCCTAATTTCAAATATGATTAGAGCAAATGCTTATATGGTCTTAAACAGAGGCTGCTTTAGTCACAGAATGGGATGCCCCGGGCAGGAATCGAGCTGCCAGGGTACAGTAGTGCTTTGGCCAGCAAAAGTGTCTTTATCAGGCCTAATTTCAAATATGATTAGAGCAAATGCTTATATGGTCTTAAACAGAGGCTGCTTTAGTCACAGAATGGGATGCCCCGGGCAGGAATCGAGCTGCCAGGGTACAGTAGTGCTTTGGCCAGCAAAAGTGTCTTTATCAGGCCTAATTTCAAATATGATTAGAGCAAATGCTTATATGGTCTTAAACAGAGGCTGCTTTAGTCACAGAATGGGATGCCCCGGGCAGGAATCGAGCTGCCAGGGTACAGTAGTGCTTTGGCCAGCAAAAGTGTCTTTATCAGGCCTAATTTCAAATATGATTAGAGCAAATGCTTATATGGTCTTAAACAGAGGCTGCTTTAGTCACAGAATGGGATGCCCCGGGCAGGAATCGAGCTGCCAGGGTACAGTAGTGCTTTGGCCAGCAAAAGTGTCTTTATCAGGCCTAATTTCAAATATGATTAGAGCAAATGCTTATATGGTCTTAAACAGAGGCTGCTTTAGTCACAGAATGGGATGCCCCGGGCAGGAATCGAGCTGCCAGGGTACAGTAGTGCTTTGGCCAGCAAAAGTGTCTTTATCAGGCCTAATTTCAAATATGATTAGAGCAAATGCTTATATGGTCTTAAACAGAGGCTGCTTTAGTCACAGAATGGGATGCCCCGGGCAGGAATCGAGCTGCCAGGGTACAGTAGTGCTTTGGCCAGCAAAAGTGTCTTTATCAGGCCTAATTTCAAATATGATTAGAGCAAATGCTTATATGGTCTTAAACAGAGGCTGCTTTAGTCACAGAATGGGATGCCCCGGGCAGGAATCGAGCTGCCAGGGTACAGTAGTGCTTTGGCCAGCAAAAGTGTCTTTATCAGGCCTAATTTCAAATATGATTAGAGCAAATGCTTATATGGTCTTAAACAGAGGCTGCTTTAGTCACAGAATGGGATGCCCCGGGCAGGAATCGAGCTGCCAGGGTACAGTAGTGCTTTGGCCAGCAAAAGTGTCTTTATCAGGCCTAATTTCAAATATGATTAGAGCAAATGCTTATATGGTCTTAAACAGAGGCTGCTTTAGTCACAGAATGGGATGCCCCGGGCAGGAATCGAGCTGCCAGGGTACAGTAGTGCTTTGGCCAGCAAAAGTGTCTTTATCAGGCCTAATTTCAAATATGATTAGAGCAAATGCTTATATGGTCTTAAACAGAGGCTGCTTTAGTCACAGAATGGGATGCCCCGGGCAGGAATCGAGCTGCCAGGGTACAGTAGTGCTTTGGCCAGCAAAAGTGTCTTTATCAGGCCTAATTTCAAATATGATTAGAGCAAATGCTTATATGGTCTTAAACAGAGGCTGCTTTAGTCACAGAATGGGATGCCCCGGGCAGGAATCGAGCTGCCAGGGTACAGTAGTGCTTTGGCCAGCAAAAGTGTCTTTATCAGGCCTAATTTCAAATATGATTAGAGCAAATGCTTATATGGTCTTAAACAGAGGCTGCTTTAGTCACAGAATGGGATGCCCCGGGCAGGAATCGAGCTGCCAGGGTACAGTAGTGCTTTGGCCAGCAAAAGTGTCTTTATCAGGCCTAATTTCAAATATGATTAGAGCAAATGCTTATATGGTCTTAAACAGAGGCTGCTTTAGTCACAGAATGGGATGCCCCGGGCAGGAATCGAGCTGCCAGGGTACAGTAGTGCTTTGGCCAGCAAAAGTGTCTTTATCAGGCCTAATTTCAAATATGATTAGAGCAAATGCTTATATGGTCTTAAACAGAGGCTGCTTTAGTCACAGAATGGGATGCCCCGGGCAGGAATCGAGCTGCCAGGGTACAGTAGTGCTTTGGCCAGCAAAAGTGTCTTTATCAGGCCTAATTTCAAATATGATTAGAGCAAATGCTTATATGGTCTTAAACAGAGGCTGCTTTAGTCACAGAATGGGATGCCCCGGGCAGGAATCGAGCTGCCAGGGTACAGTAGTGCTTTGGCCAGCAAAAGTGTCTTTATCAGGCCTAATTTCAAATATGATTAGAGCAAATGCTTATATGGTCTTAAACAGAGGCTGCTTTAGTCACAGAATGGGATGCCTCACAGCAGACTTAAGATCAGTTCAGTATATATGCACAGTTAGTTACTATAAGCAGCCTGAAAACGCTAACAAAGGCTGGATGAAAAAAAAAAAATCTCCCTGTCAGCCAGCTCCGTTTTTCCTACCTTTCCCTGGCTTTCTGTCTGTCTCCTGTCTGTCTCCTGCCTGTCTCCTTCCTGTCTCCAGCCTGTCCCTGTCTGTCCCTGTCTGTCCCTGTCTGTCCCTGTCTCCAGCCTGTCTCCAGCCTGTCTAACTGCCTCAGCTACACAGCGTTCTGTCTGTCTGTCACGAATGCAATAGAGAAATGAGGAAAAGCAAGATGGCCGCCGTTAAATACCGCTGTGTGACGTCACCGGGCTTGCTGGCTGCTGATAGGCTGCATGTGACTGCCCCAGCTTGCACTAGCGCGGGATACATGTCCAGACATGTCCCGCCCGCCATCTTAGAATGCCTGTAATGTAAATGAATGGATGTTAAAGGAAAACTTCGAGTGATCGAATCGCGGGGAAATTCGGATTCGATCCGAATCGAATTTTTCCTGAAATTCGGATCGAATCCGGGTTCGTCCGGATCGATTCGCTCATCCCTAGTGTGTATCTATATTGTGAAGTTGGTTGCTTAAGCCAGATGATGGGCTGGCCTGGAAAGGTGAGATTTGGGGGCACTTTTGAAGGTTTTTGCGTTGGGAAATATCATATTGTCTGAATGAGGGCATTCCAGAGGGTTAGAGTGCTGCATGTGAAGTCCCCAAGATAAATGTGAGATGAGATGATAAGGACAGCAGAAGGCCTTTGCCAGTGTGGGGACTATGTCCAGGATAGGATAGCTGCATAATTGTTTAAAGTAATTGTTCAGACTATAAAAAAACACTTGTACTCACCTTGTGTACCACGAAGATGATCCCTACCAGTCTGGTGCTCTTACCCAATCGTCAGATTGAGTCCTGCCTCTTGGGGGGGGGGGGAGGCATGCTGACATCACTGTGAAGGAAAGCATGGGGTGGCTCTTCATCTTGCAGGGGCATTAGACTGGGGTGCCGCAGGAATTGAACTGATCAGGTAAGATCTTGAGCACTGGAATCGAAGCAATCATCAGGGTGAGACAAAGGGGCACATGTGTTAAAACAAGATGTTTCAAATTTATTATTTCAGATACTGGAAGCTGGTGGAGGGACTGACAGAGAGGAGTTGGCGAGAGTTGCAATTGGATTGAAGGGGTAGTAGTCAGGGAATGATCAGGGCATGCACTAGAATTTCAGTGGTTTCAGGTGTGAATAACATGTTTTCCGTAGCCTTGACCAAATTTGCACACACTGCAGTAGAGATTTTGTCCCACTCC
The DNA here is from genome assembly GCA_027917425.1 of Gastrophryne carolinensis. NCBI lineage: Eukaryota > Metazoa > Chordata > Amphibia > Anura > Microhylidae > Gastrophryne > Gastrophryne carolinensis. The sequence goes on from CM051237.1 coordinate 310,685,292, forward strand.
TGCATACAGATTTTGTGTTCTGGGCTGTCGTAGGGAAATATTGATTTTCATCTCCCTCCAAAGTTTTTATATTGGGATCAGGTCTGAAGACTGGCTAGGCCACTCCAGGACCCTGAAATCCTTCTTGTGGAGCCAATCCCTGCCCTGGCTATGTGTGTTGGGTGATTGTTATGCTGAAAGACTTCAATGCTCTTGTTGTGACCAAAATCTTGTGAAGCATGGCCCCATCAATCATCCCTTCAATATGGTGCAGTCATTCTGTCCCCCCAGCAGAAAAACAACAAAGTGTGATATTTCCACTACCATGCATCAGGGTTGGGACTGTGTTCCACATGACCTTCTCCGATGCCTCCTATGGATCATCCAGATGGTCATTGGTGAACTTCAAATGGGCCTGGACATGTACTGGTGCAAGCCTGGGGACCTTTGAGGGGGGAATCTTTGAGACTGTGGTCTCAGCTCTCGAGGACATTGACCAGGTCCTCCTGTGCAGTTGATTCCTGACCTTTTTTAGAATCATCCTTACCCCAAGAGGTGAGATCTTTCATGGAGCCCTAGACTTAGAAAGATTAGCAGTCATCCTGTGTTGCTTCCATTTTCTAATAGTGGCGGCAACAGTTGCTTTCTCACCAACTTGCCTATTGCCCTGTATCCCATCCCAGCCTTGAACAGGTCTACAATTGTACACATTGTACAATTGGCACAATTGTCCCTGGTGTCCCTAGACAGTTCCTTCGTCTTGGTGATGGTAGAGAAGTTGGAGTGTGATTGATTGAGTGTGTGAACAGATGTTTTTATATAGGTAATGAGATCAAACAGGTGCAATTAATAGAGGCAATGAGACCTCTCCATTCTTTGTACGTGGGAAAACTTGCAAAATCAGCAGTGTATCAAATACCTCCACTGTATATATGTTCTGCAGGCATTTTGTTACAGAACTTCAACTGCTGACTTTCCGATTGGTTAAGTAAACAAAAGGTAGCTTTACCTGTTGGTTTCTCCAGTATTGAACTGCTTGGTGTGAATGAGGAAAGGAGGTTTTATTCAGGTTTTCTTCTAAAGCCCCATTACTCTTTATTTTAGGGATTCATAGGTAGAGCCCATGAGGGTTATCCAAATGATTTGGGATATTACTGGACAGGCTGACCCATTATTAATATTATTGTTTATTTATATAGCGTCATCATCTTCCGTAGGGCTGTACAAAGTAGTAATTACAGACAGGGTAGAAACATACAGTACATAGACTATTACAAATGCAGTGTTACAGAGTTTACAATGAATATTCTGAATACAAGATAAAATAGGGGAGAAATATCCCTGCCCCTGCGAGCTTACAGTCTACAGGATGAGGGGTGGAGACAAGGGGGAAGGATCACAAACAGTATAGAGCTTTGTGGCATGTGCCCTTTAGAGAATTGCTTAAGCCAGATTGTATGCTTGTCTGAATAAGTGCGTTTTAAGTGCACCTTTGAAGTTTTTGAGGGTTGTGGAGTGGTGGATTGGGTGGGGGAGGGCATTCCAGAAGAGGAGGTGACCAGGGTGGAGGACAGGAGAAGGTCGGCAGCAGAGCGGAGGCTGCGTCTAGGTTGATATTATTGGATTAGAGATGTAGGGAAGGGCCTGGTTGGAGAGAGCTTTGTAGGCGAGACACATGAGGGTTATCCAAATTTATTTGTGATATTACTGGAGAGGCTGACCCATGAGGGTTGTCCAAATGATTTGGGATATTATTGGATAGGCTGAGTTTTTCTATTTAAAAATAAATATCTATCCTGTCCCTTTGCCTCTGATGGAAAAATACTTCTTAATTCTTTTCACCTTCACAGTCCAATGATTTATAGTGTACACCATGGGGGCTCTAGATGACATCATTAGCACATGAAGTACTAATACTCCAATTCCTCTCTCTAGAATTTTGAGGAACCGGCCAGAGTGCCACACTGGTCTGAATACAATAAATTCACAAAACTGGGAACATATTTTCTCATGTTATGAGTTGTGAACTATGGTTTGGCATGAACCCAGTTTGGCTTTTGCTGAGCTGTGTGAAGAAGGATTCATTCTTCCCCTTACTTTCTCTTACTTTTCCTCTCTCTCTCTTTCTGTCCACCTTTATCTCTTTCTTTCTCTCTATCAGTCTCTTGCTCCTTTTCCCTCTCTCCTGATGTTATTACTAATATTTTCTTCTTTTACAAGAGCACCTGTACACATATGGGTTGATTCAAAGAAACATGTAACAGCTTGGATTTGGCTCACGATCATCCTATTTTTCACGTCCGCTCGTGCGTTCGTATGAACTTGCGAGTGATTCAATAAGCAAATACGTTTCTATCCTAAAATATACGTCCGTTCGTATGGCAGTTCGGGAATCAGACCTATGTCAGTTTCCATCCTGAATTTTCCGTTTCATTTCTCAGGTTGCAACATTGGTTTTGCCCTTTTTCCTTTTTTGTCTGGACGTAAATCCTTCTGATCTTGCGGCTCCGCACTACAAACTTACCTCATTAAAGTGCATTCTAAATATTTGGTCTTTTATTTTTCTTTATTTCTTTCATTTTGTAGTAACCAACCATTAATGAATGCATTTGCATAAGTAAATCTTACTTTGTTTAATTTTTAGTTAACTTGCATTTTTTACTTGTGGATTTAATTTTAATATTTATGCTTCAAATGGTACAACTTTAAATTTTTAGTGTGGTTACCCACACCCTCTACATACAGATTGCTCTCAAATATTAAAAAACACCCAGAAACTTCTGCATGTTATGAGCCTAGAAACAGCCAAGATGGCGGCTCAGGTATTATCGGGCAGCCTGCAAACAGAAAGGGCCTTGTGACTGTGTTGCTCTGGATTCTTTGATTTCTGACCTTTCCATGCCCCCAGCTCTACTGTGTCTGTGCAAAATACAGCAGTAACCCACATCCTGCACTTTATCCCGCTCTCCTCTCCTCAGTAAGTGTGATGCATCTGACCAAAGATGTGCTTAAATAATTAAACAAAGCAAAGGTAAACAACTACACCAATAAATGCAATCTAAAAATATTATTCTAGTACCTCAATTTTAAATTAAATAACAAAGGACATAAGTTTCTTTAATTAACGCAAATATATTGCCAAATAAAGGTTTACATGCAAAGGACTAATTAAGGTCCACATTACAATGCTTTTATAAGGCATACATGAATCAGGTATGCATTGCAATACAATTTATGGCCTCGGCCATGCTGATACATGCAGTTCATTGGAGCACAAGACGCGCAGACTCCTCCACTTAGCCAAAAAACCTGTTCACGAACAGCAATCCGGCTGCTAAAAGGTGTCGGCTGTGGCTTTCTTTTAAAACGCGTTTAGAGGTTTCTCTGAATCACACCTAAACACATCCAATTAACCTAAGTTTTACGTTTTGATCGTAAGTTTTACGTTTTGATCCTAAGTTTTACGTTTTGATCCTAAAATTTAGGAACGAACTTCCGCTGATCGTAAGAGCATATACGCATTCGTACGTAGGCTCGTGCGAGTCGTAAATGGCCAAAAAAACAGGAAAAAATGACTAACACCCACCCAAACTTACGATTCTCGATACGAAATCAATTAACTTTTGCTCTTTGAATCGAGGGGATATGGTATAGACATGTGGCAGCAAGCAAGTAAGCATGCCACATTTTTCTTATGTAGTTCAAATATCTGCGTTAGCATATTTAAACCTGATATATGAGACATACGATCTACAATACACTTGCCCAGACCCTTTTAACTGTATTAATATGTTTTCATACTTTGAAGAACCATTATTTTGAGAAAATGGCCCAATAATAAAAATCCAAATAAACATGCTAGATAGCAAGGGAAGGTTTTAGTTTTAAACTCTGCTTTAGAAAAAACAAAATCCAGCCAAGCCTTTTTTTCTTTTACCCCCCCCCCCCCACCAGCTTCTCATGATATGCCAAGCACATTCACAGAAAACATGTGCTCCTTGCTCATAATGTGCTAGGCACGTCATGGACAGACCCCCTAGGGAGCCAGGAAACCCCCTTTCCTGACTCCCTAGGGGGTCTAGTGTGGCAGTATGCCGGGGGCTGGAGGCAGTGTTGGGAATGCCTGGCATGTACTTTCACTTACCTAGCCCCCCTCGCTTGCACTCCCTTGCTGCAGCCTGTTTCCTGCCGCCATGATATACCTCAGTGTCCGCAGCCACCACAAATCTTCTCAGCGCTGTCTACAAAGGCAGCATGGGAAAGACCAGCCAGGGAACAGCGACCGGAGCTGTGAGAACTGTGGTGAGAGAAGAAGCCTGTCCCGATGCCGGTATGTCTGTGCCCACTGAGATGCCGATATGCCACTCCCTGAAATGCAAGTATGCCACCGGCTAAGATGCCAGTATGCCACCCACCGAGATGCCAATATGCCACCTGTTGAGGAGCCTGCTGGAGCCCAGGCCCTACCTACCCATTTGCCTGCCCACCTATATACTCACCCCCTAGCCTGACAACCTATCTGCCCACCTATCTGAAAGTAAAGTAAAAGCAATCAAGTAGAATAGCAGCATTGTCAAGAATACTTTGGGCCTTATTTATCACGGGCTAGCGCCAGGTAGTGTCTGACGAGCGCCAGGTACCGCCAGCTATCGGCGGCTACCGACTCAAGTACGCCCGGCGGCGGTCACAATGACGCATTTATCAAGCTAAATGAGGCTAGCGCCGGCGAGAGCGACGGCTAGCGCGGGATTCATCATGAAGCCGCCTGGAACGAACAGCGCCGCTGCAAATTCCTTCACAGCGCCAGGTATGACCTGTCGCTCCCTGGCGTTGTGCAATGCATTTCAATGGAGCAATCTTTAATTAATCATAATTAATTGGTATTTTTTTTTTTTTTTTTTTTTTAATGTCAAAAATTCTGAGACCACTTCTGCAATGTAAGTTTTTTTTTTTAAGTAAAAAAAAAAAAAAATTTGTGCAGAATTGATCTTACAGGTCTGATATTAATGTATTCATATTACAAAATGATTAAAAAAACATGTATAATGTTACAATCAAAAAATATGGTTGTTTAGGGGTTAAAAACTAGTTAACACCCATCGCTGCCAGCGCTCTGGGGTTTAAACAAGGAATGGACAGCGCCAGCAAATTCGGAGCGTGATTTGTTAATGAATATGAAGCAAGCCGTTCGCTCTGGCCATTCGTTGTCAGGCGCTCACATACAACGCTGAACCTGTGAAACAGCGACCCCTAAGCCCGTATTCAACATTACCGCACACCGACTGAGTCGCTGTCATCAAGCAAACGCCGGCCAAGCACAGCGAATACTAGCTGGCGCTGTAAAAATCAGGCTACAGTCGCTCATCTGTCGCTACCTGGCGCTATTAATGAATCGGCCTCTTTGTCTGGATGCCTGGAGAATAAATATCTATGTAATTGGGTTAAGCTAATCTATTTGGATAGAATAAGATTTCATATGAATTATCTGAAAATTAAGGTCCAAAACTTTGGAGCTTTATTTAGGATCAATCTAATACACTATTTTTTAAATTATGTTTAATTCGGACCTGAAATCTCATTTACATTCAGACAAATCCGATACATTTCTTATGCAACTAAAACTATATTGATATTACTGATATTAAATTGGCTGTTTCCTCCGAATAGCTTCCAACCTGAAACTAATCTCATGGTTGGATTAAGATGAAGCTGATACATTTTTTGTGTGCTTTTATTTCAAAATATAGGTTTATTATTAGAGTCCAGTCTGTCTTTAATTAGGAAAAAAAAGTATATTTTCATTTTTCTATGTAAGCTTGCTAGGGTGGGGCTCAGTCTTTAAATGTATTTTGTTTTTATAGCATTAACTTCAAACTTTGCAGCATCTTGCTTGTAATTATCTAGGTAGTGTACGCTTTTCCCTGTCTGTAATTAAACTTTTTATAGTACTACTAAAGAAGATGGTGCTATATAGATAAATGTGCTTGCGACAACTGAATTGCATCACTAGATTTATTAAATATTTACACATAAAGACCATTGATTTATTCTAAAAAGCAGGGCAGTTTCTAGGCAAAATAGCACAATGCGATCCCATCCTATGGAGCCGCTGCTGTCCCATACAGGTATGTGCCATGATGTGCCTTTCTTAGCAGCAGGCATTCCCCCCTCTCCATGAGTCCAATATTTTGGGCATAAGGGGCCCGTTGTATGGTCTGCACCACTAACAGGGGCTCTTTTCCATCTGCAGACAATAGGGTGGCTGGGATAAAGTGCCCCTAATGTTCTTAGTGCCCAGAGCTTGCCCTCCCCTAGAAACAGCCCTGCTAATCAGTGATTAACTTTACATTTGCTTCAAGTCATTATTTATGGAAATGTGGTGAGCAGTACTAATGCTTCCTAATGCTACCATTGGCTATTTCATGTTGATGATGCGATCAGGTGGGTGAAAAGTATTGAAAAGTAAGTACTCAGAGCTAAAAACGATTTGGTGAATAAAATTGTACTTTTATAAATCCAAACATCAGCCAGACAGAGCATGGTCAGATACAGCAGGCTGTTCCAAGTTGATCTCCCTAGCAATGACTATACCAGAAAACTGTTGCTCAGTTTGTTATTGTATCACACCCATAATAATTCAATAATTCAAATTCTTTCTCTGGAATCCTCCAGCAAATATAAAAGCCTAGGTGCAGTCAGTGAGGCATACTGAAATATTTTAACCATTATACAAGCAAGACCTTTTCTTTTGTATATCGGTAAACAAAGACTTACAGTGAAACTTACACTGACCACATCCTAATAGGTAGGATGTTCAACTGGAACAAGGGGGGATCTGGGTTGCTTAAAATTCTACTTCTGTAGACTATTAATTGAGGATGGGAAAAGAATACCCACAATTAGGCTCTTTTCACACCTCTCCGCTTGGGCTGCGTTGGGCAACACAGTCACAGTGTGGAAAATGCTGCCTATTGTTTTTATTGTATATTGCTGTGTATATATGTGAACTGGCCTATTAAAAACACTGGACAGCATTTTCCTTTGTGTTGTCCAACGCAGCACAAGTGGAGAGGTGTGAATAAGGCCTTAAGATTACCATTAAAAAAACAAATACCGGCACTGCCAGGCCAGTGGCCAGTAAAGTGAAAAGCAAGCACTGGCCAGGTGGCAACCCTAGTGAAAAGTCTTGTGCCACCTGCATTTTATCTTTCCCTTTAACCTGAAACTGTATAACTGTATGGTGCAAACTAGAATACTTACATATATTTTTTTCCTTTAGGCACACACCAGACCAACAGCCTTGCACAATCGGAAAATAAATCCCCAAAACCCCCTTGCTCCATCTGCATGCATGATACTGAATCCTTGTCAGCATTTACATTTACTCCTGTACCCACTCAAAGCTGAAACACTGCCTCACTGATTTTCTCTTGGTCGCAGCCATCTTGAAATACACGGGAGGCCTCTTTTTCCCAGCATCCCAGCCGTGCTAATACCTGGACTTAACTAAACTGACCGACAATGCAAAGTGGCAGAAAACCCCTTTGCAGGCCACTGGCAGGTCTATGGGTTGTCATTGAGGGGGCGAAACCGTACAATGGCAGGGGCTTCATAATAAAATAATTTTTATGTACAGAAATCCAAATTGAGGGTGCTGATTCAGTATAAATTACTATATACTCGAAGTGGACCAAAACCCAGGATTTTGACTTTTGGCCCTTGCTCCCAGGGCACCCCAATTGGGGGGTCCCCCGCTGTGTAACCCCCCCCCCCCCCCAGGTGGCCAGAACAAACTTACCTCTTCCCGGTCCTACGACACATGTGCAGCGCCTTGTCCAATCAACACGCTCAGACCTACTCGAGCCCCTCCGTCCAGGAGCCAGTCTAATGCGAGCGGATCTGAGCAAGCTGACAGACACATGCCCTGCTACCCTATAACAGGGAGCGTGCCCGTGCCAGCCATTCACAAATTCTGAAGGGATAGTGGGGATGCCCTGCTGAAGGGATAGCAGGATGCGCCCACTGTTCGCACATATGTCTTTGGACCAGAAATGAACGAGTTTTCGGGCAACATAGGGGGATTCACACAGCGGGGCACCCCCAATCGGGGTGCCCCAGGGGGAGCAAGTATGCTGGGGGAGTTTTGGTCCTCTTTAAATGTTTTTGCTCTGTTAGAAAAAGACACAACTGATTTTTGGTTGAGCAACTAATAAAGGAAAGTATTGATTGCTACAGTAACAAAGGTCATTTATGCTACTACATATACATAAGATGCGGATGTAGACATTGCTCCATGAATTAAAGAGGAACAACACACCCAATTTTCAATTTTTGGGATGCCCTGCTTTGTGTATCCTCCCCGGGTCGCCCCATATACTCACCTTCCTGTTGCTCCCACGGTGCAGACTCGTGAGAGGGAGAGCAGTGGGGGGAGGTGCAGTGTGAGAGGGAGAGCTCTGAATGGCTGAGCTCAGCCAATCAGTGCACTCGCTTTCACTCGGCTGGAGCCGAGTGCACCGGCTGGGATGCCCCAAGGAGTGGCACTTGGACTGTCTTGGAGTCTTTTAGACTTCAGGGCCTCCGATGTTCCTCTTTAATATTGACACAAAGGCTTTCACCAATGTTCTCAGCTGGAAAATGACTAATCCACAACATACATGCATCACTGAATGGCCTTCATCATTTAAAAAGTTGAGCCTTATGCACAGTTAATTTTTGAACTTTAGGAAGGCATTCAGAAATCGACGTGTGAGGACACCCTATGTTTGCTGCTCTTACTTGTACCACTATAACGGACTTTTAACCAGGTTGGAATAAAAGGATTTTTAATCTACTTCTCTACTATGTGGCTGGCTTCTTCATGGCCTTTGGACATTACCAAATTAAGAGGTGAGCACTCTAGCCCTGCCTGAGTAGGAAGCTATATTTCCCACCTTTGAGCTGGCATCCCTGTTCTTCATTCAGAAATTGGGTCACCACAAAACCCGTGATCCCTTTTCCCATTGGGTTTTCCCATGTTTTACTTGCCCATGTTAGGATCTACTATCAACCCACATTTTACTTACACACATATGGGGCCTTATTTATCAAGGGATAGCGCCAAGTAGTGTCTCACTAGCGCCAGGTATCGCCAGCTATCGGTGGCTACCGACTCCAGAACGACCGGCGGCGGACACAATCACGCATTTATCACGCTAAATGAGGCTAGCGCCGGCGAGAGCGTCAGCTAGCGCGGGATTCATCATGTAGCGGACTGCAACGAACAGCGCCGCTGCTAATCCCATCACAGCGCCAGGTATGACCTCTCGCTACCTGGCGCTCTCCAATGCATTTCAATGGAGCAATCTTTAAATCTTCATATTTAATTGATATTAATGTTTTTTTTTTTTTTTTTTTTTTTAAATGTCAAAAATTCTGTGACCACTTCGGCAATGTTAGATTTTTTTTTTAAGGTAAAAAAATTAAAAAAAAAAAAATTTGTGCAGAATTGATATTACAGGTCTGATATTAATGTATTCATATTACAAAATGTTTAGAAAAACTTGTTTCATTTTTTAATCAAAAAATATGGATGTTTGGGGGTTAAAAACTACTTTTAAGCCATCGCCGCCAGCGCTCTGGGGTTTAAACAAGCTTTTCACAGCGCGAGAATTTTTTGAGCGTGATTTGTTAATGAATATGCTGGGAGCCGTTCGCTCTGACCATTCGCTGTCAGGCGCTCCCATATAGCGCGGAACCTGTCAAACAGCGACTCCTAACCCCGTATTCAACATTACCGCACACCGACTGAGTCGCTGTCAACAACCGAACAACAGCCAAGCACAGCGAATACTAGCGGGCGCTGTGAAAATCACGCTACTGGCGCTCATCTGTCGCTACCTGGCACTATTACTGAATCGGCCTCATGGTGTTTAACGACTGATACACTTTGGTATAGCATATACATTACACATATTTTAGTGGTTCAATATCATGGGTGTTTTGATATTCTTCAAGTATGTTTTGCACAAAGGTGTCTTTTTGATCTGTTTTAATCTAGTATATATATATATATATATATATATATATATATATATATATATATATATATTAGGTATATAATTTGTGCAAATGGTACAATTATGCATAGTCCTCTGCTATTGTCTTCAGATTATGGATATTGTATGTTATTTTATGATCACCTATATAATAAATACAGTATTAGAATATATAATATGCATTTAGAGTATAGTTAGTTAAAGGACTGGATATATAACTGGGATGTAGCATGCCCAGATGATTTAGAGACTCATGCATCAAGCATCAGCACCTGTTAATACCAGCGCCAATATTTAGCAGTCAGTGTGAATGTGTCTACCAGCTTGCATCTGATTTACTACAGTCGTCATATGGTGGTGACTGTCACTCCTCTCAAAGCTGCACCAGTTTATAGAGGAGCTGTGGGTTTAGATCCCATGGACCGCAATGGGCAGAAATGTACTGAACTGTTTCTTGCTTTTAATTAGGGATGGGTGAACCCCCCAAAGTCTGGCTCTGACAAGTTCGGCCAAACTTTGAAGAAATGTTTAGGGAAATAAATAGGGATCCAAACTTTGAGGGTGGTGGCCTGTGGCGGCTGGGTGCACAGTGAGTAGCCGTGATCATGCTGCTGTAACTCACCTCAGCTCACGATTCTCTTCCTCTAAGTGGTGGAACAGCAGCAGCGTTTGCACTTGGTCCCAGCCAGGGATGCAGAAATATGGTCGCCAGCTTCCATGAGTGGCGGGCGGTGCTGGCACAAGAAGTGTCCTCACTCAAATTTAAATTCAAATGCCGCTGCTGCTCTGCCGCTGGGGATTACGGGCTGAGATAAGTGAACCTTCAGGTGAAGTGGGTTGATGGCCTGCTCAACAGCCCATCAACAAGCTTTCCCGTGTTTGGGCCGGATGCCGAACTCAAAAACTCGCAATATTCGGTAGAAACCTAAACTTTGCACATCAGGTTCGGCCATCTCTACTTACAATAAATTTGAAACAAAATGATGTGTACAAAACTTGCATTGCTTACTTTTTTCAAGGCTTATTTTTCCTACCAATGTGTCCTTAGTTAGCCCCCTTTGTTCACAGCAATGATCTCCTGTAACTTTAATGAAGAAACACTGACCTGCATCTGTTACAGCGCCAATCTTTTCAGTATGCCAAAAATTAAATAAATAAGATATGCAGCGCCTAATAGTTGGTTGTTTCCAAGTTTCCTATATTCTTGTGTGTCTGTGATCCTAAAATGGGGGTGTTTTTTCTGGCCTTGTTTTGTTTTTGTTATGGTGTGTTCCATCACTTTAACCGTGACATTGCCAGTGTAGATCCCTTTTAGAAACAAACATTGTTGGTGGTCCTACTTTCTTGCCAGTTGAAGCAGACAGACCTTGGGTTCACTGAGGTGGCCTTACAAAAGGAGGGAGAGGAAGCACTGTTTTCCTAAAATCAACTCGCCGGATAGAATTGATCCTAAGGCCACGAAACATGTGGGCTACCATTTTAGTTTATATTTATGCTGCCTGTTGTATATTTAAATATAAACATATTCGTGGAATTGTGATATACATGTACATGCTATCCCTTTAGATTTTTTAATTTGATTCCATTACCATCATTATATATATATATATATTTTTTTTTTTTTTTTTTTTTTTTTTGGTGAAGACGGTGTTGGCTCATTCTCAAATATTGTTCTTACATTATTGTGCAAAACTTTATGCAGACATAGAACAATGCTGCAAGTTAAAAATAGTGTAAATTGTTTTTATCAATTAAAAAATACAAAGTGAATAAGCAGAAGAGAAATCTGATTTCCTGTTCTACAGACGTGTAAGGTCCGAGGTTCCCCACAAAAAGAGAGCCTGCCATTCCCATGTATTAGCCTATGCTGGCTCTATTTTTCGGGCCTCACATTACCCCCGTGCTATGCTGCTCCACCAGCAGGTGGGCCTCTTCTGCAGTGGTGCTGTTGATTAGTCCGCACCTGTGATTAATAGGACCTTCCCTTCTTATGATGGCATTGAATGTCATCTGTGGTTAGATCCAGGGCTGCTACAGCTTAGATTCTGGACACTGAAAATGCTTTGGATTTTGGACCGGATCCCAGGATGCTTAATGTTTTCTCGCTTCACTCTTGGCATCTGCACTCTTAGGTATCTAACCCTTCCTGGCCTGGCACCTCACCCATGTAATCCAACCACCCATTTATCTGTAGTATTTGCCTGTTTTGCTTAGTTGCTGTGATTCCTGTTTGCAGTGTTATCACTATTAAACCTTGTTTTTGCACTATATCTGCCTCTGAGAGTGTTGCAGCTCTCAATACTGGTTGTTTACATTGTATGGGATCTCTGAGATTCCTAGACAAGACATGTGTATTTCTCTCTGCTTGTCTCTGAAGGATCCTGGGATCATTCATTAGGTGAAGAAAGGGGATTATTTATTTCCCTGCTTCTCTGTGTATCTTTGTCTCATTCTACCTTTCACCTTTTTTTAATAAAAGGATTTGTTTTTTGCTGAGACTAGAGATAAGTAGGGCAAAAAGCATCCATTCCCCCAAAGAAAGAGTGAGTGTTGTGTCTCAGACAGTAAAAAACAATCACACAATAAAAATAGTTGGTAATGCAAACTCAAATCTCGAGGATTAGATTCAAAAACCTTGTTTATGCATCACCTGGACATCCTGCCAATTTTAGTTCAAGGCTGGGAATTGGCATCATAAACATCATGGCAAAAGCCCACAAAACTTGTAATTTTAAACTCCAGAAAATAAGAATATGCATGGCAGGATTATAATTGCCATTGGGCATTTAGCGGTTAAAATATTTACCTTGGAAAATCTATATGGACCTAACATTAAACAGCAACAATCCCTAGCCCACACTTTAAACAAGATAGAACATTGATCCTCGGGGGGATCTTAACCTTTTTCAACATCAGGCAATGAATACAACCGGGTCAATTCATATTTATTTGGGGGCAAGTAAGACTTGGAAGAAATTCCAGTCACTTTCCTTACTAGAAGTGTGGAGGGTCCTAAACATTAACAAGACTATACACGCTCCAACTAGGCACACAATTCACAAACTCAAGGATTGACTATTTCTTTATCCAAAGACAAGTTATCGGAAGTTACACAGTGCGAAATAGGTGTTCGGACCATCAGCAACCATGCCCCAGTACTCATGGTTCTGGGATATAGTGGGAGAATGGAGGGGAGAGCCCCTTGAGAACAGTGGTTTTAAGCATGCCCATATCACCAGAGCATGTTCAATATCCAACTCACTGTTAGCTCAAAAAGTTAAGATAGGTTAGTAATTAAGGGTGAATGGGCTTTATATTTTTGATTTAAAAAAAGCCTGCAAGTAAATTGGATTTGTAAATAAATCAAGATTATGTCAGGATCTGGGGTGCTAACGGCAGTGACTCTGGAAACAATTCTTAGTTGAAATAATAAGCATTTTATTGAAGACAAAGTCCAACAGAAAAATCTCTTAAATTCAGAATATAATGCAGGGTACAATGCAGAAGTCAGCGGTTTCCTCACAACGTTTAGCAATGTCCAGTGTCTGATAAGTACAGAGTATTGCAAGTCCTTGATATCATAGGTCCACTTTCAGGACATACAAGCCCAGGCTGCTAATCCACAGGCTCCAAAAACATAACACATAAAGTAATTCGGATGCAGTTTAGACCTGTAGGTTTTGGAAGCAACAAGGCACTGGCTCCTTATCCCAGTCTCTCCTTCTCCACACTGGAAGCCTCAGCAGCTTCTATTAGGCTTCCTTCCGTCAATTAATCTAATCACCTGAAAAGATCTGGGAATAGGGGAAAAACCTGTAGAAGACTGGGAATGTGGTTATCCTGGCATGGATCGCGCCTGGCTGAAAAAAACAAGGGAAATATAGACACCATCCAGCACTTTTCCATACACTTTACCACAATTATTAATGTGTAACAAAGGGAACCCTAAGGAGAACTTTAGAACTTTAGAAAGGGGTTTTTGGATTAAATGAACATTGCGTTATCATGTGAAAAAATGCAAGCACATACTATAATTGTACACTGTTATTACTGTTATTATTAATCAAATAATATTATTGTTGTTATTATTATTAGCAGTAGGAGTAGTAAAAACAAAAAAGAGAGCAGAATAAATCAGCTGTAATCTTGGACCATGCAGTACTAATAGAGCATAAAACATGGTTGTTACGGACCAACCAACCCAGTCCGGGGACCGAACATGGAGTCGGTTCATCACTCGCCATCAGTCACAGGTGCATTGCCACATCCTCTCCATTCATTGCAATTTACTGTAATGAAGGTAGTGTATGGAGGCCTGACACAGTGAATGGAGTCAGTTTATTGCAATTGAATGTAGTAAATGAAGAGAGCATGTCCGCTCCCATGCAACTGTTGGGGTGTGAGCTGGCACGGAAGCGCTGGTGAATGGAGTTGCCTGTGGCAACATGAGAAGTGAAAACTGATTGGATTGGATCCAGAGACAAGATGAGTTGCTGTTTCTGGACTAGCATGTATCAGGGACAGAGGACAAAATGTAAGTACCTTTTGGTTTTGGTTTTTTGCTGCCGAATGACTTTAAGGAGTCTTTGAACCCAAATATTCAAAACAATAAGGTTCTCCCCTTCCCTCCTCTGCAGCAGCAGCAGCTCTTGGTGATCAAATGCATCCTGGATTCTGTGAACGAGCGCCACCCTGAGCGTGGGCCCCAGAATTCCTTGGAACACCAGTAACGTCTAATATCTGCCTTGGCCCTGCCTTCCTCGCAGCAGTCACAGGCCTAGCTCTATTCACTGCAATAGCACAATAGACCATTTTAAGTTTTTTTTCCTATGAAAAGTGGCAGAATGGTTGATTCAGCACCATGCAAGTTTGTACAATTATTAAACTGTCATCAACTTTCATGAGGAAAATATTCAGATGGTGGGTAATTCAGAACCCCCCCCCCCGAATATTGTTCATATGTGATAGATGGGGGACCTCTTCTGCAAGTCTTTTTCCAACTTGCATGAGAGTTTTCCATTTGACGCTTGCATCAGCAGGAGTAAAAAGTTGTGTTTTTTTCATTTCAAAATCCATGTTCAAATGCCTGCATTGTTTGTTTTAATGAATTTGATTTGTTACCCCTCCCTCTGAGCCTGGGGTTTGTAACCAATGTCTCAAGGGCTGAACAGTCAGCCCCGCATGGCCTCGTTTGATCTTATCTTTGGTTGTATTCCTTTTATCCTGGATTGTGGATTTTAATATTTGGATTTGTGCTGGCGACCTCCTTTTGTTTATACCTGGTGTATTGGAAAGTGGACTTCTCCTTGGCCAGGCACAGTCTAGGTGAGGGAAAGTCAGGTTAGACCCAGCTTCCCTTGTCTTGCTGTTACCATCCCAGCTGCTGCGGAATCTCCCCATGTGACTTTGACGCCACTGGAAGGGAGGGTGGGCAAGAGCCAAGAGTCCACAAATAAAACTTGAGAGTTTGAATTCCAACTCTTTGAATTCTTGAGAGTTTCTTATGTGAACATGTTCTACACTTGCATGTGTGAAATTAAATTTGGATATAAAATCTGCAAAAAACATATATGTCTCTTGAATTGGCACATTTCTGCAAAACAAGAGGGGAAATGCATTCTTGTATGGTACTGAATCAACTTTAATGTGGTGTTAGAGGTGCATTTCACCCCAATTTCTGGGACAAAATGAGTCCCCCATTACTAACTGTGCATGTTTTCTAGACCAGGCCTGGGTTTAAGAGTTTAAACCAGGATTAGATGTTGATGCTGGCTGGTCATAAGAACTTGGAGACTGCACCTAGCATGAACCCCCAGCATAACGTCTATGTGAGACTCAGGGGCTGCAAGGAGTGCAGCCTGGGGGGCATTTACCAGTGGCTTGTATTTACCTGGATGGGCAGAAAAGCCTGCTGACAGACTGGTGGATTTACTGTGGGCACTGAGTGACCAGTGACAGACTTTGGTCCAAAACTCCGAAAAGGGACCTCAGGTAAAGCATGAACTTTATGTTGTTTTGTTATGTTGTTTTTTTTTCATAAGCAGAGAGGGGACAAGAAGGGAGGTAGTCCTGAATATGGGCTAGGCTGTAAAGGCAAGCTATGTGTATTGAAGCTGAAGATTAACGCTGCATTTTGTTGTGTACAAGATGGATTTCTGATGAATTTGTGGCACCTTGGGTCTAGGTCCACGCTAAACCAGTAAGGAAGCCTGCTGATTGATGCTATTCCCTTACAGTGGCTAAATCAGAATTTCCTCCTCTAAAGATTTTAATAGTGTAGGAATTTAGGAGCCTGGTGAATCCCAAAGAATTGGACAAAGGCGTCCACACTGCTCTAAAGCTGAAAAGACCAGTAGTGCTAATGATCAGTATTATTTTTGCAGTGTGAAAATTCCCATGGTGGTGACATTAAAGCTTTCACTTCTTCCAGCTCTGCACACATGTCATATACAGTACATGTCAGCGTTACACATTAGGTTTATACCTTGGCATTTAACATATTTCAGTGTATCTATATAGCTGAATACATATTCTCTTTCATCTAAAAATAAAAAGACGTGTTCCATATTTCTTCTCTAACAGGGCTGACCATAAAGGTATCAAACATCTAGACTGCCACTTGAGAAAAGCCAAATGAAGTTCTAGCCACTATGCAAAGATCAAGCAGCAAATGGGATTATTCAAATTAAATTAACAGAGAACAAACTTTTAAATGATCTGAAAGAAATGACTAATTCATTTGTTCATTGCCATAGAAGCTTAAACTCAATTCCATTGAGAAGGTGATGGCTAAATTAAATTTCTGCACCCAAAATTAATGTTTAAATATAGTTTTAAAAGAAAAGAATGAAACATTGGCCAGCTAAAGCTTAAATAATAGGCAACCCAGAGTAAAAACACTGGTTATTTGCTTTTATTTGGTTGTTAAATACATTTGATTACACACTTGCAGTTTAAATGTTAATGTGTAAAGTAGGGATGAGCAAATCGTTTCTAACGAACCTGAATTCGCTCCGAATTTCAGGGAAAATTCGATTCAGCACGAACCCGAAATTTTAGTGGTTCGTGCTGACCGAATTTTCCCTGAAATTAAAAAAAAAAATGCCGGCATGGTGGGAGCGGGGAGACCGGCTGCGCTGTCAGCGGGCGGCGGAAGCCGGCTTCCGCCGCCCGCTGACAGTGCAGCCGGCCTCCCCGCTCCCACCAAGCTGTGAAATGGAAAAAAAAAATGCCGGCATGGTGGGAGCGGGGAGGCCGGCTGCGCTGTCAGCGGGCGGCGGAAGCAAGCTTCCGTCGCCTGCTGACAGTGCAGCCGGCCTCCCCGCTCCCACCATGCCGGCATTTTTTTATTTCAGCAAACACTTACCGGCATGGTGGGAGCGTGGAGGCCGGCTGCGCTGTCAGCTGTCATCAGAGGACGCATCATCTGAGGAAGCCGGCTTCCTCTGATGACGCGTCCTCTGATGACAGCTGACAGCGTAGCGGGCCTCCCCGCTCCCACCATGCCGGCATTTTTTTTTTCTATTTCAGGGCTTGGTGGGAGCGGGGAGGGCGGCTGCGCTGTTAGCGCAGCCGGCCTCCCCGCTCCCACCAGAGGTGAGCGATTCGCTAAAGTTCGATTCGGACGAACCCGAATTTCTTTGAGAAATTCGGCGAATCGCCCGAATCGAATTTTTGAGAAGTTCGCTCATCTCTAGTGTAAAGTATAAAGAATATATATATAACATTTTTCAATTACAGCATTTCTATAAAATGTACCCTTGATCTTCTTGATCTTTATGGGTCTTGCATACTGAAATAGATATTCGTTTGCTTAGCAAATAGATGCCGAGTCTCTATTATGCTAAGCAGTGAGTTCTCATTCTACAAGCATTTCTTAAGGGACAACCATCATCTTTTCGCTATTCTGCCCCATTTTCATTAAAAACACTCCTCTCTGACCAGCATAGAATGTAACAAACTTATATTATATCAGCTAGAGTAGCATATAATGTAGCATACAATGTAACTGGTTCTTACCTTTTTACTAGCAGGCTGATTCATTACTAGTGGCAGGTAACAGCAGATGAGCATCTGTACAGCGGCGCTAAGAGCGACCGCTAGTGGTCGCTCTGATCGGCCGTGAGTCGTTATTACAGAGCTCCTCAGTCGCTGTAGTAACATGGCCGGCATTGATGAATTTGATGTGTGAGCCGCTATAACACCAGTACAGCACTATATGGGAGCGAACGGTAGAGACTAGTCAGTGTGAGCGACTCAAACCATATTCATAAAAAAAAACGGCCTCACACAGCGCTGGCGCTCAAAATTGGGTCGCTGCAGCCCAGAGCGCCAAAAGCTGTGTGATTAAAGTCCATTTTTGAACATGTATCCACTAGTAAGAAAGCGAAAACAAATGGCATTACATTGTTATTACATTGTGACATTAATACTTTAATACCAGACCTGTAATGACAATTCTGCATAAAAATATAAAAAATCAAAAAGGTTTTCAAAAATGACATTTAATAGGCCAGGAGAGGTCACACAATGATTTGAGTAAAAAAAAAAAAGTTAAAAGAAAACCCTGTTTAAAGTGAAGAAAAGTATTGTCCATTGAAATGTATGGGGGAGCGACAGGAAGCGACAGGTAAAACATGGCGCTCTGGAAAGCAGAGCGCCGGCGGTATACGCTGAGCTATCTGTAATGATGAATCAGAGGTTACATGGCGCTCACCAGAATCGTTTTGATAAATGTGGTATTGCGTACAGGCCCCGGCTTTCACCGTTCACTACCTGCCGCTACGAGGAACTACCTGCCGCTATCCCTTGATGATTAAACCCATTGATTGGTTAGAGGGAGAAGTGTGCGTGTAATGAAGATATTTCCAGCCCCACTGTAAAATATAAGAAGAAGGATGACAGCTGTCCCTTAATATACAATCAAAAATATTGGGATTTCAATAACTGCTTAATTCCTGCTGCATGTTATTGCTATGAAGCAGTTCGATTGCTACTCTTTTTGAGCGCCAAAACCCTTGTGTGGCGGCCATATAGTCTAAAATACCCCAGGGCTGGCAGGCTTGCTCTGGAGCATCTCAAATTGTTTTGTGTGAAACTCGCGGGTCGCCGGCAACTCTCATTTCCTAGTGGCTTCCTTTCCTGGTGGATCCCATACCTGGCTTCTTTTGGAGAGAAGTGGATTCTTTGCTGCTCTTCTTGACCCCAGGTCAGCCTCCAAAAGCCTTCATCTTACTGTGCATGCAGACTGCCATTACCGAGAAAGCCCTGCATTAGTGTTGAACCAATTCTGTAGCTAAATCCTGGCACTTGATAGGCCTTCTTGGGAGCCCTGAAAACCTCTTCAGTTGGGTCAATCTAGTAAGCAGCAATGCATGTAAAGACCCAAAGCAGTGCATCCAATGGGCTTACTGAGGGGAGGTGAGCAGAGGTGAGGTAACCATGGTTAACAGATGAATAAAATTATTTTGAGCATCACCCCGCTTTTAAAGCAACTAGACAGCCCTTATAATTAAATCAGCATGACAATTATATCAACTAGCTTGTCCTCCTTAACAGTTTCTCCTGAGCTAACACGAAGAGCACTGCAATTATGTTAGTAGGTTATTTTGTTTCAGGGCTGAAATTCAGTGGGAAGGGGGTTTGTGATTATTCATATACATACCAAGGAATGACTATATGCCATTTTATATAAACTGAAGCAACTTTTTGGCTATAGATAGAAAAAAAGAATAGCACCTGGTGCCGAATCACCACTTCAAATTAGCACCAGATGCAAAAAGTGCGCTTGTATTATCTGGGATCTACCTAGAGGTCAATTCAGCACCAGGTGTATAAAGATCACTTTTAGCATTTATTATAGATGATGCTGATCAACCACAATGTCTAATCTGCGGGGAGGCCGATTCATTAATAGCGCCAGGTAGCGACAGATGAGCGCCAGTAGCGTGATTTTCACAGTGCCAGCTAGTATTCGCTGTGCTTGGCCGGGGTTTGCTTGTTGACAGCGACTCAGTCGGTGTGCGGTAATGTTGAATACGGGCTTAGGGGTCGCTGTTTCACAGGTTCAGCGTTGTATGGGTGCGCCTGACAACGAATGGCCAGAGCGAACGGCTTGCTGCAGATTCATTAACAAATCACGCTCCGAATTTTTTCGCACTGTGAATTCCTTGTTTAAACCCCAGACCGCTGGCGGCGATGGATTTAAAATAGTTTTTAACCCCCAAACAACCATATTTTTTGATTGTAAAATTATACAAGTTTTTATAAACATTTTGTAATATGAATACATTAATATCAGACCTGTAATATCAATTCTGCACAAAATCATTTTTTTTTTTTTTTTACCTTAAAAAAAAATCCTAACATTGCAGAAGTGGTCACAGAATTTTTGGCCTTTAAAAAAAAAAAAAAAAACATTAATAGCAATTAATTATGATTAGTTAAAGATTGCTCCATTGAAATGCATTGGACATCGCCAGGGAGCGACAGGTCATACCTGGCGCTGTGATGGGATTAGCAGCGGCGCTGTTCGTTGCAGTCGGCTACATGATGAATCCCGCGGTAGCTGACGCTCTCGCCGGCGCTAGCCTCATTTAGCTTGATAAATGCGTCATTGTGGCCGACGCCGGGCGTACTTGAGTCGGTAGCCGCCGTTAGCTGGCGGGACCTGGCGCTCGTCAGACACTATCTGGCGCTATCGCTTGATGAATAAGGGCATAAGTGTTTCTTAAAATTTGCTTTAGGCTATGTTCACACTATGAAGTTGCACTTTGCAGTTGAGCTACGGGTGCCATTTGCCTTTTACAGCTTTAACTGCTCTTAACACTGCATTTTTGAACTGCATTGTTTTGCAGTTCTATGGACTTGAAATAAAATACACTTGTAGTTGCAGTTCGGTTGGAATGCAGCAATTAAGACCTTTTGAGCTATGTTCCAAGCACGGGGTAAGCAGAGGGGTGATAGAAAATACATTGCATTACGTTTTCTGCAGATTATTTATGTTTAAACATCCTTAGTGGTGTTGGTGATGATATTTGGATTTGAACTGTGGTTTAAATGCCCCCTAGTTATTGCCATTGCCTATATCTATTTCTATTGTGCAGATGCTTTTCTGTCTAGCCCTTTAGATATTGCCTAACTAATGGAATACACGTTACCCTGCCCCAATGGAAAGGCTGAATATATTTCCATAGTCTTTTGTCTAAATAAATATTTTAGTGGCTAAAAAAGATATGAATGGTGGAAGCCTCTACTGAACCTGTCAAAACCCACAATTTTAACTACCCCCCCAAATTGCTCCCCGTATGCTCTTGCTTCACCCTGTTCCCCCGATAATAGCATTTGCTAGAATCCCGCCTCCACACGTCATTGCCACACCTATGCAATAACGGATCGCCTTCTGTCTCTGGTGGCAAAAGATCAGTATTCCAACACCTTGAGTGAGGTGTACCGGCTTTGGCTAGCCTTATTCAGCAAGTTCAGTGAGTTTTGGTCCGCTTTAAAGTCCTGTATTGTATTTACCGTATATAAAAATCTTAACACAAATTAGGGGCAGTGCCAGGAAATTCTCTGCTCACTTGTCAAACCCTTCATTCAACTGAAAAAATATCAAATACTGCGTTCATTGCAAAGATAACCCACATAAAACCAACAAATGTAGCTTATCTAACACATTTAATCTTTTACAATTAAATGTTTCACTCTTTTGAGAAGATTCCTTTTTTTGCCAGAGAGAATATTGTCGCTTAATTCATTTTTCAAAACCCAATTAATTTAAGTTACAACATCAAAATTCATCCAGGATCCCGCTATTATCAATCTGGCAGCCAAGTATACAAGGGAAATAAACGTACAAGCATCAAATGTAATATCAGCAACAGACTCATATAACAAAGCTTTAAGACCATTAAGAGTGTTTCTAATTTAGGATTGTTACAAATCTTGCTTTATAGCCGATTATGCAGAAAAATATGTGCTTCACGGACTCTCTCTTACACCTATAAACCTGGGGGTTAACCATAGAACCCAGCAATGACACCATTTGACGATAGCAGCCCAGTAGGGATCAGCTGTGCATGAGGTGAGCTAAGGGTGAGGCTTGTTCCTTCATATTTTTTTATGGTCACTGGTTTTATTTTTGGGTTAATAAACTGCTCGATTCAATTTTAACCCTGTGCTGGACGTGGCCATTTAACATAAATCCATAAGGGTTGGACCCTCTAAAAGTTCTTTAAATTAATTTCAATTATTAGTTAAGGTAAGAATTTTTACATCTAGCCTACCAAAGCCAGGCTTGCAGGATGCATACATGCTGCAGCCTCTGTGCTGATTGGCTAACTAAGCAGTCAGTCAGGTTCAGGGCAGCTTAGAATGCAGAAATGCTGCTCCCGATGCAAAACAGAGCCTTACAAGCGATTTCTGTTTTTTTCATATCCAAATGGCGAGGGGCTGCTTTTGGGCTGGACTTACATTTTAAGTTTGTCCTAGTGGCATCCAGATTTGGGTTGCTCTGTAGTGTAAAACCCTTAAATGTTCCAGACTTGAATGCCAGTATGGGCGCAAGGTGGAGGCTGCAGGAAAATTTCAGGGTGTTGCAGCCAGAGTACAACACCCTGCAGCATCTCTGCTGCCATACCCAACTCCACCGGCAGCCATTTAGGTCTGTCCTGTGCAGTAAGTGAGCAGAGCATGGATGCCAGTGGAGGCCCATGAATGCATGGTGGGATTGAGGTGAGTAAATGGTGAAGCGAGGGGGCATCTCAAATCAGGATGCCCCTGTGAGAGGATTTAAGAGGGACCAATTCATTTACAGTATTTGGATCCTCTTTAGGTCAAAAATGATACCCATGCTTGTGTCAAATGTTTAATATCCCTCAGTGTAACAGTGCAAATGCATTGTACATGTTTATATATATTTCACACGTGTCTACACAGACTGAAGTAAAACAAAATCAGTCTGTGTGTTATAAACACAAATGCATCAAACATCTGCTGGTGTCCAAATGCAGCATATAACAATAAACAATATGTTATATTGAAAAAGCTCCATAAAAGTGAAGAAAGCAGAATTTCTGCTAAATTGTAATTTTCCAGGGTGTTTATTTTTGATCAACTTCTGCAGACAGAAGCGTCCTTGTACAAACTCCATCTGTTATAGCATTGTGAACCAAATATGGTCAGACACTGTACTTCGGAGAAACTTGGGTACAAGTTTATTTGTAGAGAGCTATTAAACCTAAATGCTGCACCAGTCTAAAGAAGTAAAATAAAAAAAATAACAAGTCAAAGATTAGCATTAGCCAGGAATTGGCAAAGAAACCCTGGAGTAAGGGTTACCCAGATCACTTAGCACTGGAATCCAGTGAAGAGCACATGGTTGTGACCCAGATCACATGGAACTAAAGCATGCTGTTCTGCTCTGACTCAGATATGATATACAGCAATTCATAGAGGGCCTGTCTAAATCAATCATCAGAGTTCAGCCCTGTGGGGTGGGAGCTGGTAATCAAGCTATGGAAACATCATGGGGGACATAAATATTATATCTTCCATGATATTTCTGCTTAACTACTAGTGGCCACCCCATCATGCGTACTGTAATGACTTTACTTATTACTTCCCTTGCTGCCAGATGCTGTTAAGGTGCCCAACAAGACCTCCAGCAACCAATCGGGTTTCCCAGCACTGTGTGCCTGCCCATATAGCAGCCCCCCCCCCCCCCCCCCCGGCAAGCTGTGTTCATGCTGAACCTCCGAGTGGCAGCTCATAGCAATTAAAGTGGTAAGTTGCTCTACCCATTTTTAGTCTTGTGGTAGTTGGTGGCTTAGGAGTAACACTAGGCTGTTCTTAGCGCAGCGGGCATCCCAATTGCCACCCCCGCACATACACCCCCTGCAAAGCATGTTTTTATTAATTTTCTCCTCTTAGCCAGCAAAGTGCAGATCACATGGCCAGGACCATGACTGTTGTGCAGGGGTGGAACTAAACAACTGCTGCTTGCTTCTGTTTGGTTTTAAGAGAGAATGATGCTCACAGGGACTTCAGATCACAGGGACTTCAGACTTCAGCCAAGCAGGTATATTTATTCAATGCTATGCTTGAGTTAGCTGTGTGGCACCATGGTGTGCAGCTGCTGGTCCAAAACCCAGCATGGGCGGCCCTGGCACTTATAAGAATGGGTCTGGGCATGCTGGAGAGTTTCATGCCTGTGCAAGTGCTGTAAGACCATGGAAAGGTGAGCTTTTATGGGCAACCCTAGGGGTGGTTCACACAGTGGGGCATCCCAGGGGTTCACACAGTGGGGCCAAACCCAGGACAGTCAAAAACCTGGGTTTTGGTCCACCTTAATTGCAAGATTTACCAGTAGTGTGAAGGAGTGGATTAGGGTATCTGAAGCTAATTTAGGTTAAATTACCATGTGGGCCCTTTGAAATAAACCATGTGAGTTTTGAGTTGCAGTTTGGGCACTCACTATAAATAGTTCACCATCACTTTTAAAAATGTTCCATTATTGTGTGCCAAAATGATGTCCTCGAGGTGCTGAGCTTATGGAAATTGTTTTTGTTTGCAACTTATATTGTATTATTATATTATAAAAGAAACAAATTTCTGTAGCAACAATTTTGTGGATTGTTGCCTGGTGAGAAAACTTCTTTTTTAGGAGAGAAAATTGCAATTGACTTTGATTGTCTACCTTGGGGCTGATTCAGAGCCAGGTAAAATTTTTCACCCGGTAGATAAGGAAAGTCAATGGCAGTTTTCTCTCATTAAAAAAGTTAGAATTCGCACCTGGCTCTGAATCACTCCCCTGTGCTAGAATTCATTTAATCTTCTAATATGCCCCTCCACTTTCCCCAGAAACCCTTTTCCTGTACTTGGGGGAAGTTATCGCCCAGGCAAGATACCCCAGCCTATGTTCATTTTTTACAATGCTACAACCAAAGCATCATAGCTGTGGAGCATCATTCCCTGCCACAGTATCTGCCCCTACCAGAGCCGGCCTTAAAGGGTTACTAAACTCTGAGACAATAGAAATTGACAATAGACAATGACAATAAAGAAAGTATAAGAAGGATAGGGGGAAACCAACAAAGAGATTGAGATCAAGTGAAAGAGAGAAACAGAAGGAAGTGTGGAAATGAGAGGGAGAAGGAGAAAATGTTGGAAGGAGAAAAAAGTCAGAAGAAATGTGGAAAAGGAATAAAAATAGGGGGCTAAGAAAGAAAGATATGGAGGCAATATAGGGATGAAGGGAACAAGTAATATAGAGAAAGATGAATAGAATGCGGAAATTGAGGATGGCGGGAATGTGTGAACGAGAGAAAGATGGATAGAATGTGTAAAATAGAGAGTGATGGATGGAATGTGGAAAAGAGAATGATGGAGGGAGGAGAGAGAACAATGGAGAGAAAGGGAAAATGAGAAAGTTGTGCTACATCCAAAACTTAATGGAGAGCAGCAAGTCTAGTGCTCCATTGCGCCATCCCCCTATGATGACAGTGCCCTGTGTGGCTGCTCCATTTCCACAATCCAATGGTCAGCCCTTGCTCTTACGATACTAAAGATTACATTTTATTGCTTTAAAGCAGACCGCCCGTGCAGCACGGGTGTTGGAAACCGCCACTATAAGATGGGGGGCATCCAGAATGCTGGAGCTCCCCTACACATGACCCCCCGGGACGCCCATATATCTTATCTTAACCTCTTTACAACAAAGAGAATCCAGCCGGCCGGTGAGCACCAATCGCGGTGCTGGATTCTTGATGGTAAGGTAAGATTTACAGGCATTCTGGGGGGATATGTGCATCCAGCATCCTGGATGCCCCCCACCAGCCTATCTTATAGCAGTGGCGACCAAAGCACAGGTGTTGGTCTGCTTTAAGAACACACCCATTGACTGGAAAGCATATGTTGACTAATGGTCAGCTGGCTGGGGCCAGTAAAATCTTTTGGTCCCAGTGTTCCCATGTCTGGCTACACATTTTTCTAGTGCAGCTTATCCCACATACCAGAGCCTTAATGTAACAAGTGCTCTTAGGCTGACTACAAGAGGAGAACTGGCTTACAGAGGCCCCAGCTCCTAATGCATTTCTAGGAAATTCCCACTTATAGATTTGAACATCCCATGTAAGCATCATTGCCATCTAGTTTGACCACCTGAAATAACCAATTGTCGCCGGTGGGGAACAAAAAAATCTCTGCTACTGCACACCAACTCAGATTGTAATCCTTGGATTTCCCGATATAGGCGGGGGTTGTAATCATGGCACAGCCACACAGATTTCTTTTAAAACTGAAGGTAACTCAACAAGAGTTCCTTGTATATGACATTTTAACAGTTAATTGTGTATGGACACAAAGCACAAGTGCCGGATGTCTAACCTCTTCTGGGGTGCCAGGAAGGCGTGGGCAACCCCACTGTAATGTTCTTATTATGGGAAATCTCACCCCCCACTCTTGATGACACAGGGTCCCCCACAGCAGCTTGGCCCACTTTCCAAACAGTGCATAATGGCCCAATAGGTTCCCGGGGTGCTGGCCAAGTGCAAGCCACTCCACATTACTTTCTTTGGGGGGGGGGGGGGTCAGCTTGAACACCCCAGCTGCCCATCTGGGCTATGGGCCCCGGATTTTACCTCAGGACGTTGCCATGGCCACGCTCCCTGGGCTGGGGCCGCCAGCAGACTGCAGTCTCCTTCCCCTCCCCCAGCTGGGGAATCAGGTCAGCTCAGGAGCCCTGGGCCAGTCACGGGGGACCTCTTCAGGCACTCTCCGTTGCCAGGGCACGATGGTGCCCTTGGCCAGACATCAACGCCCAGCCTGCTCGCTCTCAATCGTGACGCACCTCTCCCTCACTTCACCCCTGCCCCTCCCTTTTATCCGGCTTGTTTTCCCCCAGTGGCAATCCCACATGATCTTGCACACCCTAGCTGGGATAACCCTCCCTGCCCTAAACCAATATGGCGGTGTCCCGTTCATGTGTGGCTTGCCGAACCCATTAAAACAACAAAAACAAATTTATTACAATACTAATACCTTATGCTTATGTTATTTAAACCCCCACCTCTACTACATTTACATTAATGTCCAGACATTTTCCTAGGTGGAGCAAAGCTGAGCCCTTTTGGCCCAAACTACAGCAACATTCTTTATTGCACTATTGCATTCTATCTTGTACTATTATATAGTATTTCACAAATGTAGCTCCGTCTGATATTTCTGCACATAGGCTGACTTTATATGTACAGAGTCAGTTATTTTTATTAACCCCTAGCGTGGCCTTTTTAACAGTCTATACAACAGAGAGAAGCAATTAGATACCACTACACTGAACAAAGGCCAGTTTTTTGACAGTTATTTAAGATAAACATTGAAATGCACAGGAAGTATTATCTCCCAGCTTTCCTTTTGCACACAGCAATTTTCTAATCGTCACCTTTTCACAGCGGGGTCTGCACATGGAAATAAACAGTTTATGCTTTTAACCATTGCTGTATAGTTACTTAGCCGTCTCATGTTTTAGAAGAGCAACCCATTTAATTTGCCTTTTCATTGTAAATAATACTATTCTTATGTTTTATTGGTTTTAACTAGGGATAGGTGAATCCGCTGAAATTTGGCGTGTACGGCCGAACCTGCCGCTAGTTTGGTTCGGGTCCCCGGACTCAACCCAAACCCGGGCCCCATTGAAGTCAGTGGGGACCTGAATTTGAGAGACCAAAAATGGCTGTAAAATAGGGGTAGCAAGATCTAGAGGGCTGCAAATCAAGGAGAATACCAGGGTCATAGACCTGCTTAAATGGGCTGGGGAAAGTGCTAAAAATAATAACAGAAAACAAAAAAACATTTAAAAAATAGATAAATACATTTTAAAAAATGTATAACGTTTTTTTACGGGGGTCCGAGGCCAAATTGAGGTGGAGACACCTGGGTGATTGCCCTTCACAAAATGGGCTATGGAAAGTAATAAAATTAATAACTGAAAGCTAAAAGATTAAAGAAATGCATACATACATAAATTCATCAATCAATATACACATTAACGAGTAAGTAAATAAATAAATAATTATTACCATTGATAAATATATAATTATTAGCATCAATAAATAAATATCTAAATAAAAATATACATAAATAAATACATATATTTTAACATCAATAAATAAATATATACATATATAAATACATTTTAATGGCAATAAATAAATATTTATACATAAATATCTACATATATACATAAATAAATAGATACACAAATAAATTAATGAAAATAATGCATTTTTTACAAGTGTTAAATGTTCGGGGGGGGGGGGGTGTTGCAGGTGGATGTGGAAGTGGATGTGCAAACAGAAAAGATGGTGAATGTGGCAGAGGAGGAGATGGCAAACACTTTAGCCAGTCACTCAGGTGTTGGCACAGCCGGGTCCCATGGGATCTATGTCTGGTTCATCTTAAGGAATGTAAGCATGTCCACGTTGGCTGTGGCTAGGTGGATCCTCCTGTCGGTGATGACACCACCTGCAGTGCTGAACACCCGTTCTGATAGCACACATGCCACATGGCAGACCAGCATCCCCAAGGCATAGAGGGCAAGATCTGGGCATGTCTCTAATTTAACGACCCAGGAATTGAAGAGAAAGTAGCCATCGGTCAGAACCAGGAGACACATGGACAGGTAGTCATCCACCATGCAAGTCAAAGTCTGTCTCTAGGTACTACGGGCTGTATCCGATGGTGGTAGATGTGGCAGACAATGGAATAAGTTGTTCCACATTGTGGCCATGCTCACCCTCCCATGTGAGGTAGTGCCGATGCCCTGCTGCGGTTGCGACTTGCTGCTCCTCCTTGGCCTTGTGCCACCACTGAGCCCTCAAAATCAATAGTGCCTCCACAGGAGTGCATTTGTACTCTCTCATTTTGCAATCTGCCTCCAGTGCTGGTTTCAATAAGGTGATGTTGTCCTTATAGCGGGGATCCAGCAGGGTGGTCACCCAGTAATCAGCACTGGTGACTATGTGGGCAACTCTGCGGCTATTACGCAGGTACTGGAGCATGTAATGGCTCAGCTAGGTGCCACCCTGCTGTGAGAGGAAGTCGTCCTCATCCTCGACCTCCTCCAAAACTATATGCTGGCTGGACAGTGGCATACCTGGCTGCTGTCGGGCCAGCAACCCATCCTTCGAGCCATATGTGTACTCCCCTGATGGCTGGGAAGATGGGCCTTCTTCCTCCTCCTCTGCTTCCATCACATCCTTCATCATGGCCTGAAGGTTTTTTGCAGTAGGCATAGGATGGGGATGGTAGCGCTGACAATGGCATCATCAGCGCTGACCATATTGGTGGTGTACTAGAAACACTGCAGCACCGTGCATATGTCCCTCATGAATGCCCACTCATTGAAAGTGCTGCTGGTCTGCACTTCTACTCACCTGAGCATTTGGAGCTGAAACACCACTATTGCCTATTGCTGCTCACAAACCCTTTCCAGCACATACAATGTGGATTCCACCTGGTTGGCAAGTCACATATGAGAAGGTGGTTGGGAAGTCCAAAGATTCTCTAGAGTGCAGTCAGGTGAGCAGCAGCAGGGTGGGACCACCGAAAGTATGTGCACATTTTACGCTCTTTGTGGAGCAGCTCTGGCATATATTCATGCTGGGCCAGGAAGCTCTGCACCACCAAGTTGAGAACATGCTCCAGACAAGAGATGTGCACCAATCCCGCTCATCCCAAGGCTGCTACAAGGTTATGCCAATTGTCACACACCACCTTGCTAGGCTTCAGGTGCAATGGCAGCAGCCACTCATCTGTCTGCTCCTGGATACCTGTCCATAGCTCCTGGGAGGTGTGGGGTCTTTCGCCCACACAGATAAGTTTTAGTATCGCATGCTGCCGTTTCCCCATGGCAGTGCTCAAATTGGTGGTGCAGGGGTTGCACTGACCGCTTGAGGAGGAAGCAAAAGAGGACACAGAGTAGGAGGAGGAGGCAACAGAAGGCACTGACTGATTTCCAGCAATCCTCGGTGGCGGAAGTATCGCTTCCCGCCTCAGTCCCAGCTGCCACTACATTGACCCAGTGAACAGATAAAGAGATCCCAGGGTAAAATCCCTGCACATGCTTACTTGTGTGCAGGGCCAGATTATGAGGAGGGCAAGAGGTGGCGTGCGCCCGGGGCCTCAATCCACTTGCCCTGCAAAGGGGGCCTTCACCAACTTTTGGGTTATGGTCTGGTCCAGGAGGCTTTTCAGTTTTTTTTTCTGATGGGTCGCGGGGGCGGCAACAACGCTATTGGCAGTAGTGACCCCCCCGCACAACTGGACAAGCCTTTTTTTGTTTTTTGCAGCCAGGTGGGACTGTGTGACTACCACCTCTTCCTCCGAACTCCAATGGCCTTCAGTCCACATAGTGTCTAGGACCTCATCATCCTCCCTGGCATCCTTTCACCCATTCCTGCTAGCCTACCTCTGCAGCAGTTGACACTAGGGTTTCATCATCATGGAGGGTGTCCTGTGATGATCTGCTGGTCACCTCTTCATCCTCCAACAGAAGTTGTTGGGCATCTGGAAACCCTCGGTCTGAAACCAGGGCAGGTAAATAGCCCACAGTATGCCAGTTAGTATTATAGACTTTGTGACTTGTGTCTGGGACAGCCTTGCTGATTTTAAGGGGGGTAAGGTGGAGAGCTCAGCACTCTCAGCAGAAGTAGAGTGGGGGGACGACAATGCCATGGAACTGGGACTATTGCTTACCATATAATCTACAACTTTCTCAACGTGTTCTGGCCTCACCATACTGCCAGCAGTATTGGGGCCTACAAAAATGTGCTCCAAACCCTGGCACTGGAGGCAAGGATGCGACATGCCCTCTCCCTGCAGCACCAGCTCCACTACCAGCAGCAGCACCACATCCATGTCCCTCTACCTTATTTGCTGCTTTCTGCATTGTTTAAAACCTACAGTTACTGCGGCCGAAATGGCCAATTAAATAAAACATTTGCAGGAAAATGTCCCTTAACTGCAAGAACCAGTGGATACTCCATTAACTGTTGGTGAAAATAAGCACTAACATATAGTTGTCTTGACTTGTTACTGTAAATATTTCGCAAAAAAAAGTTGCCTTGAGCTGTTACTATTAATAGGCCCCAAAACAGAGTTGACGTAACCCTTTAAACACCATGCCTGTGAGTCTCCAACCCTTTATTGCCAAGCACCTGAGACTCACGGGTAGGGTTCTCCCCCTGCTAGCTGCCAAAAAAATGTAAAAAAAAACACTCACCTGACCCCTCAGTTGATCCGGCTGGCTCTTCAGGAGAGTGCCCGAAACAGCCCTCCCTCGCTTCTGCAGCTGCTGACATTACTGCTAGAAAAAAAATGACATTTACTCACCTCCGCCTGCGATCGTGAGTCTCCGACCCCCCGCCTGGGCTCGTCCGTTGTAAGGAGAGGGCCCAAAACAGGGCCACTTCCCCGCTTTCAACATCGCTGCTGCTAGCCCCAACTTTTGTGGGCAGAGTGGATGACAACACTGATCCTCTGCCTCCCCAGCCCCCCTCCACCGATCACCGGCATCTGTCATCAGAGATTGGCATGGGACAGCAGAGGATCAGAGGTAAACAAAATTGTAAAATAAATTAATAAATGTCATTTTTTTCTGGTTGTGTTTTTTTTTACATTTTTAAAGTTAACCCTTTGTGAACTGGTAAGGGAGCCACAAGACCCCTATACCAGTTCACAAGGTTCGGGATCTGGCAAGTCACCTGTGGCTAGCAATCTCAAGTAGGCTAGCAGTGCCTAGCTATGCATGTCGGGTATTGTTCTGTTCGGGGTTTGTATATCTCGAAAAAGTTCAAGGTGCACATAGGAGTTGCATTTTACCTGAAAAATACCTCCTTCAATTTGAGGGAGTCTCCTGGGCAGGAAAGAGCGCTGTGGTACTGTTGTAACTGGGAGGAATGGGGCCTCTACACGTAATATGATTTTATTAAAAAACATACATTTTTTTTAAATGTTTGCAGATATTTTACCCAAAAATACTGAAAATACACTAAACACAAACAAGAAAAACAAGACATTTCATGTTAAAGCACAGGCAAAAATATAATTTTCCTGGGAAATTCCTTCAAAAATCAAGTTGAACATGTATAGCGCAAAATAGTGAAAAATGGTCTGGCAAAAGCGAGTGACAAAATCTCTAGGTAGGCTGGCAGTTATATGGTTAAATTGTTTCTATTAATAGGCACCAAAAAAATAGTTGCCTTGACATGTTACTGTCACGGATTTCTCAGTGAAGAAATCACCTCTTACAGAATGACTAGTAGTTTAGAGCTGCTAGACAGAGGCGGATATGTGGCAAAAGGTGATAAACAGAAACAAATATACATAGCACACACCAACGAGGCTGCTGTACAAATGCAATTTGCAAAAAGTTAACATAATAACATACACGTGCTGAGGTAACTACAAGAATACAGGTGAACACTGAGTTCTACGGCTGCTGTGCAGAAATACAGGTAAACCCAGAAAACATACACACACTTAGGCTACTGTACATATACACAAGTGGAGCCTGCGAACATACATGCATACATGCATAGGGATCCATTTAAAGTCCAAAGTCCAAAAATGGATACAAGGCTGAGACAGGGAAAGGAGATCACAAAGCTGTGGCAGGGGTCCTGGGATCTGGGCTCAAGGTTCTGGGTTCAAGGACTGGATGTAGGCCTGGGTACAGGAAGACAATGCAATGCTGATCCACCGGCTGCAGCTTATAAAGGTCAGGAAGTGACACAGGTGCTGGCAAATTAGCAGCACATCTGCATGAGAGGGCCACCGGCCGGTGGAGCAGTATATGGCAGAGGAAAATCCAGGAAAGCGAGCCAGCCAAAAGCAATACAGAACAGATGCATGCTCCCATGTTGCAGAGGAACTTCAGATCTGACAGTTACTACTAAGCAGTAGTGCAGAATCATGTCCACCACATCCTCAGATGACCTATTCCCCCTGTATGGGAATTGAGGCAGATCTATTTTTCTGCCAGTAATGTTCTTCAAATGTGTTAGGACAAGCTTTTCCAAAGTTTTCATTCTGACTGATGCCAAAACTACTGGCCTGAAGCCATTTATGTTTAAGGGTTCAGGTTATTTTGGTATAGGCACAATTGTGGCCCTTTGAAGCAAAAAGACATTATTTTCTCCTATAGGGACTCATTGAAGATGCTTGTGAATACACAGGACAACTGTGCAGAGCAAGTGTTTAGACCCTGTGGTTACACCATCAGGTCCAGAGGCCCTCCTAACATTTACTTTTTTAAAAAAAGTGGGGAGTGCATCCACTGTTAGATCATGGTGGTTTGGGTTAGAGTTGCAGGTGGGTGAAATAGGAATATGAGTTGTGTCTTCCTTCTTCCCCACCTCCATGACTTGCTGGTCAAACCTACAATAAAACTGATTCAACTTGTCTGCCATTGGAAGATGGTGTAGTTTTCTTATAGCATGTGAATTCCTTAAAATCACCTCATGCTGCTCTTGGGTTGCCAGATGAAAACATTTTCTCCAGCTCACTCACATAGCTCTTTTTCACAAGACACTCCAGTCATTATATTCAAAACAGGCTTTTAGGTTTAGGCTTTTATGGTGACATGTGTCACCATTAAAAAACATCATAACTGTTTGCCAAATGAGTCACGAGACTGGAAAAAGGTGAGTTTTGAAGGGTGTTCTGGGGGATTTCACACAGTGGGAGCATGGAAAAAAAAACAGGGATAGTCAAAGTCTGGGGTTTTGTTCCACTTTAAAGTTATTGTCCTGGCTGTGGACTCAAAGAAGTTATTCTGTACAGACTTACCAAGCAGTTATTACCTTACCATGCAGCTGATGCATCCTGTTTTTCTGAATAGAGCATTTGAAGTTGAGATTGATATCCCTTTGGAGTACAACCACTTTTTTTGCAATATGAGGGGGTTAGAAAGTCAGCCCTCCTGCATCCCACTGTCTGTAATACCCTGTTCAATGTGTCCAAAAGAAGGGATAGCAGCTTCTTGCTCATCTCCTCGGTCTCGGGCAGTTTTTTCAATGGTGGCAGCTCATCTACCCGGTCTCAGGCGGCTCCTCCAGTGGAGCGGCTTCCTAGCAGTGCTGATGTCCGCACCTCCTGCTCCCAGCGACATTTGCCCTCATTTTGGGTTAAAGGGGGCAGCTGTCGGCACTGAGCGCTGCTGGGAGGAGGCCGGGCATGCGGTGGGAGGGGTTAGCTGGGCTTCATGACAGCACAGAGCACCACTGAAGCCAGAGGCTGGGGAGTGGGTGTGGTTCCATTATGGAAGCTGGAAAAAGTTTGGTGGCTCTCACTGGCTGAGTGTGGCCAGAGCCACAGATGAGCAAAGGGATTTCCTTATTCACTGTGCCGACCTGAGAGGAATGACAGCAAGTTTTTGGCACTGTTTAAAATATTTGCAGGTCTTTCTATGCCTATGTCTGGTTGGTTATAAGATTGTGCATATGGCTTTGCTGTTCTTCCACCGGTGGCAGCACTAACCCTTTCCAGTTCTATGCAAAAAGTAAATAAATAAAATAAAAATAGTACCTAAAGCGTGATTTTAGGTAATAATTGTAGAATTTGAAAACCTGATTTGGCATAGCATTTGTTTTATTCATTATGTGATAATAACAAGCAAACATTTCACTTCACTAGTTCAGATTGAATGTATTTCTGTCTAGAGACATGGAACAGTCAAGCTGGTCTGAATGATATCATGCCCACATTTGCCAAGAATGAATGCGAGGATTGTTCTCTACTCTGTTGTATCATTCCTGGAATTTTTATACATCTTCAACATTCACAGTTCAAACTTCTCACAGTCCTTTCTGCTAAAAACCTGGGTTGTTTAGTTATTCAATAGTAGAAACATTTCAGAATAATCCCACAAGTAAAATATTTAAATGTGGGAAGTCAAACTGTATTGATGAAATATACTAGAATCTATTAACTAAGCTTTATACAGCATTCGGGGAAGCAAGTTTAACTTGTTTAACTTGAGGTTGAGTGTGAAGCTTTTTAACTTTAAGTTAGCTTTTTAAATTTAACTCACAAAAAAATGCAAAAATATTTTTTTACATGTAAATAAATCACCTGCAATGGGGCATTTTTAAAAATAAGGTACAGATTTTTTCAATGAAGCAAAGATATTTTTCTCTCTTAAATTTGGAAATCCCTTCCTATGGACTATGCAGATATATTTGGTGATGTTTTTTCTGCATACAAAATTGCCAGCCATAAAAAAGTTAAAAATCCTCCAAAGTCTTTATTCCATACTGTTTAAAAGTTGCAGCAAAGCAGATACATCACATGAGAAATCTCATGAAAAATTAAGGTCCACAATCGTCTATGCGTTTCAAACCCAAGGGTTGTTACTCATGACATGTTTTATCTTCATGACTGTGCAGTTGTTTTTAAACTTTTCACAAAATAATGTTATATGCCTATTTTTTAAAAAGGGGTGTAACTATAGGGGGTGCAACCTCACCGGGGACCAAAAGGTCATGGGGGACCCATCATTGTAGCTCTTCCACCTTATTTATTAGATTTGTGCTCACTTGGCATCATTTAGAGAAAAGGAGGCACCATTTGTCTCTGCTATGCTTTTTTCAGTTGTCTAGCTGCATCCAACTTAGGGGGTTATTTAAGAAGGGATAGCACCAGGTAATGCCTCGTAGCAACAGGCAGCGTCTGGTGCACTGTTGGTGCGGCTTATGGAGTGAATGTAAATAAAAACTACACAACCGGCACTCCCACAGCCAAGGGACAATAGATGAGAGGCAGGTGGGCAGGTTAACTGATCCCTGTCTGCCTGCACCCCTGGCTGTCGCCGGTCCTAAACCTCGGATGAAGGTGCATGCACATACAGGCATGCACACACACACTGGCCCGGGCAGTGGGTGGTCATGGCCTGTGGCCAGCTTCATTGTTTTCAATGTATGCTGGTCTCAGGCCACACCCATCTGCCATACGGACTATAGTGTGTGTGCATGCCTGTGTGTGTAGGAGGTGAAGGAACAGCAGCGGTAGCAGCAGCAGTGGTGGCCAGGGTTGCTGATGGGCAGGGATCAGTTATCCTGCCCAGCCACTGCTTCTCCATTGTGCACCATCCCGGTAGAGATGCTGCCAGTAATTAGGTGATGAGGGGGGGATTCTGACGCACTTCCTATAGAGGCGGGTTATTCTGCACGCTGCCTGTTATGGGATCATTGGGGGATAGTCTTCCCACTGCCCTTTATGGGGTGATAGGGGGGGAATTCTACACTCTATCTGTTATGAGGTGATTGGAGTGGCATTCTGAACACTGTGTGTTGGGTACAGGTAAATCTCTGGGGAAAACATAGAACAATTATTTTTTATTGTGCTTTCTTGTGTGCTAAAGCTAAAAAGTGCACCTTTTAAATAACAAATTCATATTTAGCATTACATTCAATAGCACCCTATGGGGTATGCTATAGTATTTTTTCTGCATGGCCCATAAGGTGCTGTTGTTTCCAATTTTTGAATTGCAGGTGCAGGAGAATTTTTGGTAAAACATTTAGAACTAACATTTTATTGCACTTGTGTGTTAAAGTAAAAAAGCTCACTTAGATGTATGTTTCAAGTTGCACCAAAAAACACACCCAAAGTTCAACTTGCTTCACTAAATAATTACCCTGACCCCCTAATTATTGAATTACCCTTTTATTTGGTTTTAAATTTAAAACAAAATAAAATATCCCTCTTAACCAAACCAACGCCCTTACAACAAACAGTTCTCATATAAATCCATCCCAAGGTCAATTCCGATTGCTGCACATAAAAATTAGTTAGGAGCAAATGTAAGTGCTGATAATAATTCAGTATCGTGCATGCGTTTTTCTGAGCTTTCTTTTCCAACTGTATCAGGCTGTTGGTCTGGTTTAAAACTTCACATGTTTAGGTTCGCCCCTTGTTCCCAAAGCCAAAGCAGTGTTCCCCAACCCACTCCTCTAGAGCCACCAACAAGTCATGTTTTGTGGCTCTCCACATGGTTAAACCAGACCAACACCCATTATTTCTTTTTAATGGTTGTTGGTCCCGCAGACAGCGAATAAGAAGAAGCTCGGGGGAGCATTCAGAATGCTGGAGCCCCCCCAAACACAACCCCCCAGAACGCCCCCAATCTCCTTACCTTCACTTCAGGAAAGGAGTTCCGCGATTGGCTGTCAGCACGTTCCTGTGGCAGGTGCTGAGGACGCGACTATGGCCCAAGTGACAAGACAGTGGCCAATCGTGGGCACTGGTTCAAGGTGAAGGTAAGGATATCAGGTGTTCTGGGAGGTTAAGTTCAGAGGGGGCTCCAGCATTCTGGATGCCCCCCGGCCTAGTTCTTATTCGCTGTCTAAGGGACCAACACCTGTTAAAGAAATCAAGGTTTTGGTCTGGTTTAACTCTCCGAGCAGTTATTACTCCACCTATACGCATGTGTGAAGATCTGTAAAACATGACCTGTTGGTGGCTCTCGAGGAAAGGGTTGGAGAACACTGGAAAAAAGTAGATGATTTAATTTCCTCCCTCTATGTGGTGAGATGTCAGCAGAACTTACAATGGGCATTTTGTTCCCTTTTTTCTCCTTTGAAACTAGCCCCTACTTTTGTCATGGTTTGGAGATGGCTTGACAATCATTAACTGAGACTAGAAAAGCTCACTAGAAATAAGAAGTCACATTGCATATATTGGGGAAAACGTAAACTGGACCAATAACCTGGAACCGTTGGAAAAGAAAACTCCCCAAAACTCCCATGCCTCATCTGCATGCATGATACTGGAGCATTGTCAGCACTTTCATTTGCTCCTGCACCCACTCAAAGTTGAAACACAGCCTATTTACCTGGTAGTGACCACTTTGGCACTTCCTTTGACAGCCATGCTGCTACCTGGATTCAACTGACATAACTGACTATGCACAGTAACAGGAAACCCAGCAGCACTTCCTGTTTGCAGGTGGCCTGCAGCTCCAGAAGTTGCCAATATGTTTTAAAAATTGATCACAGCAGGAGTTAGAAAAAGCTTTTATGTGCAGCAATCTGAATTGCCCTGTGAAGGGATGGCTATGAGCACTGTTTCTTGAAAGGGTGTTGGTCAGGTTTAAGGCAGACCAAAAGTAAAAAAAATTAAGTTTATGAAATTGCTCCCCTGAAGCCCAGCTCTGGCAAAAACTATTTGAGAGGGCTTTGCTCCGTGAAGATGTTCTGGATTAACAGGCTGATTCTTTGCTGCAGAACTGCATAGAAGAGGCCATATTGTCATACACATAAGCTGGAGGGGAGAGCTGTGCCCGCAGCAGCCCACATCAAACAGAGAGATAAATGCCTCAGAAACAAGGGCAGCTTGTGTATTATGTTATATGAACACACACTGAATACCCAGCTGTTAGAGGGCTTGTGAGTGTGTGTGTGTGTGTGTGTGTGTGTGTGTGTGTGTGTGTGTGTGTGTGTAGAGTTGCAACAGTGTATCTTTATCACTGTTCACTGCGGTCTCTACATTTACAGCACGCCATTCAGTGTAAACATTATGTATCTTATAAAATGATTACTTCAGCTGTGCCTTAGAGTAATGAGTTGCCACAGCTGATGGCTTTCTACCAGAAATAAAGGAGGATTGCACTGATATGTGAAGCAATTTTGACTGTGGGTTTGGGTTTTTATATAAGCTGGACTCTGT
The DNA here is from genome assembly GCA_027917425.1 of Gastrophryne carolinensis. Lineage (NCBI taxonomy): Eukaryota > Metazoa > Chordata > Amphibia > Anura > Microhylidae > Gastrophryne > Gastrophryne carolinensis. The sequence goes on from CM051237.1 coordinate 310,724,027, forward strand.
GCCATGCAGTTATGCAGCATAGAATCTGCCTGCTATTCCATAACATCTGTATGAAGTTAAGCCCTCTCAAATAGTTTATGCCACTGATTACCAGAGTGGGACTTTAGGTGTGCAATTTACTGAACTTGCTTTTTTGACTTTTGGCCTGCTTTAAGAATCAATATTGATGATAAACTTAGCTCTATAACCCTTTCAGTGCCAAGCACGTAGATTCTACGTGCTCGCTTCCACTCCACTTAAGTGCCAAGCACGTAGAATCTACATGCCTGACTTCTCCTCCTGCTGCAGTAAAAGTAAAGCAAAAAAACTCATCTGACCCCTCGTTTGATCCGGCCGGGTCTCTTCTTCATCCGGGGGGGCTTCGATCCCCCACCCAGGCGCCCCCGGGTACAGGGGAGGGCCCGGAATAGCCACCCCCCCGCCAGAATTACATTTAAAGAAAAAAAAAGTAAATAAAAGTAAAGTAAAAAAACACTCACCTGACCCCTCGTTCGATCCGGCCAGGTCTCCTCTTCATCCCGGGGGGCTTCGATCCCCCACCCAGGCCCCCCGGGTACAGGGGAGAGCCCGGAATAGCCCCCCCCCAACAGCCCTCTCCCTCTCCTCTCCCGACGGGCGCCGCCATCTTGCCGCTTTGGGGCTTATGACGTCACTCCCGGGTGTCGTCCTGGCTCCGGGCTGTCATTTCTTTCACTTGTCATTGCTGGCCACAGGAGGGGGGAAGCAGGTGATGATCTGATCGCCTGCCTCCCCCCTCCAATGGCCAGCAATGACACTATCTGCAATCGGAGCTGCGAGGGACACAGGAGCTGACGATTGGAGGTCAGTAAAGTAAAAAAAAAGTTATTATTTTTTATTAAAGTCATTTTCAATTATGTGTGTGTGTGTTTTTACTGTTAACCCTTTGTGAACTGGTAAGGGAGCCATGAGATCCCTATACTAGTTCACAAGGCTGGGGGCTGGCAAGTCCCCTGCGGCTAGCAGGTGACTTGCCATCAACCCCTGCCACCCCCAATTACCTGCCTCCTCAAAGCCCGGGGGGGGCAGAAGAGCCTGGGTCCACACAGGGTATGTGGGCTTGTAGGATGCAGGGTGGGGGGCCACAAAAGCTGGCCCCTGCACCCTGTTCCTACAAGCCCCCATAGCTGGTCCCGGGCTGGTTATGACGGGTAGGGGGGACCCTACGTCATTTTTTGGGGGGGATTTTTTTTTGGGATTTTTAAGGGTGGGGGGGACCCTATGTCGTCTTTTTTATTAATCCCTTATGCTCTGTTGCCCAGCAGCTATAAAAGGCTTCCAGCAGTAGCAGGAGAGCAGAAGCCAGATTGATCAGCATGGGACACAGTGCCCAGGGATGGATGGGAGGTAAGTATAAAAAAAAAATATATATATTTTTTTCTCCATGTGTCTGTGTGGTTTTTTTACACTTAACCCCTTGTGATCTGGTAAGGGATCCACGAGACCCCTACCAGTTCACAAGGCTGGGGGCTGGCAAGTCACCTGCGGCAAGCGGGTGACTTGCCAGAGAAATGGGGCTTTCACATGCAATATGGTTTTCATTAATAAAACAAATGTTTTATTTAAAATAAAGGAGACAATTGTCTAAAAAATATTATTTTATTTATTTTTTTGGTTTTTTATGCAAAAATATTTAAAAAACAGTAGAAAAATTACAAACAATACATTTCATGTTAAAGCCTAAACTCTGCTGCTAAATATATATATATATATTTTTTTTCTGGAAATTCTGGCAAAAATCACAGTTAAACATGGCGCAAAATGAGGAAAAATGACCTGTCAACAGAGGGTGACAAAATTTCCAGTAGGCTGGCAATTTTACCCAAAAATATTGAGAATACACCTAAAAAATTACAAACAAGACATTTCATGTTAAAGCCCAGACTCTGCTGAAAAAAAACAATATTTAATTTCCCTGGGAAATCCCTTCAAAAATCACAGTTGAATATGTGGAGCGCAAAATAGTGCAAAATGGTCTGGCAACAAGGGTGACAAATTCTCCAGATAGGCTGGTAGTGAAAGGGATAATCCAGGACAACTATGATAAATTGCAGAAAAAATATTAGAAGGCCTGGATGTGTGGATATGTGTAATTCAGGTACCTTCCCCAATCAACTGAATTATGAAACCCTCAACCTTTAAATTGTCCTCAGTGACCAGGTCTCCACCAATTTAGAACAACTTTATTTCTATTAGCACCTTCTCTTACTACTGGTTCCTTCTTTTTCTCACGTAACCACCCTTGTGTGTGTGTTCACTCATTTTAAGTATTATCTAAAAGTGTAACACCGCGCTACTCAGAATTAAATATATAAATCTATAGAAGGAACAGCTCAACGTGTAGCAAATAGGATTCCACTTCCTACAAACACCAAAAAGTTAAATATATTCAAATATACACAGAGCTATTAGAAAGTCCACAGTGATAAAACTCGGTCCACGCGTGCTCTTCCTAGGCTAGACAATCCACCACCGATCACTCAAGCCTCTTACCAGACAGCCATCATTAATAGGGCAGAGGTAGATGAAATTCTTCAAATTGGACCCCGGTCCTCAGCGTGCTTAATCCAATTTCTCACCCACAATATTTCCAATGGGTGGAATTCCAGATCAATTGATTAATGGGGAAGGACATCAATCTCATAATCCACTACTGTATTTTCCTCACATTCCACAGCAGTGACTCAGAATGATAACCCATGTAAAAAAAGTATAAGAACAAAATGGTGCAGTACGTCCAAAACTAAATAGCTATTTTAATAAGTAAAATTGCACTCACAAACAATCAATTAAAATCAAGCAGAGTTAAAATACAGCTCCGTTGTTCTTAGTAGTTCTCACCACACAGACATCCAAGGTAGCATGTATCCAGTAAAAATGTAAGGCTGACTCCTCCAACGCGTTTCACCCTCCAGGGGCTTTAACTAGGATAATCAGCCCAAAAAACCTACTAGATTTATATTAATCCATTCAATTAGTCACACGGCCAGGTGCAGCTGTGTGACCCGGAAGTCATTCCAGCCTACATATACCAAGTCCGTGATTATTCTTATTTATTTTAAACACAATCCTTTTATAGAGGGAATAGCCAACCTCTACCTTCTAAAATGTCAAGAAAACGTAGCCGCATGTAAAGCGAATACCTGAAACCGGAGGTTATAATCAAACGCTCACGGGTTGTGGAGCGCATAAACGCGGAAATCGGCAGACTGTGGAACGCACAGAGACAGGAACACGTCAGGTTCTATGAGGCGCATACAGGCGGAAGTGCGTCAGGTCTTATTCAACCAATCAATGCGCCGATACTTGTTCCCCCTATCACTAGGCAGACGCAGTCCACCTTCCAACCACAGCAAGCGCTTCAGCACTTGGAACGCAGCACATGAATCACTATTACTTTTATTTATCCGGAAGTGCCGATATACAATGCGTTCCGGTTTGAGGAAAAACAAAGAGAATTTTTATAAAATATGAATTTACCACTCGCATGTTATTATACTGTGAAAGCTATTGGTATTCACCAATAGAATTATAACTATTACTATTAAAAGCGCTCCTTCTTAAAAAGACAGGAAGAGCCTTGTATATATAAAGTGTACCCAATAAAGTGCAATAAAAGAAAATATAACCTAACCAGTGTGCATTAGGAAAAATGTGTATTAATCAATATTAGTAGTAAAGGGAAGGATCCTATGCCCTATATATCCTTCGCTACGTGTATTATATAAAAAACAGCCAATGTTAGATCAATTATCTATTCTGCTATAGAAGCAGATATAGATAATAAGCCACCTTATAGAAACCAAACAAGTGTTACCTTATTATTTCCTTAAAGAACAATAAAAATATATAGCTCCTTGAATGGCTATGTAGGTGAGAACCCATTTTTACATAGTAACAACAACAAGGAAGAATTAGAACACTTAATAATCTAAATACAATCTGGAATATAAAATTATTCTAAATCTAAATACAATCTGGAATATAAAATTATTAGCAAATTGTCTTAAACAAAATATATACATTTATCATGAGCTATCTATAAAACAATTCAGATCGAATTCTACATTCAACCCGTTGGGAACTAGGGTGTTCAGATTAAATATCCAGCGGCTCTCACGCTGTGATAACTCCCTTACCAGATTTGTTCCACGCCAGTGTGCTTCGATCCTATCTATCCCTATGAAGCTCATCTGGCCTGGATCAGAAGCATGGAATTTCTTAAAGTGGTTCGAAAGGTTATGGGCCTCATAGCCTCTTTTTATGTTATAGACATGCTCGCGTATTCGTGTTTTAAGGAGGCGAACTGTCCTACCAACATAGAAGAGGTTACAGGGACACCATATCAAATAGACCACATGCTTTGTATTGCAGCTAATCCATTTTTTGATTTTTAAAGTTTCCTGGAGACCCTTAACTTGAAATTCCCTTATTGATTTATTTAATTTCTGGCTTGTCTTGCACCCATTACAAGAGCCACATCTAAAAAAACCTTTCAGGGCATTATCTCCTATGGAAGCCCTCTTCGGGGGATCTACATAGCTCCTGACCAGTTTATCCCGGAGGTTTGGTGCCCTCCTAAATATAAGGACAGGGTTTTTTGGGATGCTAGAGCTAAGAATTGGATCATCTAGTAAAAGGTGCCAATGTTTTTTAAGGACCCCCTGTATTTTCCGGTGTTGTGCATTAAAACCGGTCATAAAAGCATATTCATTATTTTGGTTTCTTCCTTTCTTTTGATCTTGAGGGTTTAGAAGTGTTAATCTATCCATTCCCTTTACCATTTCTAGCTGTTGTTTAATGGCATCTGTAGGGTATCCTTTCTCAATAAATCTTTTAGACAGCTCTTCAGATTGTCGTTCAAAGTCTGTATCCCTACTACAGTTACGCTTGAGTCTAAGGAATTGCCCCCTAGGTATAGCTCGGAGCCAATTAGGATGGTGACAACTCCCTTGGGGGACATAACCATTTCTGTCTGTCGACTTAAAGTAAGTCGATGTTATCAATCTAGATCCCTCTTTCTTAAAAGTAAGGTCTAGGAAGTGGACCTGTAAGGGGTCGACCTCTGCTGTGAACTCTAAGTTAAACAGATTTTGATTAACTTGTATAAGAAAGTTCTCTAGCGTGTCTCTCACGCCATCCCATATGACAAATACGTCGTCTATATAGCGACGCCAGATTTTCAATGAAGGCCATGACTTCCCAAAGATGAATTGGGCTTCCCAGAGGCCTACAAATAAATTTGCCATACTGGGGGCAAATTTCGCCCCCATGGCTACTCCCCTAATTTGTAGATAGAAATCTCCACCACACCAGAAATAGTTATGATCTAGCGAAAAAATTAAACAATCAATCAAAAAATCGATCTGTTTCTGGGGGAGGCCTGATTGGAGTTCCAAAAAGTGTCGAACTGCCCGTACACCCAAATCGTGCGGTATAACAGTGTATAGTGATGTTACATCTGCTGTTACTAGAAAACAGTTATCTGAAATTGATTGTGATTCACAGAGGCCCAATACCTGTCCTGAGTCTCGTAAATAAGCCGGTAGTGAGACCACCAGAGGTTGGAGGAAGTTGTCTATATACTCCCCCAACCTACTAGTCACTGAGTTGATCCCACTCACGATTGGGCGGCCGGGTGGTTTTACTGGGTTTTTATGCACTTTCGGCAATTGGTAAATTGTTGGAATCTTAGGGGTAGTGATGTTTAGATACTCAAATTCTTTAGTACTCAGGATTCCCTGTGCTTGCCCCTCTTTTAGTAGTTCTAACAAGGCTTCCTGATATTCAGTAGTAGGGTCCCCCTCTAATTTCTTATACGTATCTACATCTGATACTAATCTAAGAAGTTCGTTAGTATAATCCTGTTTATCCAATATTACAAGCCCTCCGCCTTTATCGGCAGGCTTTATTACAATTTCGTGTTTATCTTCAAGGTCCTTTATTACTCTTGATTCAGGATATATATCTTTTTTATTCTTTATAGGAATTTTTTTCAAATCTCGTATCACCGATCTCTTAAACACATCCAACTGTGCGTTGGGAGTTATCAAAGGATTAAAGACAGAACGATTTCTGAGACTAGTATGTCTATAAACATCTGTTATACTACCCTCAGGTTCAGCAGAAGTTAATACTGCAGGGGTGGATGTAGAGACATTTTGCCCCAAGGAATCTTTCTCTTTGGCAAGAAAGATATATTTTAAAAAATCTATATGTACCCCAAATCTATCCATATTAGTCGAGGGGGCATATTTCAGGCCTTGGTCCAACAGTCTTAGCTCTTTATGTGATAATTGGATTGTACTCAAGTTGAATATTCCCTGGCCTAGTACTGTCGGGGCCTTCTTATGTCGGGTGCCTCCCCTTCGTCCTCTCCTTCCCACTCTTTTCTTTTCCTGGTAGGCCTCATGTCTAATGGAGTGTCCACTTGTTTCCACTTGTCCCTCTGGGGCCCAAACTCCTGGGGTCTGTGGACTCTCCTTGGGGCCCTCTGAAAAGGGGAAGTGATATGGTTACCTTCTGTTTCTGCCAATTCAAGGCCTCTCCTTAGGTAGGGATCTTCTCTTCTTCTACTCTCAGGCCTATTGTTATTGCGCCAAGGTAGAGTCCTTTTACGCCAATTGGTCCCTTTAGAGAAATGGGAATCCCAACCTTTTTCATTTACCCTCCCATCTCTTCTGAAGGGACTATGAGCAGGTGGGTTATTAAGCCTCCTTTGAGGAATCATAGGGGATCTTATAGAGTCATCTCTTTTAGTTCTAAAGGAGGATGATTCTTTATCTCGGGAAAAAGTGTTTTCAGGGTACGGGGCTTCTTTTTCCTCCAAGAATTGCCATTTGAAGACTTTATTTTTAGAGTAATCCTCCGTATCCCTCTGTAGTTTTCTCACTTTCCTATTCCTAATTATACCTTCCTCTTTTTCCAATCTACCTTTTAGTTCTTTTGATTTATTAATGAATTTATCCATATTGCTATACGGACTCAAACGTTGTTTCTTTTCTTCCTTTATTGACTCCAACCCTCTGAGTTGGACTTTCTTCTTAATCAACAATTTATCAATTAACATTAACCCACAATCATTAAAGAAGGTGAACCAATCTTTAGCAGCTTCAACACTATCATCTCCATCCTGAATATGTAGCGTCCAGCGGAGCTGCTGGGGCACCATCTTTAAACTAACATATCGTTCAAGTGTGGCAATATCCCACTTAAGCCTGATCTCCTTGTTCAATAATTTATAAAGCTCTTTAAATTCAATATCGATATCAGGTTCCAAGGAGGTATTGGTTTCTCTGGGTAATTCCTCATCAAAGTCAATACCCCTTTGGGAACTAAAACAGAATATATCCATTTCAGAACCCACCCGAGTGCTGCAGGTAAATAATGGAAATTTATAAAGACAATATCTAAAAGTGTAACACCGCGCTACTCAGAATTAAATATATAAATCTATAGAAGGAACAGCTCAACGTGTAGCAAATAGGATTCCACTTCCTACAAACACCAACAATCTGAAGAGCTGTCTAAAAGATTTATTGAGAAAGGATACCCTACAGATGCCATTAAACAACAGCTAGAAATGGTAAAGGGAATGGATAGATTAACACTTCTAAACCCTCAAGATCAAAAGAAAGGAAGAAACCAAAATAATGAATATGCTTTTATGACCGGTTTTAATGCACAACACCGGAAAATACAGGGGGTCCTTAAAAAACATTGGCACCTTTTACTAGATGATCCAATTCTTAGCTCTAGCATCCCAAAAAACCCTGTCCTTATATTTAGGAGGGCACCAAACCTCCGGGATAAACTGGTCAGGAGCTATGTAGATCCCCCGAAGAGGGCTTCCATAGGAGATAATGCCCTGAAAGGTTTTTTTAGATGTGGCTCTTGTAATGGGTGCAAGACAAGCCAGAAATTAAATAAATCAATAAGGGAATTTCAAGTTAAGGGTCTCCAGGAAACTTTAAAAATCAAAAAATGGATTAGCTGCAATACAAAGCATGTGGTCTATTTGATATGGTGTCCCTGTAACCTCTTCTATGTTGGTAGGACAGTTCGCCTCCTTAAAACACGAATACGCGAGCATGTCTATAACATAAAAAGAGGCTATGAGGCCCATAACCTTTCGAACCACTTTAAGAAATTCCATGCTTCTGATCCAGGCCAGATGAGCTTCATAGGGATAGATAGGATCGAAGCACACTGGCGTGGAACAAATCTGGTAAGGGAGTTATCACAGCGTGAGAGCCGCTGGATATTTAATCTGAACACCCTAGTTCCCAACGGGTTGAATGTAGAATTCGATCTGAATTGTTTTATTGATAGCTCATGATAAATGTATATATTTTGTTTAAGACAATTTGCTAATAATTTTATATTCCAGATTGTATTTAGATTTAGAATAATTTTATATTCCAGATTGTATTTAGATTATTAAGTGTTCTAATTCTTCCTTGTTGTTGTTACTATGTAAAAATGGGTTCTCACCTACATAGCCATTCAAGGAGCTATATATTTTTATTGTTCTTTAAGGAAATAATAAGGTAACACTTGTTTGGTTTCTATAAGGTGGCTTATTATCTATATCTGCTTCTATAGCAGAATAGATAATTGATCTAACATTGGCTGTTTTTTATATAATACACGTAGCGAAGGATATATAGGGCATAGGATCCTTCCCTTTACTACTAATATTGATTAATACACATTTTTCCTAATGCACACTGGTTAGGTTATATTTTCTTTTATTGCACTTTATTGGGTACACTTTATATATACAAGGCTCTTCCTGTCTTTTTAAGAAGGAGCGCTTTTAATAGTAATAGTTATAATTCTATTGGTGAATACCAATAGCTTTCACAGTATAATAACATGCGAGTGGTAAATTCATATTTTATAAAAATTCTCTTTGTTTTTCCTCAAACCGGAACGCATTGTATATCGGCACTTCCGGATAAATAAAAGTAATAGTGATTCATGTGCTGCGTTCCAAGTGCTGAAACGCACGACACGTCAGTTCCTGTGACTGGAATAGGATTGCTATCTGCTGTGTCTCAGCGGATGGGACGCATGACACGTCAGGTTCGGCGCTTGCTGTGGTTGGAAGGTGGACTGCGTCTGCCTAGTGATAGGGGGAACAAGTATCGGCGCATTGATTGGTTGAATAAGACCTGACGCACTTCCGCCTGTATGCGCCTCATAGAACCTGACGTGTTCCTGTCTCTGTGCGTTCCACAGTCTGCCGATTTCCGCGTTTATGCGCTCCACAACCCGTGAGCGTTTGATTATAACCTCCGGTTTCAGGTATTCGCTTTACATGCGGCTACGTTTTCTTGACATTTTAGAAGGTAGAGGTTGGCTATTCCCTCTATAAAAGGATTGTGTTTAAAATAAATAAGAATAATCACGGACTTGGTATATGTAGGCTGGAATGACTTCCGGGTCACACAGCTGCACCTGGCCGTGTGACTAATTGAATGGATTAATATAAATCTAGTAGGTTTTTTGGGCTGATTATCCTAGTTAAAGCCCCTGGAGGGTGAAACGCGTTGGAGGAGTCAGCCTTACATTTTTACTGGATACATGCTACCTTGGATGTCTGTGTGGTGAGAACTACTAAGAACAACGGAGCTGTATTTTAACTCTGCTTGATTTTAATTGATTGTTTGTGAGTGCAATTTTACTTAAAATAGCTATTTAGTTTTGGACGTACTGCACCATTTTGTTCTTATACTTTTTTTACATGGGTTATCATTCTGAGTCACTGCTGTGGAATGTGAGGAAAATACAGTAGTGGATTATGAGATTGATGTCCTTCCCCATTAATCAATTGATCTGGAATTCCACCCATTGGAAATATTGTGGGTGAGAAATTGGATTAAGCACGCTGAGGACCGGGGTCCAATTTGAAGAATTTCATCTACCTCTGCCCTATTAATGATGGCTGTCTGGTAAGAGGCTTGAGTGATCGGTGGTGGATTGTCTAGCCTAGGAAGAGCACGCGTGGACCGAGTTTTATCACTGTGGACATTTTAAGTATTAGCCCTCTTTTGCCAAAGGCTACTCCAAGATTAGAAGAAGGAGAATCCTTTCCTATTGATTGAGGAATAATTGTGTACAATTTACTTTATATTTCTTTGTACTTACCTTCCATGTGTGATTATATTAACTTAACTTTAACTCGTGACCAAATTTGTTTGGTTTTGAATCCTGCTCCATAGATATATGTATAGCACATGCCTTGTCTTTTCAGTGAAGCCATGACTTTTTAGAAAAATATTCTAGGAGAAAAGTCTACTCCAAGGTAATATATATATACAAGAGTATGTCTTATGTTGTTTGAGAAGAATATTTTAATTATCCAAGTATTTTATATCAAAATAAGCTGAGTTAGCTGAAATGGAGATTTAGGGGGTTATTTAAGAAGGGATAGCGCCAGATAGTGCCTCGTAGCGGCAGGCAGCGTCTGGTGGTCTATGCTATAGCGACCAGATTTAGGGTGCTGACGCTGTGTGTGTGTCCTTTTTTGATAAGTATGGTGTGGAGCGCTGAGAGTCGGTTGCAATGAGCTGGCCCTACCTTTCGCTCCCTGCAGCGCTGTACTGATGTTAGAGCGCCCAACATACATCACATTCATCAATGCCAGCCAGGTTACTACAGTGACTGAGATGCTCAGTTACAGCGCCCGATATATGTTTACAGCGTCTACTAGCAGTCGCTCTAAGCTCCGCTATACAGACGCCCATCTACCGATAACTGGCGTTAGTAATGAATCAGCCTCCACGTGTGATCATCTGTTTAATAATGTCATTGGTTCACTTTTATGGCATGAATCTGGTGAAAGAAAAAAAACCCAATCTTTTTTCCTTGTTCTTTTTTAGTTAGCATGAAAAGTTTGTGACGTTTTATTCTATCTGTTATGGTATGTTATGAGGATCATTTTGGTCAGGGATTTAGAGAAGCAATGTCAATATCTGAATCCAGGTAACAGTTATTTCTGCTGCTCATCAAAAATGATTATATCAGTGAATGAAATGTACTGTGCAGACACAGATTTGACAATGTAATAAACTTAAATATCATTCCTCCAATGACAATTCTGAGCACTGTGTAAGTTATAGATGATGTCATGAATTTGGAAGACCTGAGTATAAATGGATACTTTCAGCCCAGCTTTGCCTAATGGATTTCCGCTGATTATCTGCTCTCAATCCAATCTGTATAATAAAAAATAAAATTATTACATTTGAGTAGTGCCAGCCTCGATTATGAAGTCTAATAAGCTAGTCCAATTTCGTGTCAACAATATATTTCCGTATCTTATGTAATGTTGGCTATTTCTGCTATGTGTATTGTATGCTTTAGTATGCAAGTAATTGCTTTTGTATATGGAAACCCATACCCTGACAGATGCTTTCCCTGCTGTGCTTGGAAAGTAAAAAGATATTTTTAGTTTATTTCCAAACCCTTTTTCTGGTATTCAGCTCTTGGAGAGAACTTCAATTTATAATTTTATAACCTTGTGTATTTTGATCCTTTTGTGTATCACCATGCATGTGTTTATAGTGAAGTCTATTTGTCCAGGGACCTCATTTCAATTATGAAAACATAATGCAGGAAATACATTCTATCATCTTTTTTCCTCAGTAAATTACACAATCTGTTTCTTCTATGTTACAGACAAAAGCCATTTAATAACTGGGTTTTCTAGAAAAATAAAACTGTCTCAAAATGAATAGCTCACAAGTCTCAGAATGAATAGTTTACTCTGTAAAACTGAATGCTACAGAATGGAATACTTAGGACAACCAGGTCACCAATTAGTTTTTTACTTTTTTTGCAGATGTTTTTTAAGGCTATAAAATAAGTCTTGTTCGGCAGGAAAAGGCATTTCTGCTTGGCAAAATGCTTCACTGGGCTACAAAAAGACTCTAGGAGAGAGCGTCGTATATAACGTTACCTGCCCTTTAAGGGGCTCGATAGGCCAGTAAGAGAAGCTGGGTGGGCCCTGCTGGCCAAGTAACCTAGTCCAGTACTAGTGCTATGCTGGAAGGACTTTTAGGAGGCTGACAAGCCTCGGATGAGGGCTGCTGATGTTGAGTGCACTTATGAGGTGCAGGAGGCACCTGAAGGCAGGGGGAGCTCTGGTGTAGCCTGCAGCAGGCCAGGTGCCAGTGAGGTGTGCAGCCAATGGAAATTTGAAAGAGAACAGCCTGGTGCAAAGAGCACCAACCCTTGGTGCTAATAAGCCCAGAAACTGTGAGTAGGCCTGGAGGCCAAAAGAACTTCTGTAACAATAGGGTTGATTGAGAAAGACAAAAAAAGACTTTCGTTTTTGTGTCGATCTGTTTATTTTTGGAAATGTTCCCGCTCTCGTATGAGTGTGCGAGCGATTCTGTGCATGCATTGCAAGCCTTCTATAAAGTCTTCGTCCGTTCGTATGCCAGAGTACGAGGATATCATTTTCCAGTGTGACTTTTCCGTTTTATTTACTCATGTTACAACGTCGGCTTTCGTTTTTGCCCTTCTTCCATCATCTCCTTCCACAAATCCTTTACGTTTCCCGTTAGATTCTGTTTTCCTATAAATAAATATTAATTTCAATAAATAATCGTCCAGACGAAAATCCTTACGATCTTACGCCTGCACACTACAAACTTAACTCATTAAAGTGCTCGCCTACATATTTGGGTCACTCACTTGTGCTACAATGCTTAGCTAAATCACTTTGCGCTTTCCTTCTTCTTCCATTTATGACCCCTAAAATTCACCTAAATCACTTTGCGCTTTCCTTCTTCTTCCATTTTTCACCCCTAAAACTTACCCAAACCACTTCGCGGTTAGGTTCTTCATCCATTTTTCACCCCTAAAACTTACCCAAATCACTTGGCGGTTAGGTTCTTCTTCCATTTTTCTCCCCTAAAACATACCCAAACCACTTCGCGGTTAGGTGCTCCTTTCATTTTTCTCCCCTAAAACGTACCCAAACCACTTTGCGGTTAGGTTCTTCTTCCATTTTCCACCCCTAAAACTTACCCAAACCACTTCGCGGTCATGTGAATCTTCATCTCTAAATATTTCTCGGCCCATTCGTTTTGTGTTAATGTATTTTGTAAATCAAATGACACTGACATTTTTTTTTTAATTCACAAATGCCAGTTTTTGGTGGCTTTTTTAAAAAAAATAGTATTAATAAAAAGTTATAAACTTTTTTTTTTTTATTTAAAAAAATGCATTTAAATTTTTTTAAAAATGTAAAACTTTTAACAACAAAAAAAACTATATACATAGCAAAGGCAGGACCCAGAACATTAGTCTTCATCTGTGGTCCCCAACGAGTCGCGCAGCTCCTGCATGTCGGCCACCAACTGAAGGATCCTTTCACTCATTGCTGCCACTCTGGCACGTGTGGTCCCTGTATAAAAAATAAACAAACATTATTTGTTGGCAAATACAAGTTTCTCACCTGTGGATGTTTTTTTTTAGGTGGGAAGCTAACTAATGACGCCATATGTCATTATGCTAAGTAATTAATCTAAGTGGGCATATGTCATTATGCTAATGCCATTGACTATGGCTTTAGGTATCTTGGTGATCATGTCAATTACCACATAGTCAAAAGAATGACATTACAACTTACTTCGTTGGTGGCCGACGTGTGCGTCGGAGACCACCCTGGGTTCTAGGCCCTGCCACTGCTGGGAAGTTGAGGCTGTAGAGACATGTCAAATAGGGTCACTTCTAAAGTCTTAGTCAACAGTAAGCAAATGACAATTTCAATGTGTGTGTGTGACATCACCCACCTTCTCCATGTGCCTCCTGGGCCTGATCTGCTGCAGACTCTTCCACAGATCCTTCACCCGCTACATTAACATCTAGAAAAAGAGATTAAGGGAGTCAGCTTTATTTTAAATAGCATGTATGTGTGTGCGCTTACATGAAGAGTCACATACCAGAGGCTAACGGCTCCATCGCTGGGTACAATTCCCTGCCCACGCCGTGACGCCCCTCCTCTGTAGAAAGGTCCAGGGGCTGGTCGGAGGCTGCTACAGAGGAGGGGTAGGAACGTCGCCCTGGAGATCCACCACCTTCACTTTGTGCTGCAGATTCATGCAGCACTGGTCGGCCTGTGCGCCTCCGGGTGCGTCGGATTCAGTACTCCATTTCCAGAACTAGAAAAGAAAAGCATTTATAAATAAAGGCCTACCTTCTGTATTAGTTACATCTAGCATGCAATGTTGTACATGCAATGCTATGTACTTACTTGGGAAATGGAGTCCGAAAAATCTCCGCACCCAGGGCATGTGGAGCCGTTTCAGGTCCGACCAATGCTGCATGATCTGCGTATGGGTGAAGGTGGTGTCAGTTTCCTGCTGGATCCTGGAAACGATCTCCAGGGCGACGGTCCTCTTCTCAAAAGAGTTGGGCAGGTAGTCGTACCTGCGCTGAAGCATCATCTAAAAAACACAAAATAAACATATTTTTTAGATCAAACTGCATACAAATATCTGTCACAAATCGATCAGTTGACTAAATGACATTACCAGACACATTTCGACCCTCAAACTATCTTTTTAGATGGAAGTGACTTGGTTCGCACATGTGGGCCCTAACTTCTGTTTGGCACGGATTTTTACACACTTTTAAACGAAACCGTTTCGTCCAGCGCTTCCTTACGGCCTAGGCATACATTTAGATGGCAAATCAAAGGCATTAAAATACACTTACGAGCATAATCAGCTCTTCTTGTTGGCGGGTGAAGATCGTGGGTGCCATCTTTCTTCTTGTCCGCAGCAGATAAGTAATGCCCCAGCGGTTTCCGGGTTCCGCACGGCCGGACGAACGGCCGTACGCACGCTTACGCGAACGCGTCATACCCAGGCATTAGTATTTAAAGGGTCCTGGACCCACAGCTCATTTTCTTTCAGAGTCTCAACATTATGGCACCCAAAAAAGCCATCGGGAAGGCAAAAGCAGGCAAGGAGGGCAGCAGCAAAATGCAAGAGCGGCATGAGGAGGCTTCTTCAGGGCCAACCCCTCGCTCCAAAATTCCAATGCCGAAGGTGCGGGAAACCCGCAGTGGGCAGGCCAAGGCGATAATACCAACAAAGTCTGTTAAGGCACCAACAACCAGCAAACCAAAGGAGGCAGCGGCGAAGAAGAAGCCCCAGGCCACAGACAGGAACGCCCGCAAAAAAGGCCACTAAGAGGGTGAGAAGCCCCAGGCCACAAAAAACCCCATCTCCTCCTCCCCGAATGACCACATTTGTTCTCCAAGAACGCTCCGCTGGCAAGGCCAGTAAAAGCCACCGGGCCAGAAGCCCCAGCCCCCAAAGCTCTGCATCACCACATACACGTGGAAAAAGCGGGCATGGAAAGAGTAAAAGCCACCGGGCCAGATGCCCCAGCCCCCAAAGCTCAGCATCTCCACATACACATGGAAAAAGTGGGCATGGAAAGAGTAAAAGCCACCGGGCAAGAAGCCCCAGCCCACCAAGCTCAGCATCACCACAGACACGTGCAACTATCTCCCAGGGGCATGCAAGCACAAGTCTCTAGGGGCCCACAGAGGCACAGGGCAAGAAGCCCAACAACATCAAGCACACCCTCTCCTCCTCGGCCACATTTGCCACCGGCACAGGTGGCAAGGCACTCTCCATATGCCACATCGATGCCTGCAAGTTCAGTGGCCACCCAGGCAAGGACCCCAAGTCCATTTCCAAGTCCAGTACATTCTTTATCCAGCTACCTGTCCAACATTTCTACCCAACACAGCCAGCCCAGAATGTCCCCCAAATTGCCTGCAACCACAGATGAGCCCGAACATCAAGCAATAGGGTGGACATTGCGCCGAAGCCAGTTGAGTGGCAGGTTTGGGGAGGCCCAAACTCTGGCATTGGCTAGTGGGCTGACCTTACATTATGATGAACTATATGGGTGAAAATCCAAAGCAACCAGCAAAGTGTGCAAAGCAGAATTTTTAGAGGAGCTCACCAGACAGGTCAATGCAGCGGGGGAGGAGCTCAAAGATGTGGAGCAGATTCAATGCAAAATATCGGACCTGAAGTATGCAGCACGGAAGAAAGAAAATAAACAGCGCAATTACAGGTACATATATGATTTGTGCATTTGTCTGCTTCTTGTATTGTCAACATTTTCCTACATTTGCCAAACTATATTTTTCAGCTTACAAACTGGCGGAGGCTTCCCCACTAAATTACAATTTACCTGAGCTGAGGAGATGGTGCTGGGCCTGATACATCCCGTGGCCTTAGAGGGCCACTCGGGGCGACGGGACACGGTTAGTAATGTTAGTGTGTATGTGAAATGTTTTAAACATGTAAAATGAGGCCACAGGCATAATATGAACACATGCCCCTAGGGATTGTCTTGTAGGGGAGGTTACAGTTTTAGCAGGGTGTGTAATGTCTGTGGAATGTTCATTTTCTAATTTGCAAGCCCATACATGACCTTGGACAGTATTTATGGTCACTATTAAAGTCTTAATATTAGCTAAGGACTGCCTATTATGTGATTCCACTAAATCATATCCAACACTTCCTTCTTTGTCTTTAGGCCACTTGGGTTTGAGCTGTGCTTTGGTCTCAAATACTTGATCTGGGGTCAGGGAAAGGTCTACATAGTAAGAATGCCTACCAGCATACTCCTAAGCAAAATGCTCTTTGCAAGCTGAGTGTGGGTCCCTAATGGCCCCTTTAGGGATGTGTGAAGCCTCATTACATGCAGTACATGCATGTTTGTATTATTTAAGGTGACCAATGTGTATGTACAGGGTGACTCATACATATAACAGAAAATGACATTCCTAGTGAAGGTCAGCTTGGACCATTGGGGGAGTTGGCATTCCTGCTTGCCCACGTGTTTTATAGAAGCATATGTAGTAATACAGATCATCAATGCATATTTGGGTGTTTACGTGCCTTTTATTTTACAATACAGCCCAGCATCAACCCTCAGCTAGTGTGGAAGCCTCATCCAGTTGGACTACGCCATCAACTTCCGTGCTGCCTAGGAGCCAGGACCAGATATATACGGCAAGTGTATTTTGCTGAATCTGCTGATGCATGTGAATGAACATGACTAATTGGTATAACAAATATATTTAGGGCCCAAACTGAATCTTTTTTCACATGTCCGAACAGACCCACATACTGATGGAGGAAATCCAGGAGATGGAGGAGGATGCCACCTTGATGGGACCTTCACAACAGACCCCCTGGAACATAATCTGCAACTGTCCCAACATGTTTCTTCACCAAATCCTCTGCAGCAGAGTGAAGCTGGCCGCATGCTGCCAGGCCGTTGTGGGCAGCATGCAGAGACTGAGCATACAGTCCCCAGTGGTAGGTCTGCTGCAGAGGATTTGACAAGCACATCTGTGGCTGTTGGTCGGCCTAGACGTCCATCATCTGCAGGTGCTCCAACCCGGGGAACTAGGAGGCGTAGTCAGCTACGTTGCCCAGTTTCCCAGGGGAGGCGCGTGCCAATCATGATGTCAGCATGGCACCATGAGAGGCTTTATTTCGCCAACTAACTAAAAGAACCACACAGCAGCATCATGCACAATTAGAGACCTTAAATAATACATTAAACACCATGCTGACAGAATTCAGGTCGACCAACAGCCACATGGCCACCTTATCTACTAATTTCACAGCCATGCTTGAGGAAGTTCGAACTAGCAACACCCACATGGCCACCTTAACTAGTAATTTAAGTGGCGTGCTGGATGAAGTTCGAACAACCAATAGACACATGTTGGAACAGTTGCAGATTATGAATGCCACAAATGCCCAGGTGATGGGCCACCTCCAACGCCCACCACCAGGGTTTTATGGGCATCAACCATTTTAACACCTATTTGCCCTGTATCTGCTCCACATCTTTCCTCTACATCTCTACTGTATTGACCTGTCTGGTGAGTGCTACCAATATAGCCTTTTTGTATGGCTTTGCTTGTATGCTTTGGATTTTCGCCCTTAGAGTGCTGAGATACCCCACTAGCCAATGCCTGAGCTCAAGCCTCACTGAACCTGCCACTCAAGCTGTTGTGCTGCAGGCTTTGGCCTAATTACATTGCTTCTGGCTCATCCTGTTTGTAGGCCTAATTGGGGGACATTGGGCTGGCAAACTACTACCTTGAACCCTGGCAGAGATTTTACTGGACTTGGATTGGGACTGGGGGTTATTGTTTTGGTGGGCCACTGACTTACAAGCGTGGATGTGGCATAGGTATGGCTGCTTTCCACCTGTGCCTGTGGCAAATGTGGCCAAGCAGGAGAGGGTCTGTATGTGGCCCTATTTATTACAGGGCAAATATTGACATGCAAATGCTTGCTCCCTATGTCTGTGTATTTTATTTAGGATTTTAACTTCGGCCTGGAGTGCATTACTTTAAAACTCCTGGATGTGACCAATTGCTAGGTGCCATGATTTGCCACAAATGTATTTGAATGTTTATGTATGTACATGAAGTACGCGAGTGCCCTTCAACTCCAAATTTTCATATTTCAATAAAAAATATTGAATGTGACTTTAGCTGTTGTTGACTAAGTTGATGCATTAATGTTTTGGTTATTTTTAGATTACTTAAGGTTTTCCTAAACAAACAGGGCAAAAAAAAATGCATGAGTCTCAGATCATGTGTGAATATTTTAGTAATTAACTCATTACTAGTTGATACACCAAAAAAATAATAAAAGATTTACAAGGCAAAATTAGAGGAGCAAATAATATTTACAGGCACAAAACAAACACAGGCAACAAAAATTATGCAAAATGTGTTTGAATCAAATTGTCCCGAACTGCTTGGCCAGAGACACTAGGTGTGCCACGGTAGTGGTCTTCTGGGTCCTGGCTGGGTGGAGAGGGGGGCAGATCCAAATACCGGGGGACACGCTGCATGATGGCATAGTTATGTAAGACACAGCAGGCCAGTATGATGTCTATGACCTTTTTGGGGTCATACTGGAGTGCTCCCCCAGTATAGTCCAAACCCCGGAAGCCAAAGGCCCTCTCCACAATGGCCCGGGTCTTCCGGTGTGCCCGATTGTAGGCGTCCTGTGCGGCATTCTGTGGCCGAAGGACGGGCATCATCAGCCAGGGAAGTAGTGGATAGCCGGAATCCCCTGAAAGAATATGAAAATACTAACATAAATTACACATGACACAAAAATGTATTTAAAAAAAAGGTCGTTCACCCTGACTAGGAGCCTATCTTATATTTTAGACACACCCTGAACATACAGATTGCTCTGCTAAAGAAACAGCCTAACACCATCTACTGCATGGTCTGACCCTTTAAACATCAAAAATGGCGGATGAGGGCAAATCAGGCAGACTGCTAACAGGTATTGGCTTAGGACTGTGCAGCTCAGCATTCTTGGATGTCCTACCTTTTCAGGAACCCAGATCTGCTTTGTGTGAGCCAAGCACAGCTCTAACCCGCCCCCTGCACTTTATCCCGCTCTCCTCTACTCAGTAAGTGTCATGCTTCTGAGCAAAGATGGCGCAGACCCTATCAGAAAGTCAAGAACAGAATTGCAGCTGAGTGTGGGGAAGAATAATAAGTAATTTACTAGAAAGTATAAAGATTAATATCTAGTTGTGGAAACTCATTTTGTAAGGGTTTGTGCTTTGCTAAAGATCATGGTTAAGGTCCAGTTTCACCTGTCATCAAGGGGTAAAAACAGCCATCGGTTCAGACATGGGTCCGAAACTGGAATTCTCCAGACTCAAACCGACGGTACAATCCAGATCGTCGCAAGATGTACGCATCATGGGATGAGCCTGGAAACTCGGCGAGGACGCTAAGGAACCGCATGTCCGGGGCCACTGCTGCTTGGACATTCAGTGAGTGGCCCATTTTGCGGTTCCTGGGAAAAAAGAAAAAACAAAAAATTAGCAAGGCTAGGTAAATTACTCAAACACTAACTCTTAACATCCTTCAAAAATCAAGTTGGGCAATACAAATAACACTAAGGCCCTTAGTCATGAAGGGATAGCATCAGGTAGTGGCTGGTTAATGAGAGGTAGCGACAGGTAGCGACTGGTGAGTGCCGGACACGGCACGCAATTACACATTTATCAAGTAGAATCTGTTTAGCGACTGGGATAGCGCCATGTAGCGTCTGATTCATCATTTTCACAGCCTCAGTGAACAGCGCCGGGTATGACCTCTCGCTACCTGACGCTCTCCCATACATTTCAATGGACAATCCTTTCCTTCTCTTTAAATTGTGTTTTTGTTTTTTGTTTTTAAATCTCAAATAATTCTGTGACCTCTCCTGGCATTGAATAAGCAGTTTTTTCACATTTTTTTTTAATTTTTATATATTTTTTCAGAAATTACATTTCAGGTCTGGCATTAATGTGTTCATGTTACAATGTTGTTACAATGTAATTCCATATGTTTTCGCTTTGTTACTAGTTGATAGATGCTGGAAAACAGACTTTAAACACACCGCCTCCGGCGCTCTGGGCTTCAAACAAGCTTTTTTCAGCGCCATAGATTTGTGAGGCTGTTTTTTTGCTGAATATGGTGTGAGTCGGTCGCTATGAGCAGTCGCTAACATGCGCTCCCATACAGCGCTGTATTGGCCAAATAGCGACTCCTCACAATGTATTCAACATTACTGAACAGCGACTGAGTAGCTATAAACTAGCGTCTGCCTGCTACAGTCGCTCATCTGCCGCTAATGATGAATCAGCCTGCCAGTGCCTAACTATTTTTTAGGCCTACAACGGATATGTATGTTGGTTCAACTAAATATTAACTTTCACATGACAAATTAAGGTCCACATGCAAATGTTTGGCTTTGGGCTACATGAAAAACATTGATGACGCTAAATCCGTGCAAATATATCACATGAACAATTTACAAGGAGGGATTAACAGATATACAGTGTAAGCTAATTCACAGGGACTATTTACATGGGGGGATTAACAGATATACAGTGTAAGCTATTTTACAGGGACTATTTACAAGGAGGGATTAACAGATATACAGTGTAAGCTATTTCACAGGGACTATTTACAAGGAGGGATTAACAGATATACAGTGTAAGCTATTTCACAGGGACTATTTACAAGGAGGGATTAACAGATATACAGTGTAAGCTAATTCACAGGGACTATTTACAAGGAGGGATTAACAGATATACAGTGTAAGCTATTTCACAGGGACTATTTACAAGGAGGGATTAACAGATATACAGTGTAAGATATTTCACGGGGACTATTTACAAGGAGGGATTAAGAGATATTTAAAATACCATTTATGTCAACTATATAAAAAATGACTGATTGAACTTGCCTATAGATATACTCGTCGGCTGCAGGAGGGACTAAGGCAACGTGGGTGCAATCAATGGCACCCATGACGTTGGGCATGTCGGCGATATTATAAAATGCCAGCTTAAGCGCGTTCCAGGCTACCATGTCGTCCGGAAATGAAATATATTTCCGAGTAATGGTAGCCATGTCTTCCAAAAACTTGGATAGCGCGCGGCGTAGGCTGGGAGATCCCCACGGAGAGGGCACCCAGCCTCTGGAACGAGCCGTTCGCCAAAAATTGCAGGCAGCCAAGCATCTTGGTCATACCTGAAATTGCTTGCCCCTTCCTTGTGGTGCGGACTAACCATGGCAGCAGCTCACTATACAACTTATCGAGGGAAGCACAATTAAGTCTGGTCAGCTCGAACAGCTCAACGTCATGCATGCGATCGATATGCATGAGTCGCCGGTGCAATCTGGTCTCGGCCCTGCTGACACATTCAATTCCCATTAGCTGGAGCTCGTGATGCTCCTCCACAAAGGCACAAAACATGGTGATTGCAAGGTATCCGCGGTCAAAATGGTCCCGTAAGGGGATCGCAAATGAAAGGGTTTTATAGGGTGGTGGTCCCTCAGCTCTCTGAATATGACGCAAGCCCGTAGCAATAACGTAAGTTATCTGAACGAACGAAAAATATCAGATTTCGATGGCAAATTGATCCGAACTAACGCAAATGATCCGATTTGCTTTCGTTCTTCGAAAGCGCATATACGCATTAGCCCGAACGTTCGTACGAATGAAAAATGAACGAAAAAAACAAATAAAATGACAAACACACACAAAAACTTTCACAGACAGCTATGAAAGTCCAGATGAATGTGCCTCTGAATCGAGCCAATAGTTCTGATGTTATTGGACATGGACAAGTATGCTGAAAGTAAAACTTTTTCCTATGAAAGAATTTCCATTAGAGCTGATGTCCCCTGTGTTACAATCATCATAACATTGGAAAGAACAATGTTTCCAATATGTGTGAGCTTAAAAAAACAACATATACACATTAGTACTAGGGATGAGCGGACCCCACCAAAGTTCAGGTCTAGCAAATTCAGGCGAATTTTGAATAAATGTGAATGAACCCGAACCTGGTCCCCATTGAAATTAATGGGGACTCGAACTTTGGGGAGTGGCTGTGTCTCAAAGCGTGCAGCAGGAAGCACACAGCTGTGACTGACCTCGGAGACAGCAAAAAAGCAAGCAAGTATTCCATCAGATGAAAGTTACTCCAATAAGCATATTCCATATCATAATCCAAATGTATAGTCCATGTTATGATCCAACGTTTCGGTGTAGCCTGTGCCCCTTCATCAGGGATGGACCAGCAAACAAGCAGAATGAATACCCTGCTAGGGTTAAATACTTGGCCTGCTTCCAAAATCTCATAGTGCCACTAGAAAATAATCCAGAGCATACACAGTGACACTGCCTGTGTTGGGGGAAGACATCTCCCCCTGCCAGGCTTGAAAACCTGCCCAGCAACAATTAATGAGTGGGTGCCATCCACCTAATAGGCGGGAGCCTCCGGCTGGGGACGGTTTCAAACGCCGCCGCTGCTCACAGGAAGAGGGTCGCAGGCAGAGGTGAGTTACAGCAGCTTCCTGCTTAGGTGAATCGGGCTGAGGAGCTGCTCAGTGTTTGGGTCCAGGCGCCAAACTCAGACACAGACTTCTAGCTAAAGTCTGCATTCAGGTTTGGGAACCCAAACTCTCACAGTTCAGTACGAACTGTGGTTCGCTTTGCCCATCACTAATCATTAACTATCTGCCTCCCACAAAAAACTGGACTAGTCAGGAGGGTTGGTTTACAAAACCATTAAAAGAAGCTCCAATCAGGATGGAGGCTAAGGCAAAAAATATATAAGGGGGGCCCTAAATACTTACAGATATCCAGACAGGGCCTTAAGTAAAAGAGAAGGTTGAGAAAAAAGCCTGCAAGTTAAAGTTAAAGCTTCACATCTCTGTCTTCCTCAAACCCAGCCCTGAGAAAGCAGTTTGTTGACTCAAAAGTACCGCAACACAAGATCAACAGCATCACATACCCCAAAGGGGTGTAACGATAAATGGAAATCTACAGGAGCCACATCCCCTAACAAACGATTAGCTGTTTAAATATGGTTACTATTTCTTAAACACATTAGCAGTATACTAAACGGGTTTATTGTTGTTTAAAGTTAACATAAGCTTTGGTATTTACTTCACTAAGACCATAATGTACTTTAGATTCTAAACACATTGCTTAAGTATATTTAGTGCTGACATATGGTTATTATTAGAGCGCTCAATCTATTCTGTGGACAGGATGCATGAAATGTAGCTATATGAAATTGAGCTGTCTCATTCTACCACGCTCATCACAGCATCCTTTCACTACCAAAATGAGTGGGTGCCATCCACCTAATAGGCGGGAGCCTCCGGCTGGGGACGGTTTCAAACGCCGCCGCTGCTCACAGGAAGAGGGTCGCAGGCAGAGGTGAGTTACAGCAGCTTCCTGCTTAGGTGAATCGGGCTGAGGAGCTGCTCAGTGTTTGGGTCCAGGCGCCAAACTCAGACACAGACTTCTAGCTAAAGTCTGCATTCAGGTTTGGGAACCCAAACTCTCACAGTTCAGTACGAACTGTGGTTCGCTTTGCCCATCACTAATCATTAACTATCTGCCTCCCACAAAAAACTGGACTAGTCAGGAGGGTTGGTTTACAAAACCATTAAAAGAAGCTCCAATCAGGATGGAGGCTAAGGCAAAAAATATATAAGGGGGGCCCTAAATACTTACAGATATCCAGACAGGGCCTTAAGTAAAAGAGAAGGTTGAGAAAAAAGCCTGCAAGTTAAAGTTAAAGCTTCACATCTCTGTCTTCCTCAAACCCAGCCCTGAGAAAGCAGTTTGTTGACTCAAAAGTACCGCAACACAAGATCAACAGCATCACATACCCCAAAGGGGTGTAACGATAAATGGAAATCTACAGGAGCCACATCCCCTAACAAACGATTAGCTGTTTAAATATGGTTACTATTTCTTAAACACATTAGCAGTATACTAAACGGGTTTATTGTTGTTTAAAGTTAACATAAGCTTTGGTATTTACTTCACTAAGACCATAATGTACTTTAGATTCTAAACACATTGCTTAAGTATATTTAGTGCTGACATATGGTTATTATTAGAGCGCTCAATCTATTCTGTGGACAGGATGCATGAAATGTAGCTATATGAAATTGAGCTGTCTCATTCTACCACGCTCATCACAGCATCCTTTCACTACCAAATTGTACATCTCAGCCTGCAGCATCTTGTATGGATACTGACTGGGGGAAGGTTTCTTTTGCTTTGTTTAATTTTCTTTGTGTATTTATGTAGCGTCAGCATTTCATGGTGTCTTACACAGTACATTCATCTAATAATAGAGATGCACCTAGTTATTATATAATATGGCACGCTCCCTCCATTTATTGCAATGGAGGGGGTATGCCAGGTTTTGACACGCCTGCTCCATTTAAGTAAATTGAGGGGACTTGCCATAGTCCATGTAATGGATGGCAGGGGTGGTCCATCATCAATGCTACGGAAATGGTGGACAATCAGGCTTGGCATTGCGGGAATCGGATCTGCCTATCAGGTGTCAGAGCACCGGGCTAGGAGCGATCATCTGCAGGGAATAAAAGAGTATAGCCTTTTTATTTTACTGCTTTGACAATGACTTTGATCTTCACATACTTTAATTACCCCTAACAGTTTTAGCAATTTCAGTTCTATCAGTATCTTACCTTCATTGCAACATGTTAGGTATAATAAATGAATTAGCCTAAATGGAGCAACACGTAATACCCCTGTGCAGGCACACAGTAACTGTCTGCCCCCTTATCCCCCCTGGGAACAATGTAAAGTTAGCCATTCCAAAGCTTTTAAAATATCTCTGATACCTCTGATATCTCTGCAAACCCCCTTTTTCACCTCAATTTCTGGGCCATGGCTGAGGTGGAAAGGGCATGTCATGACAAAGCTTTATGAGTAATGAGCATGCTCTGCTATGATCAGAGACACCTGTGGGGCCACTATGGCTTGCATGATCACTCATGCTCAGAGCATCAAGGGCCTGAGTGGCCACTCAGACTACATTTTTGTGTGGCGGGAGAAAAAAAAATGAATAAAGGTTCAAACTTCAGAGCCCTGCTATGGCTTCTACACAATGCTGGAAATGGAGGAGAGGCACATGGGACAGACATCAGGTGAGCTGCTTGCTGCCTCATTACTGGGGTTAGAGTCCATTTAATTGTAAATATAGGCCTAGTAATTTTGAAATGATATTAACATTTAGATGGCCAGTTAAACAGCTTGAATTGGGCTACTCACTCCAGAGGCAACATGGCCCGAATACATGTATCTGCTCTTTTGCTTGCCTTTTTATCAATGATCACCTATTTATAAATATCAAAAATGGAAGACAAGCGGTATATTTTATTGAGAATTTCTGTAAAGCATATCATACTTCACTTAATATCTCTAACACTACCCCAGGAATTCTAAGCAAACGTCAATATAGAGGGTCATAAACCGTGTCTGATGCTCTATAAGATTGGTTCTTTGAGTGCAGCCTGGTTTTGGTGAGCCCGCAATTAAGTGATTAACAGGTGGGGATCAGTACTGGTAAGCATTCTAAAAAGTACCTGGGTGCAGCAACTTTGCAGATAGAGGACTTAGGCATGGTAAAGTTCAGGAGCAGGGCTTGGCACTAGACATGGTCAGGCATGGCAAATAGAGGCAACGGGGCTTGACACTGGACAAGAGGCTGGATTCAGAGAGACAAAAAAAAAAAACTCATTAAAGTACACTTCTACTACAATATTTAGCTAAATCACTTAGCACTATCTTCCATCTTCCCTTTTGGACCCTTAAAGCTCACCCAAACCACTTAGCACTATCCTCCATCTTCCCTTTTGGACCCTTAAAGCTCACCCAAACCACTTCGCGGTTAGGTTCTTCTTCCATTTTAGCCCCCTAAACCTTACACAAATCGCTTCTCGGTCATGTGAATATTCATCTTTAAATATTTCTGGGCCCATTAGTTTTGTGTTAATGTATTTTGTAAATGAAATGACACTGTAACATTTTTTTTTTTATTCCATCATAAAATATAAAAATTTAAAAAATTTAAAAAATTTCACATTTTTACAACTATAAAAAACAAAATACATAGCAATGGCAGGCCACAGAACATTATTCTTCATCTGTGGTCCCCAACGAGTTGCGCATCTCGCCCACCAACTGAAGGACCCTGACACTCAGTTGTGCCACTCTGGCACGTGTGGTCCCTGTTAAAAAACCTAAATTAAAATATTGGTATAACCTTGTTGGGGTCATACTGCAGTGCCCCCCCCCCCTGTATGGTCCAAACACCTAAATCTGGACTTCAAAAGCCAGACGGCCCTCGCCACCACGGTCCAGGTTTTGCATAGTGCCAGATTAGAGAACCCCTGGCCCGCATCCTGCAGGCAAAGAAAGGGAATCAGGAGCAAGGGCAGGAGTGGATATCCAGAATCCCCTGAAAGAATTTAAAAATACTAACATAAAATACACATTCTAAGCTACAATATTGTTTAACATGTCATCAAGGGCTAACAACAGCCATAGGTTAAGACATGAGTCATCAACTATATTCATTTCCATACAGTGAAAATGGATTGATGGAATGTGAGCAAACTTACCCTGGAGCCATCCACCAGATAATTCTCCTGACTCAAACTGACAAAATTAGCCGGAGCTCTGCAATATATAAGCATCATGGGACGACCCTGGATGCCCTGCAAGAACACTGAGGAATCGCATAGCTTGACCAAACACTGCTTTTATGTTGTGTGAGTGGCACATCTTGCGGTTCCTGCAACCAAATATAAAATAATTACACAAAGCAAAGGTAACCAACTAAAACAATAACTCCTACAACAAATTAAGATTCAAGTTCAATAATCCAAATATAATTCACAAAGGACATAAGTCTAAAAAAAATAGCAATTATATGGATGTGTGGGAAAATAATGGTTTACATGCTAAGGACTAATTAAGGTCAGCATTAAAATGCTTCCATAAGGCATACATGAAATGTATTGAGTTAGGTATGCATTGCTATACAATTTATGGCCTCGGCCATGCTGATACATGCAATGCCTTGGTGCTAAAGGCGCGCAGACTCCTCCACATAGCCGCAAAACATGTTCAACAATAGCAATCCAAGCCCTCAAAGGTCCCGTAAGTGGATCGGAAATGAAACGGATTTATAGGGTGATGATCGGTCGGAAATCAGCTCTCTGAATCAGACGTAAGCCCATCCCAACAACGTAAGTTATCTGAACGAACGAAAAATATCAGATTTTGTTTTGAAAATGATCCGAACTAACGGAAATGATCCGATTTGCTTCCGTTCATCGAAGGCGCATACTGTATACACATTTTCCCGAACGTTCGTACAAATGAAAAATGAACGAAAAAAAGCAAAAAAAAGACTAACACCCACCCAAACTTTCACAGACAGCTACGGAAGTCCGGACGAATGTGTCTTTGAATAGAGTCTATGGTCAGATGCGTCAAGGTCAACAACAGGGATTGGCACTGGACATGGTCAGATTTGGCAAAATTCAGCAACATGGCTTAACACTGGAACCTTCTCAGACATGGCAAAGCTCAGCAACAGGGCTTGGCACTGAACATGGTTGGATGCAGAGAAGGGTGCAATTAGGCTTTTAAACAGAAATGGAGAGAATTGAGACAGGAACTGGGCTGAAACAATGCCACAGTCAACAATGCACTGTTCCTGGTGCTAGCTTTAGAATGGGCCAGCCCCTGTTCTGCATTACTAGGCAACAAATCAATGCAGAGGACAGTCGACATATTACTGTGTAAGATACAGGCAATAGTGTGGCTTGCTGCTGCATCAGTTAAAGAGCAATACAGGAGCAGAGAGGAGGTAAGTACCTCAATCTTAGAGCTCACAAGCTCCCTTGGTCAGGGTCCTCTCTTCTGCACTGTGTCAAAAACATTATAATCCTTTGCTCACTACTACTCAAAGAGAGGGTGTTCACTGAGGCTGTGTCTGTACATGGTAAATGGAACTGTGCAAGGGAGTGGTACCCTAGGAGGGTATCATGGGCGGCATAGAGCCATTTAGTTTTTTTTAGTTCTGATTGCAAGGTCTATGCTGCATAATATCTTGGTGCTTTAAGTGGCACAAAAGTCGCACTGGCCGACTGCTAGCCTGTGCTTGTGGTATTCTTACCAAGGACGCTGGTAGATATATACCTAAGGGCACCACCTATCTGCTAGCCATGAATGACACTAATAATTCATCATAATAAATTTATTGATTCATAACTATTAAAACATCGTCATAAACAATACAATCACCTACATTTAAAATACAACATATAAAACCTCCCAGCAGGAGTGACCCTAAAAAAAACTATCTCCCTAAACTATTAATATATAAATCCATCATATCCTCAACCTAAATGATGCAAAGTGCTAAATACGAAATAAAGTGCTAAGTGCTGAATAAATGTGTGCAAAAATATGCAATAAAGTGCCAGGCCAAGCTAACCAACCTACACCTCAGTGTAATAAATTTGCTCACCCCTGCTGGAAGGATCCTCACCCACGCGTTCCGTGCCCACCAGGCACTTTCTCTTTTTTCTTGTTTATTGGTGCATATTGGGGATACCTTTGTGGCACACCAGGTCTGCTTTCATTATCATTGTTTTGGGTGGTGCTGGACAAATAGCACTTTTGTGCAGGGTTTTTAAGGACGCTGGTAGACTCACCTTCACAGGATGCTCCCACAACACTGTGTTTGCCAATGGCCACATCTCCAGCTCACTGTTTGCTGAGGTGTGCTTCCTCAGCCAGCCATTCAGATAGTCTGGGAATCGAAGCACACCAAATTGATCAGGGCTGGCACACGTCACTTGACACTCTTGAGTTCAGCCAATTGGCAATTTTAAAACTGCCATGTGGGCATAGGAAAACAATTTATTTCCCTTGAAATATATTTTTATTGAAATGTACGTGCCACTGCCGAGTCAGCTGCACCACCCGAAGTAAGGTGGGGAGTGCAGGGGGTGGGGAAAGGGTTTTGTTCCGCTTAAATAGATAAAAGTTATTATTATATAAAATATACCATTTTGTGATAACAAACACATTTTAGTAAACTAAACAAAATGCTGTCTATGTATACATTGCGCTCAGGAGGTAAAAAAGGAGTATTTACTTTAAAAATATATATTTTTTATGGTGTAACTTAGCACACATAGAAAACTGTAACCCAGTAAATAATTTCAAGCCAGTTGTAATTGCATAAATATGTTACAGAAGATCTATGACTTGCCATCATTTTTATAACTTCTAAATGAAAATATATGACTTAGCTTAGTGCCCATTTGTCACCAGTTCTCTAAGATTCCCAGGCTCCAAAAATCATAATCAATTTCAAAGAGTGCACCGAAAATAACATGCTGTGTTTGTTAATAAATTGTTTTATTACCAGATTTTATTCCCGCTGCACAAAGAATCTTTGACACTGCCTTTCCTGGCGCCTAAAGGTAAGCTTAAATATAATGGGAACACTTTATATTCAAGCTGATTACGAATTATGTTTGAGGACTTAAAGTCCAACTCCGAGTTATTTTAGCGTAGGAAAGTTTAGATCTGTTCTGATACTACTTGTACTTCTAGAAACAATCCCCCCCCCCCCATCATTACATACTGAAGTTATTTAGAATGAAAAAACCTAAAGCAGAGAAGAAAAATAAATGACAAATCAATATCTCGAAATCTCTAATAGGTGGAAGGCTAAAACCTCAAGGTGTAGTTCAATGTACTTTATTAAAGTAAACAAAACACCTCTCAGATTGCCTAATAGCTGTCTCAGACTAGCCCACAGGGTAAACCTCCAGTGGGCTTGTGAGTTCAAGAGTCCACAAGTTCCCGGTTTCCCTGTGGCTAGTCTAAGCCTAAATATGATTCTTATTAGGGGACTTGCTTCACATGGCATCAGCCTTGCACACTGTTGATTGAGTGGTGGGAAATAAAATGGGATTGGGCCCTGTTTACAGCTAGAATGCACAATTAATATGGCACAGATGGATAGCAATATTTACATTATTTTTCTGAAAGGATCAACTGGATGTTACGGTTATACAGGAAAAGAAAACAGCTTATCCACTCTTGCGGAGTAGTGCCAATTTTGTTACCTGAGCCCTAAAAACAAACAGGTAAAATACGCATGAATCCATAGGACGGGCCCCTATAATCTGTTTTACTGGTGGACCCAAGACACCCCAGTAGAGATGAGCTTCAGATCTGGTCCTACTAGTTTATACTTGCCTTACTAGTTTACAAGCCCCTGAGACCATCAGCAAAAACCAGGTGCTCCTCCAAGGGTGCAGAAACTAGGGAAGTAGGGTATCGGAACGCCATCAGCCGTGCTGGAAGTTCAAAAGAGTAAAAAAAAAACACACAGAAACGAGGAGGAACCACCACTCTTTTGACAAGCTACTGTTTGTCCAGGCACACTGCTGGTGATCAGCATGCCCCCCCCCCCTACACTGGTGGTATTGGCTGTGGCGAGCAGGGTAGCAGCAAGTGCTGAGAGGGGGGCATTTAATACCTTAGCAGAGAGTGTTGCAGCATAGGTAGTGGCTGTATTACAGGTGACTTACTCACATAGAAGATGTGAGCAGTGATATCACTGCAGCAGTTCCACGCACCTTCTCTCTTCTCTTTATTTTGAGGTTCAAGTAAGACGATTCAGTAGTTTCAGTCTTCAGGATTAAAATGCTCAACATTCCAAGTTTATGATACTCTGAGGCTTACAATGACTATATCAAACTTTTCAATCTTAATATTCCAGCGCTGTACAGTCGAAGGGGTAACTTGGAGATCCGGGGCTGTGGGAGAGCAATCGGTTTCACAGGATCATCCATAAGGTAAGTAGAGAAACAGAAGTAGGCAGCTTTAGTTAAGTGGGAGCAAAATATATATGATTGTAA
Source organism: Gastrophryne carolinensis (assembly GCA_027917425.1). NCBI lineage: Eukaryota > Metazoa > Chordata > Amphibia > Anura > Microhylidae > Gastrophryne > Gastrophryne carolinensis. The sequence continues at coordinate 310,755,438 of CM051237.1, forward strand.
TGCAATAAAATGGAAACCTGGAATTCTTTTGGGTTAAAATAAAATCTATTTTGGTTTAACAAATATATAGAACTACATTAAGTACCAGTAAAACCTTGTATAACTAAAGTATACATATTTATGTATTGATTTAGGGATCTGGTTTTTAACAAGTTAATTTTTGTTTAGCAAGCAAACAAGTGGAAATGAACTGGGATAAACAAAATGTATTTTTCATGGCAATTAAATGAACAAATACCACGGAATAAAAATCTGTTACTTTTTCAGTTTTCAAAGGTCAATTACATGGCAAATGCTGCGCATAGAGCACTCGAAATCCAAAGCTTGCTTACAGAGGATCAGCCCACACCTGTTTGGTTGAACTCGTTTAATGTCGAGCCTTTCCTGAAATGCCATGTCTGATAAATACCTGATGCCTATTAGAGATAAATATAATTTGATATTTGATGTGGATAAAGTATTTATATATTGCCCATAACTATTGTCTTGTCAGAAAAATAAATAAAGGATGGGATGGAAATATTTGCTACACTAAAACAACAATTTCATTGCCCAGTTGCTGGTACCCTTGTGTAAAATCCATACAGGTATCATGGGTTATTAACATGAAATTGCCTAAACTTTCTTATGTTTAAATCAAATGGTTGACAAATTCGTTGCAGTTTCTAACTTGCTTGGTGGAAGCGGCGTATTTATGTGTACCTTATTTTTCTGTAAGACGTACTTTCCCATAAGAGGCACCTAAGATTTGGAGGAGCAAAATAAGAAAAAATATATTCTAAACCAAATGTTGTGCTAAAACACCCCATTACAGGCATTGGCATAGGGCATTTACCTCACCCCATCCCCATAGGCAATGTGGCATTCCCCCATCCGATTCCCCATGGACAGTGTGACATTTCCCCATCTCATAAGCAGTGTGGCATTCCCCCCTCCCATCCCCCATAAACAGTGTGGCATCCCTCCATCCCATTCCTTAAAGGTAGTGTGACATTCCCCCCATCTCATAGGTAGTGTGGCATTCCACCCCATAGTAACATAGTATGTAACATAGTATGTAAGGCTGAATAAAGAATTTAGTCCATCCAGTTCTGCCTGTTTATCTCCTTCCAGTGGTCTAGTAGCCATAGCTGGAAATGTTATTACATGCCAGGAAGGCATCCAGGCCACTTTTTGAACGTTTTTACTGTATTCTTCATTACTACCTCCTCTGGCAGCGAGTTCCATAGTCTCACTGCTCTTACAGAGAAGAATCCCCTCCTATGTCGGTGGAGAAAGCACCTTTCCTCTAACCTTAGTGGATGCCCCCAGGTTATGGTTACACTCCGGGATAAAAATAGATTGTGGGACAGATCTTTGTATTGATCCTGAATATATTTATACATAGTTATTAGATCACCCCTCAGGCGAATTTTTTCTAAACTAAATAAACATAACTGTGTCAATCTTTCAGGGTACTCTAATCCCTGCACTCCTTTTATTAACTTAGCTGCCCTCCTTTGAATGCGCTCCAGTTATGATATGTCCTTCCTAAGCACAAGTGCCCAGAACTGTACACAGTACTCCATATGGGGTCTGACCAGTGACTTGTACAGAGGTAAAATAATGCTCTGATCATGAGCACCTTTGTGACCCTTGATGCACCCCATGATCCTGTTTGCTTTGGCAGCTGCTGTCTGGCATTGATTACTACAGTTAAGCTTATTGTTAACTTAAACCCCTAGGTCCTTTTCCATTGTTTTTTTACCAAGTGTTTCTTTATTTAGTGTGTAATCATGACACAGATTTCTACTTCCCATGTGCAAAATCTTACATTTATCTGTGTTAAACTTCATTTGCCATTTAACTGCCCATGCTTCCAATTTATCTAAATCTGTTTGTAGCTGCCTGCTGTCCTCTTTTGTTTTAATTACTTTACACAGCTTAGTATCATCTGCAAAGATTGAGACTTTACTTTTTAATCCGTACCCAATGTCATTATATATATTGAAGAGAATTGGTCCCTTGTGGTATCCGCTAGTAACGGTGACCCAATCTGAGTGTGCACCATTGATAACCACCCTCTGCTCCAGATCATTAAGCCAATTTCTCACCCATCTGCACACGTTTTCCCCCATTCCAAGCATTCTCATATTTTGTACCAGCCTTTTATGTGGCACAGTATCAAATGCTTTAGAAAAGTCAAGATATATGATATCCAATGTCTCCCCCTGATCCAATCTTGAACTTACTTCCTTATAAAAGCTGATTAGGCTTGTCTGGCAGGAGCGATTCCTCACTAATCCATACTGATATGAAATAATAAGGTCATAGGATAATATCCCTTAAGAAACCTTCAAATAGCTTGCCCACCACAGATGTTAAACTTACCGATCTGTAGTTCCCAGGTTCCCCCCTAGATCCCTTTATGAACATTGGCACCACATTTACCAAGCGCCAGTCCCTCGGAACAGCCCCAATAATGATTGAATCAAATATTAGAAATAACATATGGCATTCCCCCCTCCCATTCCCCATAGGCAGAGTGGCGTTCACCCATCACATTATTCACACTGGCATTCCCCCTCCCAATCCACATAGGCTGTGTGGCATTCCCCCATCCCATTCCTCATGGGCAGTGTGGCATTCCCTCCTTCCATCCCCCATAAACAGTGTGGCATTCCCCCCCATCTCATTCCCTATAGGTAGTGTGACATTCCCCCCATCCCATTATTCAGTGTGGCATTCCCCCCATCCCATTCCCTATAGGTAGTGTGGCATTCCCCCATCCCCTTATTCAGTGTGGCATTCCCCCTCCCAATTCCCATAGGCAGTGTGGCATTCCTCCTCCCATTCCCATAGACAGTGTGGCATCCTCCTCCCATTCCCATAGGTAGTGTGGCATTCCCCCATCCCATTCCCCATAGGCAGTGTGGCATTCCCCCATCCCATTCCCATATATGCAATGTGGCATCCCCCATCTCCTTATTTAGTGTGGCATTCCCCCCAACACCCCATAAAAAAGGTATACTTACATGAACGCTGTCCCCGACTTCCAACACCGCCACTGCCTCTCGTGTATCAGCATGCTCTGGCTCCCAAGTGTTTTTTTTTTACATTCGCCCAATAAGACGCACTGACATTTCCCCACACTTTTAGGGAAAATAGTGCGTCTTACAGGGTGAAAATACGGTAATTGCTCTGGCATTATGTCTATGATAATAAAAAAATATTATATACAAAATAGTAATATTATAATATAAAATATATAAATGTATAATGTTGTAACTATAAATTCCGGTCTCTGTTACATTTAACCTGAATATTGCCTATTCATGCTTGCCTCAGCCAGACCTGAACAGCAGCAATAAAGAACAATCTATTAGCCTATCTTTTTTATTCTGAAAGAAAGTGTCGCCCCACCACCTGGGGCTACTAGCCTAGCAGGTTGCAATTGGCAATGAGGGCTCTCAGTGACCTCAATGGCCCTCATTGACCAGGAGGGAGTGCAGGTAAACTGCTAGAGGAACTGGCAGACCACTCGCTGCATTCCAGGACCTCAGTGACCAGGAGGGAGTTCAGGTAATCAAACAGAGAAACTGTCCTTCCTACAATTTTAACTAATAAGGAGCCACTTGCTTTCTTTTTACTGGATTCGAGAATGCTTATCTTAGACACAAATCCAAACTGATTGATTTTTGAAAAGAAAATATAAAAGTGTTTGATTTTGTGGCTTGCTAGGCATTTTATAATAAGTTACTCTTTCAAGCAAATCAGACAATATTATGATTTATAATATAAAAATGACTTGGATTGGGCTGCCCATGTTGAGTTGTGTGTGTTTACCCACAAGCGTTATTATAGTTTACCTGTTCTACAGCGTAAAATGTTATGTTTGTGTAAGTGTCTTTGAAGGGTAATTTATTTAATCAGCATTTAATTTGGCTAGATCAACTACTTCATCTTCTGGATTGATCTCTCTTAATTATTTTCACAAAGTAATGTATTTTTAGTTAGCTGCTATTAACCTGTAGCCTACACAATACATGTGTTAAAGTGAACCAAAACCCATTCCCCACTAGATTCCCTCCCCCAGGGGCATTCAGAATCAGGGTGCTCCACTGTGAGAAAACCCCCAAGTCACCTGGGATTCACCCTCTTACCGGTCCAATGGCGCATGCACAAGCAGAGGCCGCATCCCAGCTATACCTTTAGCAGGGCGCATGTGGGCATGCTTCCTGTTGGAGGGCAGCGGGGAATCTGCTTGCCTGAGCTCTTAAACAAAGGGGCGGGAGCGGATCTGACTGGACAAGAGTCTGTGCATGTGTCCCGTAGGACCAGGGAGGTCAGGCGGTGTGGGGAGTTTCACACAGCGGGGCATTCCCAATCGATGTTCCCCCGGAGGCAAGGACCAAAACTCAGGATAGTCAAAATCCTGGGTTTCGGTCCACGTTAAAGCAAGCTACCAGCCATTATATGCTGGGCTTATTTAAAGTAGTGTTTATTATTAAAAAAATATGTACAGTGTATTTTTTGGTTTAAAATACTCCGTTTTACTAATAGTGTTATTTCATAAATGGCATTGGCTAATAAGGAAATCAGCTGTTCAAATGAATGTACTGGTAATTATTTTATTGGCATATCTGAATGTTTATTGTTCATCAAACATATACATTACAAGGAATTGTTTGTGTTCTTAGGCTAGAGAAAAATAAAACTGAGAGTGAGGATAGGCCTTGTTGGTCTAACTTGGGTTCTCTAGATTAGTAGACTAATAGGGTTATCACTAGTGATGAGCTTCGGATCCAGTACAGATTTAACCCAATTTGGTCCTGGAGACAGGGAGAGTTTTATACTATAGAGAAGGAGCCTCAGCGGAATCTCCCAATGTGACTAATAGAGATGAGCGAACTTTTGAAAAATTCGATTAGACTGATTCGCCGAATTTTCCGACAAAAATCGTTTCGACCCGAATAAATTCGCGACGAATCGCTATTAAAAACGGCTATTTCTGAGCCTCCTAGAGCCTCAATAGGGTTGTAAACCATTCTGCCTTGCTGTAACACGCACAGGATGCGTGCTGGGTTAGTTAAATAATACTTTGAAGAAATATCACATGCAGATCAGAGGCATCGCTAATAGAATCGCAGAGCGGCACAATTGAATTCAAGAGAGTTGAAGTGGCATCACTATGAGGGGCAGAAGGAGCCCAAACATTGCTTTAAAGAGACACTGGAGTTGGCAGCAGCAGGAGCCCAAAAATTGGATGAATCACACCCTGGAGTTGGCAGCAGCAGCAGGAGCCCAAACATTACTTTAAAGAGACCCTGGGGTTGGCTTCAGGAGCCCAAAAATTGGATGAATCACACCCTGGAGTTGGCAGCAGCAGCAGGAGCCCAAATATTACTTTAAAGAGACCCTGGGGTTGGCCTCAGGAGCCCAAAAATTGGATGAATCACACCCTGGAGTTGGCAGCAGCAGCAGCAGGAGCCCAAATATACACTGGAGTTGGCTTCAGGAGCTCAAAAATTGGATGAATCACACCCTGGAGTTGGCAGAAGTTGGCAGCAGCAGCAGGAGCCCAAATATACACTGGAGTTGGCTTCAGGAGCCCAAAAATTGGATGAATCACACCCTGGAGTTGGCAGAAGTTGGCAGCAGCAGCAGGAGCCCAAATATACACTGGAGTTGGCTTCAGGAGCCCAAAAATTGGATGAATCACACCCTGGAGTTGGCAGGAGTTGACAGCAGCAGCAGCAGGAGCCCAAATATACACTGGAGTTGGCTTCAGGAGCCCAAAAATTGGATGAATCACACCCTGGAGTTGGCAGGAGTTGACAGCAGCAGCAGGAGCCAAAACATTACTTAAAAGAGACACTGGGGTTGGCTTCAGGAGCCCAAAAATTGGATGAATCACACCCTGGAGTTGGCAGCAGCAGCAGCAGGAGCCCAAATATTACTTTAAAGAGACACTGGGGTTGGCCTCAGGAGCCCAAAAATTGGATGAATCACACCCTGGAGTTGGCAGAAGTTGGCAGCAGCAGCAGGAGCCCAAACATTACTTAAAAGAGACACTGGGGTTGGCTTCAGGAGCCCAAAAATTGGATGAATCACACCCTGGAGTTGGCAGGAGTTGACAGCAGCAGCAGGAGCCCAAACATTACTTAAAAGAGACACTGGGGTTGGCTTCAGGAGCCCAAAAATTGGATGAATCACACCCTGGAGTTGGCAGCAGCAGCAGCAGGAGCCCAAATATTACTTTAAAGAGACACTGGGGTTGGCCTCAGGAGCCCAAAAATTGGATGAATCACACCCTGGAGTTGGCAGAAGTTGGCAGCAGGAGCTCAAACATTACTTAAAAGAGACACTGGGGTTGGCTTCAGGAGCCCAAAAATTGGATGAATCACACCCTGGAGTTGGCAGGAGTTGACAGCAGCAGCAGGAGCCCAAACATTACTTAAAAGAGACACTGGGGTTGGCTTTAGGAGCCCAAAAATTGGATGAATCACACCCTGGAGTTGGCAGCAGCAGGAGCCCAAATATTACTTTAAAGAGACCCTGGGGTTGGCCTCAGGAGCCCAAAAATTGGATGAATCACACCCTGGAGTTGGCAGCAGCAGCAGCAGGAGCCCAAATATACACTGGAGTTGGCTTCAGGAGCCCAAAAATTGGATGAATCACACCCTGGAGTTGGCAGAAGTTGGCAGCGGCAGCAGCAGCAGCAGGAGCCCAAATATACACTGGAGTTGGCTTCAGGAGCCCAAAAATTGGATGAATCACACCCTGGAGTTGGCAGGAGTTGACAGCAGCAGCAGGAGCCCAAACATTACTTAAAAGAGACACTGGGGTTGGCTTCAGGAGCCCAAAAATTGGATGAATCACACCCTGGAGTTGGCAGCAGCAGCAGCAGGAGCCCAAATATTACTTTAAAGAGACACTGGGGTTAGCCTCAGGAGCCCAAAAATTGGATGAATCACACCCTGGAGTTGGCAGAAGTTGGCAGCAGCAGCAGGAGCCCAAACATTACTTAAAAGAGACACTGGGGTTGGCTTCAGAAGCCCAAAAATTGGATGAATCACACCCTGGAGTTGGCAGGAGTTGACAGCAGCAGCAGGAGCCCAAACATTACTTAAAAGAGACACTGGGGTTGGCTTCAGGAGCCCAAAAATTGGATGAATCACACCCTGGAGTTGGCAGCAGCAGGAGCCCAAATATTACTTTAAAGAGACCCTGGGGTTGGCCTCAGGAGCCCAAAAATTGGATGAATCACACCCTGGAGTTGGCAGAAGTTGGCAGCAGCAGCAGCAGGAGCCCAAATATACACTGGAGTTGGCTTCAGGAGCCCAAAAATTGGATGAATCACACCCTGGAGTTGGCAGAAGTTGGCAGCAGCAGCAGCAGGAGCCCAAATATACACTGGAGATGGCTTCAGGAGCCCAAAAATTGGATGAATCACACCCTGGAGTTGGCAGGAGTTGACAGCAGCAGCAGGAGCCCAAACATTACTTAAAAGAGACACTGGGGTTGGCTTCAGGAGCCCAAAAATTGGATGAATCACACCCTGGAGTTGGCAGAAGTTGGCGGCAGCAGCAGCAGCAGGAGCCCAAATATTACTTCAAAGAGACCCTGGGGTTGGCTTCAGGAGCCCAAAAATTGGATGAATCACACCCTGGAGTTGGCAGCAGCAGCAGCAGGAGCCCAAATATTACTTTAAAGAGACACTGGGGTTGGCCTCAGGAGCCCAAAAATTGGATGAATCACACCCTGGAGTTGGCAGAAGTTGGCAGCAGCAGCAGCAGGAGCCCAAATATACACTGGAGTTGGCTTCAGGAGCCCAAAAATTGGATGAATCACACCCTGGAGTTGGCAGGAGTTGACAGCAGCAGCAGGAGCCCAAATATACACTGGAGTTGGCTTCAGGAGCCCAAAAATTGGATGAATCACACCCTGGAGTTGGCAGGAGTTGACAGCAGCAGCAGGAGCCCAAACATTACTTAAAAGAGACACTGGGGTTGGCTTCAGGAGCCCAAAAATTGGATGAATCACACCCTGGAGTTGGCAGCAGCAGCAGCAGGAGCCCAAATATTACTTTAAAGAGACACTGGGGTTGGCCTCAGGAGCCCAAAAATTGGATGAATCACACCCTGGAGTTGGCAGAAGTTGGCAGCAGCAGCAGGAGCCCAAACATTACTTAAAAGAGACACTGGGGTTGGCTTCAGGAGCCCAAAAATTGGATGAATCACACCCTGGAGTTGGCAGGAGTTGACAGCAGCAGCAGGAGCCCAAACATTACTTAAAAGAGACACTGGGGTTGGCTTCAGGAGCCCAAAAATTGGATGAATCACACCCTGGAGTTGGCAGCAGCAGCAGCAGGAGCCCAAATATTACTTTAAAGAGACACTGGGGTTGGCCTCAGGAGCCCAAAAATTGGATGAATCACACCCTGGAGTTGGCAGAAGTTGGCAGCAGCAGCAGGAGCCCAAACATTACTTAAAAGAGACACTGGGTTGGCTTCAGGAGCCCAAAAATTGGATGAATCACACCCTGGAGTTGGCAGGAGTTGACAGCAGCAGCAGGAGCCCAAACATTACTTAAAAGAGACACTGGGGTTGGCTTCAGGAGCCCAAAAATTGGATGAATCACACCCTGGAGTTGGCAGCAGCAGGAGCCCAAATATTACTTTAAAGAGACCCTGGGGTTGGCCTCAGGAGCCCAAAAATTGGATGAATCACACCCTGGAGTTGGCAGAAGTTGGCAGCAGCAGCAGCAGGAGCCCAAATATACACTGGAGTTGGCTTCAGGAGCCCAAAAATTGGATGAATCACACCCTGGAGTTGGCAGAAGTTGGCAGCAGCAGCAGCAGGAGCCCAAATATACACTGGAGTTGGCTTCAGGAGCCCAAAAATTGGATGAATCACACCCTGGAGTTGGCAGGAGTTGACAGCAGCAGCAGGAGCCCAAACATTACTTAAAAGAGACACTGGGGTTGGCTTCAGGAGCCCAAAAATTGGATGAATCACACCCTGGAGTTGGCAGCAGCAGCAGCAGGAGCCCAAATATTACTTTAAAGAGACACTGGGGTTGGCCTCAGGAGCCCAAAAATTGGATGAATCACACCCTGGAGTTGGCAGAATTTGGCAGCAGCAGCAGGAGCCCAAACATTACTTAAAAGAGACACTGGGGTTGGCTTCAGGAGCCCAAAAATTGGATGAATCACACCCTGGAGTTGGCAGGAGTTGACAGCAGCAGCAGGAGCCCAAACATTACTTAAAAGAGACACTGGGGGTTGGCTTCAGGAGCCCAAAAATTGGATGAATCACACCCTGGAGTTGGCAGCAGCAGGAGCCCAAATATTACTTTAAAGAGACCCTGGGGTTGGCCTCAGGAGCCCAAAAATTGGATGAATCACACCCTGGAGTTGGCAGAAGTTGGCAGCAGCAGCAGCAGGAGCCCAAATATACACTGGAGTTGGCTTCAGGAGCCCAAAAATTGGATGAATCACACCCTGGAGTTGGCAGAAGTTGGCAGCAGCAGCAGCAGGAGCCCAAATATTACTTCAAAGAGACCCTGGGGTTGGCTTCAGGAGCCCAATAATTGGATGAATCACACCCTGGAGTTGGCAGCAGCAGCAGCAGGAGCCCAAATATTACTTTAAAGAGACACTGGGGTTGGCCTCAGGAGCCCAAAAATTGGATGAATCACACCCTGGAGCTGGCAGAAGTTGGCAGCAGCAGCAGCAGGAGCCCAAATATACACTGGAGTTGGCTTCAGGAGCCCAAAAATTGGATGAATCACACCCTGGAGTTGGCAGGAGTTGACAGCAGCAGCAGCAGGAGCCCAAATATACACTGGAGTTGGCTTCAGGAGCCCAAAAATTGGATGAATCACACCCTGGAGTTGGCAGGAGTTGACAGCAGCAGCAGGAGCCCAAACATTACTTAAAAGAGACACTGGGGTTGGCTTCAGGAGCCCAAAAATTGGATGAATCACACCCTGGAGTTGGCAGCAGCAGCAGCAGGAGCCCAAATATTACTTTAAAGAGACACTGGGGTTGGCCTCAGGAGCCCAAAAATTGGATGAATCACACCCTGGAGTTGGCAGAAGTTGGCAGCAGCAGCAGGAGCCCAAACATTACTTAAAAGAGACACTGGGGTTGGCTTCAGGAGCCCAAAAATTGGATGAATCACACCCTGGAGTTGGCAGGAGTTGACAGCAGCAGCAGGAGCCCAAACATTACTTAAAAGAGACACTGGGGGTTGGCTTCAGGAGCCCAAAAATTGGATGAATCACACCCTGGAGTTGGCAGCAGCAGGAGCCCAAATATTACTTTAAAGAGACCCTGGGGTTGGCCTCAGGAGCCCAAAAATTGGATGAATCACACCCTGGAGTTGGCAGAAGTTGGCAGCAGCAGCAGCAGCAGGAGCCCAAATATACACTGGAGTTGGCTTCAGGAGCCCAAAAATTGGATGAATCACACCCTGGAGTTGGCAGAAGTTGGCAGCAGCAGCAGCAGGAGCCCAAATATTACTTCAAAGAGACCCTGGGGTTGGCTTCAGGAGCCCAATAATTGGATGAATCACACCCTGGAGTTGGCAGCAGCAGCAGCAGGAGCCCAAATATTACTTTAAAGAGACACTGGGGTTGGCCTCAGGAGCCCAAAAATTGGATGAATCACACCCTGGAGCTGGCAGAAGTTGGCAGCAGCAGCAGCAGGAGCCCAAATATACACTGGAGTTGGCTTCAGGAGCCCAAAAATTGGATGAATCACACCCTGGAGTTGGCAGGAGTTGACAGCAGCAGCAGGAGCCAAAACATTACTTAAAAGAGACACTGGGGTTGGCTTCAGGAGCCCAAAAATTGGATGAATCACACCCTGGAGTTGGCAGCAGCAGCAGCAGGAGCCCAAATATTACTTAAAAGAGACACTGGGGTTGGCTTCAGGAGCCCAAAAATTGGATGAATCACACCCTGGAGTTGGCAGCAGCAGGAGCCCAAATATTACTTTAAAGAGACCCTGGGGTTGGCCTCAGGAGCCCAAAAATTGGATGAATCACACCCTGGAGTTGGCAGAAGTTGGCAGCAGCAGCAGCAGGAGCCCAAATATACACTGGAGTTGGCTTCAGGAGCCCAAAAATTGGATGAATCACACCCTGGAGTTGGCAGAAGTTGGCAGCAGCAGCAGCAGGAGCCCAAATATACACTGGAGTTGGCTTCAGGAGCCCAAAAATTGGATGAATCACACCCTGGAGTTGGCAGGAGTTGACAGCAGCAGCAGGAGCCAAAACATTACTTAAAAGAGACACTGGGGTTGGCTTCAGGAGCCCAAAAATTGGATGAATCACACCCTGGAGTTGGCAGCAGCAGCAGCAGGAGCCCAAATATTACTTTAAAGAGACACTGGGGTTGGCCTCAGGAGCCCAAAAATTGGATGAATCACACCCTGGAGTTGGCAGAAGTTGGCAGCAGCAGCAGGAGCCCAAACATTACTTAAAAGAGACACTGGGGTTGGCTTCAGGAGCCCAAAAATTGGATGAATCACACCCTGGAGTTGGCAGGAGTTGACAGCAGCAGCAGGAGCCCAAACATTACTTAAAAGAGACACTGGGGTTGGCTTCAGGAGCCCAAAAATTGGATGAATCACACCCTGGAGTTGGCAGCAGCAGCAGCAGGAGCCCAAATATTACTTTAAAGAGACACTGGGGTTGGCCTCAGGAGCCCAAAAATTGGATGAATCACACCCTGGAGTTGGCAGAAGTTGGCAGCAGGAGCTCAAACATTACTTAAAAGAGACACTGGGGTTGGCTTCAGGAGCCCAAAAATTGGATGAATCACACCCTGGAGTTGGCAGGAGTTGACAGCAGCAGCAGGAGCCCAAACATTACTTAAAAGAGACACTGGGGTTGGCTTTAGGAGCCCAAAAATTGGATGAATCACACCCTGGAGTTGGCAGCAGCAGGAGCCCAAATATTACTTTAAAGAGACCCTGGGGTTGGCCTCAGGAGCCCAAAAATTGGATGAATCACACCCTGGAGTTGGCAGCAGCAGGAGCCCAAATATTACTTTAAAGAGACCCTGGGGTTGGCCTCAGGAGCCCAAAAATTGGATGAATCACACCCTGGAGTTGGCAGAAGTTGGCAGCAGCAGCAGCAGGAGCCCAAATATACACTGGAGTTGGCTTCAGGAGCCCAAAAATTGGATGAATCACACCCTGGAGTTGGCAGGAGTTGACAGCAGCAGCAGGAGCCAAAACATTACTTAAAAGAGACACTGGGGTTGGCTTCAGGAGCCCAAAAATTGGATGAATCACACCCTGGAGTTGGCAGCAGCAGCAGCAGGAGCCCAAATATTACTTTAAAGAGACACTGGGGTTGGCCTCAGGAGCCCAAAAATTGGATGAATCACACCCTGGAGTTGGCAGAAGTTGGCAGCAGCAGCAGGAGCCCAAACATTACTTAAAAGAGACACTGGGGTTGGCTTCAGGAGCCCAAAAATTGGATGAATCACACCCTGGAGTTGGCAGGAGTTGACAGCAGCAGCAGGAGCCCAAACATTACTTAAAAGAGACACTGGGGTTGGCTTCAGGAGCCCAAAAATTGGATGAATCACACCCTGGAGTTGGCAGCAGCAGCAGCAGGAGCCCAAATATTACTTTAAAGAGACACTGGGGTTGGCCTCAGGAGCCCAAAAATTGGATGAATCACACCCTGGAGTTGGCAGAAGTTGGCAGCAGGAGCTCAAACATTACTTAAAAGAGACACTGGGGTTGTCTTCAGGAGCCCAAAAATTGGATGAATCACACCCTGGAGTTGGCAGGAGTTGACAGCAGCAGCAGGAGCCCAAACATTACTTAAAAGAGACACTGGGGTTGGCTTTAGGAGCCCAAAAATTGGATGAATCACACCCTGGAGTTGGCAGCAGCAGGAGCCCAAATATTACTTTAAAGAGACCCTGGGGTTGGCCTCAGGAGCCCAAAAATTGGATGAATCACACCCTGGAGTTGGCAGCAGCAGCAGCAGGAGCCCACATATACACTGGAGTTGGCTTCAGGAGCCCAAAAATTGGATGAATCACACCCTGGAGTTGGCAGAAGTTGGCAGCGGCAGCAGCAGCAGCAGGAGCCCAAATATACACTGGAGTTGGCTTCAGGAGCCCAAAAATTGGATGAATCACACCCTGGAGTTGGCAGGAGTTGACAGCAGCAGCAGGAGCCCAAACATTACTTAAAAGAGACACTGGGGTTGGCTTCAGGAGCCCAAAAATTGGATGAATCACACCCTGGAGTTGGCAGCAGCAGCAGCAGGAGCCCAAATATTACTTTAAAGAGACACTGGGGTTAGCCTCAGGAGCCCAAAAATTGGATGAATCACACCCTGGAGTTGGCAGAAGTTGGCAGCAGCAGCAGGAGCCCAAACATTACTTAAAAGAGACACTGGGGTTGGCTTCAGAAGCCCAAAAATTGGATGAATCACACCCTGGAGTTGGCAGGAGTTGACAGCAGCAGCAGGAGCCCAAACATTACTTAAAAGAGACACTGGGGTTGGCTTCAGGAGCCCAAAAATTGGATGAATCACACCCTGGAGTTGGCAGCAGCAGGAGCCCAAATATTACTTTAAAGAGACCCTGGGGTTGGCCTCAGGAGCCCAAAAATTGGATGAATCACACCCTGGAGTTGGCAGAAGTTGGCAGCAGCAGCAGCAGGAGCCCAAATATACACTGGAGTTGGCTTCAGGAGCCCAAAAATTGGATGAATCACACCCTGGAGTTGGCAGAAGTTGGCAGCAGCAGCAGCAGGAGCCCAAATATACACTGGAGTTGGCTTCAGGAGCCCAAAAATTGGATGAATCACACCCTGGAGTTGGCAGGAGTTGACAGCAGCAGCAGGAGCCCAAACATTACTTAAAAGAGACACTGGGGTTGGCTTCAGGAGCCCAAAAATTGGATGAATCACACCCTGGAGTTGGCAGAAGTTGGCGGCAGCAGCAGCAGCAGGAGCCCAAATATTACTTCAAAGAGACCCTGGGGTTGGCTTCAGGAGCCCAAAAATTGGATGAATCACACCCTGGAGTTGGCAGCAGCAGCAGCAGGAGCCCAAATATTACTTTAAAGAGACACTGGGGTTGGCCTCAGGAGCCCAAAAATTGGATGAATCACACCCTGGAGTTGGCAGAAGTTGGCAGCAGCAGCAGCAGGAGCCCAAATATACACTGGAGTTGGCTTCAGGAGCCCAAAAATTGGATGAATCACACCCTGGAGTTGGCAGGAGTTGACAGCAGCAGCAGGAGCCCAAATATACACTGGAGTTGGCTTCAGGAGCCCAAAAATTGGATGAATCACACCCTGGAGTTGGCAGGAGTTGACAGCAGCAGCAGGAGCCCAAACATTACTTAAAAGAGACACTGGGGTTGGCTTCAGGAGCCCAAAAATTGGATGAATCACACCCTGGAGTTGGCAGCAGCAGCAGCAGGAGCCCAAATATTACTTTAAAGAGACACTGGGGTTGGCCTCAGGAGCCCAAAAATTGGATGAATCACACCCTGGAGTTGGCAGAAGTTGGCAGCAGCAGCAGGAGCCCAAACATTACTTAAAAGAGACACTGGGGTTGGCTTCAGGAGCCCAAAAATTGGATGAATCACACCCTGGAGTTGGCAGGAGTTGACAGCAGCAGCAGGAGCCCAAACATTACTTAAAAGAGACACTGGGGTTGGCTTCAGGAGCCCAAAAATTGGATGAATCACACCCTGGAGTTGGCAGCAGCAGCAGCAGGAGCCCAAATATTACTTTAAAGAGACACTGGGGTTGGCCTCAGGAGCCCAAAAATTGGATGAATCACACCCTGGAGTTGGCAGAAGTTGGCAGCAGCAGCAGGAGACCAAACATTACTTAAAAGAGACACTGGGTTGGCTTCAGGAGCCCAAAAATTGGATGAATCACACCCTGGAGTTGGCAGGAGTTGACAGCAGCAGCAGGAGCCCAAACATTACTTAAAAGAGACACTGGGGTTGGCTTCAGGAGCCCAAAAATTGGATGAATCACACCCTGGAGTTGGCAGCAGCAGGAGCCCAAATATTACTTTAAAGAGACCCTGGGGTTGGCCTCAGGAGCCCAAAAATTGGATGAATCACACCCTGGAGTTGGCAGAAGTTGGCAGCAGCAGCAGCAGGAGCCCAAATATACACTGGAGTTGGCTTCAGGAGCCCAAAAATTGGATGAATCACACCCTGGAGTTGGCAGAAGTTGGCAGCAGCAGCAGCAGGAGCCCAAATATACACTGGAGTTGGCTTCAGGAGCCCAAAAATTGGATGAATCACACCCTGGAGTTGGCAGGAGTTGACAGCAGCAGCAGGAGCCCAAACATTACTTAAAAGAGACACTGGGGTTGGCTTCAGGAGCCCAAAAATTGGATGAATCACACCCTGGAGTTGGCAGCAGCAGCAGCAGGAGCCCAAATATTACTTTAAAGAGACACTGGGGTTGGCCTCAGGAGCCCAAAAATTGGATGAATCACACCCTGGAGTTGGCAGAATTTGGCAGCAGCAGCAGGAGCCCAAACATTACTTAAAAGAGACACTGGGGTTGGCTTCAGGAGCCCAAAAATTGGATGAATCACACCCTGGAGTTGGCAGGAGTTGACAGCAGCAGCAGGAGCCCAAACATTACTTAAAAGAGACACTGGGGGTTGGCTTCAGGAGCCCAAAAATTGGATGAATCACACCCTGGAGTTGGCAGCAGCAGGAGCCCAAATATTACTTTAAAGAGACCCTGGGGTTGGCCTCAGGAGCCCAAAAATTGGATGAATCACACCCTGGAGTTGGCAGAAGTTGGCAGCAGCAGCAGCAGGAGCCCAAATATACACTGGAGTTGGCTTCAGGAGCCCAAAAATTGGATGAATCACACCCTGGAGTTGGCAGAAGTTGGCAGCAGCAGCAGCAGGAGCCCAAATATTACTTCAAAGAGACCCTGGGGTTGGCTTCAGGAGCCCAATAATTGGATGAATCACACCCTGGAGTTGGCAGCAGCAGCAGCAGGAGCCCAAATATTACTTTAAAGAGACACTGGGGTTGGCCTCAGGAGCCCAAAAATTGGATGAATCACACCCTGGAGCTGGCAGAAGTTGGCAGCAGCAGCAGCAGGAGCCCAAATATACACTGGAGTTGGCTTCAGGAGCCCAAAAATTGGATGAATCACACCCTGGAGTTGGCAGGAGTTGACAGCAGCAGCAGCAGGAGCCCAAATATACACTGGAGTTGGCTTCAGGAGCCCAAAAATTGGATGAATCACACCCTGGAGTTGGCAGGAGTTGACAGCAGCAGCAGGAGCCCAAACATTACTTAAAAGAGACACTGGGGTTGGCTTCAGGAGCCCAAAAATTGGATGAATCACACCCTGGAGTTGGCAGCAGCAGCAGCAGGAGCCCAAATATTACTTTAAAGAGACACTGGGGTTGGCCTCAGGAGCCCAAAAATTGGATGAATCACACCCTGGAGTTGGCAGAAGTTGGCAGCAGCAGCAGGAGCCCAAACATTACTTAAAAGAGACACTGGGGTTGGCTTCAGGAGCCCAAAAATTGGATGAATCACACCCTGGAGTTGGCAGGAGTTGACAGCAGCAGCAGGAGCCCAAACATTACTTAAAAGAGACACTGGGGGTTGGCTTCAGGAGCCCAAAAATTGGATGAATCACACCCTGGAGTTGGCAGCAGCAGGAGCCCAAATATTACTTTAAAGAGACCCTGGGGTTGGCCTCAGGAGCCCAAAAATTGGATGAATCACACCCTGGAGTTGGCAGAAGTTGGCAGCAGCAGCAGCAGGAGCCCAAATATACACTGGAGTTGGCTTCAGGAGCCCAAAAATTGGATGAATCACACCCTGGAGTTGGCAGAAGTTGGCAGCAGCAGCAGCAGGAGCCCAAATATTACTTCAAAGAGACCCTGGGGTTGGCTTCAGGAGCCCAATAATTGGATGAATCACACCCTGGAGTTGGCAGCAGCAGCAGCAGGAGCCCAAATATTACTTTAAAGAGACACTGGGGTTGGCCTCAGGAGCCCAAAAATTGGATGAATCACACCCTGGAGCTGGCAGAAGTTGGCAGCAGCAGCAGCAGGAGCCCAAATATACACTGGAGTTGGCTTCAGGAGCCCAAAAATTGGATGAATCACACCCTGGAGTTGGCAGGAGTTGACAGCAGCAGCAGGAGCCAAAACATTACTTAAAAGAGACACTGGGGTTGGCTTCAGGAGCCCAAAAATTGGATGAATCACACCCTGGAGTTGGCAGCAGCAGCAGCAGGAGCCCAAATATTACTTAAAAGAGACACTGGGGTTGGCTTCAGGAGCCCAAAAATTGGATGAATCACACCCTGGAGTTGGCAGGAGTTGACAGCAGCAGCAGGAGCCCAAACATTACTTAAAAGAGACACTGGGGTTGGCTTCAGGAGCCCAAAAATTGGATGAATCACACCCTGGAGTTGGCAGCAGCAGGAGCCCAAATATTACTTTAAAGAGACCCTGGGGTTGGCCTCAGGAGCCCAAAAATTGGATGAATCACACCCTGGAGTTGGCAGAAGTTGGCAGCAGCAGCAGCAGGAGCCCAAATATACACTGGAGTTGGCTTCAGGAGCCCAAAAATTGGATGAATCACACCCTGGAGTTGGCAGAAGTTGGCAGCAGAAGCAGCAGGAGCCCAAATATTACTTCAAAGAGACCCTGGGGTTGGCTTCAGGAGCCCAAAAATTGGATGAATCACACCCTGGAGTTGGCAGCAGCAGCAGCAGGAGCCCAAATATTACTTAAAAGAGACACTGGGGTTGGCTTCAGGAGCCCAAAAATTGGATGAATCACACCCTGGAGTTGGCAGAAGTTGGCAGCAGCAGCAGGAGCCCAAACATTACTTAAAAGAGACACTGGGGTTGGCTTCAGGAGCCCAAAAATTGGATGAATCACACCCTGGAGTTGGCAGGAGTTGACAGCAGCAGCAGGAGCCCAAACATTACTTAAAAGAGACACTGGGGTTGGCTTCAGGAGCCCAAAAATTGGATGAATCACACCCTGGAGTTGGCAGCAGCAGCAGCAGGAGCCCAAATATTACTTTAAAGAGACACTGGGGTTGGCCTCAGGAGCCCAAAAATTGGATGAATCACACCCTGGAGTTGGCAGAAGTTGGCAGCAGCAGCAGGAGCCCAAACATTACTTAAAAGAGACACTGGGGTTGGCTTCAGGAGCCCAAAAATTGGATGAATCACACCCTGGAGTTGGCAGGAGTTGACAGCAGCAGCAGGAGCCCAAACATTACTTAAAAGAGACACTGGGGTTGGCTTCAGGAGCCCAAAAATTGGATGAATCACACCCTGGAGTTGGCAGGAGTTGACAGCAGCAGCAGGAGCCCAAACATTACTTAAAAGAGACACTGGGGTTGGCTTCAGGAGCCCAAAAATTGGATGAATCACACCCTGGAGTTGGCAGCAGCAGGAGCCCAAATATTACTTTAAAGAGACACTGGGGTTGGCCTCAGGAGCCCAAAAATTGGATGAATCACACCCTGGAGTTGGCAGAAGTTGGCAGCAGCAGCAGGAGCCCAAACATTACTTAAAAGAGACACTGGGGTTGGCTTCAGGAGCCCAAAAATTGGATGAATCACACCCTGGAGTTGGCAGGAGTTGACAGCAGCAGCAGGAGCCCAAACATTACTTAAAAGAGACACTGGGGTTGGCTTCAGGAGCCTAAAAATTGGATGAATCACACCCTGGAGTTGGCAGCAGCAGGAGCCCAAATATTACTTTAAAGAGACCCTGGGGTTGGCCTCAGGAGCTCAAAAATTGGATGAATCACACCCTGGAGTTGGCAGAAGTTGGCAGCAGCAGCAGCAGGAGCCCGAATATACACTGGAGTTGGCTTCAGGAGCCCAAAAATTGGATGAATCACACCCTGGAGTTGGCAGAAGTTGGCAGCAGCAGCAGCAGGAGCCCAAATATACACTGGAGTTGGCTTCAGGAGCCCAAAAATTGGATGAATCACACCCTGGAGTTGGCAGGAGTTGACAGCAGCAGCAGGAGCCCAAACATTACTTAAAAGAGACACTGGGGTTGGCTTCAGGAGCCCAAAAATTGGATGAATCACACCCTGGAGTTGGCAGAAGTTGGCAGTAGCAGCAGCAGGAGCCCAAATATTACTTCAAAGAGACCCTGGGGTTGGCTTCAGGAGCCCAAAAATTGGATGAATCACACCCTGGAGTTGGCAGCAGCAGCAGCAGGAGCCCAAATATTACTTTAAAGAGACACTGGGGTTGGCCTCAGGAGCCCAAAAATTGGATGAATCACACCCTGGAGTTGGCAGAAGTTGGCAGCAGCAGCAGCAGGAGCCCAAATATACACTGGAGTTGGCTTCAGGAGCCCAAAAATTGGATGAATCACACCCTGGAGTTGGCAGGAGTTGACAGCAGCAGCAGCAGGAGCCCAAATATACACTGGAGTTGGCTTCAGGAGCCCAAAAATTGAATGAATCACACCCTGGAGTTGGCAGGAGTTGACAGCAGCAGCAGGAGCCCAAACATTACTTAAAAGAGACACTGGGGTTGGCTTCAGGAGCCCAAAAATTGGATGAATTACACCCTGGAGTTGGCAGCAGCAGCAGCAGGAGCCCAAATATTACTTTAAAGAGACACTGGGGTTGGCCTCAGGAGCCCAAAAATTGGATGAATCACACCCTGGAGTTGGCAGAAGTTGGCAGCAGCAGCAGGAGCCCAAACATTACTTAAAAGAGACACTGGGGTTGGCTTCAGGAGCCCAAAAATTGGATGAATCACACCCTGGAGTTGGCAGGAGTTGACAGCAGCAGCAGGAGCCCAAACATTACTTAAAAGAGACACTGGGGGTTGGCTTCAGGAGCCCAAAAATTGGATGAATCACACCCTGGAGTTGGCAGCAGCAGGAGCCCAAATATTACTTTAAAGAGACCCTGGGGTTGGCCTCAGGAGCCCAAAAATTGGATGAATCACACCCTGGAGTTGGCAGAAGTTGGCAGCAGCAGCAGCAGGAGCCCAAATATACACTGGAGTTGGCTTCAGGAGCCCAAAAATTGGATGAATCACACCCTGGAGTTGGCAGAAGTTGGCAGCAGCAGCAGCAGGAGCCCAAATATTACTTCAAAGAGACCCTGGGGTTGGCTTCAGGAGCCCAATAATTGGATGAATCACACCCTGGAGTTGGCAGCAGCAGCAGCAGGAGCCCAAATATTACTTTAAAGAGACACTGGGGTTGGCCTCAGGAGCCCAAAAATTGGATGAATCACACCCTGGAGCTGGCAGAAGTTGGCAGCAGCAGCAGCAGGAGCCCAAATATACACTGGAGTTGGCTTCAGGAGCCCAAAAATTGGATGAATCACACCCTGGAGTTGGCAGGAGTTGACAGCAGCAGCAGGAGCCAAAACATTACTTAAAAGAGACACTGGGGTTGGCTTCAGGAGCCCAAAAATTGGATGAATCACACCCTGGAGTTGGCAGCAGCAGCAGCAGGAGCCCAAATATTACTTTAAAGAGACACTGGGGTTGGCCTCAGGAGCCCAAAAATTGGATGAATCACACCCTGGAGTTGGCAGAAGTTGGCAGCAGCAGCAGGAGCCCAAACATTACTTAAAAGAGACACTGGGGTTGGCTTCAGGAGCCCAAAAATTGGATGAATCACACCCTGGAGTTGGCAGGAGTTGACAGCAGCAGCAGGAGCCCAAACATTACTTAAAAGAGACACTGGGGTTGGCTTCAGGAGCCCAAAAATTGGATGAATCACACCCTGGAGTTGGCAGCAGCAGGAGCCCAAATATTACTTTAAAGAGACCCTGGGGTTGGCCTCAGGAGCCCAAAAATTGGATGAATCACACCCTGGAGTTGGCAGAAGTTGGCAGCAGCAGCAGCAGGAGCCCAAATATACACTGGAGTTGGCTTCAGGAGCCCAAAAATTGGATGAATCACACCCTGGAGTTGGCAGAAGTTGGCAGCAGCAGGAGCCCAAATATTACTTCAAAGAGACCCTGGGGTTGGCTTCAGGAGCCCAAAAATTGGATGAATCACACCCTGGAGTTGGCAGCAGCAGCAGCAGGAGCCCAAATATTACTTTAAAGAGACACTGGGGTTGGCCTCAGGAGCCCAAAAATTGGATGAATCACACCCTGGAGTTGGCAGAAGTTGGCAGCAGCAGCAGGAGCCCAAACATTACTTAAAAGAGACACTGGGGTTGGCTTCAGGAGCCCAAAAATTGGATGAATCACACCCTGGAGTTGGCAGGAGTTGACAGCAGCAGCAGGAGCCCAAACATTACTTAAAAGAGACACTGGGGTTGGCTTCAGGAGCCCAAAAATTGGATGAATCACACCCTGGAGCTGGCAGCAGCAGCAGCAGGAGCCCAAATATTACTTTAAAGAGACACTGGGGTTGGCCTCAGGAGTCCAAAAATTGGATGAATCACACCCTGGAGTTGGCAGAAGTTGGCAGCAGCAGCAGGAGCCCAAACATTACTTAAAAGAGACACTGGGGTTGGCTTCAGGAGCCCAAAAATTGGATGAATCACACCCTGGAGTTGGCAGGAGTTGACAGCAGCAGCAGGAGCCCAAACATTACTTAAAAGAGACACTGGGGTTGGCTTCAGGAGCCCAAAAATTGGATGAATCACACCCTGGAGTTGGCAGCAGCAGGAGCCCAAATATTACTTTAAAGAGACACTGGGGTTGGCCTCAGGAGCCCAAAAATTGGATGAATCACACCCTGGAGTAGGCAGAAGTTGGCAGCAGCAGCAGGAGCCCAAACATTACTTAAAAGAGACACTGGGGTTGGCTTCAGGAGCCCAAAAATTGGATGAATCACACCCTGGAGTTGGCAGGAGTTGACAGCAGCAGCAGGAGCCCAAACATTACTTAAAAGAGACACTGGGGTTGGCTTCAGGAGCCTAAAAATTGGATGAATCACACCCTGGAGTTGGCAGCAGCAGGAGCCCAAATATTACTTTAAAGAGACCCTGGGGTTGGCCTCAGGAGCTCAAAAATTGGATGAATCACACCCTGGAGTTGGCAGAAGTTGGCAGCAGCAGCAGCAGGAGCCCAAATATACACTGGAGTTGGCTTCAGGAGCCCAAAAATTGGATGAATCACACCCTGGAGTTGGCAGAAGTTGGCAGCAGCAGCAGCAGGAGCCCAAATATACACTGGAGTTGGCTTCAGGAGCCCAAAAATTGGATGAATCACACCCTGGAGTTGGCAGGAGTTGACAGCAGCAGCAGGAGCCCAAACATTACTTAAAAGAGACACTGGGGTTGGCTTCAGGAGCCCAAAAATTGGATGAATCACACCCTGGAGTTGGCAGAAGTTGGCAGCAGCAGCAGCAGGAGCCCAAATATTACTTCAAAGAGACCCTGGGGTTGGCTTCAGGAGCCCAAAAATTGGATGAATCACACCCTGGAGTTGGCAGCAGCAGCAGCAGGAGCCCAAATATTACTTTAAAGAGACACTGGGGTTGGCCTCAGGAGCCCAAAAATTGGATGAATCACACCCTGGAGTTGGCAGAAGTTGGCAGCAGCAGCAGCAGGAGCCCAAATATACACTGGAGTTGGCTTCAGGAGCTCAAAAATTGGATGAATCACACCCTGGAGTTGGCAGGAGTTGACAGCAGCAGCAGCAGCAGGAGCCCAAATATACACTGGAGTTGGCTTCAGGAGCCCAAAAATTGGATGAATCACACCCTGGAGTTGGCAGGAGTTGACAGCAGCAGCAGGAGCCCAAACATTACTTAAAAGAGACACTGGGGTTGGCTTCAGGAGCCCAAAAATTGGATGAATCACACCCTGGAGTTGGCAGCAGCAGCAGCAGGAGCCCAAATATTACTTTAAAGAGACACTGGGGTTGGCCTCAGGAGCCCAAAAATTGGATGAATCACACCCTGGAGTTGGCAGAAGTTGGCAGCAGCAGCAGGAGCCCAAACATTACTTAAAAGAGACACTGGGGTTGGCTTCAGGAGCCCAAAAATTGGATGAATCACACCCTGGAGTTGACAGGAGTTGACAGCAGCAGCAGGAGCCCAAACATTACTTAAAAGAGACACTGGGGTTGGCTTCAGGAGCCTAAAAATTGGATGAATCACACCCTGGAGTTGGCAGCAGCAGCAGCAGGAGCCCAAATATTACTTTAAAGAGACACTGGGGTTGGCCTCAGGAGCCCAAAAATTGGATGAATCACACCCTGGAGTTGGCAGAAGTTGGCAGCAGCAGCAGGAGCCCAAACATTACTTAAAAGAGACACTGGGGTTGGCTTCAGGAGCCCAAAAATTGGATGAATCACACCCTGGAGTTGGCAGGAGTTGACAGCAGCAGCAGGAGCCCAAACATTACTTAAAAGAGACACTGGGGTTGGCTTCAGGAGCCCAAAAATTGGATGAATCACACCCTGGAGTTGGCAGCAGCAGGAGCCCAAATATTACTTTAAAGAGACCCTGGGGTTGGCCTCAGGAGCCCAAAAATTGGATGAATCACACCCTGGAGTTGGCAGAAGTTGGCAGCAGCAGCAGCAGGAGCCCAAATATACACTGGAGTTGGCTTCAGGAGCCCAAAAATTGGATGAATCACACACTGGAGTTGGCAGAAGTTGGCAGCAGCAGCAGCAGGAGCCCAAATATACACTGGAGTTGGCTTCAGGAGCCCAAAAATTGGATGAATCACACCCTGGAGTTGGCAGGAGTTGACAGCAGCAGGAGCCAAAACATTACTTAAAAGAGACACTGGGGTTGGCTTCAGGAGCCCAAAAATTGGATGAATCACACCCTGGAGTTGGCAGCAGCAGCAGCAGGAGCCCAAATATTACTTTAAAGAGACACTGGGGTTGGCCTCAGGAGCCCAAAAATTGGATGAATCACACCCTGGAGTTGGCAGAAGTTGGCAGCAGCAGCAGGAGCCCAAACATTACTTAAAAGAGACACTGGGGTTGGCTTCAGGAGCCCAAAAATTGGATGAATCACACCCTGGAGTTGGCAGGAGTTGACAGCAGCAGCAGGAGCCCAAACATTACTTAAAAGAGACACTGGGGTTGGCTTCAGGAGCCCAAAAATTGGATGAATCACACCCTGGAGTTGGCAGCAGCAGGAGCCCAAATATTACTTTAAAGAGACCCTGGGGTTGGCCTCAGGAGCCCAAAAATTGGATGAATCACACCCTGGAGTTGGCAGAAGTTGGCAGCAGCAGCAGCAGGAGCCCAAATATACACTGGAGTTGGCTTCAGGAGCCCAAAAATTGGATGAATCACACCCTGGAGTTGGCAGAAGTTGGCAGCAGCAGCAGCAGGAGCCCAAATATTACTTCAAAGAGACCCTGGGGTTGGCTTCAGGAGCCCAATAATTGGATGAATCACACCCTGGAGTTGGCAGCAGCAGCAGCAGGAGCCCAAATATTACTTTAAAGAGACACTGGGGTTGGCCTCAGGAGCCCAAAAATTGGATGAATCACACCCTGGAGTTGGCAGAAGTTGGCAGCAGCAGCAGGAGCCCAAACATTACTTAAAAGAGACACTGGGGTTGGCTTCAGGAGCCCAAAAATTGGATGAATCACACCCTGGAGTTGGCAGGAGTTGACAGCAGCAGCAGGAGCCCAAACATTACTTAAAAGAGACACTGGGGTTGGCTTCAGGAGCCCAAAAATTGGATGAATCACACCCTGGAGTTGGCAGCAGCAGGAGCCCAAATATTACTTTAAAGAGACCCTGGGGTTGGCCTCAGGAGCCCAAAAATTGGATGAATCACACCCTGGAGTTGGCAGAAGTTGGCAGCAGCAGCAGCAGGAGCCCAAATATACACTGGAGTTGGCTTCAGGAGCCCAAAAATTGGATGAATCACACCCTGGAGTTGGCAGAAGTTGGCAGCAGCAGCAGCAGGAGCCCAAATATACACTGGAGTTGGCTTCAGGAGCCCAAAAATTGGATGAATCACACCCTGGAGTTGGCAGGAGTTGACAGCAGCAGCAGGAGCCCAAACATTACTTAAAAGAGACACTGGGGTTGGCTTCAGGAGCCCAAAAATTGGATGAATCACACCCTGGAGTTGGCAGCAGCAGCAGCAGGAGCCCAAATATTACTTTAAAGAGACACTGGGGTTGGCCTCAGGAGCCCAAAAATTGGATGAATCACACCCTGGAGTTGGCAGGAGTTGACAGCAGCAGCAGGAGCCCAAACATTACTTAAAAGAGACACTGGGGTTGGCTTCAGGAGCCCAAAAATTGGATGAATCACACCCTGGAGTTGGCAGCAGCAGGAGCCCAAATATTACTTAAAAGAGACACTGGGGTTGGCCTCAGGAGCCCAAAAATTGGATGAATCACACCCTGGAGTTGGCAGAAGTTGGCAGCAGCAGCAGGAGCCCAAATATACACTGGAGTTGGCTTCAGGAGCCCAAAAATTGGATGAATCACACCCTGGAGTTGGCAGAAGTTGGCAGCAGCAGCAGCAGGAGCCCAAATATACACTGGAGTTGGCTTCAGGAGCCCAAAAATTGGATGAATCACACCCTGGAGTTGGCAGGAGTTGACAGCAGCAGCAGGAGCCCAAACATTACTTAAAAGAGACACTGGGGTTTGCTTCAGGAGCCCAAAAATTGGATGAATCACACCCTGGAGTTGGCAGAAGTTGGCAGCAGCAGCAGCAGGAGCCCAAATATTACTTCAAAGAGACCCTGGGGTTGGCTTCAGGAGCCCAAAAATTGGATGAATCACACCCTGGAGTTGGCAGCAGCAGCAGCAGGAGCCCAAATATTACTTTAAAGAGACACTGGGGTTGGCCTCAGGAGCCCAAAACTTGGATGAATCACACCCTGGAGTTGGCAGCAGCAGCAGCAGGAGCCCAAATTTACACTGGAGTTGGCTTCAGGAGCCCAAAAATTGGATGAATCACACCCTGGAGTTGGCAGAAGTTGGCAGCAGCAGCAGCAGGAGCCCAAATATACACTGGAGTTGGCTTCAGGAGCCCAAAAATTGGATGAATCACACCCTGGAGTTGGCAGGAGTTGACAGCAGCAGCAGAAGCCCAAATATACACTGGAGTTGGCTTCTGGAGCCCAAAAATTGGATGAATCACACCCTGGAGTTGGCAGGAGTTGACAGCAGCAGCAGGAGCCCAAACATTACTTAAAAGAGACACTGGGGTTGGCTTCAGGAGCCCAAAAATTGGATGAATCACACCCTGGAGTTGGCAGCAGCAGCAGCAGCAGGAGCCCAAATATTACTTTAAAGAGACACTGGGGTTGGCCTCAGGAGCCCAAAAATTGGATGAATCACAACCTGGAGTCGGCAGAAGTTGGCAGCAGCAGCAGGAGCCCAAACATTACTTAAAAGAGACACTGGGGTTGGCTTCAGGAGCCCAAAAATTGGATGAATCACACCCTGGAGTTGGCAGGAGTTGACAGCAGCAGCAGGAGCCCAAACATTACTTAAAAGAGACACTGGGGTTGGCTTCAGGAGCCCAAAAATTGGATGAATCACACCCTGGAGTTGGCAGCAGCAGGAGCCCAAATATTACTTTAAAGAGACACTGGGGTTGGCCTCAGGAGCCCAAAAATTGGATGAATCACACCCTGGAGTTGGCAGAAGTTGGCAGCAGCAGCAGAAGCCCAAACATTACTTAAAAGAGACACTGGGGTTGGCTTCAGGAGCCCAAAAATTGGATGAATCACACCCTGGAGTTGGCAGGAGTTGACAGCAGCAGCAGGAGCCCAAACATTACTTAAAAGAGACACTGGGGTTGGCTTCAGGAGCCCAAAAATTGGATGAATCACACCCTGGAGTTGGCAGCAGCAGGAGCCCAAATATTACTTTAAAGAGACCCTGGGGTTGGCCTCAGGAGCCCAAAAATTGGATGAATCACACCCTGGAGTTGGCAGAAGTTGGCAGCAGCAGCAGCAGGAGCCCAAATATACACTGGAGTTGGCTTCAGGAGCCCAAAAATTGGATGAATCACACCCTGGAGTTTGCAGAAGTTGGCAGCAGCAGGAGCCCAAATATACACTGGAGTTGGCTTCAGGAGCCCAAAAATTGGATGAATCACACCCTGGAGTTGGCAGGAGTTGACAGCAGCAGCAGGAGCCCAAACATTACTTAAAAGAGACACTGGGGTTGGCTTCAGGAGCCCAAAAATTGGATGAATCACACCCTGGAGTTGGCAGAAGTTGGCAGCAGCAGCAGCAGGAGCCCAAATATTACTTCAAAGAGACCCTGAGGTTGGCTTCAGGAGCCCAAAAATTGGATGAATCAAGCCCTGGAGTTGGCAGCAGCAGCAGCAGGAGCCCAAATATTACTTTAAAGAGACACTGGGGTTGGCCTCAGAAGCCCAAAAATTGGATGAATCACACCCTGGAGTTGGCAGGAGTTGACAGCAGCAGCAGGAGCCCAAACATTACTTAAAAGAGACACTGGGGTTGGCTTCAGGAGCCCAAAAATTGGATGAATCACACCCTGGAGTTGGCAGAAGTTGGCAGCAGCAGCAGCAGGAGCCCAAATATTACTTCAAAGAGACCCTGGGGTTGGCTTCAGGAGCCCAAAAATTGGATGAATCACACCCTGGAGTTGGCAGCAGCAGCAGCAGGAGCCCAAATATTACTTTAAAGAGACACTGGGGTTGGCCTCAGGAGCCCAAAAATTGGATGAATCACACCCTGGAGTTGACAGCAGCAGCTGCAGGAGCCCAAATATACACTGGAGTTGGCTTCAGGAGCCCAAAAATTGGATGAATCACACCCTGGAGTTGGCAGAAGTTGGCAGCAGCAGCAGGAGCCCAAATATACACTGGAGTTGGCTTCAGGAGCCCAAAAATTGGATGAATCACACCCTGGAGTTGGCAGAAGTTGGCAGCAGCAGCAGCAGGAGCCCAAATATACACTGGAGTTGGCTTCAGGAGCCCAAAAATTGGATGAATCACACCCTGGAGTTGGCAGGAGTTGACAGCAGCAACAGGAGCCCAAACATTACTTAAAAGAGACACTGGGGTTGGCTTCAGGAGCCCAAAAATTGGATGAATCACACCCTGGAGTTGGCAGGAGTTGACAGCAGCAGCAGGAGCCCAAATATTACTTTAAAGAGACACTGGGGTTGGCCTCAGGAGCCCAAAAATTGGATGAATCACACCCTGGAGTTGCAAGCAGCAGCAGGAGCCCAAATATTACTTTAAAGAGACCCTGGGGTTGGCCTCAGGAGCCCAAAAATTGGATGAATCACACCCTGGAGTTGGCAGAAGTTGGCAGCAGCAGCAGCAGGAGCCCAAATATTACTTCAAAGAGACCCTGGGGTTGGCTTCAGGAGCCCAAAAATTGGATGAATCACACCCTGGAGTTGGCAGCAGCAGCAGCAGGAGCCCAAATATTACTTTAAAGAGACCCTGGGGTTGGCTTCAGGAGCCCAAAAATTGGATGAATCACACCCTGGAGTTGGCAGCAGCAGGAGCCCAAATATACACTGGAGTTGGCTTCAGGAGCCCAAAAATTGGATGAATCACACCCTGTGGAGAGTCATGTGGAGAAAAAGTAGCTTAGTTAGTAATATCTACATAAAATTATGAATAAACAAATGCAAAAGTATTGCCAAAGTGAAGTTTTGTTTGAGGGTGTGTTTCCACCTTTTAATTAAATCAGAAACAAGAAGGTATCATTGCCTCTGACTAATTAGCCCTCAAAAATTCTTGGAATTTTTAATCTGGAATCATGTCTGATCCGTCTTATCCGAAGAATATTAATAAAAAGTAAGCGTAACGTAAAGGATTTTTTATTAATACTTACTTGTGGTCCGATGCGGAGGAATGTCTGTAACTGGAGAGCAGCGCCTTAAATCTGTTTTGCACGATCCATCTTTCTTTAGTGTAGGTCTGGCCCCGTCATCAATCTACTGGAATACATCAGGCATTGTTGGGAGGAAAGCTTGGATGATCCATGCGCCATTCATTTCCACACAGGGCAGTCTCTGGAAAAAAAAAAATCTGTATAAACCAGGGTCTTTTTCATATAAAAACAAATGGTTATTCTTGCTTTTCAACCATATGTTCCACAGCTTTACCAGTCATTGTGTCAGCCAATGAAGCAACTTTGTCTCGAAGTGCTGCAAAAGCAGTCCACTGCATCACAAGTGGCATCTGACACCCCCAGTCAACTGTCTGTCTGTTATGCTTTGGGTTCAGCTCCACTATCCATTGATGAAGATCTGATAATCATAAAATTCAGCAGCTACTGCCCAGCCAAGAAGTCGAGGAGACACTCGCCTCTTCTTCCACTAGCCGGCAATTAGTGATGAGGAGAGTGTCGTGGGAGGAGGTGTTGCAAGCCGAGGTAGTGGAAGAGGGTCCCTGGAGTCTGCGGCGGTGGCGGCGGCAGCAGCAGCAGCAGCAGATTATTGCGGACTGTTGTTCGGAAAAATCAGCTACTCAGCGATGTGGCAGTGTTTCATGCAGCATCCTGTGGAGAAAAAGTAGGTTAGTTAGTGTATATACATAAAATTATGAATAGACAAATGCAATGGTATTGCCAAAGTGAAGTTTTGTTTGAGGGTGTGTTTCCACCTTGTAATTAAATCAGAAACAACTAGCTATCATTTGCCTCTGAATAATTAGCCCTCAAAAATTCTTGGAATTTTTAATCTTGATGTCTGAGGGATTTCTCCTCTCAGACAGCGTCACCATAAGTCCAGCCTGCTGCATTACACTTGGAAGAACATCTTGTTTGCTCTGCGACAAGGAAGCCAGAGTCATGCGTCCTGACATGGCACACGTGTTCAGTCTAGTTGTCAAGCGTTTTCTGAAGTCTTGCCCCCATCTGAAAGACATCCGAACAACAGGAAAGAAAGTTAGCATGCACTTCTGGCACTCCTACACCACCAAGCACAACCTTATTGAGCCTCAGCGTCACAACGGTGTACCCCACCATAGTCTGATTTGCGATGTTTCCACCCATTGGAATTCCACCCTCCATATGCAGGATCCACTATAGCAGTGGTCCCCAACCCTGTCCTCAAGGCCCACCAACAGGCCAGGTTTTGCAGATCTCCACAAAGATGCACAGGTGGAGTAATTAGTGCAGCTGCAGAGCAATAGAGCTGGCTATTTGGAGATCCAAAAAACATGACATGTTGGTGGGCCTTGAGGACAGGGTTGAGGACCACTGCACTATAGGAACAGAGAAAAGCCATCACGGATTTCTGGATGATCCAAACGGATAGGGGGACACCCCTGTGTAAATTCAATGTAAACCATTGGCAGCTCATACGTGACACCGACCGTTTGCTCAGGCCCTTTGAGGAAGCTACGTTATTAGTCAGTTGCCAGGACTATGAGATGAACGATGAGATTCCACTGCTTCATGTACTACAACACATGTTGGAAACCATGGCTGGTCAGGGCACTGGAGACATGGCACATACATTTCACAGCCACATGAAGCCTGTGGGGGCTGAAGTGGAGGAGGAGGAGGGGGTGGGGCACAGCAAACCACAGTTTAGGTTTCACAAAATGACCATTTTATCTAGTCATCTGACAGGAGAGGAGGAGCAGGAGCAGCCACAGGAGCTAGAGGGTTGTGAGTAAGGCGAGACAGAGGACCCAGACACACCATGGCAGTTTACAGTGGAGATGGAGATAGGTAGTCCCTCCGAGTCACTTGCACAAATGGCACGATGCATGCTCACATGCATGCGTACTAGTGAGCGCAGAATTGTCTCCATTTGTCAGCGGGAAGACTTCTGGCTCTCCAACTTATTGGACCCTCGCTTCCGGCACAAAATGGGGGCATTTTTTACGCCCACTGAGAGGGAGGACAAACTGACCTACTACAGAGACATCCCACGTAGTCAGTTGGGCGATGTCTATCTGCGCCATGGCCCATACTCCCGCAGGTCTGACTCGGGGGGAAGTCTGCGATCACCTTCCACTGCCATGGCTGCTGGGGGGGTGGAAGGAGCAGCAGCAGCAGCTCCATCAGCAGCAGCCTCAGTCTTCAGTCGCTAGTGAGTAGCTTTCTACACCCGCATAGTGAGTCTACTCATGAGCAGCAGGAAGACCTGGAGCTGGACCTCAAACAGCAGGTCATGTCATACCTTGACATGACCATGCCAACACACCTTCAAGATCCACTGGATTTGCTGGGAAGCCAAACTTGACTTGTGCCCGCAACTAGCAGAGTTTGCCCTGGAAAAGCTGTACTGGCCGGACAGTAGTTGATTTAGATGGCAACTGGGCTGCTCTATATAACGAAGCAAAATGGCAAATTTACCTCACTATATAAGCTATTGCCCCTCAGATTTACACAGGGGCTGCTCTATATTATGCTGCAAAATGGCAAATTAACCTCACAATATAAGCTATTGCAGCTCTATATAAATAAAAATAAATAAATAAAAAAAAGGGCCTGTAGAAGCTTATTTAGTATAACAGATAGGGTGACATGTGCTGGTTTGGGATGCCCATATGGGCTAGTGTTTTGGCAGCAGTACAAAAACCAATGCAAAATGCAATAGCTTAATAAAGCTGATGCTGATCAACGCTTATTTAGTATAACAGATGGGGTGCAACATGCAGGTTTGGGATGCCCTGCGGCCTGGTGTATTTAAAGCAGACCAAAACCAATTCAAAATGCAATAACTTAATAAAGCTGAGGCTGTAGATGCTTATTTAGTATAAACAGGTAGGGTGCAAGGTGCAGCTTTGGGGTGCCCTGCGGCCTGGTTAAATGAAAGCAGTCAAAAAGGAAGTGCAAACTGAAGTAGCTTAATGAAGCTGATGCTGATCAACGCTTATGTTGTATACCAGATAGGGTGCAAGGTGCAGCTTTGGGGTGCCCTGCGGCCTGGTTTATTAAAAGCAGTCAAAAACAAGTGCAAACTGAAGTAGCCTGATCAACGCTTATGTTGTATAACAGATAGGTTTAAAATAGCATGTGCCTTGGGATGCCCGTGTGGCCTGTTATATTTCAAGCTGAACAAAAAGTAACAATAATCCAAGTATGAGACATCATTTTGACCTTCTTTACAGCGCCATACTTTGAAAAAAAAAAATTAATTTCATGCCGATCAATCCAAAGGTCAATGCCCCTAACAAAAATAGTGTTCGGCATAAGTTTTCCTTCTGGAAGGACGTAACCTTTAGTTTACATGGTTGGGGTAGGTTATCTTACAAATTGGGATACCCCAGGCAGCAGTGTCATTGAAAGAGACAGATTGTAATGCAGGCCATACGCAAGCAGAGAAACTCAGGCTGCAACAGGCCTATTTAGTTTACATGGTTGGGGTAGGTTATCTTACAAATTGGGATACCCCACTGTATATGAAACCGAATATAAATGCACACCCAAAAGTTTAAATAAGAGAGCTGCTTAGTATGGTAGGTAGGTTATGTTATGTTACAGAATGGGATGCCCCAAGCAGACTTGAGATCAGTATATATGCACACAGCAGCAGTGTGTTAGCAGGCTCATACAGGCCAAATTTCTTTAAATAACTGTGCAGCTTACAGTTAATGCAGAGGCTAATGGTATGTTACAGAATGGGATGCCCCAAGCAGACTTGAGATCAGTATATATGCACACAGCAGCAGTGTGTTAGCAGGCTCATACAGGCCAAATTTCTTTAAATAACTGTGCAGCTTACAGTAAATGCAGAGGCTAATGGTATGTTACAGAATGGGATGCCCCAAGCAGACTTGAGATCAGTATATATGCACACAGCAGCAGTGTGTTAGCAGGCTCATACAGGCCAAATTTCTTTAAATAACTGTGCAGCTTACAGTAAATGCAGAGGCTAATGGTATGTTACAGAATGGGATGCCCCCAGCAGACTTGAGATCAGTATATATGCACACAGCAGCAGTGTGTTAGCAGGCTCATACAGGCCAAATTTCTTTAAATAACTGTGCAGCTTACAGTTAATGCAGAGGCTAATGGTATGTTACAGAATGGGATGCCCCAAGCAGACTTGAGATCAGTATATATGCACACAGCAGCAGTGTGTTAGCAGGCTCATACAGGCCAAATTTCTTTAAATAACTGTGCAGCTTACAGTAAATGCAGAGGCTAATGGTATGTTACAGAATGGGATGCCCCCAGCAGACTTGAGATCAGTATATATGCACACAGCAGCAGTGTGTTAGCAGGCTCATACAGGCCAAATTTCTTTAAATAACTGTGCAGCTTACAGTAAATGCAGAGGCTAATGGTATGTTACAGAATGGGATGCCCCAAGCAGACTTGAGATCAGTATATATGCACACAGCAGCAGTGTGTTAGCAGGCTCATACAGGCCAAATTTCTTTAAATAACTGTGCAGCTTACAGTTAATGCAGAGGCTAATGGTATGTTACAGAATGGGATGCCCCAAGCAGACTTGAGATCAGTATATATGCACACAGCAGCAGTGTGTTAGCAGGCTCATACAGGCCAAATTTCTTTAAATAACTGTGCAGCTTACAGTAAATGCAGAGGCTAATGGTATGTTACAGAATGGGATGCCCCCAGCAGACTTGAGATCAGTATATATGCACACAGCAGCAGTGTGTTAGCAGGCTCATACAGGCCAAATTTCTTTAAATAACTGTGCAGCTTACAGTAAATGCAGAGGCTAATGGTATGTTACAGAATGGGATGTCCCAAAAACCAGAGAGCACCTGGCAGGCAGCAGTAAGACTATGCACAGCAAAAGTGTCTTTATCATGCCTAATTTCAATTAGAATAGGTGCAAATGGTTAGGTTCTTAAATAGAGGCTGGTGTAGTCACAGAATGGGATGCCCTAAAAACCAGCAGTAAGTACACCTGGCAGGGACAAGTAGTGCTATGCCCAGCAAAAGTGTCTTTATCAGGCCTAATTTCAAATATAATAAGAGCAAATGGTTATATGGTCTTAAACAGAGGCTGCTTTAGTCACAGAATGGGATGCCCTGGCAGGGACAAGTAGTGCTATGCCCAGCAAAAGTGTCTTTATCAGGCTAATTTCAAATATAATAAGAGCAAATGGTTATATGGTCTTAAACAGAGGCTGCTTTAGTCACAGAATGGGATGCCCTGGCAGGGACAAGTAGTGCTATGCCCAGCAAAAGTGTCTTTATCAGGCCTAATTTCAAATATAATAAGAGCAAATGGTTATATGGTCTTAAACAGAGGCTGCTGTAGTCACAGAATGGGATGCCCCCCAAAAAGATCCAGTAGTACTATGCCCAGCAAAAGTGTCTTTATCAGGCTGATTTCAAATATAATAAGAGCAAATGGTTATATGGTCTTAAACAGAGGCTGCTTTAGTCACAGAATGGGATGCCCCCAAAAAAGATCCAGTAGTACTATGCCCAGCAAAAGTGTCTTTATCAGGCTAATTTCAAATATAATAAGAGCAAATGGTTATATGGTCTTAAACAGAGGCTGCTTTAGTCACAGAATGGGATGCCCCCAAAAAAGATCCAGTAGTACTATGCCCAGCAAAAGTGTCTTTATCAGGCCTAATTTCAAATATAATAAGAGCAAATGGTTATATGGTCTTAAACAGAGGCTGCTTTAGTCACAGAATGGGATGCCCTGGCAGGGACAAGTAGTGCTATGCCCAGCAAAAGTGTCTTTATCAGGCCTAATTTCAAATATAATAAGAGCAAATGGTTATATGGTCTTAAACAGAGGCTGCTTTAGTCACAGAATGGGATGCCCTGGCAGGGACAAGTAGTGCTATGCCCAGAAAAAGTGTCTTTATCAGGCTAATTTCAAATATAATAAGAGCAAATGGTTATATGGTCTTAAACAGAGGCTGCTTTAGTCACAGAATGGGATGCCCCCAAAAAAGATCCAGTAGTACTATGCCCAGCAAAAGTGTCTTTATCAGGCTAATTTCAAATATAATAAGAGCAAATGGTTATATGGTCTTAAACAGAGGCTGCTTTAGTCACAGAATGGGATGCCCTGGCAGGGACAAGTAGTGCTATGCCCAGCAAAAGTGTCTTTATCAGGCCTAATTTCAAATATAATAAGAGCAAATGGTTATATGGTCTTAAACAGAGGCTGCTGTAGTCACAGAATGGGATGCCCCCAAAAAAGATCCAGTAGTACTATGCCCAGCAAAAGTGTCTTTATCAGGCTAATTTCAAATATAATAAGAGCAAATGGTTATATGGTCTTAAACAGAGGCTGCTTTAGTCACAGAATGGGATGCCCCCAAAAAAGATCCAGTAGTACTATGCCCAGCAAAAGTGTCTTTATCAGGCCTAATTTCAAATATAATAAGAGCAAATGGTTATATGGTCTTAAACAGAGGCTGCTTTAGTCACAGAATGGGATGCCCTGGCAGGGACAAGTAGTGCTATGCCCAGCAAAAGTGTCTTTATCAGGCCTAATTTCAAATATAATAAGAGCAAATGGTTATATGGTCTTAAACAGAGGCTGCTGTAGTCACAGAATGGGATGCCCCCAAAAAAGATCCAGTAGTACTATGCCCAGCAAAAGTGTCTTTATCAGGCCTAATTTCAAATATAATAAGAGCAAATGGTTATATGGTCTTAAACAGAGGCTGCTTTAGTCACAGAATGGGATGCCCTGGCAGGGACAAGTAGTGCTATGCCCAGCAAAAGTGTCTTTATCAGGCCTAATTTCAAATATAATAAGAGCAAATGGTTATATGGTCTTAAACAGAGGCTGCTTTAGTCACAGAATGGGATGCCCTGGCAGGGACAAGTAGTGCTGTGCCCAGCTAAAGTGTCTTTATCAGGCCTAATTTCAAATATAATAAGAGCAAATGGTTATATGGTCTTAAACAGAGGCTGCTGTAGTCACAGAATGGGATGCCCCCAAAAAAGATCCAGTAGTACTATGCCCAGCAAAAGTGTCTTTATCAGGCTAATTTCAAATATAATAAGAGCAAATGGTTATATGGTCTTAAACAGAGGCTGCTTTAGTCACAGAATGGGATGCCCCCAAAAAAGATCCAGTAGTACTATGCCCAGCAAAAGTGTCTTTATCAGGTTAATTTCAAATATAATAAGAGCAAATGGTTATATGGTCTTAAACAGAGGCTGCTTTAGTCACAGAATGGGATGCCCCCAAAAAAGATCCAGTAGTACTATGCCCAGCAAAAGTGTCTTTATCAGGCCTAATTTCAAATATAATAAGAGCAAATGGTTATATGGTCTTAAACAGAGGCTGCTTTAGTCACAGAATGGGATGCCCTGGCAGGGACAAGTAGTGCTATGCCCAGCAAAAGTGTCTTTATCAGGCCTAATTTCAAATATAATAAGAGCAAATGGTTATATGGTCTTAAACAGAGGCTGCTTTAGTCACAGAATGGGATGCCCTGGCAGGGACAAGTAGTGCTATGCCCAGCAAAAGTGTCTTTATCAGGCTAATTTCAAATATAATAAGAGCAAATGGTTATATGGTCTTAAACAGAGGCTGCTTTAGTCACAGAATGGGATGCCCCCAAAAAAGATCCAGTAGTACTATGCCCAGCAAAAGTGTCTTTATCAGGCTAATTTCAAATATAATAAGAGCAAATGGTTATATGGTCTTAAACAGAGGCTGCTTTAGTCACAGAATGGGATGCCCTGGCAGGGACAAGTAGTGCTATGCCCAGCAAAAGTGTCTTTATCAGGCCTAATTTCAAATATAATAAGAGCAAATGGTTATATGGTCTTAAACAGAGGCTGCTTTAGTCACAGAATGGGATGCCCTGGCAGGGACAAGTAGTGCTATGCCCAGCAAAAGTGTCTTTATCAGGCCTAATTTCAAATATAATAAGAGCAAATGGTTATATGGTCTTAAACAGAGGCTGCTTTAGTCACAGAATGGGATGCCCTGGCAGGGACAAGTAGTGCTATGCCCAGCAAAAGTGTCTTTATCAGGCCTAATTTCAAATATAATAAGAGCAAATGGTTATATGGTCTTAAACAGAGGCTGCTGTAGTCACAGAATGGGATGCCCCCAAAAAAGATCCAGTAGTACTATGCCCAGCAAAAGTGTCTTTATCAGGCTAATTTCAAATATAATAAGAGCAAATGGTTATATGGTCTTAAACAGAGGCTGCTTTAGTCACAGAATGGGATGCCCCCAAAAAAGATCCAGTAGTACTATGCCCAGCAAAAGTGTCTTTATCAGGCCTAATTTCAAATATAATAAGAGCAAATGGTTATATGGTCTTAAACAGAGGCTGCTTTAGTCACAGAATGGGATGCCCTGGCAGGGACAAGTAGTGCTATGCCCAGCAAAAGTGTCTTTATCAGGCCTAATTTCAAATATAATAAGAGCAAATGGTTATATGGTCTTAAACAGAGGCTGCTTTAGTCACAGAATGGGATGCCCTGGCAGGGACAAGTAGTGCTATGCCCAGCAAAAGTGTCTTTATCAGGCCTAATTTCAAATATAATAAGAGCAAATGGTTATATGGTCTTAAACAGAGGCTGCTGTAGTCACAGAATGGGATGCCCCCAAAAAAGATCCAGTAGTACTATGCCCAGCAAAAGTGTCTTTATCAGGCTAATTTCAAATATAATAAGAGCAAATGGTTATATGGTCTTAAACAGAGGCTGCTTTAGTCACAGAATGGGATGCCCCCAAAAAAGATCCAGTAGTACTATGCCCAGCAAAAGTGTCTTTATCAGGCCTAATTTCAAATATAATAAGAGCAAATGGTTATATGGTCTTAAACAGAGGCTGCTTTAGTCACAGAATGGGATGCCCTGGCAGGGACAAGTAGTGCTATGCCCAGCAAAAGTGTCTTTATCAGGCTAATTTCAAATATAATAAGAGCAAATGGTTATATGGTCTTAAACAGAGGCTGCTTTAGTCACAGAATGGGATGCCCCCAAAAAAGATCCAGTAGTACTATGCCCAGCAAAAGTGTCTTTATCAGGCTAATTTCAAATATAATAAGAGCAAATGGTTATATGGTCTTAAACAGAGGCTGCTTTAGTCACAGAATGGGATGCCCCCAAAAAAGATCCAGTAGTACTATGCCCAGCAAAAGTGTCTTTATCAGGCCTAATTTCAAATATAATAAGAGCAAATGGTTATATGGTCTTAAACAGAGGCTGCTTTAGTCACAGAATGGGATGCCCTGGCAGGGACAAGTAGTGCTATGCCCAGCAAAAGTGTCTTTATCAGGCCTAATTTCAAATATAATAAGAGCAAATGGTTATATGGTCTTAAACAGAGGCTGCTTTAGTCACAGAATGGGATGCCCTGGCAGGGACAAGTAGTGCTATGCCCAGCAAAAGTGTCTTTATCAGGCCTAATTTCAAATATAATAAGAGCAAATGGTTATATGGTCTTAAACAGAGGCTGCTGTAGTCACAGAATGGGATGCCCCCAAAAAAGATCCAGTAGTACTATGCCCAGCAAAAGTGTCTTTATCAGGCTAATTTCAAATATAATAAGAGCAAATGGTTATATGGTCTTAAACAGAGGCTGCTTTAGTCACAGAATGGGATGCCCCCAAAAAAGATCCAGTAGTACTATGCCCAGCAAAAGTGTCTTTATCAGGCCTAATTTCAAATATAATAAGAGCAAATGGTTATATGGTCTTAAACAGAGGCTGCTTTAGTCACAGAATGGGATGCCCTGGCAGGGACAAGTAGTGCTATGCCCAGCAAAAGTGTCTTTATCAGGCTAATTTCAAATATAATAAGAGCAAATGGTTATATGGTCTTAAACAGAGGCTGCTTTAGTCACAGAATGGGATGCCCCCAAAAAAGATCCAGTAGTACTATGCCCAGCAAAAGTGTCTTTATCAGGCTAATTTCAAATATAATAAGAGCAAATGGTTATATGGTCTTAAACAGAGGCTGCTTTAGTCACAGAATGGGATGCCCTGGCAGGGACAAGTAGTGCTATGCCCAGCAAAAGTGTCTTTATCAGGCCTAATTTCAAATATAATAAGAGCAAATGGTTATATGGTCTTAAACAGAGGCTGCTTTAGTCACAGAATGGGATGCCCTGGCAGGGACAAGTAGTGCTATGCCCAGCAAAAGTGTCTTTATCAGGCCTAATTTCAAATATAA
This sequence comes from Gastrophryne carolinensis, assembly GCA_027917425.1. Taxonomy (NCBI): domain Eukaryota; kingdom Metazoa; phylum Chordata; class Amphibia; order Anura; family Microhylidae; genus Gastrophryne; species Gastrophryne carolinensis. Next base: position 310,794,413 of record CM051237.1, read on the forward strand.
TAAGAGCAAATGGTTATATGGTCTTAAACAGAGGCTGCTTTAGTCACAGAATGGGATGCCCTGGCAGGGACAAGTAGTGCTATGCCCAGCAAAAGTGTCTTTATCAGGCCTAATTTCAAATATAATAAGAGCAAATGGTTATATGGTCTTAAACAGAGGCTGCTGTAGTCACAGAATGGGATGCCCCCAAAAAAGATCCAGTAGTACTATGCCCAGCAAAAGTGTCTTTATCAGGCTAATTTCAAATATAATAAGAGCAAATGGTTATATGGTCTTAAACAGAGGCTGCTTTAGTCACAGAATGGGATGCCCCCAAAAAAGATCCAGTAGTACTATGCCCAGCAAAAGTGTCTTTATCAGGCCTAATTTCAAATATAATAAGAGCAAATGGTTATATGGTCTTAAACAGAGGCTGCTGTAGTCACAGAATGGGATGCCCCCAAAAAAGATCAAGTAGTACTATGCCCAGCAAAAGTGTCTTTATCAGGCCTAATTTCAAATATAATAAGAGCAAATGGTTATATGGTCTTAAACAGAGGCTGCTTTAGTCACAGAATGGGATGCCCTGGCAGGGACAAGTAGTGCTATGCCCAGCAAAAGTGTCTTTATCAGGCCTAATTTCAAATATAATAAGAGCAAATGGTTATATGGTCTTAAACAGAGGCTGCTTTAGTCACAGAATGGGATGCCCTGGCCGGGACAAGTAGTGCTATGCCCAGCAAAAGTGTCTTTATCAGGCTAATTTCAAATATAATAAGAGCAAATGGTTATATGGTCTTAAACAGAGGCTGCTTTAGTCACAGAATGGGATGCCCCCAAAAAAGATCCAGTAGTACTATGCCCAGCAAAAGTGTCTTTATCAGGCTAATTTCAAATATAATAAGAGCAAATGGTTATATGGTCTTAAACAGAGGCTGCTTTAGTCACAGAATGGGATGCCCTGGCAGGGACAAGTAGTGCTATGCCCAGCAAAAGTGTCTTTATCAGGCCTAATTTCAAATATAATAAGAGCAAATGGTTATATGGTCTTAAACAGAGGCTGCTTTAGTCACAGAATGGGATGCCCTGGCAGGGACAAGTAGTGCTATGCCCAGCAAAAGTGTCTTTATCAGGCCTAATTTCAAATATAATAAGAGCAAATGGTTATATGGTCTTAAACAGAGGCTGCTGTAGTCACAGAATGGGATGCCCCCAAAAAAGATCCAGTAGTACTATGCCCAGCAAAAGTGTCTTTATCAGGCTAATTTCAAATATAATAAGAGCAAATGGTTATATGGTCTTAAACAGAGGCTGCTTTAGTCACAGAATGGGATGCCCCCAAAAAAGATCCAGTAGTACTATGCCCAGCAAAAGTGTCTTTATCAGGCTAATTTCAAATATAATAAGAGCAAATGGTTATATGGTCTTAAACAGAGGCTGCTTTAGTCACAGAATGGGATGCCCCCAAAGAAGATCCAGTAGTACTATGCCCAGCAAAAGTGTCTTTATCAGGCCTAATTTCAAATATAATAAGAGCAAATGGTTATATGGTCTTAAACAGAGGCTGCTTTAGTCACAGAATGGGATGCCCTGGCAGGGACAAGTAGTGCTATGCCCAGCAAAAGTGTCTTTATCAGGCCTAATTTCAAATATAATAAGAGCAAATGGTTATATGGTCTTAAACAGAGGCTGCTTTAGTCACAGAATGGGATGCCCTGGCAGGGACAAGTAGTGCTATGCCCAGCAAAAGTGTCTTTATCAGGCTAATTTCAAATATAATAAGAGCAAATGGTTATATGGTCTTAAACAGAGGCTGCTTTAGTCACAGAATGGGATGCCCCCAAAAAAGATCCAGTAGTACTATGCCCAGCAAAAGTGTCTTTATCAGGCTAATTTCAAATATAATAAGAGCAAATGGTTATATGGTCTTAAACAGAGGCTGCTTTAGTCACAGAATGGGATGCCCTGGCAGGGACAAGTAGTGCTATGCCCAGCAAAAGTGTCTTTATCAGGCCTAATTTCAAATATATTAAGAGCAAATGGTTATATGGTCTTAAACAGAGGCTGCTTTAGTCACAGAATGGGATGCCCTGGCAGGGACAAGTAGTGCTATGCCCAGCAAAAGTGTCTTTATCAGGCCTAATTTCAAATATAATAAGAGCAAATGGTTATATGGTCTTAAACAGAGGCTGCTTTAGTCACAGAATGGGATGCCCTGGCAGGGACAAGTAGTGCTATGCCCAGCAAAAGTGTCTTTATCAGGCCTAATTTCAAATATAATAAGAGCAAATGGTTATATGGTCTTAAACAGAGGCTGCTTTAGTCACAGAATGGGATGCCCTGGCAGGGACAAGTAGTGCTATGCCCAGAAAAAGTGTCTTTATCAGGCCTAATTTCAAATATAATAAGAGCAAATGGTTATATGGTCTTAAACAGAGGCTGCTGTAGTCACAGAATGGGATGCCCCCAAAAAAGATCCAGTAGTACTATGCCCAGCAAAAGTGTCTTTATCAGGCTAATTTCAAATATAATAAGAGCAAATGGTTATATGGTCTTAAACAGAGGCTGCTTTAGTCACAGAATGGGATGCCCCCAAAAAAGATCCAGTAGTACTATGCCCAGCAAAAGTGTCTTTATCAGGCCTAATTTCAAATATAATAAGAGCAAATGGTTATATGGTCTTAAACAGAGGCTGCTTTAGTCACAGAATGGGATGCCCTGGCAGGGACAAGTAGTGCTATGCCCAGCAAAAGTGTCTTTATCAGGCCTAATTTCAAATATAATAAGAGCAAATGGTTATATGGTCTTAAACAGAGGCTGCTTTAGTCACAGAATGGGATGCCCTGGCAGGGACAAGTAGTGCTATGCCCAGCAAAAGTGTCTTTATCAGGCCTAATTTCAAATATAATAAGAGCAAATGGTTATATGGTCTTAAACAGAGGCTGCTTTAGTCACAGAATGGGATGCCCTGGCAGGGACAAGTAGTGCTATGCCCAGCAAAAGTGTCTTTATCAGGCTAATTTCAAATATAATAAGAGCAAATGGTTATATGGTCTTAAACAGAGGCTGCTTTAGTCACAGAATGGGATGCCCCCAAAAAAGATCCAGTAGTACTATGCCCAGCAAAAGTGTCTTTATCAGGCTAATTTCAAATATAATAAGAGCAAATGGTTATATGGTCTTAAACAGAGGCTGCTTTAGTCACAGAATGGGATGCCCTGGCAGGGACAAGTAGTGCTATGCCCAGCAAAAGTGTCTTTATCAGGCCTAATTTCAAATATAATAAGAGCAAATGGTTATATGGTCTTAAACAGAGGCTGCTTTAGTACCCGGAATGGGATGCCCTGGCAGGGACAAGTAGTGCTATGCCCAGCAAAAGTGTCTTTATCAGGCCTAATTTCAAATATAATAAGAACAAATGGTTATATGGTCTTAAACAGAGGCTGCTGTAGTCACAGAATGGGATGCCCCCCAAAAAGATCCAGTAGTACTATGCCCAGCAAAAGTGTCTTTATCAGGCCTAATTTCAAATATAATAAGAGCAAATGGTTATATGGTCTTAAACAGAGGCTGCTTTAGTCACAGAATGGGATGCCCCCAAAAAAGATCCAGTAGTACTATGCCCAGCAAAAGTGTCTTTATCAGGCTAATTTCAAATATAATAAGAGCAAATGGTTATATGGTCTTAAACAGAGGCTGCTTTAGTCACAGAATGGGATGCCCCCAAAAAAGATCCAGTAGTACTATGCCCAGCAAAAGTGTCTTTATCAGGCCTAATTTCAAATATAATAAGAGCAAATGGTTATATGGTCTTAAACAGAGGCTGCTTTAGTCACAGAATGGGATGCCCTGGCAGGGACAAGTAGTGCTATGCCCAGCAAAAGTGTCTTTATCAGGCCTAATTTCAAATATAATAAGAGCAAATGGTTATATGGTCTTAAACAGAGGCTGCTTTAGTCACAGAATGGGATGCCCTGGCAGGGACAAGTAGTGCTATGCCCAGCAAAAGTGTCTTTAACAGGCTAATTTCAAATATAATAAGAGCAAATGGTTATATGGTCTTAAACAGAGGCTGCTGTAGTCACAGAATGGGATGCCTCACAGCAGACTTAAGATCAGTTCAGTATATATGCACAGTTAGTTAGTATAAGCAGCCTGAAAACGCTAACAAAGCCTGTCAGGCTGGATGAAAAAAAAAAAAAAAAAACTGACAGCCTCCGATTTTCCCTTCCTTTCCCTGTTTTTCGCTGACTTTCTGTCTGTCTCCTGTCTGTCTCCTGCCTGTCTCCAGCCTGTCCCTGTCTGTCCCTGCCTGTCTAACTGTCTAACTGTCTCTCCCTCAGCTACACAGCGTTCTGTCTCTCACGAATGCAATAGAGAAATGAGGCAGGAAAGCAAGATGGCCGGCCTTAAATACCGCTGTGACGTCACCGGGCTTGCTGGCTGCTGATAGGCTGCATGTGACTGTCCCAGCATACACTGCCCCAGCTTACATGTCTGGACATGTCCCGTCCGCCATCTTAGAATGCCTGTAATGTAAATGAATGAATGTTAAAGGAAAACTTCGAGCGATCGAATCGCGGGGAAATTCGGATTCGATCCGAATCAAATTTTTCCTGAAATTCGGATCGAATCCGGGTTCGTCCGGATCGATTCGCTCATCCCTAGTGACTAATTACATAACTGGAGGGGAAGAACAGGAAGGGAGATTTCCTGGGAAATCCCCCGGCATACTCCTCCCCTCCAGTAAAATATTCTGGATCACCCAAAACTGCATATAGAGAAATATGTGGTTTTCTGTTATGGTCTCTAGACCACAATTAAAGCCATCAAATTGTTTTAGAAGACCCCAAAACATCCAAAGAATATTGAGCTAGTTAAAACCCCCATGGAATATCTTTAATGTGACAGATTTGTTAAAGAGGGGCTTTGGCATTATATATAGATGTAATATGATAGCTAAAAGGGGGATTCTTCTCAAGACTTCTTACGGTAGCATTACAGTTCCTTGAATGTTTATTTAGCCCCTTGTCCTATGTTATTTGTAATTAGAAATAAGAGTCCACCTGTGTGTAATCTTTTCTCTATATGACAACAGCTGTTCTGTTAATGCCTCAGAGGTTTGCTAGAGAACTTTAAGATAAAAAGTATGATGAAAACAAAGGAACACACCAGACAGGTTAGGGACTTATTTAACAATAGCCCAGCTCAGAACATCTCATGGAGCACTGTTCAATGTATCATCCATAAATGGAAGGAGTATGGCACAACTGCAAACCTACCAAGGCGTACTCAACTACCTTAACTGACAGCCCAGGCAAGGAAAGCACTAACCAGAGAAGTAGCCAAGTGGCCCAGGGTCACTCTGGAGAAGATCTACAACTCAGCTGTTATAATCTGTCCACAGGACAACTATTAGTCATGTACTCCACAAATTTGGCCTTTATGGTAAGAAAAAAGCAATTTTTGAAAGCAATCCATAAGATGTCAAGTTCACGGTTTGTCTTAACTTATGTAGTGGACATAGCAAGCATGTGGAAGAAGCTGGTGGTGACAGCATCATGCTGTGGGATGCTTCTTCAGCAAGGACTGGGAAGCTGGTCAGAAATGATGAGAAGATGGATGCGACTAAATAGAGGGCAACCATGGAGAAAAACCTGTTAGAGCCTACAAGAGACTTAAAAATGGGGCATAGGCAGGGGCATAGCTAGGGGGGCAGGGGAGGCACATGCCCCGGGTGCAGAAGGACAGGAGGGTGTCAAAGGGGGGCATGAGCACAAATGGGGTGCGCCATGTCGAATCTTTGCCCCAGGTGCCAGAAAGCCTAGCTACTTCTCACTATTCAGGCATAGGTTAAGCTTCAAGCAGAACAACAACCCTAAACATACAGTCAAAGCTACAATGGAATGGTTAGAGTGGAACCTAAATGAGGATTTTTACTATCCTGGTTCTTCTTCCTTGCATCCAGATTTGTGATGCCCTGCTATGTGAAACCCTCTGAATCGCCCTTAAAAACTTACCTTTCACTGGTCCCACAGTGCATGCGTGGTCTCTTGTCCAATCAGTGCCATATGCCGTACAAATTAATGATCGGCAATACAGTCCTGTTTAGACACAGAATTCAGCAATAGTGAGAGTGAGTGGGCGCATCCCCAGTTTTTTTTATATGTAAGCACGCTTCTGCACGTAGCCTATCTGAATGACTTGGGGCAGAAGAGAACCTCAGTCTTGGGAGCTTGTGCGAATGTTACTTCTGCACCGACCAGAGAAGAGGGTTTCACACAGCAGGGAATCCAGATATGGGATGCCCCAGAGGAAGGACAGCGGCCACCTCTGGAGACCTTTAAAATCCAGGGACAGCCTTAATGGGTTTTGTTCCACTTTAAATCAAAGCATCTTCATGTCTTGGAATGGTCCATTCAAAGTTCAGACCTAAATCCCATTGAGAATATGTAGAAAGTACAATATGAATGTTTTTATGAATGTTAGGTTGCACATAACTTAATTTCAGTCTATGGCACTATATTCACATAAAATAAATGAACACTTACAAAAAGGCAACAAAGGTAATATAAACCTCCATTCATGATGATGATGCTTCCCTAGTAATTTGGAATAAAACTGAACCAACTCTGTTGGCCCAGGAGTAAACCTTAAATTCAAGGGTTCTTTGGAACTTTTGGAAAGTCACCATATAGTTATTGAAAACAGAAGCCTGTTCCTCAAATATCATTTTTTGCTATATATATTGCACATTTTCACCAAAATCAGAGCAAGCCATCAAGACTTATTATCATGTAAAGCTATCCAGTTATTATATTGTTAATTTGAGGAGTTAATTGCTCAAGCGTTATTGGGTTCTTTCTCCAGGAACCTGGTGGGAGGCTGTGAGATTGTGATGTGCAAAGTGGATCTTCGGATATCTTGGCGGTTTTACTGTTAAAAATGTTCACCTGTGAACTAAAAGTATTGGTAGGGAAAGTGGTATGCCACCAGATATGAAACTAATATTTGATTTCTTGACAATCTCTGAAACGGCGGGATCAGTTAGACAATGAACCATGGATCCACTCTGAAGAACCCACACATGAGTAACTGCAACTTCCATGTTAATGAAGCAGCAAAATGTATCCCCCTCTACTCTGACCTTTATCTGCCATGGTCTGCAAAGAAATGGAGCAAACATCTTTTAAAGGGGGTAAACCTTCCAACATTGTATTTAATAAGGCTTAGTGGAGAGGAAGATGATAATAGGTTTAGTATAAAGTGATTTGGCTCTGTCAGCCATTATGTGATATTTTCTCTGGCTAAGTGAAAGAGTGAGGTGACAAGGTCTAGGCCAGAAAAGAAGGGTGACCAATGAATGAAGCCGGGGCCATGAGGTCTGTGAGACAAGGCAAGACCTTCTGATATTTTTTAAATCAGGCCCACATCTGAAGTGAATGGGATATAATAAGATTAGCAATATACATTAACTAACGGCATAGACCTATGTTACTAGTCTCATTTGCCTCCAGTTTTACTCACTGAAACGGTATATTTTGCTCTGCGTGGTATGCCGTAAGCTATGCCAGCTAACATGCTATATTGTAAAATAAAAGATGGGGCAGTCCCAGTCCACCACTTTCTTTGGTTCAGATTAAGTGTTTTATATACATATTTATGTCATGGACCTAATATGAGAAGCATAAATAATGATTACTGTTGGCGGTATTGCTTAACGGCAATGGCTCAGTTTCAGATGAGTGCAACAGTAGGTGGAACCCATTTACATCTACATCTTTCAATCATTTTAATTAGAGATGAGCGAACTTTTGAAAAATTCGATTCGACTGATTCGCCGAATTTTCCGACAAAAATCGTTTCGACCCGAATAAATTCGCGACGAATCGCTATTAAAAACGGCTATTTCTGAGCCTCCTACAGCCTCAATAGGGTTGTAAACCATTCAGCCTTGCTGTAACACGCACAGGATGCGTGCTGGGTTAGTTAAATAATACTTTGAAGAAATATCACATGCAGATCAGAGGCATCGCTAATAGAATCGCAGAGCGGCACAATTGCAGAGAGTTGAAGTGGCATCACTATGAGGGGCAGAAGGAGCCCAAATATACACTGGAGTTGGCCTCAGGAGCCCAAAAATTGGATGAATCACACCCTGGAGTTGGCAGAAGTTGGCAGCAGCAGCAGCAGCAGGAGCCCAAATATACACTGGAGTTGGCCTCAGGAGCCCAAAAATTGGATGAATCACACCCTGGAGTTGGCAGGAGTTGACAGTAGCAGCAGCAGGAGCCCAAATATACACTGGAGTTGGCCTCAGGAGCCCAAAAATTGGATGAATCACACCCTGGAGTTGGCAGGAGTTGACACCAGCAGCAGCAAGAGCCCAAATATACACTGGAGTTGGCTTCAGGAGCCCAAAAATTGGATGAATCACACCCTGGAGTTGGCAGAAGTTGGCAGCAGCAGCAGCAGGAGCCCAAATATACACTGGAGTTGGCCTCAGGAGCCCAAAAATTGGATGAATCACACCCTGGAGTTGGCAGAAGTTGGCAGCAGCAGCAGCAGGAGCCCAAATATACACTGGAGTTGGCTTCAGGAGCCCAAAAATTGGATGAATCACACCCTGGAGTTGGCAGGAGTTGACACCAGCAGCAGCAGGAGCCCAAATATACACTGGAGTTGGCTTCAGGAGCCCAAAAATTGGATGAATCACACCCTGGAGTTGGCAGAAGTTGGCAGCAGCAGCAGCAGGAGCCCAAATATACACTGGAGTTGGCCTCAGGAGCCCAAAAATTGGATGAATCACACCCTGGAGTTGGCAGAAGTTGGCAGCAGCAGCAGCAGGAGCCCAAATATACACTGGAGTTGGCCTCAGGAGCCCAAAAATTGGATGAATCACACCCTGGAGTTGGCAGGAGTTGACAGTAGCAGCAGCAGGAGCCCAAATATACACTGGAGTTGGCCTCAGGAGCCCAAAAATTGGATGAATCACACCCTGGAGTTGGCAGAAGTTGGCAGCAGCAGCAGCAGGAGCCCAAATATACACTGGAGTTGGCCTCAGGAGCCCAAAAATTGGATGAATCACACCCTGGAGTTGGCAGGAGTTGACAGTAGCAGCAGCAGGAGCCCAAATATACACTGGAGTTGGCCTCAGGAGCCCAAAAATTGGATGAATCACACCCTGGAGTTGGCAGAAGTTGGCAGCAGCAGCAGCAGGAGCCCAAATATACACTGGAGTTGGCCTCAGGAGCCCAAAAATTGGATGAATCACACCCTGGAGTTGGCAGGAGTTGACAGTAGCAGCAGCAGGAGCCCAAATATACACTGGAGTTGGCCTCAGGAGCCCAAAAATTGGATGAATCACACCCTGGAGTTGGCAGAAGTTGGCAGCAGCAGCAGCAGGAGCCCAAATATACACTGGAGTTGGCCTCAGGAGCCCAAAAATTGGATGAATCACACCCTGGAGTTGGCAGGAGTTGACAGTAGCAGCAGCAGGAGCCCAAATATACACTGGAGTTGGCCTCAGGAGCCCAAAAATTGGATGAATCACACCCTGGAGTTGGCAGAAGTTGGCAGCAGCAGCAGCAGGAGCCCAAATATACACTGGAGTTGGCCTCAGGAGCCCAAAAATTGGATGAATCACACCCTGGAGTTGGCAGGAGTTGACAGTAGCAGCAGCAGGAGCCCAAATATACACTGGAGTTGGCCTCAGGAGCCCAAAAATTGGATGAATCACACCCTGGAGTTGGCAGAAGTTGGCAGCAGCAGCAGCAGGAGCCCAAATATACACTGGAGTTGGCCTCAGGAGCCCAAAAATTGGATGAATCACACCCTGGAGTTGGCAGGAGTTGGCAGCAGCAGCAGCAGGAGCCCAAATATACACTGGAGTTGGCCTCAGGAGCCCAAAAATTGGATGAATCACACCCTGGAGTTGGCAGAAGTTGGCAGCAGCAGCAGCAGGAGCCCAAATATACACTGGAGTTGGCCTCAGGAGCCCAAAAATTGGATGAATCACACCCTGGAGTTGGCAGGAGTTGGCAGCAGCAGCAGCAGGAGCCCAAATATACACTGGAGTTGGCCTCAGGAGCCCAAAAATTGGATGAATCACACCCTGGAGTTGGCAGGAGTTGGCAGCAGCAGCAGCAGGAGCCCAAAAAATGGCCTAAAGACATAAATATGTTTTGCACCATTTGGAAAGTGTAAAACGTGGCACCATGCTGAATCTAGTCGCATGCATCAGGCATTGGTGGGTGGAAATCCTGGCTGATCCATCCCTGATTCATTTTGACAAAGGTGAGTCTCTCCACATTTTTAGTTGACAGACGAGTTCTCCTCGCCGTAACTATGGCCCCCGCCGCACTAAACACCCGCTCAGATGGCACGCTACTTGCCGGGCAGGACAGCTTTTCCAGGGCAAACTCTGCTAGTTGCGGCCACAAATCAAGTTTGGCTGCCCAGAAGTCCAGCGGATCCTCAAGGTGTGTTGGCATGGTCATGTCAAAGTATGACATGACCTGCTGGTTCAGGTCCTGCTCCAGGTCTTCCTGCTGCTCATGAGTAGCCTCACTATGCGGGTGTAGAAAGCTACTCATTAGCGACTGAAGACTGAGGCTGCTGCTGCTGATGGAGCTTCTGCTGCTGCTGCTGCCAACCCCCCCAGCGGCCATGGCAGTGGAAGGTGAGCGCAGAGGTCCCCTCGAGTCAGACCTGCGAGAGTATGGACCATGGCGCAGATAGGCATCGGCCAACTGCCTACGTAGAATGTCTTTGTAGTAGTTGAGTTTGTCCTCCCTCTCGGTGGGTTTAAAAAATGCCCCCATTTTGTGCCGGAAGCGAGGGTCCAATAAGGTGGACAGCCAGAAGTCATCCCGCCGACAGATGGAAACAATTCTGGGGTCACTACGCAAGCATGTGAGCATGCTTCGTGCCATTTGCGCAAGTGACTCGGATGGACTACCTGTCTCCATCTCCACTGCATACTGCCACGGTGTGCCCGGGTCCTCTGTCTCTCCTTCCTCAAAAACCTCTAGCTCCTCTGGCTGCTCCTGCTCCTCCTCTCCTGTCCGCTGACTAGATAAACCAGCCATTTCGCCAAGCCTAAACTGTGTTTCGCTGGGCAACTCCTCCTCCTCCTCTTCCTCCTCCTCCTCCTCCAGTTCAGCTCCAACGGGGTTCATGTGGCCGTAAGATGTAAACGCCATGTCTCCAGTGCCCTGACCAGCCATGGTTTCCAACATGTGCTGTAGTACATGAAGCAGTGGAATCACGTCGTTCATCCCGTAATCCTGCCGACTGACAAATAAAGTGGCTTCCTCAAAGGGCCTGAGCAAACGGCAGGTGTCACGTATGAGCTGCCACTGGTTGACATTGAAGTTACACAGGGGAGTCCCCCTATCTGCTTGGATCATCAGGAAATCCGTGATGGCTTTTCTCTGTTCATATAATCGGTCCAACATGTGAAGGGTGGAATTCCAACGGGTGGAAACATCGCAAATCAGACTATGTTGGGGGATACCATTCTGACGCTGTAGCTCAAGAAGGGTGTGTTTGGCGGTGTAGGAGTGGCTGAAGTGCATGCAAAGTTTCCGTGAAGTTGTTAGGATGTCCTGCAGATGGGGGGAACACTTCAGAAACCGCTTGACAACCAGATTGAAGACGTGAGCCATGCAGGGGGCATGGGTCAGGCTTCCTTGGCGCAGCGCAGACAAAATGTTCTTCCCATTGTCGGTAACCATGATTCCCATTTTAAGTTTTCTCGGAGTAAGCCATGTTTGGATTTCCTGATGAATACATTTAAGCAGTTCCTCCCCTGTGTGACTCCGTTCGCCAAGACAAACCATGTGAAGCACTGCGTGACACCTCCGTGCCCTGCACACATGGTAGACTGGAGGGGCACTGAGACTTGAGCCTACAGTGGAGGGTGAGGAGATGGCGGAGGATGAGGAGGCCGAGTCGCACGGTGTCACAGGCCCAATGGGCAGAGAGCGCGGAGGCCGAAGCGGCGTGACCTGTCCAAGTTGCTGCTGCAAAGGGACCACATTCACCCAGTGGGCCGTAAACGACATGTACTGCCCCTGACCGTAGTTACAGCTCCAGATGTCGGCGCTGCCATGTATTTTGCTACACACCGACAGGCTCAAGGACTGGCCCACCTTCTGTTCAACAAAAGTGTGCAGCGCTGGTACTGCCTTCTTGGCAAAGAAATGACGGCTTGGGACTCTCCACCTCGGCTCGGCACAAGCCATCAGTTCTCTGAAAGGTGCAGATTCCACCACCTGAAAAGGGAGCGACTGCAGCACCAGCAACTTGGACAGGAGCACATTCAGCTTCTGCGCCGTAGGATGAGTGGGCGCATACTGCTGTCTCTTGGACATGGCTTCGCTGATGGATTGCTGGCGGGATGCATGACTTGGAGGAGGAGGAGCAGGAGCGACAGAGGATGGGTATGATGCACAGCTGCCTTCGGCTGAGGTGCTGGAGCCTTGGCTGGCAGAAATTGGGAGCTCACTTGGTGAGGAAGCAGACTGGACCACCCCTTGGGAGCCTCGGTTCTCCCAGGTCGTTTTATGGTGACGCATCATATGTTGACGCAGGGCCGTGGTGCCAACATTTGGACCCTGGCCACGCTTCACCTTTTGCCTACATATCTTGCATGTGGCCATGTTACCCTCCTGCGGATGCCTCAGGAAAAACTGCCACACTGCCGAGTAGCTACTTTTCCCACCCCCTGGCCTCACTGATTCACTGCTGCTGTTGCCAACTCCAGGAACCCCTGCTCCACTACCTCCCGATAAGGTAGACTGCCGCACAGCAGGTGCTCTACCCCGGCCCCGGCCCCGGCCGGCTCCAGCCTTTGGAATTGTGCCCCCATGCTGACTGCTACCACCTTGCTGCCTCAGCTGCTGACTCCGGGGCAACCTGCACCCCTCTTCTCCTGATGATGACGATGAAGCCCCTTCATCACCCGGCTCCCAAGTGCGATCGGCTTCATCGTCATCATCATCATCATCACCGAGTTGTGGCTGTACGTCACTGATGTTCGTGGATTCGTCAACAGTGTCTGGCGCAGGAGCTGGAACGCTCGCAGCACCCACGACACTGTCCACATCACTATTTGTCTGCCTAGCTAAAGAAGCCACCTCCATTTCTTGGCTGGGCAGTAGCTGCTGACTGTCCTCTATCTGATGGTCCTCCTCACTAAAGAGTGGAGCTGAACCCAAAGCATAGGATACGTCGCTGGGGGAGGGAACGGCGTAGGCCAGAGGCAATGGGAGGACAGGGACTGCTCTCGGGGCATGCCAACTCAGGGTTGTGTCAGAGGAACCTACCGACCCTAGACTGGGGGTCTCAGACGTAAGTTGTGATGATGTTGTTGATGAGCGCGTCAACCAATCTACCACGGCAGATGCGTTACTGGTGGAGACCCGACCGCTAGCAGATACTGGCAGATTAGGTCTCTCAGCGTGACTCCTGCTGCTACTGGCCCCCAGTCTGATGCGAGCTCTGCCTGCGGAATCTTGGCCTCTGCCACTCCTCTTTTCACTTCCAGGCACTTGTCTGCCCGACATAGTCTAACTGGCGTGGTAGTAGGTGATATTTAAAAAAACCCCGGGCAGCGGTGGGTCTATATGAAACAGAATATAATGCACACCAAAAGTGAGCAGTAACACTCAGCCTCCAACAGGCCTGCTTAGTGTAAATAAGAGAGCTGCTTAGTGTAAATAAAGAGGGGTATGCTATGTTACAGAATGGGATGCCTCAACAGAAGTGCACCTGGCAGGCAGCAGTAAGCCTATGCCCAGCAAAAGTGTCTTATAATATAAATATAATAAGAGCAAATGCTTATATGGTCTTAAACAGAGGCTGCTTTAGTCACAGAATGGGATGCCCTGGGCAGGAATGGACCTGGCAGGGTCCAGTAGTGCTTTGGCCAGCAAAAGTGTCTTTATCAGGCTAATTTCAAATATGATAAGAGCAAATGCTTATATGGTCTTAAACAGAGGCTGCTGTAGTCACAGAATGGGATGCCCCGGGCAGGAATGGACCTGGCAGGGTCCAGTAGTGCTTTGGCCAGCAAAAGTGTCTTTATCAGGCCTAATTTCAAATATGATAAGAGCAAATGCTTATATGGTCTTAAACAGAGGCTGCTTTAGTCACAGAATGGGATGCCCTGGGCAGGAATGGACCTGGCAGGGTCCAGTAGTGCTTTGGCCAGCAAAAGTGTCTTTATCAGGCTAATTTCAAATATGATAAGAGCAAATGCTTATATGGTCTTAAACAGAGGCTGCTGTAGTCACAGAATGGGATGCCCCGGGCAGGAATGGACCTGGCAGGGTCCAGTAGTGCTTTGGCCAGCAAAAGTGTCTTTATCAGGCCTAATTTCAAATATGATAAGAGCAAATGCTTATATGGTCTTAAACAGAGGCTGCTGTAGTCACAGAATGGGATGCCCTGGGCAGGAATGGACCTGGCAGGGTCCAGTAGTGCTTTGGCCAGCAAAAGTGTCTTTATCAGGCCTAATTTCAAATATGATAAGAGCAAATGCTTATATGGTCTTAAACAGAGGCTGCTTTAGTCACAGAATGGGATGCCCTGGGCAGGAATGGACCTGGCAGGGTCCAGTAGTGCTTTGGCCAGCAAAAGTGTCTTTATCAGGCCTAATTTCAAATATGATAAGAGCAAATGCTTATATGGTCTTAAACAGAGGCTGCTGTAGTCACAGAATGGGATGCCCTGGGCAGGAATGGACCTGGCAGGGTCCAGTAGTGCTTTGGCCAGCAAAAGTGTCTTTATCAGGCCTAATTTCAAATATGATAAGAGCAAATGCTTATATGGTCTTAAACAGAGGCTGCTGTAGTCACAGAATGGGATGCCCTGGGCAGGAATGGACCTGGCAGGGTCCAGTAGTGCTTTGGCCAGCAAAAGTGTCTTTATCAGGCCTAATTTCAAATATGATAAGAGCAAATGCTTATATGGTCTTAAACAGAGGCTGCTTTAGTCACAGAATGGGATGCCCTGGGCAGGAATGGACCTGGCAGGGTCCAGTAGTGCTTTGGCCAGCAAAAGTGTCTTTATCAGGCTAATTTCAAATATGATAAGAGCAAATGCATATATGGTCTTAAACAGAGGCTGCTGTAGTCACAGAATGGGATGCCCCGGGCAGGAATGGACCTGGCAGGGTCCAGTAGTGCTTTGGCCAGCAAAAGTGTCTTTATCAGGCCTAATTTCAAATATGATAAGAGCAAATGCTTATATGGTCTTAAACAGAGGCTGCTTTAGTCACAGAATGGGATGCCCTGGGCAGGAATGGACCTGGCAGGGTCCAGTAGTGCTTTGGCCAGCAAAAGTGTCTTTATCAGGCTAATTTCAAATATGATAAGAGCAAATGCTTATATGGTCTTAAACAGAGGCTGCTGTAGTCACAGAATGGGATGCCCCGGGCAGGAATGGACCTGGCAGGGTCCAGTAGTGCTTTGGCCAGCAAAAGTGTCTTTATCAGGCCTAATTTCAAATATGATAAGAGCAAATGCTTATATGGTCTTAAACAGAGGCTGCTGTAGTCACAGAATGGGATGCCCCAACAGGAATCGACCTGGCAGGGTCCAGTAGTGCTTTGGCCAGCAAAAGTGTCTTTATCAGGCCTAATTTCAAATATGATAAGAGCAAATGCTTATATGGTCTTAAACAGAGGCTGCTTTAGTCACAGAATGGGATGCCCCAACAGGAATCGACCTGGCAGGGTCCAGTAGTGCTTTGGCCAGCAAAAGTGTCTTTATCAGGCCTAATTTCAAATATGATAAGAGCAAATGCTTATATGGTCTTAAACAGAGGCTGCTGTAGTCACAGAATGGGATGCCCCGGGCAGGAATGGACCTGGCAGGGTCCAGTAGTGCTTTGGCCAGCAAAAGTGTCTTTATCAGGCCTAATTTCAAATATGATAAGAGCAAATGCTTATATGGTCTTAAACAGAGGCTGCTTTAGTCACAGAATGGGATGCCCTGGGCAGGAATGGACCTGGCAGGGTCCAGTAGTGCTTTGGCCAGCAAAAGTGTCTTTATCAGGCTAATTTCAAATATGATAAGAGCAAATGCTTATATGGTCTTAAACAGAGGCTGCTGTAGTCACAGAATGGGATGCCCCGGGCAGGAATGGACCTGGCAGGGTCCAGTAGTGCTTTGGCCAGCAAAAGTGTCTTTATCAGGCCTAATTTCAAATATGATAAGAGCAAATGCTTATATGGTCTTAAACAGAGGCTGCTTTAGTCACAGAATGGGATGCCCTGGGCAGGAATGGACCTGGCAGGGTCCAGTAGTGCTTTGGCCAGCAAAAGTGTCTTTATCAGGCTAATTTCAAATATGATAAGAGCAAATGCTTATATGGTCTTAAACAGAGGCTGCTGTAGTCACAGAATGGGATGCCCCGGGCAGGAATGGACCTGGCAGGGTCCAGTAGTGCTTTGGCCAGCAAAAGTGTCTTTATCAGGCCTAATTTCAAATATGATAAGAGCAAATGCTTATATGGTCTTAAACAGAGGCTGCTGTAGTCACAGAATGGGATGCCCTGGGCAGGAATGGACCTGGCAGGGTCCAGTAGTGCTTTGGCCAGCAAAAGTGTCTTTATCAGGCCTAATTTCAAATATGATAAGAGCAAATGCTTATATGGTCTTAAACAGAGGCTGCTTTAGTCACAGAATGGGATGCCCTGGGCAGGAATGGACCTGGCAGGGTCCAGTAGTGCTTTGGCCAGCAAAAGTGTCTTTATCAGGCTAATTTCAAATATGATAAGAGCAAATGCTTATATGGTCTTAAACAGAGGCTGCTGTAGTCACAGAATGGGATGCCCCGGGCAGGAATGGACCTGGCAGGGTCCAGTAGTGCTTTGGCCAGCAAAAGTGTCTTTATCAGGCCTAATTTCAAATATGATAAGAGCAAATGCTTATATGGTCTTAAACAGAGGCTGCTGTAGTCACAGAATGGGATGCCCCAACAGGAATCGACCTGGCAGGGTCCAGTAGTGCTTTGGCCAGCAAAAGTGTCTTTATCAGGCCTAATTTCAAATATGATAAGAGCAAATGCTTATATGGTCTTAAACAGAGGCTGCTTTAGTCACAGAATGGGATGCCCCAACAGGAATGGACCTGGCAGGGTCCAGTAGTGCTTTGGCCAGCAAAAGTGTCTTTATCAGGCCTAATTTCAAATATGATAAGAGCAAATGCTTATATGGTCTTAAACAGAGGCTGCTGTAGTCACAGAATGGGATGCCCTGGGCAGGAATGGACCTGGCAGGGTCCAGTAGTGCTTTGGCCAGCAAAAGTGTCTTTATCAGGCCTAATTTCAAATATGATAAGAGCAAATGCTTATATGGTCTTAAACAGAGGCTGCTGTAGTCACAGAATGGGATGCCCCGGGCAGGAATGGACCTGGCAGGGTCCAGTAGTGCTTTGGCCAGCAAAAGTGTCTTTATCAGGCCTAATTTCAAATATGATAAGAGCAAATGCTTATATGGTCTTAAACAGAGGCTGCTGTAGTCACAGAATGGGATGCCCCGGGCAGGAATGGACCTGGCAGGGTCCAGTAGTGCTTTGGCCAGCAAAAGTGTCTTTATCAGGCCTAATTTCAAATATGATAAGAGCAAATGCTTATATGGTCTTAAACAGAGGCTGCTTTAGTCACAGAATGGGATGCCCCAACAGGAATCGACCTGGCAGGGTCCAGTAGTGCTTTGGCCAGCAAAAGTGTCTTTATCAGGCCTAATTTCAAATATGATAAGAGCAAATGCTTATATGGTCTTAAACAGAGGCTGCTGTAGTCACAGAATGGGATGCCCCAACAGGAATCGACCTGGCAGGGTCCAGTAGTGCTTTGGCCAGCAAAAGTGTCTTTATCAGGCCTAATTTCAAATATGATAAGAGCAAATGCTTATATGGTCTTAAACAGAGGCTGCTGTAGTCACAGAATGGGATGCCCTGGGCAGGAATGGACCTGGCAGGGTCCAGCAGTGCTTTGGCCAGCAAAAGTGTCTTTATCAGGCCTAATTTCAAATATGATAAGAGCAAATGCTTATATGGTCTTAAACAGAGGCTGCTGTAGTCACAGAATGGGATGCCCCGGGCAGGAATGGACCTGGCAGGGTCCAGTAGTGCTTTGGCCAGCAAAAGTGTCTTTATCAGGCCTAATTTCAAATATGATAAGAGCAAATGCTTATATGGTCTTAAACAGAGGCTGCTTTAGTCACAGAATGGGATGCCCTGGGCAGGAATGGACCTGGCAGGGTCCAGTAGTGCTTTGGCCAGCAAAAGTGTCTTTATCAGGCTAATTTCAAATATGATAAGAGCAAATGCTTATATGGTCTTAAACAGAGGCTGCTGTAGTCACAGAATGGGATGCCCCGGGCAGGAATGGACCTGGCAGGGTCCAGTAGTGCTTTGGCCAGCAAAAGTGTCTTTATCAGGCCTAATTTCAAATATGATAAGAGCAAATGCTTATATGGTCTTAAACAGAGGCTGCTTTAGTCACAGAATGGGATGCCCTGGGCAGGAATGGACCTGGCAGGGTCCAGTAGTGCTTTGGCCAGCAAAAGTGTCTTTATCAGGCTAATTTCAAATATGATAAGAGCTGCTTTAGTCACAGAATGGGATGCCCCAACAGGAATCGACCTGGCAGGGTCCAGTAGTGCTTTGGCCAGCAAAAGTGTCTTTATCAGGCCTAATTTCAAATATGATAAGAGCAAATGCTTATATGGTCTTAAACAGAGGCTGCTGTAGTCACAGAATGGGATGCCCCAACAGGAATCGACCTGGCAGGGTCCAGTAGTGCTTTGGCCAGCAAAAGTGTCTTTATCAGGCCTAATTTCAAATATGATAAGAGCAAATGCTTATATGGTCTTAAACAGAGGCTGCTGTAGTCACAGAATGGGATGCCCTGGGCAGGAATGGACCTGGCAGGGTCCAGCAGTGCTTTGGCCAGCAAAAGTGTCTTTATCAGGCCTAATTTCAAATATGATAAGAGCAAATGCTTATATGGTCTTAAACAGAGGCTGCTGTAGTCACAGAATGGGATGCCCCGGGCAGGAATGGACCTGGCAGGGTCCAGTAGTGCTTTGGCCAGCAAAAGTGTCTTTATCAGGCCTAATTTCAAATATGATAAGAGCAAATGCTTATATGGTCTTAAACAGAGGCTGCTTTAGTCACAGAATGGGATGCCCTGGGCAGGAATGGACCTGGCAGGGTCCAGTAGTGCTTTGGCCAGCAAAAGTGTCTTTATCAGGCCTAATTTCAAATATGATAAGAGCAAATGCTTATATGGTCTTAAACAGAGGCTGCTTTAGTCACAGAATGGGATGCCCTGGGCAGGAATGGACCTGGCAGGGTCCAGTAGTGCTTTGGCCAGCAAAAGTGTCTTTATCAGGCTAATTTCAAATATGATAAGAGCAAATGCTTATATGGTCTTAAACAGAGGCTGCTGTAGTCACAGAATGGGATGCCCCGGGCAGGAATGGACCTGGCAGGGTCCAGTAGTGCTTTGGCCAGCAAAAGTGTCTTTATCAGGCCTAATTTCAAATATGATAAGAGCAAATGCTTATATGGTCTTAAACAGAGGCTGCTTTAGTCACAGAATGGGATGCCCTGGGCAGGAATGGACCTGGCAGGGTCCAGTAGTGCTTTGGCCAGCAAAAGTGTCTTTATCAGGCTAATTTCAAATATGATAAGAGCAAATGCTTATATGGTCTTAAACAGAGGCTGCTGTAGTCACAGAATGGGATGCCCCGGGCAGGAATGGACCTGGCAGGGTCCAGTAGTGCTTTGGCCAGCAAAAGTGTCTTTATCAGGCCTAATTTCAAATATGATAAGAGCAAATGCTTATATGGTCTTAAACAGAGGCTGCTGTAGTCACAGAATGGGATGCCCTGGGCAGGAATGGACCTGGCAGGGTCCAGTAGTGCTTTGGCCAGCAAAAGTGTCTTTATCAGGCCTAATTTCAAATATGATAAGAGCAAATGCTTATATGGTCTTAAACAGAGGCTGCTTTAGTCACAGAATGGGATGCCCTGGGCAGGAATGGACCTGGCAGGGTCCAGTAGTGCTTTGGCCAGCAAAAGTGTCTTTATCAGGCCTAATTTCAAATATGATAAGAGCAAATGCTTATATGGTCTTAAACAGAGGCTGCTGTAGTCACAGAATGGGATGCCCTGGGCAGGAATGGACCTGGCAGGGTCCAGTAGTGCTTTGGCCAGCAAAAGTGTCTTTATCAGGCCTAATTTCAAATATGATAAGAGCAAATGCTTATATGGTCTTAAACAGAGGCTGCTTTAGTCACAGAATGGGATGCCCTGGGCAGGAATGGACCTGGCAGGGTCCAGTAGTGCTTTGGCCAGCAAAAGTGTCTTTATCAGGCTAATTTCAAATATGATAAGAGCAAATGCTTATATGGTCTTAAACAGAGGCTGCTGTAGTCACAGAATGGGATGCCCCGGGCAGGAATGGACCTGGCAGGGTCCAGTAGTGCTTTGGCCAGCAAAAGTGTCTTTATCAGGCCTAATTTCAAATATGATAAGAGCAAATGCTTATATGGTCTTAAACAGAGGCTGCTGTAGTCACAGAATGGGATGCCCCAACAGGAATCGACCTGGCAGGGTCCAGTAGTGCTTTGGCCAGCAAAAGTGTCTTTATCAGGCCTAATTTCAAATATGATAAGAGCAAATGCTTATATGGTCTTCAACAGAGGCTGCTTTAGTCACAGAATGGGATGCCCCAACAGGAATCGACCTGGCAGGGTCCAGTAGTGCTTTGGCCAGCAAAAGTGTCTTTATCAGGCCTAATTTCAAATATGATAAGAGCAAATGCTTATATGGTCTTAAACAGAGGCTGCTGTAGTCACAGAATGGGATGCCCTGGGCAGGAATGGACCTGGCAGGGTCCAGTAGTGCTTTGGCCAGCAAAAGTGTCTTTATCAGGCCTAATTTCAAATATGATAAGAGCAAATGCTTATATGGTCTTAAACAGAGGCTGCTGTAGTCACAGAATGGGATGCCCCGGGCAGGAATGGACCTGGCAGGGTCCAGTAGTGCTTTGGCCAGCAAAAGTGTCTTTATCAGGCCTAATTTCAAATATGATAAGAGCAAATGCTTATATGGTCTTAAACAGAGGCTGCTTTAGTCACAGAATGGGATGCCCTGGGCAGGAATGGACCTGGCAGGGTCCAGTAGTGCTTTGGCCAGCAAAAGTGTCTTTATCAGGCCTAATTTCAAATATGATAAGAGCAAATGCTTATATGGTCTTAAACAGAGGCTGCTGTAGTCACAGAATGGGATGCCCTGGGCAGGAATGGACCTGGCAGGGTCCAGTAGTGCTTTGGCCAGCAAAAGTGTCTTTATCAGGCCTAATTTCAAATATGATAAGAGCAAATGCTTATATGGTCTTAAACAGAGGCTGCTGTAGTCACAGAATGGGATGCCCCGGGCAGGAATGGACCTGGCAGGGTCCAGTAGTGCTTTGGCCAGCAAAAGTGTCTTTATCAGGCCTAATTTCAAATATGATAAGAGCAAATGCTTATATGGTCTTAAACAGAGGCTGCTTTAGTCACAGAATGGGATGCCCTGGGCAGGAATGGACCTGGCAGGGTCCAGTAGTGCTTTGGCCAGCAAAAGTGTCTTTATCAGGCCTAATTTCAAATATGATAAGAGCAAATGCTTATATGGTCTTAAACAGAGGCTGCTGTAGTCACAGAATGGGATGCCCTGGGCAGGAATGGACCTGGCAGGGTCCAGTAGTGCTTTGGCCAGCAAAAGTGTCTTTATCAGGCCTAATTTCAAATATGATAAGAGCAAATGCTTATATGGTCTTAAACAGAGGCTGCTTTAGTCACAGAATGGGATGCCCTGGGCAGGAATGGACCTGGCAGGGTCCAGTAGTGCTTTGGCCAGCAAAAGTGTCTTTATCAGGCTAATTTCAAATATGATAAGAGCAAATGCTTATATGGTCTTAAACAGAGGCTGCTGTAGTCACAGAATGGGATGCCCCGGGCAGGAATGGACCTGGCAGGGTCCAGTAGTGCTTTGGCCAGCAAAAGTGTCTTTATCAGGCCTAATTTCAAATATGATAAGAGCAAATGCTTATATGGTCTTAAACAGAGGCTGCTTTAGTCACAGAATGGGATGCCCTGGGCAGGAATGGACCTGGCAGGGTCCAGTAGTGCTTTGGCCAGCAAAAGTGTCTTTATCAGGCTAATTTCAAATATGATAAGAGCAAATGCTTATATGGTCTTAAACAGAGGCTGCTGTAGTCACAGAATGGGATGCCCTGGGCAGGAATGGACCTGGCAGGGTCCAGTAGTGCTTTGGCCAGCAAAAGTGTCTTTATCAGGCCTAATTTCAAATATGATAAGAGCAAATGCTTATATGGTCTTAAACAGAGGCTGCTTTAGTCACAGAATGGGATGCCTCACAGCAGACTTAAGATCAGTTCAGTATATATGCACAGTTAGTTACTATAAGCAGCCTGAAAACGCTAACAAAGGCTGGATGAAAAAAAAAAAATCTCCCTGTCAGCCAGCTCCGTTTTTCCTACCTTTCCCTGGCTTTCTGTCTGTCTCCTGTCTGTCTCCTGCCTGTCTCCTGCCTGTCCCTGTCTGTCCCTGTCTCCAGCCTGTCTAACTGCCTCAGCTACACAGCGTTCTGTCTGTCTGTCACGAATGCAATAGAGAAATGAGGAAAAGCAAGATGGCCGCCGTTAAATACCGCTGTGTGACGTCACCGGGCTTGCTGGCTGCTGATAGGCTGCATGTGACTGCCCCAGCTTGCACTGGCGCGGGATACATGTCCAGACATGTCCCGTCCGCCATCTTAGAATGCCTGTAAATGTAAATGAATGGATGTTAAAGGAAAACTTCGAGTGATCGAATCGCGGGGAAATTCGGATTCGATCCGAGTCGAATTTTTCCTGAAATTCGGATCGAATCCGGGTTCGTCCGGATCGATTCGCTCATCCCTAATTTTAATAGAAAATGTGTTTTTAAGAAAACTGCGCCAAATTATTGAGAAGTCTATTATTGTACAGAAAATACTTATTTCAATCAAGGTTGTTGTTATTCCGAATACATTGGTCAAATTCCAATGTTTTACCCATATTTGAATTCAAGGACATGGTACAAACATATCCAGTAAGTGTGCTATGTCTGCTGTGTCTTCTTTCAAATAGCAGAAACGGTAACAGAATGGTCATATTCTAGTGTTGCAAGAAAAGTAACCCCCCCTACATGTAATATGTATTCCTTTCTGATGTGCCTCATGCATATGAAATATACATATTCTGAAATCCTTGAGGCAAGCTGAGCAGCTCTAAATGAACACCTGTATAATTTACAGTGTCCCCGGATGTTACTACATAATAACAAGACTGTTCCTATTTTCACGCCACACCATCGAAATAAAATAGGTCTTTCGAAATGGAACAAAATCAGCTAAATTCCAGTTGTGACCTTAAAATATTGTAATATGAAATCCTGTCATGACAAGGCCCAGCTGTAACTTAATGTATGTGTGCCGCATTATGCAAGAACATTCAGCCCCCATCATTTAGGAAGCCTGAATGATTTGGGTGAAAATTATACAGAACATTGTCATCTGTTTAGAGCTGGAATCTTCCTCTGCTCCCTGGTGTTCAATAGTTCTGGAAAATCAAGAAAAATCAGGTGCTTCTATTCAAAGAGGAACACAATTTCAATTAAATCTCTGCTGAAAATTAAAATGGTGCTAGACAGTCGGGGTAATAAACTGCTGCTTCTTATTTGTATGGCATGAAGATTATTTGATGAATGTCAGTTAATTTCTTTCACATAAATCTTGCTTAGATTCAATTTCTAGCTCTTCCTTAATGAAAAAGATGGCTTGCAAAAATATCGTAACAAGCTACTGGACAAAGATCAGGTTCCAGTATAAATTAGTATTCAAGCTGATTGTATGCGCAAGGGTGGCCACTGGAAATAGCAATGTCAATTTAGCCATGGACATAAATGATGGCCCTTAAATAAATTAAAGCAAGATAGCAGTATTGGATTCAATTACATACGGCATAAAAGGAAACATCCAGTAAACAAAACATTATGAATGCTGCAATGGGTTTCATTGCTGTTGACAGGCACTTTACAGATGATACATATGGGCATTCCATTTACAGGTCCATCACATTTACAGGAGCAATAAATCCGCAATACAAGATGGCTTTATTAAAGAGCTGTTCTATTTTAAAGGGCATCTGCAGGCTTAAAGCACATGTCAAGTTAAAATACTATAGTTACCTTTCCTCCTGCATGCTGAATCTCCCAAATTTTCTTTCAGATTTTGTACATGCTCCTGCTTCTGGTCACAAATGGGCATGCCCCCCCCCCCCCCAATGATTAGAAGTAACCCAACCACCACTGAGATTTTTATCAATGATTGACCCTCCTAAAAGTGCCCCAGAACCAATAAAAAGGTGAATTTAAAACTGCTGGTTTTGGTGCACTGTAAACACACCCATGCTTAAGATCCACACCTGGTCTTCCTGTACATTCCACTTACTGTGACAGCAGAGGAAGCTCAACAAGGCAGTGCATGGAATGCCCCCTGCTCAAAATAAATTAAGTTTTGTACTTTAATCCCCGTGAAAGCAGCAGAGGAGGCATTCTTGCCAAGAACTTGAAATTGTAGGCCAGGGACATAATTCCCTCCCTTCCTTTTTCCAATTTTAAGTCCAAGCCAGGGCCAACCTCTAGGGTTTGCAAGGTGTGCCATTGCACAGGGCACCATGGTTAGGGGGGCACCGCACAGCTGCGCCCACACTCTCAATGCCCAAACCCACCCATCACCCTTATGCTCAATTTACTGGTGTACTACTCACTTGCCCCCCATGCCTTGTAAATTGCTCATCTCGCCTGCCTGCTCGCTCAGCTTACTGTTTAGTCACTTGCTGGCCCTACCCACTCTATTCTGTATATATTCTTGCAGTGCATAGAACTATTTTTATTCACAGAGCCCTGCATTGGTAGGGAGGCAGCTTGCATCCCTGGTTTCCCTCCAGTACATCAGTCGGAAAAGTCCGAGATGCCAGGGCACCTTCCATCTTAAGGACTGCACTCCCCAGCATAATTATGATTTTTTTCCATATGTGCTGTATTTTTCCAACTCTGTTTAGCATTTCTTCTTTACAGTTACAAGAAATCCCTCTGGGGACAAAAGGGACAAACTTTACAGTGCATTTTAGTTGTTGGTGTCCAAATTTAAACTTTGTTAAGCAAAAGAAGCCATTAAAATCAATTTTAGTAACCCAAAACAAAAAACCTTTTGGCCCATCTAGGTCCTGTGTTTCAATTGTTAATGAGTCCCAATAAAAGAGTTGTACAAATAATTATGTTCACTATTAATGATAAGCCTTAAACACTTCAGTCCAGTTCTGGCCATTGTGCTCTATAGGATCTTGAGCAACAGCGTCAGGCTTCATCTGGCCCTGCTTCAACCACAGCGCCCTGCGCTGCCTTATTTTCGTAGCTAGTGTTAAATAAGGAACTAGGCTGCGGCCCTATCGGCATTTGTTTTTTTAGTTGTTAAATTGTGCGCTGAGTGCACTGAGGCTAAAAAAGTGGCGCTGTGTGGTGCTAACCCTTCTTAAATAAGGCTCTATTTTTCAGATCCATATCTATTTAACTGTCTATTAATCTTGAATTGCCTACTTAAATCTAGCTGCCAAAATCAGATTTTATAGCTAGTAAAACTCAACATGTCAGTACGGGTCACCTTCTGCTTAAAAATGAGTCTAAATGATGAGTTTCTGGCCAGCAACTTCAGCGGGACCACACAATAATGGAAACACAATTGCGTTGATTAGAATTCTTATGACTTATGCAAGAGTGCCTTACAGTTAAGATAGAAGGAAACCTTGAAATTAAAAGAAGATTTATTACACAATCTGTGAATACTTTCAATCATGACAATGTTGATTAACACCCCGAGATGAATGAATTTATATTTGTTTTTTAAAAAATTGCATTAATTATTTATGACACAACCTAATTCATATTCTTGAAGCATTATTTACCGAACAGTAGAATGCTGCACAATAATGACGTATATTAAACATTAATCACTGTTCGTACTGATGAGCTACAGTTTCTACTGACCAGAATTTGGCAATGTATTTTTGCAATTAATTTAATATTGGTACAAGTTCTCAACCATGTACATTTTAATAAGCATTTCATAGGGTACCCGGGATCATCCTTTACACACACTTTGCAGGAGTACAGACACAGCCCCAGACCAGACACTTGATAAAAGTTCCAATTTGTTTATTAACCCTTTAAGTGCCAGCCGTGTGACATTTACATGGCTGGTACTTAACGGTTGGAGATGCAGCCATGTAAATTTTACATGGCTGGCAGTTAAAGGGTTAATAAACAAATTCGAAGTTTTATCAAGTGTCTGGTCTGTGTGTGTATTTCTGCAGAGCAGTTGTGAAGGATGATCTCAGGTAGCCCATAAAATTCTTAATAAAATGTATATGGCTGGGATGTACATTGGCTGGCATTTTGATAATTTAGAGCCAACAAAAAAAAGCTCACCTCTGTGTAGGTTCCACTGCCAGGCGTCTCCTCATCCCCTGGCGGGTCTCCAGTCATCGTGCTGGGGTCTTCAGCGGGACAGAGGACACAGATTCTCTGTCCCCTGCTCACTTCTGAAAGCTCTCTCTCCGCCACCGGGAGGGGCTTTTTATACCAGCGAATAGTGGACGTCATATCACTACGCTGGTATAAAAGGCTGCTAGAGGCGGCAGTGGCAGAGGGCAGAGGACACCAATCCTTCCCCCAGCTTCTGACTTCTGACGCTCACTCATGGCTAAGATCAGGCGGCAAGGGACAGCACATGGCGATGGAAGGGGGTGAGTATTAGTTTAAAAAATAATAAAGGACTTTTGTGTGTGTGTTTTTTTTTTCACTTAACCCTGTGAATTATTAAGGGGTTCTTGAGACTAAACTATGCTTATGTTCCCTTGGACCACTGTGGGGTCTCAGTTTTGAGAAGCCTAAATTACTTTTTTTATACTGGATGAGTAAACATGGATGCTTGAGCTGAGGCAGACCAATATGCAAGCCTTAGCTTTCCTGCCCAGCCCCTCTTTTTTATGTTTTGCACTAAGCTTTCTGATGATCCTTCTGGAAAATCATATGACTTTCTAAAATGAACCCATGCAACTCTATCCGCCTAGCCCAGACAACATTAAAAACATTATCCATCCCAAACTGTTCCTCCATTCAGGTTCTGCCTGTTAGTGCAGCTCCTCCATCTAGCATCAGCATCCTCAAACTTACAGAGGACGAGATCCAGTGATTCCATATCCCAGCATGCCAGTCTCTTATGGCAGCATCCTTGAGGACTTGCCCCTACAACTCATTGTAATTGGGGGGGTTCATCCCTAGGTGGGTTTGGCATGCCCCCTACATTGCAATTGTTAGAGCAGACATGTTAGAGGGGCATGAAGCCAATTCGAACTGGATGAAATCACTAGTTTTTCCTCATCGGAAAAGTATGAAGATGCCAAAGAGCTGCATGGGACAACATGTGAGTATAGACTTTTTTATTTTAATGCCTGTACAGGTACTAAATATATTGCAAGTTTACAAAAAAAACAACCTATTGTCAGGAAGGTCGACTTATTGGCACCTTATTACCTTGTTCTCTCGGCGTGCCTGGCTCCTTCCTCGTGTCAGCTTCGGATGCCCAGCCAAGCCCTGGGAATCTCTGTCCGCCTCCGCTCCCCAACTCAGCAAGAGCTGCACGTCCCTGCAGTCCCTGAAAGTCTCTGAAACATCAGCCCTAACATTTGCAAAACCTTTAATAAAAAATAAATCCATTGTGACCAAACAAACATTTTTACACTCAAAGGTGTACAAAGTATAGACAGAGATTCCACAATATCAATTACCTAAATATGTTAATCCAAAAATATGTTACAAAATAAAAAAAAACAATTTAATATAAATTCATTAAAAATCTTAAAAGATTGTTAATGAATTAGCTTTTAAGTGCTTATATTTATAGGGTAGAAAATACATACATATCTAAATAAAAAACAAAGGGCTCTGTTACAATACAGCTATAAATATTTGATAATATATACACTGATACTGGCTGTACCAAGTGACAGTGCAATAAATATTAATAAATAAAGAAATGTGTACACACAAAGAAATAATAAATGTGTGCAGTAAAAGGTCAAAATAGAACTATGTACAGTATTTAACCCAAAATTCCTGTGAGACAGTTCCTATGACTAAGGAGGTACTGCACCATTTTAGATTCATTTCTTACGTCTGAGCACAGTAGTTATCCTGCATAACAGGAAATTCATACCAAGGGTTAAATGTACATCTGTTTTAACCCTGCTAGGATTGTAGATCCATATACATTTTGTGACCCTCCCCTTCCTGGTATTCCTGTAACTTGTCATCCATGGGTGGGGCATCTGACGCCATGGAGAATGCACCAAGAAAGGAAAGTTACCGGTAAAGTAAGTATAGAATGTTCCGTTTTGCTGGCACATCCATGGTGTCATATCAAGAGAAATAACACGCAACAGCAGGGTGGGATGCTCAGCAGTTTAGTATTAATGATCAAACAAAACAATCTCTATGTATTCTCTATGCCATTTCATAAGGTTTCTCTACCAAAACCAGAAAGGTCCACACAACACCCCATTTAGGGCTGTGGGCAGTAATGTTTTTTTTTTTTTATGATCTTCAACAACCAGCTCGATAAGGTTTTTGTTGTAGAGGTTTTTCCCCTTCTTGCTCCAAAAGGAATTACAAAAAGGTTATCATCCTTTCTGAAATCATTTGTCAATTCAATGTATCTCCAAGACATGACCCAACATCCAAAGCATGCAATTGTTGATCCTCTTGCGCCAAGCAATTTGAGAGATGAATTTCCCCGTCTTCATAGATGCCACTTTTGGTATGAAGCTTAGCACTGGCCTCAGTTGAACTATATCTTTGAAAAACAAAATTAATGGGCTCTTTGCCCCTAAGGAAACCCCACTGGAACCTTCTCATGTTCCAGTTGGCCCACCCACCATCAGTATTGCGGCTGCCAGAATTCCAAGGATCTTCATGCAGTTTCGCCCGACGCATGTGTCTTCCCCAAGGCCTGTTCCACTCGATTTATGATCACCACAATCTTCTCCTCCAGAAGGGTTATTGAGGCCTGTACCGTATTGAAGACTGCACCTAAGTAAGTTTTAAGCTTTTCCTCTTCTTGCCCCAAAAGGAATCACAAAAAGGTTATCATCCTTTCTGAAATCATTTGTCAATTCACTTAGAACCTGAGTAGGCACCAGCTCCCAGTTTACTAACCATCCAAAATCACTCAAGGTCTTCAAAAAGATTTCCCTCTGCTGTATTAACAGCCCTCTGACTTCTGCCACCGGTAGCAAAACGTCTAGATAATGAAACAGAAGTAGGCCCTTAGTTCTCAAAAGAGCTACTACCTATAAGAGAACCTTGGAAAAAGTGTGAGAAGTTGACAGGCCAAACGGAAGGGCGCCAAACTGCAGATGTTGATCTTCCACAGCAAATCTCAGGAATTTTTGATGATCTCTGCTTATGGGCTATAACTATATAACTAATAGGCATCATTTAGCTCTACTAAAAGAAGCCAACCACTCTCCCTGATCGCCTATAGGCTATAGATTGTAATGATTCCATGCGGTGTGATGTACTCTGATCCTCCTGTTCAGGCCTCTTAGATCTATAACAGACGTAATCCTACCTGTCTTCTTGGGCACCAAAAAGAGATTTGAATAATACCCCTTCTTCCTCTCCCTCCCGGAGCTTCCTCTAGCTCCCTTATATCCTGTTCCTTGAGGGGATAATGTTTATCTGATTCTTTAGTCTCAGTCTTAAAGATTTTCTTTATCCCAGGAATCAGAGGGAAAACAGAATTCTTCCTGGCCAACTGAGGGTAATACTTGCCCTACTCTTCAACCTTCTCCTGCTAATACAGTGCTTCTTTAACGGTCTAAATAAATGGCTCTACCAGGAAAAAATCGAATCCACCTCAGCCAAAGGATGATTGCTAGCCTCCTCCAGAGCCATCTGGGACACTGCTTCTGTCTCTACTCTTTGCTCTCTAGCCTCCATTTCTTCCATGATTTCTCTCCTCATGGCCTCATAGTTATCGCACACTTACTGCACACTTTCTTCCCAGGCATCACCTCCTGATCACAGGCCTAACACTTTCTTCTTTGTTCTGCCCTTGTCTTGGTCTCTCAAGGGTTGACAGCCTTCTAAAAGAAGATCTGGATCTGTGACACTTTCTCTCTGTGGCGTCTAGTTCTAGAGGGGGACCTAGATCTGCATCTACGCCTAGAGTGCCCCTGTGGTGACGAGTGCGCTCTAGCTCTCTCCTGATATTCTGGTTGTCTAAAACAGAGCTTACACAGAGAAGGAAAATGTTTCCTCATTTCTGTATGCCAACGTGCCACCACCTATATATAGTTACCCCCTTGGGGGTTATTGGCGTAATCCTGCAAAATATCCATGGCAGCTATATAAAACTGGCCATATTAGCACCAGCAATCATAGCATAAGAAAGAAATGCACTTTGCCTCTATTTAAAAGACTTACCTTATTTTTCGCCCTATATGACCCACTTATTTCCCCCAAAAGTGTGTGTGTGTGTGTGTGTGTGTGTGTGTGTGTGTGTGTGTGTGTGTGTGTGTGGGGGGGGGGGATGTCAGTGTGTCTTATCGGCACATTATTAAAAAAAGTAAGCTCACATGTTACAGGCGCTCCCACGTTGCTGACCAGGTTGTTTGCCACACTGTGGGAGGCCAGAAGAAGATGGAGGAGCAGCGGGCTCTGCCCCCGCCCCTGCCGCTGCTATCTCTGTCTCCTCCGACAACGGCGGCAGAGACGGAGACAGTGCCCGTCTCTCCCCTACCTTCTTCTGGCCTCCAGCTGCTGTCGCTGCCTCTTCTGGCCAGGGCACACGCGTACACCTAGGTCCGTGCAGCGGGTGGGCATGACCTGCAATGAGTCGACAGCGGCAGAAGCTGGAGGCCAGAAGAAGATGGAGGAGCAGTGGGAGCTGTCCCCCTCCCTGGCGCTGCTTCTTACTGGCTGAGCCTCGCAGACACCTGGCTCCATAAAGATGGCGTGTGTGGCCTGCCCCAACTCAGTGCAGGCCACGCCCACCCACTTCGGAGCGGGGTGTTTGTGTGTGCCCTGGCCGGTAAGAGGCAGCAGCGGGGATGCTCCTCCACCTTCTTCTGGCCTCCCGTAGTGTGGCAGCCCAAGCCAGCAACACGGGAGCACCAGTAGCATGTGAGTCAACTTTTTTTTTCTATCTTCTTCTGCCTATATGGGGAACGGGAGGGAGGAATGCCACACTGCCTATGGGGAATGGGAGGGGGGATGTCACACTGTCTATATTGGGAATGGGAGGGGGAAATGCCAAACTGCCAATTGGGAATGTAAGGGGGGATGCCACACTGCCTATAGGAATGGGATTGGGGGAATGCAACACTGTCTATTGTGAATGTGAGAGGGGATGCCACACTGCCTGTAATTGGAGGATTCTGTACTTTGCCTATTATTTGGTTCAGAATATAATTTTTTTTTATTTTCCTCCTCCAAATCCTAGGTGCGTATTATAGAATGAAAAATACGGTACTCACTCAGCAGTCTAAATACTTGAGGTAGCGTCTGTTTTCCAGCGTTGCTGCTGTGCCCCTTTAACTGCTACGCTTGCCATGGTGCCATTGTGCTATTTAATACTACTCCCCCTGTCCTCCTTTAATCAAGAAAATGCACGTACAATAGATTTAATCTGTAATGATTTACTACAAAATCTGCCACAGCTTTACCAAAGTAATTAATGTAGTTCCAAATAAAAAACCTTCATTTAGGATATCAATATAAAACATCCCACCTGCCAGAACTCAGAGACACAACCCGCTCAACCCCATAACCTGCACCCAGATGCTATATGTACTTGTTCAGGAGCACTATCCACCACCAACCACTTCAAACTTGCAAACAAGTACAGCAACCACTATAGGAAGGGCAAAACAAAATAAAACAAAAAAAACAATTAAAACAATATAATTAACATTACATAACAAATAAACCACCCCAAAACATTACATTCTGATCACCTCAGTGGTCCTGAGCACAGGAGGGAGGGGTCAGTTATACACCTGCATCAAGAAATATACAGCCAGGCTTGTTTTTCTTTCTTTTAATAGAAGGAAGAGAAAATCGGGGTGACAGGCTCTGTCACCCCTGATAGACTAAACTAACCTTTTCCCAATAGATGAAACTCTATTAGGGAAGGTCCCACTCCTTACCCAAACACCCTACAAATTATGGCACCACCACTATTTGATAAAAATCTATATCACTTTATTAATAACAAAGACATACACTAGACATCGCTAAAAAACATGAAAGACAAAAAATATCTACAATAGGAAGGGAAACTTGCAGGGGCAGTGGGGGCGGAGGTACAAATCTAGGATGGTCAGAATTTCATGTACATAAATCCTGGCTAAAATGTAAAGTGCATATGTGCTATGTGCAAACTGACCTACAAACCTATCTCTAAACAATGTATCCTACACAATAGTGCAAATAAATCTAATAAATAATATAAAAAAATGAAACAAATATATATATATATAGGGCCAATAGCCCTACAGACTATAAGCACCTGTGGAGCTCAATAGTGAACACAAAGCCAGGGGGGAGACCAAAGAAACGATCCCCATAAACAAGAGAAAGTAAACTCACATGCTGAGACGACCACCTGCCCACTGCCCCGCCCGTCTACGCGTTACGTGACGTCGAACAACGCGTCACTTCCTCAGGACAAGCCCTAATCTAGCCCTATCCCCTGTATATATGCGCTTACCTGCCCAATGACCGCGAACCGCTCCCAACACCTGAAGCAATGAATCCAACAACGCTGGCTGGCCCAGCCCAGGCGACCGCCTCCCACGCCTGCGGGCGCGTCCCAGCCGGCGACGCACCCGTGATGAAATGCTCTGACGCGTCCCGGCCGGAGGCGCGCCAGAGTCAAAGATGGCGGAACAGGCGCGGAGACGTCACCCGGGGGAGGGCCACCAGCATCTCTGGATGTGAAGCCAGGCAGCGCGATCACCAATCGTCACAGGATTGACACAGTGAGAGAGGCGGAGCCTCTGACCTGTGGCACACATGACTGAAGGGCGATACTGCGCAGGCGCGCTTGGTAACAGGGACGCATGCACGTCATCACCCCGGGGAAACCCGGTTGTGACGTGCATGCATATGCAAAGAACGGCGCGCTAGGCGACAGGTGTTGGGAGCCGCACACGGGAGCAGACGCAGGGGGGCATGAATCTACAGACAATACAACATAAACTAACATTAATGCATCTAAATATCTATATCTTAGATTCTATATCTCTTAATTAATAAAGCAAAAATAATAATGATACCTAGCTAGGCTACAATATGCTCAAACTGGGTCACTGTTATCCAGCTTAAAGGGAAAGGCAGAAAATTCTACTGCTAGCCATGAATACAAGCTGTCACTGCCCGTGCAGGAACTCCCTGCCTGACACGTAAAACTGAAGGGGGAGGGGAATTTTGTATATAAGTACTGTTCTGGTAGGTAGGTCTTATGGCTATATATAAAGGGCATATTGCACAGAGCAATGGTCCACAAGTCCCACACTGTCCGGTGTTGTCTTCCTGGGCCAATAATCCAACATGCCCAGGGCAAAGGCACCATCTACCGCCCTGCCCATTCAGCCCTTCATTGCCAACACGCCGTCGGCAAGGTCAGCAGTCCTTCCCACGTCAGTAGCGGCATCATCCATATTCTCCAGACCAGCCCAGTTCGCGGGTGCAGTTGACCGAGCTTATCTTGTGATGGCTCCTCCATCCAGAACCTGACCACCAGTAACTTCCATAAAGGGCCCCGATTCATAAACACCTCAAATGTGTTCATACTACAATGATGAGAAAAAACACACAAATTAATCTATCTGGTCAACCAGTGCACAAATTGTGTGAACATAATAATGTGAAAACTGAAATATGAACCATACCCACCCTCCCCACCCACCCCAAATACACAGACACCAACCATCGTCTCAGCATGTGAGTTTACTTTCTCTTGTTTATGGGGATCGTTTCTTTGGTCTCCCCCCTGGCTTTGTGTTCACTATTGAGCTCCACAGGTGCTTATAGTCTGTAGGGCTATTGGCCCTATATATATATATTTGTTTCATTTTTTTATATTATTTATTAGATTTATTTGCACTATTGTGTAGGATACATTGTTTAGAGATAGGTTTGTAGGTCAGTTTGCACATAGCACATATGCACTTTACATTTTAGCCAGGATTTATGTACATGAAATTCTGACCATCCTAGATTTGTACCTCCGCCCCCACTGCCCCTGCAAGTTTCCCTTCCTATTGTAGATATTTTTTGTCTTTCATGTTTTTTAGCGATGTCTAGTGTATGTCTTTGTTATTAATAAAGTGATATAGATTTTTATCAAATAGTGGTGGTGCCATAATTTGTAGGGTGTTTGGGTAAGGAGTGGGACCTTCCCTAATAGAGTTTCTGGTATTTTAATCACCCGCATGTGCACACCACAGGTTGTTCATCTTGACCCTATTAGGTAGTTATCCTCAGTGCAGTCTCAAATCACCTTTTAAATTTTCCCAATAGATTTTATTCCTAGCGTGAGAGAATAAACCACAAGCTTGGGGAAGTTTTATTCAGTTCGGATGTAAAAGTTACCCCACCTCTTATCAGCTGATGTGTTTATATAAACAGAAGTGTACACCTTTAAATATACCGTAAAGAGAGGGGTTCCCACACTCTCATTGTTTTGTTGTCTGCAAGTTTATATTGTTGTCCTTTCTGATTTTTATGAGTTTCTGATTAGTCCACATCTAGTGTGGTAGGGTAGAGATGGAAAAATCAAGGACACACTAGAATACAATACCAACAACATCCACATGATGTGTACCAATGCTCGCAGCTTGGGCAACAAGCTCTGTGAATTAATGGCTATCATAGCCAGAGATGAATTGGATCTTTGCAATAACAGAGACTTGGTTCAAGGATCACAATGACTGGGAGATAGCCATACCCGGTTACACATTGTACAGAAAAGACAGATTGGATAGAAAGGGCGGTGGAGTAGCCATTTATGTCAAGACTACACTTCAATCAACAATAATTCAGCATACACATAATGAACTAGAAACTCTCTGGGTTACCATGCAGACTAAGGAGGGAGCTGTGGTCAGAATTGGTTTGATATATAGGCCCCCTGGACAATCTGAGGATCTAGATAACCTGTTAATAGATGACATCAGTGGAATGGCTGAGAAGGGGGACATTGTAATTACAGGTGACTTCAACATGCCTGATGTGGACTGGAATATCCCAAGTGCATCGACATGCAAGAGCAGGACTATAATAGAGGCACTTAATGGAGTGTCTCTAAAACAACTTGTGACATTGCCAACTAGAGGAGATAACATTCTGGACTTAGTTCTGACCAATGGGGATCTGGTGTCCGAGGTCAGGGTTGAAGAAAATCTGGGTTCCAGTGACCATCAGTGCTTATGGTTCAGAATAAAAACAGACATTGTGCAATCACACACCAGAACCAAAGTGCTAGACTTTAGGAAGACAAACTTCAAGGAAATGGTGGAGTATGTAGAAAGAAAATTAGGTGAGTGGAACAGAGTAGCAGAAGTGAGTGCCCAGTGGTCACTATTAAAAATGGCCATCTTAAAGGCAACTAAGCAATATGTGAAACAAACTAGCAAGAATAAAAGGAAGAAGAAACCGTTATGGTTTACTAGGGAAGTCAGCACTATCATAAAAGATAAGAAGTCTGCCTATAAGAAGTATAAAGTAAGTGGAAGTGTAGCTGAAAGAGAGGCGTATAAAATTAAACAGAGGGAAGCAAAACTGATTATAAGGACTGCTAAAGGGCAAAAGGAGGAAGAAATGGCCAAATCTATGAAGAGGGGAGATAAAACCTTTTTCCGATATATTGGTGACAGAAAGAAGAAAAACAATGCAGTCTCAAAAATTAGAAATAGGAAAAATAAATATATTGACGGAGATAAGGCTGTGGCTGAGCATCTGAATAGCTACTTTGGTCGGTATTTTCAGATAGTAGCAGGCATGGTCATAGCACAGCATCCAGCTGGGAGGGCACAGCTCCAGAGTTTCTGGAGGCTGATGTCTTAGCCGAGCTGGCACATCTAAAGGTAAGTAAGGCGATGGGTCCAGATGGAATCCACCCCAGAGTTCTAAGAGAACTTAGATTTGTGATTGCAGCCCCTCTGACTGATTTACTTAACCATTCCCGTTCAAATATCGTAATGTATCTTTATGGCATATAAAATGGAATTTTGTATCAAAATAAAATGAAATAAAATGATATAACTGTAATTAAAGCAGACCAAAACCCACGGAACTTGTGAAATACATTTGGCCAAAGCCCCTGCTGATACGGCCTTCTTATGGTGTAGAACTAGAAATGGATATAATAATGGAAGAAAAGAAAAGAAGGAATGACGGAAAGAAGAAAAAATAGAAGGAATGACCCAAAAAAGTAAGAAAGAAAAAATAGAAGGAATGAAAGAAAGAAAAATAGATGGAAAGCCTCTGTCTGGCAGTGTCCACTCCTAGTTACTGTATGGTCCTGCATAATGGCTGCCCAGCACCATGAGAATTATGTTTGGGAGAAAGATATATTATGTTTTATTTTATTAGTGAAAATTAGCACATTTTTGGCTGTGCAAATTTGTTTAATAATTCCCAAAGCTAGGAATTGTACAACACAAAAAAAAATCATTATAATTTTTATAATTTTTTTTTTTCTCACAATGTTGAATCAGTCCTATAATGGATATGTATTTATATAACCAGGAGGCCTTTGAGGTGCATTTTATGATATCTTCCTATGTTGCTTAAAGCTTCCTTTTAACATACCTTTTGAAACAATAGAAAACAAGTTAGGACATGGACATGCTTCAATCGCTTTTATGCATTTGGTAAAATATCTTTAAACTGAGAAGACAATAATAATAATCCCCACCTATAATAACAGCATTATATATACCCTGCTGGAGTCCTGCCTTTCCTTAGTGTGCACTGTGCTGGCCATCACCTGAGATTGCAGATAAAGGTGGAGACACTTTAGGGAGCTTTCCATGTAAGAGCTGGCAACACACCAGAGCTTTCATGACCAATTGCTTCAGTGCTGCACAGGCTCTCAGCAGAAACAGGTTCTCCTGGTTTAGGAACTGGGACACAGAAAACCAATGCAGCCCTATGGCAAGATGATGATGATACAACAGCTGCTATCACTACTGCGAGTTTTCAGAGAAAAACAGGAGAGTGGCTGCAGGCTGGGGGTGGGGGGAGAAGACTGGAAACAGGGGTGCAGGCAAGTCTCAGAACAGGGGAACAGGATTACAGATGGGGACTGGGAACACAGGCTAACTGGGAACAGGACACTAATAGCAGAAATAGGAGCAAAGGTCAGAAATTGCAGGAGAGCCTGAGGCCACATGAAACAAAAGGCCGGAGGCCCCACAGAGCAACAAGGACTGGATGTGTGGCTGCACAGAGCACATGGGACACTAATAATGGGGCTAGTGCAATGAACCAGCAAGGAGGCAGGCTAATACATATGCATATAACAAGGAAAACAGAGAAATGATTGGCAGTGTTGGCAATAGGAGTGTGCTCACTCATGGGAGCTGGCGGCCATCTTTTTGTAGCCCTGGCTGGAGACGATTTCAAAAGAAGCCGCCGCCACCTTTAGGTGAAGCGGATTGATGGGCTGATCAGCTTTTCCATATTCGGGCCAGACACCCGAACCTGAACGTTGGGCTCGCCCATTACTATTAGTAAAGCAACCTCCATGATTCTCTTAGGACATGTGTACCGCAAAATGGGATCCACTGTTCTCCTAGTGAGTTGATGCATGAGATTTTTTTGACAGCAGGAGGTGGCTAGTGATTGAATGTGATGTGTGAATGAGAGAGGAGTCCAGTATAACCCCAAGGCATTGTGCTTGGGGAGTTGCAGTAATTGTGAGGTCAGATATAGTTGGTGTGGAGGCAGTAGGAGAGTTTGATAGTGGGAAAACAACCTACTCAGTCTTGTCCATGTTTAGTTTGAGGGGGAGAGATCACATGAATGATGAGATAGCTTTGTGCTTACTTGGCATCCGTTAGCAAAAGGAAGCACCATTGGTCTCTGCTGTTTCAGTCTTTTGTTGTCTAGTGGCATCCAATTGAGTTAAAGGACAGAAAAGGGTTTACTGTATAAGCCTTGACAGGGCCTCACCTAATGTCTGCATCATCATCCATCACATATAGTTACACCCCTGTATATAAGGTTGGTTGTCTAAGTCATGCAGTGCTGGTAAGAAATCACGGTCAGCTATTTTATTAATTTAATTCCTACCATGAGATTATAAACCTCAAACTTGGCAGGAGTTTTATGCAGTTTGGAGGTATAAGTGACTTCTCTCATTAGCTGAGTTTGTATTTATGGTGGCCCGGGGGCCCGGGGGCAAGGATCAAGAGCTAGGGTAGTCAAAATCCTGGGTTTTGGTTCACGTTAAAGTGGACCGTCACCCATGGGTGATCGGCCCGGGAATCTATAAGATTCCCGGGCCGATCACCCCCCTCACCGCGGGACATCCGGGATCGGGATGTCCCGCGGTGAGGGACCTCCCCAAAACCCCAAAAGAACTCACCTGATCCGCGCTCCTCTAGCCGTGCGCGCGCCCGCGCCGGCCGTTTGTGAATGGCCAGCGCGGGCGCGCGCACTGTCAGAGGGGCGCGCGGGAGGCGGCGGCGGACGCGCTGCCTTGTCCGCCGCTTGTCCGTGGGAGCGTGGTGAGGTGAGTTTGGGGGTTTCTGGGGGGTTTTACACAGCGGGGCACCCCTAATCGGGGTGCCCCCCTGAAGTGGACCAAAACCCAGGATAGTCAAAATCCTGGGTGTTGGTCCACTTTAAGCCATACATTCATCTTGCATACAAACCCTGCTGTGGGTTCCTCAAATGAACTGCTAAGGAATTCAAAGTCCCCCTTCACCCTTTCAATAAGTTATGTGACTGCCCCTTGCTGGCTGCCCCATAACAACTGACATGACTGTTGTGGCCAATAGTTACGTCTATAAGAGAAAGTAACGCAGACCTCCCACCTATCTATTGTTGTAACTGTTACAAGCTATCTTCAATGAGGGGGTGTAGCTTCATTTAAAAACTGTTACTTTATTCATCAAGGGATAGCACCAGGTAGTGCCTCGTAGCGGCAGGCACTGTACGCAATACCACATTTATGAAGGAGATTCTGGTGAGCGACTCTAACAGCGCCATGTAGCGTGCGATTCATCATCACAAGCGGCTCAGGGTATAGCGCTGGCGCTCTAGCTTCCAGAGCGCCAGGTATTACCTGTTGCTCTCCCATACATTTCAATGGATGCTCCTTTTCTTCTGTTTAAACAGGATATTTTGTTTTTATTTATTTTTTGCTCTCAAATAATTGTGTCACCTCTCCTGGCCTAGAAAGTGTCATTTTTGAAAACATTTTTGATTTTTTTATATTTTTATGCAGAATTGTCATTACAGGTCTGGCACTAAAGTGTTAATGTCACAATGTTACAACAATTCCATGTGTTTTCGCTTTGTTACTGGTGGATATGTGTTCAAAAACAGACTGTAATCACACAGCCTCTGGCGCTCTATGCTATAGCGACCAGATCCAGAGCGTCTACGCTGTGTGAGTCTTTTGTTTGAATATGGTGTGAGTCGCTGAGAGTCGGTCACACTGAGCTACCTTTCACTCCCTGTACTGGTGTTAGAGCGCCCAACATACATCTCATTCATCAATGCCGGGCAGGTTACTACAAGGACTGAGGTGCTCTATTACAACACCCGATAGATGATCACAGCGTATACTAGCGGTCACTCTAAGCAATGCTATACAGACGCTCATCTGCCGATACCTGGTGCTAGTAATGAATCAACCTCAAAGTAAATGGTTTATAATGCATCCCAGAAGAGTTGTTTATCTCCCCCCTATGTTATGAGCTCAGCCCCAAACAATCTGCATCACATACCTATTTGCTCAGCCTGTCCTTTGTTGACATTTGCATTTCAATCAAAGTTTCCTGTGAAAATGAACTTTCTCCCTCTGTGTCGGCCTTCCCAAGACAGGAAGTGCTTTACAGCTGAAAGGAGGAAAGGATTCAACTTTGTTCTTTCTATTCAGCTCAAATGTACAATTTATTTTTGTCCTGGCAAAAGATTTTCAATCTCTCTGTCTGTCTTTTTTTTTTTTTTCATGGGAACTGTTTGGTAAGTGTCGACATTAGAGCTGACAAAGCTTTGTGTGTGTGTTTTTTTTCCTTGCCTGGTTTCAGTGTCTGTGTGTGCAGGCATGCATTCATTAATGTAATTCCTCAACATTCAACAAGAGAGTATCATAAACCGTAGGAGGGGAGGGAGGGGGGCTCATAAATATTTAGATGCTCCGCTCTACCTTACAGAGCCGAGCCGAGAAAAAGGCCGTGTTTATTAAGGCCTCGCTCTAAGTTCATCTGCATGTGAATGGAAATGGGGGTTCAAAAGATTGAAAAGGTGGTGCAAAATGGAATACAAATCTCACAGTCCCTAGGGGGCCATTCATCTTGTTCTTGTCAATACAAACGCAGTCTTACTCATGGCTAATCTCTGCGCATGGCCAAACAGGCAGACGGGGGTAACCTTGCAAATGATGTTCTCGCCTTGTTTCCATTTAATTCTGCCACACCAAGCTTCAGTGAGCAGCTCCATTAAATCATTTTTTTCTATTGGTATTAAAAAATATATTTTTTTTTTTTAGGATCTGTGTGTTCCTTCCCGGAACTTTATAGAGGAAGTCTCTGGTTTGTTATTAGTCTTCGTTGTTGCTGATACATGCAGAGACATTTGGCATTGGCAAACAAATCATTGAACAACATTCTGTGATAGTTTACTTTAAAGTAATACGGAAGCAAGCTGTAATTACATAGACAAAAGTGTTATTTTTGGCTCACAGACATCTTGAATGTTTTAAACTGTGGTTTGTAAAAAGCAGTAAACACATTGCTTTTGAAATACATAACTGAATGCGGACCCATACCCTTCCTTGCATCCAGTGTCGCACTGAGGTTTATTGGGTTTATTAAGTAGAACCAGGGTCACCATCGTAAGCTTTTGGACGATTTACAATCTCAACCGCCAAGGTTATTTCTAAGCAAATTCCTGTAACATGAAGCACAGATGCTTACAATTTAGTAGGTAGTTTTGCTAACATAACTGTTGGGACAAAGACTGAGCGGTAAGTATCACTCACTAGTGAGGTTGGGGGTGGCAGAAGGGGGTTAAAGTTGTCCTATACCCAGAAGGAAAGGTTAATGTCGTCACATTCTATAC
Organism: Gastrophryne carolinensis; assembly: GCA_027917425.1. Taxonomy (NCBI): domain Eukaryota; kingdom Metazoa; phylum Chordata; class Amphibia; order Anura; family Microhylidae; genus Gastrophryne; species Gastrophryne carolinensis. The sequence goes on from CM051237.1 coordinate 310,835,923, forward strand.
CCAGCCCAGTTTCCAAAAACAGCCCATGTTTCTTTTTTTACTAAAAGTGGACCAAAACCCACCCTGGAGTCTACGAACCTGAGGCAGGCATACTCGCTCCCCCGGGGAATCCCAATCCCGAGTGCCCCACTGTGTGAAACCCCCCAGATCACCTGAAAACTCACCTTCGTTCACGGTCCAACAGTGTATGCGCGAGCAGAGGCTGAATCCTGATTATTGCTTTAGCAGGGTGCATGCTAATTGTGAATGGCCAGCGCGGTCACACTCCCTGTTAGAGGGCAGCGGGGTATGCAGCCGCACGCGCTTGGGTCCACTCATATTAGACTAGCTCATGGATAAAGGATCTCGAGCGGATCCAAACGAGCTAAATGGTCACTCAACTCTATTTGGAGTGGACGTGGAAACCCCACCTCCCTCCCTATGTGGAGCACCAAAATTATACATGTACCATATCTTCAAAAATTAATTACATTTTATTTGTACATAACTGATCATAAAAAACATAAAGACATATATACACCACAAGACGTTTAAAAACAAGGCAAATCCCCCCTCATATCATCTCTAATAAATACAACCACCATGGTGAAATGGTAAATTTGATGTAATAAAGCTCTGTATGCTGTGTACTCGCTATTATAAATTAAGTGAATATATATTTTTATTTTTAATATGAGTATCTGTATATATATATATTAATATATACACACACCCTCAGGTATTTGTGCCGGCACAAAAAGACCCAAAATGGGCCCCTTAATTTGCATAAGACCACCTATCCGTATATTAAGAAATATAAAAACATGTATGAATAAAAAAGATTGTGTAAAAATTATATATAATACATAAACATAATATTAACCCAATAGTGATACAAAATTACAAATAATATAATACCTATTATTACCTAAATAACAACTATGTAAAGTGCCAAGTGCTGAACTATTCTTATTAAATTATTTAACAATACATACTGCACCTAGACCTAAATGTGCCTATAATTATCTGACCCCACAATTAAACCCCAAAATAGAAACCAATGCAACAGGTGGTGCCAAATAGCACAAGATGAATGACTGTGCCAGCAAAAATCAAAGAGATACTACCCAAGCTTCAAAGCGGCCACAGCAACAAATTCAGAGGGGGGAACCGCAGCCAGAACACCCACGCCCGTCGCTACCCGTGTGGCTTCAAAGGGTGAGGGTCACTCATGCGACATAGGACCGGGAGGAGATGGGTTCGATCAGGTGACCTGGGGGGTTTCACACAGTGGGGCACCCTCGATCGTTGGGGACAAGGACCAAAACCCAGGATAGTCAAAATCCTAGGTCTACTTTTTATGGTCCACTTTTAGCTTTTGCTGAATATTCAAAGAAGCACTAACAGGAAGCAGAATGGTGTCCAAATGGCAGCAATATGCGAATTAATTCAGTTACAACAAAACTGTCACGGTTTGCCAGTTAGGTTGGAGTGCTCCCCAATGCGTGTGTACTGTAACCAAATGTTTCATCACTGGAAAGCACAAAGGGGACGGGGCTGTTCAGCCAGGAAGCAATATGGCAGACTGCATAGTCCATGTTATTATGAATATTGGGCAAAAGCGTAAGAAACACAGACTGTTTTGGAGCACTGGGCTGTGTATAGAAGGTGACGACATAAACTTCCTTCCTTTCTGAGTATAGGATCACTTTAACAGGCTGGAGGTTCTTTTGACGGAATCATTTCAGCATTTCATTTATTAGGTTGGAGATGACAGGGCTGTTTGTATTTTGTGCCTGGGAGAGGAGACCACAGTGGTGCCCTAGAACAATGTATAAAGAATTTGGGCCCCAAACTCAGACTATATAAAGCCTATATTAAGAGTCTATGCTGAGCCCCTGAGCCTGTGCGCTGCCTTCAAAGCCTCAGTCTACATAGCGAGTCTCTGCTGCCCAGATACCCCATATTGTAAACTGGCCCCACACACGAGCCATGGCTGTACTGCCCTCAATCTGCAGTAGTACTAACTCTAGGGCCAGGTTGCTGCTGGTCCACAGGAGTATCAAGCAACATCATTATCCACTCTAAATATATGCCTGAACATTGAATTACATTGCATCTACACACATCAGAGCAATACGTAGTCATTCCAGCACAGGCTGGTTCATGAGATTAGTTGAGTAGATGTAGAGTAAATAGTAGGAGGCCATTAGTTAAGTAGATGTCCTATGTAAAAGCAGAGTGAACGATGGAAGCCAGTTGCAGGAGATGTGCACCCTGATCATCTGCCCTGCACCCAGCTTCTGCCAATCACTTCCAGCTATCTCGCCACTCACTCTGCCAGTATAAAAGGCACCACCCAGTGGTGGTAGAGAGCCCAGAAGTTGGAGCAAACGGTGGAAGCCGGTTGCGGCAGCTTCTGACAATCACTTCCAGCTGTCAGACTGCGGCACTGGACACAGTGATCAGCATTGAAACGGGGAGGCCGATTCATTAATAGCGCCAGGTAGCGACAGATGAGCGACTGAAGTATGGCGCTATGAGTGCCGCTAGCGTACGCCGCGGGCGGTAGCGATTCGCTATAGCAGGCCTCCTCAGTCGCTACCTGGCGTTGTTGGGAACAACGCCTACATTGCTGAATATGATGTTGGAGCTCAGCTTTGTAGGTGCTGTCAGTCAGTTTGACCACGCTATTCAACACAGCGCCTGCGCTTTGCTTTGCTGTGGGCTGGGAATCAAGTACCTTCAGAATAAAACACATTGCAACATGTTTCTTTAGTTTTTTTTTTTTATTTTGTGTTGAAAAGGAAATAAAATTAAAACAGAAATTAGAATGAAAAGGAAAATTAAAACAGAATTAAACACATAGCCACATGTATCTTTAGTTTTTTTTTATTTTTTTTAGAAAAAGGAACTAAAATTAAACCAGAAATGAGAATGAAAATGAAAATTAAAACTGAAATTAGAATGAAAAGGAAAATTAAACCAGAAATGAGAATGAAAAGGAAAATTAAAACAGAAATTAGAATGAAAAGGAAAATTAAAACAGAAATTAGAATGAAAAGGAAAATTAAACCAGAAATGAGAATGAAAAGGAAAATTAAACCATAAATTAGAATGAAAAGGAAAATTTAACCAGAAATGAGAATGAAAAGGAAAATTAAACCAGAAATGAGAATGAAAAGGAAAATTAAACCAGAAATGAGAATGAAAAGGAAAATTAAAACAGAAATTAGAATGAAAAGGAAAATTAAACCAGAAATGAGAATGAAAAGGAAAATTAAACCATAAATTAGAATGAAAAGGAAAATTAAAACAGAAATTAGAATGAAAAGGAAAATTAAACAGAAATGAGAATGAAAAGGAAAATTAAAACAGAAATTAGAATGAAAAGGAAAATTAAAACAGAATTAAACACATAGCCACATGTATCTTTAGTTTTTTTTTATTTTTGGTAGAAAAAGGAACTAAAATTAAAACAGAAATGAGAATGAAAATGAAAATTAAAACTGAAATTAGAATGGAAAGGAAAATACTGAAATTTGAAAGAAAAGGAAATTTTGATTCAGGGTGCATCTCGGGGTGCCTGAAAAATTAAAAAAAGTGCAGTTAGTATATATCTTTAAATTTGTTTTTTCGCTGTAAAAAAATATTGCATTAATTGTTAACCAACATTTGCGTCAATCTTGCACACCAACCCTAATTGTTATGTTGTTCAGCTTTCACCCCCCCTTAGAGTGGTTTTGGTCATCTTACACCCCCCTTAGAGTGGTTTGGGTCATCTTACACCCCCCTTAGAGTGGTTTGGGTCATCTTACACCCCCCTTAGAGTGGTTTGGGTCATCTGACACCCCCCTTAGAGTGGTTTGGGTCATCTTACACACCCCCTTAGAGTGGTTTGGGTCATCTGACACCCCCCCTTAGAGTGGTTTGGGTCATCTTACACACCCCCTTAGAGTGGTTTGGGTCATCTTACACACCCCCTTAGAGTGGTTTGGGTCATCTTACACCCCCCTTAGAGTGGTTTGGGTCATCTTACACCCCCCTTAGAGTGGTTTGGGTCATCTTACACCCCCCTTAGAGTGGTTTGGGTCATCTGACACCCCCCCTTAGAGTGGTTTGGGTCATCTGACACCCCCCCCTTAGAGTGGTTTGGGTCATCTTACACCCCCCTTAGAGTGGTTTGGGTCATCTTACACCCCCCTTAGAGTGGTTTGGGTCATCTGACACCCCCCCTTAGAGTGGTTTGGGTCATCTTACACCCCCCCTTAGAGTGGTTTGGGTCATCTTACACACCCCCTTAGAGTGGTTTGGGTCATCTGACACCCCCCCCTTAGAGTGGTTTGGGTCATCTTACACCCCCCTTAGAGTGGTTTGGGTCATCTTACACCCCCCTTAGAGTGGTTTGGGTCATCTGACACCCCCCCCTTAGAGTGGTTTGGGTCATCTGACACCCCCCCTTAGAGTGGTTTGGGTCATCTTACACCCCCCTTAGAGTGGTTTGAGTCATCTTACACCCCCCTTAGAGTGGTTTGGGTCATCTTACACCCCCCTTAGAGTGGTTTGGGTCATCTTACACCCCCCTTAGAGTGTTTTTTGCCAAATTATGATGGGAGGTCAAATACATTTACCCAGTAGTGCAGTACTTGGATTAGAGTGAAGGCCAGTCTGGGTGTCCTCACTTCTTCCTGCGGGCAAGTTGGGGATTTCTGGCACCAGTGCTGTCTCCTCGGGGGATTGAATTCGGTGGCATATACAAATATTATGGAGCACACAGCAGGCGAGGATGATCTTGGAGACCTTCTGTGGGCTGTAGAGCATCTCTCCTCCTGGGCGTGCCAAACAGAGAAAGCGTGCTTTCAGCAGGCCGATGGTTCTTTCCACAATGCTTCTGGTCTTGCGGTGTGCTGCATTGAAGCGTTCATGGGCAGAGGTCCGTGGGCTCCTGACCGGAGTCATGACCCACGTTCTCTGCCCATATCCCTTATCCGCTGTAGAAAAAACACAAGGAGAGAGACAGCAATTAGTACTAGTACATGTTTTGTTTTTCTTTTTTTCAAATTTGGCTTACTAGGCCACATATTTGAGTCCAAATACTTTGACATGGTTAATTATTTACCCAGTAGCCAGCCAGCTGGCATTTCGTTGTTCTCAAACTTCCGGCACAGGACTGTCCGCTGCAAGACGTAAGAATCGTGGCATGAGCCGGGGAACCCCGATCTCACCGCCCGCAGCCTCATGTCATGGTCACAGACAAGCATAACGTTGATGGAATGAAATTGCTTTCTGTTTCTGTAATACAGCTCCTGTGCACGGGGAGGGCGGAAAGGGATATGTGTACCATCAACGCACCCTAGCACATTCGGGATCCCTCCCATGAGATAGAAAGCATGTTTTATTTTGGCAACCTCTTCCTCATCCTCAGGAAACTTGATGTAAATTGGGATTAAATCACAAATCGCCAGAACAACCTGGATTAGTATGCGGCTCATAGTAGCCTGGCTTATCCCGCTGAGGAGGGCGGAGGTTGCCTGGAAGGTCCCTCGTGCCAAAATATTCAGAGTGGCACACAGGCGTACTATGCCTGGAATGGATTGAGTGCGTTTGGTGGATGGCTCGATTTTGTGCTTAATCTGATCATATAGGGACTGTAGTGCAGCACGATTCAGACGGAAGCGGCTCCTGATCTGCTCGTCACTTAAGTCCCATACTGAAAGGCGGATTCCAAAGGAGCGGGGTGCCCTAAGCCTCACAACACCCTGCTCCCTGTCCTCCTGCTCTTTCAGCATACACATACATCCATCCACCCAGACACCATACATCTCTTATCCATCACACACACTCAACAGATATACAAAATCAAACAAACAAAAACAAAAACCACAAACACACCACACACACAAACAATCACACTCCTCACACACCCGCTACAATGCAGCTCACCACAAAACCAGAACTATAGTGGTCCAAACCACCAGCCTGCTGAAAAACAGCTTTCTAAGTTAGGCACAACCAAGAGGGGAGTTGCTGCACAGCCCACAAAAGGCCCCAAAATCAAGCCTCACTTGCTGTATGCTCCACAATATTTGCATATGCCACCAAAAACAATCTCCTAAAGAAACAGCACTGATGTCAGAAATCACCCAACAAGCCACAGAGAGTGAGGACAGAACCCAGACAGAGACTCAAATGAGCTAAGGGAAACAAGCACCACACCACAGCCTTTGCCACAGTGTAACAATACCAGAAGCTTGCAAATTCCTTCCATTTATACTTCACTTTGAAAAAGGACAGGTCCGCTTTGCCGCCTTTTGCGTTGCTCTGCTATTTCCGGGCGCCAATTAGCCGACCCAGGTGTGCGTAAAACGGAGTGCGCACGCGCACGCTAGTAGCGCTAGTAGCGCTAGTAGCGCTACTAGCGTACGTGAGCCGAAACTTGCGTGCATTAACGGACATGGGCGAAAATTCAGTGGTGGGCCAATGAAAGGTAAGCTGCTGTTTATTTAAATAGCCGTTAGGCTAGCCACATGTCACAAGGGTTTCAGATACATCAGTCCATTGTTGTATTTGGGTGTGTGTTGTTTGGTTAATGAGGTCTGTAATTAGTTAATTGGCTAACACACATGCTTCAGTCAGTGCAGTGGAGGTGTGGCTAGAAGGAACTGGGCTGTATGTGTGAATCAATTAAGTGGGCTGGTTTGTGATTGGCTGTTAGAGCACATAAAACCTGCCCAACCCAAAGAGAGTGCGATGCCATTCTGTAGTCTGCATGCGTGCTTGTTGGGTGTGTATTTGTGTGTGTGTGCAGCTACAGGATGGAGCCAAATTCAGGACATCTGCCGGCCACAGCAGGCCCAAGTAGGAGTTTGGTGGGTGCTGTGCGCAGACCTCCCTTACGGAAAAGGGCACAGCCTGAAGGTGGGGCAGCACCCCAGGCTAAGCGCCCAGGTGCCAAGAGGGAGCCTGAATTTAATTTGGCGGAGAATAATCATCTTGTGCGCCTTACACTTGCTAAATGGGAGCTACTCTTTGGCTCCCAAAGCAAGTCCATAGGCAAACAACAAAGAAGCAAACTGTGGGATGCCATTGGTGTGGAGCTTAGTAGCACTGCTCAACACCCACGTAGTGGCCCATCCTGCAGGAAACGCTTCTACACTTTGAGAGGGGCCCTTATTAAAAAGATGAATCACGATCTTGATGTGGACAGTGGGACCATCCAGGCTCCAAAGAGTACCTACAGGCTGTATGAGGAGATGCTGAAGGCCAAAATTCCACTGGCTCGGCTGCAGGGTGTGGATCCTGGGGATGACACCACAGGTTGGACTGAAGGTACATATTTTCTGCCTTTTTATAAAAGCTACTGTTAATGTATGTGATTAGCATTTTCTCTTTCTGCCCAACTAACAGTAGGACCTGTGAAGTAGTACATTAGACCTCATACATTTTTTACTTTCCTGTCTGTTGCTTTCTGCATAGGTGCACATGGTGCTGTCCAGGATGTGCCTCAGGACACACAAACTCCTGCCCTTCAACCAACCTCAAGCCTAACCCAGTCTGCCATTGAAGGTATTTACCACTAATTTAGGTGCTGGTTGTTTGGGGAACAAATGGGTGTGGGAGCAGCTCCAACAATCGAGTGGGGCACTGTTGAGTATTAATAATATGGACCTGCGGCCTAATTTCACGCCCACTTTAACACTCACAACAACTAACTAACAAGGCCCTAACATGTGTAGCTATGTTGGAAGGCAGAGATGTGTGGCCATATATCTGCATATAAATGTGGAAGCCACACTGGCCTTGATTAGTGAATATTAGTGAATGAGCTGCTCACACACACCTTAATGCATGTTGTATTTTTGCACGCACATTAACAATGGCTCAATGTTTGCTTTATTTTTGCCTAGCTGCCCCGCCATTGGCCCCAGCATCTCCTCTGGAGCCAAGCTACTCTTTGGATGTCGGTAAGTGCATGTGTCAACCTTGCTTTATCCACTTTAACCCAAGTGCATGTGTCTCATTCCTCTTTTTTATTGGTAGGCCAAGTGACTGGTTCATCTTTGGACCCCACTTCCGATGTTGCAGGTCAACAGGACCCTGTTGGTGTGTATAGCAATACATAATGTATCCTTTATGCTGTTTCTGTTACACTGGTTCGATTTGGTTAGTCTAATAATCTACATGTTTGCTCTGTCAACTTGAAGATGCCTCTTGGGAGTGCTTATTCCCTCCCCAGGGTCAGTCTAATAGTTCTTGGAGTGATAGCAATGCATTTTGTTGGACATATTTTTGGACAAACATTCACCGTAGTAGTTTGATGAATATTTAGAGCCATTACTTGTGTTTTTTAGTTGACCAGAATATCGGAAGTGGCTGTCCGGAAAGGGCCCCTCAAGTTCAGGCTGCCAGAGATGAGGGTAAGTTGTTTTGGCTTGCTCTAGTATGTATTTTGGCTCTACTTTTGTGGCACTTGCTTCTGGCAACTTGTGTGTCCACATGTATTTTAAAGGTCCAAGCTCGAGTGAGGGCCCCACTCCAGACATCTGGGAGATTGCGGGTATGTGTAATTTAAGCAATGTGTCTGATCTTATTTGCCCAAATTATTGCCTCTTAGTCCTCTAACATACATGTTAACAATCTGAGTTTAACAGATACCTTTGGTCTAGTGTGTAATTTGGCACTTTGTGGAGGTATGGCCTCGATAGCCTAGCCATGTTACATTTGAGTTTGGTCCACTGACCTACTAACCTGACTTTCCTGTTTAGCATATGCCAACTTGCCGGACATCTCTGATGTTGAATTGCCCCTCTCTGGCAGCGATACCTCGCTCCTACCTGTGGCGGACGACACGGAGGTAACATGGCTGATTTAGAGGACCAATAACCACATTGCCATGTTCGTGGGTAGTGGATGAAGCAACATGTCACATTTCCTTTCTTTGTCGTTTTGGCAGGAGGCGGACAAGGGTAAGTTGTATAGTGACTGTTTGGGCAAATGATTTTGAGGGCCATACATGCATTGTTTCGGTTTGTCTAAAATGTTGTTTTCTATTTTGTTAGCCTCAAACCACAGCAAGAGGAGGTGTGGCACCAACCAGTGCCGATTTTTACCAGCTAGGGGTCCGGATGCTGGAGGACTACAGTCGCCAACAGCCGCGTGATGGGCGCATTGCGGCGTTGGAACAGCAGGTGCTGATGTGTCAGCAACAAAATGAGGCCCAGCAGCGCCAGATCGACCTGTTGATGCATAACCTTCACCAAAACCAGGAACTTGGTCGGCTGGCCAATGCAATGGAACAATCTATCCAGCAGCAGCAAGAAGCTATACAGCGGCAGGACCAAACTTTGTTGTTGATACAACAGCTCATACAACAGCAGTCTATATTTTTTACTGCACTGTTGTCCCCCAACACCGCCCCTAGCAATGACTCCCAACCTCCCCGGCCACCCAGCCAAGAATATTAATTTTGTTTGTGTTTTTTTTTCTGTAAATATATTGGCTTAACCCACCTCTAAATTGTGTTTTTCCTAAGACATAGCTAATAACACAGTCAGGGATGAGTATCTTGATCTAGATATGTCAATGTATTTGTAAATTTAGGCCACACATTTGTGACCATAGCTTACTATGGTTAACACATGAAATGGCTCCAAAGGTATGGCTAAATTTACACACAAATGGGTTTTGAGACAGTTAAACTATGCTTGGCAAGGCACCACACTGTAATTATGTAAATAGAAAAGTTTAATTCCCTAAGGTGGCCAACAGGGCCAACATTGCCCAACAAAGGGAGTCAACAGGCCAGGTATCCCCCCACCCTAACGCCGCCGCCGCCGCCTCTTCTTGGCCAGCAGCATCAGCTTCAGGCGCCTGATCTCCCGCCACAGTCTGTGATGCTGGTTTTCACAAGCTGTAGAGATGTATAAACAAAAATTTATTAATAAATGGAATGTGACCTCAACAGACACAGATGTAGCAATGTAATGTCAGTGTGTCCAATTAGCTGACACTCACATTAACATTGTTGGCCACTGTGCGCTTATTTGTTAACATTATATGAGTACTATTGACTGGCAGAAATTTGGACAACACATCCCAAGCATACATTTACTCTTAAAGTATACCAACACCCACCGGTGATCGGCCCTGGAATCTATCAGATTCCCGGCCCGATCACCTCCCTCCCCGCGGGACATCCAAGATCGGGATGTCCCGCGGGGTGAAACCCCCCCAAAACCCCAAACTCCCTACCTCAGTTTCGGCGGGGCACGGCCGCCGGCCCCTCCCTCGCGCCCCTCTAGACGTGCGCGTGCCTGCGCCGGCCGTCTGTGAATGGCCGGCGCGGGCACACGCGCGTAAAAAGGGACGCGCGGGAGGCGGAGGAGGAGGAGCCGCTTTGCCGCGGCTTGTCCGTCGGCTCGAGGAGAGGTGAGTTCAGGGGGTTGTCACACAGCGGTGACGATCGGGGGTGCCCCACCGTAGTGGACCAAGACCCAGGAAAGTCAAAATCCTGGTTGTTGTTCCACTTTAACTCTTGGGAAGCAAAGAAGGTATAAGTCCCAGTGTGTACATTTATGTGTTTAGTCACAGCCAAACATCAGGGCCTAAGTCCTAACGAGTAAACTAGTTTGCCCTATAATGTTAGAGGTCACAACCTAATCAGGCCCATTTGGTTGTGTCTAAGCCACAAATAGTCTCTATGTGGCCAAATCAAGAATGTGAGGCAACAATCAAGCATGCAGACAGGCATGTTGGATTATTGTACAAACACATGGAATCTAGATGTGTGTGAAATTAACACATAGGTACATTTTAAATGTCTGCAGATGTGACTAGAAGACATAGGTTTCACAAGTCTTTAGGCATATGAAGTGGGATGTACTCACCATCGCAGCTGTGGCGGGGGCCCATGCTGCTGGCCGTCCCTGGAGCTGGGGTGGGGAGGAGGTTTTCTGGCTCCGTCTGCGTAGCAACATCTGTCAACAGAAAGCAAAAGACAAAAACAAAATTAGTGGGCCAATGACACCTGACTATTTGACATCCATCTGGTTATGGAGTCTGAAAAATCAAATGCTTGCATGGTTACATACAGGTTGACCAAAATTAGCATATTTCCTGGTCCATGAGTTAATGTAAATTAGTTATGGTTGCAACATGTATCCCTAAAGATAATGTGCAAATAACATAGACAGTGCAATGTAAAGGACTCATTAGCAGTTGATTGGCTAATGTTACTAGTGTGCAACATGTGTTAGCCAGAACAACTTAACCCAAGAAAAAAATTGATAACACCCATCATGGTGTGGGCAGAAACATAGGGGTGGTTGCCAGTTGGCTAGCACTGTAGTGGGGTTTGTGAGGTTAATGTACATTATCAAACCAGCTGTGACAATGGACCAGGAAACATGTGTCTGTTAAAAGTGGCCCAAGACCCAGGATTGCAACTATTCTGTGTTTTGGTCCGCTTTGGCAGAGCACCACAATTTGAGTGAGACAACGTCCGCCGCCGCCGCCGCTGCCTTCCGCACATCACTCCTCCAGTGTGTGCGCACGCGCAGCCCATTAGGAAACAGAGCGCAGGCGCACACACATCTAGAGTGGCACACAGGAGGCTGGGACGGTGGCTTCTGCCACCCCCAAAGAGGTAAGGAGTTTGTGGGGGTTTTTTTGGGGGGGGTGCCCTGGGTGAGGGATGTGATTTTGCAGGGAAGCTTCGAGAATCAAAGCACTATCAACAATGTTTGTTGGTCCACTTTAAGGAATGTCATAACATAGGGAATGTGATGGATAACAACAAACACTTACCACGACTATGCCCGTGGAGAATGCTTCGCCAAAAGGCCATGGAGGTGCCGCCTATATGATGCCCTGCAAATTAGAGAGGAATGGCAAGGGCTAAGTACAAATGGTCAGATGAAACCTGTCACAGACTAACAATGAAAAAAAGTACACTCACCAGGGGATGATCCGCCACTTGAAGCCCAGGGAGGGCTCTGAGGAGGAGGCGGGGAGCCTCGGCTCCTCACACTCTGGTCGGAAGATCCACCAGGCAAAGGGCCACCCTCCTCCCTCTCACTCCCTGCTCCTTCAGGGAGTGTGGGAGAGTCCATTCCTACCACCCCACTTGGACTCCCCACTTGAGAGTGGCCCCTTGGCTGGTGAGACTCCTCAGACTCAGAGTGTGAGGAGCTGAGGCTTGATCCTGCCAGCCCCCCAGCAGCACACTCCTCTGGGGCGTCATCCCCTTCCTCCCCTGGGTCCTCTAAATAGGACCCGCGGGAGGGACCCTCCCCCGATGACTCCCCCGAGTCCGCCTGCCTGGTTCGGGGGAGGAATCCCTTCCCACGTTTCCCCAGGGGAGGACGCTTATCTGTGTTGAGGGGGTGAAAGAAAATAATTAATATAAAGAGCACAAATGGACACAGCTTAGCAGATGATTAGCAAAAAAGTATAAACATTGCATAAGCTTTAACTTACCTGATGCGTAGGCATCATATAGGCGGTACACGCCTTCAGGGTCCCGGCGCTTAAAGTCCGACCACTTCTGCTGGATTGCTCTTATGGAGAGCTGGGTGTGGAAGCGCCGGGACACTGTGGCCTTCACCTCCATGGCGATTCTTTTTTTTCCCCCACGGGCATAGTCGTACTGCATTATGCAGAAATCCTATGAGAAATGAAAAAGAAACACTAATCAATACATGACATCAGAACAATGGCATAAACAGTTATACAGAGACCAGATCAAAGTGGACCCACACCCAGGATTATCACTATTCTGGGTTTGTGTGCACTTTGGTGGGCCACACCAATTGTGGGTGGTCCGCTGTCTGAAACCCCCTTGGAAGGCCACAAATACACCACTGACCACGCTCCCACGTGACTGCGCCAGCCTAGCACAGCGCTCTGCGCCGCTGTGGTATGCGCATACAAGGCCGTTTGGACGTGCATACCAGCTCAGCTGACTCTGCGCGGCAAAGTACGCATGTGGCGTTTGACTCTAACAGGGAGTGCGCCTGCGCACAACATTAACAAATGTCTTGCGCAGGGGTACACCCTGCTAGAGGTAAGCGCAAGAGGCATCCGCAGCTCACGCATGCACAGATGGGTTTTATGGGCCTCCAGGGGGGGTCATCCCCGCAGGACATCCAGATTGGGGATGCCCCACGGGGAGTGATCCAATTGGCCCAGAAAAATTAGATATTTCAGGGCCAATCCCCCCTGTGTGTTGTTCCACTTTAAACATAAAATAAAAAAAATAAAAAAACTCACTTTGACCACCTGGCCATTAACGCAGCTATCCACTCTCATGCGCTTTTTCTTGGGCTGCCCAGGAGGGGAAGGGGTGGGAGGGGTGCTAGGTGGGGGAGGTGAGGTAGGTGGGGGAGGTGGGGGAGGGGTGGTGGGGTCGGAGTCGGAGGAGGAGCTGGGGAGGCGCATTATCCTTCTTCTGGGAAGCATGGTGGAAACGCTAAGGAGGAAACAGGAACCGGAAATGACCAAAGCGACATGGGAAAAAAAAAAAAAAAAAATGCTCCGCGCACCAGGAACAAGCTATTATCAGCTATGTGCAAGCTAAGTGGCAGAAAAAGTAAAATGACGCTTTAAAACAAGCTATTGGCATAAGCGCTAGACATTTTTAGCTTTAGGTGGCTTTGAAATGCAAAGGAGGATACCGGAACCGGATATGATGAAAGCAACTGTGATTAAAAATTCAAAAAAAAAGATCCGCGCACCAGGGACAAGCTAATATCAGCTATGTGCAAGCTAAGTGGCGGAAAAAGTAAAATGACGCTTTATAACAAGCTATTGCCCAAGGCGCCACTAATTATTAGCTTGATTTAGCAGGGGGTTCTACATACTGTAATGCATAGGTCCTTGAAAAGCAAACAAAGTTGTGCTTAAAAATACAAAACTTATTCCTTCCTAAAATCATCACAAAATAAAACTATACAACTACATGATAATGTGGCACACATGAGAATGCATAACGGGTTGTTATGAGCTTGTACGACTGAATGATAATCCTGCAGTATGTGGCCATGCACGCTCACAACTACAGTGTATTCATTAAGAACGACTGGGGTCGCGGGAAGTGAATTCCTTGCAAATGGCAGAAGGGCACATGTATGAACAGCACAGCGCCGCACAACGCAGCGCAGAGAAGCACAGCGCCGCTCGCGCCGCCACATAGCGAATCAAAACAGCGACTGCACAAACTCTGACCACCACAGATTCATCAAGGACAGGGCTGCCGAATAGCTTGGGCGCTGACAATTTCGAAGAGCGAACGTGACCGCCCCACATGACAGGCTAAAAAATAGCTTTACAAGCCCCGTGTGTGGTGAAAACAAGCGATTTTGATGCCAATGAGTTTTGTTGGAGGAGATGCAATTTAGATGTCACTCACAACATTACATTGTAAAAATTAATAAAAACTTCAAAAACATAAAAATAACCAGCCAGATTAATAAAACATATCACTATAAACATGTGTTGAATTTTGTGCCAAAGAAAAGAACACAAAAACCACTTAAAACAATCATTGCAGCGTCTGCCATTGAAATGTATGGGAGAGCGTCAGGTAGCGCCAGGTCATACCTGTCGCTGTGATGGGATTAGCAGCGGCGCTGTTCGTTGCAGTCGGCTTCATGATGAATGCCGCGCTTGCCGTCGCTCTCGCCGGCGCTAGCCTCATTTAGCTTGATAAATGCGGCATTGTGGCTGACGCCGGGCGTACTTGAGTCGGTAGCAGACGTTAGCTGGCGGGACCTGGCGCTCGTCAGACACTACCTGACGCTATCGCTTGATGAATAAGGGCCAAAGTAAGTAGAAAAAAATTTAATACTTTATTGTGTGTTTGAATTGTGAACTGGTAAGAGGTCTCCTAAATCAGTTCACAGGGGAGGAGGGGCAGGCAAAACATCTGCTAGCAAGCAAGATGATTTGCCGTAACCCCCACCCCATTACCTGCGTCCCCAAAAGCCAGTGGAGTGCAGAAGAGCCCAAAGCACATATGGACTATTCAGGATTTTAGCCTTCATGGCTGGGTTCTGGGTGCTTGACTTCCATGCCCTGGTAAACAAGCCCC
The DNA here is from genome assembly GCA_027917425.1 of Gastrophryne carolinensis. Taxonomy (NCBI): domain Eukaryota; kingdom Metazoa; phylum Chordata; class Amphibia; order Anura; family Microhylidae; genus Gastrophryne; species Gastrophryne carolinensis. The sequence continues at coordinate 310,850,990 of CM051237.1, forward strand.
CATAGCTCGTGCCCGGGCTGGTTTTGCCGGTGCCCACACCAAATCTTAAAATTTTGGGGGGTGTTTGTGCTTTCAGCTGTGATGACCCAGCATTGCTTTGGTAACAGCTGAAATCTTCTAAATAATAAGTAATTGTATCCGCTGACTGAATGTCTTGCAGCGGCTGCTGCCAAAGTGGTTTATTGTAACAGCTTCCCTCACACAGATTTCCTTTGCTACATTAGATGTTTATTCAGTGTGTTCATGTGTGAAAAATAAACTGAGCATTTTCTCAAAGTTGGACAATTTGAATAAGTTTGTGGATGATGAGCGTGATGGGGGTGTGGTTTAGGGTGTGACTTAATTATGGGTCACATGCTCTAGGAATATTTGGTCCATAAAAGATGCTGGTGATTGAGCCAATGCTCAGAAGGTCATGCATTCCACTACCACAATTCAACCAAAGAGTCAGAGCAGTTGTAAACCATCCAGACATCCAGCATTCTGCATTTGGTGGGACAGTCTCCCCCATGTCAGAAAAGGGGAGCATTTAGGTGTTCCCATAGTTTTTCTGAGAGGGACAGGGGCCTTAAAGTGGGACATTTCGTCAGTTTGGTGAAAAATGGCAGGCAAGCTTCTCCTTGTATATATATATATATATATATATATATATATATATATATATATATATCAAGATTTGTTGTGAATTGCTGCTGGTACAGCGACCTCCTAATTCTCATGTGTAAGCAGGACTGGCAAGATGGCCACCCTAAACTTTCTTTTTTTGACTGGGGGTCCTTTTTAAGAAAACAGTGATTAACTACAAACAAGACATTTTTATGGTAAAGCCCAAACTCTGCCAAAAAAGCAATATATAATTTTCCTGGAAATTCCTGCAAAAAATCACAGTTAAAAGTATATAGCTCAAAATTAGGACAAATGGTCTGGCAACAGGTAGGCGGGCTGTTAAACTACATCGGTTGACAAAAGAATAAACAGGCTAAATAACGTTGTTGACACAGGTACTTTTTTTTGTTCCTGATCCTCAGGCTCAATCGCTGATTGCGGGGGGGGGGGGGGTTAATGGACTGGCTATGGTAATGGACGTTATTTCAGCATTCCCATTTTAGAACAAAACAGAAAAAGCCCAGCTCAGTGCATTTGATCTGTATAAACGAGTGGTGGTTCTCCAAAATGTTTTCTAGCGATCTGACATCACATTTAGACTGGGCTTACACTTAAATGTAAAAGACACAGATTTAGATGTCTGAGGAATACGAACAGTATATGCTGAGGTAGAAAAATATACAACCCTAAAGCCAAATTACCCAAATAATAATACTGATATGTACATTGAGTTACAAGTGAGACAGGATTGAGGCAGAGTCATCAAGTAGTTCCCTTTTGAGTAGCTGGATGGTGAAGGGGAAGAAACTGTCTTTGAGCCTAAAGAGTTTGTATTTGAGGGTTCTAATCCAAGTCTTGGGTGGGTGGGATCATAGATAATCTTTTTGGCTCCTGCTCTTGGTTTATTCTCATGTAAGTCCTGTATGGCTCGTAGAGAGGCTTTAATGATCTTTTCAGCAGATCTCATTGTTTTTGCAATCTAATCATGTCCCTCTGTGTAGCTCCTCCAAACTGGGCAGTAAACCCAGAAACACATCACAGATCTGATGACTGAATTAAAGAATGCAACCTCCGTTGAGTGATGGAGATGTTCCTCCCCAACCTAAAGTTGTCTACGATAGTAATCCCCAAAAACTTCATCTTACTTATATTCTGAACTTCTGTACCATATATGTAAATGTTGTGGAATGGGTTGATCACCAGGTTGATTTCTGTGCACAATTTCTCCAGCTGATCTATCGCCTCCTGGTAAACTCAATAATGCTTGCATTGTCAGTAGACATTACAATTTTCACTGAGCTTACTGACGAGAGGCAGTCATTAGTGTACACAGGCTTGCAGGCCTCCGGTGTTAATAGACCTTACACTGGAAAGAAAGCAATGTTCACCAGGAAGCTTGATGTCCATAGACTGATATTTGGTGAGATGGCTGGAAAAGAAGTACTATGTATAGCTCTGTGCGCTCATCTGCCCATTGAAGTATTTTTGTAAAGATTTTTAGGATCAACACCATGAAGAATTATGTCTTACAGGTTCCGTTTTAGTGTTCCCAAGATGATAAACTGATCACTAAAGCATAACTCAATTTCCAGCTATGCATCTGGTATGCCGCTGGAACTTTATTGGAAATATAGATAGAAGGTATACAAAATATACATTCTGAGTGATGTTCAACATAATTCAGGCTGTAAAGACCGGATCTTATTTCAACGTCAAAAACGATTAAATTAGTTCTGTGTCACATACGGGGCTGCTTCCTGCTTTACATTTCCATGTTTTATTCAAATAGGAAATCTTCTAATAAGCATTTAAGATGCGAAGATGAAGTAACAGCGACAGGAACTCAAGTTCACCTTGATACTGATTTTTTTCCATCTATCATTCTGACCACTGTTATTAGCCCTGTCCCTCACTGAACAGACATTAGCAATATAGTATGGCCTGATATGATATGGAGCACTGCCATGTCTTCTTTGCCTGGTAACAGATAGAAGTATCGTTGGCTCGATGCCAATACTTCTATGGCAATACAATGTTAATTAACTACTTACGTTTCCAAGAACCCTTGAATGCGACAAAAAGACACTTGTTTTTTTCTTCACGCACAAGCAGATGTTTCATCCATAAAGACAACTGTAAAAGTAAGTAGTTAATTATTTCTGCTAAACCAGGTCCCACAGCAGGGAGTATAGTTACTAAAGTGGGATATCTGTTCCCTCCATGTTTCAGAAAGTGAAACCCTTCCAATATCTAGTCATGTTTGGTGGTAAAGTAGATACAGTCCATGAATGGATTCTGAAAGCAAATATTAGAGTGTATTTGATGTTATAACAATGAGATCAGACTATTACAATTGTGTTAAAATGTTAGAGCAAAATCGGCCCTTGAGTCTATAAGAATCCAAGAATGCATAATTCCCTCTCCCTGGGTTTTGGGATTCCCCCCTGTGTGATACCCCCCAGTCGCCCGATATGCTTACCTGCCAATGGCACATACGTGGGATCACATGCATCTTTCTCAAGCTGTGCGTGGCCATACACAGCCAAAGGATAAAAGTGATACAGCGCAAAATCATGTGTGTAGCTAGGATTCCATTCAGCTTCTCCAGCCACACATTAGTATGCATGACTGGAGAAGCTGATTGGAGTTGAGCCGAGCCTGCACAGTGGGCTCGTGTAAAGGTAAGAGAAGCTGGCGACTGGTGGGGTTTTCACGCAGCCCAAATTGGTTTGCACCAGGACGACAGACCAAAACCCTAGTGAAAATCCTGGGTTTTGGTCTACTTTAAGCAAAATTGAACAAAAATGACTACAAAAACATTATATACCATAGAAATGTAAAGGGGAACTCCAGTGACTGGCTACTAAAGTCAGAAACCTGTAGTTATGGATAGAGATGAGCGAACCGGTTCGGACGAACCGGAATTCGCTCCGAATTTCAGGAAATATTCGATTCGGCACAAACCCGAATATTTTGTGGTTCGTGCCGATCGAATTTTTCCTGAAATTAAAAAAAAAAAATTCCAGCAATTTACCAGCCCCTATTCATGGGGTCAGAATACTACAACTACTTGCCTAAGTGCTGCCACCAATATCAAGCCACTGAAGATTAGGCTGGAGAGCTGCTGCTGAGTTTAGTCCATAACCAGAGATGAGCGAACTTTTGAAAAGTTCGATTCGGCCGATTCGCCGAATTTCACAAAGAAATTCGGGTTCGGCCGAATCCAACTTTTACGAAGTTCCCCATCAAAAATGCCGGCATGGTGGGAGCCGGCCCGCTCCCACCATGCCGGCATTTAAAAAAACCAAAAAAAAAAAAAAAAAAAAGCATTTTTGCCGGCATGGTGGGAGCGGGCCGTCCGGCTCCGCTGTCAGCGGAACCGGCCGGCCCGCTCCCACCATGCCGGCATTTTAAAAAAAAGGCAAACACTTACCTGCAGGTCCGGAGCGTGGAGGCCGGCGCCGCTTTCAGCTGTCATCTGAGGGCGCGTCATCAGAGGGCGCCTCTGATGACGCGCCCTCAGATGACAGCTGAGAGCGGCGCCGGCCTCCACGCTCCGGACCTGCAGGTAAGTGTTTGCCTTTTTTCTCAAATGCCGGCATGGTGGGAGCGGGCCGGCCGGTTCCGCTGACAGCGGAGCCGGCCGGCCCGCTCCCACCATGCCGGCAAAAATGCTTTTTTTTTTTTTTTTTTTTGGTTTTTTTAAATGCCGGCATGGTGGGAGCGGGCCGGCTCCCACCATGCCGGCATTTTTGATGGGGAACTTCGTAAAAGTTGGATTCGGCCGAACCCGAATTTCTTTGTGAAATTCGGCGAATCGGCCGAATCGAACTTTTCAAAAGTTCGCTCATCTCTGGTTATGGACTAAACTCAGCAGCAGCTCTCCAGCCTAATCTTCAGTGGCTTGATATTGGTGGCAGCACTTAGGCAAGTAGTTGTAGTATTCTGACCCCATGAATAGGGGCTGGTAAATTGCTGGAATTTTTCTTTAAAGAGGAACAAAAACTGGATTTTGTTCCTTTTAACCTGGGTTTTGTTCCTCTTCCATGGTGCCCCCCCCCGATTTAAAAAAAAAAAAAACATATCTTAGAATTCTTAATTCACTGGCGAGGATCCCCTACAATCAGCTTTCAATGCCATGCTTTTTGATGAGCAGCATAGAAAGCTGTATGGAGGGGCAGCAGCAGGCATCCTCACAGCCGGTTCCCATCCAGAGGGGTGTGCTGTGGGACTGATGGAAAGGTGAGTTTCACTGTGATCTCTTGGTTTCATATCTCATATCTCTATCTCTAGAGCCTTAGAAACATGCTCCTCTTTAAGAAGGCAAAGCCATTCCTTGCCCAGTTAGGAAAGCCCATCCGCTATCTAACAATTGTTCAAATCTGTTAATTTACTCATTGATCCACAATCCTATGTGACTTTAGTTGGCCTTGTGACCCTCTAGCAACCAGTGGGGTTCACCAGCATGACATGTACGGGTAGACAACATTAGTCACCAGTGAGCCACATAACCATGGCCCAAAGGAAGCTGGGGGGGGGGGGGTTGTGCGGGAATGGCTTTCCTGGCCTTTAGTAAAAGCTACTTACTACAAGTCTCAGAATCCTTCCACAACAACAGGTGAGCTTATCAGCAGCTTTGACTAAATCAAGCATCAGTAATGACCTCCCCAGGTACAGGAGAACATATTGGTTTTTTTTTATAGCAAACAAATAGAAATTAAGAAAATAACAACAGATACGTTCATCACATTGTGGGCATCAATTTTGGCATTTGTAAATACAGATCTATTTTTCTTGTGGTACATTAATCATTTTATCTGATTCATTCTCGTCTGGATTACTTCAACTCATTGCTAATCCGTTTCCCCCTCACTAAACTCTCCCCTCTCCAATTCTTCCTAAATTCAGCAGCCAGGCTCATCTATCTACTTTGATGCCTCCACCCTCTGTCATCCATTGTACCGGTTACACATACAGCACTGAATTAAGTAATTAAGTGTAAATTGCTTGCTCTAACACACACAGCTCTCCACAGTGCTGCACCCCACTATATGTCTTCCCTAATCTCTGTCTACTGCCCTACCCCTATCTGCCCTCAACTACCTATCTTTTTATGGTAGCCTACCACATCTCCTAATCTAACTGTTTCCCTCTAACGCATCATTTTCCTAAATCCGATCCATTATCAAACACTATGTACCACATTCTCTGTGCCCAAAAACACTAACATCCTTATATATAACAAATGTCAGCAGATGCCAGATAAGCAGCTCACACATAAAGAGTGTCGGGGCAGGCACTGTCAGAAGGGGATTCCAGGCACCTTGCACCTGCAGCAAACCCCCTTTTTAATTTTTTTTGGGTGGGCTGGGGACCAGTTGGGGACACATGAAAGACAGGATACATGATTTGCATGGTCCAAAGTTTGCAGTGCAACACAAAAGTGCCTAAAATACATCCAAACACAATTCCAAACAGCCCAGGAATCCCATGGCCCATGCACCAGCCAAAAAATTTAATAAATTAAAAAGTGGCCTAAATAATTATAACCATCCCAACTCATTGAAATATATGGGATAAGGCAACACGGTGCAGGGTGAGCGCCTGGTTTTATCTGGCACTGTAGTGCCGACACTCATCCCATCGCTGGGGCTGATAGATGGGACACTACCTGGCACTATCACAGGTGCTCTGGGTTTTTTACATAAATACTCCTTTTGCACTGGGACCTGACAATTCATCTGACACTACGTGGGCTTAGCGTTTCTTAAATAACCCCCTAAATCTGTTTGGGGCAGTCCCATACAGATTGTATATACTTTTATTTTTGCTAAGATGGCTGGACCATGGTACAAAGCATTTATCCTTTTATTTGTGTCACCCCCATTCTCCTCTTAAATTGTAAGCTTACAAGCTGGTTATTTAAGAATGGGATAGCGCCATGTACCTCGTAGCGACAGGCAGCATCTGGTGAATGCTGGGCGCTGTACGCAAAACCACATTGAAGAAAGCGAATCTGGTGAACGACTCTAACGCCACCATGTAGCATCACATGTATCAGTCCAGGCGGCTCAGAGTATAGCGCCGGCGCTCTAGGTTCCAGAGCGCCATTTAGTACCTGTCACTCTATAGCGCTCTCCCATACATTTCAGTGTGTTTAAACAGCGTGTTTTTTGTTTTTTTTTTGCTCAAATCATTGTGTGACCTCTCCTGGCTGCAAACAAACATTTTTAGAAACTATTTTGACTTTTTATATTTTTATGCAGAATTGTCATTACAGGTCTGGCACTAAAGTATTACTGTCACAGTGTTAAAACAATGTCATCCCATGTGTTTTTCGCTTTGGTTACTGGTGGATATGTGTTCAAAAACAGACTTTAATCACACAGCGTCTGCCGCTCTATGCTATAGTGACCAGATTGCCCACGCTCTGTGTGTCTATTGTTTTGTTAAATATACTGTGGAGTGCCGAGTGCCGGACGCACTGAGCTGGTGCTACCTCTTGCTCGCTGCAGCGCTATACTGTTGTTACAGCGCCCAACACACATCACATTCATCAATGCCAAGCAGGTTACTGGAGCAAATGAGACACTCTGTTACAGCGCCCGATACCCGCTTACAGCATCTAATAGTGGTCGCTCTAAGCGCCGGTATACAGATGCTCATCTGGAAATACCTGGCGTTAGTAGTGAATCAGCCTCCACATTTAACGGGGAGGCTGATTCATTACTAGTGCCAGGTATCGGCAGATGAGTGTCTGTACAGCGGCGCTAAGAGCGACTGCTAGTGGACGCTCTGATCGGTCGTGAGTCGCTATTACAGAGCGCCTCAGTGACGCTGAGCCGTCTGTGATGATGAATCGGACGCTACATGGCGCTGTTAGAGTCGCTCAGAATGGCTTTGATAAATGTGGTTTTGCGTACAGCGCCCGGCGTTCACCGTTCGCTACCTGTCGCTACGAGGCTCTACCTGCCGCAATCCCTTGATGAATAAACCCCTAAGCTGCATCATAATAGGGTCGATTCAGCACCAATCAAGATTGCCGTCTCACTTGGTTTTTCATGAGAGGAGTGAGATTTTTTTACAGGACTTTTGTTTGACAAATCACACGAAAATGTTCGCAAAACTTGTACACTTGTGTGATTCAGGAAGTATTTGGAATGGTGATCAGAGCAAGATCGGGTTTTTGCATGCCGCCAATTCTCGATTTCTCAAAGCAGTCAAGAAATATGAGTTTCACTAACTGAAATTCTTGTTTCATAAAAAAAGCCATGGCACATTTGCAGCAATCCCCTGCCCTTTGAACTGATATAGGGTTCTTTTGGACCCCTTACAAGTTCAAAAGTAGTAAAAAAAACAATATGGAGACCACCAAAAATATTTGATTATTCGTAATTAACCAATACTTACCTTTCCTCGTCCTCTGTCTGCTGTATCAATTAAAAGGCGGAGGTGTCTAGTAGATGACCCTCTAGGAAATGGAGTGAGGCGAGACAAAGCCAGCCAAGGGTAGTGACAATGAAGCTGGGGAGAATGCTTTTATATTCAAGAGGTAGAGTCTCCCTGGAATCTCCCCCGTGTGACCAAAACATCACTGGCGGGGAGGGTTAAGGAGCAGCTTTACCTAGGAAACCCCCCACCCTCTTATGACTTATAAAGTCACATGGGGGTGAATCCTCAGATGCTCCTCCTCTGAGGTATAAAACCTTTCATCCCCCACCTCTCAGTCATACCCCCCATGAAAGGAGGAGGGACTCGTGTTCCCCGCCCTACAAATGGCAGAGGGGGGGGGCAGATGAGCCCTGAAGATGGTGTGGAGACCTAGAGACCCCGCCGGACCACAGGAAGATGCCATCTGTGAAATCCCGAGTATTTAGAGTACTTGGGGGGAACTGGTGGGAACTGGTAAGGAGTCCAAGGGATTCTTTGGGGCTTTAGGGCTTATTTATACTGTTCTCAAGAGATGAGGTGGAAGGAAGTTAGTGTGTGCCTGCACTGGGACTTTAATGCGGTATACACACATACAGGCTGATTCATCATTAGCGCCAGGTAGCGACAGATGAGCGTCTGTAGCAGGCATTTTCAGAGCGCCCGCTAGTAGTCGCAGTGCTCGGCCGTGGGTCGCTACTTTATAGCGACTCAGTCGCTGTTCAGTAATATTGAATACATTGTGAGGAGTTGCTATTTGACCAGTACAGCGCTGTATGGGAGCGCATGTTAGCGACTGCTCATAGCGACCGACTCACACCATATTCAGCAAAAAAAACAGCCTCACAAATCTCTGGCGCTGAAAATTACTTGTGTGAAGCCCAGAGCGCAGGAGGCGGTGTGTTTAAAGTCTGTTTTCAAGCATCTATCAACTAGTAACAAAGCGAAAACATATGGAATTACATTGTAACAACATTGTAACATGAACACTTTAATGCCAGACCTGTAATGTCATTTCTGAGGAAATATATAAAAAATGAAAAAATTATGAAAAAAATGCTTTTTCAGTGCCAGAAATGGTCACAGAATTATTTGAGATTTTTTGGGGAAAAAAAAAAAAAATACCCCGTTTAAAGAGAAGAAAAGGATCATCCATTGAAATGTATGGGAGAGCGACAGGTAGCGAGAGGTCATACCTGGCGCTGTGCAAGGCTGAACGCCGGCGCTGTTCGCTGAGGCTGTGAAAATGATGAATCAGACGCTATATGGCGATATCCCAGTCGCTAAACAGATTCTGCTTGATAAATGTGTAATTGCGTGCCGTGTCCGACGTTCACCAGTCGCTACCTGTCGCTACCTCTCATTAACCAGCCACTACCTGACGCTATCCCTTCTTAAATAAGGACCTTAGTGGAGCATCCCGATTCGGAGAGGAAAAACATCAGAGTGAGTGAAAATCCCAGGTGTTGTTCCTCATTAAATTTAGATATTATTATTAATTACACAGACGTTTTACATATTTAGCCAGTCATTAGCAATCACAAAGATCTTATTGCAATGCCTTTAGACAGTATATAATGCGAATAGCAAATGAGGTAGCAGACAGTTCTTTTATCTTTTTTATAACACATCGGTGTTGTTTATGTATTTTTTAACATAGCTATAATAATTACGATACGGTTTTAGATAATTAGTTTGCCAATAGAGATCACAAAGGCGTTAGCGATTACATGTATTCAGTGATGTAGGCATTTTAATGACTATTATTGTGCTTAGTTTATCATACAGTAGTAGAATTAGCTGGTGTGAATAAAAAAAAGTATATTTTTATCAGCTCAGGCTTTGAATTACAGTTACCCAAGCCAGAAGCGAGAAGTTCAAATGTTTGGCTGAAAACACTGTCAGGATTGTTTCCCCGCTTGTAGGAAATAACTTTGCATGAAGCACGGTCATTTTTAACTATGGGGGTTTTCAAATGAGTGGGCCTCTGAATGTTCTGCCACTGTTTGATGTAAATGAGCTGTCTGTGCTGAATGTAATTGGCATGGCATGAGATCATCATTATCCAATCAGGAGCAGCCATCCTGTCCCAAACTCTGAAAGACATTTCTTAATGCTGCTAGAACCCAGGCTTGCTTACTGCATAACTTGCCAAAACCATGGTTTCCAACTAACTGGCTGCACTTCTTAATTCCTTTACCATTGTTCGACTTTCATTTTTTAAAAATCTGATATAGTTCTATCTGCAAGACATTGGGGAAATAGTTTAGGCTGTGTATTACCTTGCTCTTACAGAGAAGCTGTCACACTGGCTGTTATCTGTCACAGCTAAAGCTCTATTTCTGCATTGTTGCTCTACACCCATTGGGTTGGGGCATGTTCTTGGGGCAGGTTAGGTACATAGAGGCGGATTCATTACTAATGCCAGGTATCAGCAGATGAGCGTCTGTAAAGCGGCACCTGGAGTGACCGCTTGGAGACGCTGTAAGCGGGGATCGGGTGCTGTAACAGAGTGCCTCAGTCACTGTAGTAACCTGGCCGGCATTGATGAATGTGTTGTATGTTGGGCGCTGTATTACCAGTAAGAGCGAAAGGCAGCGCCAGCTCAGTGCGACCGACTCTCCGCGACTCACACCATACACCATAAAAAACTACACACACACACAGCTGGATCTGGGCGCTGTAGCATAGAGCGGCAGTCTGTTTTGGAACACATATCTACCTGTAAAAAGGGAAAACACATGGAATTACATTGTTGTAATATTGTGACAATAATCTTTTAATGCCAGACCTGTTTACAACAAGGAATATTCCCGCACTGCCTAAGGTGCTGATCTAAATGTTCTGGATGCTGGCTGGGGGTGGGCCAAACCTTGAAAAAACAGGGTATCTTTATATGCGCTAGATGGTGAGCTACCAGTACAGCCCACCAAGGCCCCCCAAACTATCTATACAGATAGGCCGCTCTACAGAATGTATTCAAAATTCATATTTATTATGAGCCAAAAAAGACATACATCTAAAAACACAATTAAAACCATATGCATGAGGTAGGGGACATAATGTACAACTACAAAATGAGGGAACCTAGACTGCTCTCTCCAACCCCCACACAAGGCCGCACACTGGATGTAAAAGAATATATAAATAATTTTAATAGATACCATATGTATCAAAAAGACACCTTACAAGACATACACAGAGTTAAAAAACACAAAACACAAACAGGGGAATCCCAAACAAAGGTGACTATTACATGTAAATATCAATGCTGTCGCCATATATACATATGCAATGAATTTGAATGAACAACGCTATGAATGAACCCAAAATACAAAAGATGAAATAATTGATTGTGTTAAATGAATATTATATTTAAAAAGTGAGTGCAAAACAATCTGCCTGTGAAGAAAAAACACTAAAGTGCTGAGTGCATGTGCAATTTACAAAACATGTGGTGTGTGCAAAAATAGCAATGAAAACTAGGCTCTATCTATAGCCTTGAACTGTAACAATAAGTGCCAATGTGTAACAAAAGCAAGACAACACATGTGAGAAAATCTGAAAGGATTAAACGCAATTGGGAAATAACAAAATAAAAACAGTAAAGACAATACTACTTCACCATGTCACCGAGGGTCCCCCGTAGCAGCCGCCACCTACGCGTTACGTGTCGTGCAGACACTTCGCCAGGGTGTATCGGCTGTGCCACCTCACCCCTCCTTAAATACCCCGGGAATAACAAGCTGGCCAATGAGGCGCCGCCACGTCGCCACCCGCATGTGGGCCCCGCCCGGGCAATGGAAATGGCCGTAAGGGCATCACGTCAGGCGCCACGCAGTCGGCGCCGTCATCAGCCGCCACAATCAGGAAGTGCCCGGGGCGGGCGTGCGGCCGGGCGCGCGGCAGGGCGGGCGCACTCCCCTGCAGTAGGAGGCGTCTACCCGCCGCGCGCACGGCCACACGCATCGCACACGAGCACTCCCCGTCCACCCAGCTGCCGGGACAACACCCGAAGCGGATCCGTGGAAGGTGAGCATTCGGGGAGGGGGGGGAAGGGGAAATTGGAAGCATGAACAACAATTTTTAGCAACAAGGTGTCATATTCTAAATCAACAATCTCAAAATACTCATGAAATAAACTGTATATTGGGTGTGTATAAACCCCCAAAAATGCTATTAATATATACATTGAGGCCCATCCATATCCTCGCCAATGACCCAATGGACCTATATAGAACAATACAGGGCGCATAAAAGCTGCCACTCTTATAAGTGTGGATCATGATTCCTGTGAGAACTATTATATATGGAGATAGAGTAAAGTAAAAAGCATAACAAGCCTAAGGTGACACTACTGACATTCTTAACCGAGTCAATTCCCTCCACATCCCAATGAATACCCTCCTGGTTACATGTGATGTGGAGGCGCTTTATACTAATATCTCGCATGAGATGGCCGTATATGCAGCTCAGTATTTCTTGGACTCAGAATCCATAGATAAAAGACGACAACATGCGTTTACCATCAAGGTCTTGGACTTCATATTGACACACAATTTCTTTGTGTTTAACGACCGTTACTATAAACAGATCAGGGGCGTGGCCATGGGGGCTAAGTGTGCCCCGTCCATTGCCAACTTGTTCTTGGGTTGGTGGGAGCGTGAGGTGGTTTGGGGTGACTCGATGGACCTTTACCAGCCCTATATTTTGGGCTGGTACAGGTTCATCGACGACATCCTACTCCTCTGGCAGGGCCCCACACAACTATGTGAGGAATTAATTTCAGCTTTGAACGATAATTCATTCAATATCCATCTCACATATATGATCTCGACCCAGAGAGTTGAATTCTTGGATTTGATATTACAGGTGGGAGCCGATGGATGTATATCCACACACCTTTACAGGAAGCCCACCTCCACCAATGGACTGTTGCACTTCTCTAGCTTTCATCAAAAGAAACTCAAAGAAGGTATTCCTGTTGGACAGATGCTACGATTGAGAAGAAATTGCTCCGACGATGCTCGTTTTCAAGAGGAAGTTAAAGACATGACAGGTCGACTCCAGAGAAGGAGGTACCCCAAGCCAGTCATCGACCGGGCAGCCAGGAGAGCCATAGAGACACCTCGGGACCGGTTGCTCTCTTACAAAAGGAAGAAGCAAGACAGTGAGGTAAGATTCATAACCAATTATAACAATGATTGGAATAGAATCAGGAACATCTTTAATACCCACTGGCCGGTACTCCGTTCAGATCCAAGGTTGGACACTTGGACCAGGAGGAGCCCTCTTTTGACTGCAAGGAGGGCTCCCAACCTGAAAGATAGACTTTGTAGCAGTCATTATACTGCCCCCCCCCCCCACTTGGCTACGGGCTCAGCCAGGGGCCAAAAGTAGGCCCTGTGGCAATTGTTCTATATGCCCGTTGGTGAAGAAGACTAACGCTATACTTGATTTGTACACACAGAGGGACATAGAATTAAAACACCATCTTAATTGTAAATCACATGGAGTCGTATATGTTATTAGGTGCCCATGTCCTAAATATTACGTGGGGGAAACTGCCAATGCCGTTAAGGCGAGAATACAGAAACACCTATCTACCATCAGATTGGCAGCACGAGATGAGGAGAATGGGCAGAAATTGACCCCTGTAGCCTCGCATTTTCTTCACTTCCATCAGAGTAATGTGTCAGGGATACAGATATTCTTTGTGGATCAGGTTCGATTGGGGATTAGGGGTGGAAACCTAAAAAGGAGGTTGCAGCAACAGGAATCTCGGTGGATCTACACTTTGAGATCACAGGCGCCTTTTGGCATCAATGAGGACTTTGGGTTCTCACCCTTCCTGGGTCGTGATTAATGTGTTATTAGCACACTATATTATCTGAGTCTGTACATATTATTATTATTTTACACTTCTCATTTTATATCACAGTATATACAGTTTTTTGTAATCAATGTTCATTTTGATACCACACTTTGGATCATTTTTTTCTGTGCACATTTTTATGTAGTTACTGGCTATATGCCAGGGTTATTGAGAGTCTCCTTCATATACATTTGTTTTCCTGATTTTTTGACCGCATACTTCATAGTATATGCACTGTTATTGGTGATTCATTTAATCTCTCATTTTTGCCTATTCACTAGTACATGACGATTATCTGATGCAAGATCTTGGGCCCTATTTATGCATCCCAATTGGTGGTGGTCTGTGCAGTACGCGTGGCTTCAGCTCGGAACATCAGCTTTGGTCAAAGGATTACGACATTTACACCCCTTGAAGGATGTTAGAATATTACACCAAGGAGATTATGGAATGTCACAATGATGCACTAAGGAAAACCGGAACAACTCTAACTTGGGGATTCGTCCCCTGTGGACTCTTGTTGCTGTGCGACCTCTCCGCCATTTGGTCCACGTAGAGGGAATTGCACCTGCCCATCGATTATAAATTGTAAAGAATCTTGGATATCACACTCGGGGCCAGGAGGATGCAATTGGCCCTTGATGGCCCGTTTGGGCCATAGTTGATGGACTACATCTATGTGGAACTGGGTGCCAGCGGTCCAGTACAATCGGACAACGTTTTTGGACTCTAAACAAATTTGATAATAAACACAGCGTAGCACGCGCCTGTACACCATCTGGGTGTCCCGGGATTATTATTTATGGGTTACAGTTCACCTGACCCTTAATCCAACTTTATTCAACCCAATCCTTTGTTTCTTTTTTGCCTCCCACACGGCACCTTTGAATATCGAGTGGGTGATTCTTTTTTACCCTGGGGTAAACTTAATGACTTTTAGCTAATGTTATCACACTCCTCATAGTACTCTGTCACTATAAGTATGACTCCTGGTTACTTACCACAGTTCAGGTCAGCTTGAGGCACCTGTCACCTTAGGCTTGTTATGCTTTTTACTTTACTCTATCTCCATATATAATAGTTCTCACAGGAATCATGATCCACACTTATAAGAGTGGCAGCTTTTATGCGCCCTGTATTGTTCTATATAGGTCCATTGGGTCATTGGCGAGGATATGGATGGGCCTCAATGTATATATTAATAGCATTTTTGGGGGTTTATACACACCCAATATACAATTTATTTCATGAGTATTTTGAGATTGTTGATTTAGAATATGACACCTTGTTGCTAAAAATTGTTGTTCATGCTTCCAATTTCCCCTTCCCCCCCTCCCCGAATGCTCACCTTCCACGGATCCGCTTCGGGTGTTGTCCCGGCAGCTGGGTGGACGGGGAGTGCTCGTGTGCGGTGCGTGTGGCCGTGCGCGCGGCGGGTAGACGCCTCCTACTGCAGGGGAGTGCGCCCGCCCTGCCGCGCGCCCGGCCGCACGCCCGCCGCGGGCACTTCCTGATTGTGGCGGCTGATGACGGCGCCGACTGCGTGGCGCCTGACGTGATGCCCTTATGGCCATTTCCATTGGCCGGGCGGGGCCCACGTGCGGGTGGCGACGTGGCGGCGCCTCATTGGCCAGCTTGTTATTCCCGGGGTATTTAAGGAGGGGTGAGGTGGCACAGCCGATACACCCTGGCGAAGTGTCTGCACGACACGTAACGCGTAGGTGGCGGCTGCTACGGGGGACCCTCGGTGACATGGTGAAGTAGTATTGTCTTTACTGTTTTTATTTTGTTATTTCATCGCTGAGTGACCCAATTGCGTTTAATCCTTTCAGATTTTCTCACATGTGTTGTCTTGCTTTTGTTACACATTGGCACTTATTGTTACAGTTCAAGGCTATAGATAGAGCCTAGTTTTCATTGCTATTTTTGCACACACCACATGTTTTGTAAATTGCACATGCACTCAGCACTTTAGTGTTTTTTCTTCACAGGCAGATTGTTTTGCACTCACTTTTTTAATATAATATTCATTTAACACAATCAATTATTTCATCTTTTGTATTTTAAGTTCATTCATAGCGTTGTTCATTCAAATTCATTGCATATGTATATATGGCGACAGCATTGATATTTACATGTAATAGTCACCTTTGTTTGGGATTCCCCTGTTTGTGTTTTGTGCTTTTTAACTCTGTGTATGTCTTGTAAGGTGTCTTTTTGATACATATGGTATCTATTAAAATTATTTATATATTCTTTTACATCCAGTGTGCGGCCTTGTGTGGGGGTTGGAGAGAGCAGTCTAGGTTCCCTCATTTTGTAGTTGTAGATTCATGTTACCCCTGCGGCTGGCACCTACTTAGTATTATTGATGCGGTGCACTCTCCAAACATTTCTATAGACTGTAGGGGACATAATGGACTAATAACAGTAAGTATGGTTATTGAGATAAATTCATAAAAAGTTGATATTACAAATCTATAGATATACTGTAAATATACTGATTGATGCCTCGGGGTCCCCCCTTCTGAAAGTGCTGTTGTGATGTGCAAAAACCGTGCAAAAATGTGCAAAATGTGCAAAGAAATCAAAATGAAGAGTGAAGGGATGATAAACAAAAAGGAAAGAGGGACTAGAGTGTCCCTACAATAGGTATAAATGCACCAATGAAGGCTAAGTGCAAGTGTGCTTATCTATGTGCCAGAAAATGAAGAGAAGACGGCAGACTCCCGGGCATGAATCACAGTAATACTGGAGTGATAACCATAGCATTCAAAATATATTAAACAAAGTCAAAACAGTGTACATTACCGTGTAAAATGGTCCAAGTCTACCCAACCTCAAGATGCCAACATCACATCACAACAGCACTTTCAGAAGGGGGGACCCCGAGGCATCAATCAGTATATTTACAGTATATCTATAGATTTGTAATATCAACTTTTTATGAATTTATCTCAATAACCATACTTACGGTTATTAGTCCATTATGTCCCCTACCTCATGCATATGGTTTTAATTGTGTTTTTAGATGTATGTCTTTTTTGGCTTATAATAAATATGAATTTTGAATACATTCTGTAGAGCGGCCTATCTGTATAGATAGTTTGGGGGGCCTTGGTGGGCTGTACTGGTAGCCCACCATCTAGCGCATATAATCAATGCCAGACCTGTA
Source organism: Gastrophryne carolinensis (assembly GCA_027917425.1). NCBI lineage: Eukaryota > Metazoa > Chordata > Amphibia > Anura > Microhylidae > Gastrophryne > Gastrophryne carolinensis. The sequence goes on from CM051237.1 coordinate 310,868,074, forward strand.
ATGACAATTCTGCATAAAAAACAAAAAAAGTTTTCAAAAATGACTTTATCTAGGCCAGGAGAGGTGACACAACTATTTGAGAGAAAATAAAAAAATAATAATAAACCCTGTTTAAACAGAGGAAAAGGAACGTCCATTGAAATGTATGGGAGAGCGACACTGAGAGGCCGATTCATTAACCTCCCTGGCGTTATGATTATGTCTGGAATTTTGTACCAAAAGCGTTACCATTTTTTTGTATGGAAATTTGGTGTTATGTATTGTAGGCCTGCAATTCTTAGTAATTACTTACTTAAACCTGACCATAGAAGACTCTAGTAGACCTCTCAGATGTGATAAAGTTCGAAACATAAAATCATGAATTATAATCTAGTAAACAATATAATTTTATTCAATAATGAAATAAATAATGAAATTTGTCAAACAAAGAAAATTCAGTAAACATCCTGGGTGTGGTAAATTTTGAAACATGGGACTGCACATAGACCGATGTCACAATCAGGGCAATGGAACCTGGTTTCCTTTCTGATTTTTTTTCCATTGCCATCTCGCTTTGAGCAGCAAACTACGCACATCCTTGTAGGTGCTGCCTTTTTTGCGGTTGGCGGGATGTAATCCATAAAGTGACGACCAGTCAGGCGTTCTGGGTTGACAACGTCAACAGCACGACGTCCAGATCTGTTCACGGCCACTGATGGCGTTTGGTAGTTCAAAAAATCCGCTCCGCCACCTTCCAGATAAAGTCAGAATGAACAAGAGGCTTGTCACTCTTTCCTCTGTGCAGTATATAGGCATTCCAGAGGCATTGTTCCAGGAGATGCCTGAAGATTTGTTTGTAATATTTTTTTTGTTGTTTCCGCATAGCCAGATAAAATGTCATCGCCTGATCGGCTCTATCGACTCCTCCCATGGTGTTGTTGTAGTCAATCACAAGTTGTGGCTTCACCTCTTGTGTGGACCATAACAGTGGAGGTGTTATGCACTGTACTCATTAGGCACACGTCTTTTTTGTCACGCCAACGCATTGCCATCATCTTTCCTTTCTGCCAGGAAACCATTTCTCCTGTTTTCAGTTTTTTCTTGGCAAACATAGATGGCAGGTCACGTCGGTTGGGCCTAACGGTTCCATATCCATCAGTCTTGTGTTTTAGCAGAAACTCGTACAGCTCAGGCGATGTGTAAAAGTTGTCCGTTGTCACACAATACCCCTGATTCAGCAATGGCTCAAGCAGTGTGCGGACTGATGACGTTGCCATCCCATAGCCGCTGTACCTGGGGTTGAATTGTGTTCCTTTACCGGTGTATATGACGGAATTCCATATATAGCCAGTGGCAGACTCGCAGAGCATATAGGATTTTATTCCAAACCGTGCTCTCTTGGATGCGATGAATTGAATCCAGCTGAGGCGTCCCTTGTAAGCCATCAGACTTTCATCAATGCTGATGTCTCTATCTGGCACATAGGACTGCTGGAAATTTTTTAGGATCATTTGGTACACTTCCCAGATCTTCTTGAGTTTTGGCGCTGGATGTGTGGCTTCGTCAAATTCCTCATTGTTGGTGAAGTGCAAATTCTTCATTATGAGGGAAAATCGGCACTCGGACATGATGGTGCCAAAAAATGGGGTTGCCAGCAATTTATTGGTAGTCCAGTACCATTTCTGCAAGGGTTTCCCCACCACCCCAGTAAGAAGTATTAGCCCCAGGAACTTCCAGATGTCCTCTTTAGTCACCTGTTCCCATTTTCTGTTCCTGGAAAACTTGCTACGCAGAGTTGCGGATTGCTGCTCGTTGTAGCGATTTGTCTCCGTGACAATCTTTTCAATGACGTCATCTGTTAGAAATAATTTTAGGTACGCCAAAGGATCATTGTGCTCAACGTCTACCTTCATCCCAGGTGATCCAGTAAAAGGAAATCTTGGCGGCGGTACCTCATCCATACCGCAATCAATTGGGCACCAAGTGCGCACATCACTGAGGTCGGGTGCAGAATTGTCGCTGTCGCCACTTCTCTGGTCAGTGTCAGAGTCAGATGACGAATCTTGCCACGAATCGCTATCGCTCATTTCTGCGAGGGGCTCTGTGTCGCTGCCGCTGTCACTTATCTGATCCAAAACCGCTTTGGAGATGCTAAAGTGACGCTTTGATGCCATGATAAAAATTTTTATTTTTTTTTTATGGGCAGAAAAAGGGCAGGCAGGGCAGTGTAGGATGATCAAAGGGCAAATACAATGTCAAATCTGAGGTGATACAGTGTAATCTCACAGGATTTCACTGTATCACTCTGTGTGTGTGTTTTACTGTGTGTTTATAACTTTTGAATTTGCCTCCCAGTTCCGCCCCCATGAGCCTCTGCGGCTCACAGTGACGTAACCAGGAAGTCAGACGCATCTGCCGGGGCTCTCACTGGCGATCACAGCGGGGACATCGCTGGATCGCAAGGAGAAGGTAAGGAGATTTCTGCTCCTCTGACTAATCTACCCTGAGCGACTCGGGGTTACCGCTACTTGCAGTGAAAATTAACCCCGAGTCACGCTCGGGAAAACCGCCAGGGAGGTTAACAGTGGCAGGTAGCGACAGCTGAGCGACTGTAGCGGCATTTTCAGAGCGCCCGCTAGTAGTCGCTGTGCTTGGCCATTGTTCTGTAGCTGATAGCGACTCAGTCGCTTTGCCGTAATGTTGAATATTGGGTGAGGAGTCGCTATTTGACAGGTTCCGCGCTGTATGGTAGCGCATGATAGCGACTGGTCAGAGCGACCGGCTTCCACCATATTCATTAACAAATCACGCTCCAAAAATTCTCGCGCTGTAAAATGCATGTTTAAACCCCAGAGCGCTGGCGGCGATGGGTTAAAAGTAGTTTTTTTAACCCCCAAACATCCATATTTTTGGAAACCAAAAAAAACAATTTTTTAAAATAATTTTGTAATATGAATACATTAATATCAGACCTGTAATATCAATTCTGTGAAATTTTTAATTTTTTTTTTTTTACCTTAAAAAAATTATCTAAAATGACAGAAGTGGTCACAGAATTTTTCACATTTAAAAAAAAAAGAAAAAAAAATCATAACAATTAATTATGAATATTTAAAGATTGTTCCATTGAAATGCATTGGAGAGCGCCAGGTAGCGAGAGGTCATACCTGGCGCTGTGGGCTGAGGCTGGAATAATGATGAATGAGTCGCTATCTGCCGCTATCTCAGTCGCTAAGCAGGATTGGCTTGATAAATGTGTGATTGTGGTGGGGAGCCGGCGTTCTCGTGGCGGGGCCCGTCATTACCGGCCGCTCACCAGTCGCTACCTGTCGCTATCCCTTGTTAAATAAGGGCCTGAGTGAAAGGTAATACCTGGCGCTCTGGAAGCTAGAGTGCCGGCGCTATACGCTGAGCCGCCTGTAATAATACATGTGACGCTACATGGCGCTGTACAGAGTCGCTCCCCAGATTCGCTTTCATAAATGTGGCATTGCATACAGCGCTCAGCGTTCACCAGACGCTGCCTGTCGCTATGAGGCACTACCTGCCGCTATCCCTTGATGAATAAACCCCATAGCCTCTCACTTAGGGTACGAATGGAGCACTTTGGGCCCACCAGAGGAAATTATGCTTGGGGTCCACCCTCACATTGTGATCATATAAAATTTGATGTTTAATGACCAAAAAGCGTGTTAAGCCCAAATTGGGTGCTTAAATAAAAAAATAACAACTCTTTGTTGATCGGCTATGTTTTTTGAACAAACTGGGCTTTTTCTGCCTCCGTAGCCACACCCCCCAGCAATTTGAGATAGCTGATTGGATGAGTGGACCACCAAAAGGTGCGCACTAGCCTGGCGGCCCCATCCTCTATTTCTCTTTAGACTGTTTAGCTGAATGGCTGGGGGCGAGAGCACGCCTCAGCTCAAAGATGCCAGGGATGCGGTCGTCATTGTTTTCAGAGCTGTGGAAGCCAGGGCAAAGGTGAGTTTTGCAATGACCCCGGGGGGGGTCACACAGTGGGGCATCCCGATTTGGGATTCCCCAGGGGAAGACCAGAAGCCGGCCCTGGTGTCTTCTAGATTCCAGTGTTTTGTTCCACTCTATTGCTATTTTCCTGTCTGAACGTACTTTTGAAATACACTATAAGAGTTGATGATATGTCCATATCATAGTCCTTTTTTGCCTTCCTTTGAGATTTCTTTTGGGGCTTTAAACCAATCTACTCTCGCCAGGGTAAAGGTGAGTTTTGCAGTGACTCTGGGGGGGGGGTGCACAGCGGGGAATTCCAATTTAGGATGCCCCAGGGAAAGTCCAGTGGTCAGTAAAAGGCACATGGTTTTGGTTTGCTTTAAATGGTGTTTCCTTTGGGGGCACATTTGGGCTGCTAGTCTACTGAGCTCCTGCCAGCACACTGTAGTACACACACACTGACAGGGCAAAGCAACTGACAATGGCCAAGCTGTACAATGGATGGTGATAGCACCCATCAGCTGCATACATTAAAGTGGACCATCACCCTCCTGTGATCGGCCCGGGAATCTATAAGATTCCCGGGCCGATCACCTCCCTCCCCGCGGGACATCCGAGATCGGGATGTCCTGCGGTGAGGGACCCCCCCCAAAACCCCAAAAAAACTCACCCCATCGGCGGCGGCGGCGGCGGCAGCCGCCGGCGCCTCCCGCGCGCTCCTCTAGACGTGCGCGTGCCCGCGCCGGCCGTTTGTGAATGGCCGGCGCGGGCGCGCGCCCTGTCAGAGCGACGTGCGGGAGGCGGCGGCGGGCGCACTGTCTTGTCCGCCGCTTGTCCGTGAGCGTGGTGAGGTGAGTTTTTCGGGGTTCTGTGGGGTTTTACACAGCGGGACACCCCTAATCGGGGTGCCCCCCTGAAGTGGACCAAAACCCAGGATAGTCAAAATCCTGGGTGTTGGTCCACTTTAAAGTGGATCTGCAGTCAAAAAAAAAACGGGAGATCTGCTCTCATTCCCATCTTTAAGGCATCCTGGTTTCAGCAAAATAAAAAGGAAGCCGAAATCACTTTTCCCTCTTCCAGGATCATACTCCTACGCCGCATTTTGCACTCCCTACTCCACTGGTGACCAAGAGGCTAATTTAAGACTAGCGCCACGTATTGCCATTTGAGCGTCCCCGTAGCGGCGCCTAGTCCACTATTAGACGCTGCAAGCGGGTATCTGGTGCTTTAACTTAGCATGGCGGCCAGGCAAGTGACACTGTAGCATCCTGTCCAGCATTGTAAAATGTGATGTCTGGAGGGCGCTTTAAATAAATGTTGATCTTTTTTGAACAGTTTCTTTATTGAACAGTTTCTCTTTGCAGTCATGTAATCATCATACTGTATGTTGGGCACACCCAAAGTAATTGGGGTGTTTTTTTCTTTGTTCAGCAAGGTTTGATGGTTGAAATTAAGCTGAGGACAGGCTTACATGACTACATACATATGGAATCTTTAGAGAAATACGACCTATGCTAGAGGTGGTCACAAAAGCAAGCAAGAAATATCTAGAATGTTTGTAGCCATGCCTTTGAACCAGATGATCATTCTATGTTATTGACATTCACATTCCGACTAATCTTTCTTGCATGACTGTACTCGGCCCTTGTCTATCACCTTACTTTCAAGTGGTAACTAGGAAACATTTTTAATACTGGAAAAGAATTACAATTGAATAAATGAAAAGACTTATTACAGAAAACAATACAGAAAGATGAGAATTGGTACACAGATATAATACCCTTAAATTAAAGGAACACAAGCTAGTTGCCAGTCGAGAGCCTATGTTGTAAATATCCAGAAACTGAAAGAAAAAGGTTTTTAAAGCCGCAATAAGATTGCGTGAAATGGTCATACGCAATCTAAACCCTTTTTAGTCTGATGGTAACAAAAACTGTACATTTTCTATTTTGAGGCATATTTTCAACTTTCCTAAATATGCACAATTACTAAAGGAAAAGCTGAAGTGAAATCAGTGTAATTGGTGTGGGACTGCCTTTAAAGTGCTCTATAAACTGCAGGAAGGCAGAGCCCCAATGTAATCAGCATGCTTTGTAACTGAATTGCAGCTTAATGCTGAAGATTTGTGGCTGCCTATGAAAGCACAGATCCTGTAATAATGTAGACTGTGAATTACAGCTGCAGTACAATGCAGAGATAGACTCAGCATACTCAAAGGACGGCCAAACAACAACAATGGACACATTGAAGATTGCTAACAAAGAGCAAAATATGCCAGGGCCCACTAATATATTTTTTTTACTTATGGACCAATAAGCCTATTCATGTGCCAAGCTGCATGTGAGTCACGTCACACTGCCTGAAATGATAATTGTCTACTATTTTCTTTATTATACCGTGATTTCTTTCAATAAATACGTCTTACATTTCTCTATTTAGTTTGTGTGTGTGTTTATAAAGCATTGGCACATTTCTTGATTCTTTACAAATTCTTGTTTTTGTCCCTCTAAGGAGGTGGCGGTTAACTCACATAGACATGGGGAGGTGATGTAAAAACACTGTAAAAGGGTATGCAAGCATGAACCACATAGGTGCAGACTTGTGGATAATTTATCAAGAACATATTCAGACAGCCCACTCCCCAGGCTGTTTAAAGACCCATTTACTATTGCAGCAGTGGGTGTGGGAGACCATCAGCACAGGGTGGCGAGCTGGGCAGGTTTTAGCTGCTCCAAATGGATAGTCCACTGTAGTTTAGTAACCAATGGTGGTACACACAAGGAAGGCACCCAGGACCTTTTTGCACCGATTTTCTTTTCCCCCCATGACTACATCCTCTGGCAGAAACTTCCATAGTCCATGGCTCACAATAAATATTCTCCTCCTGTGTCACTCTAATAAATGTTTCTTCCCCAGTAGGGAATTTGGCTTTCCCTGCTGATATGCAGAGCATGGCATCATTCCTCATTAATAACCATTTTTTCCATGGTTTTGGGAATATGATAGTAGTAAATTATCACCTATGGTTCAGAAATGCCTATTCATTATCAAAAAGTTCATGAATGTGGGATGGGCATATTACGGTTTATATCGAGAGTCACCCGAAAAGTGGCAAGGAAAAGGACAGCCCTTTAAACTAACTCTATGACAGACTGATTACAATTGAGCCAAATATTACAGTTAAAGGGATTTTAAACCCAACAGCAATATAAGGCAGCAAGCAGCTCACCCGATGCCTGTCACATGTGCCTCTCCTCCTTTTCCAGCAGTTCTGCACAGAAGCCGCATCAGGGCTCCAAAGTATGCCCTCCTTTCAATTTAATTTCTCCAGGACCACACAAATAAATTGGTCAGACAGCCACTCAGTCCCTTGGTGCTCTCATCATGAGCAAGCCATGGCAAGCCATAGTGGCCTCGCAGCAGTCTTTGACCACAGAAGAGCATGACTCATAAAGTTGAGACATGATGTGCCTTTCCAGCTCAGCCATGACCCAGTAATTCAAGTGATGAAATAGGCTTTGCTTAGAATGCATAACATATTTACATATAACCAGAGATTTTGAGATGCTTTGAAATGGCTTATTTGGGGATATAGTGGGAGTAAGTTGGTGTGTGCTGGACAGGGTCTTTGAATTTGGAATAAATATAAATGCTTTTTAAAGTATACAATATCTAACAAGGTAAAAATGGATTAGAATATCTCTACATAGACATGGGAAATAACCAATAGTGTTATAGAAGAACTTACCAAGCAAGAAGTCCGTTTCCATCTAAATAGTACCTCATCAATTGAGAATATAGGTACATAGAAAATTAAAGCAGTATCTTTGTTTAGTGGATTACATAACAATTGTATATGGATGGGCTCACAATAAGCCCACAGATTTAAAATAATGGAAATCATAATCTATTCAACTTGTAAATAACGAGTATAAGGGTAAAAGTTCCAATTATCAGAATGAGCTAAAATACTTTACAGAGAGTGACAGGCACGATAAAGAAATAAAAAGTAGGAGTGGGCGAAAAGATATACCACAATGAGGATTTATGAAGCCACGGATGTATACCCATCTAGGTAGAACACCTAATCATGGCTGGTGTCCAGTAAAGAACTATTACCATATGTTTCGTCACATAAGACGCACTTTTATTCCCCCAAAAGTGGGGGGAAACTGTATATGCACTTTATGGGACGAATGTATAAAAAAAGTTAACTCACATTTTCCCGTCCCCACCATTGCCGCCGCTGCCTGATTGCTTCTTACGACCGGGGCATACGTAAACAAATGCCTCAGTGCAGAGGGTGGGCATGGCCTCGCCCACCCGATGCACAGAGCAGAGTGTTTGCATGCGCTGGGGACAGCGCTCGCCATTCCTCCATCTTCTGGCAGTCCATAGTGTGGCAGCCCAGCCAGCAGCATGGGAGCACCAGGACATGCGAGTTGACTAATTTTTCTGCTGCCTATGGGGAATGGGGGGGGGGGGGGGTGCCACACTGATTATAGGGAATGGGAGAGGGGGAAAGCCACACTGATTATGGGCTATGGGAGGGGGGGTATGCCACACTGTATATGGGGAATGGGAGGGGGGATGCCACACTGATTATGGGTTATGGGTGGGGTATGCCACACTGTATATGGGGAATGGGAGGGGGGAAGGCTACACTGCTTATTGGGAATGGAAGCGGGGGATGCTACACTGTATATGGGGAATGGGAGGGGGAATGCCACACTGATTATGGGTTATGGGGGGGTATGCCACACTGTATATGGGGAATGGGAGGGGGGAAGGCCACACTGCTTATAGGGAATGGAAGGGGGGGGGATGCTACACTGCCTATTGGGAATGGGAGGGGGGAAACCACATTGCCTGTGTGGAATAGAAGGGGGGTTGCCACAATGGCTATGGGGAATGGGAGAGGGGAATGCCAGACTGCCTATGAGGATTGAAAGGGAGGATTGCCAAAATGCCTATGGGGAATGGGAGGGGATGTGCATGTAACTAGGGTATTCTGTACCTTGCCTAACATTTGGTTCAGAATATTTTTCTTTCTTATGCTCCTCCTCCAAATCCTAGGTGCGTCCTATGGGCAGGTGTGTCTTATGTGGTGAAAAATATGGTAATTAATATAGACATCAACTTAAAAAAAAGAAAGGGCCCCTAAACTGGGTTCCCTGCTACTAATGGTCCCTCCTTGTATGTTCCTCAATACCTGCACATTCCAGAGGGTTTTGTGACTCTCTGGTGAAATTTCAAGATCACTCCTAGTCCCAAATACACTCCCTCAAAGGACGTCAGGGGACACCTGGGCATTTATACTATAGCTGAAATGTCTTAGGGGGACAAGATGCACGAAATGGCAGTCAGATGTGAAGTTCTTACTTTAGGTAGGGGGATTTTTGCCTCTTGATGATGAATAAATCTTAGTTTGCTATTGATGTTATACAGAAAGGGGTAAACCTGCACCAGCTGATCTATAAATCCAGTGTGCTCAAATAGAGGATAGGTGTGCTGTAATCGACAGTGGACGTGCGGGAGTGTGTGGGGGGATGAGTTGATGGCTATTTTGGACATGTGAGTTACCTCTTTGTTATTGATACCTGTTTTTGGCTCCTGGCGGTCCTCGTATATTAGCACTTTTGCACTTAGCACTTTATAATAATTTTGGCACAGATATTAGATATTGAGAGTATAGAGTTTTACCTAAATAGCACTATTAATTATTGTTTCAGCCAGACCATTATTTACAGGTTTTATTATTTATTAGATATTATTCAATGTAGCAATAGCCATCATATCCTGCTCTTGGGGGGATTGTGCTTTGTTTCCTTTCCCCCTCTCCCCTCCTTCCTGCCCTCTCCCCTTCCTAGGTCTTGTGTTTTGGGTTTTTATGAGGTTTTTAAAGTGTCTGCTCTATATGTAATCATATATAAGGACTTTTTTGGATAAATAAAATGATTTATTAACCTTCACAGTGGTGCCATTCTTTGAGGATAAATTGTTGGGGAACAGTGGGATTCCCCTAATTGTTGTCTGCTATTGATGTTAGTTATCCACCTTGGGGAAAAACATCCATCTGGGTGGATTGGAAACAGTCCCATACTCCACGGATCAATGATAGGGCTCCGCCCCCCACCCATGTTTCATGGCGCTGTCTCTCCTCCAATGTGTCTTAGCAATCCAGCAATAACTCCACATTGTTAATGATGTTTCATGGCCTAGGGAATATGACAGCAACACAAAAATCTATTTACATTAAGAGCCTAAATTACTATGCACTATGCTGTATCGGCACATGCCGGTGCACAGGGACATAGGTATTAACATCATTTATCAACTTTTTTATTTTTAATAAAAATCAACCTATCCTTATGGCAGTGTCAAACACACAATTACAAAATCATCAGTGTAGTGTAGTACATGGCAGACGGTATGGCTGGTTTAGCTGGCACAGTTCTCACTGCTTCCATATGATATATTAGGTAATATTATATGAAAAAGTATATTTCACCTTATTTTTCATTCCAATTCTGTGGCAATTCTTTGGGAACATGAGCAGAGCACAACACAAGCATTTATGTATATTGTTTGTCACATATCTAGCTACTGCATTGGTGGTTGGAATTTTGGTACTGGAGGTCTGTGGTTTAATATTTGCTCCACAACGTGACCTTGATTCCCAGCGATCGGAGATTCACCTTGGCCTAGCGTGTCAACAACTGAAACAGCAAATAAAAGATTTGTGAGTTTGGGGAGACAGCTGTAATTGTAAGATGTGTGTCCATCATTAGACTAGACTCAAGATGAATGATGCTTCACCTTATGGTTGTGTAGCCATTCTACTGGAAAACATCCAGCTTCTATCTCACTGCTAGTGCTGTCCCCGGAATGAGGTTTTGCAGGGACGTGAACAAAGAAGGATTTGGGGTCTATCAGTTCCTTTCAAGCAACTTTATTTTCAAAAGGCAATTGCTGTAGAAACCCTATGAATGTCTCCCACTTGAATGTGAGTATGGAATGCCCCCCTCCCGCTTGGGCTTTTACATTCTGATGGGACTGCAGCCAGTCTGACAGGATAAAACAACTTTTATTTTAACTGTCAATTGGGTCACGATGAAAAGATAGTTTGGCATACATCTTTCAGATAAAGACTTGTGTATGTATTTGTAAGTACATCCCCTAGTGGGTTCTTTTTTCTAGAGTAGCATATTGCCCATTACTGTCATCTGCATCATTGACTGTATTACTGCTTCCATATAAAAAATTATTCATTTATTTGATTAATTAAATTGCGACCTACAGCCAGCAACAGGCATTTGTTTTGCTTTGGATAGAATGTCAGTCCACACTTAAACCCCAAATTAACTAGAAATATGGAACTTTTGTTAACACTTCTGGGGGGGTGATATACGTTAAGGTGATTTTTAGGGCGAGCACTGCTCGCCCGTCTCACAGCAAGTCACTTACCTCCATGGCTGCATGCAGCCGTCATCCATCTTGCAGCACTTCCCTCATGGCTGCATCCAGCTGTCGCCCTTCCCCCCATGCTTCCTCCTCACATGCTCAGGTGCACGCATGTCTCCGTCCACTAGAGGGCGAGCGCACTGGATTCCTGAGATTTAAAGGGCCTGTAAAGCACTGATTGGTGTTTGGTCATCCAATCCTGCATCCTCTTCCCCTATTTAAAGAGGCACTTCCTTCCTTCGGTGCCAGATCTTGGTCTCTCCATGCTTGTTGAAAGTCAGACATTCTTGGATTGCTCACCCGTGTACCGACCTCTGCCTGTCCCCGACTCTGAACCTTTGCTGCCTGCCCCGACCTCGGCTACTCACCTTTACCGCGAACCTGTGCTGCCAGCCCTGACCTCTGCCTGTACTTACTACGCCTTTTGCCTGCCACTTGTGTACCTCGCTGAACCTCGGCTGACTGTGGGACTGGGCCGCTGTTGGGGGGTAGCGACCTGGGAGTCACTCGCCGCACAAGACCAACCTGCCTTGCGGTGGGCTCTGGTGAATACCGGTGGCCCCTTAGACTCTGCTCCCCTGACACAGTACCCGCCATCGGTCCCACAGTTAAAGCGGATCCACACCCGAGTCCGCTCCACCCGGTCCGTGACAGTGATTCTAATCCAAAACTTTTTTTTTTGCTCTAGATAGCATGGCTTTTTTGATGGTTTTGCCCTGTTTACATCTTTGGTCTATAAAGATGCATCTTAAAACTGCCCGAATAATTATGTACCACTGCCAATGGCACCATTCATATGCATGCATTTCGTTGTGGTGCATTTTTGAAAAATTATGCAAGCCTTTGCAATCCTTCCATCCACGGTGCACACATCTGAATTTCATTGTAGCAGGCTTACTCACATTTTGCATTTTCAGACACTCACTATTGTTCTATACAGAGAACCTATACAGAGAACCTAAACAGAGAACTATACAGAGAGCTCCCACATACCATGCATTATGGACTGTTTGTTGAAAATTTCGGGGAGGCCAGATCTTTCAGGAAGCACTCATTAGATTCCTATTAGGTGGTTTACATTACACATTTCTGGAAATGATTATATAATATCTATAATTTGCCCAGCAACTCTATAGCCAAGTCATCATTAAAGAATCAATGGCACTGTTATATGGGTAGAATGTTTTTGTAGAATGTATCTTATGGGACACAGTGTGTCAGTCAGTGACTGTTTGTGCCAGGCTGCACCTTTAGAGGAGAATTGTTCTTATTATTTAAAACTGTTGGATGATTTCTTATCTCCTATGCTTTAGATTTAATGTGCCTCTGTGAAAAGCAGCCTTAGATTGCTCCAAGTGTCTGTAAAGACAGGGGGCTCTTATTATTATTATTCAGTTCTGTGCAGCTAAACCCCTTGACTGACTTTGCAGTATAAAAAAGAAGCAGAAGCTATTATCCCCTTCACATACAGTGTTGTGTCCTACACAGTCTCATGTAAAAGGGGTGGTGATAGGTCTAAATCTTAAATCTAAAAAAGGTGCTCATGGATAAACAAAATTACGTGGATGGGATACAAAAAAGGGACCGGATCTCAACAACAACTTCTTTATCCAGCAATCCTCTGCATGACAGGTAAGCCAACAATGATTTGATTTTACAGGTGGAGGCTGATTCACTATTAGCGCCAGGTATCGGCAGATGAGTGTCTGTATAGCGGCGCTTAGAGCGACCGCTAGTAAACACTTTAAGTGGGAACCGGGCGCTGTAACAGAGCACCGCAGTCGCTTTGGTAACCACCTATATTTATGGGGTATCCCATTGTGGTATACCCTCCGTGGATGTCTGTATTAGGGGTGGTAGGGTAGTATTTGCCATAATTTCAAAATGGGAAGTGTTATGCTATGAAAACATTTGGGAAACCCTGCTATAAGCTATACAAATGGAAGGGACAATCCAGGCACAACTGTAAAGAAAAATACATTTTTAACCCTAAAGCTACTTTATTACTCACTTCAGATCAGGCCCAGGGGCAAGTAGGCACCAAAGAAATTTCTTGTGTCCAAGGTGGGTGTCTCCTGGGCCTATTTAAGTACTGGGCCTCTGTATGAGACCGCAGACCAGGGGAGCCTGGATGTCGTGGGACCCGATCTCAGAATTGGCTGATTATTAAAGACCTAGATATTGCAAAAGCAGCTGAGGAAGAGAAGAGGTAAGTGTTTATCATTTCAGCTTTGCATAGACAAGGACATTTCTGTTGTATCTTGATATATTTTGTTTCCCTGACCTTGCACCATTCTTTTTATCACCTATACCGGTTCGTTCACTATGGTGAAGCTAGGGGGTTATGGCCATGGGTCTATTCAGACTGTGGCCAAGCTTGAACATAGGAATGTGTATAGGAATTCTCTATAGCAGTGAATGAACCAGCAGCGATGGAGCTATGGTAGATGTGAAGGAGCCAAGGCAATAGAGCAATGTTGGGTGGCGTGGTCTAAGTATATGATTTCTCAGACACCGCTTTTTCACCAGAGAACCAGAAGGAATCAGCAATGTTGGAAGTAAGTAGCTTTATTGTTTTACATTTGTCCACAGATGCCCTTTAAACTGAAATGTAAATCCTGCCCCTCTGATCTTATCTGCTCCATAAGAATATGTGTACAATTCTACTGTGTTGCTGTGCTTTTAATTAATCTTTTTTTCTTTGCATGATTCTATTTGTATGCACCATGATACAGCGCTGGACATGAAGCTTGTGCACAAGTGAATTAACGGCAGAATATTTATTTGCTTGTCAAGAAAGGAGAGGATACATTAGCCTTGTTAAAAGCTTTAGAAAATAAAAGGTTAAAAATGAAGCTAATTTAAGAATTCAGACAGTGCCTCCCTTGTAGTCAGGCAAATTGAGCAGAAAGAAATATAATGGCTAAGTAAGAAAGACAGAACAAGTGCAGAATTAATAAACAAATGTCTACCCTCCCAAGGATAGTCCCCGAGAGAGCTTCAACCTCTTCAAGGAAGACCTCGGAAACACTGTGTGGAGAGCTCTCATCTTCACACCCTGTGCATCGGATTAATAGTTTCGGCCTCCATGGAAACAAATTAGCACCACATGCGTCCCACGTTCACAAAGAGCTGTTGGCAAAATGTTCCCCAGCACAAAAGGGCCACTCTTTTTACTCCTCTAGGACAAAATAAAGTTATTGTTGTAATATGGTGACTGTGTTTAAACAGCGTTCTCATGGCAACCACTGTAGGTTTTACTGCAGCAATATTTCACTGTGCTGGCATACCCTAATATGTTTCCAGTGTTCAGGGATAATCTGCCTAGAAATGGCTACTCTTGATTAAAAAATGGTGTTGATGGCAAAGCATGGTAGAAACAGAGTCCCATATAGCTTTCAATCATTAAAGCCTGGAGAATCCCTTCACCTCATGTTAAGAGATTTCTCTCTAGTATTTTGCCAATGTTCGGAAACTGCAGTGACGGAGTTTTTATTAGAGTGCGGAAATGGAGAGCTCTCTATGTGAGGTGGGGAGCTCTCCAGAAAAGCTGTATAGGTTCTCCATACTTTTAAAAGAAAAGCCAGAGGTGGAGTGGTCAAAGCCAGCACAGGGGGAATTCCTGGTGGGCCGCACTACTTTAGTGACACTTGGAGTGTCGTCTCCATTTACCAGCCCACCTCACTCAGGGCCTATACACTCATTCTACCCCCTCTCAACTCCCTGTCTCCTAAGGTCTCCCCAACCCTTCTCCCCATACCTAGTCCCATTGTAACACACACTGTTCTTCAGACAAGGCACCCCAGACCATGTTCTGCCCAGGCAATGCTATAGCCTCGACATAATGACTGTAGGGGCTTTACCCACTCCTGCCACATTATACATACTCTTCCATCCGCTGATGGATGGGGGGTCTAAGAGCTCACGGGCTGGTCAGGGCATATAAATTCCTGGGCTGAATTTTGGCCGCAGTCCGAACCTGAATAACATCATTAATATTGATGAAAAAAACTGAATATTTTGCCTTGATCACAGGCTGTTAAGGAATGCATGGAGGCCATCCATGCGGCACTTTACACTTGATTCAAAGGTGCTCCTGTAAGTTTAGCAGTTGTTCAATCATCTAGTGAACTAAAATTTAAAAAGCATGGGATGCTAAAAAGAATTTCACACCGCTCTGAGCCCAAGGCTATCATTGGAAATTGTTAGGCCCCATACAACCTCAGTGTCAGGCACCCCCAGACACCCACCCTATTTTACATGGATTTCCAGAGATATAACGACGGGAATCCGCTGGAAGCCCAGCTGGGAAAGCACAAATCTGCTACACCACTGATGCCACAAAGAAAGATGTTCAGCAGACCCCCTTTTGGGCATTAGAAAGTTTTACACAGTGCCCAGGGCCTGCTTAAAGAATCAGAATAGAGGCTGATCAGCGGAGGCCTACAGTAGGTAGGGAGTGCCTGAATTCTCTGAAAGCTAGAGTGCAGGTGAGAAATCACAGGGCTACCACACAAGGCCTGTGGCTGCGCCCCCTGGCTGACTGAAAATTTACCTCCCCCCCACCTTGTTACCACCGCTTAAAAAAACAAGTACATATATATTTCAGTCTCTTCTTGTTTAATCATATCTTCACTATCTCAGTCTCTATTTTATATAGGTGTGTTGATTGTAAGCTTTTGGCCTTTTATTCACATTCTTCTCCAATGTCTTCTAGCTTGACCCTCTGTGTGCTCCTTGTCTGTGAGGAACAAAAAAGTCATGGTTCTCACTCGGACTAGAAGAAAGCAACTGGCCACATTGGAACTTCATATTCTGTGATGATTGCACTCATTTTCAACCAGGTAGCAACAATAAAAATGAATATGTGTTTTAAAAGGGCTTAGTCATGTAAGCTACCCTAGTAGGAAGTGGAACGTAAGCCCTAAGCAACTGTTATTACAACTATCCCTTCTGACAGGTGAAATTTCGTTAACTTCTGATGTCACCCAACTCTGAATCAACTCCCCTGGACTACTGCAACACATGACCAAACATAGAATATAAATCTCTCTGGGAGCCTTATTCCAGAAGTGGCAGCGGAACTCGGCGTGGGTCTTAAGAAAGAAAAAAATGGCGTCTAATACTAGCTTCAAAAATGAATCCGCGCCAGCTACTGGTACACTGTAGCTCAAGATTCCATAGAGCACAATGGCCAGAACTGGAATTTAGTGCTTAATTCCTCAAATATATCTAATTAATATTAAACACATTTTTATACAGAACTTGCATTGGGACTTGTCAATAACTGAAACACAAGACCTAGATGGGCAAAAATGTTTTTTTGGGTGCTATTAAAATTGATTTTAATGGCTTCTTTTGTGTAACAATGTGTAATTTGGACACCAACAACTAGAAAACAAACTAAAACCACTGTAAAATTGTCCCCTTTGTCCCCAGCAGTAATTTCACGTAACTGTGAAGAAGAAAAGCTGACCAGCGCCAAAAAAAACAGTGCCAAAGATTTCAAGGAGGAAAAAAAATCATAAATATGCTGGGGAGTGTTGTAAAACATCAGTACAAATTGGCGCTCACTGGTGCTGGGATAATGGGCCGGCGGGTCTAACAGTCGCTGACATATGCCGGCCTAAACCAAAGTGCAACAATCAAAGCTAATAAGTAGCATTCTGCACAGCGACTGCTAGCGCCAATGTAGTACACAGCACAGTGCCAGATAAATCAGGAATAAATAAGGCCCTTAGTCTTGTTACTAATAAGGAAATTATTCTGCCTGCTTTTCCCTTGCCTCTGCCAATCACAGTGCGAGGGATGCTGGGAAATATAGTCTCCACATAGTTATCAGCCTAATGCTACCATGATGCAGTTTTACTCATTCCACAGGTAGAAAGATGAATTGTTTATCTGACCAAGAATTCCAGACAGTATTGCTGTATGTCAAGATCATTATGTAGATTGCCCAGTTTCCCAAGAAGTGAGGCCAAATTTCCCTGATGTAGGAAATACATATTACACTGGCTTCAATCCTTCTTAAAAGAAAATTAAATAAAATGACAGTTAAAAACAACTTTAGTTAACTTTGCTTTTAATGGCGTTATGTATTCAGCTTTTAAGCTGTGCCCATTGATTTTACTATCGACAACATGGAAACAGTTCATTGACTTTTACCATTCTTTGTTCAATGCAAGCCAACAGCTGAAATTGTTCCATGATTATATTGTACACCCTGCAATGATATTATGACATGGGTGTCTGCCAGCCTAATGCTACCTCATTTCTATTGTTGTCTGCATACATTTTTTTTAAACATTTAAAGAAACATAAAAATATCAGGTTGGTGATCCCTAAATTAAAGGACCAAGTATTATTCCCTTGTGATGTTGGCACATTTAACATCACATTGTAGGCTATGAGACTTCCAGATAGGATGCGATTATTGCAGTCTCAGCTTTGACATCTGCTTAAAGGTGGCTTATACCCAAGCCATACCTATGACAGCCTGATGGATGCTACTTCCCCTGCTTCCTCCTTGTCCTGAGACAATGTGAAAGCAGAAAGGATTGAGTACAGTAAATGTCCAGAAATTCAATTCCTGAAAGTGGAAGGTCCCGTTTGTACATTTGCCTTAACTCCTCCACAGCAAACTAAGCTTGGCAGAAGCTTTTGTCCTTTGGAAAGAATGATCAGAACTTCAATGGCTCCGTTTAGGTGGTAGTAAATCTCCATACTAATAAATTAGCAGTACTGTAGCCCACCAACTGGCCATGATTTGTGGATCTCCACATAGTGGGCTCTAGCACTTCAGAAGTTGTGCAAATTTGTTGGTAAAGCTAGCATGATTACTGTTTATATAAATGTATGAATTCGTCACATAAATAATAGTTCCCTAATAGTTCTCTTCTTGCAGGTAGACAGCTTCTACACGACACGCTTTCTCAAGTCCAAATTCATTCACCTAGATCAGACCTGGGCATTGTACAGCCAGTGGGCCACGGGTGGGTGCCCCGACAGTTAAGAAGAGCCCAACCAGGGGAGGAGAAGGAGGTAGGTTCCGGTGCCAGCTTGCCTGGGTGGAAGGGCGGGACTCATAAGTGCCCTGACTGTAAGCCATCCTCGAGCTGCTGCTAAGCTTAAGGGGAAGGAGAGGAAGGGAAGTGGGGCTGCATTTGCAATGCCCAGTATGGTGGAAGAGTGAGCTACTGACATCTGTGGGGTGATAGCCACCCTTTCTGTAGATGCGACCAACCGGTATCACCCTCCCCTCCAGTTGTCCGCACATGATCCTTGTCACAAGAAGACTTTAGCTCTCAAAATGTCCGCTAAAAAAAGAAAGGTAGATGCTGAATGCAGGGTTTTCCAAAAGAATTTACTGCTTTTTATAAAGAAATACAATTGATATTATGCAGAATTGAGTTCAACCTTTTGGCCCGGCCCTCCACAATATTTTTAGTTTCTCATGTGGCCCCATGGAAAAAATAATTGCCCACCCCTGACCTAGATGATTTACTTAAATGGTAACTATAATTACAATAGATTGTAACACTAGTAGAAATACTAAAAGTGTTACCTAACAACCACGTGGAAACTTTTATAATCCTCCCTGCAGCCTGAGCAGCCAGCATAATGAGGAGCTCCCAACAGAGACCGGAATAGACGTCAGAAAACAATGTGTGTGGAAAATACTATTTTTTACCTAGTGATCAGCCAACTTGCAGGGTCCCTCTAGCTAGAAGTACTTACCTCCATTCGGCTGTCCCTATAGTCCCCCTCTCTTCTACGGTAGAGGTCTCTTCCCTCACATTCTACAGCCTCCTCCCGATCACAAGTCATTTGGATTAACTGTTGTTAGAGTAAAGGCTAGAGGCATTTGGTGAATGTAATGTATTTATGTTACAGCTTTTAAATAGTGTGACTGGAACATCAACTGACAGTTAAAATGGATTAAATAGAACTGAGAATAACAGAGGAACAATATGACATAGTGGGGGTAACCAAGACATGGCTGAATGAAAGCGATGACTGGGCAGTAACCCTACAAGTCTACTGTGTGTTTAGGAGAGACCATAAAAAATGCAAGGGGGTGGAATCTGCTTATTTGTAAGATACTGTCTATGGCCCACACCGCAAGAGGATATATGTGATGAAATAGAACATGTGGAGTCTGTATATCTAGAAATATATGGAGGGAAAAAAAGGGGTTTCTACAATATATAACAGAATCAACAGAAAAGATGCTGCTAAAGCAAAAAGATAAAGTAGCTAATTTAAATGAGGTAGTTCTTAAAGGGGATGTTAACTACTCATATATAGATTGAGAAACCAAAACCAGTGTATCTAATAAAGATAAAGGGTTTTTGTCAATAATAAAATATTTCTGTACAAGTAAAAGCTTCAACTTGATGAAGGACCATCTTGGACAAAATAACTTATATAGGAGACAAGGTAACAAAGGTACAGGTCGGGGAACACCTTGGAAACAGTGATAATAATATTTTGTCATTAGGATGCCTTATCATAGAGCCAAAAGGCAACATTTGATCAGCTTAGACATGCCCTAAACTGCATTGACTGGGTACATGTTGGACAGACAGTAAATGGGGTAATTTTAGGTAATTTTAAAGACATTCTTAATATTGTCATAAATAGATAGATAGATGGATAGAGGGAATAAAAAGATTAGAAACAAAAGTTACCCTATGTGGCCAAACAAAAGGGTAACGGGGGCAAAAAACAACAAAAACAAGGCATTAAACGTTTAATCCTTTAACTGCAAGCCTACCTAGAGATTTTGTCACCCTCTGTTGTCAGACCATTTTCACTACTTTGCTATACATGATGAACTGTGATTTTTAAAGGGATTTCACAAGAAAACAATATATTATTTTTTCCGCAGAGTCTGGGCTTTAACATGAAATGTCTTATTTGTTATTTTTTTAGTATACTCTCAATGATTTTTGGCGAAACATGTGCACAAAAATAAAAGAAAATGATAAAATAATTTTGTGTGTAAAAGCCCCATTTCTCCCATTTACAACGGTACCACATATGTATTGTAGACACCCTTTCCTTCCCAGGAGACTCTCCCAAACTGAAACAGCTCTTAAGGAGATTTTCAAATAAAACTGTTATGTGCACCGGGTTTCAAGACAAAATCCCTTTACATTTGAAATACCCCCCCCCCCCCCACACACAAATAGTTTCTGGAAGTACACACCTTAAGCTTTCTGGGCGTACCAGGCATGTTGACATGGGCGCAGTTTTTGGAAGTAATCCCTCAATTAATTATTTGTTTTCACAGGGTTTCCCTAAAAAAAGAATTAAAAAAGCTGAATCAAAGCCTCATTGTCCTAAAAAAAACAATATGCAAACATGTTATGCAATATGCAAAAAATGTTAAATATGAAAAAGCCAGATCCCCTGAACAGAACAATACCCAACATGCATAGGTACTCAAGTGAAAACTTGCCAAACACCCCAAAGTAAAGCATGCGCCTAACAGTGATTTTACTTGAAAATTTGTGGGCTCATCTTTCTGGAATTCTTTGGATGCACAGGGTTTCCCTGCTTCTGCTGGAGGACTTATATATCTGCTGATGGGACATAAAGGGTTCATTAAAAAAAATTACATAGGGTTCCCCCAGCGTAACCAGCCTGGGGACCAGCTATGCAGGGCTTGTAAAACAGGGTTTCCCCGCCCAGCAGACTACAAGCCCACATACAAGCCCTTGGCTTTTTTGCCCCCCCCCCCCGGCTTTCGGGAGGCAGGTAACGGGGGGGTTGGGAGTTAATGGCAGCTAGTCACAGGTGACTTGCCAGCCCCAGCCTTGTGAACTGGTATAGGGGTCTCATGTATCCCTTACCAGTTCAAAAATGGTTATCAGTAAAAAAAACACATATTTTTTTATTTATTTTTTACTCACCTCTAATTCTGTGTCCCCTGCTGATCTCCGATGACAGATACTGGTGATCGGTGGAGGGGGGGCTGGGGAGGCAGGGGATCAGACTCCCCTGCCCCGCCAACCTCTCTCTGACATTTACCGACATCACAAGATGATGTCATCTGCCCCACCCACAAAAGATAGGGCTAGAGGTGGGGATAGTGGCAGTAGGGGAGAGGGCTTGTTTTGGACCCTCTCCTTACCATCATGACAGTCTCACAAGATTTTTTGCATAGCAAATGTTGTGCCAATATACAAAAAGGAGTCTAAAGGGGAACTACAGACCAGTAAATTTACTATCTGTCGTGGGCAAGCTGTTTGAAGTTTTGCTATCCTCGAGTACCACGGCGATAGACCTTATGAGCATATATAGATTTGAGGAATTGCTTCTGGCAGACAATTCTGATCAGAAAGTAAGTTCAAGACTGGGGTGAGGAACAATTTGTGCCACAGTTACACACGAAATAGGAAAATACTGAAACTACAAAAAAAAGTACCTAAAGGTTTTATTTTTTTGCAACAATAAAATAACTGTAATAATAAATGCCAGACAGCAGCTGTCAAGACATACAGGGTCATGGGGTGCATCAAGAGGGGCATAGGTGCTCAAGACCCCTCTGTAAGTCACTGTAACAAAAATACAGGGGCATCCACCAAAGTTAGAGGAAAGATGTGTTTTTCATAGAAGGGATTCCTCTCTGTAATTGCAGTGAGACTATTGTCTATTTACTGTGGTCAATGTATAGGGCATTGTCATAATATGGGTATACTATCATGAGTAAAATTATGCAGTATCCATAGGCAAAAGATTTCGTTTGAATTGGCATGGTCTATTTATAGGTCATTACTACTGGTTACTAATACAATACATACAATCATGCAGGGCCGCCATAAGGAATCTTTGGGCCCCATACAACCACAATGTCTAACCCCCTCCTCCATGCCCATGGCTAACCCTACACAGAATTCTAAATACAAGTCTTAAAGTGGACCAAAACTCAGGATTTTGACTATCCTGGGTTTTGGTCCACTTCGGTGAGGCACCCCGATAGGCAAGTTTTGGTTTGGCTTGGTCTATTTATAGATCATTGGTTACTAATAGGGGCATATAACAACGCAATCTTCATAGGCAAAATTGTTTAGTTTAGTTTGAAAGAGCTTGGTTTTGTCAACATGACACCATCATAAGATGCACCTTTTTCAACAAATCGGTTTGCCCCTTTCTGCCTCACAAGACTTTCTCTAGTCCATTTATATATAAGCATCCTGGCAGGTCTGCGCAGTGCATGGAGGCACACCCCTTCAGGAATGAATTATAGTGCGTAATGCAAACTGAAATTAGTGCATGATCTCAGTGATGTTCTATTAATTAGAGCCAAACCCCACAGCAATATTCCTGCCTGCAGCAAATGTAATGGATCTTTTTCTTAGAACAGTGACGACTGCTGTAGCAGAAAATCATGGACTATTCATTCATTTATTATAATACAGTTATTATAATATACATTATTAATTATGTCCAACATAAAAGGTTTAGTAAACACAGGACTCTGTTTAGTGATACTTAGAAAGAAGTTACATAGGCTGCTATTTTCATTGTGGGTTTTATAGCTAGTTTTCTTGCAAGATAGATGTAAAATGCTAGGTTATGAAATCTAAAGGCTTGAATGCCTCTTGCAAGCAAACTTCAACAGGGAGTCATTTTACAACCAGGCTGTTAGGACCTGGGGGCACTTATGTCATCCAATCACTGCAGCAGCTAGCCCAGTAATTGGATGGTGCAAGTGTCACTCCCAGTCCCTGCAAACCAGCACTACAGCCACCAATACAGTAGCAAGGAATCCATGCACAAACCAGGTGAGTGTAGGGGGAGGAGAGGGTGAATGGAGGAGGGACTTTCATTTTTTACAGTATAGGGCCACTTTAATGTCAAAACCAACAGCAAACAACTGCAAATCTTGAGTGCTTGGCAATGTAAAAATGTAGCAGAAAGATCCTTTTGCTTCCCCTGCAGATTTAAGATTTAAGCTAACTAACACATTTCTACCCTTGCTGTCCTCCTTATAGCCATTTGTGATAAATATAAATCAGTAAAAACAGGAAAGTGTAATCATGACTAACTTTGTGTAACCTTTGGGTCACTGTTACCCACTGTTTTTTACCTAAATATTGCCTATTTGGTTCAGCTCAGCCAGACCAGAATGGAAGCAAATGAAAAACACATTAAATCGTTGGTGGCTCAATGGTCCTGTAAAGGCAGACCCGCCAAGCCACCAATGATGTGGAGGCTGATTTAAGATTAGCACCACCTACTGCCATTTGTGCGTTTATGTAGCAGCACTTAGAGCATCCACAAGAGTATGCTGCAAACAGGTGTCTGGTGCTATAACATAGATTTGCCGCTGTAGTAACCTGTCCAGAATTGATAAATGTGATGTCTGGAATGTGCTGTAGAGTCAATGCATATGTAGTGCTCCAAGGGAAAGCTGCCCAAGGTGAAACTACATATAACAAGGACAACACTGCAGCGAACGATAAGTAGCGCCAGTTAAATGCGCCCGACGTTCGGCGCTGAAGCCCATATTTAAGAAGAAATAAATACAAAGCCTGCGTGCTCTAGCGACAAGCACTGGACGCAATATAAAAAATGTATGTTTCTGAAAACATATACACCAGCAGAGCGAAAACACGTGGAGGCTCATTCATTACCAGCGCCAGGTATCGGCAGATGAGTGTCTGTAAAGCGGCGCTTAGAGCGACTGCTGGTAGATGCTGTAAGGGGATATCGCGCTGTAACAGAGTGCCTCAGTCGCTGTAGTAACCTTGCCCGCATTGATGAATGTAATTGTGTGTGTTGGGCGCTCTAACACCAGTACAGAGCTGCAGGGAGCAAAAGGTAGCAGAAGCTCAGTGCGACACATCAACATTAAAAAGGACACTCACAGCATCAGCGCTCTAAATCTGGTCGCTAGTGCATAGAGTGCCAGACGCTGTGTGACTAAAGTCTGTTTTTGAACACATATCCACCAGTAACAAAGCAAAAACACATGGAATGACATTGTTTCAACACTGGGACAATTACACTTTAGTGCCAGACCTGTAAATACAATTCTGCATAAAAATATAAAAAGTCAAAAAAGGTTCTGAAAGTGGCAGACCAACACATACAATACAAAATGTAAATATATAACAATAAAAGTTGTCATATGGTTGCTGGTCAGGAGAGCCAAAACAATAATCATATGATAAAATAGTGGAAAAAAGTGGATCCAAACAATTTATACACAAACAAATTAAAGACCATTGAATTGTATGGGAGAATGCAACTGAGCGACAGGTGTTATGTGGGACTGCTGAACACACAGCGCCGGTGCTTTACACGGGGTTACCGCTAGTGATACATGTCATGCTACATGATGCTATTATTAGTTTGACTTTCATATCTATGGTTTTCACATACTGCGTCTGGCGTTCACCTGATGCTATGTGGTACTACAAGCCGTTAGCGCTTCTGAAATAATAAATATTAAAAAAAGCAAATGATCTTTTTGGTTTTATTTAGGTGAGCACACCCTGCATTATATAATATAAGTAAACGTATACAGACTTAAATTTGTACTGTTTTAAACTTGTTTAAATTGTACAATAAATATAAACTTTTTCATGGAACTGCTCATACAGAGGCAGATTTCCCTCCTCAGCCAGCTCCCGCTTAATGTGCTATTTCTCCTTTAGACAGGAATAAATATGAGCGTATGACTTCATCGTGGCACTGGCCTCAGCAAAGTGACCTTTACAGCTACTGTCCTAACTTAGATAAAATAAATGTAGCTAGGCCAGTGCTTAATGCATTTTCGTAATTTATGTTTTGAAATGATTTTATTCAATAACTTGTGTAAGATACTGGAAATTATCCAGAAATTCTCTACTGCTATAAAACTGCAATAGCATTCTGAGAAAAAGTGAAGAGCAAAAAAAGCTAAAATAATATAAGGAAACCAAGGCGCTACTAATAACATTGAGAGGCTCCGCCAATAAACATAATCGATGAATACAGCTTGGTTTACACAAGACTTTTAAAGTCACATTTTGCCCAGTTACGAACACGCCAAGTACAAAATAATAGTATTTTAGTCCAGTTTTTGCAAAAGCAATAAAAACAATTCAGTGTCCACAGTGCAAAGCCATTTTCAGCTCCTCCTCGAAAAATAGCTTGGGCTTTTCAAAATAAAGAAGGATTCATAAGTGGCTATAGACAAGGAGCCTGTGTTCCCATTACTGGCCTATGGATGATTGAAGAAATTCTGTAAAGAATGTTGGGGGTGGAGGAAGGAGGAGTAGATTCCATTGCCGATTGCAGCTGCCTCAGGCAGAAATGCAGGAATGCACAAAGCAAGGTTTAGAGAGTCCTCCAAGCCTCTGACCAATGACTTTCCTTCATAGTATTAGCTTTGTAAATATAGCACTGTTTTGGTTTGCTTTTTTCGTGTGTGAATGAGCTGAGACTTGGATCTGGGCTTTTCTAAATACCGTACTGAGACTCCCACTGCAAACACGTTCACGGATGATTCTTCACTACCAAGGGAAATTAACATTATCCGTGGTCATGCTTTTCAACTTACAGAATTTACAGTGTAACAAAAGTATTTGAGCTGTGTGCACATTCTTAACATGTCATTCTTTCTGAACTCTTCATGAACTCATAATAACATTAAACTAGCTAATCAAAATATGATTGAAAGTACAACATTACAAATAAGAATCACTTACTAATAGGGATCTTCTCATCTATCATATGTTCATGCATGACACATGCCCTGATCATTTCCCAGCTTGACTATTGCAACACTTTGTGTGGTGTGCGAGCCAGACTAACACTTCCTCAATCTATTGTTTTTTTCTCTTCTTATTTTTCCTTCCTTCCCTTTTTGGTTTCAGTATAGATTTTCATTCTAGTCTGAACTCTGCTTCTAGCCTTTCCATCCTCATGCTCCCTTAGTGCTGCACTTTTTGTCAGTTTGTGCACAGGCTGTCTATTTAGTTATACATTTTTACTTTAAAAGAGCACTATCACAAAAAATTGTCTAATAATAAAAAAGATCCAACTAAAAAAGAACCACCCTTTGCCTTTGTGCCTGTATGAGCTGCGCAGTTCTGTCTAAGAATGAATAATTAAAACTATAATAATACATGCAGACATGCAGTTACTGCAGTACACAATTAGACTTTCAGCACCAAAACTGAATGATTTTATTACAGTATTGATGCAATAATTATAAGAAAATATAAGATAATATCTTAAAATATCTTCACCACATTGGGAGGATTCCTTGGGTCAGCCACATAACGTACATGATTATGAGGTTTTATCCTTCCTGATGTTTAGTCTATGCATAGTGATTATAATAAAACCTACATAATTATTATAAAATATAAAAAGTTATTGAGTCCAGTGGAAGCCAATGGGCATTCCAAGACTGCTTCACTTAAATAGAGCTGAGCAGCTATCAAATGTACAATAGACGGTCAGTACCCAGAACACAGGACATTTTTTAAAGGAATTTACCTTTTTTATAGGGTTTAGAGGATTTTTACTTGGGTGGGGGAAGGGTCAGTTAGTTTAAAAGGAAACCCGTAACAAATATGACAGGTTTACATTATTACATACATTGCAGTGAAATAAGTAGTTAAACATTTACCTGTCCAGTACAGCACAATGATTTCTATGGTTTATTGTAAAATTATATATTTGGGCCTAATTTAAGATGTGCACCTGGTCCCAGGTTTTTTCTGGCTATAGCGCCAGTTCCACAGTGCCAGCATTTTAGCATTCTCTTGTGCTGTGCTGTGGTCTGCATCGGTGCTACGGTTTAGCCTTCATTGTTGCACTAGGTAGTGACCAGCCTATATCAGCTCCTGGTGAATACCGCCTAGTGCTGCCGGCATATTTATAATTTTTTTAGCCCTTAAATTCTTTGGTGCTATATTTAGCTTAGTGCTCCGTCATTATAGTTATAGTTATAGTAAGAGATCACTGCTAGGGACAAATTGGACAAACTCTATATTGCACTATGGGAGCATTTTACTTGTCTGTGTCCAAATTACACATTGTTAAGCCAAAGAAGCCAAATAATTTTTTTAAAATTCATTTTAAATGATCGAGGTCCTGCATTTCAATTATTGTCCCATGAGGTGAATGTAATTCAGAGAGTCAGATATCAAGAAGCAAAGCTGTCACTTGCATGCTGGTCTTATGTGGGAGACTGCGGTAAGTTGTGTTTGAGAGCAATGTGATGACCCTAGACATCTTGCTGAGTAGCATCCTGGCATTTCTCACATAACAGTGATAGCAGTATTGTGCTGTACCGTGTTAGCCAGCGTGAATAGCATAACTGTGATAGACACACAAGGACCCTGCTGTGATTTAACATCTGTAGCAACATTGGGGGAAGAAGGCTAATCAGCATTTGTGGTGGGAAACAGTCAATGCTGTTGAGGAAAAAAGAGCTGTGTATGCTCTAAGCAATGTTCTCATGAGTAGTGTTTCATACATGTTAGGAGACCTGTGAAGGGCAAAGGCACACCCCTTGAATAATTCTTTATTTGAGATCAAATTTCTCCTGAAGTTTTTAAGGTAAAGCACAACTTTCTGGCAAGATTGGTTTGCTCTTTAAGGACCTCTAAATAGTTAATAATGGAGTTCTTCCTTAAAATGACTGGCAAGTCAAAAGTTAAAAAGTAAATATCAGTATCTTACATTTCATTGAGTGGCTTAAGCATTGTGCTTCCTCCTCTGTATGTCTCCTTAGTTAGGAAAATCAATTTCTCATTTAGCTTTCAGTCCCCACCCCGCTGACCTGGTTTATCCATCAACCTTCAGTGAACCAAGAACGGAAACACCCCCCCACTCCATCCCCAGACGTCATGATTGGCTGCTATGAAACCCTGCCCTCCTCTCTTCTCTCACACTCATCAGTTTGCTTGCATTGCTTTGCAGTTGCCACACCCACTGTTTCTCTTAATTTTTTCTCTGCATCTCCAATGCTCTAATACTTTTACAAATAACGACAGGGTCTTGAAAGCGGATTGAAGTATAGGACAGTGCAACGAGTAGCCTGAGACAATGGAACAACAATCAGGCTTGACTTTAGTATAATTTAAACGAAAAAACTTAGACCAGTAATCTCAGTAGAGCTCTTGGCTCGATCTGCCCAGAAGACCATCAAGAACATATAATCACAAGCCCAAATCGGAGGAGGGAGGGCAGGCTGCCCTTTTCACTCGGGCCATCACAGAGTCCAGTCGGGCACTGGCTTAATGTACGAGGATATCAAGCCATCAAAGGGGGGCACCAGATAATAAATCTTTTTTTGTTGGGGTGGGTTATGAGACTTGTGATGGCTCTTGGAAGTACTCGCTCTCCTTTTATCTTTTGTTGTAGAAGTGTAGAAAAAGGATCCTATTTACTCTTGAAGGGCCAAACCTGTCACTAATGTGTAAACGTTATACAAGATCGAGTGCAGATAAACCAAAAATCAATTTGCCATAGCACACCTGCATGAGCACAAAAGTACATTCTACATGCAAACAATCCCCTGGTCAAAGACTGAGCATGTGTGATGCTTTAGCTTAGGGCCATGCCAGACTTCTTCCATATCCTTCATCATATCCTTCACCACATCTTTGACTAGAGGCTTATACATATAGGCACCATATCTATGACTATGGAACTTTCCAACTTAAGCCACCCTCTAAGATTATGTCTTATCTGCAGCTCTACAGCAAGTAATAAGATACCGTGGGTTATCACATGGAGTTAATCTGCATTAGTAGTTTTGAAGAGACTTTTATAGTACAAAGCTAAGTTCAATATCATTCAACACAGAGGTTTTAAGTTAAGGTTGAATTCTAATTTGGACAGGTAAACATTCTTTGCTAAATTATGTTTTCAGTGGTCCGAACAACATCTACTGTCCATGTCCATATCATCTGTAAAGATTCTCTTCACACCCCAACCTTAAAGTGATGCTGCATCCAAAGGTAGTTGTTTCCCCATTGCGTCGAGCTACATTTGGCAGTGTCCTAAACTGTTTTCCATTTTTAAATTGAAGCAGAAATGGATGAGATATCAGGGTTTAGAGGTTCGGCTAATGACATTCGTTTTTTATCCCTTCCCTTAATCAGCTTGGCCAGGCATGACGGAATGTCTAATTTTCACTCATAATATCCCACCCCCTCCTCCTTCTTGTTCAGAGCGGTCCCTGTCTGCCTGACCCCCTTCCTACACTCTCCTCCCAGGCCAATGCCAGGAGAGAGTGCTGCAGCTTCTGCCCCCCTTCCCCTGCTCTCCTCCCAGGGCGGATGCCAGGAGAGAGCTAGGTGTCTTCCCCTACTTCCTATGATCTCCTCTTGGGCTGATGCCAGGAAAGAGCACTGCGGCATCTGCCACCCTCCCACCTCTCCCCAGCGGATGCCGGGAGAGAGCACTGCGGCTTCATCCCCCTTTCACCTCTCCGGGGCTGATGCCAGGAGAATACTCTGTGGCCTCTGCCCCCTTCCACCTTTTCCTGTCCCCATGCCGGCACTGACAGTCATCCCTAAATACCTACATAACTATCCCCGAGTTGTCCACCTACCGATTTCCTCAACCACCCACCCACCTAACTACCTACCCACCCACCAATCCCCCTAGATGACTGGGAGTGCGGGCGTGCATGCGCTTTGGGAGTGTGGACATGCATGTTCTTTGGCAGTGCAAATTTGCATGCGCTTTGGGACTGCAGGTGTGCATGCACTTTGGGAGGGCGGGTGGCTGTGTGTGCACTTTGGGAGTGCATGCATGTGCTTTGGAAGTGCAGATGTGCATGCTCCTTGGGAGTGCATGCACTTTGGGAGTGTGTCTAGGAGTGCTAATCTAGGCTCAGCTATGTCACCTAGCAACAGGGGGAGAGGGGAGATGCCCAGCCAGGATGCCTTATGAAAGCTCTGGGAATCTTACAGACCCGCCCATTATGCTGATTATTATGCAGCCTCACAGATCCAAGGGCCACACCCACTTTTTCAGAAAAGCAATAATGAGGAGAACCTGTAAACCTCAATATCTCAGCTATTTCTTCTTCAATGTAACAAAGTTTAGGATAGTGCCAAATGTAAACAGACACAATGGTGAAACAATGACCTTTGCCTGCAGTAGCATTTTAATTACCGCTTTCCATCTTGTGATATGCATATTTTTATGTTGTCCACATACAAGCATTAATTACAAATTCAGAAAATGCATAAACATGTCATGGTTCTTGTTTCATACCTATCCAGTAAATGTAAGCTAAATGGGACAGCTGACTTGATTCCAAACACAAAATCACATTTTAGCATTAAATTTCAGTTAAATGCACTGTTGTACCCAGCTGTAAAGGCAGAAAAGAACAGATGCACTTGCTGTAAAGGCAAGGCCTCATGACCTTTTGGACAATTTTTCGATTGTATTAGTGCCATGTTTGCAGCTGCATTTACTGGCAACAAAACAGATAATGAAACCAACTGTGGCTTCCATGTTGGAGTACAGAGCAGTATGTGATGAGTCTATAAGTCCTTTTCTTTCTCTTGTCCTTATCTGCTTTACCAAAGGCACAATACTGTGAAATAAAATAGAGGACACAATACTGAAGAAGATAATGGGAAATAAAAGCATATTAGTAAAGTTTTTATTGTCGTATCAAAGGCAAAATGTTGCTAATACATACATATGTGAATTTAATAAAATAAAAAAAAATGCAACACCCTCGGTGCTTTCTGGTCTTTGGGGTAAATAGAATATGCCAACGAGCGTAACTCACCATTTTCAGTTTCCAGTAAGCTCTGACTTCAACCGGGCCAACCAGTTGTTACTTTAAAAAGGTGTTGGTCCTGCAGTCAGCTAATCGAAACAAGCTCTGGGGGGGCATCCAGAATTCTGGAGTACCCCCGCACATAACCCCCCAGAACGCCTATAATCCTCACCCTCACTACAAACCAGCTCCGGGAACAGAGGACATGACCATGGCCCACTAGACCGCCCATCGGCCAATCGTGGGACTCCTTTCCCGGCGCTGGCTCATAGTGAAGGTGCAGATTACGTGTTTTCTGGGGGGTTATGTGCGGGGGAGACTCCGACATTCTGGATGACCCCCCCCCCCAGCTTGTTTTGATTATCTGACAACGGAACCTACAGCTGTTAAAGAGAAAACGGGTGTTGGTTCAATTTAAACTTACCATTTCCTTCTGGAGTTCCACTCAAAAGGGTAATGTGAAACAGCAGCAATGGATTAGTGGAAAGTGTTGCTCCCACACATATATGCAGCAAAATGCAGGTCCCCTGTCAGACATGTTCCCTAAGAAAACGGTAAAAAGACTTACTTAATTTCGAGGGTTAAGCCCCCCGCAAAAGAGAGGGTATAGACTGCTTGAAGAGTTTGCCAAAAGTTAAAGTGGACCAAAACCCACCACAATCAGCCTAGGAATCTATAAGATTTCCAGGCCAATCAATTCCCTCCCCAGCGCATCTAAAATCGGAATGCCCCACTGTGTGAAACCCCCCATGTCGCCCCATACACTTACCTTGCTTCCCAGTCCAATGGCACATGCGCGAGCCGTGGCCGAATCCCCGCTATCCCTCTAGCAGAGCTCATCCCTGTGCCAGGCATTTGTGAATGGCCAGCGTGTGCACGCTCCCTGTTAGAGGGAAGCTGCTGTCAACGTGCTCGGAGCCACTGACCTTGAAACTCTTGGTGGGGGGCCAGAAATTGCTGCAGTGCAGCACTGCCTACTTCCTATTAGTCTGCGCATGTTTAGCTGTTTCTGGTACCCATCAGATAAAGCAGAGCAAGGAAAATCTATATCTCTCCACTGTGAGCCTCACTAGCAATAGTATGGAGTAGAACCAGGCTCTGGTGCATTTTTGCCATGAGAAGTTAGGTCTAATTTAATTAAATAAGAATATTTACCTGCCTGAGGTGCTGACATAAATATACCACATCAGTCATAGGTAATCAACAAGATGACAAAGGGTAGGTGCAGCGTTAAAGGCCCATTTTGTTTTATCTGCCTGCTCTGTGAGGTGTCAAGGCTGTGGCTTAGGTGAGTATAGATTTTTCTTCAGCCCACAGATGCCCACATCGGCCTTAATGCTTTTACAGTAATTCCACAGGTCTCATTACAGAGCTAAAAAAGAACAACTATACAACTATAAAGCAACCAGTTTATAGTGTTTACAGATCCTACATTATGCTATATACGTTAGCAAATACGTTTGCTATACATTTTCTTTTAGTTGTTGTAGCCTCTGCCAAGCTTTGCATAGTTTAATGCATTTGTTCTACATTTCCCGTTTCGCTCAGGGTATGCTCGCCTTAGATTAATTGCCACTAGGTGATGCACTTATATTAAGGCGGTATCTCCAGACTGTTGGAGACACAATACTATGCAACAGCTTCTGCTTGTCTTTAAATGTGATTAGTGACTTCTGCTAGATTTACTCCAGTTTACAGCTATGACAAGTTATGGCACTAGATGGCGCTGTGATCAATGATTGACGGTGGTTTCTATGCATTTTACTGCTGTGTTGTATTTCCTGTGTTCATTTGCTCTACGGTACTTCCTTCTTTTTTCCTGCCAGTGTTAGCCACCATGTGAGGTGACATTATCGTACTGCATTCATGTTCCTGTAAAGCCAGTTCTTGTTATACCACTAATGTCTATCTGGATGAGTGTGTACACCCAAAACTCACACTCTGCAACACAAACAACATTCCCAGCTGTAGACAGAGCATACCTTATGGTAGTTTTGTTGGCGCTGGTATTCAGCTGGTTAATCACGCTGTAGAGAAACTAGAGGCATCAATTTCCTTGTGACGCTTCTCCTCCCATCCCCCAATCAGTTTCCACATTGGGCCAGAATTACATGGTCCTATTACCATAGCATTAGCCCCCCTCATCCCATCCTGCCCCCCTTTCTCCTCCTTTCTGTATCTTGTTTTTGCATCTCTGACAGCCTGCCCTCTAAGCCCACCCCCTCCCCGTGTGTAGCTCGCCCCTCTCCTGACCAAATTTCCACAGCAGGCCCTATTACCATACCATTAGACCCCTTCTTCCCATCACGCCCCTTCCTCTTCCTCCTCCTTCCTGTATCTTGTTTCAGCATCGCTGACAGCCTGCAAGAGTGTGTCCCCTAAGCCTGCCCCTTCCCCATGTGTAGCCCGCCTCTCTCCTGATCAAGTTGCCACAGCAGGCCGGAGTTGCATGGCCCTATTACCATAACATTAGCCCCCTTCTTCACGTCCTGCCCCTTCCGCCTCCTTCCTGTATCTTGTTTCAGCATTGCTGACAGCCTTCAAGTATGTGTCCCCTAAGCCTGCCCCCTCCCTGTGTGTAGTTCGCTGACAGCCTGCAAGAGTGTGTCCCCTAAGCCTGCCCCTTCCCCATGTGTAGCCCACCTCTCTTCTGATCAAGTTGCCACAGCAGGCTGGAGTTGCATGGCCTTATCACCATAACATTAGCCCCCTTCCTCCCGCCCCCCCTAGGCCCACACCCCGTGTTTAGCTCGCCCCTCTTTCTTAGTTCTCCATTCCTGCACTGCAATGGCTTTGTGCTGCCAGCAGATGCGTTGTGTATCGGCCTGGACAGGCTGAAGGGGCAGGTAAGATGGCCAGGGGCTGAAGAGTAGGCTGTACCTGCCGCTGGTGGTCTGCAGGATTAAAAGGGTTACCCGTGCCCCCCGTCATGGAGCTGGAGAGGGGGTAAGCACATGTTCAGGAAGAAAAGGGGTTACCCACGACCCCCCATCATCGGATGCACTGTGAGGTGCTGGGGTGGGATCAGTGAAGGTTTACACATGTGAAGGTTCACATATGTGCATGTGCTTTGGGATTGTACGCATGCCTGTTGGGGGGTGAGACCATGCTCTTTGGGAATGTTGTCTAGCAACAGGGGGAGAGAGGAGAAGCACAGCCAGGGTGTCTTTTGCAAGTTCTCAGAATCTTACAGACCCCGCCCAGTATGCTGATTATTATGCAGCATCACAGATCCAATGGCCACAGCCACTTTTTCCAGAAGAATCATGAGGTGAAACTGTAAACATCGATATCTTGTCCATTTCTTCAGTTCAAAAATCAGAAAACAGTTTAGGGCAGTGCCAAACATACTCCTTTTTTGGAGGAAAAGCAGCCATTCACTTTCATTTTGCCTGATTCAGACACGCATTCTCCCCAGCGGACATGACGTCGAAGGACCGTATTTGGGCCCCGCCACAAGAAAAGGGCATGCAATTGGAGGTATGATCAAATTAATTTGCTGCCTTCCATTTTTAGCGAATGGCTCCTCCCAGAGTCTAGAGGCAGTGTCAGCTGGCATGTCCCAGCCTTTGCTGAGCCGCGCCCTGACTAAATTTCTCGATGGCATGGCTGCCCTGCAGGAGAAATACATCTCTTTCCCTGACAACATGGCAGACTGAGATGCGGTGAGGCCGGATTTTTTCAACATTGCGAATATGCCAAGTATCATGGGAGCTATTGATTGTACGCATGTGGCTCTGGTTCCTCCAGCTGCTCAGGAATATATGTTGCGGTATGTTTAGCTCCACGTTGCTCCTCCTTTTAGCCCACTCTCCTTTCTTGAGGCTAGCCTAGCTTCCCCTCCTCCCAAACAGCTTTCCTATGTCTCAGTCTGTTTAGGTCTGCATAGCTTCTCCTTCTTGTCCACTCTCCTCTTTTGAGGTAAGCTTAGCTTCCTCTCCCCCCAAACAGCTTCCCTGTGTCTCATTTGGCCCCTGTTCTACTTTATTTTTGCTATTCATTTGTTGTTGCTATTGACACTTTTTTATTTGTGGCTACTTTTCAGTAACCGCAAGATGGGCCACTCTCTTAACATCCAATATGTCGTGGGGCTGAATCTTCAGCATTTTGGCTAGCTCCCCTGGCTCGTCCCCTGATGCATTTATCTTGAGGAGTTCCAGTTTATACACACGTTTTGAGAGTGGGGAGCTGACTGGCAGTTGGCTTGTGGGTAAGTCTGTTTATTGCTGGATCTGCCTTTTTATTGTTTATGTTGCAATGCCCCTCTTTGATTGTCCCCTTCTCCCTGTTTCAATTACAAATGCCGAGCATCCTGCCTTACCTTTTGCTTGTTTGGCCCTACTCTTTTGTAATACTTAAACCGGGCCTTCAGCATGATTTAATGACGCCTTAAAAAACTATTCATCAGCATCTAAAATTAATATATTTTAAGTTTTTAGTAACTTTTTATTCTTTCTCCAACCAGGCAGCAACTCTATTCAGGACTCCAGGATATGGGCGTCGCCATCTTGACTCAGAAGCATCTCACATACTGAGGAGAGGAGAGTGGCGAGTGCAGGGGGTGAGTCATAGTTGTGCTTTGTATAGACAGAGCAGAGCTGGGGTCAGGGAAAGGACAGCAATCCCAGAATGCAGAGCGACACAGTCAGAAGACACTTCCTGTTTGCAGGCTGCCTGATGCTCCATGAGCTGCCATCTTGGATGTTTAAAGGTTCATAACATGCATTAGATGCAGGTCGGATGATTTTTAATGTGAACAATCTTTATGTACAGGGTGGGGGAAATATATAAGATAGACTCTTATTCAGAGTGAAGGACCGCTTTAATAGTTGGTCTAGGCTGTTTTGAGGTTGTGTTGCCTGTTGGTAATTTAATTTCCATTTTCATTTGTATTTTAGGTGATTCAGGTTATCCCATCCTGCCCTGGCTCCTGATGCCCTTCTTAGGGACCCAGACACCTGGCCTGGAGGTAGTCAACCCCGGCTTCTACTCCAGATTCCTGGCCATCTATAAGCTGGCACCCAGAGCCGTGTGGGCCAAAACACTCAGCAGAATTTGGTGAACACCTCTTTTTGTCATTTGTGATTAATTATATCCCTTGTGTTGTCTGGGTGTTATTGAATAACAATAACAAGTTCAGGTTTTTGGTATTTTCTCTAATTACATGTTAATTGTCACAAGTTGTTGGGTTATGGCATAACTGTGGATGCAGGTCATACTAGCTGGGGAAAGAGCAGGTCTGGCTGCAGCATTGCTGCCCAGCCTTTGGCTCCCCCGTTGGCTCCACATGGGGCTCCATTGTAGACTCTGCAGTGTGGCCTGCACTGGGTCTGTGCTGGGGTCTGCATAGTGTCCTGAGCATTGGTTGGCCCATGGTGGGCTGTGCTGGGAGCACTGGTTTTCTGATTCCCACCGCTGATGCCTTAAACTGCTCTGGGTGACCTGCTCAGAGTGGCTAGTGTGGGTACCTGCGAGATGAACAGCGGGTCCTGGTGCTGGGGCTGTGGCTGCGGTACCTGGGCCAGGTGCTGCTGGTTCCTCAGCCATGCCTGTGTTCCTGGCTCTGGGGGCTTAGGTGGTGCCTATGGTGTGGCATAGTGAGGTCCTAAGTCAGCAGAACAGAAAATCTGACTCTTAGTTGGCTTCTTTTATACCTAATTGAGTGGGTAATTGTATTGGAAACTATTTGGTTTATTATCACAGCCCCTCAAGCAACCTATAGGTTACGCGTGCTTATGGGCGCAAGCACATTTCCAGGGTCCGCCAGGGCACGGCGGCCCACCCCAGCGCAGGTGTACTACATACAGACAACATCCAAAGGACCAACATGGCACCCACTGTGTTCATCCGTGGGTAGCAGGAGGACATTATGATGGTAAGTCATACTTTCATGCCATTCGCCTATGAATGTATGCCGCATTACACTCTTGCCAAGGTGCAAACAGGTGACAGAGTGGCCCCGAAATATGAGTGAAAGCACATGGTGGCACAGTAATGGCAGAGGCCTGGTCTTCCAACGTTACAGGACCACAGTACTTGCCACTGTCACATGGACCACTCTCGCCCCTACTATTGTGGGATGGGAGAGCTGAATTAGTTCGTCACAAGGCTTGGGTACTTGCACGGTCCCTGAAAAAGGGGCAGGGGCATGCATGTGGAGCTAAAGGAGACCCAAACAGAGGACATAAGTTAACAATGCACATCTGTTTGTTATTTGCAGACTTCCACAGAGCATAAGTACTACTTCAAGCCCAACACACATGAAAAGAGGACGTTGACAGAGGAAGTGGCAGCCCAAGTGAGTGGCGAGGGAACATCACCTTACACCTTCACCCAAATAATGCAGCACTGGTCGGACCTCAAATGGCAAAAGTGGCCCTGGGTGCGGAGGTTCTACAGCCAAAACATCCCAGGTAAGAGGATGTACAACAAAGAAGGTGAGCTATCAGGATAATGAGTAACATGTTTTACAAAATTATATTTTCTTTTGTAGTTGGGGAGTTCTAGCTGCGGATCAAAACCACCCAAAGGCAAGGGGTCCAACCAGTGGGACAAAAAGACAGGGTGTAAGGCGGCTGCCCCAAACCCTGCCAATGTCCTCTTTCTCCTCTAAAGCAGCACCATCAGCAATGGAGCCCACTTTAGAACACTTCACAGGGAGAGATCCATATTGACTGAATCCCCCCTCAGTCAATATGGATCTCTCCCTGTGAAGTGTTCTAAAGGGAGACTAGCAGCTTCCCAGGTGAGTAGCTCTCAAATATTTGACTGCATTGCATGTCCCAATTTTGGCGACTCAGAAATAAGAGTTGGGACCACACTAAACACAGAGTGCATTGGCGGGGTGGTGTGGCTTCCACATGTATCTGCAGATATATGCAACTAAATCTCTGTCTTTCCACATAGCTAGACATGTTTGTTGCTTG
Organism: Gastrophryne carolinensis; assembly: GCA_027917425.1. Taxonomy (NCBI): domain Eukaryota; kingdom Metazoa; phylum Chordata; class Amphibia; order Anura; family Microhylidae; genus Gastrophryne; species Gastrophryne carolinensis. The sequence continues at coordinate 310,906,174 of CM051237.1, forward strand.
ATATTTAGATGATGAGTGAGTTAAACTGGACGGTAAATTAGTTCCCAGGCCCTGAATAATAATAATAATTTTGTATAAATAGTGATTGAGCTGCTCCCACCCCCCTTTAGACATTCAGACTACCATGAGTGCACTGGTGGGGGACGATGGGTAGCAAATTAAAATAGCTGGTTACAACAAAAAAGGTATACACCAGAAAGCCATGGCACACCAAGATCAATGGGATCCACAGCAAGTTCTGTCTGGCCATCTAAATTGTATGCGTACGCAAAACAAATACGGCTGCTTACGCATGAACAAACTTTTCTTAGGAAGCAGCTGTGAATGATACGAATGCAATTTTTTCCCTGGTTACCGAGATTATTTCCCCCAAAAAATTCATTTTCGGGCAGCCTCTGAATCAGGCTGTATATCTTGGGGCTGATTTAGCACCAGGTGAAAATTTACATCTGGTTGCAGCATTGCCCCCAAAGCAGGCAATGAAAGTGAATGGCAGTTTTGTCTCTAAATATATAACATGGACAGTGGTGCAATGTATACAAGTTCCTTTATGATTGATTGTTCCCAACAGCCCAGATTTAGGCTTGACAACACCACACTTGTGTGTTGTATATATGTAGCAGAGGCCTCCCTGCAGAAACATAATGGAGCACACAACATTTTATCATATTTTGCTTTTATATATCACTGGCTCCTATCTGAATAAGAGTCCAACTATAGACCTTTCATATTAGAAGGGAAAGAGAATATCAGAATTATAAGATTATTTTTTTTGCTGCCTTTGAGGTCATTGCTAAAATGAAGCCCTGCTGCTTGCCTTTATTAGCCAAACAGGACAGCAAGGCAGGCATTTCCCTTTATAACATAGTAACCCATAGTTCCAAGGATTAAAACAGATTTATAAAAATCCTTGAGGGGCAATATAGAAAAAGGTACATTACAGGTAGAGACTAAATAGATTTTTAGATTTAAGACAACAATACCTCCTGGTCTAAATGAAACATTTAGCTTTTTATTATTATTATTATTTATATAGCGCCATATTCTTCCGTAGCGCTGTACAAAGTTAGAGACAAGCCTAAAAATGCTGTATAGGGATCATTATAACTTAGATGTTACAAAATTCAAACCAGGTGTGATAACAAGAGACAATAACAGAGTGCCCTGCTCTTGCGAGCTTACAGTCTAAAGGATTGGGGGTGGGGACAAAAAGGGGTGGCATTACAAGTGGTAGAACATATGACTTAAAGTGGACCAAAATCCATGCCGATCTATAAGATTCCCGGGCCGATCGATTCTCTCCCCCGGGGCATCCAAAATTGGGATGCTCCACTGTGTGAAACCCCCCAGGTCGCCACATACACTTATCTTGTATCCCTCTAGCAGGGCGCATGCCTGTGCCAGCCATTTGTTAGAGGGAAGCGGGGGATGCGGCCGCAAGCACGCTTGGAGCCACTGGCCTTAGACGAAGGCTTAAGTGGCTGCGCATGCACCATAGGACCGGGAAGAGGTGAGTTGGCATCGGCGATCTAGGGGGTTTCACATAGCGGGGCACCCAGGGGAAAGGATCACTTTAAACCAAACACAACAAACAGTGCTCATATACATCCCTCCCCAGGGCAATTTAGATTGCTGCACATAAAAATTAATTTACCTTTTTCTAAATCCTGCTGTAGTAAATTTTTTAAACAAAAATGGCGGCTCATGCATTTGCAGCTCTCCTGCAAACAGGAAGTGCTGCTGGGCCCAGTTATGTCAATTGAATCCAGGCAGCAGCATGGCTGAGATGCTGGGAGAGGAAGCTCCAAAATCACTGCTACCTATCTTTTCCAACCGTGTCAGGCTGTTGGTCCAGTTTAAGTTTGGCGACATGTGCCCGGTAAAGGTAGTGCTTAAGCCAGGTTATATGCTTGTCTGAAGAGGTGAGGTTTAAGGGCACTTTTAAAGGCTTGAAGTGTTTGAGAGTGATGTATTGAGCAGGGGAGTGTATTCAGCCACGGAAAAGTCTTGAATGTGGGAGTGTGAGGAGGTGATCAAGATGGAGGACAGGAGAATGTCCGAGGCAGAGCGGAGGTCGTCTGGGAAATGAAATGTGGGGAGGGGCCTGGCTGGAGAGAGCTTTGTAGGTTAGTGAATTCAGAATAGATTGGAGGCGTGCCAGCCTGTTTGTTGGTAAGCCCCAAAGGAGAGTGTTGCAGGAGTCAAGTTGGGATATGACCAGGGCATGCACTAAGATTTAAGTGATATCAGGTGTAAGAAAGGGATGGATGTGGGAGATGTTTTTAAGTTGGAGACGACAGGAGGTGGCTAGGGAGTGAATGTGAGACAGAGTCTAGAATAACACCCAGGCATCGACCTTGAGGAGTTGCGATTCTTGTAAGATTATTTACAGAGATTGTTGTATTAGTGAAGGGAGTGATGGGAAGGGATTGGTGGTGGGAAGATCACTAGTTTTGTCCATTTTTGGTTAAAGAGCCAGATGTCATGAGGGAACAAATGGCTGTTAGACAGTCAGGAAGGCGAGAGAGGAGGAAAGAGTGATTTGGGCCAGAGAGGTAGACCTGAGTGTCATCTGCATAAAAGTGGTATTGGAAGCCTATTTAAGTTATAAGTTGGTCAAGACCATAAGGACGGGGAGAGGAAATTGTGTTAGAGTAAGATGCACTAAATGTGTGATCAGAGAGATAGGAGGAAAGCCAAGAGAGTCCAAGACCTTGGATTCCGAGAGAAGAAAGAATTTTGGGAAGCAGAGCATGGTCGATGATGTCAAAAGCAGAGGATAGTTCAAATAGAATTAGAACAAAGTAGTAGCCTTTGGACTTGGCAGTTAATTGATCATTGATGACTGAGGGCAGTTTCAGTGGAATGACTTGAGCGGAAATCAGACTGGAGTTTGTAGACAGTGAGCCAGTTCCAGTTCTGAGTGGACATGTTGCTCAAGAAACTTGGATAAGAAAGGGAGCAGCGAGATCTGGCGGTAACTGGGGAGGGCAGAGGGGTCCAGAGAGTTCTTTTTTTAATAAGCATGCTTATAGTAGTAAGGAAACATACCAGTGGAGAGAAAGAGGTTAAATAGAGATGTTAAGGCTAGAATTGGAAGGATAATGTGGGATGAAATGGGATCAAGCGAGCAGGTGGTCAGGTGGGCCTTTAAGACCAGAGAGGAGAGACCTTGTGCAGTTAGCTGAGGGATATGAGTTAATGTGGGGCAGGGGGGGGCAGTTGGAAGGAGAGAGGCATTCTAAGGGGTGAAACATCTTCAAGTATATGGCAAATTGCTCAGTTGTTATCTGGGAGGATGGAGAGGGTGATGGTGGGCAGAGTAGAGAGTTGAAGGTGTTGAATGGCTGTTTTGGATTCCGGGCCTGTGCTGATATGAGTGATGCAAAGTATTCCTGTTTAGCGCATGAGGGCAGTCCTGAGTTTCTGGAGGGATTTTTGTAAAACTGAAGTACTCCTTCATTTTGGATATCCATAGCCATTCAGCAACTCGAGAATGCTGCTTAATGTTACAGTACTGATGTTAAGCCAGAGTTGTCTTTTTCTGGGCTATGAGGATGGCTATAGATTAGAGGAGCAACAGAATCAAGGGCAGAGGTTAGTGTATTATGGTAGTTTGAAGCTGCAGTTTCTACATTGGTGAATGAGGGCAGGATGTGAAGGGGTTTTAGACAGATTGAAGGTCTAGGTTTCTGAGGTTCCTGCGCAAGGTTGCAGGTTAGTGTGCAGAGGGGTAGTGGTGAGTGTTATTGTTAAGAGATTGTCATCAGAGATGGGGAGGGGGGATACAGAACAGAGGAAAGTGAAGAGTTGGTCAAGCGTGTGTTCGTCTTTAAGGGTGGGGCTAGCAGATCATTGTTTGAGGCCAAAAGAGGTGGTGGGTGGTAGTAATCTGGTGGCAGCAGGGTTGTTGGTGTCAACGGGTATGTTAAAGTCACCCATGAATATAGCCGGGATGTCTGTGGACAGGAAGTTTTCACTGGCTCTAGGGACTCACAGAAAAAATGACTGCGCCAAGCAGGCTAGTGTATAGCGTGCCCGACTTGCCTTGGACCAGCAGTTTTGGTAGTATCGTGGTTAACCATCAGTAATCATGGTCAGCTTAAATTGCAATCCCAAGTATGTCACGGTGTCAACTTATCACAAGCAATGTCACAGCACACAGGTATGGTAGCCGAGGGTACTGATTCATGATTGCACCTCAGCGCACTCGCACTCATTTCCAACTGCCTCATCTGTGTAGTAGCCCCAGAAGACATCTTACACAGGAGGCTACAACAGCCTTCCCTTAACATGGTTTTGGAAAATCTTTCTGTCTGTCCCTCTGGCTTCCCCTTATGAAACCTTTGCTCAATACAATGCTGCCTGCCATTTTTCCTCCAAAAAGCTTCCAACCTTAGCAATTTCCTGTTGTTCTCCAAATGTATCTTATGCCACATGGCTCATCCTAAAGGGCAACTTGGAGATATCATTCTGAGCTTCTTTCATTTGTGGTCTTATGCCCCCATCTAGTGACCAAAGTGGGAATATAAACACATTTTTTATTTTACTGGACAATTCGCACATAAATCCCTTTTTCAGCACTCAAATTTGAGAGCATGTTTTTGTATACTAGCACACAACTGCCTAAGCCAAATAAACAGGGTGTTCTGGTATCTCCTGGCTTCCAATTCCGGGAGCGACTACCTAATACAGCGAGGCTTCTTTTTCTCTGGATTGGCGCAAGGAGTGTGCTATCGGGTCCCATTAAACCTATGTGAACCACATTTGGTTCAATCATAAAATGAGTGTTTTCTTGTGGATGTGTGTTGACGCAAGTTGAAAAAAACATTATTGAAGGATGCTGCCCTGTCCCCTCCCCACACACACATATATACTGAAAAACTAAAAATAAATACTGTATGTCACATCAGAAGTAATATATAAACCTTATACATGTCCCAAGCCCAATTAAACAGAACTACAATACCAGAGACATATGTTAAGCATTTCTATGTCAGCCTTTGACAGTGTGAGCAGGGTTTACTGAAATACACTTCAACAAAATCTTCAGGAAATACAGCAGCTGGGTAAAGACATACAAGAAAGATCAGGCGAAATACAAAAAAATAGTACATTGGATGATTGTACAGTTCAAGGACGCTACTATAAACACTGCACATATATGAAAATATATTTTTTAAAAATCTATATTTGATTGCCCTGCCAAGCTTGACGGGATTTGTAATCTTGCATTTTTAAAGCATATTCATATATTACGTGACCACTTTCAGTCGTGACGCAGTTTGTGACCTACTAAAACAGTACAAGACGGACATGTCAATCCAAGGTATTAGACCGCATTTTTTGGCACTATAAAACGGACCTGACCATGAGGAGGAAAATATATTCTGCTAAAATTCCCCCCAGAAACCTAATAACAGTTGATGTGCAGAATCCCCCCAGAACCTTATAACAGGCAGTGCGCAGAATCACCCGCAATCACACCATAACAAGCAGGGTGCAAAATTCCCCTCTATTTCACCCCTTAACAGGCAGGGTGCAGAACTGCCCAGAACCCTATTACAGGCAGAATCCCCCAAATCACCTCATAACAGGCAGTTTACAGAATCCCACAAATCAGCCTAAATCAAGCAGGGTGCAGACCCCCCCCCCCAAGAACCCCATAACAGGCATAATACAAAATTTCCCCAATCACCCTATAACAGGCAGTGTGCAGAATCCTACAGATTACTCCATAACTCCCTGTGCTAAGGCAGTTACAACAAAAAGACTCCTTGCCTCACCTGGGATCCAGGCACACAGGATGCTGCCATAAAGCATTCTGTGGGAGTGCCATCTGCCAGTTTAAGTGAATAGGTGAGTGGGGCCCACACAGAGCAGGGGAAGCCCCTCTTGTGGAGTAAATCCAAGATAGCTGTGCCCAGCAAGAAGTTTTTTTTTTTGTACTCACCTCACCGGTATTCCCATGCTGCTGTTCTTGCTGCACATGAGGGTAATCAATGGCACACGCGTGCCTATAGGGTGAGTGGACTTTTCCTTTACCAGATGCCCCAACACACACATTAGCTTTATAAGAGAAAGGGAAAAAGTATGGTAATGGTTATATATTTTTATTACAAAAGCCTTTTTTTAAAAACTTGACTATGGTTATGGCCTGGAAGTATGAGCTGCTAAAAAGTTATACACATTATATGAATAGCATAGTTACTCTATTATTTTGTGAAGATATTTCACTATGGCAATATGCTTTTCGGATTGAATGCTTGTTTAGCAAGATATACTTGTGCATTTTGAACATCTTTGCCAGGCCCTGCTCTAGGTTTATGTAAGCCAATGGGCAAGAGAGCCTCAGTGGTGCCCCCCTTTGCATTATATTGCATCCCATCTTATGGTATGTGATGTGATGTCACCCCTCAGCTCCGTTGCCACTGATAGGTCCTCCACTGATTGCCTTCAAGTGCTCACTGCCCTCTCCACTACCACCAACTGTTTGCTAGCTGGCGCCATTTTCTTTGATGCTGCTGATCATCCTCTGGTATTGGTTGCTTTCTACTCTACTGCTGCCAATCACCTTCCATTCCTTATTGCTTTCTACTCTGCTGCTGATCATCCTTCAATATTTGCTTTCCTCTCCACTACTGCTGAAGAGCCCAATATCACAGCCAATTGTCCTCTAGTCCTCACCATCTTCTGAGCTGCCACCAATCACTGTCCTATTTAATTTGCAGCTAAAGTCTTATGAACCACTTAGTAGCTCAAGTGTGCAAAAACTTCTTAGGCATTTTCTTCACCAACAATAATAGACATGTTTATATGTGTACTAAGGTACATTTTCCAGTTAAATACCTTTGTAGAGTTTTCATAATGAATTCTACCAACTCTAAACATACACAGAACAACATAATTTCAGTTAACAACCAAATATACTTGTTTCAGAATTCTGGTTGTGCATCATTTAAGCTAAATAATTCCGGCTATTCTGTGAGTTCATCCCACAGATATGTTTAGACAGGTCCAGATACTTTTAGGCCTTTCTCAGAATTCTTTAAATACCTAGTAAAACTTACACATGGAAAATTTACAGAAAACGCGAATATTACTGTGATCATTTATCACAACATCCAACATAACAAGCTGTAATTTCTGAAGATATTTGTACACTATTAATACAGAGGCATTAATATAAATAACTATATTTATATAATTTTTAAAATGTACATAAAAATACATTAGCTATGTGTTTAAATTCCGCACCACAACATTAAACTAAATTAAGTTTGATATCTGTGGCCGTGCGGTGGTGGAAGACTAATCCAATATAAATACAACAAAAGTATTATAGTGGTGAAGCCAGCAATTCACCCCACTTAGCTTCACACCATCGCACCTCCTCCACAGTAATTAATAAACAAATCAAATAATCATAATGAATTCATAAATAATTTATTAATAATTACCCACAACAATCACATAACAGACAGTTAAAAAACATTTAAGACAAAACCATACATCTCCCCAGGGCATCCCAAATTATCTCAAATACCCATAACAATAATTTCTAAAGTGCCTAAGTGCAAATCTGTGCAAATATAACATTAATAATCCAACATGTGGCAAGACAAAGAAGATAAAGCAGATCAAAAACGATGAGAATACAACAAATCAATTAACGCACACACATCACCTGAGTGAGCACAAATGTGTTCAAAGGAATGCCCCAGTCGAGTCACGGTCCCCCCAACGCGTTTCGTGGCCCCCCGCTAACAGGCCACTTTATCAAGGTTCGTTGGTGCTGCCCCATTAGTGCCCTTTTTTATATGAGACTGTTTTAATCAAAGCAGGACGCGCGCCGGGCGCGCAGCACGACCCCGGCCAGAAGCCGGCTGCACGCACACAGGCAGCTACGTCCCGCACTCCAATAGGAGTAATTCACGGTCCGATGGCTTCACAACCCCGCCCCCCTACATAAAAATACATGAAACAAATAATTCTAAATATTAGACTTGGAGATGTATCAATTGAAGTGAATGATTCAGTATCTGTTAATGGCAAAATTATTAAGGATTTTTTAAGACTGGACGAAATTAGGTCTTTTAAATCAGATGACAACCGGGTGTGAGAGAGGGCGACCTGGTTTCTACAGGGATCTGCAATCCTTGTGAAAGTCCCTTACTGCATCACAGTAAGGGTCGGCCCCCACCGTGCCTGGCCTGGCATGCTGCAGGCACTGAATGCTCTCCATCACAGGGAGGGGCATTTATACCATGGAAGATTAACTGGGATTCCCTCTAGCGTCATAGAATAGCAGGAGGGTAATCCCAGTGTAGCCATGCGCAAGGGTATATATGACCTAGTGTCTGTCAGGATTCTAAGCTGTAAGAACATGGGAACTTTGCCCCCTTGAAGTTTACATGATTGTCGCTAATGCTGGTGGAAAAGGAGCTGACAGGGAACTCTTGGGAGCCAGGAGAGCAAGAGAGCAGTGCCCAGCACTGCATAAAGACAGGGGAGGGACAGCAGCTCATAGTGACCAACATTAACAGATTTTCTACTATTTTTATAAAAGCCGAACACTTGTAATTATTGCCAACTCCTTCCAATAGAACTGCACATGCTCATTTTGTCCTCATTTGCCAGCGATCAGTTGTGTATTTGCAGAAATACACAACTGAAATTAAACATAGCCTTTACTGAATTCATAAAAAAAATATCCAGTGCAATGAGTTAAAAGGTGATGTGGTCATGATGTCTCCTTCCACATTTCGGGTAGAAGCACCTACCCTGTATCAAGCCTAGGATTCAATAACCAGTGCCAGAATATAAAGGAGGGGGGAGTAGGTGGGTAGAAATGCTTAACCAACCCCACTCGTCCCTCTAACTAGTACAAAGCCCCATCTTTACCAGTCGGCACCTTACTCCTGATGGCTAAGCCAACACTCCTGTGATGCACAGAAGTGAAAGATATGGTCTCTATATTCATGAAAATGTAAAGGAGGGCTCATCACGGCATGAACTTTTGAAAGGTTGCATTGCTTATTTTTGTTGGGCCGTCTTTTCAAGCAAGTCACACCAGGGTGGAACTAAAAATAATAATAGTCTTCTGAATTCTAAGCAGTCAAGAAATCTGAACATCAAATGGATGAATAGTCTGAATGGCTGATAGATGAAGAGAAGAGGTCAGGAGGTCAGCCACTTTCAAGCTTAATGAAGCACTTTAGATATGCATACACTCTTTGCAATAAGATAGAATTAAATGATGCTCTGCTAGAAGGTATAGTCCTAAATGGTTTTTCATTCCAATAAAAAAATACTGAATAAGACTAATCAAACTAGGGTTTCAAAATTAAATATATAAATAAAACATGTAAATCAAACTTTAGTATGGATAATTTGTTCATAATTATTATGATTTTTAAGCCTATAAAATGTCTCATTAAAGTCCTGGAAAAAGGAAATAAATGTCGACATGCCAGATTTAAATTTAATTACCTTTATAATTATATTTATTGTATCAGTAAAAATCTGTAATTAAAATTATCATGGCCTTTTCAAGCCTAATACTATATTTCATTTCTGCAAATACACAACTGATCACTGGCAAATGAGGACAGAATGAGCATGTGCAGTTCTATTGGAAGGAGTTGGCAATAATTACAAGCGTTCGGCTTTTATAAAAATAGTAGAAAACCTGTTAATGTTGGTCACTATGAGCTGCTGAGCATGGGTCTCTCCCAGCAACTGAATCAGAAAGCTTGAAAGTATGCTGAGGTGCTCAGCAGCCGTAACACTGGACCAGTCCTCTACAGACTGATTAGGGCTTAAAAAGTAAGTTTACATTCAACAGCATTTTTAAAAGTTTCCATTACTGTGTGCCAAAATGATGTCCTCAAGATGCTGACCTTATCTGTTATTTTTTTTTTTTTTGGGGGGGGGGGGGGTTGCAACTCTAGCAACAATGTGTTTACCTTAGCAATCATACACACACTGTTTTGTTTGGTGTACAGAGCAGAGACTTCCTGTCTCTGGCTTACTAATCATCTCACTGGCTGAGGCAGAGATGATGCTCCCTGTTCCTGGGCTCACATGCTTAACCCCTCCTGTGTTATTCAGCCTTTTTAGGTAGAAGATCCCAATCTTGTGTTCCAGTAGCTATATGGTTGCTGGCAGTGTGGGGAGGAAACGCTGTGATTACCGCTGTCTGATTTTTCCAAGTGCTGCTATGTGGGGGGAGAGGAACTAACCCTTGTCAGTGGAAGACTTCTAAGATTTGTAAACAGAAACTATATTAAGGGCTTTACTACAGGCCAAAAAAGCTGCTCCCACTTGAGCAACACAGAGCCACAGGAATAAAAGAACCATGGAAGCTGCATGCTGATAAGCAAGTCACATGTAATCACATGTATCACAATCCTAACTCAAGTGTTCATTTTATGGTGGTGTGGAAGGACCTATGATTTTTTTACTCATAGGTCCTTCCACACCACCCTATTACCACATTCATATGTAACACTCTCCACATGCCACCAATACACATCCTCTACTCCTCAAATATATGGATTTACAGCACACCCCCCAACAACCTTAAATCATAAAATTTCTAATACTCAACCCATCTAAACCATATCTTCCAACTATTAAGGGTGGGAAAGAGAGACAATTTTGATATTAAGCCACACTTCCTCAATAACGGATAGATAGAAGACAGGTTGTAACAGTTACAATATAAATACTTTGAATAGGTGAATGAATCATATATTGATGCAGATTTGCATGTTAAACCTCAAAGAGGGAAAATGAGAACAATGAGGAACAGGGTGACATGGACACTTGGGAGGCATGCTAAACACCTATTGATGCTAAACACACAATTATAAATATCTTGTTATGGTGCCAGAGATTTCACCCAGGGGTGGTGTTTCTCTATCAATGTCACCCAGTTCCTCCAAGCCACTGCTGCCACCTCTACTTGCCAATGTGCCCCTCCCATATCACTCTCCTTGCCACCTCTCATTCTTACTAAGCCTCTATTTACCTAAACCCTAGTACTAATTAACCCTCACACTTTCCTCACAGCAGGTCAGGGGCCATAGCAGATGACTCAGAGGGCCACAGGTTAAGCCTATGTAGTATAGGACATTTAGGACAAACAAATATAATTACGAGCTTATAAGTATTTTTATTCAGACAGGTGAAAGGCTTTGCACGTGCATGCATGTGACTGTGCATGGAGTCCATTGCTGCTGAAAATGCATCTGGACTTTCATTACAGAATTTGCAGTCGATGCATGTATGTGCGGCTCTCAAAAAAAAGTGAACAGAATTGTTGGCGGTGCTTTGCGAATCCTGCAGCAAACCAAGGGCACAGAGCCAGGTAGCTTGCCATACAATTACAGTTTCTCATTACAGATATTAATTTATATAGTCACACCCAGTTTATTATGCATCTTTAACCAGGCACTGACAGATTTGGTGGGAACATGTGACTTCATCATCAGCAACTTTCTTTTATTTATGATGGCTTGGCTTTAATGAAAAATGTTTTTAACATAATTTCCTTAGTTATTCTAAATATAACCCAGGCTGCCACTTGTGACATGTTTGCTTCTATTTTGTATATAGGAAAAAGAACCATGGAATGAATATAATACGTGTAGCAGGTTGGCATCAAACAGCAGGCTTCTTCTCGGCTTTATCATGATCTAGACCCAAAGTTCAAATAATGCCCTTATTCATCAAGCGATAGCGCCAGGTAGTGTCTGACGAGCGCCAGGTAGCGGCAGCTAACGGCGACTACCGACTCAAGTACGCCCGCGGCGGTCACAATGACGCATTTATCAAGCAAAATGAGGCTAGCGCCGGCGAGAGCGACGGCTAGCGCGGCATTCATCATGAAGCCGCCTGGACTGAACAGCGCCGCTGCAAATTCCCTCACAGCGCCAGGTATGAGCTGTCGCTCCCTGGCGATGTCCAATGCATTTCAATGGAGCAAGCTATAATTACTCATAATTAATTGGTATTATTTTTTTAAATTTTTTTTTTTAATGTCAAAAAATCGGAGAACACTTCTGCAATGTTAGGATTTATTTTTAAGTCAAAAAAAAAAAAAAAAAAAATATGTGCAGAATTGATCTAACAGGTCTGAGATTAATGTATTCATATAACAAAATGATTCTAAAAACATGTATAATGTTACATTAAAAAAATATGGTTGTTTAGGGGTTAAAAACTAGTTAATACAGATCGCCGCCAGCGCTCTGGGGTTTAAACAAGGAATGGACAGCGACAGCACATTCGGAGCGTGATTTGTTAATGAATATGAAGCTAGCCGTTCGCTCTGGCCATTCGTTGTCAGGCGCTCACATACAACGCTGGACCTGTGAAACAGCGACCCCCCAGCCCGTATTCAACATTACCGCACACCGACTGAGTCGCTGTCATCAAGCTAACGCCGGCCAAGCACAGCGAATACTGGCTGGCGCTGAAAAAATCACGCTACAGTCGCTCATCTGTCGCTACCTGGCGCTATTGATGAATCGGCCTCCCCGTCTTCCAAACTCCAGCTCATGTCAACAAAATAATGCCATATTTCTGTATTATCAACAAATATCCTTGTATGAAAAATAAGAAACAGCCGAGCATCTATTCCGGAAACGAACTTACTTCTTGATTCCTCTCACACCAGAGTTAACAGGAAAATAACTCTTCTGAGGTCCTTCCTCAAATTCTTGACACACTATAGGGTCGATTCAAAGAAACATGTAACAGCTTGGATTTGTGTGCCGATCATCCTATTTTTCCCGTCCGCTCGTGCGTTCGTATGAACTTGCGAGTGATTCAATAAGCAAATACGTTTCTATCCTAAAATATACGTCCGTTCGTATGATATCTCCCGAACTTGCCTCAGTCAGTTGACAATCGTAAAAATCACGTTCATGTGCTCACTTGTTGCGGCGGCAGCCTGTTTTTTGTGCTGCTTCCATCGTCCACCTCTTCCAATTACTTGCGTTTGGCTCTGGTTTTCATTGGTTTTTGGCCTCTTAGATTCGTTCGTTCGTATGTATATAAGATCTTGCGCATGCGCACTCTCACCACTACTGCCTCGCGCCAGGCTCCCACTTTCCTTTATGAACCATAACACTTACCTAAACCCCTTAGCGCTTGCATCCTTCTTCATTTCTCGGTCCCTAACACTTACCTAAACCCCTTAGCGCTTGCATCCTTCTTCATTTCTCGGTCCCTAACACTTACCTAAACCCCTTAGCGCTTGCATCCTTCTTCATTTCTCGGTCCCTAACACTTACCTAAACCCCTTAGCGCTTGCATCCTTCTTCATTTCTCGGTCCCTAAAACTTACCTAAACCCCTTAGCGCTTGCATCCTTCTTCATGTTGACGACCCTAAAACTTACCCAAACAACATAATGTACATATGTCTATATGTTTCTAAGCGTGTTTTTTCGTGTTTGTGTAAATGTCTTTTTGTGCGCATATTAGAAATAACACATTTATGAAGGGTTAAAATATTATTTATTTTAAATAATTTTTTTTTTTTTTTTTAGTTTCTTTTAAAAACATGTTAAAAATGTGTAACATTTTTTGTTTTGTAAAAAATATAAAATTCAACTTTTGAATAACAAATTTAAAACTATTTTACAAAAGTAGCCAGGACCAAGGGCACTAATCCTCCTCCTCTTCCTCATCTGTTGGCCCCAACGTCGCCTGTATGGCCAGCAGCTCGGCCACCAACTCCTTTATTCTTTTTTTTTTCCCCTCCAATGTTTTTGGGATCATCCCTGTAAGCAATAGAGAAATAAACCTAAATAGGAGTACCAGACCGGTTTGTATGCTGGAAATAGATTTGGGGTTAATTAAATACATGTAAATGCATGACATATGTCATTCTTCAAAGGGATAAAGTAAATGCATTTCCCACAGGTAAGTATTGAAACTCCTTAAACCGGACCTTCTACATTATTTAATGAAAAGCAATAACTAGTCCCAAATGATTCGGCACCAGATCGAAGTATATTTTGGGGGATTTAGGATTACTGCGCCGCCATCGGGACTCCGAAGCATAACAGTTAATGAGGAGAGGAGAGTGGGATCAAGTACAGGGGAGTAGGTTACAGTGGTGCTTTGGGAATACAGAGCATAGCTGGGTTCAGGGAAAGGTCATCAGTCCCACAATGCATGGCAGCACCTTACTTTTTCAAATCTGTATCCCATGCAGCATGTAAATATTGCGCATTCAATATTCCGCCATATTGGATGTTTACAGGCTCCTAACATGCATTAGATGGCTGTAGGCTGTTTTTCAATGTTCCCAATCTGTATGTACAGTGTGTTGGCTAAATATTAGCTATGTTCTTAATACGAGTTAGGGTCCGCTTTAAGCTAACGAAGTGGCCACATGAAAGTGTTAACTACACATTGGCTACGCCTTTAGTTATGTGTGTGTTATTAGCTAACAACACATTAATATGAATAATGGCATGGATACTTACTGAGTTGGTGGCCGACAGATGGCTGGTTGGGGCCAACAGGCTGCCCTTGGTCCTGGCTATGCTGTGAAGAAGTCCCTGGAGAAACATGTGACATTTGGTTAGTAGTTGTATAGAGTCACTATTCCCAACATATCTGGCTCCCAGTCTGGCTGACATCACTCACCTTCGCCAGGATCAACTTCCAGCATCTCTGCTGCCTCCTCCTCCACTATCTCACCCGCACCAGAAGCTTCTACAAATACATAATAAAGGATAACTTAGTTTTTGGCCTGCCATGTATATCTTTGTGCCTATACATGAAGAGTGACATACCAGAGCCTTCCCCATGCCTGGCCAGGTATGACTCCACGCCCACGCGGTTGGGCCCCTCCTCTGTGGTAAGGTCCAGGGGCTGGTCTGAGGAGGCCACAGAGGAGGGGTAGGTCCGTCGCCCGGGAGATCCACCACCTTCACTCACAGATGCAGAATCATGCAGCACTGGTCGGCCTGTGCGCCTCCGGGTGCGGCGAATTCTGAAATCCATTTCCAACACTACCAAAGAAAAGTCATTATAAATAAAGGCATAACTTATACATTTGGAACATATACCATGCAATTGCTTTGTACTTACTTGGGAAATGGATTCCAAAAAACCTCCGCACCCGGGGCATGTGCAGACGTTTCAGGTCCGACCAATGCTGCATTATCTGGGTGTGAGTGAAGGTGGTGCTGGTCACACGGTGTATTTCCGCGATGATCTCCCGGGCGATGTCCCTTTTTTCAAACACATTGGGCGCGAAGTCATACCGGCGCTGAAGCATGATCTGAAAAACATAATGGACACAGAGCTTTTACTTTTACACACAGAGCCATATGTGTTGCATCACAAGTAGCGAATGTCATGTCATTAACACACACATTTAGAGTGCCAGCCATTTTTGGGGAGTGCCTTAAAGCGGACGTTCACTCTGATTCAGAGTCTGGTCTTATGTTATATGTTTCACACACCATGTACATACAGATAGCCAACATTACAAATCAGGCCACCTGCCTGGCATGTTATGATGGTTTGAACCTCCAAGATGTCGGCTTATGTAAAATGCCTTCTTTGCAGGCAGCCTGCAAACAGGAAGTTCATGCAAACTGTAAGTGTGTGTGCTGCTCGGCATTCTTGGACTGATGACCTTCCCATGACCACAGCTCTGCTGTGTCTGAACAAAGCACAGCTTTAACCCACCCCCCTGTACCTTATCCCACTCACCTTTCCTCAGTAAGTGTGATGCTTCTGAGTACAGATGGCTGCGCGCATCTCTTAAATTCTTGAGCAGAGTTTCAGGCCAGTGGAGCCAAGACTAATAAGTTATTGCCTTCAAATGGACCATTTGGAAATGTCATAGTCTGTGTACTGGTTTTTTTGTTTTTATTGCTTTTTAGTCAATCAGGCTGAAGGCCCGGTTTCTGTCTTTTTGGCCGCGTGTGTTGCTTGCCGTTGTGTTTTGATGTCTTAGGCAAACAGTGGTCCTCAAACATCCGCATCAAGGTCCGAGACAGGCCAGGTTTGACAGCTAGCCACGCTACTCCACAGGTTAATTACCTGTTGCTAAGCCAGAGCAATTGCCCGAATTAGGACATCAGCATAGAGAGGTGAAAACGTGGCCTGGCTAGGCCCTTGAGGATGAAGTGTGAGGAGTCTGTTCTAAAACATTAAGATCTCCCAAACTAGTTGCAACCGCATCATTTACATTTAGTACATCACTCAGTATTAGCTTAAAAGGCAGAGCAAGGCACTTACCAGCATGAGGATCTCTTCCTGTTGACGGGTGAAGATAGTGGGCGCCATCTTTATGCTTCTTCAAGGCAGCAGATAAGTGAAACCCCAGCGGTTTCCTGGTTCCGCACGAACGTACGTCCGTACGAGCGCGTAGTCGTGCGCATAGGCGTCAGACGCTGGGCGCATGATTTAAAGGTCCCTGCACCCAAAGCTCATTCTCTTTGAGCTTTTGGACAAAATGGCACCAAAAAAGGCAGCAGCTAAACGCGCCCAGCAAAGCCAGACCTCTGAGGGCCCAACCACCAGGTCCCAGCAACGACCGAAGAAGCTAAGGTCCCAGAAGGCCCAGAAGGCAAGTACCACCTCGGCCCCACCAAGGGACACTGGACCCTCCCTTTCCCAAAAAAGGGCCCCAAAGGCACGTGCCCCTGCGGCCAAAAAACAGGCCACAGCAGCCACCACCACCTCTGCCCCCAGAAGAGGCCGCCCAAGGGAGCCCACACCACCCATGCTTTCAAGCCGGGCACTTAGCCAACCAGGCCCCACAGCAGTGCCCGAAGCACATCCAGCCCGCACAGAAGGGCCCGAAGCCCATCCAGCCCGCGCAGAAGGGCCCGAAGCCCATCCAGCCCGCGCAGAAAGGGCCAAAGACCATCCAGGCCCCACAGCAGTGCCCGAAGCACATCCAGCACGCACAGAAGGGCCCGAAGCCCATCCAGGCCGCGCAGAGGTGCCCGAAGCCCATCCAGGCCGCGCAGAGGGGCCCGAAGCCCATCCAGCCCGCGCAGAAAGGGCCAAAGACCATCCAGGCCCCACAGCAGTGCCCGAAGCACATCCAGCACGCACAGAAGGGCCCGAAGCCCATCCAGGCCGCGCAGAGGGGCCCGAAGCCCATCCAGCCCGCGCAGAGGGGCCCGAAGCCTATCCAGGCCGCGCAGAGGGGCCCGAAGCCCATCCAGCCCGCGCAGAGGTGCCCGAAGCCCATCCAGGCCGCGCAGAGGGGCCCGAAGCCCATCCAGGCCGCGCAGAGGTGCCCCAAGCCCATCCAGGCCGCGCAGAGGTGCCCGAAGCCCATCCAGGCCGCGCAGAGGTGCCCGAAGCCCATCCAGGCCGCGCAGAGGTGCCCGAAGCCCATCCAGGCCGCGCAGAGGGGCCCGAAGCCCATCCAGCCCGCGCAGAGGTGCCCGAAGCCCATCCAGGCCGCGCAGAGGGGCCCGAAGCCCATCCAGCCCGCGCAGAAGGGCCCGAAGCCCATCCAGGCCGCGCAGAGGTGCCCGAAGCCCATCCAGCCCGCGCAGAAGGGCCCGAAGCCCCCGACCTGGCACCAGCCGGGAACATAGCCCCTGACCTGGCACCAGCCGGGAACATAGCCCCCGACCTGGCACCAGCCGGGAACAGAGCCCCCCAAGAGGCCAAAGAATGGCCGCCCGGACCACATCTACACCTGGAAGTTCGGTGGGCAGCCATGCAAGAACACCCAGTCCCTTGGCCAGTCCAGTCCAGTCATTGGGAAGCCAGCAATCCGTCCATTCCCCTACCCAGCCCCAGGCCATAATGTCACCACATGTGTCTGCACACATGGAGGAGCAGCCAAGCCAACCATCTGGCCGCACATTGCGCCGCGGCCAGTTGAGTGGGAGATTCTCCCATGACCAAAATATGGCATTGGCTAGTGGCCTTACATTATACTATGACGAGCTCTATGGGAGCAAATCAAAACACACCACGAAGCAGCGCAAGATGGAATTGTTTGAAACCATCCTACGACAAGTAAATGCAGCGGGGGAAGAGAGGAAAGATGTGCCACAAATTCAAAAGAAAATCTCGGATCTGAAATATGCTGTACGTCAAAAAGAGATTAAAAGGCATAATTACAGGTAAATAAATGATGTTTCCAAATATAAGGTTTAGGATGTACTGTATGCACCTTTTCTGAGTACCAAACGATTTTCTCTTTTCAGCATGAAAACTGGAGGTGGCTTTCCTACCAAATTGGAGTTTACCCCTGCTGAGGAGATTGTGCTGGGCCTTCTCCATCCGGTCGCGGTCGGTGGCCATGCGGGTCTAAGGGACACAGACTCACCGACCCGTACCCACGGTGAGTACTCTTAATCTGCATGTTTGCCTGTTTGCTACAAAATATAAAGGTCACTAGTACCAAGATGACGGTATGGCCCTATGGTGTGGCTTGCTTTGGCTCGCACTACTGTGCCTGTTTGTGTCCTGTTTTGGTCCCTGTGAATCACACATTTAGGACCACATACATTATGTAAAAGACCAATTAACCCAAAATATTTGTCAACTAACGAAGTTTATCCTGAAAAGTTTTAGATTTGGACTCAATCACAAAACACACAACATTAGGGATGTGTTGGCTATTTGTTGTGTGAGTTGTGTTTGAGGTAACAATTTAATGACACACCCCCAAACATATCTGACCTAGAGCAGCGAGACTCAACTGGCGGCCCGGGGTCCCAATGCGGACCTTGGCACCAGATTCCCGGACCCCTGCCCAGACAGCACTGCACTCAGTTACTTCTGTGTTGACGTGCTCAGAGCTGCCCCCTTGATCGGCGATGTAGTGGTTGGTCTCCTGCCCAATGTCATGGCTCCCTGAAACATAGCATTGCAATATGAAGTACTGCACAGGAAGTGGCATTGCAAGGTACACAGTAACTTGGTGCATCTTTCTCTTGGTCCAATCCTGTCCCGCTGCCCCAGCTCGGCCCCATCTGCCACAGTCCCACCATCTGCCCCCCCCCCCACATAAGCCCCATACATTTCTAACATATTTGCTCCATCCATCCCATCACCATCAATTCCTGACCTCCCACCTTTAGCCATCCAATCCCTGTCCCCTCAGCTCTGCCACATCCAGCCCAGCAAGGGCAAGCAGCCTTTATTAGTTTGCACTTGGCAATCTCCAGCCCCTCCCCCAGTGTGTTTATTTCTAACTAGACACCCCCTGCGACAGCCCCATGGCCAGACATTCACCTCTCACCACATACCTTTAAATGCACCTTTACAAGAAGTGTTTGAGTACCCCTGACCTAGAGAATGGTAGTCAAATTCCAAATAGTTGCTGTGCAAGTAGTATGCTGACTGGGTACACTTCCTGACTTTGAAATGAGGTCAGTTAGCAGTTTTCTCGAGCCATTGCACCTATCTAAAATTGCGTGTATTTTAACAATTGTCCCCATTGCTGTAGAGTTGCTTAATATTACAAAAAGTGGCTTATTTTAGTAACTAAAAAAAACATGCTTATGTGTGTGTTTACCTGGTTTTGTTTTCTCTTCTTCAGCCCAGCATGACCCCTCAGCAAAGGTAAACTCACCACCCAGGTTGCTTATGCCTACCAGGTCCGTACAGCATAGGAGCCCAGATCCGAGATTTCCGGTAAGTTAATTTAGTACCATAAATACTACCAAGTGCTTAAGCATGTGTTAAACTGATGGAATCCCAAATTTGGACGCCAACTTACCCTTTTTTTTTATATGTCCCTACAGACCCGCACAATCATGGAAGATATCATGGAAATGGAGGAAGCTGATGTCTCCCTGCAGGGCACGTCCGATGACCTCCCCCTGGGTCCCAATCTGGAACTGCTCCCTAATGTTTCTCTGGCCAATCCTCAGCAGCAGAGTGAATCTCCACCCATTGCGCATGCACATGGGGAGACTGACACAACAGTCCCCAGTGTTCACTCTGCTGCTGAGGATTTGCAAAGCATGCCTGTTGCTGTTGAGGGGACGACACCACGCGGCAGGGCACGCCCAAGAGCCAGGGTAATTGTGCGGCAGACTCCATTACGCCGCCCCACAATTTCCCAGGGGAGGCAGAGTGCCCTGCTTCAATTATGGACCCAAGAGAGGGACTCCTATGAGGCACAGCTCGTTAATGAGCGTGAGGAAAGGCATGCCGACATGGTCAACATCAATACCAGCTTACAGGGCATCCTCGCGGAGTTGCGTACCCTCAACAGCAACATGGTAACTGCAAGTAATGGCATCCAGTCAGCCATGGCTGAGATGACCAATATGCAGAGAAACATTATGGAGCAGTTTCAAATTCACAATGCAGCCATGGCCCAGGCTAGGTCCCATCCCCACGGACCTCCACCTGGGTATTATGGGCAGCCACCCTATTAAGCCATGATTGTGTGGGACATCTTTTCTCTTACCCCCCACTGTATTTACTTGTCTTTTTAGGTTTCAAACAATCCATTTTGTGTTGCTCATGCAGGTTGTGTTTTGTATTTGCTCCCATATAGCTCCTTAGAGTAATGATTAAGGCCACTAGCCAATGCCATAGGTCTATGTGGAGTGTATCTGGCCACTTATGGCTTGAAATATGTATTTGGTTTGTGCTCCTCCTGTTTGCAGACATGTTTGTGTGACATTATGGCCATGCCCAAATATCCCTGGGCACAGGCAATATTAATGACTGGACTAGGCTGGCCTTTGGACTGGGTGTCCTTGTTTGGTTGTGCCACTCACTTCCAGGTGTAGATGTGTTTTTTTTTTGTTTGGTTATATCATGCCTTTTTAACCACAGTTGTATGTGGAATGTTTTATGTTAAGCCAAATAACTATAATTATACAAAGTAAAAAAAAATTTAAATTTACTATACTTGTGGCGTTTTTAGTGGAAACACAGTTTAAATCAGCTTGGGCGAAACCAGATCCTTTTTGGTTTAAGAGGTGTAACAATGCAAATATCAAGCTAAATAAACAACATGAAATACATTAGGCAACAATTAAGGGAACAATTTTTTAATTTAAGGTAATGCCACATTACGGCAAAACAACATATTGAACCAAAAGGCTAAGACAGACACACAGAATGTTGCCAAACGAAATTAAATTAACTAAAATGCTGCAATATCAAGTTTGCTCGAACTGATTGTCCAGACTCACTGGGTGGGCCAACATAATTTTCGCCATCATCCTCTAGGGCTGTAGAGGGCAGACTATCCACATAACGTGGTACACGTTCTAGTATAGCAAAATTGTGCAAAACAGCACATGCCATGATGATGTCGATCACTTTTTTGGGATCATATTGCAGGGCGCCCCCAGTATGGTCCAAACAACGAAAACGGGTCTTCAACAGCCCAAAGGCCCTCTCCACAACAGCCCTGGTCTTGCGGTGCGCACGGTTGTACGCTTCCTGAGAGGCATCCTGGGGCCGCAGCACAGGCGTCATGAGCCAGGGGAGAAGTGGGTACCCGGAATCACCTTAACAAGACAATGAAATTTCATAAACATTAAAAAGGCAAGACAACAAACACAAAGAATTTGACATATATCCAAATGATGTAAGGTAAAGGGCGTAAAAATACACCCAGGGCACATTAGCAAAATAACTATTGCCACTAATGGAGTACATAAATAAAAATGCCGCTTAAATATACAAAAGAATTATAAAACATCTGCACGGGCAAGGGCAGTTAGAATTTACAGATATTTTGGGTTTTCGGACATGTTCCAATTAGGATGCTGCTGAGGGCCACTCAACATTTATATAAAGAATACAATGTATGCAGTTTAAGTCCACTTTGACATTTAAAGACCAATACTACAAAAGGAACCTAAACTAACAGATACTTGGGTATCAACTCACAACCAATATATTTGGGGACATGGAACTAGGGCCACTCAACATTTATATAAAGAATACAATGTATGCAGTTTAAGTCCACTTTGACATTTAAAGACCAATACTACAAAAGGAACCTAAACTAACAGATACTTGGGTATCAACTCACAACCAATATATTTGGGGACATGGAACTAGGGCCACTCAACATTTATATAAAGAATACAATGTATGCAGTTTAAGTCCACTTTGACATTTAAAGACCAATACTACAAAAGGAACCTAAACTAACAGATACTTGGGTATCAACTCACAACCAATATATTTGGGGACATGGAACTTACAGACATCCTAACTAAAGGGAAAACATTCTGAAGGACAAAGTGAGGCAAGCATTTTGGTTTGGAGTTCCGAAAAGAAGACCCAACTAAAATGCAGTTTCAGGCTTATGTAAAGAATACAAAAACAGAAATATCCACAAATAACAGATTAGTCTGAAATGTAATACCAAATAAATAGGACACACTTACCAAGCAGCCATGCACCCGAAAATTCACCTGACTCAAATCTCCTAAACAACCCAGATCGTCTGAGTATATAGGAGTCGTGCGACGATCCTGGGTAGCCGGCAAGGACACTCAGAAAACGCATGTCCGGCCCAACCACGGCCTGGACATTAAGGGAGTGTCCCATTTTTCGATTCCTTAAGGGAAAAGCATACAAAAAGGGTAATTGATAATTGAAAAAAGGATCCAAAATTTTAAACATGTCTGCACTCTATTGGAAACTACTAATGAAAAGCCTAAATAAGGCATGTACACAAATGAGCCCAAAAAAAATATGCTGCCGCAAAGGAAAACAGGTTACATCACACGTTGGGCAACATAATAAGCTAAAACAAAATATCAATACCTATATATATACTCGTCGGCTGCCCTAGGTACAAGTGCCACATGTGTGCAGTCAACAGCACCAATAACGTTGGGCATGTCGGCCACATTATAAAAACCAAGCTTAATGGCGTTTCTGGCTGCCATATCATCCGGAAAATAAATATATTTTGTTATGTTATGTTATGGCAGCCATGCCTTCCAAAAATTTAGATAGTGCGCAGCTCAGCGTAGGCTGGGACATCCCCACGGAGAGGGCACCCAGCCTCTGGAACGAGCCGTTTGCCAAAAATTGCAGGCAGCCAAGCATCTTGGTCATACCTGAAATTGCAAGCCCCTTCCTTGTGGTGCGGGCTAACCATGGCCGCAGCTCACTATATAATTTATGCAGGGAAGCGCGATTAAGCCTGGTCAGCTCGAACAGCTCAACATCATTCATGCTATCGATGTTCATGCGACGACGCAGGGGCAATCTGCTCTCAGACATCTGGATCAACTCAATGCCAAAAAGCATAAGCCCTTGATGTGCCACAAACTCGCTCCTCTCCATCCTACTCCCGAGGCCAAATAGCTGCCGGCAAACATTTCGTAAAGCAGCTCTTTAATGGGCTTCAAAACAATTAGCAATCACCTCTCTGAATTGGTCGCAAGCCCATGTGAAGGACGTAAAAAATAGGATCTGACGCAAATAATACAATTTGGACGGGAAAAAGACACGAACTAACGCAAAATATACGATTCCCGTACGAAATGCGTATGTTCATATACGTCTATGCGCGAACGATCGTGCGAATACGAAATGGGCAAAAAAACAAGAAAAAATGACAAACACCCACACAAACTTACGATTCTCGATACGAAATCAATTAACTTTTGCTCTTTGAATCGAGGGGTATGAGTCTGGTCATTGTCATTGGTCTCTTTCAGGGCCCACAGTCTATTTATAGTATTAAGAATCGGATGTCTCTCCTGACACTCAGGTCACTGGAGCCCTCCATTTGTAGCCTCCTGGGTGTCTTTATGTACTTATTACTAGCCAATGAGATAATCAGTTCCTGCCCTCTCTAAAACCTGGCATGGACCTGCCAAAATGCATAAGACTCACCACTCCCAGCAGACCTGAATGTCTGCCACAAATTTCTAGCTACTGGGGCACACAGGGTGGAGGGAGCAGAAATGCTATGGCAGCCACGCACTGCTTAGCTTCAGCACCCTGCTCCATCCCCACTCCCTCCATCCTGTGTGCCCCAGCAGCTAGAATGTATGTCTGTTATGCTGGGGGTTTCCACACTGCAGGGCATCCGGATAATCAGGATATCCATTGGAATGCATATACCCAGTCATCAGAGTAAGACTAAAGAGCCTGAGGATAATAATGCAGGGACTACCTGCTAGCTATTGTCCGTTAAAATAAGGTTCCATGATCATCAGTGCTTGGCTGCTTAAAAAAGAAAAGTCTAAATTGCGACAGCAGCAGTTGACGCTGCACAGCAACCACTCAGAATACCCCCAGGGCAAAGAGAGTGGGTAGGCTCTGCTTCCACACTAGGATACCCCCTAATAAATTTAGCAGTGAACCAACAGTTTAGTTTAGACTTTACCTTTTCCAATCACAGCCTACCAAGAGATTTTGTCACCCCCTGTTGCCAGGCTATTTTTCAGCATTTTACAGTATATATGTGATCAACTGTGATTTTTGTTTTTATATATTTTTTATATATTATTAAATTATATATATTTTTTTGTTCAATATGTTTTTATTAGGAAGAAATCAAGGCACAGAGCACATTGACAATTCGGGTCTTAACATACATCATGTATCAGTTAGACAAAGAAAAAGGCAGACAGCTCACGATATAACACTACCACTCCCTAGGCCTAATGCATATGACTTAGTTGGAGGGCGATATCTAAAATCTCCTCCCAGAGCCTCAGCAGGACACCTTCAGCATACCACCCTCCCTTGCTCGACTCTGTCCAGGCCAATTTGGTGACCTCTGAGAAAGACCCCCAAAAGGGACGTCCAAAGTCATTCTGCTCCAGAGCTTCGTAGGAGGGGATGCATCCCAATCATGAGGGCGCAACTTCGTTATATTGTTTTTTTCAGCTTTAGCGTTTCTTGTTTGTAATTTTTTCAGTGCTTTATCAATATTTTGGGGTGTATATATATATATATATATATATATATATATATATTAATTTTCTTTTATTTTTTTAGCATTTTTTTAAATAAAAAATGTACGTTTTTCAAGAAAACCAAATTGCATGTAAAAGTATCATTTCTCCTGATTACAACAGTACCACATATGTAGACACCCATTCCTGCCTAGGAGACTTAATAAAATACAAACTACCTGTACTATCCACAATACCAAGGGTTAAACCCTAATTTTAAATTGCATGGGGTAACCCATCTTCAAGTAAGGTGACCCTTAACTTAGGTTAAGCACTTGGATTAACCAATCACTGTTCTGACAGCTGGAAGTGAGCGGCGGAAGCAGGGAGCAGGGCAGCGGCCAGCTTCTGTCGCTCGCCCCCGGCTTCTGACATCTTGCTCCCACTGCAAAGAGTGGCCATTTATACCAGCGAGTGTGTTAACATCAGCATACTGGCTGGGATACAAGACCCCTCCTTGTGTCAGGGATGGTGATGTCAGAAGCCAGTGTGCGGGACAGAGATCCGATGTTCTCTGCCCCACTAAAAACCCTGGACCCAGGATCAGAGGCCCGCTGGGTGAAGAGGAGAGCCCCTCTGCAGGATCCTGGGCCAAGGTGAGCTATTTCTTTTCTTTTTTTTTTTTTGCTTTAGCGGGGAGAAAATGCCAAGCACATGGAGTCTACGAGCTTGTCACTTAATGGACAGAGAAGCAGCCATGTAGATTAGCGTACTTGGCAGTTAAAGGGATAGAGCACAGGAATCCTTTTTCTGGCTGCCTGTCTTGGCTTGGCAACCTCACAGTAGAAGAGAATAAAGCCTTTTATCCCATGCTATTTAATCACTTATAGCACCCCTTAGATTTAGCTTACCGTGTAGGCAACAACAAAAATATATGCAAGACTAAATAGCCTGAAGAATTTCCACCACAATTAATTGTATTAGCATTTTTTCTAGGGACATCAGCTACAACAATAAATAATTTGTAAAGTCCAAAGCAAGTTTGTCCAGCGTATCCATACAATTCTATATAACCTTTATTGAAGACTCATTAAAATCCACATCCATCAAAATCGGGTGTACATGGCCTGAGGCATGAAGGCAGGAAAACGTTACGTGTTTCAGGCCCGGGTAGGCCCTTAGTCATACAACTAATGGGGCGAGCAAGAGGTCCTTAAATATAGAACAAAAATAGCAATCAACCAATCTGAAAGGGGAAAAATAAATAATTTGTGACTACTTTCCCACATACCGTATATACTCGAGTATAAGCCGAGTTTTTCAGCCCACTTTTTGGGCTGAAAAAAGCCACCTCGGCTTATACTCGAGTCCACCGACGACCAGCGCGCAACAGCCAGGAAGTGCAGCCAGGAAGCGGCGGCGGAGCGGAGGGGCCGGAGGAAAGGAGAGCGGCGGGCGGCCGGACGAGGGGAAGCCGGACCTGAGATGGCGCCTGGGAGGAGCGGCGACGGGACCTCACCTGGGACGGAGCTTGTGTCCCCCGAGAGGCAGGTGTGTGTTGTGGCGGCGGGCACCGGCGGGAGAACGGTGCTGTCGGCTCCCCGTCCGCCGGGCAAAGTAAGAGAAGCAGCTACACCCGAGGTCGCAGGGTGTACCAAGATGGCGGCCGCCGAGGAGCTGAAGGCAGCTACACCCGAGGTCGCAGGGTGTACCAAGATGGCGGCCGCCGAGGAGCAGAAGGCAGCTACACCCGAGTTTGCAGGGTGTACCAAGATGGCGGCCGCCGAGGAGCTGGATGCTGGAGTGTGCGTCTGAGAGCGGCTGCAGCAGCAGGTACCCACAGTGTATGTGTGTCTCTTTCTGTGTGTGTGTGTGTGTGTGTCTTTCTGTGTGTGTGTGTGTGTCTCTCTCTTTCTCTGTGTGTGTGTCTCTTTCTGTGTGTGTGTGTGTGTCTCTTTCTGTGTGTGTGTGTGTGTGTGTGTGTGTGTGTCTTTCTGTGTGTGTGTGTGTCTTTCTGTGTGTGTGTGTCTCTTTCTGTGTGTGTGTGTGTCTCTCTCTCTTTCTCTGTGTGTGTGTGTCTTTCTGTGTGTGTGTGTGTGTGTGTGTGTGTGTGTGTGTGTGTGTGTGTCTTTCTGTGTGTGTGTGTGTCTCTTTCTGTGTGTGTGTGTGTGTGTGTGTCTTTCTGTGTGTGTGTGTCTCTTTCTGTGTGTGTGTGTGTGTCTCTCTCTTTCTCTGTGTGTGTGTCTCTTTCTGTGTGTGTGTGTGTGTGTGTGTGTGTGTGTGTGTCTTTCTGTGTGTGTGTGTGTGTGTCTCTTTCTGTGTGTGTGTGTGTCTCTTTCTGTGTGTGTGTGTCTCTTTCTGTGTGTGTGTGTGTGTCTCTTTCTGTGTGTGTGTGTGTGTGTGTCTCTTTCTGTGTGTGTGTGTGTGTGTGTGTGTGTGTCTTTCTGTGTGTGTGTGTGTGTGTGTGTGTGTGTGTGTGTGTGTGTGTGTGTGTCTTTCTGTGTGTGTGTGTGTCTCTTTCTGTGTGTGTGTGTGTGTGTGTGTGTGTCTCTCTTTCTGTGTGTCAACTCCAATTCCAATTAAAAAAAGCCGCCTCGGCTTATACTCGGGTCAATAGCTTGTTCCACTTTTTTGGGGTAAAATTAGGTGCCTCGGCTTATACACGGATCGACCTATACTCGAGTATATACGGTATATAACCTACATCATAAGACTAATGTGCAATTAATGTTAGTGTTTAATTTTGTCTTTTTTTTCTTTTTAATTTTGTTGTGTCATAAAAGCTTTTGAGTTTTAGAGCAGAGTGTAACTAACTGCACACGTCACAGGGCTGATATATTCCACTGCTCTTTACAGATTACAAAGTTGCATTCATTTTGGTCCCTATCCCACAAAGGACAATTTATAATATTTTTTACGCATGGCAACAGCAACATTTTCCACACTCAGTAAAAGGGCAGCAGTGAAAAGCTACAACCATGATAAGGCATTCCTGCTGCATATAGATTCAGCATGTATAGGCATCTATGTGACCCGATATGTGTCACCTGGATTTTAAAAGCATTCTATTTAAGCTATAGCATCACTAGTAAAACCCTTTAAAGCATATATAACAGGAGGTTTAAAATATTGACACCTTTCTACAGAAAAATCTGACATGTAAATCAAAGGCAGGCAATGTATTGTGGGAAAGCCCTACATTCCTTCTTGCAGTCGTTAAGAAAGTAGGAGACAGGTGTATAGTCAAAGGGCAGAAATATCAGGAAATATACCAAGACCGAGTACCGTATATGCGGGTAACATCTAAAACACTGTAAATAAATGTATTCATATAGCTAGGAGACAATTCACGCTGCTTTTTGGCAAACCTCTTGGAAAAATACACTCCCGTGATTATCTAAAAGCAGACCAGGTAACTTTTCTTAAAATTCATTGTCTACAATCAGACCAGGCAGTTTTTCTTAAAATTAATTGTCTACAACCAGACCAGGCAGTTTTTCTTAAAATTCATTGTCTACAACCAGACCAGGCAACTTTTCTTAAAATTCATTGTCTACAACCAGACCAGGCAACTTTTCTTAAAATTCATTGTCTACAATCAGACCAGGCAACTTTTTTATTGCTGTATTATGTTGTATTCTTTAGTAAAACATTCGTTTTTTTTCATGAGCTATATGAGTTATGTAGGATACATTGACATTCATAATTGTATTGGTTCTCAAAGCATTTTAAGAAATTGCTCTTCCTCAGGGAGCCAGGATGTTAAAGCGTTCCCACTCCCATTGTTAACAAAATGGGCATTGGTAAAAGCAGGGGGGGGGGGCTCACAATGCAGTCCGATAGCAGTCCAGACTATGTAAAACTAGGTGTGGCCAAATTTACCCAGGGAAAGGTTAAGGAGGTAAGGAGAACCGGTGCTAGTGGTGGTGTTCCGAGGGGGCCATCAACAATTATGATGTTACCCAATAATGAGTTGTACCATGTAAGCCACTGAAAACAATATAAATAATGAAGGTGATACCTTTTAAGGCTAAAAGAGTATATTTAAGAAAAGCTTTTGCAAATACTTAGTTTTTGGTCAGACATGGTGCTAACCATAGAACAAAGGGCCTGACTTATCAAGCACTTTTGCCAGACAATGCCATTTCACTGTAAATTAGAATAGTGCAAAATATGATTTATACATTTTTCAGCATGTTGCTGCACTGATAATATTTTAGTAAATGTTCTTCTTGTAATGCAGCAACATGTACAAGTGTAAAAATATTATATTTTTACTACTCTAATTTGCACCGACGTGGCACTATCTGGCAGAAGTGCTTGATAAATCAGGCCCAGTATTCTAGAAAGCTTAGGTATCACTCTATTTCATCACTTTCTTCTGTTAACTAACCGGAGAGAATTACTTATCCTTCCTACCTGTGCTGACCTAACATAAAACCCATAGGTGTTAAAGGGACCAGAGAAGCATCATGGGCACAGAAATCCTATATGTTGTAAGAGCCCAAAAATGTCCTGCTTCCAATGACAAAACAGAAAGTGGTTTCACAGTCAGTATATATTTTCTGCTCCTCCAAAAACTAATTGAAGATGGGCTTTGACCAAAACTTTAAACCTCACTAAAACACCTAACACAACCCTTAAAAAAAACATAACCATAATTTAGCTACTGAACATAATCAAAGCAAACCCTAAATCCGACTCACCCGATTTGAATGAATAGCCAATGTACCATTGGTCCCTGTGGTAAAAGGCATAGCCTCCTTTTATAATAAAGAAGGCAGAGTAAAAACATCAAACCACTGTTTTTTTGTATTAAATAGACATACCTATTCCATTTTCAGTGCTGCAATCAAAATATCCATCATTCTCTTTGAAACCTTGCATTCTCCATCCATTTTCCATTTATTAAGCAGCAAACAAAGGCAATAGTTCAAGGATGAATGAAAACAGCCTTTGTGGGTTGTCAAAGAATCAATAAAGTAAAATCATAAAGAAAAATGTCAACAACTTTTTCATCTAACAATTTTTTTTTTTTAGAAAGGCAACATGAAAAAGAAGCCTGGTATGAAACTTTGTAAACCGAATGCAGGTTTTTTGTAGTGCACACAAGCCCCTCCTGTGAAATGTATGACATGCTTTAATGCATGGTGCCCTACCGCATAGAAGAAAAGAAAGATATCAATTGAAAAACAAATAAGCAAAAAAAAACAAGCAAACAATAATTTACATTTCAAATGTATTGTAATGAGACAATGGTATTATTTATTAGCTATTCTAGACATTTGTATGAGATGCCATCAGGGTGATATTATTGTGGATAGCTCATCATATACATTTTAACTAAGGCCTGTCCCCGGGGGCATCCTCGCCAGCAATACCAAGATGCATGCACGGGTTCACAGCTATTCCTTCAGTTGAGGTGAACTGTGGACTGGAATATCCCAAGTGCATCGACATGCAAGAGCAGGACTATATTAGAGGCACTTAATGGAGTGTCTCTAAAACAACTTGTGACATTGCCAACTAGAGGAGATAACATTCTGGACTTAGTTCTGACCAATGGGGATCTGGTGTCCGAGGTCAGGGTTGAAGAAAATCTGGGTTCCAGTGACCATCAATGCGTATGGTTCAGAATAAAAACAGACATTGTGCAATCACACACCAGAACCAAAGTGCTAGACTTTAGGAAGACAAACTTCAAGGAAATGGCGGAGTATGTAGAAAGAAAATTAGGTGAGTGGAACAGAGTAGCAGAAGTGAGTGCCCAGTGGTCACTATTAAAAATGGCCATCTTAAAGGCAACTAAGCAATATGTGAAACAAACTAGCAAGAATAAAAGGAAGAAGAAACCATTATGGTTTACTAGGGAAGTCAGCATTATCATAAAAGATAAGAAGTCTGCCTATAAGAAGTATAAAGTAAGTGGAAGTGTAGCTGACAGAGAGGCATATAAAATTAAACAGAGGGAAGCAAAACTAATTATAAGGACTGCTAAAGGGCAAAAGGAGGAAGAAATGGCCAAATCTATGAAGAGGGGAGATAAAACCTTTTTTCGATATATTGGTGACAGAAAGAAGAAAAACAATGCAGTCTCAAAAATTAGAAATAGGGAAAATAAATATATTGACGGAGATAAGGCTGTGGCTGACCATCTGAATAGCTACTTTTGTTCGGTATTTTCAGATAGTAGCAGGCATTGCCATAGCACAGCATCCAGCTGGGAGGGCACAGCTCCGGAGTTTCTGGAGGCTGATGTCTTAGCCGAGCTGGCACATCTAAGGATAAGTAAGGCGATGGGTCCAGATGGAATCCACCCCAGAGTTCTAAGGGAACTTAGGTTTGTGATTGCAGCCCCTCTGACTGATTTACTTAACCATTCCCTTTCAACTGGTGAGGTTCCAGATGATTGGAGAATGGCCAATGTCGTACCAATCCATAAAAAGGGGAGTAGAGAAGAAGCCAGTAATTACAGGCCAGTTAGTTTAACATCTATAGTGGTCAAATTAATGGAAACACTCTAAAAAAACAGATAATTTCCCATCTAAAAATTAATGACCTATTGGACCCAAAACAGCACGGCT
This sequence comes from Gastrophryne carolinensis, assembly GCA_027917425.1. Lineage (NCBI taxonomy): Eukaryota > Metazoa > Chordata > Amphibia > Anura > Microhylidae > Gastrophryne > Gastrophryne carolinensis. Next base: position 310,937,616 of record CM051237.1, read on the forward strand.
TTACTGAGGGCAGATCATGTCAGACCAATCTTATTGATTTCTTTGACAATGTCACTAAAGTGTTAGATGAAGGTGGTGCTGTGGATATCGCCTATCTGGATTTTAGCAAAGCCTTTGACACTGTACCACATAAGGAGCTCATAGATAAGTTATTGAAGGTAGGACTCAATCCCTGGATAGTTCAGTGGATTTCCAGTTGGCTGAGGGATCGGTATCAGAGTGTGGTTGTAAATGGTGTGCAATCTGAACAAAGGCAAGTTACAAGTGGTGTGCCGCAAGGCTCTGTCCTGGGCCCCATTCTTTTTAATATATTTGTAAGTGACATAGGAGAAGGCTTGGTAGGAAAAGTTTGTCTGTTTGCTGATGATACAAAGGTTAGTAATAGGGTGGATATTCCGGGAGGTGTCTGCAACATGGAAAATGATTTAGCTTTACTGGATAGATGGTCAAAACTGTGGAAACTAGAGTTTAATGTCTCTAAATGTAAAATCATGCACTTGGGTAGAAGGAATCCCTGCTCTGAGTACCGTATGGGCAGCACTGTGTTAGCCAGGACCTCGGAGGAGAGAGATTTAGGGGTACTGATTACTGATAGCTGCAAGATGAGTGGACAGTGTAGCCAGGCAGTGGGAAAAGCAAGCAGGATGCTCGGCTGCATAGCTCGAGGCATCACCAGTAGGAAGAGGGAGGTTTTGATGCCGCTGTATAGAGCCCTGGAGAGGCCACAGCTAGAATACTGTGTGCAGTTCTGGAGACCTTACCTGCAAAAAGACATTATTCAAATAGAACGTGTCCAAAGGCGGACAACGAAAATGGTGGAAGGACTTACACTTAAAACTTATCAGGAAAGACTTAAAGAACTTAATTTGTACAGTCTGGAGGAAAGAAGGGAGAGGGGGGGACATGATTGAGACCTTTAAATATGTGAAGGGATTGAATAAGGTTCAGGAGGGAATTGTTTTTAAGAAGAAACTTACTGATAGAACAAGGGGGCACAACCTGAAGCTAGTCGGGGGGAAGATCAGGAGCAATGTTAGAAAATATTATTTTACAGAAAGAGTAGTAGATGCTTGGAACAAACTTCCAGCAGAGGTAGTTGAAAAATCAACAGTCACTGAATTTAAACATGCCTGAGATAAGCACACATCTATCCTAAGATAAAGAGTACATACAGTATACACATAAGGGCAGACTAGATGGACCGTATGGTCTCCTTCTGCCGTCAACCTTCTATGTTTCTATGTTTCTATGAATACCCACACCAGATCTGAATGGCCATTGACGGTTTCCAGGGGATGTGGCCTGTGGTTCTCACTCTATTCAGTTTTGCTAAGCCGCTCTGGAAAGCTCAACGGATGCTGAGATGCTTATAGGCTAGGAGCCCACGCTACTTTTGTGGGAGGAACAAACTCTTCAAACCGGACCAGCTCCCATTTTTCAAAAAATGGGAGTTGATCTGCTCAGGGAGGACATTCCGATTTCCTAAATTTCCCCCCTCGATCAAGCCACAGCAAACCTCCTAAATTCACCTCGCTACCTTGGTGGAATTCATCCATGTGATTGGCCGGCAGCAGTAACTTGTCACGTTCTCATCTAAGCAGAAGACCAATAATCCAAGAATCGGACATAAGGCTCGATTCAGAGGCACATTCGTCTGAACTTCCGTAGCTGCCTGTGTATGTTTTTGTGTGCATGACGTTGAGCTGTTCAAGCTCACCAGACTTAATCGCGCTTCCCTTCATAAATTGTATAGAGAGCTGCGGCCATGGTTAGCCCTCACCACAAGGAAGGGGCAAGCAATTTCAGTAGTACATCCACATTACCACAAGGTGCCGCCGCTCTATACGATGCCCACCTGCATTACTTCCCAACAGCCGCCTTGGTTATCACTTACAGATAACCATCAAAATGGCGGCACCCACATGTGGCGACAGGCGCGAGCGGGGGCCACTTTAGGAAGCGGATTATTACTTTTTATTACATTTTGAACTTCTGCGATGGGACTTACTGTATTGCTCTCTGTTTATTAATGTCATACTCCTGTACCAGTATACTATGTATTTACCACAAGGACTAGAGTACACAATGAAAATGATATTGCCATGTAATTAAGTATTAACACTGACATCTATTATTATGCTACAGATGTAAATATTGGCCATATACACTGACATTTGTAAATAGTCCCTGTGAAATAGCTTACAATGTATCTCTGTTAATCCCTCCTTGTAAATAGTCCCTGTGAAATAGCTTACAATGTATCTCTGTTGATTCCTCCTTGTAAATAGTCCCTGTGAAATAGCTTACAATGTATCTCTGTTAATCCCTCCTTGTAATTTGTGCATGTTAAACATTGTACCGTATTTAGCTTCTACAATGTTTTTAATGTCGGTCAAAGGAAAACAGTTTCATGTGGACCTTAAATAGTCAATTTAAAGTTAATCTTTACTTGATCCAACATACATATCCTTTTTTGGGCCCAAAAATACTTATGCACTTAGTTAGTGTTATTTGTATTGGCCAACATGTATTGGGGGAGGGTGTTAGGAATTAGTGTTTGAGTAGTTTACCTTGCCTTGCTAATTTTTTATTTTTTGCTTTTTTCCCAGGAACAGCAAAATGGGCCACTCACTGACTGTTCAAATTAGAAAATGAACATTCCAAAGACATTCCACACCCTGCTAAAACTGTAACCTCCCCTACAAGCCACTCCCTAGGGGCATGTGTTCATACTGTATATGCCTGTGAGCCTCATTTTACACATTTAAAACATTTCACATACACACTAACATTACTAACCTGCTGGAATAGTAGGGATGTCCGTGTCCCGTCGCACAGAGTGTCCCTCTAAGGCCACGGGATGTATCAGGACCAGCACCATCTCCTCAGCTCTGGTAAATTGTAATTTAGTGGGGAAGCCTCCGCCAGTTTGTAAGCTGAAAAATATAGTTTGGGAAATGTATGGAAATGTTGACAATACAAGAAGCAGACAAATGCACAAAGCATATATGTACCTGTAATTTCGTTGTTTATTTTCTTTCTTCCGTGCTGCATACTTCAGGTCAGATATTTTGCGTTGAATCTGCTCCACATTTTTTAGCTCTTTCCCCGCTGCACTGACCTGTCTGGTGAGCTCCTCTAAAATTTCAGCTTTGCGCATTTTGCTGGTTGCTTTGGATTTGCGCCAATATAGTTCATCATAATGTAAGGTAAGCCCACTAGCCAATGCCAGAGTTTGGGCCTCCCCAAACCTGCCACTCAACTAGCCCCGGCGCAATGTCCGCCCTATTGCTTGATGTTCTGGATCATCAGTGGTTGCAGGCAATTCGGGGGACATTCTGGGCTGGCTGTGTTGGGGAGAAATGTAGGACAGGTGGCTGGCTAAAGATTTTACTGGACTTGGATATGGACTTGGGGTCCTTGGCTGGGTGTCCACTGAACTTGCAGGCGTCGATGTGGCATATGGAGAGTGCCTTGCCACCTGTGCCGGTGGCAAATTTGGCCGAGGAGGAGAGGGTGTGCTTGATGTTGTTGGGCTTCTTGCCCTGTGCCTCTGTGGGCCCTTGAGACTTGTGCTTGCATGCCCCTGAGAGGTAGTTGGACGTGTCTGTGGTGATGCTGAGCTTTGGGGGCTGGGACTTCTGTCCCGGTGGCTTTTCCTCTTCCCATGCCCGCTTTTCCCACGTGGGTGTGGAGATGGTGACCTTTGGGGGCTGGGACTTCTGTCCCGGTGGCTTTTGCTCTTCCCATGCCAGCTTTTCCCACGTGGGTGTGGAGATGGTGACCTTTGGGGGCTGGGACTCCTGTCCCGGTGGCTTTTGCTCTTCCCATGCCTGCTTTTCCCATGTGGGTGTGGAGATATTGACCTTTGGGGGCTGGGGCTTCTCACACTCTTCGTGGGCTTTTTGTGGCCGCACCTGTCTGCTTGGTGGCCTGGGGCTTCTTCTTCGCCGCTGCCTTCTTTGGCTTGCTGGTTGTTGGTGCCTTAGCAGACTTTGTTGGTATTGTCGCCTTGGCCTGCCCACTGCGGCCTGAAGAAGCCTCCTCACGCTTATCTTGCTCTTTGCTGCTGCCCTCCTTGGCTGCTTTTGGCTTCGCAACAGCTTTTTTGGGTGCCATAATGATGAGACTCTGAAAGAGAATGAACTGTGGGTCCAGGACCCTTTAGATACTAATGCCTGGGTATGACGCTTACGCGTTCGCGTACACGTGCGTACGGCCGTTCGTCCGACCGTGCGGAACCCAGAAAACGCTGGGGCCTTACTTATCTGCAGCAGACAAGAAGAAAGATGGCGCCCACAATCTTCACCCGCCAACAAGAAGAGCTGATTATGCTCGTAAGTGTATTTTAATGCCTTTGATTTGACATTGAAATGCATGCCTAGCCCTTAAAGAAGCTCAGGAAGAAATGGTTTGGTTGAAAAGTGTCTAAAACTCTGAGCCAAACAGAAGTTAGGGCCCACATGTGCGAACCAAGTCACTTCCATGTAGAAGGATAGTTTCAGGCTAGAAATGTGTCTGGTAATGTCATTTAGTCAACTGATCAATTTGTGACAGATATTTGTATGCAGTTTGACCTAAATACTATGTTTTTTTTGTGTATTTTAGACGATGCTTCAGCGCAGGTACGACTACCTGCCCAACTCTTTTGAGAAGAGGACCATCGCCCTGGAGATCGTTTCCAGGATCCAGCACGAGACTGACACCACATTCACCCACATGCAGATCATGCAGCACTGGTCGGACCTGATACGGCTCCACATGCCCCGGGTACAGCAATTTTTCGGACTCCATTTCCCAAGTAAGTACATAGCGATTACATGCTAGATGTAACTAATACACAAGGTAGGCCTTTATTTATAAATGATTTTCTTTTCTAGTGCTGGAAATAGAGTACCGAATCCGACGCACCCGGAGGCGCACAGGCCGACCAGTGCTGCATGAATCTGCAGCAGGAAGTGAAGGTGGTGGATCTCCAGGACGACGTTCCTACCCCTCCTCTGTAGGGGCCTCCGACCAGCCCCTGGACCTTTCTACAGAGGAGGGGCGTCACGGCGTGGGCAGGGAGTCGTACCAAGCCACTAAGCCATTAGCCTCTGGTATGTGACTCTTCATGTAACCGCACACACATACATGCTATTTGAAACAAAGCTGATTCCCTTAATCTCTTTTTCTAGATTTTGATGTAGCGGGTGAAGGATCTGTGGAAGATTCTGCAGCAGATCAGGCCCAGGAGGCACATGGAGAAGGTGGGTGATGTCACACACACATTGAATTTGTCATTTGCTTACTGTTGACTAAGACATTAGAAGTGACCCTATTTGACATGTCTCTACAGCCTCAACTTCCCAGCAGTGGCAGGGCCCAGAACGGAGGGTGGTCCCCGAGGCACATGTCAGCCACCAACGAAGTAAGTTGTAATGTCATTCTTTGGATTATGTGGTAATTGACATGATCACCCAGATACCTAAAGTCATAGTCAATGGCATTAGCATAATGACATATGCCTACTTCCTTAGATTAATTACTTAGCATAATGACATATGCCCACTTCCTTAGATTAATTACTTAGCATAATGACATATGTCGTCATGAGTTAGCTTGCCACATAAAAAACATTCCATCCACAGGTGAGAAACATGTATTTGTCAAAAAATAATGTTTGTTTCTTTTTTCTTCAGGGACCACACGTGCCAGAGTGGAATCCATGAGTGAAAGGGTCCTTCAGTTGGTGGCCGACATGCAAGAGCTGCGTGACTCTTTGGGGACCACAGAAGAAGACTAATGTTCTGGGCCCTGTATATAGTTTTTAATTAATTTTTTTCAACAAATATTATATATTTGAAATATTTAAAAAATGTTATAAGCCAAAAAAAAAAAGTTTGTACATTTTTAACAAATTTTACAAAAAAAAAGCCGCAAAAAAATGGCATTTGGTTATAAACCAAAAATAAAAAAACTGTTTCTGTGTCATTTTATTTCAAAAATACATTAACACAAAACGAATGAGCAAAGAAATATTTAGAGAAGAAGATTCACATGACCGCAAACTGATTTGGGTAAGTTTTTGGGGTGAGAAATGGAAGAAGAACCTAACCGCGAATTGATTTGGGTAAGTTTTAGGGGTGAAAGATGGAAGAAGAACCTAACCGCAAAGTGATTTGGGTAAGTTTTAGGGGTGAAAAATGGAAGAATAACCTAACCACGAAGTGATTTGGGTAAGTTTTAGGGGTGAAAAATGGAAGAAGAACCTAACCGCGAAGTGATTTGGGTAAGATTTATGGGTCATACATGGAAGATGTAGGAAAGCGCAAATTGATTTAGCTAAGCATTGTAGCAGAAGTGAGTGATCCAAATATGTAGGCGAGCACTTTAATGAGTTAAGTTTGTAGTGCGCAGGCGTAAGATCGTAAGGATTTTCGTCTGGACGATCATTTATGGAAAAAGGGAATCAGAATCTAACGGGAAACGTAAAGGATTCGTGGGAGGAGTCGATGGAAAAAGGGCAAAAACGAAAGCCGACGTTGTAACATGAGAAAATAAAACGGAAAAGTCATGCTGGAAAATGACATTCTCATACTCCTACTCTGGCATACGAACGGATGAAGACTTTACAGAAGGATTGCAATGCATGCATAGAATCGCTCGTACACTCATATGAGAGCGGGAAAAATTCAAAAATAAAACAGATCGACACAAAAACGAAAGTTTTTTTTTGTCTATCTGAATCAACCCTATAGTCACGAGTCAGGTTTTTGTGTTAGGATTGTACCCCCCATACCCATGATGGGAGTGGGTTTTCTAGCCAAGAGTAAAAAGCACTGACTACATGTCCCAGAATCCTTTCACTGTAACAAGAAGCAGTAATGACCCTTCCCAGCTGGGAAGGCTGCCAGTAACCCATTAGCTGCTGGAAGACTAGATTGTGCTCCTCCCTATCTAAATAAGTTGAACTACAGCAGAATGGGTTAAGTCTGTGATCTGTACATCTATTGTACCAGCTGATGTACATTGCTAAGGTAAACACATTGTTGCTAGGGGAAACTTCTTTTTCTTTTATAACACTGTGTTGCAAATGATTAAAATATTAAAAAAACAGATAAGCTTAGCACATTGAAGACATTATTTTGGCACACAGTAATGGCAACTTTTTAAAAAACATCAAAAGTGGAATTACCCTTTAAAGGAAGACCAAAGTGTCCAGACCAACAGCTGAAGAAATGCAGTGTTTTGGCAGGCAGAGCTGCATTAGACTAGGTGGATATAGTTGATTGACTGCTTAGCTAGGCATTGGCGCTGCTGATTTACACTAAGAAGTCAATCTCAGTGAGGCAGGACCCATGGCAGCTGCTGCCACAAATGTGTTTTTTTTTTCAATAAATGTCCAAATCAGACATACTGTAGCGCTAAGGGAGGGGTGGAAGTTAGGTGCGGGTTATGTGACCTTTTTCATTTTAAGTCATTAAAGTGGACCAAAGTAGAGTGAGTATCCTGGGTTCTGGCCCTTGCCCCCCAGGCACCGCAATTGGGGGTGCCCCACTGTGTGAGACCCTCCTGGTTGCCGGATCAGACTCACCCTTCCCCGGTCCTGTGCGGCCTCTCATCCAATCAGCGCAGGGATGCAGCCTCCGACGCACTTGAGTTGGCTCGCTAAGACAAGCTGCAAGGCGAGCGATCCAAGTGCGCCGGCAGCCGCATCCCCGCTTCCCTCTGACAGGGAGCGTGCCCATGCCGGCCATTCACTAAGGCCTGGCAAGGGCTAGCAGGGATGCGGCTGCCACTCGCGCATGCACTGTTGGACCGGGAAAGAAGGTGAGTTTTCGGTTGACATGGGGGGTTTCACACAGTGGGCATCTCATTTATGGATGCCCAGGGAGTAGGAATCTAGCAGCTCTGGAATCTATAAGAGAAATCCATGGGTTTTGGTCCAATTAAGATAAATTATCTCCTCTGCTTTAGCATCTAACCTAAAAAAAAAACTCAAAACCCAAGCAGGTGACAAGGATTTAAAAAATGTTTATTTTTTACATATTGATGTATTCTTTACATTTACTTATGGTATCCAGTGGATCCAATAATACAATTTGAGTGACAGTAGACTACAGGTTGGGTTCAGTTCAAGTCCAGGCCAAGTTTGTTACCAGGGTTTACCATATGAAAAAGCAATGATTGTCTCAGCAATCAGATCGGGACAAAAAATTCTCTACGTCGTGCTGGCCACCACCTTTTTGTGCTGATGACATGAATTTTGCTAACTCCCTGTCTTTTATGACCAATCAACAAGTGAGGCTATATCTTTCTACCAGGGTCACAGACAAAAGCTAAAGTTTGATTACAACTCTTAACACACAAAACTGAAAAATGATCTTGCTATAAAATATGAGGCAATGGCAAGCTAAACTATCTCATTTCTTTCCTGTCCTTTATAATGTTGCCCTAGGAACTATCAGAATGCCGTTTGTTTCTAATGTATCACCATCATCCAATCGAAATCCCTGGGATGTAAAATGAGAAAAGAAGTAGATAAAATATTTAGCTCCTCTATGTATTTTCTCTGGTTGCCAAGTCAGCTGACCAATTCCAAAAGAAAATGTTATTCTAGGAGCTGAGAAGCCATTCAGCATTGCTTTCCTGCCCGATTTCTTGTGGCTTATCTATAAACTAAAATACCAACACACCAGACATTTAATAATACTATAATTCTGGTGTTGCACATTTTGAACTAACTCTAGTCTACAAATAATGTAAAAGTGCAGCCATGTGTCTACTTAAAAGGACATTCCAGGCAAAGGGTTAAATTAACCTGCTTACAGCTTTCCACATGCAGGTTGTCAGGGGCTGCATCTTTTATTCACCAGTACTTTTAGCTTATAGAACATAAGCTTTTTTGCTAACTCAGTTTTCAGAGTCCCCCATTGGAATTCCCAGTCCCCCATAGAGATAAATGCAGAGCTGATGAGACCAACACAAGAGACCTGGCAAAAGGGATAGAGTTCACTTGGGCTTGTTAGTAAATATAAAGCAGGCTGACTGAAATATGCAGCTACCCACTGTCAGCATACAGAGCAGAAAGCAGGATAAATTAGCCCTTTGCACCGGAATGTCCCTTTAAATTAAAGGGTTTGTGCAGGTAGAAATAAAACAAAAGTCATACTGACCTTAGGTTCTACATATCACCTATTACTCAAGTTTTCATAAAGGAGTACTGAGATCGAGTACTGTCATGGTTGTCCATGGCTTCACATCGTCCCCACCCCCCTTCAGTTACAATGACTGTCCACGACCACTCCAAGGGGACATCCTGAGGCCTGACACTAGAGTGATGTAGGTGTATTTGAGGCACTGTTACTGGTGTGGATAGGTGGCATCCATGGAGAGGCTGGTCCCATATGCTGCCATTGTCCGCCTGGCACTTTAGGTTTTTTTAACCTTAAGTAAGATGGAAGCACTATGGGGGACAGAAGATACCGGCCTGGGCTAACTAAATTTGACACTAATAAATATCAGTATGCATGTGTGGGTTTATCATTTTATCTGCAAAGGTTGAAAGATTGCAAACTTTCTTGTAAACTCCTCACACAGATTTGGTATATCACTTCAAGCATTTCACTTTATCTGGCCTAAATTGGTCCTACACCCATTTTAGGAAGTCTGTCCGAGGGATTACGTAAAAAACCCAAGCATCAGTACATATCCAATGTGCAGAAAGATTAAGACGTCATGTTTATTCCAAGATGCATTCTAAATGGAAGCAAGTTTAATAACAGGTTTAAAATGTGCACACGTGTGTAGATTTTGTTTAATGTAGATTATTACTCAAGTGAGAAAGCACATAAGCAACATTACAGCCTCCTCTAAAAGTGCACAGTTAACATGTAATTTCCTGCCAAATTGCTAATTTAATTCACACGTCATCATTCCGTTATAGCCAGAATCCTTCTGTCACCACCACCTACACAAACACACACTACACAAAGTCTTTCCGCTTCCAACAGTGATCTCCGCTGACTAACAAAACAAAAGTGCCACACCTCTCCTATTTTTATGCAGCTGAATAGTTGCTGTGCCATTTCGGTCTCCAGAAAGACTCAGGTGGCACATAGCAACTTGAGAGTGGCAACAATAAAATGGGTGGTGTCATCTATCGCCTGATCCTGGTGGTTTGGATATCTATACCTGTTCACAGCCAGTCTAATGGCTTATTTGCATGAATGAAAAATCACTAAATTAACCACAATCAGATGAAAATGGATCTGGGTAAAAGCATTAGTTCATTGGTCGTGCATCATATTACTTTGGCTGACATAACATTTTTCATTTTTCATGACTGTAGACATGTGGAAACAGAAATCAACCAAAAATAGGATGTGGCATGCACACCATGAGCAATCTCACGAAATATCACTCTATAGCTCAATTAGTGGACTATTCTTCCGAGTCTGAGAGCAAATCATCTGCTTGCAAATGAGTCATACATTTATTCACTCACTTGATGAATGGTCAGTATATCTGTTCATGGTCCATTAGTAGTAGAGACTCGGTATTACACTAATATCATTTTTACAATCTACTGTAGGTGGTTGGTGTATATTGCTAGGAGTATTGTATGTTAAAGTGCAGCTACAGATTATGCAGTAGAGTAATGTGATTTTTATAATCTACTATGCGTGGCTGGAGGATGTTGCTAGTTGTATTGTATGTTAAAGGGCATCTGTAGCCTTAATTGTAGAGTAATATCTTTTTTACAATCTGCTGTAGGTGGCTGGTGGATGTTGCTAGTGGTAATGTATGTGAAAGAGAATCTGCAGACTTGCTATTACACTAATATAATTTTTACGAACTACTGTAGGTGGTTGGTGGAAATTGCTAGTTGTATTGTGCATCTGTAGATTACGTAGTACAGTAATCTACTATACGTGGCTGGAGGATCGTAGAGTGATATAATTTTTACAATCTACTGTAGGTGATTAGTCGATATTGCTAAAGGTATTAAAGGCATCTGTAGATTCATACAGTAGTATAATTATTACAATCTACAGTAGGTGGTTAATGAATATTGCCAGTTGGACTGCATGTTAAAAGGCATCTGTAGACTCAGGAGTGGAGTAACATCATTTTTACAATCTATTATAGGTGGTTGGCAGATATTGCCAGTTGTACTGTATGTTAAAGTGGAACTTCATTTAAAATTGACCCTCCAACCCTGGTGCTGAGGCAGGAGGACTTATCTTACCAAGGTGCCTGCGTTGTCCTACAGGTCTCCCACAGGAAAAGAAGCAAAGCAGCACCCACCAGCTCCCAACATGCTCCCACAGCCAATTCAATTGAATGGGCAGGCAGGACCACGTACAGAGGTGGGGGATGTGGCTGTGTCTTCTGTGCAAGATGGCGACGCCCAGGATTTGAAGTTCCAACGGCACATGTGCAAGCAGCGGCCACATCCCCGTTATCCCCTTAGAAGGGCACCTGCCCAAGCCAGGCATTTGTGAATGGCCGGCGCAGGCACGCTCCCAGTTAGAGGGTAGTAGGGGATGAGGCCGCTGCTCATATATGTATTTGGAAATCTCATAAAGTGCTCATTTCAGTTTGAGGTGTCTTCTGGGCAGAAACAGGTGTCTGCTGACACATGTGGCACCATTGTAATTGGGAGAAATGGGGATTTTAAAAGCAATATGATTTTCGTGATAAAACATTTTATATTAAAAAAAGCAGAATTTTGAAAAATGATTTTTAAAATATTTTTATATATACTTTCCTGGAAATCCCTGCAAAAATCACAGTTAAACACCCAAAATACTTAAAAATGTCTCGCAACAGTGAGAGACAAAGTGCCTTTTTTATGAAGCCTCAGCGGCACAAAGCACCACTTTATTTGCCTCAGCGGCACTCAGCATGCGATTTAAGAAATTTAAAAAACGCAGCTCCGATGCGTCCGCCAGCTGTCATCTAATAACCCAAAAGGTTGCAGCGCCGGACCCTCTGGTTGAAACTGTGCCAGTTGAAAGAGGCGCTGTAGGTCAAGATCCCATAGAGCACAATGGGCAGAACTGGATTGAAGTGTCTTATGCCTATAATTAATATTACACACGTTTATTTGTACAGAATTTATATTGTGACTTGACAGTAATTGAAAAGCAGGACTTCGATGTTACCAAATGCCATTTTTTGGGGACAGTAAAAATGGATTTTCATGGCTTCTATTTCTTAGCAATGTGTAATTTGGACAACAGCAACTAAAACACAGCCTAAACACAGTGTAAAGTTTGTTCCCTTTGTCCCCAGTAGTGATGTCTTGTAAAAAATACAGCGCTAATCTTTTCAAGGAGGAAAAAAATTCATAAACACACTGTGCAGCACCGAAAAGACGGTGGAACAAAGTGGTGCTCATTGGCACTGGCATAATCAGGTCCAACAGGCACTGACACAGGCCGCACATTACCTAGTGCAACAATCAAAGCAAATTAGTTAGCATGCAACCTTTAGCCCACAGTCAGCGCCAGAAAAGACAAAAATTCTCTAAAACTAGCACTATAGCCACCAGAAAGATGCTAAACGGCGCACATCATAAATAAGGCCCACAATCTCTAGGTAGGCTGGCACTGAAATAGTTAAAAGCAAGTTCAAATGACTAATTATGAATATCAGTTGCTCTGTGTTTGTAGTATATTATTTTTGCCAGTATGTTATTGAGAATTATAACTTTTTCAAGGCTGTCTAAAAGATAATGCATCAATAAAAAAAAACAATTTTTTTTCAGAACTGCCATGTGGATGCCACCTATCTGATTGTCAGCTGACAGATGTGACTGGACAGGTTCGACTTTTCTCTATCTGATGTTTTTGCTCCCCACTCTGCTCCTCTAATCACACAGCACCTGTTTGTTCTATTTTTCTTTCATTTAATTTATTGGTCAATCTTGACTTTGATCAGCCGAACTAACCTTTAATCAAATGATTCCATCTAACTCCAAATGAATCAGTTGGAAAGCTTATCTGATGCCTAAATCTTTTATCCTGGTCATCAAGCCCTTTACAAATGACTGTTATCATTGCAGTAGGATGATCTTATCAAAACATCTAATTAAATAGGATTGATGGTAAAACACTTCTGCACATATATGGACCTTTACCTGACTAATATGTCAGCTGGCAAAACAATAATGAACATTGCTCAACCCAAAGGATTAACCTATGAAACAATGTGTCTGGCTTAATGCATAAATTGTAACCACAAATGACAATAAGTAATGCTTGCACAAGCTTCCTAACCGTTCAACATCATACCCAGGGGAAAATTCAGATTTAAAAGCACTATAAAGCACAGTGTGACATGTTACAGCTTAACTAGCCCTTAATTATAGAAATATATAGCCATTAATTAAATGTAGCATCTACATAATCAAAATGAATGTCTGTCTTTCCTCTATAAACCTCTATAAACCTGAACACCTGGACCATTTGAGGCAGCTCGAGGTCGGGGTACAAAGCAGGGGTCGGCAACAGAGATCAGACAAAGATTGGTCGGTTCAGGCATGGGTCGGCAACGGAGATCAGACAAAGATTGGTCGGTTCAGGCAGGGGTCGGCAACGACGATCAAACAGAGTAATAATCAAGACAAACTAGGTAAAAGGCGATATAACAGGCGCTGAGTAACTGACGGGGTGAACCTTTTATAGGAACAGGTATGACTGGGGATGGGGGGAAAATAGGTGTGTGATTGGTGCACAATAGAACACCTAACCTGATAGGACCAGGGCGTTTAGCCCCACAACTCCCTAGGGCTCATTGGCCCTGTCCCTATTAGGGAACACCCCCCACCCACCTGGGCTCATTGGCCCTTTAACTCTTCTTCCTCCGGCGGCCTCGCTGACAGCAGCGCCGCCAGAGGGATTACAAGGGATGTGCTCGCGCGTGTGCGCAAGCAAGAGAACTGCCGGGCACGCCGGCAGAGGAGGAGGAGACGGAGGGGGGCGCGCTCGCAGCCGCCCGGCGCGGCCGGACCCGCGGAGGGAGGCGCCGCTGAAACGGGACGCAGGTAAGTGAATCGTGACACTACCCCCTCCTTCACGAGGGGCCTCTGGACCCTTACCAGGTTTCTCTGGATTGTCACGATGGAAGAGTTCTAGCGTGCACATCTTTTGCTGCAACCCAACATCTCTCCTCTGGACCATAGCCAACCCAGTCAATCAAATACTGCAATGAATTACGGATTTCACGCGGGTCCAGAATCTTGTTCACTTCATATTCCGGTTCTTTATCAATTAGGATTGGTGACGGGGATGGAAGTGGTATATTCTTAGCAGGTTTTAGCAGGGACACATGAAAGGAGTTTGGGATTCTCATGGTTAGAGGAAGTTGGACCTTAAAGGTTACATTGTTCAACTTCTGAGTAATAGGGAAAGGCCCAATAAACTTGGGTCCCAACTTACTGGAAGGTTGCCGGAGAGAAGTGCGGGTTCACGAGACCTGCGGCGATCAGCAAATCTTTTATATCTTAAGACAGTTTTTTTCAAAGTCTCTTGGACGCGGGTCCAGATGTTTTTCCGCTCTTGGAGCCACTCCTCCAATGCCGGTAAATCGGAAGGTGACCCTGAGAGAGAAGAACCTCTGGGATTTTTCCCCAAATTGCAAAAGAATGGGGACAATTTGGTACTCTCACTCGGTGCATTATTGTACGCAAATTCTGCAAAGTCAATGAATTCTGACCATTGGTCCTGAGCGTCAGAAATGTAACACCGTAAGTGCTGTTCAAGACCTTGATTGGTTCTTTCAGTTTGCCCATTGGTTTGGGGATGGTACGCCGATGACAAAGATATCTGAATCCCCAACAACGAACAGAAGTAAATTGTACACCCCGATCGGAAATTATATTAGACGGTATGCCATGGATACGGAAAATATGTGAAATAAATAATTGCGAAAGCTCAGGAGCTGACGGAAGTTTAGGTAACGGAATAAAATGTGCCATCTTACTAAAACGGGAGACCAGACAAAGATTGGTCGGTTCAGGCAGGGGTCGGCAACGAAGATCAAACAGAGTAATAATCAAGACAAACTAGGTACAAGGCGCTATAACAGGCGCTGAGTAACTGACGGGGTGAACCTTTTATAGGAACAGGTATGACTGGGGATGAGGGGAAAATAGGTGTGTGATTGGTGCACAATAGAACACCTAACCTGATAGGACCAGGGCGTTTAGCCTCACAACTTCCTAGGGCTCATTGGCCCTGTCCCTATTGGGCTCATTGGCCCTTTAACTCTTCATCCTCCGGCAGACACGCTGACAGCAGAGCCGCCGGAGGGAATACAAGGGACGTGCTCGCGCTCGCGAGCACGAGAACTGCCGGGCACACCGGCAGAGGAGGAGGAGGCGGAGGGGGGCACGCTCGCAGCTGCGCGAGCAGCCGTCCGGCGCGGCTGGACCCACGGGAGGGAGGCGCTGCTTGAACGGGACGCAGGTAAGGCAATCGTGACATGCACAGCTAACATCATTAGAGCTGCAATGTACAGTTGAGGTAAGCAGCGCTCAGCCAAAGCTCTAGAGCCACGAATGTGCAGATTCAAAGAATCAGTTTATTGATCCCCAAGTATATACATTTCATACATATAGGAATGCTTTGGCAGTATTCAAACATATGGATATGAAAGAACAAGAGTAAATATGACAGTCAGGCCTGATGGTAGCTCAGAAGGAAAGGGTTGGGAAAAACAGATCCAATAGAAACCCTTGTCAAGTGTATTGTACTTGGCTTTTAAGACACCGCTACATCTTAAGGGTCTAACGTTTCCTTCAATTTGGCAAAATGCCTCCAAAGAAAACTTGCTTATTTGCCAGGAAACCTGCATGGCCATGAACAAAACTGCATCATGAGCTGCAGTGACTCCTCAGCAAACTCAGGCATGACTGCAAGCTGATCAAATGCACCATGCTGCTGCTCAAGCTTCGGAAACACCTCAGGAAACTCAAGCCAGGCAGCAAGCTAACCAGATGCAGGATGCTGCTGCTGGGGCTGCTGAAACACCTCAGAAATCTCAGGCACGTCAGAAAATCAATAAAGTACAGCATGCTCCTGCTTGGGCTGCCGGAACACCTCAGGAAACTTAGGCCAGGCAGCAAGCTGATCAGATGCATCATGCTGCTGCTAGGGCTGCTGAAACACCTCAGGAAACTCAGGCACATCAGAAAAACAATAAAATACAGCACTCTGCTGCTCAAGCTGCTGAAGCGCCTCAGCATACTCAGGCCATAAACTGATAGAGCACATCATATTGCTCAGCGTGCTAATGAGTAGGCTTTCATGCATGGTGCTGCTTTTGCTTATGATCCAACTATAGACTATGGCCAACATAGATTGATTGTGATTGGCAGAATGGAAGTTTTACGTGCTGTCTGTGGTGCCTTAGCTTACCAAGAAGCCATCAGGTATTTGCTGCTCTGGAGGCAAGGTACAGAGACCAGATTTACCAACTTCTCCAAAGCCACTGAAGTAATTGATTACTGACAATAGCCCAGAATCAAGAGATTTCCATAGAAAAATACGAAGTTATAATAACTGCTATCACATGACTGGTTTCATGCCCACATTTAAGATACAAGGTCAGACATCCCATCCTTTTGGCTCTGTTTCGGCTGTAAAATCAGGAATATGAATTCCTACAGATCTACTTATTGGGTGAGGATCAGGTAGAGCCAATGCCCACCTCAGTAAATTTCCAGCTGCCAAGCAGGAAACAATACTTTAATTACAGGGCAGTCTGCATCAGCATAATCCCTATATCAATCTGTTTAAGGCAGCAATTGAAAAAAATGCTAAAAAAGGATAAAGCACCTACAGGGCAACACCCAGGCAGATTCAATGCGCCAGCCTTTAATGAAGTTCCTTTGTAATGGTTGGTGACAACGTTGAATGACTTATGTTCGAAAGAATAGATGGTCAGACCTGTATATTACTTTCACTTACAATCCAAACTGGAAAGACATTACAACTTTGCTCTATCAAAATCAGTAATCAAAAGATAGGCAAGACTTGATGTGCAAGCCTTTTGCCAAAAAGTAAAGAGATTGGGTATGTGATTAACAAAGGGCACATATTTCTTGCCCCCCGATGCTTGAAGAGAGGTCTTCCACATGTATATATTGGTTTGGCTGATTAAAAAATCAGGCCAAATCAAAGTGACTCTGTTATATCTGCAGAAATACAGAATGAATCTGTGGACCCTGAACTGTTTGCAGCAGTTACAACCCAAATGATTCATAAATAAGCTGAAAATGACTTGCAGGATGAGGACCGGCAACCCCAAACTGGACGTTATATAAGCTTTAATGAGGCAGTTTGGATAATTCTCAGCTTTTCAATGCATGAGAGATATCCAACTGTCCAACACCTCAGTGTCCATCTTGAAAATGAGTGTACTTTACAGCTGATAATCTAGTTGAAAGGGTGCCAAAATCCACCTAGGATTAGAACCCTTACAACATTCTTTGAATGTGATATTTTTGATATTTTGATATTTGAATGTGATATCTGTGATATTTTTGCAAGGACACTGCTTTCCGTAGATGTTCCTTTATACTATGTTTGTAATATCAAAAAGAAGTTTCAACAGTGAAAACAAGGAACTCCTGTGCAGGACCAGCCAGATATCTATTGTGCTATTGTTCTTTGATGAGTATATAATGTGTATCCGCAAGTGATTTTACCTGCTGATGTTACTGCATGTTATCATGGTCCTATCTCATTTAATTTAATCAGAACAGTCAATTACACAGTCTGTGCTTCTACCACAAAGCTTGCCAACTGCTTGGCCTTCTTGAAGATGATTAGTATTTGCATGGCTGTCTCAATGAGGCAGCAACAAGCCACTCTGCACTCAAAATAAGGAAACTGCTTGCAATAATTCTTACCTACTGTGCCCCAGCCATTCCAAATGCTCTTTGGATAAAGCTCCAGATCAGAAGCTAGCATATCACATGCTACTTGAAATCACTCTTCCACTGGTGGAATTGGCATGACATTTCTCATCAGCCTACTTCTTGCCAAGGTTAGAAGTATGGGCAGAATGGCTCTTGCTGATGCAACATCTGGAAAAGCAGCAAAGCTACTGAGTGGTGGCAGTACCGCATATTCCACATTTAAATTGCCTTTTAATCTTACAAGAGATGATGCACCTGTCTGATATATTCCTGCAGATTCAGGAGATACCCATATCTTTATTCATTGTCAACTCATTGTCTGGGATGAGTTCACCATGGCACATAGACGTGCTCAGGAAGCATTCGATCGAACACTGAGAGACTTAAGACTAATAGGTGGGGCCTTGGCCTTGCTTGATGGTGATTTCAGGCAGACCTTGCCTATAATACCAAAGGGAACCATGGCTGATGAACTGAATGCATGCCTTAAGGCATCGTTGCTTTGGCATCAAGTTCAGAGGCTTACTCCCACAACCAACATGAGAGCAAATATTTTTGGAGATGAATCTGCTATGCAGTTCTCCCAATTGCTTCTGATGCTTGACAATGGTGAAGTCCAAAAAAATGAAGATGGCAATATATCACGCATTGCTGATTTATGTAGGGCTGTAGAGTCCCCAAAGCACCTCAGAATAGCAGTGTTCCCTGACATTGACTTTCAGTTTAACAAAGGAAGAACTTGCCATAACTGTGTATGTCAAAGAGCTATGTAGTCTGCAAGAAATGATGTGGCATATGCAATGAACTTACAAATTCTTAAGGCGTTTCCAGGATTTGTTTATTCCTACAAATCAATTGACACCACAATAGATCCAGAACAGATTATGCAGTACCCAGTTGAGTCTTTAGAACCAACTGGAATGCCTTCCAGTCCAGGGGACCCCATACCAGTTTACAGGACAGGGGCCACCATGTTACTTGATGCCCAGTACCATGCCGAATACCTGCACCCCCATTTGGGACACAAATGGATCAGAAGAGCCCAGTGCCCATCAGTATGGGCCCAGGGCTGACCTGGTATAGTGGCATTTAAAAACATATACAGTTGTGGCGTACCTTTTTTCAATGAAAGAAGTATGCCAGTTAGTGAAGGCAGGAGGGAAATGCCAGCATGTAAAAACTCAATTTTGCACAAATGTTCCTGTGCAAAATACTTTCTGAATCACTCGAGTTTACACTTTTTGAGAGTGATATCGTGCACCAAGCAGAAATTCGCTAAAAACAAAATGTCTGCTCAATCATCAGAGAGGGGAAAATGTGAGGAAACTGGTAACTCATGAAAAACCCTGGTGCGACTGGTGCTGAATTGACCGTTAAGTCTGCTTTAAAATCTATGTGTTTCAGCCATACCCTACTCCCCCACCTCTATACCCCTCCTACCCCTGTGCTAAGCTCAAGTTGTGAGCTGGGACCTTAAGTGACAGGTCAGTCACCTAATCCCTAGAGCAACACAGCCACAGCTGCTGCTGGGGCTGGGTAACTGAGCATTACTCCAGGTCCACACACTGCCTTGAGGAGTGCCTGCTCCTCCATGGAAAAAATAGGATGATTGTGGCAAACGGGTGAGTATTTTTGGACATTTTCATAATCATTGTCACTTGAGCTTCTACTGATTTCAGTGAAGCTCTATTTTGGCCAAGCTTTAACAAAAGTGCTGCTTGAATTTGTTTAGAGAACCATACCAAAATGCACATGCTTATTAAGTTTTTTCAGTGATGAGCGAGTCCAGCCTCCTGCTTCATGCCTATGGGCAGTGGTCACTGAGTTAATTTTTGGGTGAATATAATTTATTGCTATCCCATTCCTGGTACAAGAAGTGATACTCAGTATATTATATTGGTTGCTCAGTGAAGTTTCTTCATTGCAGTTCTTATTGCTTAGCAATATTTGCATTTTTGTATGATTTAAGTTATTATAATTGTAAATGACTTATGTGCAGTGCAGCTATTTGGCAAGTATTTTCTTAGCTCGTGTTTTTTTTATCTTTATAAGCATTTATGCATTTCTACTAGTAATGCAGTTTCTAATTTAAAAGTTAAACGTATATTATTTAATAAGAGTGAAATACAGATACATATCTATGTTCATTTAAGAAAAGCTCTTATTAAATATTAGACCTTGTAAGTTTTATATAATGCTGGTATACCAAAAGTCTTTTTTTTTAATAAACGTTTTATCGTCAACACACAAGGCTACACTAATTATAAGTTAGCATCAAAAGATCATGCCAATGTGGAGGTGAAGGCAAAAGCTTGTGCTGAAAATTTCCATTCAAAATATTGCTATTGTGTTATTCAAGAACAAATAATCACGCTACAGCAAGATTTTGTGTGACAATAACAACGTGAAAAATTCTTAACTACATATGGTTCTGATTTAATGGTGGCAGATGATCAGTTCAAGGGTGTGCCCTAAAACTACATTTCCAGCTGGCACTCCCAGTAAGAACTCTGCCAGGCCATCGCTGCCAGAAGCCTACAAACACCAGCTAGATGACTTTTGTAAGTTTAGAATGGAGCAACACACAAACATTACAATTCCCTGGATATACATAGCATAAAGTTTACCGGGTCTTCCATGACATTTTCCCTTTTTATACAAATGTACTAGGAGCTAGGAAAGTCTGTGGATATCTAGCCCAGTGGTGCCTTAAAACACATTCAACCGCTTGCATGATCCATTGATCATCTTACAAATGAGAATTAGCTAATGCAGCTGCCAAATGTGGACATTGGTATTCTGGGGTCCATATGGATTTTGAGTTCCAGTTTCTTTCCTTGGAGGATGCTGCTGTGCAGTTTCCTCTTCTGCCTGGTCTTTGTTGTTGTGGGTGCTTGGTGTGTGGACATATCCACAATTCTTTCATTCCCGCTAGACAATAGCCCCTTTAACCAAATTCAGTACACGTCTTACTCAATTTGTGGTTTGCAAAGAAAAAAACATTAGGACTGTCCACTTTAACATAGTACAGTCAGGCCCCTGTATTTGCAATGGTTAGGCGAAGAGCATAGACAATCTTATAGAAATATTCCAAAGAATCGTCTTCACATGTAAATTACAATAAAAATAAATTCACCTGGTAACAGGACTGCTCCAGCTCCAGAGCAGGAACAGCCCAGAAAAGGTGAGACCGGAGATAATCTCACCTCTAGGCCGCTTATTATGTCTTCCCCCGTTTCATCCACACACACACACACCTGCAGAGATGACTCCACACTGGATTGGATACTGCCCGCATCTCTTATAGAAATATTCCAAAGAATCTGTTTTCTGAGGTGAATTATAATGAAAAGGTTTATTGAGAACAAAAGTTACACATAAAAGAGATAAGAAGAGATAAGAAAGCATACAGCATAATATCATGGTGGCATCTACACAGCAGAGAAGTAGTGAAGTCCACCAGACTGAGTATCAAATCATTTGTATAGACCTTTTCTGACAATTTGCCAGACACATACATTAAGTTACAATTAGGAAATTATAAACAATGGACCAAGGACTTGCAGACACAGGACTGTTTAGGCTAACACAGCCATAAGTCTGGTCAGAATGCCCTTCTAGATAAAGGAAAGTACATCGATGTCCAGAGTTTAGGACACTATTTTTTTAAAGGAACAGATTTATACATAAAAATAAACACAGTTTAAGGGGATACAGTCTATAAACACTAAATAACTTGAGGAAATACATCTCTTCATCAACACGAATACTGTGAATTCACAAAGAACGCGCAAGAAAATAGAACATTGGGAGACACAGTGCAGTGCAGGGTAGGTTTACAAAGATAAAAAAACCCTTACCTTGCCAGAGATCCGGCGTCATTCCCTTAGCAGTCTGAGTCCTGGGCGCCATTTACAGTGTGGCCATGCCCGCCAATTCACCTAAATACGCGGGTGGAAGCGCACACAGAGTGGAAAATGCTGTGTTGTGTGAGGATGTTGCCTGTGCCCGAGGGATGAACATTGCTGGATACGGGTGAGGTAAGGGTTTTTTCTTTGTAAACCCCCTTCCAAGGCAACGTGAATAAGCAAAGCCGCAAAAATATGGAGGACCGGCTGTATAGTCTATTAAATTAATCACCATAATTTACTATTGGTTCAATATTGATGATTCCTAGGAGGCTTACCTATTTGGCTTGGCCCACAGACAGAATTGCTGCTAAATCACTGGCCAAGCCACACTTACCAAGCTGTTTTCCAACCCTGTTTTTCAATTGCGACGCAGAAAGTGCATGCGCACCACCGTCTACTGGACAAGGGCATATGCAGCAGGGAACCAGGGGATGCCATTGGGTGCACTTCATATCTCCAACTGAAATACAATTCTGGATCACAAATTGGTAGGTGCAGCTCGGGCGAGGGTTCTATCCAGCTCTGGAGTAAACCAAATTGGGAAGCCCCTAATAAATAAATAATACTGGACCAAAATTCAAATATAGCATTTGGACTGGTCTAACCCTTTAACTGCCAGCCACGTAAAATTTAAGTGTCTACCTCTCCTACCGTTAAAACCCAGCCACGTTAATTTCTATGTGCCTGGCTTTCATCTCTGCTAGCGGCCCCCCCAAAAAAGGCACTCCTCTGACCCCTCAATCTTCCAATCTCCCCCCGGTCTCCTCTGGCTTTAGCAGAGGGTCCGGAATTTCCTCACCTCCCTGCGCAAGCTCTCCTGCTGGGTCTCCTTTTCCTCGGGAGGCTTCCGTTCCCCCCACCCCCCGGGTTCTTCAATCTTCAAGAGAGGGCCCGACAGCCCCTCTTCCCCCATCGCCATCTTCACCACTAGCCCCGCCCCGATGACGTCATTCCGTTCCTGGCCTGACAGTTGTTAAATGCGGTGATCGCTGGAGAGAGGGGTGGAGGGGCATGGGATGCTCTGATCCCCTGCCTCCCCAGATCGGACTGAGGAGCTGACAATCAGAGGTGAGTAAAGAATTTAAATAAATATCATTTTTTGGTGTGGTTTCTTTTTTTTTCACATTTAACCCTTTGTGAACTGTAAGGGATCAATGAGACCCCTATACCAGTTTACAAGGCTCAGGGGCTGGCAAGTCACCTGCGGCAAGGGGTATTTAAAGGGGTATTTAAAATATAAAGGGTTGTTTTTCAACTGCAAGGTGCGCATAGCAGATGCATTATAACTGAAAATGTTATAAAGGGTTGTTAAAAAACTGCAAGATGCACATAGCAATTGTATTTTATCCAAAAATGTGCTGTTTAAAGGAGTCTCCTTGGCAGAAAAGGGTATCTAACAAAACATATGTGATACCATTGTAAGCGGAAGAAATTGAGCTTTTACACACTATATTAATTTATTGAAAAACTTACATTTTTTATTACAAAAAACACAAATTGTAAAAAATAGATTTTTTTGCACATATTTCACCCATACAATATTCAGGATACACTAAAACAAGGCCAAACAAGACATTTCATGTTAAAGCCCAGACTCTCATGCTGAAAAAAGCAATATAAAATTTTCCTGGTAAATCCTTGGAAACCTCTTCAAAAATCACAGTTGTACATGTATAGCACAAAATATTGAAACATGGTCTGGCAACATCTCCAGCTTAAATTGTATACTGGCCCTTTTAACAAAGTATAGTGATTATTTTGCATGTAAAAGTACAGTCACAATGTACAGGAAACTTTACACTGCACCCAATAAGAGATGCCCTAATGTGTAACCTCCCCCTTCCAAGTTTAGCCTAATCAGCAATTTGTGTCATGCATACTGATATAAAGCACAGAGCACTGTTTAGATGCAGAGAGTTGGCATAAGGCAGAGGGAGCGGCTGCAAGAATAGGTGAGTTAATGGGGGGCAATCTGAAGGGCTCATACAGCGTGCTCCCGAGGTTGCTTGATCGGCCGGACCAGAAATCTTATAGACACCAGAACCGGACGAGAGGGTGGTTGGTCCACTTTAAGGTATATAGTGTACTTGATTCTACAGGACACATTTGACAGTGGTTGCACAGCAGACAGCATGTGTTTCATTAGATGGGCAGCAGGCATGGGCGCAACTTGGGGGGGTGCAGGGAGTGCAACTGCACTCATCACTGTTGCTCCTCTACCTTATTTATCACATTTGTGCTCCCTTACCATCATTTAGATAAATGAAACACCATTTGCCTTTGGCTGGCTGCATCCAATTGAATTAAAAGACAGAAAAAAAGTTATTGTACGAGTCGTGAAAGGGTCCTATTTAATGTATGTACTGGGGCCATTTCACATTTAGTTACGTCACTGGTAGCAGATCATAACAAATGGAGAGTAGGTAAAAAGGTACAGCAATTACACAGCAGGTCCCAGCAGATGCAAAGCTGGAAGCCTATCACAGCAGATTTACAGAAGGGAAATTTGGTATGGCTAGACTCACAGTAGGCATGACAGGCTGGACACGCAGATGGCAGATTAAACAGAAAGATGGCACAGCAAACTGGATTCAAATGTTGCAGGCTGGGCTCTCAGATGGCATGGAAAGCTGAACACAGGAGGGATGGTAACACTGTACAAACCTTAGCCTGGACTCATGGATGGCATGTCTTTAAGGTGCTGATCTAGTATTGTTTTTTTCTCATATTATCAAATGTGTGTTTTATGGGAGCAGTTTTCACTACCTGCAATCTGTTTCTTGTGGCAACTGTACACCAAGTCTGTACACAAAGATGTACAAGAGGAGAGAAGTGAGCCTTGTACACACAGTACAATGCTGCTGGACATGTGTAAGCGTGAGTGAGCATCCTCACCTCAACAGACTGGAGGTTTATTGCATAAAACACATATTTGCTAACATAAGAAAACAATTTCTTATGTTAAGCACATTGAGGACATTTTTTACTGCACAAAAAAATACACACTTACAAAAATGCAAATGAAAATGGACTTTGTCCTTAAAGCAGAACAAAACCCACCAGTGGCCAGCCTGGGGTCTGAAAAAGGGATACCCCACTGTGTCAACCCCCCCCCCATTCACCCATAAAAACTTACATTCTCATGCTCCAATGGCAAATGCGTGGGCTCTCGTCCAATGAGAGCATCCTGCTGCGACTATGTCATTTGTCTGTCATTGTTTTAAATGAGAAAGGCTGGGGTGGGAGCCCATTGAAGTCCCCATTAAAGTGAATGAGAGCCTCCTGCCGAATGATATAGTCACAGCTGGCAGCTCTCATTGGACAGCCCTTGCATGCACAGTTGCATGCACAGAGTGCGGAGAGGTGAGTATTTATGGGTGAACTGGGGGGGTGTTTACACAGTGGGGCATCCCGATTCAGGACAAAACAAAACCTGGGAAAGTCAATTTCCCAGGTTGTGTTTGACTTTAAAAGAACAGCTGAATAGTCTGGGAGACACAAGGACAGAAAACAAGGCAGGTAGCTGTGTAGAGAAAGCTGTGGAATACATACACGTGTTGTGGCTTGTAAACATGCTAAAAATACCCATTTTAAAATAGTACACTGAGCAAACCCATATCTTTAACTAATATACACTACATCCTTTATCCTACAGGCAGTACCTTTGGGATTGTTTTTCTGTCTTGGTTTTCCAGCTGTGTCCCTGAATTCCCATAGTAGGGTTGATTCAGCACCAGGTCAGAAAACTCTACTAGTTTTTAGGAGAGAAAACTGCCATTTACCTACATTGTTTGGGGCTGTTTCAGCACCAGGGAAAAACTCTTTTCTCTCCTACAAAGTAGTAGAGTTATTTCTACTGCCTGGGTGAGGCTTGTAAAAACACTAAATAACTCAGTTTGTAGGGGCACTTACCCTTTAACAGTAAATTAATTTGAGCACAGAACTAAATGTATCTAAAAGTGTATTAAAATAAAAATAAAATAAAGCGGCATGCCCACCGGAGCAAGCAGCAAGGGCTGTCCACTACCACCACCCGTTACCAGGTAACGGGCATCGCACGACCCACCACTTAGGAGGAGCTTACAGCCAATAAGGTACTAAAATAGAGGCAGCCTGCACCTACATAGCCTGCCCTCGAACAAGGACAGCTATGGCAGGAGCCAGGGAATTCGACCTGGCCTCTTGATACAAGGGCAACCTGGGTAGAAGGGCTGTTACCTACAAGACTCTGATAATAAGAACTAGATAAAACTGAGTGCACTGAAGAAGCTATTTTTATAGCGAAGCGTCTGCACAGAATTCACACTTGCTACACCTGAAAGTAAAACAAAACCCATGTGCTTGCTACACTCTGAGCGGAAACAGAGACATGCCTCAATTGGAGGAGGCACCATATCAACTTGCTTAAAAAGGGGAGTAAAGATTGCATTATGAACTACTCCACTAAGTTTTAAGAGTGTAAAATATATGAAAAAATGATGTAAAATATGGAAAGAAACTAATATGTGAAATAAAATTTGTGTTTTATTTTTATATACATGACTGTATGCCTATCTATATACACCAGCCTCCAATCCAAAAAGTTCCCCATAGTATAGGTACCGTACCGAGTGTACCTTCCCCCTATTGTTAAAATAATAAGAATAGAACACAAGCACAATGATTTTTTGTTGACTTGTATAATTAAAGAAATGTATGGCCAGTAAAATGTTAAATTAAGTTAAATGGAATGCCAGGCAATGCAAATGAAACTACTTGGGTAAAAAGTCAAAAGATTCAGAATGAAGATGTGATAGGGACCAACGTCAATTCAAGATCTGTCATTTCTTCTTGAAAAATGAAGCAAATTGTTTTGTTTCCTTTGGCAATCAGTATTCTACTGTCAGTGTACTTACAGATATTATTACCTATTGCCAATTAATAAATACTGCAATCTTAGGAGAAATCCTCAAGAATTTTTTCTAGGAAAGCTTTCACTCCCTAGGAGAGAGAAGCAGATTGAGGTGCATTATTTTCTCCTAAAGGCAAGCAAAAAAAAAGGTAGGGACTCATTTGAACAATTTAAAGAGGCACAAAGTGCCAGTGCCGTGGGAGCCCTGGTAAAGGTGAGTTTTTACCTAGGGGGTTTTACACAGCAGCTTGCCCTGGAGTCTTTTAGACTGCAGAGCCAACTCCAATGGCTTTTGCTCTGCTTCATGCCTATGTTCACATCTAGGAATTTACTGTAATTCTGTGCACCAAAAGTACCAGTTGTAGTTTACATCAGTAGATTTTATAACACAGAATTGTGAAGTGAAAATCAGTACTTTCAGTCAGTAATATAGCTGGCTATTATTTTGTCTATTTTAAATTCACACTTGTATATATATTTTTTTGTTGCATTAAATGATAGAGATACCACATTAAGTACATTGTTAAACCCATTTATCAGGTCCAATGTGTTTTACTTGCTTGTACCTGATGAAGGGGCCTGCTAAGCTCTGAAGTCACACCACTATGTTTTAAGAAAAAACTCCCCTTTTGTCAGGTTTTTGGTGTTCTGCCTTATTGTTTTTCTCTTCTGGGATGTAAAATAAACATCTGTGTTAAAGTGGACCAACACCCACAGGTGATCGGCCCGGGAATCTATAAGATTCCCGGGCCGATCACCTCCCTCCCCGCGGGACATCCGAGATCGGGATGTCCCGCGGGGTGAAACCCCCCCAAACTCCTTACCTTATCTCCTTACCTCCCTCTAGACGTGCGCGCGCCCGCGCCGGCCGTCTGTGAATGGCCGGCGCGGGCACGCGCGCGTCAAGAGTGACGAGGCGGCGGCGGAGGAGCCGCTTGTCCGCCGGCGCTGGGAGTGGGGAGAGGTGAGTTTTTCTTGGGGTTCGGGGGGGTTTCACACAGCGGGGCACCCCGATCGGGGGTGCCCCACCGAAGTGGACCAAGACCCAGGATAGTCAAAATCCTGGGTGTTGGTCCACTTTAAGATTGAGCCCCCCCCCCCCACTGATTTACTTATCAGCATGCTGTTTCCAAGTATCTTACATTTGAGTGGATCTCTCTTGCTAAAGAAAGAGTGTCTTTCTTTTCCTTCAGTAAAGTCCTAGTTATCCTTTGCGCACTACAAATCCCAGACTCCTTCAACTGTAACAGGTGACTTTATTAGCAGGGTTGGCTAAACAAAGCAGCAGCAATCAACCTTTTCACCTGAGAACGCTGCTAGTAACACTTAAGCTTCTTGAACACTGCAGGCAAAGGTAGTTGTTACAGCATTGTGTCAGGCTTCATTTGGAACTGTTCTAAATTGTTTTCTGAAATGGCCAAGATATCGAGGTTTACAGGTTCAGCCAATGACATTCGTTTTTTCAAGCTGAGACTGCTCGTCCCTCCCTCCTCCCGCCACTCCCTCCGCCTCCTCCTCCAGAATACTCCCCTAGCTGCAACTGCCTCCCTCCAGAATACTCCCCTAGCTGCAGCTGCCTCCTCCTCCAGAATACTCCCCTAGCTGCAGCTGCCTCCCTCCAGAATACTCCCCTAGCTGCAGCTGCCTCCCTCCAGAATACTCCCCTAGCTGCAGCTGCCTCCCTCCAGAATACTCCCCTAGCTGCAGCTGCCTCCCTCCAGAATACTCCCCTAGCTGCAGCTGCCTCCCTCCAGAATACTCCCCTAGCTGCAGCTGCCTCCCTCCAGAATACTCCCCTAGCTGCAGCTGCCTCCCTCCAGAATACTCCCCTAGCTGCAGCTGCCTCCCTCCAGAATACTCCCCTAGCTGCAGCTGCCTCCCTCCAGAATACTCCCCTAGCTGCAGCTGCCTCCCTCCAGAATACTCCCCTAGCTGCAGCTGCCTCCCTCCAGAATACTCCCCTAGCTGCAGCTGCCTCCCTCCAGAATACTCCCCTAGCTGCAGCTGCCTCCCTCCAGAATACTCCCCTAGCTGCAGCTGCCTCCCTCCAGAATACTCCCCTAGCTGCAGCTGCCTCCCTCCAGAATACTCCCCTAGCTGCAGCTGCCTCCCTCCAGATTTCTCACATTGCTCTTCACTGACAGTTCTGGGAATCTTACAGACCCTGCCCATTGTGCTGATTATTATGCAGGATCACAGATCCAAGGGCCATGTCCACTTTTTTCAGAAAATAAAACATGAGGTGAAACTGTAAACCCCGATATCTCAGCCATTTCTTCTTCAATTTAAAAACAGAAGACAGTTTAGGAGAATGCCAAATGCAGCCCAACACAACAGTGTAGCAGTTGACTTTGCCTGGAGTATCATTTTAAAATACCAAAAATACCTGAAAACAGAACGAGGAAACCTCACTAGGTCATTATCAAAATGTAATAGTTTTAAAAACAAACTGTGAACTTCAGTAATACACTGCAATCGTGGTCATGTAAAGTCATGGAACGCAGTTGGGAATTTGTGACTGTTGGTCCTCTTTAACTAAATGGGTTTAGTTTGTGTATGTGTTATTGGAATTTAATTTAGAACTGTGTAGGTGCTTATCCTTTTGTTAATAGATTGTATTTTTAGTATTATATTTTTTGTATTTTAGAACAAAAAATAAGACTTGTTTTTGCTTTCTTTTAAAACAGAAATTAAATAACATAAGAATGACATATATACATATTTCCTATGTACCACTGACTTCCAGCAACTTGAATGTCAAAATATGGAGAGAGATATTCAGGCCAGGGGGTTATTAGTACCTCAGCAAACCTATTATAAGTGCTATCACTTGAAAGCACAGCACTTGATTGAAATAGAGAAGCTATCCAGTGATAACAGATCACTAAAGGTGGGTTTACACGGAGAAATTTATCAAGTGTTTGCCCACTGAGCGATTTGCGTTCAGACGCGGCAGATTTGTATTTCACTCGTACACTTTAGCGATGGTTTTCTAGTTGAACGTTTGCTCATTCGTGGGTTTTTGACGTCACATTGCGTACGATTTCTGCTCACACGTGACAATAGAAGACGATAACAGACCGACTACCGAGAAATTTTTGGCCAGCCAAAACAATGCGATCCACGGTATTGGTAGTCGCTGCAATCATTTACATGTACCGAGGATCACCTGATTGGAAACGTTTAATTGAGAACTTGTTTGAAAATCGCTTCATGTAAAATTAGGAAATACCCCTGGAGCAAAGGGCCACAACTTTTATTGGTAACATAAACTGCATAATATCTAACAGTTTACTGCAGGAACACTGTAACCTTAAAGCAGGCCAAAGCTCTGCTTTTTTACTCACCTGGGTTTTGGTCTGCTTTACTGGGGATGCCCCTGTGTGTAAAACTCCTGATTCAGAAGATGCAGAACTGACTCAATTCACTTAAAAAGTACACGTGCGTTTATGTGATAAATATTCTATAAATATATTTGGATTTACAAATTATTTTTTATTAGGAAAGCCTAAGATGTTTTGTATATATGTGCTTTCAATGTAACTATTGTAGCCACACACTAGTTTGAACAGGTCTAGGTTATTCTAGAATTGATTGGGTCACTTTAGAAACAAGCTGTGCTGTATAATAAGATTTTACTGTGTTTATTGTGGTATGGCCGAGGGCTTGCTTTCCATTGGTGTTTGTTAGTGGTGTAAAGAGATTGTACTTCCTGCACTGGATGGCATACAAAAATCTCTGGAGTCATCACCACTGGGCTTAGACTGGAAAGCTGGCAACTGTGACCAAGAGCATATCTTAAAGGGATGGAAACCCATATTTGGGTCCACCACTCAATGTGTGTGCCCCACCCAAGCAGCAGGGTGCTGTCGTTGCATCAGCAGTGGCCCAGTTTTCAAAGAACCAGGATTTTCCACCGCCAAAGCCACACCCCCTGGCAATTTTGGGAGAGCCTATTGGCCCTCTCAAAATTGCCACTGTGACAAGGTGCAGCCGGCTGGCAGCATTCCCGCCATGCTTTTCGGACGTTTTCAGAAAGGCTGGTGGAGGAGCGCACAGTAGCAAACAGAGCTAGGCAGAGAGATGGAGCACATGTCCAGACAGGTCCCCTTTTTATAGGTCGAACAGAGTCAGACAGACGAACGGAGCACATGTCCCGAGAGGGCACCTTTGTATAGTTCACCTCAGGCAGCAGAGGCACTAGGTTTACCCCCCAATAAAAAGCAACCCCCAGCAATAAGTAAATTACATGTAGTGAGGGCTGCAGCCTTGGTTTGTAGTCTGATTGGAATTCAAGGCAGTGTGGGTGCACTGTAGGTCCCGGATCGACAACAGCGGGTCCCGGTGAGGTCTCTTTCCAGGGTTCTGGCTCAGCATGTAGTGTCGGTGCACTGTCTGCAGGGAGCACTAGAAGCAGAGACTACAGGGCAGAATTAAAGTGGACCTATACCCAGAAAGGAAGTTTATGTGGTCACCTTTCATCCCCAGCCCCAAAATTGCCTGTGTTTCTTTTTTTTACCTCAACCTTTGTCCAATATCCATATAACAGCAGGAAAATTAAAATTCACAAATGCCCGGACCGGGCACGCGCCCTGCTAGAGAGAAGCGCGAGATGCGGCCCGTGCTTGCGCCGTTGGCATCCTGGGGGTTTCACACAGAGGGGCATCCCGATTTTGGATGCCCCACAGGGAGGGATTGGATCGGCCGATCCTGCAGGGTGTTGGTCCACTTTAAGGTGTTACGACCTTGTTTCCCTGCATACTCTATAGAGTGCCAGGGTGAGGGGAACAATGCACTGGCATCTTAGTTTTGCCTTGCGGACCATGAGGCCGATTTATTAATAGCGCCAGGTAGCGACAGATGAGCGACAGTAGCGTGATTTTCACAGCGCCGGCTAGTATTCGCTGTGCTTGGCCGTTGTTCGGTTGTTGACAGCGACTCAGTCGGTGTGCGGTAATGTTGAATACGGGGTTAGGAGTCGCTGTTTGACAGGTTCCGCGCAGTATGGGAGCGCATGACAACGAATGGCCATAGCGAACGGCTCCCAGCATATTCATTAACAAATCACGCTAAAAAAAATTCTCGCGCTGTAAAATGCATGTTTAAACCCCAGAGCGCTGGCGGCGATGTGTTAAAAGTAGTTTTTTAACCCCCAAACAACCTTATTTTTGGAAAAAAATAATAAGCAAGTTTTTCTAAACATTTTGTAATATGAATACATTAATATCAGACCTGTAATATCAATTCTGCACAAATTTTTTTTTTTTTTTTACCTTAAAAAAAAGATATAACATTGCAGATGTGGTCACCGAATTTTTGACATTTAAAAAAAAAAAAAAAAAAAACATATCAATTAATTATGAATATTTAAAGATTGCTCCATTGAAATGCATTGGAGAGCGCCAGGTAGCGAGAGGTCATACCTGGCGCTGTGATGGGATTAGCAGCGGCGCTGTTCGCTGAAGTCTGCAACATGATGAATCCCGCGCTAGCTGACGCTCTCGCCGGCGCTAGCCTCATTTAGCGTGATAAATGCGTGATTGTGTTCGCAGCCTGGCGTTCTGGAGTCGGTAGCCGCCGATAGTTGGCGCTACCTGCCGCTAGTGAGACACTACCTGGCGCTATCCCTTGATAAATAAGGCCCCATGTGGCTCAAACCCTGGCGGTGCCAGCTGACAGCGTTTTTTTTTTTATGTCTTAAACTAAGTTCATTGATCACCATGCAAACCACTGCATGCTTATCAATAACCTGCATCTGGCTTCAGCTCTGCTACCTTGATACACCCGGCGGTGTATGCATCTCACAATCCTTCCAGGTGCAGTCTCAAAGTCGAGCACTGGCCTCATCAATCAATTCATGACACAGCCCTAGGGACCATTTTGACTTAGCACTAGGTACTCCCACTATCCCCCATGGCTTTTATTTGACAGTTATGGTTGTTTTTTGTGCTTTTTAACCCTATTAGTCTCACATAGCTGCCTCTCCAACTGTTAAGTGCCATCTACATGAGACGTAGCTGACATTAAACCGGACCAACACCCATTTTTACTTTAATGGGTGTTGGTCTGGCCATTGGTCATTGTAGGAAGTGAGGGGGGGCATCCAGAGTGCTGGAGCCCCCCCTCATAGCAAAACGCATATATAGCTTGTTTTACTCACCTTCATAACGAGCCAGCGGCGAGTCCAGCGATTGGCCGCCGGGCGGTCACAGATGACGCGTCTGCGCCCATGCGCAGGTAAAAACGGGTGTTGGTCTGGTTTAAGGCCCCATACAAAAAGTACAAAAGGAAAAACTCACCTGACCACTTGATTGATCCGGCCGGGCCTTCTTTTCACCCGGGGGGCATCCGATCCTCCCAAAGGCTCTTCTGGCTGCAGGAGGGTCTGAAACGCACATTTACTCACCTGCGCCCGCGATCACTCCCGCTGGGCTTGTAACCTGCAGGGCATGAGGCAGTTGAAACTAGACCCTGCACCCTGTTCTACAAGCCCTGCATAGCTGAACCTGGAGCTGGTTATGCTGGGCAAGGAGGAGCCCACGTCATTTTTTGCGGGTAATTTTATGGGTTTTTAACCATAGAAAATCCCCACAAAAATAGGGCCCCTCCATTTTTTATGTAACTGTTTATAGTGTGGATAATAGTTGTATTTTATTTGCAGATATTATAAAGTGCTCTTTTTCCAGTTTGGGGGATCTCCTGGGCAGGAACAGGAGCTACCGATACATATGTGGTATCAGTGTAATCGGGAGAAATAGAGCTTTCAAATGCAATATGGTTTTATTTAAACCGGACCTTCAGCATGATTTAATGAAAAGCCCAAACCCTTAAAAAACGATTCCCCAGCATCTAAAATTAATATATTTTATGTTTTTAGGCACTTACATATTATTCTTTCCCCCACTGGGCTGCAACTCTGTTCAGGACTTTAGGATACGGGTGCCGCCATCTTGACTCAGAAGCATCACACTTACTGAGGAGAGGAGAGTGGGATAAGGTACGGGGGGCGGGTTATAGCTGTGCTTTGCTCAGACAGAGCAGAGCTGGGGTCAGGTAACGGTCAGCAGTCCCAGAATGCAGAGCAGCACAGTCAGGAGGCACTTCCTGTTTGCAGGCTGCCTGATAAGATGGCAGCTTCCATAAGCCGTCATCTTGGATGTTTAAAGGCTCATAACATGCAGTAGATGCAGGTAGGATGATATTTAATGTGAGCAATCTGTATGTACAGGGTGTGGGAAACATATAAGATAGACTCATATTCAGGGTGAAGGTCCGCTTTAATAAAATAAATGTTTTATTTAAAATAAATAAGATTTTTTTTTCAAAAATATTTTTTTGTTTTTTGACAGCGAAAACATTACAACAAGACATTTCATGTTAAAGCATAAACTCTGCCATAATATATATATAATTTTTCTGGAAATTTCTGCAAACATCACAGGGAAACATCATGCAAAATGATGAAAAATGACCTGTTAATAGAGGGTGACAAAATCTTAAAACGGTCTTTCACTCTGAATAAGAGTTTATCTTATATGTTTCCCACACCCTGTACATACAGATTGCTCATATTAAAAATCATCCTACCTGTATCTACTGCATGTTATGAGCCTTTAAACATCCAAGATGGCAGCTCATGGAACATCAGGCAGCCTGCAAACAGGAAGTGCCTTCTGACTGTGCTGCTCTGCATTCTGGAATTGACTGACCTTTTCCTGACCCCAGCTCTGCTCTGTCTGAGCAAAGCACAGCTGTAACCCGCCCCCTGTACTTTATCCCACTCTCCTCACCTCAGTGAGTGTGATGCTTCTGAGTCAAGATGGCGGCGTCCGTATCCTAAAGTCCTGAACAGAGTTGCAGCCCAGTGGGGGAAAGAATAATAAGTGACTAAAAACTTAAAATATATTAATTTTAGATGCTTGGGAATCGTTTTATAAGGGTTTGGGCTTTTCAATAAATTATGGTGAAGGTCCGATTTATTTTTTTATTTTTTTTCTCTTTCCAAGTTTTTTGTCCTGTATAGTGCTGATGTGCCCGGTTGGTATACATCCCCCTTCGGCCCTGCTCATACATAATAATGTTGAGCGGGCCTTCTATCACTGCCAGTCCATCGACGGACGGGTTGCCAGGCAACCTGTGTCATCGCTCTCCGCCTGCACTCAGGGAAGGCTTCCCCGTCAGTCGGGCCCGGAATCCTGCCCGGCTACCAGTGACGTCCTTGCCGCGGGGAGCCAATCCGTGCTCCGCTCTAAATAATAGAGCAGCAGCCGAGCCCGCCGCGCAGGCTGCGGGCTCCGACGTCAACTGGCTCCATCGCTGGAGCTAGCAGGATCCAGATTCCTCGCCTGGTGGTTACTGCCTGGGTGGCAGTGAGAGCCATTATGGTTCAGGGATAAGGACCAGCCCTAGGTGTACTATCAGGATCGCAAAAATAGGGATCACAAAAATCGTGATCGCAAAAATAGGGACCACAAAACAAAAAAATACCCAATTTGGGATTGAATCCTTCACACCCAACAACTAGTGATATTATGAATGGCTAGTCTGTGCTTATACCCCCTCTGGGTAGGGCAAGGATAGGTTAGGGGAGGAAGGGAGAGGGGGGAAGGGGGAGAGGGAAAACAGGGGGGGTTGTTTGGGTGGGGGGATGGGGTAGAACGGGGAGGCAGGGGGACAGTTATAATCTGCTTGGCTTTGTTCTTGTGTGTCCCTGATGTTAATCTGCTTGGCTTTGTTCTTGTGTGTCCCTGATGAAGGGGTATACCCCGAAATGTTGGACGTATGGATGCATATTAGCGCAAACTAGTGGATGGAATTTGAATACTGCATGTATATATTTTTTGCACAATACAAGCAAATCTGGTAATGAGGAGTGCTGGCTTTCATTTGACATATGTTATGTGGCGCCACCGCTAGCCATTGCACCCGACCATATTGATTTGAGTAAGAGTGCCTCTGCCAATACACATTGTTCAGAGAATATATGGTTTGTGGGGGGTATTCCAAATGTAAAGGGTTGCTTTGGTTGTAAAAGTGCAAGGTGTGCACTTTGCAGAAACTTTCAAGTAAAATGACCCTTACATGCATGCTTTACTTTGGGGTACTTGGCAACTCTTCCCTTGACAGTACCTATGCATGTTGGGTATCGATCTTGCTTTTTCAGAATTAACTTGTTTGCATATTGTTTTTTAGAAATATGTGATTCTGCTTTTTTATTCTTTTTTAGGGAAACCCTGTGCAGCACAAGAATTCATTGAGGGATTACTTCTAGAAAACTGCGTACATGGCAACAAGCCTGGTACGCCTAGAAAGCTTGAGGTGTGTACTTCCAGAGAGAATATATATAGTTTGTGGGGGGATATTTTGAATGTAAAGGGTTGTTTTTCTTGAAAACTGCAAGGTGCACATAGCAGTTGTATTTTATCTAAAAATCTCCTAAAGCCCTGTTTCAGTTTGGGGAGTCTCTTAGGCAGGAAAGGGTGTCTACCAATTCATACGTGGTAGTGCTGTAACCGGGAGAAATTGGGATTTTCCATGCAATATGATATTACTGAAAAACATACTTTATTACAAAAAACACTATTTCACCACAAACAGGACATTTCGTGTTAAGGCCCAGACTGAAAACAATATATATTTTCCTGGGGAATCCCTGGAAATCCCTTCAAAATCACAGTTGAACATGTGTAGTGCAAAATAGTGAGTGATGGTCTGGCAACAGAGAGTGACAAAAACTCTAGGTAGGTTGGAACTTAAAGGGTTAAAGCAGATACAAACCCAGAAATGGGTCCACCACTCATCCGCTGAAGTGGCACTTTTTTGAGAAAGCTGATTTGCTGTCTTAAAAGTGCTGCTGTGACGAGGTGCAGCTGGCTGGCTGTATCCCTGGCACATCGATCGGGCGTGCATGCTCCCGCAAGGAAGCCGGGGATCCGGGCACTGGCAGAATGGTGATGCGTGACAAACCTGTATCAGGTAAGCTAGCCTGTCGACCTGGGGGGTTTCACACAGCGTAGCATCCAGTGTAGGATGCCCCGAAGGTAGGCTACTGGCCGGGCCTGGAATCTTTTACGTTCCAGGGCCCAGCCATGCAGGTTTTGGCTCGCTTTAAGGTGGTACTTGAGATATAGAAAAAATGTAAAGTGGTGAACAAATGTTGCCAACCCTAGATCTAGACACAAAGACAGTACTACCTAGTGCTTCCTTACTATGCAAGGCACATACAATTCTGAACATTCTTCTATAACATCCTGCTATATGCCATAAAAGATCCCACATACCAAGTTTTACAACCCATTGGTTTACCTATTCAGCCTTAAAGGGACTGTCTAGACATATAAACATAAACTATACTCAACCTCTTGTAGTAGGTCTCTGTGCTGCACCTGTCTTGTTTGCCTTGAACTGAGAGTGAGCCCCATCCGGCCCCCAGTGGTGGATGCTAATGTGATGCACCACTACAGATAAACAAAGGCAGCCCACAGGACTCTGTGGGGCTGAATCTGAAAGTCCCTAGAGAAAGACTTTAAAGTAGACATATAGACAACAATGACTATGCAACCTACTGGGGGGGAGAAAGAAAACCCAAAACAAAAACAAAGGGCTCGATTCAACAAAGGTAGAAATAAATTCGTGTCACTCGAAAAATCAGCTCGCATGTGTAAAGCTTTAACTTTTTCGAGTGATTCAAAAAAGGGGTTGAATTAAATACGTGCACTCGAAAATGCGATTGTAAAATTTTGAAAACGCTCGTAAAATTTTCAAATCGTTCGTAAAAAGACTGTCGCGGGGGCGTGTCCTAGCCATGGAGCTGTGAGGAGCCGTTTTCCCCGAGCTCCTGCACCAGTGCCCTATTCTCAAGCATTTTTAGCGCAGCAGACCCACCACGCACCTGATGGCAAAGCGCAAGAACATGCGGAGGAAGGGAGGGGGACCGAGGAAGAGTCCCTCTCGCCACCATTCCACGGCCCTGCAGAAGGCCAGAACGGAGTGCCGCCGCGCCAAGATGGCGCTGCACTTCCCCACAGAGAGCGAGCTGGAGGGCCCGGAGGAGACGAGAGGGCCCCAGCTGAGACCGGGATCAGAGGAGGAGCGCGGCGCCCGCCACTTACCGGCAGCGGGGCAGGCGAGGAGAGTGGAGTCGGCAGCTGCCCCCAGCCCGGGGTGTAGCAAGATGGCGGCGGAGATGAATGGCGCCCGGCTGGGTGAGCCCGCACGAGTGAGGAGCCCGCCTGCTGCCCTCCGGCGGGAGCGGGGAGCGAGGTCGGAGGAGCGGTCGTCTGCGGCGCGGTTCTCCCCGGGCCCCCCCGGCGGGAGAGGAGCGGCAGCGGTGCCGGCCCCGAGGAGTGAGGGGTGCACCAAGATGGCGCCCGCCGAGGTGAGGAGGCACGAGGATGTGACGCGAAGGGGCGGGGCCTCTGGAGAAGTGCTCGATTCCTCGGAGCTGACGCGTGGGGGCGGGGCCTCCGAAGATCCGCTTGAGTCACCGGAGCTGACGCGGGGGACGGGTGAGACCGGAGGACGGGACTCGCAGGCCGTGGTGAGAGACAGTCGGGAGGGGGGAGGGGGAGTGGGGATCAGTGCCACTCAGCCAGCAGACTCTGGCACAATGAGGGGGGTGCACGTGCCCCCCCCCCCGCGCATGCCGGCAGGGCCCCCGCCGCTTCCCGCGGGGATCGCGTCCCCTGCTCACTCAGGGGTGCCCCCCCTACCCCCCCCATCAGCAGCAAACACCTCATGGGCCAAACACCAACTCCCTGGGGAGCCTTGGACTGCGCAGGTTCGCATTCTCTGCAAGGGAGGATAGGAATGTGGATCTGACCCCGGGGCACGGCGCTCAGCCCCTCATAAGGGATGCCCCTTGTGCGGGCCTCCCTCAGAGGACACCGGGTCCCCGCCATCCGCCTCCCCTGGAACCGGAGGTTGTGGTGCGGCGGGGAGGGCCCCCCCACCTGAGCCCCCCCAACGCCGCCACTGTTGCCGTCCCCGGAAGCTCCATGGCCCACAGACAACTCTAGCCCGGCGCCGATGTCGCCCTCCCAGCCATGCTTCTCTCCGGAAGGGGGGGGGGAGGACTCCTGGGCCCCCTGGTCGCATACCCCCTCCGGCGGGCCTCCGCGGCCGTCATCTGCCCCCTTACCGCCCGGTGGCTTGGGAGATGTAGGGGTACCTCCCGGGTCCCCCAGGAACTCTGATATCCACTTGGAAACGATCTCATTGTTAAGGAGCCTCCCCACCAGGCCCGACATTGAGGGGTTGATCGCAAAGTATGCTGAAGCGCACAAGCGAGAGTTGGGGGAGGTCAAGCTGCAGATAGCCGGGGTGGCCTCTAGAGTGTCGGTTTTGGAGGCTGCGGAGCCCTCGACCGCGAATCGACTTAAAGTGTTGGAGGAGCGCTGTGACTTCCAGGAGGCTCTTCTTCAGACCCAAATGCTCCACTTAGATGACGTGGAGAATCGGAGCCGGAGGAATAACTTGCGCCTGAGGGGCATCCCGGAGGCCTCCTCGGGCGAGGACTTGAGGCGCATTGTGACAGCAATCTTCAATTCAGTGTTGGATAGAGCCCCGGACGCCCCAATTGAGCTGGACAGAGTGCACAGGGCCCTGGGTCCCCCGGGCCCAGACCCCTCAAGACCAAGGGATGTGATTTGCAGGGTCCACCGCTATTCCCTGAAGGAGGACATTGCCCGTGGTGCCTGGAGGAAGGGGAGTGTCGAATTTGACGGGGCGGACGTTCAAATTATGCAGGACTTGTCGCGAAGAACCCTGTTAATGCGACGAGCCGTGAAACCGCTTCTGGAGGTGATTATACGCAGTGGGGCGTCCTACAGATGGGGCTTCCCCTTCCACTTAATTGTACGTAAGGACCGTAACACTTTCCTGGTCAGATCGCCCAAGGACTTGCCGGGACTTTTCACTTTCCTTCAGTGTGAGCCAGTCGAGGTCCCGGACTGGCTGGCGGCCAGGCTGGCTCCGCCGCCCTTCCGGCCTGGGGGTGCCGCTCGGAGGGGCCCTAGGGGCCCGAGAGGCTCGGGGAGCCGACGCCGCGCAAGACGAAGCCAAGCGAGACCCTACGATGCAGAGACATAAACACTGGGGTCCCGTGAACCGCGCCCTGTGTTGTTGCTGTTAACTTAATGTTTTAATGCCAGAATGTTTGCTATTGGTTAAGCTATGTTTTTCTAATTGGGTTTGTTGCATTTCTTTAGCAAGTTGGTGGGCCATAAGCCCTCCTCCTGATTCTGTGGCCTGGTGCGGGAGGGGGTGACTGTGGTTGCAGCTCCGCATCGGCAGACACCTTCCCCCCGATAGGGTCAGACCGTGGTCCGCCGGACCTTCGGGTCTTGTTACTACTCCGTTTAGGATTGGTTAGTGTTTTATTTGTTTGTCCTTGTTTAAGTAGTTTTTCTTTACCCCCCCCCTTATCTGCTTCCCCCTTCCTTCAACTCCCCCTTTGTCCCACCCATCCGTCCCCTCCCCGGGGGCTTGACCTTATCCACAAGAATGGCTGGAACCGCCCCAGCGGGGGGCTCAGGCGGTCGGGCGTCCAGGGGGGGGGGCAGGGAAGCCTGGAACTAAAATTGTCTCCCTCAACGCCAAGGGTTTGGACAGTCCGGAGAAAAGGTCGCTGATCCTGAGGAACCTGTGGGGTTTGGGGGCACAGATTGGCTTTCTTCAGGAGACTCACTTCAGGGCATCCAACCCCCCCTCGCTGGGCGATAGGAATTTCTACCGGTCCTACCACAGTTACTCCCCGGATTCTAGATCCCGGGGGGTTAGCATAGTGATTTCCAAATCCCTGGCTTGGGAACTGGTAGACTATAAGGCTGATCAGGAGGGCAGATGGCTTTTTGTTAAGGGGAAGGCGCAAGCTGAAATGGTGACGTTAGCTAACATTTATGCCCCTAACTCAGGGCAACTTTCCTTCGTTGAAGGCATGTTGGAGGCCCTGGCTCAATTTCGGGAGGGGCTACTCGTCCTAGGGGGGGACTTTAACCTGACGCTCGACCCAATTTTGGACACTTCTAGGGGAGGCCCCCACATGGCGTATTCTAGATTGAAGCGCCTTAAGAAAATCCTGCACTCATTCCAGCTGATAGACCCCTGGAGAATACAGCACCCAAGCACACGGGACTTCACATTCTTCTCCCACCCTCACAATTCCTATTCTAGATTAGACCTGTTCCTGATCCCGCACACGCACCTGGGTAGAGTGGAGGACACCTCGATTGGCAACATCACCCTTTCTGACCACGCGCCTGTCTCGATCACGCTCAGGGATCCCGATCCGATCCCGAGGAGTTGGTCTTGGAAGCTAAACAGGTCATTGCTGGAAGATCAGAGGGTCCTTGAGGTGGTTCAGAAAGAACTTCAGAACTTTTTTGAGCTAAACACAAACCCAGAGGTGTCGCCCGGTGTTCTCTGGGAGTCCCACAAATGCTTCATTAGGGGGGTCCTGATTAGCCAGGGATCCCGAATCAAGAAGGAAAAAGCCGAGGGTGTTGTGCGACTCCTGGAGGAGATTGGGAGGCTGGAGACCTTACACAAAGAATCCTTGGCAGCGGCCCACATCCCGACCCTCACGTCGCTAAGGGAAAAGCTGAAAACAGTCTGTTGTGACAGGCTGAAGGCCCAGGCAGCAAAATGCAGACAGGCGTTCTATGAGTCGGGAGACAAATGTGGCAGAATGCTAGCCAGGGCCTTGAGAGCAGAGAGAGCCACAACTTACATACCTAAAATAGCAGACCCAGAGGGAAAACTGGTTCATAGGGTGGAGGGTATAGCGGAGGTATTCCGCAAATTCTATGCGGATCTCTATAGCCTGCCTACACCCGGGGAGGGAGGCTACGGAAAGAGATGCATGCAGTACATCGAGGGCTCGGGGATGCCTCAACTTCCGGCTCAGATATGCGCTGAGCTTGAGAGCCCAATCTCAATGCTGGAACTGCATAACGCCTTAGCTAACTCAGCCATTGGCAAGACGCCGGGCCCCGATGGACTGCACCTACAGTATTATAAGAAGCTGTTCCCCATTTTGAGCCCAAATCTCCTCCGAATGCTGAACTCTATTATTGCAGGGTCCTCCCCCCCCCCCCTGTGGATTTCCTTAGGGCTCACATAGTGGTCATCCCCAAAGAGGGGAAGGACATGACCCTCTGCGCTAACTACAGACCTATCTCACTCCTTAACGCGGACATAAAACTTTTCGCTAAAGTCCTGGCGACTAGGATCGCCCCGCACCTGCACTCGGTGATAGGTCTGGATCAGGTGGGTTTCATGCCTCTCAGAGAGGCTAGAGACAACACTACCAAGGTCTTAAATA
Source organism: Gastrophryne carolinensis (assembly GCA_027917425.1). Lineage (NCBI taxonomy): Eukaryota > Metazoa > Chordata > Amphibia > Anura > Microhylidae > Gastrophryne > Gastrophryne carolinensis. The sequence continues at coordinate 310,979,654 of CM051237.1, forward strand.
TGATCCACCTGGCGCAGACGCAGAACACGCCCTCTCTCTTGCTCTCTACCGACGCCGAAAAAGCCTTTGACAGGGTGAACTGGAGCTTCATGTCATCGGTGCTTAGCCACATTGGTCTAGGCCCAAACATGCTGAGTTGGATAGGGAGCCTTTACAGCTCCCCCTCGGCGTCGGTGAGAGTAAACGGGTACTTGTCTGATGCGTTTGCAATCAAGAATGGGACAAGACAGGGTTGCCCCTTGTCGCCCCTGATCTTTATCTTGACTCTTGAACCCCTCCTGTGTAGGGTGCGGGGGAATCCAGACGTCCGCGGAGTAGAGAATGCGTCAGGCCATTATAAAGTCGCGGCTTACGCTGACGACCTGATCTTCTGCCTGTCTCACCCCGAGGTCTCGCTTCCTAACCTCATGCGGGAACTTAGGGAGTATGGGAACCTTTCAAGCTATAAGATCAACCTTCAGAAGTCTGAGGCCCTTAATATCAACATCCCCCCTCGTAGGTTTGAAAACGTCAAAGACTCCTTCCCATTCCGCTGGGCCAGCACTAGCATTAAGTACCTGGGGACCAATGTTAGTAGTGATCTCCTGAAGATATACTCTCTTAACTTCCCCCCGCTTCTGAAAAATTTCGAGAAGGAGACTGCCAGGTGGGGTGGAGGGAGGCTTTCATGGTTCGGGAGGTGCAACGCGGTCAAAATGACCCTCCTGCCTCGTCTCCTCTACCTCCTCCAGGCGTTGCCGGTGTTTGTTCCTCGCTCCTTCCTCCTGAGGGTGCGCTCGGTGTTCATTAGCTTTATTTGGGCCGGACGGAGACCGAGGCTGAGGCGGGAGATCCTGACCAGGGTGAAGGATCGGGGGGGCGTGGGTGTCCCGGACCCGTTACTTTATCATGCCGCGACTCACCTTGGTAGGGTGGTCGACTGGTGTGCTCATGGTCGGTGTAAGCAGTGGGTCGGCCTGGAGCAGAGCTTCCTTGCAATTCCACTTAGAGGTGCGCCCTGGGTGGCGGCCGAGGGGACTGGACCGGGGAGGCACCACCCCACTATAGGCCCCACACTTAAGGTATGTGGGGCCACCTTCCGGTGCCAGGGGATTTCCCCCCCCCCCTCTCCCATGTACCCTATATTGGGGAATCCGCGCTTTGCGCCAGGGTGCGAGGGCCCACGGGCGAAAGCTTGGATTGCAGCGAATGTGTACAGCACAGGCCATTTCCTCCATGAGGGGGGTTGGGCGGACCTGGGTGAACTGGCTCGGCGGGCTGGGACCCCGGAGTGGTCCGGGTGGCAATGTCTGCAGCTGAATCACTTCCTGGCCTCGCTGCGGGAATATAGGGAGGGTAGACAGACTCTCACGAGCTTCGAGGAAATGTGCTGCAGCACCGAAGCGGAGAGACACGTCCTCTCGAGGACCTATAGACTCCTTGTGGCCCCGCCCGATTTGGAAGACCCCCCCTACCTGGGAAAGTGGGCAGGGGACCTTGATGCATCATGGACCCCCGAGCAGCGCCGGAGGATTCTGGCGGCGCCGCACAAGTCCTCAATCTGTACCCGGATTCAGGAATGTGGATATAAGTTGCTATCGAGATGGTACAGAGTACCATCGGACCTGAACAGATGGTGCCCTGACTTCCCCCCGAACTGCTGGAGGTGTGACGGTGAGAGGGGGGACCTTCTGCACATTTTCTGGTCCTGTCCTCTGATTAGGGATTATTGGAACCAGGTCAGAGGGGTCACGGAGGGAGTATCGGGAACAACAATACCTGATGATCCTGCCCTCTGTCTCCTCCATGTTTCGGAGACCCCTCTGAAGCGCTATAAGAACTCCATAACTTGCCACTTGCTGAATGCAGCAAAATGCTGCATCCCTCAGGTGTGGAAGAGCAGGGAGCCCCCCTCTATAAGTATGTGGTGCCGAAGGGTGAATGACACTATGAGGTTTGAAAGCCTTATGTCTTCACGCGACGGCACACACGAGAGGGGCATTTATCTGGTGGATGGCTTCTTGGTAAGTGTTTAAACATTATTGCCTAACTTTCTGCAGAGTGCTCTGCAACTGATGTTAATGTCCCAAAGTATGCTGTTCCTTGATGTTATTGCACAAAGGTTTGAGTATGCAAGTGTAACATTTTGCCCATTTATTTGCTTATTTGGTGACTGCCATGGGCTTGCCTATTTAGGCAATAGCGTTATTGCTGACGTGCTCTTACAGTACCCCAAAACCACCACCTTTGCTCTGGAAATTGTTAACTCTATGGCTACTTGTTTCCTTGCCTTTGGCTGACTATAATTTTACATGCCCTGCTGTATGAAACAACCCAGGTTGCCTAGTATACTCACCAACTGCCACACTTCAAGGATGCATGCGCAAGCAGGGGACACTCCTTGCTATAACTTTAGCAGGGTATGCCATGGCACCAGTCATTTGTAAATGCCTAGAGGAGACACACTCCCTGTTCCAGGGTAGCATGGATGTATTGAGCCCAAAGTCTTTATAAGAGGGTGAGAAAGCCCTCATGCACCCAAGCTGACTCGACATGTCTTTCTACCTCTTTCTCTGTTTCCAGCATTTTCTTATCTTCATCTCACACTCTTTGCCACATTACCTCTTTTATATAGCCTTCCTCTCATCTCTTTCCATCTATTCCTCTCCTTTTCCACCTACTCTCTCTTTTTCACTTTCACACCCTCTCTCCCTTTCTCTTTTATATATTCCCTTTAGTTCTCCCTTTTTTTAATCTCATTTCCTTTCTCCGTCAATCTTTGTCTTTTTCCTGTGTTCTCTCTCTCTCTTTTTTGCATCCCTTCCACCTGCCCTCCTGCTGCCTCTGATGGATGTATTTGGGATGGGGACCACATTCAGCACGAACAGATTATAGAAACCATACACGGATGGGTTAAATGCGGAGGACGAATTCCTATGTGTGCGCAAGCATACAATGGCCATCTATGCATTAAAAATAACAAAAATAGAGAACTAGAAACAATTCCATATGACAATACAGTCACTCATGCATTAAACTAGTGTAAGTGAGCCCATCACCTCATAAAACACCTTTCCCAAAAGGATGAAGCCCTAAAAATTTAAATGGCTAAATAAAACCCTAGACAGTGTACAGGAATGCTCAGAAACCTTATGCAACACTGGAAGATAAGACAGGTAAGCCAGCATGTTTCTCTATTTGCTGGATTCTGCAGTAACCCAAATGCATGGCAATGGCCTGTGTTACTGTTGCAGCCTCAAAAGCTTGCTACACCTCCACAAGTGTTCTGGTCTAGCAGACAGCCACACAGCAGGGAACCATTAGCCTTGTGTGGCTCCCAAGCTACAAATTGGGATTTCCTGCTCTAGTGCAAAACTGAATGTGCACAAGCAGGCCTGGGTGCCAGACAGGTAGTGCTAGTGCACAGATAGCCACACAAACAAAATAGGCAGTGCCGGCACTAGGAGTTTCCTCACTCATGTGAGCCGGAGTCCATCTTTCTGTAGCCCCTGCTGCGGATTATTTCAAAGGAAGCCGCCGCTGACAGCAAGGGGATTGCTGGGCCGAGGTAGGTTGTAGCAGCACTTCCTGCTGCTGCACCCTCAGGTCAGCTCAGAAGCACATTAACCAGCTTTTCTGTGTTCAGGGAAGATGCCAAACTCGGACACAGATTTATTGCTAAACCCTGGGTTTGCGGTTCAGGTTCGCCCATCACTACCAATGATGAATGAGGGCCTCCCCCCACAGACCGGTTTGCCCTGGGGCCCCATTATACCCTATGCATCATATAGTGTCTGGGCTCCCTGTAGCCTATAACATAAATCTTAACTTTCCAGGGTGGGAAAGAGGGACATTTAGTAAATTAAGCCATGCTCCCCCATTGAGGGATGGATAGGAGATTGGATGTAACAGTTACAACAGTTACAGTAAATTTTATCTGTCTTTTAATTCAATTGGATGTAGCTAGACAACTTAAACTGGACCTTCACACTGAATAAGACTCTATCTTATATGTTTCCCACACCCTGTACATACAGATTGTCCACATTAAAAATCATCCTACCTGCATCTACTGCATGTTATGAGCCTTTAAACATCCAAGATGGCGGCTTATGGAAGCCACCATCTTATCAGGCAGCCTGCAAACAGGAAGTGCCTCCTGACTGTGCTGCTCTGCATTCTGGGACTGCTGACCGTTACCTGACCCCAGCTCTGCTCTGTCTGAGCAAAGCACAGCTATAACCCGCCCCCTGTACCTTATCCCACTCTCCTCTCCTCAGTAAGTGTGATGCTTCTGAGTCAAGATGGCGGCGCCCGTATCCTAAATTCCTGAACAGAGTTGCAGCCCAGTGGGGGAAAGAATAATAAGTTAGTGACTAAAAACGAAAAATATATTAATTTTAGATGCTGGGGAACCGTTTTTTAAAAGTTTGGGCTTTTCAATAAATCACGCTGAAGGTCCGGTTTAAACTGGACCTTCACCATCATTTAATGAAAAGCCCAAACCCTTAAAAAACTATTCCCCAGCATCTAAAATTAAAGCGAACCAACAGGAAAAAATTACTTAAACCAGACCAACACAACAAACAATGCTCATATGCATCCCTCTCCAGGGCAATTTAGATTGTTGTATATAAATATTAATTTACCTTTTACCAAATCCTTCTGTGGTCAATTTTAAAAACAAAATGGCGGCTCACGGATTTGCCTGCAAACAGGAAGTGCTGCTGGGTTTCTTGTTAAGGTGTATTGTCAGTTATGTCAGTTGAATCCAGGCAGCAGCATGTCTGAGATGCTGGGAGCAGAAGCTCAAAAATGGCAGCTACCTTTCTTTTCCAACTGTGCCAGGCTATTGGTCCAGTTTACGTTTTTAGTCGCTTACTTATTATTCTTTTCCCTGCTGGGCTGCAACTCTGTTCAGGGCTCTATAATATGAGCACCACGGCGGGGGTGGGAAGTGCAGGGGGAGGGTTATAGCTGTGCTTCGCACGGACAGAGCAGAGCTGGGGTCAGCAATCCCAGAATTCAGAGTGGCATATGCAGAAGACACCTCCTGTTTGCGTGCAGCCTGTGCCAGGCTGTTGGTCCAGTTTAGGTTTTTAGTCACTTATTTTTATTCTTTCCCCCACTGGGCTGCAACTCTGTTCAGCAGTCTAGGATATGGGCGCCGCCATCTTGGCTCAGTAGCATCAAGTACTGAGGAGGGGATCAAAAGTGCAGGGGGTGGGATTATAGCTGTGCTTTGCACAGCCAGAGCAGTCAGGAAAAGGGCAGAAATCACAGAATGCAGAGCAGCATAGTCAGAAGACACTTTCTGTTTGCAGGCAGCCTAAGACTCCATTGGCTGCCATCTTGGATGTTTAAAGGTTCAGAAAATGCAGTAGATGCAGGTAGGATGATTTTTTAACATGGGCAATGTACTATCCCAGGTTTCATTATGTTGAGAGCTGTCTGCCCTGACTATGCCATTCAGCAAACGTCTCTCATTGACTTCAATGGGGAGTACACGCGCTGCAGCATTCCCAGATGAATGGCTGAAAACAATGTTTGTCATGGCAAACAGCTCTCATTGGACGAGAACCCCTGCATGCATCATTGGACCACGGAAGGGTAAGTGATTAGCGGTGCCCTGGAGTGTTTCACACAGCAGGGCATCCCGATTTAGAGTGCCCCGGAGGAAAGCCAGTGGCTGGCCCTGGAATCATTTAGGTTCCAGGGTGGCCATGGGTTGGTTTTGTTCTGCTTTAAAGTGGACAAAAAGCTTGACCTCATTCCCTCTCCTTGGGGCATCTGGATTTGGGATGCCCCACTGTCTGAAACCCCCAGTTGCCCGGTATGCTTACCTCTGCCCCAACAACAAGCCCACAGCGAATGCGCGGCAGGATCACTTGCGCACTTTTCCGGCTATGGGCCTTAACTGAATGGCTTGGCATGGCCACGCACAGCCAAAAGATGCAAGTGATGCCGCCGCTCTCCACGCATGTACCGGGAGCTAGATGAAAGGTAAATAAAAAAAAGCATGTTATCTGGGGTTTCACACAGTGGGGCATCCCAAACTGCTTTTGGCCTTCTCTGAAATCTTTTGGCCAGTTTTTTGGGGGGACTTTTTTTTATTTAACAATAAAAAAATGTGTTTATACATTAGTGTAGGATCAAAACAGCAGGGTGGTATGTTCCTAGTGGCGGCCCTGGGTGCAGGCCAAAAGACAGGCTTCCATATTGGCCTCATTCATGGGGAGGGCGCACTGCCTGCTGCTAAGGAACAGCTACAACAAAATATATGGGTATTGGATGGTCAGCAGCCTCCTTAGGATGGATGAGCAGGGGCAGAATTTTTCCTCCTTGCACTAAGCACTATTTTGCCTAGAAACTGCCCTGGGCCAGACATTGTTGGTGCATGGCACCCAATAATGGCAGATGGCAGTCCTGTGAAACTTATGGGCAAAGCAGCCTCCTTAGGATGGATGAACGTGGGCAGAATACTTCCTCCTGGCACTGAGCACTATTTTGCCTAGAAACTGCCCTGGGCCAGACATTGTTGGTGCATGGTGCCTAATAATGCCAGATGGCAGCCCTGTGAAACCTATGGGACAGCAGCCCCCTTAGGATGGATGAGCGGGTGCAGAATTTTTCCTCCTGGCACTAAGCACTATTTTGCCTAGAAACTGCCCTGGGCCAGACATTGTTGGTGCATGGTGCCCAATAATGCCAGATGGCAGTCCTGTGAAGCCTATGGCTAAAGCAGCCTCCATAGGATGGGTGAGCGGGGCAGATTTATTCCTATCCGCACTGATTACTATTTTACCTAGAAACTGCCCTGGGCCAGACTTGTTTTTGCCCTTTTAGCCCCCCCTTGACCTGCAGCACCCAGGGCAAGTGCCCCCATGTTCCACCTAGCTACGCCCCTGCCTTTACTAACACTCCCATCCAATCCCAGCCCCCCATCCTCTTCACCAATCTATCCCCTCACCCAGGGAACCCCAGCCCATGTCCTCCCCCTAATGATAAGGATTCAGCCTTGGAGCACACTAGTTGACGGGCCAGGAATTAGCAGAGATGCCACTGGCTGGTCATGGGCAGGCCACATACTGGTAAAATCCCGGGCTCATTTTTGGTCTCAGTCCGCCACTGTGTGGGGTGAGTCGGTCCAGTTGGTATCAGTCCACCACTGTGTGGGGTGAGTCGGTCCAGTTGGTATCAGTCCACCACTGTGTGGGGTGAGTCGGTCCAGGAGGTATCAGTCCGCCACTGTGTGGGGTGAGTCGGTCCAGTTGGTATCAGTCCGCCACTGTGTGGGGTGAGTCGGTCCAGGAGGTATCAGTCCGCCACTGTGTGGGGTGAGTCGGTCCTGGGGGTATCAGTCCGCCACTGTGTGGGGTGAGTCGGTCCTGGGGGTATCAGTCCGCCACTGTGTGGGGTGAGTCGGTCCAGTTGGTATCAGTCCGCCACTGTGTGGGGTGAGTCGGTCCAGGAGGTATCAGTCCGCCACTGTGTGGGGTGAGTCGGTCCAGGAGGTATCAGTCCGCCACTGTGTGGGGTGAGTCGGTCCTGGGGGTATCAGTCCGCCACTGTGTGGGGTGAGTCGGTCCTGGGGGTATCATTCCGCCACTGTGTGGGGTGAGTGTGTCCAGTTGGTATCAGTCTGCTACTGTGTGGGGTGAGTCGGTCCTGGGGGTATCAGTCCGCCACTGTGTGGGGTGAGTCGGTCCAGTTGGTATCAGTCCGCCACTGTGTGGGGTGAGTCGGTCCAGTTGGTATCAGTCCACCACTGTGTGGGGTGAGTCGGTCCAGTTGGTATCAGTCTGCCACTGTGTGGGGTGAGTCGGTCCTGGGGGTATCAGTCCACCACTGTGTGGGGTGAGTGTGTCCAGTTGGTATCAGTCTGCCACTGTGTGGGGTGAGTCGGTCCAGGTATCAGTCCGCCACTGTGTGGGGTGAGAGGGATCAGGAAGTCTCAGTCCGCAGCTGTGTGGGGTGAGTCGGTCCAGTTGGTATCAGTCCGCCACTGTGTGGGGTGAGTCGGTCCAGGTATCAGTCCGCCACTGTGTGGGGTGAGAGGGATCAGGAAGTCTCAGTCCGCAGCTGTGTGGGGTGAGTCGGTCCAGTTGGTATCAGTCCGCCACTGTGTGGGGTGAGACGGTCCAGGAGGTATCAGTCTGCCACTGTGTGGGGTGAGTCGGTCCAGTTGGTATCAGTCTGCCACTGTGTGGGGTGAGTCGGTCCAGTTGGTATCAGTCCGCCCCTGTGTGGGGTGAGTCGGTCCAGTTGGTATCAGTCCGCCACTGTGTGGGGTGAGTCGGTCCAGGAGGTATCAGTCTGCCACTGTGTGGGGTGAGTGTATCCAGTTGGTATCAGTCTGCTACTGTGTGGGGTGAGTCGGTCCAGGAGGTATCAGTCTGCCACTGTGTGGGGTGAGTGTGTCCAGTTGGTATCAGTCCGCCACTGTGTGGGGTGAGTCGGTCCTGGGGGTATTAGTCCGCCACTGTGTGGGGTGAGTCGGTCCAGTTGGTATCAGTCCGCCCCTGTGTGGGGTGAGTCGGTCCAGTTGGTATCAGTCCGCCACTGTATGGGGTGAGTCGGTCCAGTTGGTATCAGTCCGCCACTGTATGGGGTGAGTCGGTCCAGTTGGTATCAGTCCGCCACTGTGTGGGGTGAGTGTGTCCAGTTGGTATCAGTCCACCACTGTGTGGGGTGAGTCGGTCCAGTTGGTATCAGTCTGCCACTGTGTGGGGTGAGTCGGTCCAGTTGGTATCAGTCCACCACTGTGTGGGGTGAGTGTGTCCAGTTGGTATCAGTCTGCCACTGTGTGGGGTGAGTCGGTCCAGTTGGTATCAGTCCGCCACTGTGTGGGGTGAGTCGGTCCAGGTATCAGTCCGCCACTGTGTGGGGTGAGTCGGTCCAGGAGGTATCAGTCCGCCACTGTGTGGGGTGAGTGTGTCCAGTTGGTATCAGTCCACCACTGTGTGGGGTGAGTGTGTCCAGTTGGTATCAGTCCACCACTGTGTGGGGTGAGTGTGTCCAGTTGGTATCAGTCCACCACTGTGTGGGGTGAGTGTGTCCAGTTGGTATCAGTCTGCCACTGTGTGGGGTGAGTCGGTCCAGTTGGTATCAGTCCGCCACTGTGTGGGGTGAGTCGGTCCTGGAGGTATCAGTCCGCCACTGTGTGGGGTGAGTGTGTCCAGTTGGTGTATCAGTCCGCCACGGTGTGGGGTGAGTGTGTCCAGGAGGTATCAGTCCGCCACTGTGTGGGGCGAGTCGGTCCAGTTGGTATCAGTCCGCCACTGTGTGGGGTGAGTCGGTCCTGGGGGTATCAGTCCGCCACTGTGTGGGGTGAGTCGGTCCAGTTGGTATCAGTCTGCCACTGTGTGGGGTGAGTCGGTCCAGTTGGTATCAGTCCGCCACTGTGTGGGGTGAGTCGGTCCAGGTATCAGTCCGCCACTGTGTGGGGTGAGTCGGTCCAGGAGGTATCAGTCCGCCACTGTGTGGGGTGAGTGTGTCCAGTTGGTATCAGTCCACCACTGTGTGGGGTGAGTGTGTCCAGTTGGTATCAGTCCACCACTGTGTGGGGTGAGTGTGTCCAGTTGGTATCAGTCCACCACTGTGTGGGGTGAGTCGGTCCAGTTGGTATCAGTCTGCCACTGTGTGGGGTGAGTCGGTCCAGTTGGTATCAGTCCGCCACTGTGTGGGGTGAGTCGGTCCTGGAGGTATCAGTCCGCCACTGTGTGGGGTGAGTGTGTCCAGTTGGTGTATCAGTCCGCCACGGTGTGGGGTGAGTGTGTCCAGGAGGTATCAGTCCGCCACTGTGTGGGGCGAGTCGGTCCAGTTGGTATCAGTCCGCCACTGTGTGGGGTGAGTCGGTCCTGGGGGTATCAGTCCGCCACTGTGTGGGGTGAGTCGGTCCAGTTGGTATCAGTCCGCCACTGTGTGGGGTGAGTCGGTCCTGGGGGTATCAGTCCGCCACTGTGTGGGGTGAGTCGGTCCTGGGGGTATCAGTCCGCCACTGTGTGGGGTGAGTCGGTCCTGGGGGTATCAGTCCACCACTGTGTGGGGTGAGTCGGTCCTGGGGGTATCGGTCTGCCACTGTGTGGGGTGAGTGTGTCCAGTTGGTATCAGTCCGCCACTGTGTGGGGTGAGTCAGTCCAAGAGTTATCAGTCTGCCACAGTGTGGGGTGAGTCGGTCCTGGAGGTATCAGTCCGCCACTGTGTGGGGTGAGTGTGTCCAGTTGGTATCAGTCCGCCACTGTGTGGGGTGAGTGTGTCCAGTTGGTATCAGTCCGCCACTGTGTGGGGTGAGAGGGATCAGGAGGTCTCAGTCCGCAGCTGTGTGGGGTGAGTCGGACCAGGAGGTCTCCCAGGAATGTCATGGCGGGGTGGAGGGCACAGCGCTGAGACTGTAGTCAGCACATCGCACAGCCATGTACTCATCGGCCTCTCCCCGCTATGTCCCACAAGGCACCAGATGCCATCCCTTCTGTGAGGCTGTGGCGAGGCAGCGCAGCTCTCATACATGCAGTGCTATGTGACGGAAGCCGCTGTTCCGGGAAAGCTCCCTCCTCCGTCTTGTGTGTAAGTGACGAGGCTCGTCCCGCTATACGGCCAGCAGCGCCGCCGGCCACTCAGCTCCCCCAAGTATAAAAATGTTCTGCCCTCCCCCTAACGACAGTCACCAAGGCCCGCCCCCTTCCTCTGTGGCTGTTTGGGCCCGCCCTCTGCTCGCTCTCCGCCTATGGGCTGCGCTCTCCGCCTCTCCACCTCTTCCTCACAGCGCTGGCTGAACTGAAGCGAACTCCTCTAGAGAGAGAAGCGGGCAGACGCGCGGCGGCCAGGGAGCGGGCACTAGAGAAGAAGGACTCGCACTGCTCTTACTGCTATAAGTCTCCGCCGTTATACCGGGAACCGAGAAGAAGCGGGAAAAGGAGGAGCGGGGAGGTGCTGACAGGAAGCCGGCCGGAGGGGGAGCGCAGGAGCAGGCGGTGGCCACCAGCACACAGCGAGCAATACACAGCGAGCAATACACAGCGGCAGCACCGCTCCGTCCATTGCTAGCCGCCCGGGAGGCCCCCTACACGCCCGGGGACAAGCCATCTTCTCATGTCTCGTGTGAGCGCTCCTTAGAGCCCCGGAAAAGTCGTCCGCCTGGCTGCTTTGTAACTTTCATTTTTGCTTCGTTTTTTTCCCCTGCCCGAGGCCCCCCCGCTGCTGGCGCTTGGCTAATCTCTCCTTCACTCTGTATTCTCTGGGTGCCAGTGTGCCGGGCTCCTCCGGAGAGCTGTGGATAATGGTGGGGGAAATGGAAACCAAGGAGAAGCCCAAGCCGACCCCAGACTATCTCATGCAGCTCATGAACGACAAGAAGCTCATGAGCAGCCTGCCCAACTTCTGCGGGATCTTCAACCACCTGGAGCGGCTGCTCGACGAAGGTACGCCGGCCGGGGGGAGGCGCTGCTGGGCCTTGTAGTGCGCCCCGGGAAAGAAACTCGGGCCCGGCCCGGGGGCCATGTGACCGCCCGCTGGAATGCGCCTTTATCTCACCCAACTTGTGATGCAATCCAGACCGCAGGGGGAAGGAGCCGCATTCCTTCAACATGGAGGGCCCTCTTAGTTCATTACCACCAGGGAGACATTAGCCCCGGCAGCCCCTCTTCATAGTGATCTCCTCTTATCTGTGATATACACGCCAGGATTGTCTGATGATCAAACGGGCTGTGCTAGGGCCCCCTGTGGCGAGGCTCCACTTTGCTGTGTAGTTTATTACTGATACATGCCAGGATTGTCTGATCAGAAAGGGCTAACCATGGGCTGTGCTAGTGGACCCCCTAGGGCTCCCCCTGTGGCCAGGCTCCACTTTACTCTGTAATGGTATGCTGATAGGGCTCTATACATGCCAGGATTGTCTGATGATCAGAAAGGGCTAACCCTGGCTGTGCTAGGGCCCCCTGAGGCCAGGCTCCACTTTGCTGTGTGGTTTATTTCTGATACATGCCAGGATTGTCTGATCAGAAAGGGCTAACCATGGGCTGTGCTAGTGGACCCCCTAGGGCTCCCCCTGTGGCCGGGCTCCACTTTACTCTGTAGTGGTATGCTGATAGTTCTCTATACATGCCAGGATTGTCTGATGATCAGAAAGGGCTAACCCTGGCTGTACTAGGGCCCCCTGAGGCCAGGCTCCACTTTGCTGTGTGGTTTATTTCTGATACATGCCAGGATTGTCTGATCAGAAAGGGCTAACCATGGGCTGTGCTAGTGGACCCCCTAGGGCTCTCCCTGTGGCCAGGCTCCACTTTACTCTGTAATGGTATGCTGACAGGGCTCTATACATGCCAGGATTGTCTGATGATCAGAAAGGGCTAACCCTGGCTGTGCTAGGGCCCCCTGAGGCCAGGCTCCACTTTGCTGTGTGGTTTATTTCTGATACATGCCAGGATTGTCTGATCAGAAAGGGCTAACCATGGGCTGTGCTAGTGGACCCCCTAGGGCTCCCCCTGTGGCCAGGCTCCACTTTACTCTGTAGTGGTATGCTGACAGGGCTCTATACATGCCAGGATTGTCTGATGATCAGAAAGGGCTAACCCTGGCTGTGCTAGGGCCCCCTGAGGCCAGGCTCCACTTTGCTGTGTAGTCTATTACTAATATGTGTCTGATACTTGGCAGGGTTGTCTGATGATGGGGAAAGGGCTAACCCTGGGCCTCCACTTTGCTGTGTAGTCGTATACTGATAGGTGTCTACTTGTCAGGATTGTCTGATCAGGGAGAAGACAGAGTCTGGGCTATCTTAACTATTTACCTCGGGGCTTTGCTTTTAAATATCTAGAGGCAAAACGGACCGCTGTTGGCTATCTACTAGGCACTTACTCTGGATTAAATTACTAGGCCCTTATACTATACACAATGGTGTAACTCCATATGACAGGCCTGGGCATGGCTCATACTGTGTAATGCTTTTTTTCTGTAAATAGATACAAGTAGACTATGAAGCAAAGGAGACAAATGGTGCTTTCCTACTTTGAATGATGCTGTGTGAAAACACAAACTGGGTACAGTTAATGGAGTACAAATCTACTCAACCGCCATGTATTGTAATTTACAAGGAGCCTGGAAAAAGGCCACATTTGGACCCATGTTCAAAATAGAGGTGTATTCAACTCTAAAGTAGAATCCATAACATTTGACCTTAGATTTGCACAGAAAAAAGTGACCCCTTTAGTCATAGGGGCTCCATCCCCAAAACGTGTCATGGCATTCCGACCATTGCACTTTTTGGGGCAGGGGGGTGGCTTGCTGCAATTGTTTGCTTTTTTTAATGAAAAAGTAAAGGTCAGGTTATATTTTCTTTGTGGAGTGCCTCATGAGCCCCAGTGTAGTCGATACCTCTGCACCTCTTTTAAATATGCCCTCTCTCTGTCTTTACAGTTCCCCCAAATTTTCTGTTGTCTTGTGCTTGCCCAGCACGAAGGCCATACCTCCTGAGTTTGTGCTCCTCTCCTAAATCACCTAAGTGACCGAGAAGAGCTTACAGAAAAAGATCAATCGTTCCTTTTATTTGTTCCCCCTGATCTGATTGGGTTCATGTGTTTATAGTGTTGCCCCACAGAGACTTGAGCCTTTCTGGTAAGACCCCCCCCCCCCCCCCCCCCCCCACAGAATATTGTGGCCTAATCTTTAGGAGTCGTGCTGTGTCACCAGGTCAGCAAGGTTTACTGAAAAGTTACTGAGCAGATTTATTCAGTATGGTTTAAGGAACATGTCTGTGAAGGTTCTCCCTCATCCAGGTCATAGTATATCCATCTGTAGGAATTAATCAAGGCAACTGGACATGCTGTTTGTGGGTTTTTCATTCTCCGTGACCTTAGCGTTTTAACAGACTGATAGTGGTTGATTAGTCAGTGTCTCCAGATTTGATTATCTGCAATAATGTTCTATTGTTTATGTGTTATGGATTTACGAAGACCAGTGCTAATAAAAAATCTAACCCGGGGGTGCTTTAGCTTTAAAAACAATACCTTGGTAGTTGGATTTTATGGATAACTTTTCTTTAAACAAAGCTAGAGTCTAGGTTTTTTTTTTTTTTTTTGTTCCTCTAAGTGTTCTCCCCATTTAGAATTTACATAGCAGTGGCATACTGTACACATGAAATTGTAGCATGGCCCCCAGTTTGATTGATTTGGGGGGTGGGTGGCTTTGTACATTTCCTGCAAGCAGCAAACAAATGGTGTGTTGCTGGTGCTATTGATCTGGCTTGCTGAAGAGAATGTGCTTTTCTATTGTTTTACTTGTCATCTTCCAGACTCCAGTGATTTGAGGTTAGCAACAGTGGTGAGAAACTATATTTGTTTTTATCCCTTTTTTTTATGGCTAGAGTGATGCGGCTGTGAATGTTGCACAGCCTTTCCAGGCTTTTATGGCTTTAGATACCCTAGGATATTGCTATGCTATGGTTGGGATTGTGTCCCCTGTGTTGTATTGTCCGTTAATTGTCTGCTTAGTCAAGCCTAGATCTGAGGATGCTTAAGAATGCACACTTGTCTTTCACTCCTTTTTCCTGTTTAACTTTGTCTGAAATGTAATCCTAACAAGGTTTTTTGCTTAGGCCTTGTTTGTCCTGTTCCTGGGAGATAAGAAGGCCCTAGGAATGACATTCACAGCTCAGCAGATATTGCAATTGCAAACACTTCTTGTATATATTTTTTTTTTTTTTTTCAGTTTAGAAAAGATGCCCTGTGTATTTTTGTTCTGGCTTCTCATGCAACTAAATAGTTTTTAGTATATCAAATGATAGCAAATGTATTAGCTTAACGTGTGTTTAAAATATATATATTTAAAATGTTTAATATTTAATTTGGGCATCTACACTCAAACATTGCACTGAAACCGGTCAGAGGTTTCTGATGTCTAACTCAACAGAGGTATAAAGTTCTCTGAACTCTGTAGTATTGTTATATAAATGTTAGATTTAACAAAGGAAAGAAGATTTGATCATTTTAACTTATTGCTTAACTTAATGTCTAGACCATTTACTTTCCAATTCATTTGAAGTCTGTATTTGTTGCCTTAACCTCAGCTGTGTGTCCCTTGTTCTTCAGGAATGCTGGTCCCGCATAGACATTTGCCTGCGCCTGTCAGGGGGTATTGGTAGTTTTTGCAGCTGTTTGTCTGCCAACTGTGAATCTGTAAATATTTGCTTTACTAACCTTTCAGTGGACCTTTATCCCCCCCCCTTTTTTTTAATTGCCTTTTCTTTGAAATACTTCAGCTTTGTGGGCATTAAGCATTTGAAAAAAATATGCATTTCCGCATTAGCAACAATAGTTTGTTCAAATAATCTGCCTCCTACATAAAAAGGTTTTCTTTTGAAAAGGTGGTAAACAGTGCCCGGAGAAACATTCCTTTTTTGTATTAAGAGCCGGCTCTCCAAAAATGCAGTGTCTCCAGGTTGCTTGAAGGATAACAGAACAGATGTATGTACAATACATGCTGATCGGCAGCTACAATATGGTGGTTTGGGATTTAAATGCCTGCCTTAAACTTAGATCTAGTGTAACCACATTCCATATTTTATTGCAAGCATCGAGGTCTTTCGATGTAATGGAAATGGCACAGGATGGCAGACTGTGCGTTGGACTGAACAGGAAATAGGAGTGAGGTGTAAAAGCCAGGCATGGCCTATTTACATAACAGAAGACAATACTTGGCGAAGGCCAGGAAATAAGTAAAAAAAAAAAACGATCACAGCCGCATACACTATCCTGTGGAAGCGGGCAGAATCATCCTCTGGGCTCTTGTTCAGACATTTTGAATGTAGCTATAACCTTATTCCATTCCTCTATCTTTCGTTTTGTCTTCCTTCCTGGCTTTTTTTTTTTTTTTACATGTCGGCTAATATAAAGCAAGTCTCTTTTTAATGTGCAGTAGTGGAATAGGCAGAATAACATTTGTGGCCTTTACAAGATAACACTACTGTGATTTATCTGTAAGTGCTAAGGGGTGTGTGCCGGTTTTATTTCACCCACCAATAAATATTGACCGAAAACCCTTTTTATATGGTATCCACTTTACATGGTTTGCACTGTATATGTATATTCTTGCGCTGCTTATGCAAGTACAAAGTGTAGAAAATTACGTTCTACAGTTAGATGGTCATTCTCTTTTCCTTGTAATGAGCATTTGTCTCTTGAAAAACATTAAGTGCTTTCTAAAAAGAGCTACGTTAGTTTTGTTGTGTGCCCATTGTCTTAATGAATTGACATTTTATAATCATATTGAAATGTGTGGTTATAAATACTTTCAGTATTTAGTATAGTAGTTTTGTAGTTTAGTGTTACTCTTCCAACACCCCTTTTGTGCATCGCATTACTATGTTTAAAGAGCTCAGTTGTAAAATACAAAGGGGGAGGGGGTGCTTCCAACTACAAGAAATGTCTAACATCATGCAGGGAGGAGAAAATCCTACAGGAAACAGATCTTTTTAGATCACCACTCTAAATTTTAAGCCACTAAGGGGCGCCAGTACGTTGTGTATGGCTTCATATGAATGAGATTTGTGTTGTCTGAAGTCTCATTGACAGTTGTTACAATGAACCCCTGTGCTTGCTAATTTTATATTTAAAGTCATTCAGTTTTTTTAATCTCCCTTTAAAATAAGTAATGTGTGGGTTTCCAAGTAACAAAACAACGGTTGATATTGTACTTTCTTGGTGTGGATGCAGTAGGAGATATTATTTACTTGGTTTTATTTTTTTGGGCCCATTTAGTATACTGTGTGTCTGGAATCAAAGCTAATGGGTTTAAAAAAATAATTACACACATTACACTTGCAAAGTCTTGGAACATTTCTGAGCACATTCGCTTTAGGAAGTCTCCCTTAATTTCTGTTTGTGATGCTTGTTTGTTTTTTGACTTGCTGCCTCACACGATAAAAACTTTTTTAGAAAACCCAGGAAGCTAACCTGCACTAAGGAAGTGCTATGCTGCTCGTTTAGCTCTAGGAAGTGTGTGTGTGGGGCTAGGTGGGATTATAGGGAAAACCCAATTTTCTGTAGTAATTTTAGGAACCAAAATGCCTGCTCTTACTTTTGACCAGAGAGCCTGAAATCGTACAACTTTCTGTGAGTGATGCTTTCTCTTGTCCTATTTTATTTGTGCCTTTTTTTTAATTTTTTTATTTTTTTTTTTTTGCTTTTTGGCCTTGAAAACTGTCTTGTAATTGGTAGCTGTGAATTGTTACATTGTTGTTTAGCAGCTGGGGGTCTCATGATTTATCTATACAGAAGTGACACTTTCCTAGGTCTCGCCACACATTCCATGCTGTTTCTGGTATTTGGACTCGCTTCTAGTAGCCATTTGTGTTTCGGATCCAGTGTTCTTGTTGCGATCTGGGTACTCAATGCCATCCAGTCATAAGTAGGGGCTGACCATTTGTGGCATGAGTTTGTCAGAAATCGCATGTGGAAATTCTGTATATGGTAAGCTGTTTGCTACTGTGGAACCTCCTACTGCCCTTTGAGGGGGGGGGGGTGCACATCCATTATAAGGAGTCCTTTTAATTAAACAACTTCTGTGTGCATCAGCGAGCACCTTGCTAATCTCTACTTTTCTACTTCTATTTTGAACAGTACTATTCTAGGTATTCTGTGTTAAGTGTGGTTGTGGGCCTGTCAGCAATGCGTGTGCTAGGTGATAGAAAGTTGATGTGCCTGCTTGTTAACTGCAATGGCCAGTCTAGAAAAACGAAAACAAAAAACTATTTCTGTATTTCATTTCTGTTCAGACTTTCGAGGGGTAAGTGCATTTTGGCTATTCAAAATAGGTTCAAAATAGGCCTACTATTGTAATGGAAATGGCTAATCTACTATTAGTCGTATTTTGGGGTGGTATGCATTCCTTTACAACCAAGCGTTTTAGGACTGTTGTGTAGCATAGTACTTATAGGTCATTTTGATGCACATATCCTCTTCTAATTCTAATCTAAAAACGATAGGCTCATTCAACCCTTATGTTGCAAGCATTTTAGAGGTATGATCAGTAAAATAGTGCAGGAACATAAACAATATCTATTGTGTTAATGGACTACCTCTGTACATTTATGACAAAGCTACATCACGGACAAATGTTGGAGCAGACCTTCATATCTACCTTTTTGCTTTTGTTCCTTAGCTGAGGTGGAAGGAATCTGTTTTTATCAGTAGTGAGCAAATGTACAGGAAGGGGGTCTTTTCCGGCCTGTGGAATCTAGCGTTTCCTCCAATTGTTCCGAATGAGGATGTGCTGGGGCATAAGGTGTGTGTATATATGTGTTGTTGCTGCAGTGTGAGCCTGAATGGTGCAGTTAATGTTTGTATACTTTTCCCCTTTCTTTTTAAACCACCTCTGTGTATGTTGTGCATTAATAGGTCTGCATTGTATAAAGTGCATGCAGGCACTTTTAAATTACAGCAGATGTATGTGTGAATTGCCTGATGTATCCCTTTTGCCTAGAATGTTCCTTTTTAGAAAGGGATTAAAACATAGTTACATTATCTTGCTTTCTGCCTTCTGTATGCTGGTTGTCAGGGGCTACATCTTTCTTTTAGACTTTAATAGTACTACTGTGTATTTTCTTAACTCCTATTGAATGCTGTCCCTTCTGCAGGGCCTTGTCAGCAGCAGATGACTCGTGCATGTTTCGATGTAAGGGTCAATTTTTTTTTTTCTGAAATCAGGTTTCTGTAGGGTTTATTAGGAAATGGAGAGTGCTGGTGAATGACAAATGCCACCCCTGACAGCCAGCATGGGGTAAGCAGAAAGGTGAATTCAACCATTTGCCTGGAATATCCCTAAAATCTAATAATACCACTTTGTTGCCTGCACATTACACCGGACCTTCAGCATCATTTAATGAATAGCCCAAACCCTCAAACTATTCCCGAGCATCTAAAATTAATATATTTTAAGTTTTTAGTAGCTTACTTATTATTCTTTCCCTGCTGGGCTGCAACTCTGTTCAGGACTCTAGGAAGTGGGTGCCGTCATCTTGCCTCAGGAGCATCACATGCTGAAGAGAGGAGGGGTAGGCAAAAGCACAGGGGCGGGTTATAGCTGTACTTTGCACAGACAGAGCAAAGCTGGGGTCAGGAAAAGGACAGCAATCCCAGAATGCAGAGTGGCACAGTCAGAAGGCACGGTTTGCACGCAGCCTGAGATTTCCCGCCATCTTGGATGTTTAAAGGCTCATAACATGCAGTAGATGCAGGTAGGATGATATTTAATGTGGGCAATCTGTATGTACAGGGTGGGGGAAACGTATAAGATAGGCTCTTATTCAGAGTGAAGGTCCGGTTTAAGTAAATGCAAGTCCCCATGTTTCTGGTTGACATTCGTAGGTTGGGGTGTGGGGCATACATGTTGGGGTCAGTACAAAGACATCTGGGGCAAAGGCTGGGGAGTTGCTACAAATTCTTTACCCGTCATCTGCCTGGTAAGGTAATTTGGTATTTCTGGCATGGCTGATGTCTAGAATGTGAATTTGTATGCTTCTAGAGCACATGTCTCAAACTTGAGGGCTAGGTGTGGCTCTCAAAGCCTCTTTATGTGGCCCACTGACCTGTGCCAGACATTGATGGCAAGGCGGCACTCCTAGCTGCTCGATCACAAGGCTTCTGACAGCAGCAGCGCATCCTCATGCCTGTGTGGGTTGCTATGCGTGATGCGCTGGCAAGCTGCACTCCACTGGAGAACAGTACCACCTCTAATCAAAGGTGCAGTGGTTATAAAAGTGGCTTGTACATGCATCAGAGGGAGCTGCATCTGCTGCAGAGGTTCTTGCTGACTATTGCCATGTGTGGTAGAATTAAAATTATTCCTGTGAAAAATAATTCTGTGGCTGTCCTGGGTAAAAAGATTCAGTGTCTGCATCTGTCGTGGCTAAATTCAGCATCTGTCTTGTATTAAAAAAAAATGTGCATATCATGGGTGCATTCATTTTGCATCTGTCCTGGACAAAATATTTCATTGCCTGTCTGCACTTGGGCAAAATCATTTTGTGTCTGTACCCATAAATTTGACCGGTCGTGTTTTGCATTTTGTCCTGTTATTAACTGACCCTTAGAAGGCAACCAGAACGCTGATGTGGCCCTCCGTGAAAATGTTTGATACCCCTGTTCTAGAGAATGCTTTAGCCTTTTTAAAAATGTTTTTTTGGTTGGGTCAAAGCCCTATTCCCTTATAGCTTCTACTGTTTGCTTCTAATTTGAGTATTACTTTTGACTGTCTGAAAATCGGACATACGCAGGAACAATAAAGGGTGAAAACTAATCTTTTAATCTTCCCGATAAAGGTTTATAATCTAGTCATAAATTTCTGAGGGATTAAAACCTGCAATACCTACACAAAAAATCATAAATTACTTCACAGATATGAAAGGTGCCCTCTAGGTCCTTGTTACTGGCTTTGTCAAAAGTTTATTTACTAGGGGACTGCTTGATTTTTCCAGGCACTTTTCCTCTGCACTTTTGCATCTGTACCTGTTAAATGATGTGGGGGAGACAGGCTGAGAACTCCAGATGCTGCGACTCATCAGGTTTATGCAGATGCATACCAAAATCCAATCAGTGCGCCAGAAATCTGAGCAGAGCAAGTGCCGCCCACTACCGCTGGCTCACCTCAGAAAGGCCTGGCACTGGTACGCACCCCAGGCAGAGGTATGCAGCGAGGTATATGGAAGGAGGTGAGTGGAGCTGGCAATATGGGTGGTTAAAAAGCAGTGTGCATCCTAATTCAGCATGGCCAATAAAAGACCATGGCTCAAGGTTGTGGTTTAGCGCTACAATAGTGATTGTGGATGGCTTTACTTTTCTTTTTTTTAATATGTTCTCATAGTGGGTGGATACTGATAAGATATAAACAAGGTAATCTGTGGAAAATACAAATGTTTTTTGTTTGAATACACCATGTGACTCGAGTACTGCTACATTTAGTAAACATGAACTTGGTGATTATGAATTGGTGGACTTTTTTTTTTTTTTGCAAACCTGTCCTTTATTTTCCACCTTTCCACGCCTGTACAGCAAGGTAACGATGCCTATTTGTCTGTTTTTTGTTGAATGAGTCCTAATTAGGCATATTGATACAGTGGCTCCCCCACAAGGGACAGGGCTAGCTGGTGCTATGCTAGGTTCTGCCACTTCCTGACAGCTTGGGCTGATTGAGCTACTGCAGGAGCTGTAGAAACAATGGCCCTTCACACACAGCACAGCTGAATGAACACTTCTCTTGTCTGCTCACTGCCTTCTATTTCCACCAGAGCAGCATGCATGTCTGTTCTCCTTATCCTGCACTATGACTGCTTAAACATTTGAAGGGAGAAAATTGCTGACACATGAATATACTGCTGTGAACTTCATAGGCAACATTTAATTTATACTTTGTGAGAGTAACATAAGAAATGTACAAACCGGTGGTCAAGCGCAGTATCTGTAAGCCTTACTCGGGCTTCCTGCACATTCGCAAGCTGGCTCCAGCACATATTCATTCTAAGTGAAGTTTACAGCACACAAATCTGCACACAGTCGAATGTCAGAGGGTGAAGATTTCACTACCCTCTTGCATGTATTCCAGATATACTTTTTATAGCTGAACCCTGTATGTATTTTCTTTTTCAAAATTCTTTATTTTCTTTTGCATAAGGTAGATACAAACATTTCAAGAACGTCTCCCCACATAGGGATCCCCGAAATTAACAATTACAGCAATATTTAAATAAATAATCAATACAGCATAGCTTAAGTGTCCCCAAACGTCCTTCAGGGTGGATTAGCAGGAGGAGCTACTTGGCTAAGCTCTCCTTGGAGGACTAGCGGATTGGGGTTTCTTTCTATACTAAGAGTAGTTTGAGCAAAGAATTCTGTATGTTATAAGCATTAATAGTATTTCATCCACAAAGCTGTCATTTTTGTTCAGGAACTAAGGACCGTAAACCATACCTATTTCATGTTCCCTTAGATTTCTTTAAATTACCTAATCCATATCGTAGTCTTTAATTTTTAAAAGGGTGAGTTTTTGATTGAACGAATGACTAGTTCATCTTCTAAATGTTTTTTTTATCATTATTGGAGAATGCTCCAGATAGCTTGTTACCTTACTGATTCCTGCCATCCCTGGAAAATGTCATTTGTATGTATAAGGGGAAAATGCACTGCATGTGCTCTGCCTGGAAGAATGCACCAGGATCACGTTTAGATGGCTTCTGCATTTACCGCTACCTTTTCTAATCACTCCTCACTATTCAAGTGAGACCAATAGGAAACTGAAAGAGAAATCAAAGCGATCTAGATAATGGGGTACATAAACCTACTGCTTATTGATTTACTGACTCCACTTTTAATAATTATTCATGAGGAAAGTGGTTGGTTCCAAATGGGAGGTTTAATGCACAGCGTGGCAGCTTGACAGTTCCAGGCATTAATATACCTAAGTGTCTTCAGCCTAAAAGGTACACTTGCGTCAGCCTCTGATTAACGTGGGGTGAATAGGAGAGCAATTTATCACACAAGCAACCATGAAGATTGTCAGCAGGGAGGCTGACTTTGATAAATTGATGGGGGGGGGGGGGTTTGCTCTGAGTAGTCACTTGCGGTGTCCCTTTATTTAGGCTTTCGTGCTGGGGGGGGTGCAATAATAGGAGTTGCATGTTGCCTGAGTGGGGATGGAGCTAGTTTCTTTACACCTCAACTGTTGTCCTGATTTTAACATATTTATTTGCCAGATGGACAGTAGAAACTACTTGGTAGGCTCTCTGCAGATGTCACTGTGTGCAGACATGTTGTGTGACATACCATCATGTTGGGAAGTTGTCATTTGTTCTTACGCTTCCCAGAAACATTTCCTTTTGCATCTTCCTGGATTAGACATTGGTGCTGTGAATACTATTTCTGACCCATCCTGTACAAAATCTCCTACATTGTTGCTTGTATTGCACATTTAGAGAATCATTGACAAAATACCTGGGTGTATTGGTTAAAGCTTGAAGATATTCACAAAAGGCTGTCATTGTTGCAAGCAAACTCTGTGAATTTTGGCTAAATTATTTGTATGGCTTTTTATTAAATGTAAGTTAATACATTTATAAAAATCTGTATTGGCATGTCCACATGTGGCTAAACCACACCTCTCCAGTGCATAAATTATGGTTACGGTGGCCCTTCTGTCACTTCATACCACAACCCTCGCCCCTGCTGCTATCATCTGGAAATTGGCCATTACTACTGACCCACTCCATGCTTCCCAGTTCATCGCCTTGCTCCACTTCCACCAGACAGCTGAGCACTCTGTGCCTTGCCTCTGGTCTGTAAAGCAAATGCCTGAATGACTTGTTTGTCGCCTCTTGACTGCAGCAGCTGGGTCATAGCTACTGTGATTATTGGGTGATGCTTGAGTTGTCCATGATCCTCCCTTTGCTGTGGCTGCTGAACAAGAATGTACAGTGCCCTTAAGGGTAAGTTGAATTTAGACTATATAAGTCCACATGCAGCAATAAAGCATCCCTTTGAGACAATGTCCCTCATTTGTGGTTTTTAGGCAGAAAAAAATGGCACTTGCAAAGAATAATCTTCAGTCGATGTCCATCTGAAGGATCTGCGTCTGAAGTTATAGGAGCAAGTGCATGTATTTATGTATTGTGCATGGCACTGTTATGCTTAATACATTGTGACACATGACAAAACCTTTCACATGTTTTTGCTTCAAAAATGCTAAACATGGCTTTTGTCTGACTCCTTGTTTTTACATTTGATTTGGTTTATGATTAATTATCCTAAGCCATATGGAAGGCTTTCAAGTTGGCCTTAATAAAATTGTATCTTGGTTCCCTCGAGGCAAATAGATGTGCCTGAAATAAATGTACAATACTCCAGAGGCAACAAACCTTTACAAATGCAATATATTCCGCAATATAGTAACATGAAGATTCTGCACTCCTCCTGATTTTACATGGGAGAAGCCATCTTGCTGACAGTCCCACTTACACATGAGCATGAAGGGTTAGCTGTACCAGAAGCAGCCCACACCGAACAGATGTATGCCTCAAAAACATGACAAACTCTATTTTGCTACACGCACACACCAACGCACCAAATAGCTGCTGGGGGAATTCTGTGTGTGAAAGAGGGAATAGATTACGATGTATCTCTATGGATTTGGCAGCCACAGAGCATTCAGTAAGTGGAAACATTGTATCACTCATTAGTCTGCTGTGAGCAGAGTAATGAGTCATCACAACTAATGGCTTTCTACATCTGGCTAGAAATAAGGGATGGTTGCACAGAGAACTGAGGCAATTTGACAGCTCCCATGCATTTCAGAAATGCAGAATCTGCATGCTATTCCATAATGTCTGAATGGGATATAACTTCTCAAATGGCTTACATCACTGATTGCCAGAGGTTGGTTTTAGGGGAGTAAGTTGGTGACTGGAGGTATGTCTTTTTTTCTCAGAAGTATTTGTACTATGCATTAGGAAAGCAGGCCAATTTAACCCTTTTACATGTTTCATTTACCAGCGCTTTGCATTTCATAATAAACCCATAGAACTTGTTCCCTTCTGAGGGGACTGAGACATGTATAGATCAGTCATGAGACCCTGCAGAAGGGATGGAGTTCACTAGGAATTTTTTTAAAGTGGAATAAAACCCAGGAATTTGACTTTCCCAGGTTTTGTTCCGTGCCCCACTGTGTGAACCCCTGCCCATTTGCCCACTAAAATTCAACTTTCTCTAATCAGAGCCCTTTGTAATTCGGCAAAGGGTTCTGATTGAAATCAATGGGGATTGTGCGCTGCCGCATTTTCGTTATCCCTGGAAGAGCACATGCATCAGAGTGCACTTCCTATTGTGAACAGAGCAGTTTGCCAAAAGGCCTTGATCGGATGAGAGCCTACGTATGTGCGGTTGGTGCAGGGAAAGGTGAGTTTTTACAGGTGCCCTGGGGAATTTAACATATGCCCTGGGGAAATGCCAGTTGCGGACCCCGATATCTTTTAGGTTCCAGGCCAGCTGCTGGTGGTTTTTGTTGTGCTTTAAGAAATAAAAAGCAGGCTGAATGCAGCCCTCAGCTTTTTTTGTCTGTTACCTCTTAAGCTCTTTATTGAGGAGTGTCTGCCAGCTTGGGTACACTTTTACACACTTGCTACGTTCCCATTATAAAAGAACCTGGCTCTTGAGTCCATGACCCTGGGATTCCCTGTCCTTGGGGAATCATGGTTTGGAATGCCCTGCAGTGTTAAAGACCCTGGTTTCCCTGTATACTCGGCTAGTTCCCACAGATCTGAATGTCAGCCATTAGGACCAGGCAAGCCAGATGAAGTGGGTTTTTGCTAGACTGTGGCTCAAGGAAAGCAACAAAAGAAGGAATGACAAAAGATCTGCCCCCTGGCTGACAGTCCTTATTCCTGGTTACTGCATGGCCCTGCGTCCTGCTTAGAGGCTGCTCAGGGTAGAGGGAATGAGATGGGTGTAGGGGCCCGACGCCTGCCCTGCTACTATGCATGTTCAAAACACTTATCTTTGTTTTACTACTGTGATTCCCTCTGCAAATAAATGATATCAACACTTCTGCTTGGCGATTAGAGTGCCACTAACTTACTGATAAGAATAAGGGTTTTATAGTCTTAATCACACCTTTCTAGTTTGCTTAGGAAGTTTTTATCTTCTCCATGACATTAGTCTGTTTAGTTTCACTTTTAAAGACAAAATGTGGTCGGTCAAAACTTGGCCATTTTGTGCGGCCATTCAGTTTCCCCTATCTTGTAGGAGATATAAAGACATGTTTCATTTATCCCTGTATAGAGGTTTTTCAGTGCATAACTGGTTTTAATTTTCCCTTTTTGTAAAGGCAATACTTGAAATGACAATGCAAGCCTGCAGTTTCCTCTCCAATCATAAATATGGTTCAGCCCAATGTGCTGGTTTTCCTGTAATCCGAAAAATGTGTCCGTTGTAATCTTGATTTAATAGTGGACTACACTTTTTTGACCAACATTTTATTTTATTTTTTTCTGTTATATTTAGAATCAGAAATGTTATAAGGTTGTTAGTATGAACCTATTGAAGCTTTTTTTTGCGCAACATTTATAGTGGACCAAAACCCAGGCGTCCCTCGCTAGATGCCCCTAGTTAGAGTTGGACCAAAACACACGGCGATCAGCCCGGGAATCTATAAGATTTCCTGGCCAATTGATTCCCTCCCCTTGGGGCATCCAAAATTGGGATGCTGCACGGTGTGAAATTCCCCCTGGCCGCCCATACACTTGCCTTTTCCTGGTCCAACAGTGCATGCGAGAGCCGCGGGCATATCCCCGCTATCCCTCTAGCAGGGATTGTGCCCACGCCAGGCTATTTGTAAATGGCTGGCGAAGACGCGTTCCCTGTAAGAGGGTAGCGGGGATGCGCTCGGAGCCGCTCACCTTAGACAAAGGGATGACGGGGCCGTGCATGCGCTGTCGGACTGTGAATTTGTTTCAGCGACCTGGGAGGGTTTAACACAGCGGGCACCTCCTAATTGGCTCAGCAGAGGGAGGATTGCTGGTCCCTCCCTCAGGCCCCTGGCCAGCAGTGAGGAGACCTACAGCAACATTCTGCACTGCCCAAGTTGCAAGGCTATGGCAATGGCCTAAAACACAGCCACCCAGGGCGGACAGAGGGGCGGTCGGCGGCCCAGAGGAACATGGACTCGTCCTGGTGTGTGCTGTGCTCCATGCTGGGGGCGAGTGCCCCGCACCCCCTTCCCTCTATATCTGTGTGTGTAATGTGCATAGAGTGAGTCGATGCTTTATTGGTGATGCCACACTCCTTGGCTGGCAGGCTGTTCATCTAGCTGGGTTTTCCTGCTCCTGTCTGGCATGATAGGGCCGGGATCAGGATAGCATGAGCCTGGCGCTCCCCGCTGTCATTGGGGCTGTGCAGAGAGGGAGGGACAAAGGGATGCTCAGGCAGCAGCAACGAGGAGCCTAACACTCAATTGTCCTGCTTCATGGGTGCAGAATGGAAGCCCCAGCCCGCCTCGCCGAGGCTGTGAGAGGAGCATCCACTCTGTGTGGGGGAAAGCGGCTAATTACTATGTGCTCAGTGATCTGTGGGAGTGCGTGCATGGGCTTAGAGAGTGTCTGGGAGTGCTAGCTTAGACTCCAATGTTTAGCGGCAGGGGGAGAGGGGAGAAGCACTGCCAGGGTCTTATGCGAGTTCTGGGAATCCTACAGACCCTGCCCATTATTTTTTTATGCAGCATCACAGATCCAAGGATCACACCAACTTTTTTTTCAGAAGAGAAATAATAAGATGAAACTGTAAACCCTGATATCTTGGCCATTTCTTCTTCAATTTGAAAACCATTTAGGACAGTACCTAATGTAGCCCAACACAATGGTGTCACAATTACTTTTGGTCTTGCAACACCTTCAAAGTAAGAAGGAATAATGTATTACTGTTAAAAGTATATACCAAAGCCGTCAGACCCACCATGCTGGTACATCCCTGAACATCTCTGCGTACCCCTTCAAACTGTCCTGACTATCCTGGGTTTTGGTCCACTTTAACCTGTGCTACATATACCCCAGGGAGTACATGCCACAGTTTGAAGGGGTACGCAGAGATGTTCAGGGATGTACCAGCATGGTGGGTTTGATCGATTTGGTATATACTTCAAAGTAATAAATTATTATTTTGGTCCTTTCCCCTGGGGCGCCCGGTGAAATCCTCCAGGACGCCACAGCCAACTCGCCTCTTCCCGGTCCCACAGTGAGTCTAAGGGCAGCGGCTCGGATGGCTGCATCATCCGCCTCCCTCTAACAGGGAGCTTGCCTGCGCCGGCCATTCACAAATGCCTGCCACTGGCATGCGCACTGTTAGAGGGAAGCGGAGGATGCGACCGTCAGAGCCGCTGCTCCTAGATGAGCCGTGGGGCAGGTAAGAGGCGAGTTGGCTGTGGCGATCTGGAGGGGGGGGGGGGGTTCACACACTTTAAGAAACCATGACCTGACCTACACCCATAAAAACCTCGGGATGCAAATGCTGCATAGTTTTTCCCCATTACTGGTATGTTAGATTAAAATTTTATTTTGAAAGTAACATAAAGCACATGGCCTTCCTTTAAACCACCGTATTGTTAAAGTTTTTTGTGAATATGACATGCTGGGATTGATGCACCCAAGGCTTTTAATATTCACTGGAAATTAGTTTTATACTGTCTGTGCAGGTAATGTCTCATGTAAGCCTTTTTTAGGAGTATCTTATGTGGCCAGGATCCAAAAATCTGAGCTGAATGATGCTTCCTGCTCAGAATCTGGACTCTCCAGGGTATACAATTGTTAAGGATTTGTCTGCTATGAATGATAGGCCTCCTGCATCAAGTTGGAGCGGCTAATGCCTGAATGGATGTGGTTGCTGCCTGAGAATGATGCAGCCGTTAGCAGTGAAAAATGTCTTCCTTACAATGCTTGTGCAGCAGGCCATGGAGTGAAGCGCAATTTTATAATAAAGGTGATGAATTTAATCGCGAACTGGCAGCCAAATGGAAATTGCAGACCTTGATACTGGTTGGAAATTGCCTATAAAGCAACTCTTGAGAGAGCAGGCTTTAAATTTATCCACCCATTTCGACATTGAGGAGAGCATGGGAATAAAAGAATATTTGGCCTACTTAGTTTCGATGAATGGTGTTTTAACAGTTTTTTTTTTTTAAATGACAATCCTTTGTAAAGTGTAGTGTTCAACTGGTCAGGGCCGCCACCAAGAGCTTCTAAAAAGGCATCTAGCGCAAAAAAATGGGATTTATTGGGTTTAAAAAAATGCCATCTTGGTGAAACCTGAAAACAAAGTAATTGTTCTGCCAAAACAGGATTCGAGTTGCACATTTAGGTTTAGCCCGCCTTTTTATAGAGCAATGCATTATTTTTTATAACCATCTTTTACTCGAGTTGAGGTTTTTGAAAGCAGAACGAAACAGAATGTGGCCAGCCCTGGAATCTAACATGGGATGCTCCGTTGTGTGAATCCACCCATACCACCCCCCACAATGCTCGGCAGGGTAAGCGTATGCCGGCCGAATCCCAGCCATTTAGATAAGCTGGGGATGTTTCCAGTGCCCTTCCGGTTGCCGAAGCTCTGCATGTAAACAGTGTAGTTTGCCGAGCATTACATATGCACAGCAAACTGCTCTGAATGGACGAGATGCTGCACATTGCACCTTTGGACTGGGAACAAGTGAGTTTCTTTTCTTTTTTAATTTTTCTTTAGGGGTTTTACACCCAGTTCAGGATGTCCCTGGGGCAAGAAACAAACCCCAGGTTAGTCAAAATCTTGGGTTTTGTTCTGCTTTAAACATCCTGTCCGCAGTGTTTAAAAATAACTGCTGTTGTCATTGCCATTGCTGGGTTACCAAGTTTGGGGGAACACTTTAGACAGGTTGTTAGTGGAGATTCTATCTTATCTATTCTATCACTATCACTAACAGAGGCTCAGGATTAGATTGGTGGTCAGGGTCGGCGAAGGCGCTGGAGGGAAAGGAAGAATACATTTCCCCTCTTTTCTGTGACTAGAGCAAAAAGATGGTGATGGCATGGGGCTAACACTGCATCACCTAAGCTGCTAGGTGAGTGATTTTGACTGTTCAGTCCCTTTAACCAAATTGCCCTGCATTGCATCCTGAAACGTAACAGGTTTTTTAGAATATGAGGCCACTGCCGAGTTGGCTGCATCACCAGAGGTACTGGCAGTATTTGGGGGGGGGGGTCAGTTGTGCTGCTTTAACTCCGTTTCTGCTGATATAACTAAAATGCCTTGCATTACTATGCGTCATATATATTCTCTGCGGATTCCAAAGATGCACACACAAAAGCTAGTTGAATGTATTTTCTGTCTCCATTTTTATGTCGCTTTAATGTTGGTTTTAGTTGGATTTTAGATTTTATTGGACCAACAGCAGAAATATATACAGATGGTTTTAAGCCTCAGCCTCTCATACCCTGCAGATCCCTTATTTAACATATGAAGCAGAGATAAGCACATTCCTGAAAGCTCATGCACGATAGATGCCATCTGTATACAGTAGTGTTCCAGTAACTGAATTGTAATTCTGTGGTTATTTATTATTATAAAAAAATCTTCTTGCAAAATAACCCATCTGTCCTCTGCAGCAGTTGGTGCAGTGGTTTCCTGAAACCTAAAGCAGGCCATTCTCCTGGGTTTTGGTCTGCTTTACAGTTGAATTCTCATTTGGGATGCCCCTGTATGTGAAATACCCTTGTTTGCTGTATGCATAGTCCTCCACCAAATTAGTGTTCAGTGCTGTGCATGGCGATGGATGATTGAGTTTTTTTTTGTGTGCTCGGGCTGTGCACACCCATTCAGATTTGCCTTGTGTGGGTGTAGAGGCAGACTGAGTATGTCATGACGTGGGGGTTTAAAGTGGGCCAAGACCAATTATAACACCTTCCCTCCTGGTTCTATATGGATTTAGAATGCCTCGATTGAGGGTGCCTCGCTGTGTGAAACTCCACAGGTTGCCGAAACCACATCTCCTCTTCCCGATGCTACGGCGCATGCATGGCCGCTCATCCAATCAGCGCGCTCACCTTTGGACTGGGAAAGAAGGTAAGTGTATAGGCCACCGGGGTGGGGGGCGTTACACACAGCGGGGCATCCCGATTTTGGATGCCCCGGGGGAGGGAATCTGCCCCGGAATCTTAGATTCCTGTGCCGATCGCCGTGGGTTTTTGTCCACTTTAAGAATGTTAAACAATAATAACTATATGTTCTACTGTGACACAAAATAAAAAAATATTTTATATCACTGGCTTAAAAACTAAATCTGAGCTAAATGCCTGATTTAGCCTTTTTAGAAATATTGTTTATGTAGTGGCAAATACAAAACCCTGTTCTGGAATGAAATGGCTTTCAAATGTAAGTAACTATAGCTATTTTTTTTTTAAACCATTAACTAGTTTTATAAATTTCTGCTCCAACTGGGATTACTTTGGATGGCCACATTTCAAGCTGCTGCTCTATTTTGACCTGGCTTGGCCTTTTCAGTGGCGCTAGTTTTGTTTGGCTCCTTTCTGTTTAAGGAAAGAAAAAGGAGGGTAACAGACTTTTTGCAACGCACCTCACTTCAAACTAGCTCACATCATCCGGATTTAGGATGCCCCAATTGTCTTGAGGAGAGAGCCCTAGATCAGTTTAAAACAACAACTCCAGCTCAGTCTGTCATGTGGACAAAAGTAAAATTGGACGTTGTCTGCTTGCTATGGTTGGTTGAGGCAGTTCCAATTAGGGATGCTCCAGTGCTGTCTCCAACCCCTTGGGCCGATTTTCATGCTCGCCTACTTGCGTGATCACCCCGTGGTCAGATGTGCTACAGAGCAGTGTGCTTTGCTCTACATTGGCATTTCTGCTCCCTCCGCTCCGCACGCCCCTGCCAGCAGATATGAAGTAGTAGCTGTAGAGTAAGGTGCTCTGCGGCGTTCTGGTTATGCCTATCGATTTCATGGGGCATTTCACTGTAGGACATCGATAATCAGGTGCTCACTAGGGCCATATTTATTCTTTGGTCAATTTTAAAGCAGACCAAATCACCAGGGTTTTTACTATCTTGGTGATGGGTCCTTGTCCAGGGGCATCCAAATTTGAGATGACCTGCTGTGTGAAACTACCCATGTCGTCCTCAAAACTCAACTTTTCCTTGGTCCCATTGTTCAAGTATAGGCTTTTGTCTAATAAGCAATTTAGGCCGTGCATTTTAATGCACAACATACTGCTGTTTACACACAGCATCTGGTATAGACAAAATGGAGTGGCCGCATCTTTTCCGCCCCCACCTGCCTGACCGCAAACATGACGGAATTCACTGGAAATGTAAGTGTTCACGAACAACCAGCAGGGTTTCACACAGCCCTGGGGAGGGTGGTGTTAAGAAAATTAAGAAAGGTCCACTTTAAGAACATTGCAGCACCAACCTACACAAAGACAAACAAAGCCGCACCTGCAAGTGTGGCTGCTGATAATTCATTTGTTAATTATTGTTGATGTGCAGCTCAGCCTGCTGTGCATACAGTTATTTATATCTTCTTCATTACATTGACTTGTACTATGTGACTGAAGAAAAATTGTTAAAACTAGTAATTACATTTTGATTATAGATGCAAGAAGCGAAGGAAAACTCTAGTCTTTAATTTACCTGGCTGGAAGGTGTTAAAGTAAATGGCAGCCAGCTGTTTAGATCTAGCACAATGGGATGATGGATTGGCTGAAGCAGATGCTATTCAGTTGGAGAATGCGATAAATGTAATCCCTTTCCCCACCCCTCCTCAAAATATTACCAGGTCCTGGCTATTTTCCAAGCCCACAACTGGGGCAGGGCAATGCAGTCCTTGCTTTGAGGGATTCTGAACCACTGGGGATCAAGAGTAGTTTGTCACCGCAGCCCATGTTCCCTAGAAGCTAGAGTTACAGTGCCCCATCAAGCCCGGGACTGCGTCAAAATCCAGGATCTGTTGAGGGTTGTCACCGCAGCCCATGTTCCCTAGAAGCTAGAGTTACAGTGCCCCATCAAGCCCTGGGCTGCGTCAATATCCAGGATCTGTTGAGGGTTGTCACCGCAGCCCATGTTCCCTAGAAGCTAGAGTTACAGTGCCCCATCAAGCCCGGGACTGCGTCAATATCCAGGATCTGTTGAGGGTTGTCACCGCAGCCCATGTTCCCTAGAAGCTAGAGTTACAGTGCCCCATCAAGCCCTGGACTGCGTCAATATCCAGGATCTGTTGAGGGTTGTCACTGCAGCCCATGTTCCCTAGAAGCTAGAGTTACAGTGCCCCATCAAGCCCTGGACTGCGTCAATATCCAGGATCTGTTGAGGGTTGTCACCGCAGCCCATGTTCCCTAGAAGCTAGAGTTACAGTGCCCCATCAAGCCCCGGACTGCGTCAATATCCAAGATCTGTTGAGGGTTGTCACTGCAGCCCATGTTCCCTAGAAGCTAGAGTTACAGTGCCCCATCAAGCCCTGGACTGCGTCAATATCCAGGATCTGTTGAGGGTTGTCACTGCAGCCCATGTTCCCTAGAAGCTAGAGTTACAGTGCCCCATCAAGCCCTGGACTGCGTCAATATCCAGGATCTGTTGAGGGTTGTCACTGCAGCCCATGTTCCCTAGAAGCTAGAGTTACAGTGCCCCATCAAGCCCTGGACTGCGTCAATATCCAGGATCTGTTGAGGGTTGTCACTGCAGCCCATGTTCCCTAGAAGCTAGAGTTACAGTGCCCCATCAAGCCCTGGACTGCGTCAATATCCAGGATCTGTTGAGGGTTGTCACTGCAGCCCATGTTCCCTAGAAGCTAGCGTTACAGTGCCCCATCAAGCCCGGGACTGCGTCAATATCCAGGATCTGTTGAGGGTTGTCACTGCAGCCCATGTTCCCTAGAAGCTAGAGTTACAGTGCCCCATCAAGCCCGGGACTGCGTCAATATCCAGGATCTGTTGAGGGTTGTCACTGCAGCCCATGTTCCCTAGAAGCTAGAGTTACAGTGCCCCATCAAGCCCTGGACTGCGTCAATATCCAGGATCTGTTGAGGGTTGTCACTGCAGCCCATGTTCCCTAGAAGCTAGAGTTACAGTGCCCCATCAAGCCCGGGACTGCGTCAATATCCAGGATCTGTTGAGGGTTGTCACTGCAGCCCATGTTCCCTAGAAGCTAGCGTTACAGTGCCCCATCAAGCCCTGGACTGCGTCAATATCCAGGATCTGTTGAGGGTTGTCACTGCAGCCCATGTTCCCTAGAAGCTAGCGTTACAGTGCCCCATCAAGCCCTGGACTGCGTCAATATCCAGGATCTGTTGAGGGTTGTCACCGCAGCCCATGTTCCCTAGAAGCTAGAGTTACAGTGCCCCATCAAGCCCTGGACTGCGTCAATATCCAGGATCTGTTGAGGGTTGTCACTGCAGCCCATGTTCCCTAGAAGCTAGAGTTACAGTGCCCCATCAAGCCCTGGACTGCGTCAATATCCCGGATCTGTTGAGGGTTGTTACAGCAGTTTGGATGTCCACTTTAAATGCCAAATTGGGCATATCAAGGGGAGGATTGGGTGGTTATACGAAACTAGGCATTAGCTCTGCCTTAAAGCTTTTTGTTGGGGAGCATTTTGAATCTGTAGGTATGACCTAATTGGTGTACAGTAATATGCATTTGTGCAGCCTTGATCAGATTATTATTGAGGCTCTTACTGCTCCTTTCGCATCCAAGCAGTTTTACATGTGTTTGTAGTTGCAGTTTCTGTTCTGGTTTTTCTCCTTCATTCCTGTTCAGATATAGATATGTTATCATGCATAAATGTATGTTTGAACATATGGGGCACCTCAGCTTTGGGTTCACTGCCTTGTGAATGCAATTTAGACCCACTTGGCTACTGACTTTTTTGTTTTTGTTGATATGACTTGGAAGTAGTAATATTTGCATGTCTGTCCTTGACTGCTGCCAGGAGATCTGTTATGTGGTCCTGATGCAGTTGTTCCCTTCAGATTTTCTACACTGATATTGTCTTGCTGAGCTGGAACCTGCAGGTGAGGGAAGATGGATGTGTTTTTATCTTCAGCCTGTCAAAGATGCAGGCTAGAGCGGTAGAGGTTATCTGTCTCTGGTCATATCGCAGCGCTTTGTAACACTTGGAGAAGATTGTAACCTACTACATAAATCACTTTTTTGGCTGCTAGTCTGTTTTCTTTCCAGCCTTAAGCTGATCCCCCAAACAAGGCGATTTCTAAAGAAATATTTTAAAATTCCATTATTTTAGAATAGCCTATTGCACAGCTTGTTGCCTAAACAATCTGAATGGAAGGTGTCTTACAGGATACTGGATTACTTCATACCTTACCTCACATTTGCATCCACCAAACAAACAAAATTAGGCCAGTATATGAGAACGTATGTGCCTCAGCTAAAGGAGATTGGGGATGTGGCCAGCACATGCACCGTGGGCTTGCTGGCGAGGTTTGTTCTCCCCAGTATTTCACTTATCGTGGCATCCCAAATCTGCATGTCCCACAAATATCAATGGACTTGAGGCCAGTGGTTGCTGGTCTTTAGAGCGGTCATATTCTCTTCCCCCCTTCTCTTCCCCCCTTCTCTTCCTGAGATGGAATTGATGCAGTGTGTTGGGTGGTCTTTCTTTCTTTATAGAGTTGAAGGACTGAGAATTGTCCGATTCTGTCTGCTTGTGAAGTCTGTCTTTTTGACAGCTATGTCCTATTTAACATGGATTTTGCTTGAAAATCCATTAGAGCATGTTCTTTTAAAATGTTTGACTGTATACCTATAGTCAAAAGTTAGATCTTTTTTTTACAGTAACCCCTGAATTGGGACAGTATCCCCCTGGAAGTCCAAAATTAACACTTCATGATACCAAGTAGGCAATTCTGCCCGATTTTGTGCTTCCTAGCAAACACTACCAAGAGGGGTGAAAGTTATCTAAATTTAAGAATCTAGAGCTGGTGTTCTCCCTGCTGTGTGTATTTCCGGGGATCGCTTGGTATAATCACCACTGATTCCCCGCTATACCTGTTAGCCTAGACGCGTTGATTAACTGCTAACCACAGCTAGAGGTGAGTGGGGATACAGCTAGAAGCCTTTTTTTTTTTTTTTTGCTGCTCAGAGTGGCTAGGAAAATCTGAATAGAATTTAAAGCGGACCTTCACTCTGAATAAGACTCTATCTTATATGTTTCCCACACCCTGTACATACAGATTGCTCACATTAAAAATCATCCTACCTGCATCTACTGCTTGTTATGAGACTTTAAACATCCAAGATGGCTGCTTATGGAAGCCGCCATCTTATCAGGCAGCCTGCAAACAGGAAGTGCCTCCTGACTGTGCTGCTCTGCATTCTGGGACTGCTGACCGTTACCTGACCCCAGCTCTGCTCTGTCTGAGCAAAGCACAGCTATATCCTGCCTCCCTGTACCTTATCCCACTCTCCTCTCCTCAGTAAGTGTGATGCTTCTGAGTCAAGATGGCGGCGCCCGTATCCTAAATTCCTGAACAGAGTTGCAGCCCAGTGGGGGAAAGAATAATAAGTTAGTGACTAAAAACCTTAAACGGTTCCCCAGCATCTAAAATTTATATATTTTAAGAGTTTGGGCTTTTCATTAAATCATACTGAAGGTCCGGTTTAAGCAGCTGGTTGGCTGAGCACATTGGGAATGATGGAAAGCAGAAGCAAAACCCATCTTTAGTGAGCATTGTTTTTGTTCCTCTAATTTTTAATTTTAATTCCTACTTTTTTTTTTTTGGGGGGGGGGTTGCAGAGCAGTTGAATAATTCCTCCTCTGTTGCCTCAGTCAATGAGCAAGGGACATCTTTTTTCCAGCAGTGCTCTCCCCTGTCTGGACTATAGTGGCAAGACCTTGGTTATTTTTGTTGATTTGTGATAGTTAAATGGTCATTTAAAAGTGAAAAGGCAATTGTCATTTAAAGTGGACCAACACCCAGGGGGGATCGGCCCGGAAATCTATAAGATTCCCGGACCGATCAGATCCCTCCCCGCGGGGCATCCGAAATCGGGATGTCCCGCTGGGAGGAACCCCCCAGGAGGCCCACAATC
Source organism: Gastrophryne carolinensis (assembly GCA_027917425.1). Taxonomy (NCBI): domain Eukaryota; kingdom Metazoa; phylum Chordata; class Amphibia; order Anura; family Microhylidae; genus Gastrophryne; species Gastrophryne carolinensis. The sequence continues at coordinate 311,016,238 of CM051237.1, forward strand.
CTTACCTTACCGGCGATCCATCGGCGCATGCGCGAGACGTGGCCGCGTCTCTCGCTTCCCTCTAGCAGGGCGCGCTCCCGCGCCGGCCGTTTTGTGAATGGCCGGCGCAGGAGCGCTCCCTGTTAGAGGGAAGCGAGAGACGCGGCCAATGACAGCGCTCTGGTATGCGCGTCCAAGCAGCTTTGGACGCGCATACCAGAGCTGCTCTGAGCGCTGTCATTGGCCGGACGAGGTCACGTGGGAGCGGGGAGAGGTGAGTTTTTGCGGCGATCGGGGGGGTTTCAGACAGCGGGGCACCCCCGATCGGGGTGCCCCACCTAAGTGGACCAACACCCAGGATAGTCAAAATCCTGGGTGTTGGTCCACTTTAATATATTATCAGACTGTATTAAAAACTGCGTTGGCTAATCCTGCTAATCAGCCGCTGTTTGCCCCCCCCCCCCCCCCCCGTGAATTTGCGTTGCATTCCTTTTGCATTTAATACTGCATTGGCTATCATTGACACTGGCTGTATTATGGGATCTTTATTAGCATACCTGTGTCTTGCTCCACCCCCTTCCCTACCATCATCCTCTCATCCCTTGCAGATGCTGCATAATCATAGTTATTTCTGGTCTTCGACCAATCGATCGTGAAAACAGGTGGACACTGAAATTCAACTTTGCATAGCTCTGGCATTTGCAATACAATTTGGGCCATCCCATTGATGCTAATTTGCTTTTGAGAAGATCTCCACGAATGCTGAATAACAATTGATCTAGTAAGAATCCAAATCTGCAATAATTTAAATAGCTCCTACCCATAAACAGACGTGTTGGTCTCACGCTCCTCTGCTCAGTAAGTGTGATGCTTCTGAGCCAAGATGGTGGCGCCCGTATCCTAAAGTCCTGAACAGAGTTGCAGCCCAGTGGGGGAAAGAATAATAAGTGACTAATAACTTAAAATATATTAATATTCTTAGTATACAGTACGTCCTGCTCCAGATATAGTACTTACACGTGGATTATCCTCCGCCAGATGGCGCTGCACTGCAGAGACATGCAAAACAGGCTCCTCCCGGCCCCTCAAATACCCGGGGACCTCCCACAAATCCCCAGATTTCTCTGCAGTGCTTACTGCGAAGACTTGAAATTATCACTCTCTCGCAGGTGAGCGGGGCTATTAAAGCCTGCGGCCCTGTGGGACTATTCCCACCCATCCTTGATGTGATGTGCCTCCCAGCCTGGGCTGCGCTGGTCGGGTGAAGGTAGGCAGCACCATGTGTGCTTATGGAGCCATGCTCCACCGCAGTCCCCCACCAAAGGGTAGGCGGTGTAGGCTGATGGTGAGCCTTCATGGGATGCCTCTCCCGCATTACTGCCCCGTGTAGCGGTGGGCCCTGTACCAAGGGCCGCCATCCTCCCTCATTCCCCCTGTAGTGGGGGGGGGGGGGGGAAAGAAAGGGGGGGTGTGCCTGTGTGGTCTGTATTGGATCCTTGCACGTATATGGCCCTTGTCTATCTTTGTACTCTCATAGATATGGTGTCAGCCGCCGCGCCCTTTTTATGTATTTACCTGTATGACTGCCGCTGCCGCACGCATTTCTTTCCTTGGTTGAAGGCTTCGCGCCGGGTGGCGGCGTTGCCTCAGACACCTCTGTGTCCTCATTTGCTGATGTTGGACTTCGGGAGGGCGGAGTCTGGTCTGGCGTGCTCCGCGTCATGGTTCGCTCTGGCCCGCCCTTCGAGGTACACGGCACCATTTTGTCAGCGCGCGATAGGTGGGACGCTCCTGCTTACCGTGGTACTGTAAGTGCCCGCTCGGGCGGATTATTCTCATAGTTTTTCGGTTATGACACCATTTTCTTCTTTGTGTCTTTCAGACCGGTGAACACCACTGGCTTCTCCCGGCCCTGTGTAATTTATAGCGGGCCTTGTAAAATTCTCCCGCTTCCCTAGTGGGTCTTTGGGGCATCCAGGGTTGCTTATAGTGTAAATCCCTACTGGCATATTGTGCCTAAATAATCACCATATGGAGGCATCTCAGAATTATGTGACTGGGGTCCCTCTGGGACAAGACCGACTGTGTATAGCGTGTGGACAACCCCACGCTGATGCTGACAGGGCACAGGTCTGCGGACCCTGTGCCGAGAAAGCACTGGCTCTGCAATCAGGCCTGCCAGTGGCTGCACCTCGCTTCATTTCACCTATTTCCCCATGCTTAAATCTCACTCCTACTGAGTCGCATATAAAGGGGGATTTGCAGCCTGTTGCGTCTTCCAGACTGCCTACGGCTGAACAGATTATTGCGAGGTTGTCGGAGCGCAAGGTCTTGCTGTCTTGCATGGTTATGCAGGTGACAGTGGTTTTAACTGTCTGCTGTTGCCTTTTTTTGTTGGGGATCCCACCCTACTTTATGGACACTGCTATTGGATGCCCCAAGTGTAAGTACTATATCTGGAGCAGGACATACTGTATACTAAGAATAATACAATTCTGTGAAATACTCACCTGTAGAATTGATATTATTTGTATACAGTACGTCCTGCTCCACCCCACCCTGGTTTTTACATTTTTCTGGATCCCCTGTATGATGGTTGTTACCATTGTTATAGTTACCAGTTTCGGTGGTTAATTCTCCCGGCTTCTTATTCACTGCTTTTCAATGCTGGGGATTTGTGGGAGGTTCCCTGGGTATTTTAGGGGCCGGGAGGAGCCTGTTTTGCATGTCTCTGCAGTGCAGCGCCATCTGGCGGAGGATAACCCAAGTGTAAGTAATATATCTGGAGCAGGACGTACTGTATACAAATAATATCAATTCTACAGGTGAGTATTTCACAGAATTGTATTTTTAGATGCTGGGAAATCGTTTAAGGGTTTGGGCTTTTCAATAAATAATCGTGAAGGTCCGGTTTAACTGTGCTTATAGGTTGGCAGAGAGATCTGATCAATTGAATGTGTGCATAGAACTTTCCCATCAAGAAACTCTCTTGGTCATTTTGTTGTGCCAAGTCACGAGTTACACATGTCTACCTTTACAAGGAGTAGTGTTGCCATGGTCCCTGAACATCTTATGTACAGTTTCAGCACATACATGTTTGGTTATTCTTGGAAATATCTGTCATCCTACCACAGATGTTCAGGTCAAATGCTGCCCTATTGACCACCTGTGTGTTTCTCATCCTAATAGTAATACCAGTTTTTTCTCTATAGAGGGAAGCGCACTGGGTTTTAGGGTTTTGTATTCTGTTTTAGAAAGCTATTCTAGCTTGTACTGGTTCATGGTTTTGTTAGTGGTTTCGAGATTTTTTTGTTTGGTCATCCTGTGTATATTACTTGATATTCTAATTTACAAGCTTATCCACAGGATTTATTGTTCTGGGATCATTTTCAATGTGACCTGGTTTCTGCTTTGCTCCTGCACTTGAAGCACTTGATACTGGCTGTAAAGCCCCTTTCAGTGCATCTTCAGACCATGATGCAACTACCAATGAACTAAATATAAAATAACATAGCAGTAGATATACCTAGTGAGGCCTTGACCCAGATGTAAACCTCACCAGCCTGCAGAAGGCTCCTGTTTACATTCCTCGGCTACCTGAGTTATAGGAGTGTTGCATGTTAATCCAGCTGCTGTTTGCAAAGTCCTTGTCCAGGCTATATTTCAATAAAAAGAAATCACTTGCCTCCCTGTACAATCCTGTGTTGTTATCGGGTCTCTGGCATTGCTGTAGGTCCTTGCTGCTAGTTACAAGGGATCGGGCTCCTTAACTGATTGGCAGTGGGGGGGATAGCATATCGCATGAGTGTCCACTACTGAAATCCAGTCATGTGACTCTGACTCAGGGGTTAGATGAGCGTGTGCACTTAGCTTCAGTTCTGAAATTTGTGTAGTGCAGTCTTTGTGGCAAGCCTGCTAGTGGGGAGATATTATTTTTTTTTTTAATTGGATTCACCTTTTGTTGTAGTTGTTACTATTAATAATTGGCACTACAATGTGCACATGATGGTAAGGATTGCAGACTCCTATCTTCTGCTGTCAATGCCCTGTATTGTCATTTTTATTGTAACTATGCCTGACTACTAATACCTTCATATAAAGTGTCACTAAAAAAACTGGTTGCGCCAGAGGAAATCTGATTTGTGTATAGTTTGCTTCTGGTGTTTAAAGGGCTACTCCAGCCCCTTTCTGAAAGTATAACATAGCCACCGCCCTGTCCCCTCCAAATAGCGATCCTGTACATGTAATAAAAGGCAAAAAAAAAAAGAAACTCCCCTTCACCCCGAATTCAGCCGGCGAAGTGAATGGGTGGGGGGAGCACATGCAATGTGAAGGGCAGCGGCTCGCAGTTGCTCACATCGGCCGGCAAGGATTCCAGGAAGATTGCGTTGGGCGTTTTGACTTCGCCTGCTGTATTTCGGGGTGGATATGTTTGTGTTTTTTTATTATACGTGCAGAAAGGGTTTTATTTTCAAAAAGGGGCTTGAGAGGCCCTTTAAAGAGAAGTCACCATCCACATTCACTCGAATGATCTCAATTTGTGTCTGCTGACAATTCAGGTTTTGATGCGCAAGCTCAATCAGCAAACTTCAATGGTCACTGGTAGTCACATGATTGGCAGCCATACAATGAATAATGATGTGGTAGCCATACAATGAATAATGAAATGGTAAGCATTGACTGACTTGACTTTAGATCCTATGGGCTCGATTCAACAAAGGTCGAAAATTGATTTTTCGTGTGTTTTGTGCTTAAAAAGTTGCGATGTTGCTATTTTTTTTATACGGGTGATTCAGCTACCTGGAAACATTGTAAAACACGAGTCACTTGAATTAAATTCGAGTGCGATTGTAAAAGTGCGAATTAAATTAGTGGATCGAAAAATTTACTACTGCATTTTACAATTCGAAAATGTTACTACTGATTCAGGTGGACTTGATGAGCCACACACATGATATAAATTAGAGTGTTTCACACTAGTTTTTTGATGCAGCTTTCAGCAGGAGAAAACTCATTTTGCTCTCTCACAATGGAGCCCTTCTACTTTCTTTGCAATGGTAGTAAACTCTAATGGTAGTAAAAAATTCAATTCATAAGAAAAAAGCCTCCTGAAAAAAATACTGAACTTTTTACCCTTTTTTACTAGTAGTAAAAAGTTCCATTGACTTTCAGTGTCTTCCTATCTGGTGATTTGGTAACAGCGACATTCTCAGGCTTTTTTCTCATGAATTAAATTTTTTACTACCATGAGAATTTTTTTCAATGATTTGTGAATCGAGGCCATTGACTTCGAACATATTGCAGATGATGTGGCGCAGAGAAGGCGTACACTACCCATTCCCATATTTTCGGACACGTTTGGAAGTGGATCAGCTGCCATATCAAGCACTTTTCCAGCTTACTAGGCTAAATCGTGCAGCTTTGGAATCCATATTTGGCACCATTAACTGGTAGAAGACCTTTGGGTTTTTACATTTCGGTGCACCAAAACCCAGAATAGTCAAAATCCTGGCTTTTGGTCCACGTTATAGTGTAAGCATAAGAATGGCGTACCATGAGGTTACAACACCATGCAACAGTCAGAAAACAATACTAAACAATAGAAAAAAAATTTGAGTACATTTTCCAATAATTTTCGCTTGCGACAGCCTTTTTACAAGCATTTTGAAAATTTTACGATTGCATTTTCGAGTGCAAGTATTTAATTCAACCCTTTTTTTGAATCACTCGAAAAAGTTAAAACTTTGTGCATGCGATCTGATTTTTCAAGTGACACGAATTTATTTCTACCTTTGTTGAATCGAGCCCTATATCTTAAAAGTGGACCAAAGCCCAAGTTCTTCGCACACCTGGGTTTCGGTCCACTTAACAGGGGCACCCCAGTTTTGGATGCCCTACTGTTTATCTCTCCACATGCATCGCTGGTAAAACTCAATCTCCCATTGCCCTGCCCCCCCTTCCAATGTCAAGACAGACAGATAATTGGCAACTGAATGCAGTGAGCGTTCAGTCGGCTGCATCCCCTGCTGGCCTCTAGTGCTTGGCACGGGTGCCAGTAAGGCATAGTTGGGCTGCATTACTCTGGATTGGGTATCCCCCTAGGGAGAATGAATAAAGACTCCAGGGCCATGGGTTTTGGTCTTCTTTAAATGGAGATACAGTGTTGGCTTAAAGCGTATCTGAAGTCCAGTTTGCTCACAGGGATATATTCTTAGTATACAGTACGTCCTGCTCCAGATAGATTACTTACACTTGGGTTATCCTCCGCCAGAAGGCGCTGCACTGCAGAGACATGTAAAAACAGGCTCCTCCCGGCCCCTCAGATAACCGGGAACATCCCACAAATCCCCAGATTTCTCTGCAGTGCTTACTGCGAAGACAGTAAGAAGAAATTATCACTCGCAGGTGAGCGGGGCTATTGGCCTGCGGCCCTGTTGGGACTATTCCCACCCGTTCCTCGTGTGATGTGCCTCCCAGCCTGGGCTGCGCTGTTCGGGTGAAGGTAGGCGGCACCATGCGTGCTTATGGAGCGCTGCTCCACCACAGTCCCCCACCAAAAGGTAGGCGGTATAGGCTGATGGTGAGCCTTTATGGGATGCCCCTCCCGCCTTATTACCACATGCCCCGTGTAGCGGTGGGTCCTGTACAGAGGGCCGCCATCCTCCCTCATTCTCCCTGTAGCCTTCAGGGGGGGGGGGAAGAAGGGGGGGGGGGGGGTGAGTGTGTATAGTGATTCGTGTATGGCGTTTTGTCTGTTTTGACTAGGTATGTGGTGTCAGCCGGCGCGCTGACCTGTCTTGTTTTACTATTACAATGGCTGCCGCCGCGCGCGTCTTTTCCTTCATTTGGATGTTACCTCGGACGCTTCTGCGTTATCATTGGCTACTTGTCTGTGGGCTTCGCACTCTCCGGGGGGGGGGGGGGGCTGGCCTGGCGCGCTCCGCGTCACGGCCCTTCGAGGTTCGCTCGGCGCCATTTTGTCAGGTTGCGCGCGGTTCTACCTACCGCGGTCTGTAAGTGCCCTCGCGGGTGGCTTTTATGCTCATTCCTTACTGTGCATGGTATTGACGCCCCCTTCTTCTCATTGTGTCTTTCAGACGGGTGAATCCACTGGCTTCTCCTGGCCCGGTGTAATTGATAGTTGGGCCTAGTATAAATGCTCCCACTTCCCTAGCGGGTCATTGGGGCATCCAGGGTTGCTTACAGCGTCAATCCCTACTGGCTTATTGTGCCTATTAATCACCATATGGAGGCATCCCAGGATAATGTGACCGGGGTTCCTTCGGGACAAGCCCGGCTGTGTGTAGCTTGTGGGGTCTCGCCTATCAGCGGTGACAGCGCACGGGTCTGTGTTCCTTGCACACAGCAGGCCCTAACGTTGCAGTCTAGGTCCCTTCCCTGTCGGGTGTCAGTTCCCAGGGTTCTGGAGTTTTTACAGCATGGGTTGGAGTTGGGTCTCCAACTCAGTACTCTGAAGGGTCCGGTTTCTGCCCTGTCTGTCATCTTTCAGAAGTCTTTTGCTCAGCATTCTTTGGTTAAGACTTTCTTTCAGGGGGTTACTCATGTGCGTCCCCCACGTAAACCTATGGTCCCTGTTTGGGATTTGAACTTGGTTTTGTCTGCCTTGCGGGGTGCTCCCTTTGAACCTATTCAGGATGCTGCTCTGGCTGTACTTGCCCTCAAGGTTGTCTTTCTGGTGGCTATTACTTCGGTCAGGCGTGTGTCTGAGCTGGCGGCTCTGTCTATCCAGCCCCCATACTTCGAGAGACACCAGGATAAGGTGGTGTTCCGCTTTAAGCCGGATTTTCTGCGTAAGGTGGTGTCTGCTTTTCATTTGAATCAAGATATTGTTCTTCCTTCAATGTGCCCTAATCCTAGCAACGCTAAGGAAAGGGTTTTGCATTCCTTGGATGTGGTCAGGTGTCTGAAGTATTACCTAGTAGTCACTGCGTCCTTCAGGAAGACTGATGCTCTTTTTGTGGTCTCTTCTGTTCCTAGGAAGGGTTTGGCTCCTGCCAAGTCTACTATCAGCAAATGGATCCATCAGGCTGTGATTCAGGCCTATTCTGCTAAGGGCAAGAGTCCTCCCTTCCGCCTTACTGCTCAATCCACTCGTGCTATTGGTGCCTCTTGGTCCTTCCAGCACCAGGCTTCTGTTGAACAAGTTTGCAAGGCCGCTACTTGGTCTTCTGTTCATACCTTTTCAAAGTTTTACAAGGTTGATGTTAGGGCCTTTTTGCAGGCGGCAGTGGTTTAAACTGTCTGCTGTTACCTTTTTTTGTTGGGGGATCCCACCCTACCTTATGGACACTGCTATTGGATGTCCCAAGTGTAAGTAATCTATCTGGAGCAGGACCTACTGTATACTAAGAATACAATTCTGTGAAATACTCACCTGTAGAATTGATATTTGTATACAGTACGTCCTGCTCCACCCCACCCTGGTTTTTGCATTATTCTGGATCCCCTGTATGGTGATTGTTATCATTGTTATAGTTACCAGTTTTTTGGGTGGTTAAATTCTCCCGGCTTCTTGTTCACTGCTTTTCAATGCTGGGGATTTGTGGGAGGTTCCCGGGTATTTGAGGGGCCGGGAGGAGCCTGTTTTACATGTCTGCAGTGCAGCGCCATCTGGCGGAGGATAACCCAAGTGTAAGTAATCTATCTGGAGCAGGACGTACTGTATACTTATAATACCAATTCTACAGGTGAGTACTTCACAGAATTGTATTTTTTTTATCCTCTACCTCATGCATCTGGATTTGGGAGAAGTCTAGAAATGTTTGAAGTTAGCATTAGCACTTTTGTGTTCCTCATTCCACAGCATTGTATCTGCATATTCCATCAGTGCTGGAACTAATGGAGTTTGTTGGGGTGGTGTGCGGGATAAGTACAGGTTTGAGTTCTAGGGGGCATACCAAATAACCTGGGCCCTGTAATCTGCTGCAAGAAATCAGCATGGAAGCCCATTTTAATAAGAGGGGGAGGAGAAAAACTGTAGAAGCATTTTTACTGCTGCTTTACTATTAAAGAGGACCAAAACTCACGCTCCAATGGCCCTGAAATCTATCACATTCCAGGGCCGCTGGATTCCCTTCCCCCGGGGCATCCACAATCGGGATGTCCTGCTGTGTGAAACCCCTCAGGTCACCAGGAAACACTCCTTCTTTCCCGGTCCATCCCTTTAGCAGGGCCCGTGCCAGGCATTTGTGAATGGCCAGCGCGGGCAGGCTCCCTGGATTGGATGAGCGTCCGCGCATGTGTCGTAGGACTGGGAAGAGGCGAGTTTGTTCAGACGACCTGAGGGGTTACACACCACGGGGCACGGACGATTGGGGTGACCCGGGGGTGTTGGGGGGGGGAGGGGCAAAACCCGCAATAGTCAAAATCCTGGGTTTTGGTCCACTTTAAACCAGACCAACCTCCTTACAAGAAACCATGCGCATAACTTATGCTAAAGGAAAGCCCGGTTGTTGTCCTTATTGTCTAGGGCTAAACGTTGGACTGTCCTAAACCACAATCGTTTTTCAAAAATACCCAGTAGTTCCTAAGCCTTTCCTAAGCCTAAATCTTTAAAAGTATTAGAGCATTGGAGATTGGAGACAGTGGGTGTGGCAACAGCGATGCGATGTAAGCACACTGATGGGTGTGAGGAAGGCGGGGTTTCAGAGCTGCGAGAGGCAGCCAATCAGGATGTCTGGGCAGGGAGTGGGGGTCTTTCAGTTCTTGGCCACCTGAAGGTTGATGGACCAGGTCAGTGTGGTGGTGACTGAAAGCTGAATGAGGAAGTGATTTTCTTCACTAAGGGGACAGAGGAGGAAGCACAGAAAGGAAAGCTACCAATATTTATTTTTTTTACTTTTGTAACTCCTTCTGTAGTCCATTTTAAAATTATGGTGTCTCATGGAGCTGCAGGCCACCTGCAAAAGAAGTTTCCGGTCTCTGCATAGTGGGGTTATATCAGTTAAATTCGGGCAGCTGCATGGCTGGGATAGGAAGCTCAAAAATGGACACTACTAGGAGAAAATCAGTGAGGCAGCTTTTTTTTGAGTGGGTACAGGAGCAGGTGAGTTTTGTGGAGTTTTTTTCAAAATGTGCCAGCTGTTGCTTCAGGTAATGCTCCACCTGATTTGGCCATCCTGGTGTGTGACCACCAGAACGTGTAACAAACGGTTAAAAAAAATTAAAATCTGTTTTTCATCTGTGTACACAATTATTTATAAAAGTACTTGGTATGATTAAACTGTCACCCGGTGATTAATGGACAGTGCTTTTGCTGATTTGTCAGCTTTCTCAGTTTCCAAATTAAATCATTTTCTTCTGTGTGGAGAGCCTAGAGGCCTGGAGAACCCTTGGCTCCCTAGTTCAGCGGCAAGGCTTTCATCAGCCCCACCACTACTTGACTTGAAGCAAATCACTGCAGGCCCCTTTTCTCTTCAACTGACATTTTTAAGCTCACTTGACATTATTGACGTGTTAATGTTTTGTGCAGTTAATAGATGTATGGCGAATCTGAGTGTGACTCAATAGATTTTTCTGCCCTGCAAAAATCTGCTTTCCGTATTGCATGCATTTAAAAGATTTCCTTGTCTGTCTATGGGATCTCTAATAGAACACTAGTCAAGCTTCCTTTAAAGCGGTCCTTCACTCTGAATAAGAGTCTATTTTATATGTATTCCAAGTATATCTCACACCCTGCTTCGGAAGTATTAATTACACGTGGGTTATGGTCCATTAGAGGGCGAACTTCTGCAGAGATGACTAGAAAAAGAAGCCCCTCCCGGTCCACAAATACCTGGGACCTCTCACACATTCCCCAGATAAGTCTCTGCAGACGGCGAAGCAAGTCAAGAAGATGGCTGCCTCTTTCCTTTACAGGTAAGCCGGGTGTACACCCGGCCACTTTTTTCCTATTTCCACCTGGACTATTTCATTAATGTCCCTATGCCTCCCAGTCTTGGCTGTAAGGTCCGGGTGAGGGCAGGGCACACCTTTAGAGGTGTTTGAACAGGAGCCATGCTCCACCGCAAATCCCCCACCAAGGGGTAGGCGGTCGTCAGGTTAGTGATCCTGACGTGGGATGCCCTGTCCGCATCTATGCCGTTGCTACATTATTATAGGTAGCTTTCGGCTCCCCCCCCCCCCCCCATTACTCCCGTTCCCGGATAGTAGGGGGGGGGGGGGCCCTGACCCTCCATCTTGTCCCTTTTATAGTTACTATCATGTGCTGTTTTTACTTCACGTGCTGGCTACTGCCAGCGCGTGTGTGTGTGTGGGTGTTGTGTGTGCATGTGTTTCTCTGTTATCTGCGGCCCGCATGCTCGCAGTATTGTGCAGTGGCGGCGGGCCGGTTGTCTCATGGCCGGCTCTGCAGCATGGCGTCTTTCTCTCTCTCTCTCTCTCTCTCCTTTTCCTCAGCAGGGGAGGGGGTGGGGCCTGCCGCTCTGCACGCTGATTACGGCCCTCCCCTCTCCTCTGGCGCGTTTTTTGTGGCTCTCAGCCATTTCCTGGGAACCGCTTGTCAGTTCCCGGGCCTGGAGGGGGCGGATCCTTGCGCGGCGCGCGATCCCCGCTGGCCAGCCCTTCTTCCTGAAGATCTCCTGGCTGATGGACGCCATTCCTCTGCCGGATACTGTGAGTGCCCTTCGGGGCCCTGTTTTTTTTATTATATTTATATGTACATTGCGCTGTTATCACAGGGCCTGGGGATACTACCTTAATTTCTGCACTTAATGTCTTATGCTGCATATATTGGTGCTTGGTTTTCTGTGTGCATATGTGATTTTTATGGGGTCCCTTATTGTGTCTTTCAGGTGGGACTATCAAGCCTTTAATAAATAAGGGGGTTCTCCCAGGTAGCTTCGTAGCGTAATTCCCATTGATTTGCGACTATCAAAAAATCACCATGTGGAGGCCCCCCAGGATATTGGACTCGGGGTCCCTTCGGGACAGCCCCGGTTGTGTGTGATATGTGGGGCATCCCTTTTGGGGGATAATGTACAAATTTGTATACCATGTGCACAACAGGCGCTTGTGCGGCAAGCCGGGCCTCGTGCGGACTGTTCAGCCCCGCTGACCTCATCTCCTACACCCCACGCCTGGGTATGACCCCAAGTGACGTCACCAGTGGGGAGTCGCAATCTGATGTATGCGCAAGACTGGCCAACATTGAGAGACTGATTGCTAGCTCTGCGGCCAGGAAGGCCCCAGCTAATAGACGGCACTTGGCGTCCGCGTGCCGGCCTTTGATTATGCGGATGTTGAACCTTTTGACTGGTCTGATTGTTCCCCCCTCGAGGAAGGGGAACTGTTCCCAGACTCTGACTCTTCTGAGGATCGGCAGTACCCTGAAGCTGATGCTGGCTCAGAGCGTGGGGATACTGTCGACACCCATAGGCTCCTTACTCAAATTTTTGAGGTACTTGCCATTTCCCCTCCTGCGGAGGCCCCTCCGCAACGGGGGGAATTTTTTGGGACCGCCAAACCTTGTTTGGAGTTCCCGGATCAGAAGCACTTTAACAATCTGATCCTTAAGGAATGGGAAAAGCCTAGTCGGCTTCCTGGTATCCCTCACGGGTGGGATAGGAAGTATCCATTTTCTGTTGATGTGGTGAAACTTTGGTCGACACCCCCAGAGGTCGACGTGCCCGTCCTGGGATTGGCCAATACTTCAGTTGTGCATACCCGGATTCCACTACCTTGAAGGATGGTGAGGACCGACGTCTCGATCAATTTGCTTCACATGCCTTTGCTTGTGTGGGTTCGGCCTTGCGCCCGGTTTGTGCTTCTGCGGTCATGGCCATGGCTACTAGAGCTCTAATAGGGGCCTTTTGGATGGCTCCCAATCGGATCCCTGCAGTGAGGAGTTTACAGCCTTTACTCATTGTGAGATGTTCATTGTTTTTGTCCTATCAGCCTTGGATGATACTATCCGTATGTGTAGCAGGGCCTTGGCATTGTAGGTTGCTATACGCCGGTCGGTCTGGTTGTGCCAGTGGGCGGCCGATAGCGCTGCTAAGGCGGCGCTTACAGGTCTTCCCTTCGTGGGTCTGCGCCTGTTTGGTGATCGTTTAGACTCCGTTGCCAGAAGGGGTAAGTTACCTCAATGCAAGAAGCAGCGCCGGCCCTTTCGGGGTTCGGGTTCATTCAACCCTTCCTTTCGTGGCTCTCGGTCAAGCAGGGGAACGTTTTTCACTGCGTTCCGAGGGGATGCCTGGGGTAGGGGACGTGCCCGACCCGGGACTTCCTGGGGTACTAAACCCAAATCTGTTGCAAAGTCCGCTCAGCAATGAAGGGGCGCCCTCACCCTTGCGGGTGGGGGGACGGCTGCGGCTCTTTGCTCAGGTCTAGACCCTAGAGGTCACAGATGTCTTGATCCGGGAGGTAATTTCCTCCGGGCACAAGCTGGAGTTTGCATGCCGGCCTCCTCCCAGATTCCTCAGGTCCCGGGTTCTGTCGGACCCTCGGGCGGCACAGGGCCTTTTTATGGCGGTGCAAAACCTTTGGGATATGGGGGTAGTTTGCCTGGTTCCCCCCACAGAGAGAGGTCTGGGTTACTATTCCAACCTATTTACGGTGCCCAAAAAAGATGGTTCCATAAGACCCATTTTGGACTTGAAAACTCTCAACCAGTTCATCAGAACCAAAAAATTTCGCATGGAGACTCTGCGCACTGCGTCCGGGGGACTTTATAACCTCAATAGATATCAAGGACGCTTACCTTCATGTGCCGGTCTTCCCGGGACACCAAAGGTTCCTCAGGTTCGTGGTAGACAACCAGCACTTCCAGTTTGTGGCTCTTCGGGCTGACTTCGGTGCCCAGGGTGTTCACCAAGGTTTTGGTGGGCGTGATGGCCCTTCTCAGAGTCCGGGGCATTCGTATCTTGCCCTACCTGGACGACCTTCTCATTATGTCATCCTCTCTCCACCAGGCGGAGCTGGACACCAGAACGGTGGTGACGGCGCTGGAGAGGTTCGGGTGGGTAATCAATTACCCCAAGTCCTCTCTATCCCCGTCAAGGGTGGCTTCGTTCCTGGGCATGACTCTGGATACCATTCAGACCAGGGTGTTCCTACCCCAGCCGAAGGTGGATGTTCTTCAGGCTCTTATTCGTTTTCTTCTGTCCAGCCCTCGTCCGTCCATCAGGCAATGCATGAGGCTGGTAGGTTTAATGGTGGCTTGCTTCAAGGCAGTGCCATTTGCTCAGTTTCACATGAGACCCCTTCAGCTCCATCTTCTATTGGTTTGGGACAAATGTCCTCTGTCTCTGGATCAGACTCTTGTCCGGGGGTCCTTCGGTGGTGGATGGACCAGAGGAATCTCCTGGGGGGCAAATCCTTTCTTGTGCCCTGTTGAGAGACGGTCACCACGGATGCCAGTCTGTCAGGCTGGGGAAGCTTCTGGAGGGAACGTCAGTTCCAGGGGCTGTGGGGTCCTCAGGAGGCACATATCCCCATCAACATTCTGGAGCTGAGGGCGGTTCGGTTGATGCTGTCGCATCTGACACATCACCTTCGGGGTTTACCAGTTCAGGTTCGCTCCGACAATCGGACGGCGGTCGCTTACATCAATCACCAAGGAGGGACTCGCAGCCGGAGTGCCCTCCGGGAGGTGTCTATGATTCTTGCTTGGGCCGAGAGCAATGTTCCGTGCATCTCGGCAGTCTACATTCCAGGGGTGGGGAACCTGGAAGCGGATTCTCTGAGCAGAGGGTCCTCTCGCCGGAGGGAATGGTCCCTCAGCAACAAGGTATTTCTATCCCTCTGTCGCAGGTGGGGGAGTCCGGAGGTGGATCGGTTTGCCTCTCGTCACAATCACAAGCTTCCTGCATTTGTGTCTTTGTCCCAGGACCCTCCTGGCTCTGGCAGTGGATGCCATGTCTGTCCTGGCGGGAGCTCGGTCTCCTGTATCTGTTTCCTCCCTTTCCCATGGTGGGCAAGGTGGTACGCAAGCTGGCTCACGAGGGTGTGCCAGCAATCCTGGTGGCCCCAAGGTGGCCAAGACAGGTGGGGTTCGCAGACGTCGTCCGGCTGGCAGTCGATCAATTCAGGCTGCCTCTGCTTCCGGATCTGATCACACAAGGTCAGCTTTGTTACCCCAATTTACAAACGCTGGCTTTGACAGCGTAGCTGCTGAAACCTTCATCTTAAAGGAGAAGGGTTTGTCTGAAGCCGTTGTCCAGACTCTTGTCAGGGCTAGGAAGAAATCTTCCTCTAATATCTACTACAGGACCTGGCGGACCTACATTGACTGGTGTGAGGCTAGGGCCTTTCCTTGTCGGGTGTTTTCCATTCCTCGAATTTTGGAGTTTCTTCAGCATGGTCTGGACATGGGGTTTCAGCTTGGCACTCTTAAAGCCGACCTTCACTCTGAATAAGAGTCTATCTTATGTTTCCCACATCCTGTACATACAGATTGTCCACATTAAAAATCATCCTACCTGCATCTACTGCATGTTATGAGCCTTTAAACATCCAAGATGGCGGCTTATGGAAGCTGCCATCTTATCAGGCAGCCTGCAAACAGGAAGTGCCTCCTGACTGCTGCTCTGCATTCTGGGACTGCTGACCGTTACCTGACCCCAGCTCTGCTCTGTCTGAGCAAAGCACAGCTATAACCCGCCCCCCTGTACCTTATCCCGCTCTCCTCTGCTCAGTAAGTGTGATGCTTCTGCGTCAAGATGGCGGCGCCCGTATCCTAAATTCCTGAACAGAGTTGCAGCCCAGTGGGGGAAAGAATAAGTTAGTGACTAAAAACGTAAAATATATTAATTTTAGATGCTGGGGAACCGTTTTTTAAGAATTTGGGCTTTTCATTAAATCACGCTGAAGTACCGGTTTAAGGGGCATGTGTCCGCTCTGGCGGTTTTCTTTCAGAGATCTTTTGCTCTTCATCCTTTGGTTAATACCTTTTTTCAGGGGGTCACTCATGTGCGCCCTCCTCGCAAACCCATGTTACCTGTTTGGGATTTAAATTTGGTGTTGTCTGCCCTTCAGGGTCCTCCTTTTGAACCAGTGCAGGATTCTGCTCTATCCATTTTCGCCTTTTTTGGTGGCTATCACCTCTGTTCGACGTGTTTGAGTTGGCGGCTCTGTCCATTCAGGCCCCATACTTTGAGACACATCAGGACATGGTGGTTTTTCGTTTTAAACCAGACTTCTTGCCAAAGGTTGTCTCTGCCTTTCACCTCAATCAGGACATTGTGCTTCCTTCATTGTGTCCTAAACCTAGCAATGACAAGGAGAGGGCCTTGCACTCTCTGGACGTCGTTAGATGTGTAAAGTACTATCTGGTGGCTACTTCACCATTCCAGAAGACGGACGCCTTTTTTGTGGTGCCCTCTGGGCCCAAGAAGGGTTTGGCGCCCGTCAAGTTTACCATTAGTAAATTGATTTGTCAGGCTGTTATTAGGGCCTATTCTGCTAAGGGGAGGGATCCCCCTTTCCAGATCACTGCTCATTCTTCTCGTGCTGTTGGGGCGTCCTGGGCGTTTCAGCACCAGGCCTCTGTTGAACAAGTTTGTAAGGCTGCTACTTGGTCTTCTGTGCATACCTTTTCCAAGTTTTATAAGGTTGATGTGCGGGCCTCAGCGGATGCTGTTTTTGGCCGCAAAGTTCTGCAAGCTGCAGTGGTTTAATTTGTGCACTATTGCCTGTTGGGATCCCCACCCTTTTTTGGACACTGCTATTGGATGTCCTACGTGTAATTAAAATGGAATAATACCATTTTGTGATTACTCAAAAAACAGTACCCATTACTAAAATGGGTATTATAAGTATGTCTCACACCCTGCTTCGTCCCACCCTGAGTTGTATCTTGGATCCTCTATATGGTGAAACTTTTTCTCATAGATTTTATCGGCTCTTCCTGGTCCCCTTACTGCTTTCTTATACTGGGGAATGTGTGGGAGGTCCCAGGTATTTATGGACCGGGAGGGGCTTCTTTTTCTAGTCATCTCTGCAGAAGTTCGCCCTCTACTGGACCATAACCCACGTGTAATTAATACTTGCGAAGCAGGGTGTGAGACATACTTATAATACCCAGTTTACATGTGAGTAATCACAAAATGGTATTTTCCCACACCCTGTACATACAGATTGCTCACATTAAAAATCATCCTACCTGCATCTACTGCATGTTATGAGCTTTTTAACATCCAAGATGGCAGCTCATGGAACGTCAGGCAGCCTGAAAACAGGAAGTGCCTACTGACTGTGCTGCTCTGCATTCTGGGATTGCTGACCTTTTCCTGACCCCAGCTCTGCTCTGTCTGAGCAAAGCACAGCCCCACCCCCTGTACTTTATTCCACGTTCCTCTCCTCAGTAAGTGTGATGCTTCTGAGTCAAGATAGCGGCGCCCGTATCCTAAAGTCCTGAACAGAGTTGCAGCCCAGTGGGGGAAAGAATAAGTGATTAAAAACTATATTCATTTTAGATGCCGGGGAATCGTTTAAGGGTTTGAGCTTTTCCATTAATTAGGTTTAAGTGTAAACCCTGCTCTACTGTTTTATTTTTTTATTTTAAACCAGTTTTGGTACGGTCTCTTTATTGGCAGCCAAACATTACCGTAATCCTTTTAATTAAAACTCCACTTCTCTTTAGAATTTATTTCAATTTCCCCGTGAAACCAGGGGCCTTTTTGCCAGTAGTGTGCCAATGTCCTTTGCATCCTTTTATGTGGTGGTTAAAAAAAAAAAAAAAAAAAAAAATGGTTTGAGAGACAGGTCGTGCTGTTTGATCACATTTGTCATTTTGAAAACGCCATTTATTTTATTCTCTCTGCAAGGTGCAGTCTCATGCTGGTGTCAAGGATACTGTAACCTTTTTTTTAAATTTTGCTTATGCCGGCTGAATCTAACCTTATGGTCACAGAGGAAACATAATAATGTAAAGACTGCTACAATAGCAAATCGGCACAGACTCCTAATCCAGTGTAATCTCCTGCATTGCCGGGGATTTGGTTATCATTTTAAAAATCAACCGGCTGATTATGTAAAACCAACTACAGTCTGGAGTAGAATATGGATGCTGGTTCCCTGAGGGGTTTGTTAGCTGGGGGCAGCAATTTTGTGGTCTCGCTGGTCTCTGCTTTCAATATGCTTTACACATCCCTGGTATTTTTTTTCCTACTAAGTTTTGTTAGAATGCCCTTTCAAATTAAAAGATCATCTTTTGTGCTTGTTTTTCCTTCTGCAGCTTTATCCAGCAGTTTTAATTTTTGCTACATTGCTGCCATTTGTAATTATACAGTTCTTCTTCTTCTTATACAGGAATGGTCATCTAATGAACCTGCCTGGGGGGAGGGTTACAAAAAAAGCCTGTACTTTTTAGTCAGGCGCCCGCAGCCATCTTGGCCGTGAGAGAGAAATGCCATTAACCCAGTGGGGTAAGGCCTTGTCTCCTTTCCTGTGGCCGCCTCTGGGGTTTGGGGAGGACAAAGCGGATGCTTGGCTAGGGTATGGGCTTTTTTTTGTGTTTTGCTATAGTTGACAGGCTAGGTTGCCTGTTAAAATACTCACATGATGAATACAGATATGGAATGCCCCTCTGTTTGAACTATGGCTAGAAAGCCGGAAATAGGTGGGATATTATGCAGACCCGATCTATGCTCCTGTTCCTTACGCGCCTCACAGTTTGCAATCTGGTTCTCCCTGAATATGGGGGGCATGCAGGACGAGGAGATCATAAGCCAGATTTGTGGAAGATGGAGCATTAAAGTCTGTTTTGTGCTTTCTGTTCCAAATCGGGATCAGGATTTTTTATATATGTTACGTTTATATATCTTTTTTTTTTTTTTTATGTTATAACAGAGGTGTTTTACGTTTTTTTTTTTTTTTTTTAACAGAAATCAGCAGAGTACGGAAAGACATGTACAATGATACACTGAATGGCAGCAACCCTGACAAGAGAAGTGCAGAACTGCCTGATGGTATTGGACCTATTGTACAGTTACAAGAAAAACTTTATGTGCCTGTAAAAGAATACCCTGATGTAAGTATATGGTTCTATGCCATCTTTTTTAGAAGCCTAAAAAGACTGCATCATAACAGATATATTTGTTGGCCAAATCAGACCCTGAGGACCTGGTTCTGAATATGCAAAAAGTGTTTATAGTCCTAAAGGGGCCCCATAAGACCCCTCCAACTCCCTTCTTCCCTTGAGGAATGCTCACCGACTAGGTGTGTGAGGCCATACTGGCTCTTTGGTATGTATGCGCCTGTCCCCAGGGACATCCCCTCCCACAAGGGTTGATTCAGAGCCCCTTTCTCATCATTTATATGGAGGTCTTGCTACCAAACGAAAAATCATGCACAAATAAAAACATTTCACACTAAAGTTATCGCAGAAAAAAGGCTTTACTGAATCAGACGAGGGGAAAAAAATGAACGAGAATGGAAATATTCACGCAGAAAAAAGGTGAGAAAGGGGCTCTGAATCAACCCTATAGCCAATCCTATTCCGCCCAACCCCTTAGGTTGGTCTGAGCTCAGCTCAGAAAATGGGAAACCCTACCCTGTCTGGGCAAAAATACTAAATGCTCCTCAATAGTCATGTGCATCTCATCGGCTTTATACTGGGAACTTTGAAACTTGCCTCCAGCAGAGATGCAATCCTCGCTCGTGACCTATAGCAGCTATACGCAACGGAGCGGGGTCCAAATGCAGACCTTGGCGCCAGATTTCTGGACCCTCCCTGACAGCCCCGCACTCGGTTACTTCTGCGTTGCCGTGCTCAGAGCTGCCCTCTTGATCAGCGATGTAATGCTTAGTCTTCCTGGCTCCCTGGGGCCTAGCATTGAAATAAGTACTCCACAGATGCTAAGTGGCAAACTTTGTTCTTGGTCTCTTTACCTCATCCAACTCTTTCCCTCCACCCCAGCTCTGCCCCATCCAGCCCAGTCTCTCTACCCCATCCATTCCTGTCCTTCCAGCTTTGCCCACCTATCTCTGTCCCCTAAGCTCTGCCCCATCTATTCCTGTTATTCTAGTTCTGCCTGTCCATCCCTTCTCCCAGCTCTCTCTCCATCCCTCCCTGCCCTTCCTGTTCTGTCTATTCATCCCTCTTCCCTACAGCTTCTTACCTATTCATCCCTCTCCCTTGAGCCCTATCTATCCATCCTTGTTACCAGACCTTATTGCCAGTAACATTTTGGGCCCTAGTCCACCCCTGTACATGTCCTGCACAGAATGCAAGGGGGGGGGGGGGGTTAAAGCAGTGTGCCATGGAACAGAGCTGTTGGTTCTGTGGGGCCAAGAAAAAGCTCCTGGTTTTACTTAGCGTCCAATAGGATTTGAGGGGGGGGGGGGGTTCAAGCAGCCTTTTTTAGATTTTTCCTTGGGAATCTAAAGCTCCTCCCCTAGTGTGCTGATTTCGAACAAATCCGCCCCGACCCCCCCCCCCCCCCCCCCCCCCCCCGTGCGTCAGCCCTCCGCCTGGAGCTTCACCTCTCACCTGATGCCTTTAATTGGACCCTTACAAGAAGTGGCTGAGTATCCCTGACCTATAGGCTCCTGACTGCCTCCTTGCAACACTCACAGCGACTGGCCCCACCCACTTCATTTATTTTAATAGAGGGGTCGTGTCGAGGGCTGGCATGCTCCCCTTCATAGTAGTGAACGGCAAGGCCAATTGCTGTGACTGACACAAGGGGACTTGTGCAAGGGAGAAGACGCTTGCCTCTGGGTTGCCGGGATTCTGGCTGATGCCGTTTTCAAACTACCAGTATAGAACGAATCTGCTGCATTGGACTACTGGTATATATTGCTTTTTATTTTTGCCCAGACAGGGACTCGATCTAGCTGTCCAAGTCTCTTTTTATGGAATATAGAATCAGGGAAATGCTTTATTTCTGTCAAATATCAAATGCCTTTAATCCCCGCACACTTTAAACGGACTCTAAAGTATATGTAGGAAAGCTGGCTGGAAATGCTGGGCCATCATAGTGTTCCACTTACAATAGTTCATTACCTTTTATCAGTGGTTCCCAACCCTTTTACACCAAGTACTCCCTAGAGACAAAAGTTCAACAGAGTACCCCCAAGGAGGGGCTCTATTACAAATGTTACCAAAATAGGGGGATCAGTTATAAATTTTACCAAAATAAATAGGGTACAGACCTCATAGCTCTTTTAAAGCAAGAAGGAATAATGTAATACTGTTAAAAATAACATACCAGACCTGTCATACCCCTGCGATTGGTATACCCCTTAACATCCCTACGTACTCCCTGGGGTACGTATACCACAGGTTGAGAAGCGGTGCCTTTTTATATGGCGGTTGTGCATATCAGGAATAATGTGTTTAACATCTAATTAAATGTGGTGGGAATAATTAAAGGGCCAGGAGTATGGAACATTGTTTAGAATCTTTCATGTTGCAGCATTATTAAATCATTGGACTAGATATGCACAATTTGATGGTCTTTCTGTGTGTTTGGCTTTGTCATTAATTTTTTTTTTTTTTTTTTAAGACCCATACTGCTTAAAGAGGACCAACACCCAGGGGTGATCGGCCCGGAAATCTATAAGATTCCCGGGCCGATCACCTCCCACCCCGCGGGACATCCGAGATCGGGATGTCCCGCGGGGTGAAACCCCCCAGAAACCCCAAAAACCTCTTACCTGATCCGCCGCCGCTTCCGCTGCCGCCGCCGCCTCCCGCGCGCCCCTCCAGACGTGCGCGCGCCCGCACCGGCCCTCTGTGAATGGCCGGCGGGGGCGCGCGCGCGCCGAGAGTGACACGCGGGAGGCGGCGGAAGCGGCTTGGACGTTCCTGATCCCCGCCTGGACGTTGGCGGGGATTGGCTGCGGCGTTCACGTGGGAGCGTTGAGAGGTGAGTTTTTTGGGGTTTCTGGGGGGTTTCACACCGCCGAAGTGGACCAAAACCCAGGATAGTCAAAATCCTGGGTGTTGGTCCACTTTAAACTTCATGCAGGAATGCATTGTAAGAGTGACACCAAGTGAAAATTGTCTTATTTAGAATGTTCAAAGCGGAGTCTAATCTCCTAGAAGATGAATCCCCAAAACATATTTTCATCTCCTAGCTGCAGTGTGATGAAAAAGCTTGTCCACTTTAAAGTGGACCAATACCCACCACTGATCGGCCCGGGAATCTATAAGATCTTGAGTGACCCTTAAGTCACCCAACCATTGTATCTGCTGGCCCAGCTGGGTTGGGGGTATTATTTGGTTTGATCTTATAGGATTGCCCACCCACTATGCTTATCGTGCTGGAGATCCAAAGGTGCATGTGCAGGCTCTTCAATAATCGTGTGTCTAGGCTGCCCATGGTGACCTGCACATGCACTTTGGGATTACCTGAATTGTGAGCAGGCGACCTGGGAGGATTTTCATCAGCAGGGCATCCCAAATGTGCATGCCCTGGGAGGGGTGCTGCAACCCAGCTCTGGAGCCCCCCCCCCCCCATTTTGTACAGTCCTTCACTTTTGGGCCCTAGTATTGAATATGAAAAGCTTCAGTTTATATTTGGACAGTATAGATAATTGTTTTATAGGAGGCTATATTAACTGGTAGGGGTCAATGTACTGCAGGTTGCTGACTACAATTTTGTTTTTGCCTTTATTTTTCCATTTTGATCTTCAACTCATTTTGCTGTCGACTGGCCCTTTGTGTCAAGGACTAGATCTAGTTCCCTTAGTCTGATTTCATGCTGGGTGATCTCCCCGCAGTTGCTGTTAAAATGCTTCCCTTTCACACGTTTTCACCCTTCTGCAGCGTATTTGCGGCAATAGCACTCTATGCAATTGTGTTCCCAAGCGCGGTTGCTTGCAAATCACCAGTGCAAGTGCTTAACTCTGGTGTGAAATGCTGCAGGTTTAATGAAGGCTAATTCAGATGCTTGAATAAGTTGTTTTGGTATTCTCTCCCCAAAAAAAAAAATCCTGAAGTACATGTGGCATATTTTGTTTCAGGTGATTGGTCTCTAGCCGAAACTAATTAATCTATGGGGTTTAGTTTGCAATGGTCGTAAGGAAGAGGCGTGTTCCCAGATAAAAAAAATGTATGCTGTATGCAGTATAAAGGTTTTTAAATTATAGTTAGAAACGAAAAATATATAACTTTGATTAATGTGAAATTCACTAGTAGTGCTCCTCTGTGGCTCCTTAGTCAAATTGAAGAACTTAATTATCACATCTAAAGCACAGTGTCCTCTGAGCATTGCGAAGCTCAAAGGGCAGCAGTGATAAACAGCTTCTGCGTACTTTTTGACCATTTTGTTAAAATGTGTAATTACGGCAACAAAATGATGAACCTAGGGATTAATTGCACTTCAGGGAGCTTGCTAACCAAATAGCATCTAGATAGTAGTCATTGAATATTAAGAACACTGGTGTAGAGAAATGTTTCTATCCATCTTAATTACATTACAATTTTCAGAACATGGGCATAAAAAGTATATTTGAATAAACTATGTTTTAACGAAATGATTAGAGCAGGTTAACAAATTTGTAGTATAGCCGTGAATTGAAGTTTCATGTTTTCCCCTAGAAACCTACTTTACTACTACAAATTTTCAGTATTCAAAGTTTCATACTTGTTTCTTCAAAATGTAAGGCTAGCTCTCCAGTGGGCTCCCAAGCCACAAAATCATTGCTTGATTTGGCTGTAATTGATTGGATCTCATTTGTAATGGTATTTAAATATTTATATTTCAATTCGCTGTTGGCCAGTATTTTTTGAACTGCTGTCAATATCTGTTCTTTCAGGCATAACGGTGATCAGTTTGTAGACTGGATATTACAGATTTTTCCGCCATCTTCAGACAGCTTCTCAATTAGCCAGATGTGCAGAACTATAGTAGGAACCAAACCTGGGAATTTGACTTTCCCAGGTTTTGTTCTGTTCCCTGGGGGCATCCCGATTAGTGATGCCTCGTTGTGTGAAAACCCCCAGAAAGCGACAACTCACCACCTCCGTGTCCCAATGGCTCGAGTGCTCAGCCAATGATCGCCGTTTGCTGTGTTTACCTCTTTTGGCAAATGGCTCTCATTGACTTTAATGGGGATGCAGCAGTGCGCACTCCACGTTAAAAACACTGAAAACCGCCTGTCAAATGAGGTAGATGTAACAGGCGTCTCGCATTGAACGAGAGCCGATGTTGGACCAGCAAAAGGTATGAGATTTCTAGCAACCCGGGGAGGGGGGGGGGGGGGTTAGGATGCCATGGGGGAAAGCCAACAGCCATCCCTAAAATCTTCTAGGTTCCAGGTCGTCTGCTTGTCGGTTTTGTTCTGCTTTATCCTAGAAAAGCCACTGCTATAGTTGCAAAGATTAAGCTTAGTATGCTTGTTTTTTTTCTTTAAAACAAGATGCTAGTTGAGATTTCATATGGAAAAATCTTCATTTTAAGTGGGTTTGCAAATCCCCATTGCCTGGTGCTTCTGGAGACATAAAAAGCACATACACCATCGCTTTGGAGAGGGTAGGAAAAGGTTAAAAAAAAAAGTGGCGTTTGGGAACCAGGACTAATGCGTTAAAGTTAATGTGAAAATTAAAGCTGTATCGATTCTAATAAGCTATAGTTACCATCAGGGCAGCGCAGACATTACTCCAAAAAAGTCCCAGCCAGTGCTGTAAATGGAGCCTAGATGGTGTTATTCCTGTCACCCATTATATCCTTATGGTAACTTTGCAGCATTGAATGGTACGCATAAGTGGTAAGCATGAATGAATGGTATATAAGGGTGTCCTGGAGTTTTCTGGAGGCCATGGAGGAGTATGGGTGGCATTAGGATGGTAAAAAGAGCCCTTTATATGCATGTCCCAATCTTTATAGGGTGGTCCTGTGTTAGTTTGGAGCATTATGGGTGAAACCTTAAAACTATTCCCTGTTGAGCCTGAACAACTCTTTTGTGGTGTGTACAGTAGCTCGGTCTTTGTCATTTTGTATGCTATGCTTCGCATGGTAAGAGAGCTGGCCCAAAAGTTAATTCTCATAAACAAATCTCCCTTGACAGATTTATATTTGTTGCTCTGTACAGCGTTTGAACAGCGGGGTTAATTAATGTATTTCCCCTCTTCATCTTGGCCTTTACAGTGTCCTGTAGCTAATGCTGTTTGAAATTATTTTGCCAGAGCATTTTTTGACATCTATTTAATTAACTGGAACAACACTGGCACAATAAATCAAAACGGAGTACATTTCCGATTCACTAGACAAAGCAGCTGATAGGAGTACTTCCTCCCACCTTTATATATACAGTGTGAGGAGAATGCCTTGCCAGCCTCGATTGTTGGCAGATTGTGAAATGCCAGTGTTGAAGGTCTTAACGCCTGACTGTTCCCAGTATGTAATTTGCTGCCACTACAGAAATGATTTTCTATGTTTCGGCATTCAGTGCCAGTGATTGTGAAAATATAGCAGGCTCTGTAGACTTGTTACAACAACCTAGAAGATGGAATTCAGATCACTTGACCCAGGTAGACCAATTGAAATTGGTTACTGGTAGGTGTTCCGAACAAAAATGAAGCTTAATACAAGGAATTGAAGGCCTTTGCTCAACATAGCCCCCTTTGGAAATAAGACTGGTCTGTACAATTTAATCAAACATGTCTACTATGCATTAAAAAGGTTTGTACTTTGTGAGATGATCCGATTTAGATGACTAATATTGCCTGTATTTATTGGAGTAGAACCTGTGCTATACCTAAGGGAGTTACAGCCCTTTCAGTGTAAATGCGTAAAGGAATGTTTTTTATATTGTGGCAGATAAATGTTAAAAACCACCATTAGACAGGGTGGCAACAGAGTTGGATCTTAACATGGCTTTTCCCCTGTGTGGCCCGTGGTGCATATAAATATTACTACAGTACTATTTGGATGATGCAGGGTGGAGTTTGGTGCATATATGACTTCCACATGGGTATTTTTTTTCCTCTGCATTTAACCCATTCATGTAGTAAGACAAACCCATTCCGTGAGGTGCCGTAATTAGGGCTGCTCTAATTGCAGCACCGGAGGAACAAGTGGGGCAGGCATGGGGTTGCTTTCTTACCCCCCCCCCCCCCCCCCCCCACCAAAAAACTCATTTTTCTTGTTCTCAAGGTGCTGCTGCACCAGCCATTCAAAAAATGTCTGGCATACCCCCCAACATAAGAATATAGTCCCCGGGGCTTCACACATGGGGGTGTACCTATCCAGCAGGTGAATCTGTTTCACTTTATATGGGGGAGGGGGACTTTGAGAGGTGTAAATTGAAACATTTATTCATGTCAGTATTCAGTTAGTAATACAAGTCTTCACATGGCCCATGTTACTGCTTCTACGGTAAGTTTTTACACCTGAGGCAAGTAATCCTGGAGGCCTCTTCTGTACCATACCTGTTTGTACAGATCTGCAATGCTGCATAATTCCATCCCATACCTGAAAGTGATGAGTGCTCATGCTTGGGGCCTTCTGTGGCGTTTGGAATGTGGCTTGGTGTGTCCTAAAGTTCACGAATGGCTGAAAGCGGTGTCAGGTTCTTTTTTAAATGGAGTATTATGTTAGAGGGTAAAAGTATGAAAAGCAATAGTGAAGGTTCAGAAATTCTGACATTGAGAATTTTGCTGTGTAAGTGGTTACATGCTGTAACCTGTCCCGAGGAAACTCTGCTATAATTGCTTCTTGCAATAAATATGAATCCTTTCACTCAAACATGTTGAAACATTAGGTTATTGTATTGCAAGTCCTTTACCAAGGTTCCTGCTTAACTGCTGCAAATAAAACATTCTTCAAGCAGTGATTGCTCAGGTTGGACTACATCCCACCCCCCCCCCCACCCCAATAGATTCAAAGTTAGGGGTGACATTTTTTCAGAATGTTTCCATTCTCCCGCTTACTTGTGGTTTCCTTTTTTGCCTTCCTATAAGGAACACAGTTTTTTTTTATTAGCTATGGCCCTAAATGTTTAATGGATAAAAAATATTGTTTTCACAGGGATGTACCGTCTGATTTAGGTTGGTTTGTGTGCAATTACATTCTAAGCATTCTTTCAGTATATTGACACATTAGGGCCTGAAATGTTTTAACACATCTGTCCAGGATGTCTTGCTGGTAGAAAGCTAGGATAGTGTGAATCCTGGTGATTCTCTTAAAGGGGGTCGTCTCTCCCTGCGACCACCCCCCCCCCCCCCCCCCTTGAGGTTCCTCCAGCACCATTTTGGTCCTCTCGGTGTGATTGCTGACTCCCCGCCGCGGTCCGTGAGTGCCCCTGCGGGCTTGTTTTTTATTCATATTTCATTTCTGTGGACTTATGGAGTGTCTTGCTTATGTCTTTCAGGCGGGAAAACTGTATTAAGATGTTTCTCCCGGTCCTGTCCCCTCTATTAGTTACACTAACTTTATTCTAAGTGTGCCATACACTCCACTTCGATCTTCATGACATGTGGGTAATCTCCAGTAGATGGCGAACTTCTGCAGAGATAAATATGCAAAAAAAGAAAGCCCCTCCCGGTCCATATATACCTGGGACCTCCCACCAATTCCCCAGTTCCTTCTCTGCAGGGAAGGCGACAAGACAGAAGATGAAGACTTCTTTACTTACAGGTAAGCCAGGCTCGCGCCAGGCCTTCTATTAGCCCTATTACTGCCAGGACCCTTCTAAATTGCCCTATATTGAGCCTCCTAGCTTAGGCTGCGGGTCCTGGTGAAGGTAAGAGCACCCTATGGGTGCAGCAGGAGCACTGCTCCACCGTGAGACCTCACTATGGGGTATGCGGTTTCCAGGTTTCTTGGTGATCCTGGTGTTGGATGCCCCGTCCCGTTAGGCTTATGGCCGCTCCTGGCAGGATTCCCCCCCCCTTCCGGGTCCCTTATTCCCCTCCAGGGGGGAGGGGGGGGCTGGCCGATATTTAGTTTTACCCAGCCCTTGTCCCTGTGTGCTGAGTGTTTCACGTGTGTGTGTGTGTGTGCGTGCTTGCCGCTTACTGGCCTACAGGGTCTGATTACAGCCTGGGGGAACTTCTCCCCCTCAGGCTGCATTCGGGAAGGGGCGGGGCCGGGCTCTCGATGCTGCCGCGGTAGCCCCGCCCCTTATTTGGCGCAATTACAGTGCTCGTCTGGGGGTCCGCGTTGCTGCAAGGGGGGCGTGCCCTTGGCAAACGCGCGTTCTGCGCTGGCCCGCTCTCCCGCCTCAGGCACAAGGCTGCGTGGAGACCATCTTCTCTGGCAGGCCGCTTGGCCATAAGGCCCTTACCACCCCGATGTGCAATCTCCTTAGCTTGTGTGTGTGGGCCCCTATTTAGCGGGGGCCCCCGCTTTTCTCAAACGTGTGTGTGCTTGTGCCTTAATTGCACTGTTTGGCTGGGTTGTGGTATAGATATATATTTCCATTTGTGTGGCTTATGTTGCTTATTTTGTGTTACAGGTTGCCCTGTATATGTGCATATTAAGGGGTCCCTCCTGGTATAAAAATTGTCCACCCAAAAATCCTCCCACCGGGACTTTTAAGGGGCATCCCGGGTTGCTTATGCGTAATTCCTTGCGGTCTTGCGACTGACCACAAAATTCACCATATGGAGGTTCCGCAGGATACCGTGCCCGGGATCCCTTTGGGACAATCCGGGCCATGTGTGGGGTGCGGGGTATCCCTTACGGGGGAGAATGTGCTGATTTGTATACCATGCGCACAAAAGGCCATAACGCGGCAGTCTGGTACTCAGCCTTCTGGGTCGGCTCCTCCCGCTTCATCGCCTTCCCCTCCCCACCTGATCCGTACCCCAAGTGACGTTGGTACCAGTGGGGAGTCACTTTCTCATGTTTGGGCTCGGTTGGCCATCATTGAGAAAATGATTGCTAGCACGATGGGCATGAAGGCACAGGCTAAAAAGAGACGTTGGTCGTCGGCCCAGCTATTGTGGGATATGGACGACGAGTCCGCTGATTTGTCCGATTATTCCCCGTTAGAGGAGGGGGAATTGTATCAGGATTCAGAGGCTGACTATGGTCAGCCTGGGAATTCCAATGTCGGACAGGCGCTGGGGGATGCCGTAGATACGGCCAATGTTTTGTCACATTTATTGGAGGTGTTGGATATTGAACCGCCTGAGGCACCCCCTCTTAAGAAGGGGGAATTTTTTGGGGCCTGCAAGCCCCGTCTGGAATTCCTACCCAGGGTCATTTTGATGCGCTGATACTTAGAGAATGGGAGAGGCCCAGTCGGCTTCCTGGGGTGCCTCAGGGATGGGATAAGAAATATCCTTTTCCGGTGGAGGCGGTCAAGCGCTGGTCTTCTCCTCCCGAGGTCGACGCGCCTGTTTTAGGTTTGACCAACTCTTCTGTGCTGAACACCCCTGACGCCACCTCCCTTAAGGATGGCGAGGATAAGTGCCTTGATCAGATGGCGTGCCACGCATTTGCCAACGTGGGCTCGGCCCTGCGGCCTGTTAGTGCATCTGCCCTGGCGTCGCTTGCTACCAGGTCTCTTATCAGGGACTGGCTGAATTATGCTCAGTTTGATCCAGCTAGTGCTGAGTTCGCTATCCTTAAGAAGTGCGAATTGTTCATGGATTTTGTCTTGGCTACGATGGAAGACTATCGTCGTGTGTAGTAGAACGTCAGCCTTACTGGTGGCTATGCGCAGATCGGTCTTGCTCCGCCAGTGGACAGCGGACGTTGGAGCCAAGAAGTCGCTCACAGCTCTTCTCTCCTTGGGTTCGCGGCTGATTCGAGATAAATTGGATGCTGTTGCCAAAGGGGGATAAGCTACCTCAGCGGAGGAAACAGCGCCGCCCCTTTCGGAGGGCGGGCTCGTTCACTCCTTCCTTTCGAGGGGCCAGAGCGACTAGGGGTTTGGCCTTCTCAGGTGTCAGGGGCTCGTCCTGGAACAGAGGCAGAGGTCGGGCACGTCCCGCGCCTGCCTGGGGTTCCAAGCCCAAGGCTGCCGTTAAACCGGCTCAGCAATGAAGGGGCGCCCTCACCCGCAAGGGTGGGGGGACGGCTGTGGCTCTTCTTCCAGTCTGGGCCCGGGAGGTCACAGACAATTGGATCTTGGAAGTGGTCTCCTCCGGGTACAAACTGGAGTTCGAGTTCTGGCCGCCCCCAAGATTCTTGAGGTCTCGGGTGCCCTCGGACCCTCAGGCTGCACAGGGGCTCCTGTTAGCAGTAAAAAACCTTCTGGACATGGGGGTTATATGCCCGGTGCCTCCGTCGGAGAGAGGCAGGGGTTTCTACTCCAACCTTTTCACGGTTCTCAAAAGGAGGGTTCGGTGAGACCCATTCTAGATCTCAAGGTTCTCAACAGTTTTCTCAAAAAGTTCCGCATGGAGACTCTGCGCTCGGCTATCAGTTCCCTTCGCCAAGGGGATTTTATGACATCCATAGACATCAGGGATGCGTATCTGCATGTTCCGATTTTTCAGGCACATCAGAGATTCCTCCGGTTTGCGGGGGAGGATCAACATTATCAGTTTGTAGCCCTTCCCTTCGTTCTGACCTCGGCACCGAGGGTCTTCACCAAGGTTTTGGCGGGCATTTTGGCTCTGCTCAGATCTCAGGGCATTCGCATTGTGCCTTATCTGGACGATCTGTTGATATCAGCTTCTTCTCTCCATCAGGCGGAGCTGGACACCCACCAGGTGGTGTCGACCCTGGAGAGGTTCGGGTGGGTGATCAACTGCACCCCGTCTCGTGTGATTTCATTTCTAGGCATTAATCTGGATACCATTCGGGCCAGAGTGTTTCTGCCCCAGGCCAAGTTGCAGGGGATTCAGGGCCTGATCCGCCTTCTTCTGGCCAGTCCTTGTTCCTCTATCTGACAGGGGATGAAACTGGTGGGTTTGATGGTATCCTCCTTCGAGGCGGTACCGTTTGCACAGTTTCACATGAGATCTCTTCAACTTCACCTATTGACGTATTGGGACAGGTGCCCACAGTCATTGGATCAATCTTTCAGGATGTCTCCCAGGGTTCGGCATTCCTTTCGGTGGTGGCTGGACTCGAGCAATCTGGTGAAGGGCAGATCCTTTCTGGTCCCTTGTTGGGAGACGGTTACCACGGACTCCAGCCTGTCGGGCTGGGGAGGTTATTGGAAGAGTCATCAGTTCAGCGGGGTGTGGGGTCCCCAGGAGGCTCACACCCCCATCAATGTATTGGAGCTCAGAGCCATTCGACTGGTTCTGGCTCGGCTGACCCCACATTTACGGGGTCTTCCGGTTCAGGTTCGTTCGGACAACCGAACGGCAGTAGCTTACATAAATCACCAAGGAGGGACTCTCAGCAGAAGTGCCCTCAGGGAAGTCTCTCAGATCCTGCACTGGGTGGAGAGCAATGTCCCTTGCCTTTCGGCAGTCTACATTCCTGGAGTGGAGAACACGGAGGCGGATTCCCTGAGCAGGGGATCCTCTCGCCACGGAGAGTGGTCTCTCAACCCCGAGGTTTTTCTGGATATTTGCCGCAAGTGGGGGACTCCGGAGGTGGATCTCTTTGCCTCGAGGCACAATCACAAACTTCCGGCCTTTGTGTCTCTTTCTCAGGATCCTCTGTCTCTGGCAGTGGATGCCTTGTCACTGGCTTGGAAGGACCTGGGTTTTCTGTACCTGTTTCTACCTGTCTCCATGCTGGGCAAGGTAGTTCGCAAACTGGTTCTAGAAGGGGCACCAGCGATTCTGGTGGCTCCAAGGTGGCCTAGAAGGATTTGGTACGCAGACGTCGTAAGGATGGCCGTAGACCAGTACCGGCTTCCCTTGCTGCCGGACCTGCTATCTCAGGGCCATCTACTTTACCCCAATTTACAAACGCTGGCTTTGACGGCTTGGCTGCTGAAACCTTCATCTTGAAAGAGGAAGGTTTGTCTGAGGCTGTTGTTCAGACCTTGGTTAGGGCTAGGAAGCGGTCCTCCTCTGGCATTTATTATAGGACTTGGAGGTCCCATATATATTGGTGTGAGGCTAGGGCCTTGCCTTGCAGGGTGTTTTCGATACCCAGGATTTTGGAGTTTCTTCAGCATAATCTGGATCTTGGGTTCCAGCTTAGTACTTTGAAAGGACAGGTTTCTGCTCTGTTGGTTTTCTTCCAGAGGTCTTTTGCCCTACACCCGCTGGTTAAGACCTTTTTCCAAGGGGTCGCGCATGTGCGGCCCCATTGGAAGGCTGTGGTTCCTGTTTGGGATTTGAATTTGGTTCTTTCGGCCCTGCAGGGTCCTCCTTTTGAGCCGCTACAGGATATTGCTCTTTCGGTTCTCACTCAGAAGGTTGCTTTCTTGGTGGCTATTACCTCTGTTCGGCGTGTCTCTGAGTTGGCGGCTCTGTCGATTCAGGCCTCTTACTTTGAGAGACACTAGGATAAGGTGGTTTTTCGTTTTTAAGCCGGATTTTCTTCCTAAGGTGGTGTCTGCTTTTCACCTCAATCAGGATATTGTTCTCCCTTCCTTGTGTCCTAAGCCTAACAATGACAAGGAGAGGGTTCTGGACAATTTGGATGTTGTTCGCTGTGTGAAGTACTATTTGGGGATTACTTCTTCCTTCCGCAAGACGGACGCTTTTTTCGTGGTGCCCTGCGGGCCCAGAAAAGGTTTGGCGCCTGCTAAGTCTGCGATTAGCAAATGGATTCGTCAGGCCATTGTTGAGGCCTATTCTGCTAAGGGGAGGACTCCCCCCTTTTAGGGTCACTGCGCACTCTACTCGTGCTGTTGGTGCGTCCTGGGCTTTTCAGCACCAGGCTTCTGTTGAACAAGTTTGTAAGGCTGCTACTTGGTCTTCCGTTCATACTTTTTCCAAGTTTTACAAGGTTGATGTGCGGGCTTCAGCGGATGCTGTTTTTGGCCGCAAGGTTCTGCAAGCTGCAGTGGTTTGAGTTGGTACATTCTTTACTGTTTCTGGTTCCCACTCATGACGGACACTGCTATTGGATGTCCCACATGTCATGAAGATCGAAGTGGAGTGTATGGCACACTTAGAATAATACAGTTTTGTGAGTACTCGCCTTTAAAAGGGGTATTATGAGTGTGCCATACACTCCACTTCGCCCCACCCTTTTTTTCAGGTATTCTGGGGCTTTTATATGGTGAACCATTGGTTTTGATTGTTAAGGTTATAATTGGTTCTTCCTGGTCTTCTTACTGCTTTTTTACACTGGGGAATTGGTGGGAGGTCCCAGGTATATATGGACCGGGAGGGACTTTCTTTTTTTGCATATTCATCTCTGCAGAAGTTCGCCCTCTACTGGAGATTTACCCACATGTCATGAAGATAGAAGTGGAGTATATGGTACACTCATAATACCCGTTTTAAAGGTGAGTACTCACAAAACGGTATTATTAGAGGCCTAAGCTGTTAAATCCTCCCACTTTCCTGGCGGACATTTGGGGCATCCCGGGTTGCCTTTACAGCGTAATTCCTATTCGCCAGTTGTGCCACTATAATCCCCATATGGAGGCTTCACAGGATATTGTGCTCGGGGTCCCTTCGGGACAAGCCCGTCTGTGTGTGGGGTATCCCCTGTGGGTAATGTACGGTTCTGTGTACCCTGCCCCCAGCAGGCGCTCGCGCTGCATTTTGGGCTGTCTGTGGCTGGGCCTGCGCCCGCTATGTCTTCACCTACTCCCCCTCGCTTGATCTTGACTCCCAGTGAGCTGAATACTAGTGAGGAGTCTCAGACTGACGTGTATTCTAGGTTGGCTAACATTGGGAGGTTGATTGCTAGCTCTGCGGCCCGTAAGGCCCCGGCTAAGAGGCGGCATGTTGCGCCTGGTGCATCTGTCTTTCCTATGGAGACTGAGGAATTCCTTGACATTGCTGGCTATACCCCACGTGAGGAGGGGGAATTATTCTCGGATTCAGAGCTGTCTGATGATCAGCTTTACAGTGGCGCTGACTCTGGCTCTGATCATTGGGATGCTGATGACACCAATAGACTGTTGACTCAGGTTTTTGAGGTGCTTTCTATTGCCCTTCCTGCTGTGGCTCCCAAGCAACAGGGGGAATTGTTCAATACTGCTAAGCCACTTTTGGAATTTACAGAACAGACCCATTTCAATAATCTTGTTCTCAAAGAATGGGAACGTCCCAGCCGACTCCCCGGGATCCCTAAGTGCTGGGATAAAAGGTATCCTTTTCCCACTGAAGTGGTTAAGTGTTGGTCAACCCCCCCAGAAGTGGATGCTCCAGTATTAGGGTTGTCCAACACCTCTGTGGTACATTCACCTGACTCCACTACCCTGAAGGATAGTGAGGACCGGCGTATTGACCAGCTGGCTTCCCATGCTTTTGCCTGTGTAGGGTCTGCCTTGCGCTCTGTCTGTGCTTCTGCTATTATTACTGTGGCTATTAGGACTCTCCTCAAGGGTCTGCTGGAAGGCGCACCTGATGATACTTCCAGTGCCGAGTTCAGGCCTTGTCACATTGTGAGATGTTTATTGCTTATATCCTTGGATGACACCATTAGGATGTGTAGCAGAACCTCTGCCTTGGTGTTTGCTATCCGCCGTTCTGTTTGGCTGCGCCAGTGGGCAGCCGATAACGCTGCTAAGAAGGCTCTCACGGGGCTCCCGTTTAAGGGGCTGCGCCTATTTGGTGATCGTTTGGATCTGTTTGCAAAGGGAGGTAAGTTGCCTCAACATAAACAGCTGTGGCCCTTTCGGGGTTCAGGTGCCTTTGCCCCCTCCTACCGTGGACCTAGGTCTGCGAGAGCGGTATCCTTTGCGGGACACGGGAGACTTCTGGGGCAGAGGCAGAGGACAGGCCCATCCTGGATTTAAAACTGCTCAACAAAATTTGTCAGGACAAGGTACTTTCGCATGGAAACTCTGCGCTAGACTGTCAGCTCCCTGCGCTCGGGGGACTTCATGTCCTCTATAGACATCAAAGACGCTTACCTGCATGTTCCAGTCTTCCCAGGGCATCGGAGATTCCTCAGGACCAGCACTACCAATTTGTGGCACTGCCCTTCGGTCTTACCTTGGCCCCCAGAGTCTTCACCAAGGTGCTGGCGGGTGTCATGGCTCTCCTCAGGGCTCGGGGTGTTCGCATTATTCCCTATCTGAACGACCTTCTCATCGTGTCTGTCTCTCCATCAGGCAGAGCTGGATACCCAGCGGGTGGTGACCATTCTAGAGTCCTTCGGCTGGGTGATCAATCACCCCAAGTCTTCCCTGTCTCCATCTCTGGTGACTTCCTTTCTGGGCATGAATCTGGATACAGTTCAGGCCAGGATCTTTCTTCCTCAGCGGAAGGTGGACTCCCTGCAAGCTCAGGTCCATTTCCTGCTGTCCTGCCCTCACCCCTCCATCCGGCAGGGGATGCAGCTGGTGGGACAGATGGTGTCCTGCTTCGAGGCGGTTCCCTATGCACAATTTCACATGAGGCCTCTTCAGCTCCTCCTTTTGTCCGTATGGGATAGGAGCCCCTTGTCTCTGGATTAGGCATTTGTTCTCTCTCCTCTAGCCCGGAGGTACCTCTCGTGGTGGCTGGACTCAAGGAACCTGTTGGGGGGTAGATCCTTTCTGGCCCCCTGTTGGGAGACAGTCACCATGGATGCCAGTCTGACTGGCTGGGGGGGATTCTGGAAATCCCTACAATTCCAGGGGCTGTGGGGCCCTCAGGAGGCCACGCCCCTATCAACATTCTGGAGCTAAGGGCGGTCCGGCTGGTTCTGGCCCATTTGACTCCGCACCTTCAGGGCCGACCGGTCCAGGTACGTTCGGACAACCAGACGGCGGTTGCCTACATCAATCATCAGGGAAGGACCCGGAGCAAGGGTGCCTTCAAGGAAGTGTCCAAAATTCTGTCTTGGGCGGAGGACAATGTTCCGTGCATCTCAGCAGTGTACATTCCGGGGGTGGCAAACCTGGAGGGAATGGTCCCTCAGCAGCGAGGTCTTTCGCTCCCTGTGTCACCGTTGTTGGGGGGGAGGGGGGGTGCCGGACGTGGATCTGTTTGCGTCTAACCACAATCGCAAGCTCCCAGTCTGTGTCTCTGTCCCAGGAACCCCTGGCCTTGGCCGTGGATGCTCTGTCTCTCTCCTGGCAGGGGTTCCGTCTCCTGTATCTCTTTCCTCCATTCCCCCTGTTGGGCAGGGTCTTGTGCAAGTTGGTTCAAGAAAGGGTGCCTGCAATTCTGGTGGCCCCCCGTTGGCCAAGACAGGTGTGGTTCGCAGACATCGTACAGCTGGCAGTAGACCAGTACGCTCTGCCCTTGGTTCCGGACCTTCTCACTCGGGGACGGCTTTGCCATCCCAATTTACAAACGCTGGCTTTGACGGCCTGGCTGCTGAAACCTCCATTGTGAGGGAAGAAGGGTTTTCTGCTTCTGTTGTCAATACCTTGATTAGGGCTAGGAAGAAATCTTCCTCCACCATTTACTATAGGATTTTGCGGACCTACATTGACTGGTGTGAGTCTAGGGTCCTTTCCTGTCGTGTGTTTTCCATTCCTAGGATCCTGGAGTTCCTTCAACATGGGTTGGAACTGGGGCTCCAGCTCAGCACTCTCAAGGTCACGTTTCTGCCTTGGCTGTTTTCTTCCAGAGATCTTTTGCTCTGCATCCTCTGGTCAAGACATTCTTCCAGGGCGTTGCTCATGTGCATCCCCCCCGTAAACCTCTTGCCGGTCTGGGACTTGAATTTGGTCTTGTCTGCCCTTCAGGGCCCTCCGTTTGAGCCTGTGCAGGAGGCTGCTCTGTCTATTCTTACTCTTAAGGTTGCCTTTCTGGTGGCTATCACCTCTGTCAGGCGTGTTTCGGAGTTGGCGGCCCTTTCCATTCAGGCCCCCTACTTTTGAGAGACCCCAGGACAAGGTGGTTTTCCGCTTGAAACCAGTTTTATTGCCGAAGGTTTTCTCTGCCTTCCATCTCAATCAGGACATTGTGCTTCCTTCCTTGTGCCCTAATCCTGGTAATTCCAAGGAGAGGGCCTTGCATTCCCTGGATTGGTCAGGAACTTGAAGTTCTACTTGGTGGCTACTGCGCCTTTCAGAAGGACTGATGCCTTGTTTGTGGTCCCTTCGGGTCCCAAGAAGGGTTTGGCTCCTGCTAAGTCTACTATTAGCAAGTGGATCCGTCAGGCTATCGTTAGGGCCTATTCTGCTAGGGGAAAGGGATCCTCCTTTCCGTGTTACTGCTCATTCCACCCGTGCTGTTGGGGCTTCCTGGGCCTTCCAGCACCAGGCTTCTGTTGGAACAAGTTTGTAAGGCCGCTACTTGGTCTTCTGTTCATATCCTTTTCCAAGTTTTACAAGGTTGATGTTCGGGCCTCAGCTGATGCTGTTTTTGGCCACAAAGTTTTGCAGGCGGCAGTGGTTTAACCTGCGCGTTGTTGCCTTGGGGATCCCACCCTACCTTACGGACACTGCTATTGGATGTCCCATCTGTAAGGAATTATCATCTGGAGCAGGACGTGCTGCATACTTAGAATAATACAATTCTGTGATTACTCACCTTGTAGAATTGGTATTATAAGTATGCAGCACGTCCTGCTCCACCCCACCCTGATTTCATTATCTTGGATCCTCTGTATGGTGGTTGTTATCCTTGTTAAGGTTTTTACTTATCATTTGCTTTTCCTGGTTCTCCTTACTGCTTTTCAATACTGGGGAATTTGTGGGAGGTTCCGGGTATATATGGGACCGGGAGGGGCCTCATTTTGCTATCTCTGCAGTCCAGCGCCCTCTGGCGGAGGTAATCCCATCTGTAAGGAATTATCATCTGGAGCAGGACTTGCTGCATACTTATAATTCCAGTTCTACAAGGTGAGTAATCACAGAATTGTATTTTCCATGTTTCCAGGGTCTGTCAAAACCAGTGTGGTTGGTCAAGCGGATAGCCTGCCTTCCCAGCAGATCTGAATGGACATCAGCGGCCTCTCATTCAACTGTCATAACTGTATTGCGGAAGTGTTGACTGACTGTATGCTTAGTATTGTCTCACCAAGCCTGTAACTGGGTTAATTTTGAATGCCCTATGCTGTCATTTTTGGGCTGTATGGTCTTTTTAGACTTTAAGAAATGTTCTATGTCTCTTGCAGACAGCCTGAAGGGCTTGGAATTTATAATGATACATGGCTTATTCACGAAACCTCCAGCTAGTCATGCTTTTGAATTGAGCAAAAATACATTTGTGAAGGGTTTGGTTAAATTTCAGGCTATTTGGCTGCTGTAATATTTTTGTTACCTTTTGGCTGGTGGGTAATTGGTTTGTATTGTCTAAATTTACTAATCAAAATGGTTGCTGCTTACGTTTTTTTTTTAGACGCGTATTGTGGCCGCAAATACTTTTTGCCCTTCAGCCCTGACCTGTAACTGTTCCCTTCTTTGCCTTTTATGTCCCATCATTGAACAAAGGTGCATTCCGGTGTGAATACAAATACTGAGCACGTCTTCGACCTGGTGACAGACAGAATTGTCAGACGTAAACCTCGGCTTACACAAATTCGCGTGTCAGCACTCTGTTTTTCCAGTTCACACAACTGCCATTTATATGGTGAAAACTGACGGGAGACCTTCTTTGGTTTATTTTTCGTTCTGGATGACACATTTTTTTGTTGTTGCTCGGGTTCATTCCTTTTTGTCTGTTTAGTCAAATAGCAAATAGGGATGTTAGGAGGCTGACTTCTACTTTGGCAATAAATGAGCTCAGAGCTAAATATATAGGGTTGTGACATCCTAGCAGCTGCTTTAAGCCCTGCTGTTTGTTGCTGGGGCACGGTGCCCTAAAAAAGGAAGAGAATGCATTGTAGCTCTGGGGGAAAAAAACAAGCAGCTGGTGGTCTTATCACTGGCCATTGACAGCTAAGGTCAGATGTTTGGAAGGAAAATCATTTGCTGCTAAGACAATGCTTCTGTTTAGTCAATGTTTCCAGAAGTTTGTCTCCAGTGGAATCAATAGAACCATTTTTATGGCCGTAGTGGAAGAAATGAAAGGCATGTTTTTGGGTGTGTTTCTAGATGGTGATTTCTATGAACTTTTATAGAGAAAAAATATTCCCTCTACATATTTCATGCTTGTTTTTATTTTTTCTTCTAAAAACCTGAGGGATGGACATTATTCTGAAATGGTTAATATTGCATTTTCAAATATTCTAAGCATACAGCACGTCCTGCTCCATCTATAATACTTACACATGGGTAATCCTCCGCCAGAGGGCGCTGTTCACTGCAGACATGCAAAAACAGGCTCCTCCCGGCCCTTCATATACCCAGGGACCTCCCACAAATCCCCAGATTTCTCTGCAGTGCTGACTGCGAAGACATGAGAGTATCAACTCTCTCGCAGGTGAGCGGGGCTATCACAGCCTGCGGCCCTGCAGGACTATTTCCACCCGTCCTCTTCGATACAGATGTGCCTCCCAGCCTGGGCTGCGCTGGTCGGGTGAAGGTAGGCAGCACCTCGTGTGCTCACGGAGCTATGCTCCATCGCAATCCCCCACCATAGGGTAGGCGGTTTAGGCCGATGGTGAGCCTCCATTAGATGCCCCTCCCGCATTGTTGCCCGTGCCCCTCACAGCGTTAATCCCTGGATGCAGGTCCGCTTCTCCCTCGCTTCCTCCCGTAGCTCGGGGGGGAAAAGAAATGGGGGGGGGGGGGGGGGTGTATGTGTGGCAGTCCTAATGTAATGTAACACGTTTAAGGCCTTTGATCTTTCATTGAACTTGGGTGTCAGTGTCGCGCTCCTTGCTCCACATAAGCTTATGGTTGCGCACATGTTTGTCCTTTCATTATATGAGTGTACTGCCCAGACGGCAGCATCATTGTCTAGCGTGACAGCAACATTATGTCTGTGCGTACTATCCACTACTGTCGTTCACGTTTCGATGGTTAGAGCTTCGCGCTCTTTAGGGGAGGCGGGGACTCGGCATGACGCGCTCCGCATTACAGCCAGTTCAGGCCTGCCCCTCGAGGTTCGCTTGGCGCCATTTTGACAGTCTTCGCGCGTGGTGCGATCCGCCTCCTCCCTTGGTCATGTAAGTGCCCTCCGGGGCGGTATTTGTTCCTATGTGTTTTATTCGGCTGCGCATGGCACTGACACCCCCCCCCCCCCTCTTATCCCATTATGTCTTTCAGACGCCAGGATTTCGGTGGCTTCTCCTGGCCTAACATATATTATAGCGGGTCCACATAACAAATTCTCCCACTTCCTAGCGGGTTTTGGGGCATCCAAGGTTGCCTATTGCGTAAATCCCTGCGGGCATACTGCTCAGATAATCACCATATGGACATGACCGGCTGTGTGCAGTGTGTGGTCAGCTCCATGCTGATGCTGACAGAGCACGGGTCTGCGGACCGTGTGCTGAACAGGCACTGACCCTGCAATCGGGTTTGCCAGTGGCTGCACCTCCCTTCAATACACCCGTCTCCCCGGACCTAAATCTCACTCCTGATGAGTCTCACTCGAGCGGGGGATGACCAGCAACCCGTGCCGCGCAGGCTGCCTACGGCAGAGCAGGTGCTGTCTAGTTTGGCGGAGCGTATGGGCCCTGGAAAGAAGCGGTCCCTGACGCCTCCTGGCTCTCCGGTTCCTAGCGATACTGATGACTCTGCTGCTATGCAGGACCTTGATCCTTCTGAGGAAGGTGAGCTATTCTCAGATTCGGGCTCCTCAGATGAGATCCCCGGGAGCCGT
Source organism: Gastrophryne carolinensis (assembly GCA_027917425.1). Taxonomy (NCBI): domain Eukaryota; kingdom Metazoa; phylum Chordata; class Amphibia; order Anura; family Microhylidae; genus Gastrophryne; species Gastrophryne carolinensis. Next base: position 311,056,766 of record CM051237.1, read on the forward strand.
GATGATGCTGGGCCCGGTTCTTGGGGCCTGTGTGACACAGACAAAACCTCAAAGATCTTAATAAGTTCATCTATCTCCCCTCCTGGAGAGGCTTCCAAGCCTAAGAAGGAGACACACAGCGCCGCCGCGCTTGGAATTCCTGGAACAGGAGCATTTCCAGAATCTTATATCCCAAGAATGGGAATCTCCTTGTAAACTTAAAGGGGTCCCAGGGGTCTGGGATTGGAAGTACCCTTTCCCTCCTGATGTGCTTAACTTTTGATCAGCACCTCTTGTGGTGGATGCCCCGATTATAGGGGTTACTAACCCCCCCCCTTCATGACTGCTCCTTATTACCGTACCCTTCGGGATGCTGAGGACCGGCGCATTGACAGACTGGCTTCCCACGCCTTTTCGTGTGCAGGGACGGCTCTGCGCCCGGTCTGTGCCGCGGCCATCACGGCGGTGGCCGCCAGGACTCTCGTTAGAAAAGTACTTGACCACCGACCTGAGGACCTCCCCTGGGGGGTGTTTAATGCGCTATCAGACTGTGATGTGTTTGTGAGGCTCCTCCTCTCAGCGCTGGATGACACTATTAAGATGTGTGCTAGAACCTCTGCCCTTGTGGTAGCTATTCGTCGCCTGGTCTGGCTGCGCCAGTGGGGTGCTGACGATGCTACGAAAAAGGCTCTCACTGGCCTTCCCTTCAGAGGACGGTGACTATTTGGGGCCCGTTTGGACCTTTTTGGAAAAAAGGGTAAGGCACCCCTACGCAGAAGGCCGTCCCGGCCTCCTCGGGGCAGGGACACCCCTCCCCCTCCCTACGTTACTGTCAAACGCGAACCTGAGGTGTGCTTCCAACTGTTCGGTGTGGATTTCCACCATGGGGTGGGCAGGCAACGCCCTGGGCCCTCTGGCAGGACTAAGTCCAAATCTGCCAAGACTTCCCAAGCATGAAGGGACGCCCTCGCCCTTCTGGGCGAGGGTACTGCTACAGCAGCTGACTCCTATCTAGGAATGTATCTTCTCCTTCTGGTGGTTCCAGGAGGTAGTTCCCCTGGACACAGGATAGCATTTGCTGGACGGTCGCTCTCAGATGTTGTCAGGGTGCTTCTAGCCCGTTTTCCCCTCAGGAATTGGTGCAGGCCGTACTAGGCCTACGGAGTTTGGGCTTACTTACAGGTTGCCCTTAACAGAATGGGGCTATGGCCTCTATATTAACCTTCCTCCTTCCCTCAACAGTATGAGGCAGTCTGGGCAGTAATTGGATGGGATGTCCCTTCTGGTCCTAGGAAAGGTTTTTTGCTCTTGCCAAGTCTACTATTAGCGAATGGATTCGTCAGGCTGTGATTCAGGCCTATTCCACTAAGGGGAAGAATCTTCCCTTTCGCCTTACTGCTCATTCTACTCGTGCTGTTGGTGCCTCTTGGGCCTTCCAGCGCCAGGCTTCTGTTGAACAAGTTTGATAGGCCGCTACTTGGTCTGCTGTTCATACCTTTCAAGGTTTTACAAGGTTGATGTTAGGGCCTCAGCTATTGCTGTCTTTGGCCGCAAGGTTTTGCAGGCGGCAGTGGTTTAAACTGTCTGCTGTTGCCTTTTTTGTTGGGGATCCCACCCTACTTTATGGACACTGCTATTGGATGTCCCAAGTGTAAGTAATCTATCTGGAGCAGAACGTACTGTATACTAAGAATAATACAATTCTGTTAAATACTCACCTGTATACTTATATCAATTCTACAGTACGTCCTGCTCCACCCCACCCTGGTTTTTGCATTATTCTGGATCCCCTGTATGGTGATTGTTATCAATGTTATAGTTACCAGTTTTGGTGGTTAAATTCTCCCGGCTTCTTGTTCACTGCTTTTCAATGCTGGGGATTTGTGGGAGGTCCCTGGGTATTTGAGAGGCCAGGAGGAGCCTGTTTTGCATGTCTCTGCAGTGCAGCGCCATCTGGCGGAGGATAACCCAAGTGTAAGTAATCTATCTGGAGCAGGACGTACTGTATACTTATATCAATTCTACAGGTGAGTGTTTCACAGAATTGTATTTTTGGGCTTCTGAGGAGAGGCGGGCGCTGCCTTCGTGCCGTTCGGGGGGCGGGGCCGCCCAGCGACGTTTTTCGTGTCACCGCCCCTCAAGAACGTTTTCTGCGGCCGCCATTTTGACTAAAGGCTCCTCTCGTCTATATACTCCGCAAGCCTGTTTAACAATTTTGGACGCCCTGAGAGGAGTGACCTGTTGGCCTCCGTGCTCCGGCCGGGACACCTCTGGATCCGTCGGTCGTGAGTCTTTTTTAGTTTCGGACTATATATTTTTTCTGTGCATGTGCTGTGGGATGCCTGGGCCCCTTATGTTGTATCTTCAGGATGGGCCCTTATAGCAGTGGTTGTGGTTCTTCCCGGTCTCGCCCCCCCACCCCCCCTCCAGCCCCCCCTTTTTAGTAATGGGATCACAACATGAGGGACTATACAGGAGGGGTCAGCAGTTTGGGCCGTTAGTGCTCTGTAAACTGCAGACTCTGCCAATCGCCATAATGGAGGCTTCTGGGGATAGTGAGCTAGGGGCCCCATCTGGCGGGTGAAGCTCTGTCCCACGGACTCGGCACAGTCTGTCATTTACGCCAAGAACTTATTTTTTGGTGCATGATAGGGCGGGCATATCTGCCCCTAGCCCTTACTGCCTGCGGTCTTGATAGCACCCCCGCTTGCATTCAGCCCTCAACAAGGGGGAAGCCAGCAGGGTTTTTTTTCTTCGAACTGGTTGACATACCGGGTGGCCAGCCTTGAGACGTTTATCTTGCACGGCTTCTGGAAAGGCCACGAGTAAGAAGCGGTACATCGAGCCCGGGTACTCTGATTTGCCAATGATGATGATGATCTTGTTGGAGGTCTGGGCTCCATGGAGGGAGGCTAGTTGCTTAAGGATTCCTTCCATTGGGGGTCATTCGGCCGGCTATGACAGCGAGCCTGGCTCCTCCTCGGGCGAGTATGTGTTTGCATATGTCCCTCCTAAAGCGGCTAAGGGAAGCGGGGTGATTAACTCTGGCCTGGGAGACAGTGGTTGTCTTCCCTGTGCATCCCCTTTTTTCCAGTTGGGTTTATGGAGTGGAGAGAGGCCTAATAATTGCCACCGGTGCCTAAGGGCCGGGACAGGTGGTATCCCTCCTGGTGGAGCCAGTCTGCCTCTGGTCCCGCCTCTCCGATGTGGTCCCCCGTGTCGGGGTTATTCAACACTACGGTTATGCCGTCACCCTATACTGCTTCCTTGCGCGATTCTGCTGACAGGCGCATGGATCGCTGGCTTGTCAGGCATTCACCTTGCCGGTGCTTGCTTCGCCCTGTGTACCGCGGCTATTGTCTCTTTAGCCATCTGGCAGAAGGTGAGACGGCTTTTAGATATTACTAAGCTTCACGGGCGGAGGAGTAAAGGACCTCAGAGCTTGCGTGGATATTGTCTTGTCTTCGATGGGCGATGGTGTCCGGCTTGGCGCCAAGGCTCGCCCCTGTTTGTTGCGCTCCATTGCTCTCTCGGCGGCGGCAGTGGTCGGCTGACGCGCGGCCAAAAAGTTGCTCACTAGTATCCCCCTCGTGGGGCACAAGTCATTCGGGGAGCGCCTGGCCCTCCCGGTGAAGGTTGGGAGACTCCCTCAGCGACGGAAACCTGCACGGCCCTTCTGGGTTCATCTGCCTGTCGCTCCTTCATGGAGGAAGATGCACTTTCTCAGGAGGCTGCAGGGATCCTGGGGACGGTCCTGCGGCCGCCCCAGTCCCTCTTGGGGATCTGAGTCCGGACCCTCTGCAAAGGCTCCTCAGGCTGAGGAGGCGCCCTTACCCATCCGGGTGGGGGGACGGCTTCTGCTATTCATGTTTGGAGACAGCGTGTCTCGGAGCAATGGATTCAGGAGGTGGTTTCCTACGGTTATAAATAGAGCTGGCAGTTAGGTCGTCCCGAAGGCTTCCTCAGTCTCGCATATCCTGGAATTCTGCGATGGCACAGGGCCTGAGAATAGCTCTACAGCATACCTGTGACTAGGTGTGATTTGCCATGTACCTCATATAGGTCAGGGGTCTTACTCTGACCTGTTCACGGGTTCCAAAAGATGGAACGTTAAGAACTATCTTGGACCTGCAGGGTCTCTACAAGCTGTAAAAGTCCGGCATTCCCATATGGCAGCTTTACAGTCAGTGGTGAGTTTACCTCGGTCTGGCGCCTTCATGACCATGGTGGAAATCAAGGAAGCCTACGGCACTTCTCGAGATTCCAGGGACACCAGAGTTTTCTGTGATTTGCTCTGGAGGACCAGCACTATCAATTGTCTCTCTACCTCGTGGGATATTCTCTGCCCCCCGGGTTTTTGCCAATGTACTAGCAGGCATCATGGCTATTCTGAGGAATCGGGGTGTTCGTGTGGCCTTATCTGGACGTTTTTCCTGATTGCGGCTCAGTCCCTTCAGCAGGCTGAGAGCAACACCTGGACGAGGGTTACCCACTCTCGAGGAGTTCGGCCAGGTAATCAACTACCCCAGGTCTTCGTCATCCCTCAACGGTGAAGTCCTCTTCTGGGCATGACATTGGACACCTCTCAGGTCAAGGTATTCCTGCCCCAGCAGTTGGTGGCGGGCCTCCAGACGCAGGTGCAAGCCTTACTGTGTTGTCAGCGGCCATCGATCCTGATTGCGGCTCAGTCCCTTCAGCAGGCCGAGAGCAACACCTGGACGGGGGTTACCCACTCTCGAGGAGTTCGGCCGGGTAATCAACTACCCCAGGTCTTCGTCATCCCTCAACGGTGAAGTCCTCTTCTGGGCATGACATTGGACACCTCTCAGGTCAAGGTATTCCTGCCCCAGCAGATCGTGGCGGGCCTCTAGACTCAAGCCTTACTGTATTGTCAGCGGCCATCGATCCGTCTGGGATGAAACTGGGCCTAATGGTGTCAAGCTTCGAGGCAGTTCCCTTCACTCAGTTCCACATGAGACCTCTTCAATTGAATCTGTTGCCCGGTGGGACCGGACGCTGGAGTCCTTGGAACAGGAATTTTGACTGTCCCTCCTGACCATACAGTCCCTCTTGTGGTGGTTGGGCCCCAGAAACGAGTCGGTGGGCAAGTCCTTCTACTCCCCATTGGGAGATTGTCATCACGAACACCAGTCTGACCGGCTGGGTAGGTTTTTTGGCAAACGCTGAAGTTCCAGGGCCAGTGGGGGCCGCAGGAGGCCCACTTGCCCATCAATCTCCTGGAGCTGAGAGCAATCTGGTTGGTGCTTCTTCACTTAACTCCCCATCTCGGGGGTCGTGCGTTCCAGATCAGCTCGGACAGTTAGACAGCGGTTGCCTACGTCAAGGGCTTCTCTCACAGTGGTCGCTGAGGCACCTCAATTTACAGACGCTGGCCTTGACGGCCTGGCTATCGAAACCTCAATCCTGACGGAGAAGGGCTTGTCTGCTAAGGTTTTTCAGACCATGATTCAGGCGCGGAAGAAGTTTTCTTCCATGTTTTACTACAGAGGTGCCTCAGCAGGTTTGCGCAGCGGAAGCGTGCTGGGCCCATAACCCAGAGGTCGATGGATCGTAACCATCCTCTAAGAGTTTGGCATGCCTACATTGCTTGGTGTGAATCCAAGAGTTTCCCTTGTCACACATTTTCTATTTTTAGGTTTTTGGAATTTTTACAACACGGCTTAGACTTGGGTATACAGCTGGGCGCCCTCTGGGCCAGGTCTCGGCCATCTTTTTCCAAAGATCCTTTGCCAATCAAGACTGATCAGGTCTTCTTTCCAAGGAGTTACCCATGTACGTCCACCCTGTAAGCCTGTATTACCTTTCTGGGATTTGAATTTGGTGCTTTCTGCTATCCAGGGTCCCTCTTTTGAGCTTTTGTGCGATGCTGCATTGTCTATTTTGACCCTAAAGGTGGTCTTTTTTGGTAGCTATCGCCTCGGTGCGTCGCGTGTCAATACTGGCCGCATTTTGTATGAGGCCTCCTTACTTGAGCGGCATAAGCATAGGTAGTGTTTCGCTTTAAACCGGTTTTTTTTTTGTCTATGGTCGTTTTCTCCCTTTCTTCGAGGAAGTGGTCTTCCCTCCTTGTGTCCAGCACCGACTATTTCTAGGGAAAGGACACTCCATGCCTTGGATGTGGTCAAAGCCATTAAGCATTACCTGGTTACGACTGAATCCTTCAGGAAGTCTGATTTGTTGTCCTAACAGAAGGTTCTAGGAAGGGCTTTCCATCAGCCAAGTCCACTCTTAGTAAGTGGATCTGACTGGCGGTGGTGCAAGTTTATTTGTTACAGCTCATTCTTCTAGAGCTATTGGTGCTTCCTGGGCTTTTCAGCACCAGGCCTCGGTTGAACAAGTTTGTAGGGACGCTACCTGGTCATCTTTTTCATACAAGTTTTTACAAGGTGATATTAGGGCCTCAGCTGACGCTGCTTTTGGCCGAAGGGGGCTGCAGGCGGTAGTGAAATGAACTACATGCTGTTCCGCACTGGGGATCCCACCCTAATGGACACTGCTTTTGGATGTCCCAACTGTCATTACTTTTGGGACGGCCTGGACTGGATGTAGAGAATTTTTTTTGTATATATCCAGTCCAGGCCGTCCCACCCCGCGCTTGGTTCATTACCTCTTGTTTGCCTGTTTATGGTGTTTCTCTTTTTGGACCATTGTCCTTTGTTTTTTTTGTGAGAGTACATGCTGAAGCTATGTGAGTTAACATGGTTTCTTGGCCTCCCTGCCCGTCTCATTTACTGCTTTTTGACATTCTGGGAATTTTATGGAGACAGTTCCTTTTATAGAGGTCCGGGAGAAGTTACAGCTCTGGATCTTGCAGTAACTGCGCCACCTGGTGGCGGCTAACCCAACTGTCATTACTTCTGGGTCGGCCTGGACTGGATGTATGCAAAAACAATTCTACAGGTGAGTATCACAGAATTTTATTTTTGGACAGGTTGAAACCCACTCGCCTAAAAGCTGCGTTCCCCAGTTGCTTTTTACTTCTGACAGTAAGGCTCCTAGTGCATTTCATCCTGCTGGTTTGTGTAAGTAGAGTAAATATTAGTTTTGGTCATGCAGAGAAGGATCGGACAGATTTGCCATTGCGAGGGAGAGGAGGAAAACGGATTGCTTGAAGACATTTGTCTTCTACACTCGGGGATGAGATGAGCTTAAAGCACGTAGGCCTTGTGGCAGTCACAAGAATTGCTCGCTGGTAATTTGCCCATGACTTATCTGTTGCCACGTAGCAGGTGGAAACGGGGAAAAATGCTTACCATGCATTTTTTTGTTGTATTTTTGAATGTCTGTCTAGCCTGTTCTAACTCCTATTTTCAAGGCTTTGCATAACTAAAGTCTGGTAGCACAACAAATGGAGAGCGCTGTTGTCTGAGTCAATGAGATTGATCACTGTTGATTGGTGAGGTCAAGTAGGTTGGGTATTTGCAGGTAAATCTTGTTCTTTATCTGAGAACTGCCAAAAAAAAGGCGATTTCCTGATTTGTGATATGTTCTGGTGCTCCTTTTTGTAGGCAGCATTATTGTTTCAGTCCTGATTTCTAAAAAAAAAAAACGCAAGCAGAAAAAAATCAAACCTACCAGGGCTGTGCTACAAATTGTGCCAAATCCCGAAGGATTATAAGAGAAATAATTTTCATTCATATTGCACTTTATGTGGAAAGGTCATCCCCGACTGTTCCAAAGGCTTCAAATGATTGTCTTATCAACACTAAACTAATCTAGCCACAACAAACAGGCCGCTGGTGATCTTGATAAGACCCACTACAGAGCAGGTGCATGAAGGCTTTAGAGGCAGAAATAAAATGCATTTACCAATAATGCAGCCGAGATTAGACAAGCTGATTAAATCCTCTAAATCGACGTTATTCACATTTAGCAACAGAAGCAGGGCCAGGGCTTTAGCTATTGTTCAATACAGATTAAGCACTGCAATCACTGTGTAAATGCAATGGATCCTCCTGTACGAGCTGGTATTATTTCTGCAGCGGAATCTGTCATGTACTGCAGCATCATCAGCCCCGCGTACAACAATTTATCAAGACGCTGTCGTTTTTAAAAATGCTTTCATCTGAAGATTGCTTCACCCGCCACATTATCTCCCTGTAGCCAGTCGCTGTTTTTTGTGGTAATAGTTTGTTTCTCTTTATGATTTAGAAACTACATACGCCAATATTAAAAACAAATTGATAGTCTTTTAGCTAGTTATGTACCATAAATTAAATAACTGAGCTGCTAAAGTTACTAACTGGCTTGGAAACAAAATACAGAATTTGTCTTACAAACCGTCTTTGTTGAATATTTATGTAAAGTTTTACTTTCACCAAAAAGTATAGAAGGGTTGGGACCTAGTATCTCTGATAGACTGCTGAAGAAGCATAAGCCACACCCTCAATTCGAAAAAAAAACTATAGGATATAACTGTAGTGTCCAGCAGCATGGGTGCTACTGGGCAATGCAAATGTATCCCTTTCTCACTCCACCAAACCAGGTGGCCAATCGTCTTTAGCTGAGGGGCCTGCGTATCACTGATCAGCTGTTTGGGCAGCAAACACAATTGTCTGTTGGTGGACCTGTGAGGTCCCGTGCACCAGAAAGCTATAAAAGAGAAGTATGAACCCCTGGCAATGGGCTTATTGGGGGGGGGGGGGGGGGGGGCGCGTGCCTGGTGGTTCATGAGCATCAGATTTATCCCATTGGTGCCTCCTCACCAGCAGTGATGCTCAGATGAATGACTTATAATGCACAAATGAAGTATATAATAAAATGATTAGCTATGACAGCTATGTCCTATCACACTGTTTGTGTTCGCGATAGGACCTAATTTATAGTGTATTGAATTTGTATTTTAAGGGTTAGCCATGAATAATTACCAGTCGCCCAACGTTGGAGCTTTGTCATAGCTTTGTGTGCGACTCTAGAAATTGCAAATTACATCTATGTTCACCTCTGCTTGATTGAGTCTGATCAATGTTGATTTACGCACTGGCTCTTGTCTAAACCATGGAGGGAATAGCGGTGCTGCAATTTCCCCCTCGGATGTTCTCCTTTTGATTTACAAAGTCAATGTAAGGTTGATTTTCGCAGAATCCCTCTTTCACGCCTTCATCTGCAATTTGGTTCCGGCCTAATGTTAGTTCAGCAGCTTAAAGAGAAATTACATCCTATTGAACCCGCTGATTGGTATAGTACAGTGCAGCAATTTGAAAAAAGGCAGTGGCCAAGTTTCAGTACATGGCCAGATGAGTGGTATGATTTCTTATTTAGTGCACCTCTCTTTGCCAGCAGATAAAAAAAACATAGGGATAGTGGTGTGAAGGTCTAAACAATATGTATTGGATCATCCAGTTTGCTCTGTGCAGTGTAATGCGAGATGAGTTGCTCTTTCCAAGCTGAATCCTTGGCTGTGTTTCATGGAGGCTATGAAAATTAACATTTACTAGACACAAGATGAATATGAATTGCTTGAAATGTTTTTCTGCCTGTTGCCTTTAGACAGGGGGAAATATGTTATATTTAGTCTTACAGGCTTAGAAAAGCACAGTTGTAAAAGGGCACAGAAAAATGTTATGTTCCAAACCGATCCAAAGTGCCCTGGAAGCATGGCTTCTATGTTCTTGTTTCAGGGACATCACAGGCACAAATGGCAGTTAGACATATTTTATTTCTGATACATAATTTAGATCTAAAGCTTTTTATAGTGCATTCCTTTCATTTTGTTGGGACCAAAATAAGTTACTTTTCTACAGTTGTCAATGTGAATCCAGTGTCTAAAATTGAGGAAAACTCTGTTCTACCTCTGACAATACGCCTGTAACATAAATGGCTACTAGCATCGGATAACTGATGTTTACACAGGGTATCCTTGTACAGCATATGCAGTTAAGTCTAGTATATCCTTGGAGTGTGTGCAGCCATTTTGGGGTCTCCCACCGCAAGTGGGAAATGTAAGTTTGGCTATATTGTGTGGTTCATAGGAGCGGATGGGTTAGTGTCCTTGCAGACCAAGACATTTCTTGACATTTTTTAGGAAGGCTATAGGTACACTTTTAAAGCCTCCATATTGAACCCCCTGCTACGCCTTCATATAACTTTCGCATTTACCAGTCTAATCTTTCTTTACATAGGAGGCAGACCAGGTCCTATACTCCAGTCTCCTTACTTTGCCTTGTAGGGCATGATGCTATTCTGGCTAACCAACATCGTGAAACAATAGTAATTTAGATATACATAGGGCTTATTGCTGTCCCTTTTTAGTCTAGTTTCATTCTGTGTTCAGTAACACTAACATTTGGTACAGAAACCAGTAATAATTATTCAGAATCTGTGTATTAAATGTTTTCATACTGTTTTCATACTGTTCTATAACGTTCTCTTTGTAAGGCATGACCTATGAACAAAGCAAAACAAATGGCTGTACAAGTCCATTAGCATTTATTAGGTATATGTTCCCATTACTCTGCCTGCAGGACACTGTTGACATTTCAGGCTTGCCTTTGTAATCCACTGGGACCCATTTTGCCTTCACCATACCTGGTACATTTGTCTAATTGCACTGCTTTCATTAAACAATTTAACATTTGCATATTTTAAACCTTGTCTCTCTAAAGGGAGCTACTATTTGCTGTAAATTACCAACCTGTATATAAAGCTCTACCTGTTGCAGAATGAATGGGACCTGACAGTTTTCACTACAATTCTGGGTTGCTGCTACCCAAGACTGTCTTTGGTAAATATCGCACCCGGTAGCTTGATAACTCAGGTGGAGTGTGGGGAAAAAAGTGTATTAAAAGAAACTAAAGACTAAACTTTATAAAGGTCTGTTTCATTATACACCTTTTAACATTTGTTTTCTTTTCCGTAGTTCAATTTTGTTGGCCGTATTCTGGGACCCAGGGGACTAACTGCAAAACAGTTGGAAGCTGAGACGGGGTGTAAGATCATGGTCCGAGGAAAAGGCTCAATGAGGGATAAGAAAAAGGTATGTATTAGAATATACAATTACATATTCAAACTTGTTCTAATCCTGGTAGAATTCATTTAAAAGTGGAATAAATCTGACCTGCAAATTATAAATGAAAGTGAAATCTGTCCTTCCCTCTGTCTCAATGCTCCTGAGCTTGTGCTTTCAAAATTGCCTGTCCTGAAGTCTCAGCCCATTTTCTGTGCAAATGGAACCATCCAGAAGACCGGAAACAAAAATGGCGGAAGGACTTAAACCTATCAAGAGATTTTAAATCTACAGCCTAGATGAAAGAAGTGTTAGAGAGAAAATACTAATGTTTGTGTGTGGCATAGGAATATGTCCACTGCATTTAAGCCATCCATGCAGTAAGAACAAATGCAAACCCACTAGTGAACCGAGTGCACACTTCAGTCATGTCCTAGATGGAATTTGAACTTTTAACCCACCAGTCACAACATTAATCCCTTAAACCAGAAAAAAGGGAGTGTCATCCTGATTGCCGATTTTGGTTAATAAGAGGTGTTTAGCCACTAGACCATGGATGCCCCTATGATTAAGACCTTTAAATGTGCAAAAGGGACTGAATAAAGCTCAGTAGGAAAGTGTTTTTAAAGTGAAACCACCAATATGGCCAGATCCAGCTATAATAGAACCCCTGGAGCATCATGGTTCTGGATTTCCTGCTGTATGAACCTCCTGCAGTGGACCAGCAAAACGCCTTTCTGGCGCTCCCATGCTGTGATTGTATCTCTGGCCTCCCTGTAGCTGAGTCGTCCTCCCTGTCTGGTGACAGGAGTGTGAGGCAGACCACAAGGAGCCCGGGGAAGCATCCACTATGTCCCAGCACTCGGAGGCAAACAGCCCAGTATACAGCATTGACTGAATGAGAGCTTGGGGAATGCACCATGGGACCAGCTGAAAAGGAGTTTTTTTGGGGTGATCTGAGGGGGCAAATTGTTTTATCTAGTGGACCACCAATCCATGATTTTCCAATATTTTGGACAAAGTGGCCTTACCTAAAGCATGTCGGAGGGAAGATCAGGAGCAGTTTCAGTTAATATTTTACAGAAAGAGTAGTAGATTCTTGGAAAAAAACTTCCAGCATGTCTGTGATAAGCATACATCTATCCTAAGATCCTAAAGAACATTATCCTAGAATGGCAGACTAAATGGACCAAGTGGTTTCCTTCTGCAGTCAACCTGGTTTATATTTAGTGCCTGGCTAAAACTGAGCAAAACCGGATAAAGCGGCACACGATAGGGGTACAGCAAAGTCTGTTTATCCACCAAAAACAGATTAAAAAGTCAGCCTGAAGCCCAAACTATTCTGGCAGATTTTTTTGAGAATAAATTACTGCTGCTAGATATGATGGCTGTGCAGCCTGCAGCAGTAAAATATCAACCTAGCTTAGTGCAGTTTGTAACAGAGATAAAATGCCCTGTGCTGTCTCATTCTGCCTCGCATTAGTGCAATGATATGTTGAGAATCATTATATTATGGGCTTTTATTTTCACCTTATTTTCTGCATTCAAAATATTGCATTCTATTAGCTTTACGTATCTGTTGCAATGCATTCTAACTAGTAATTCTTACTGTTTTGACATGCTGCATGCAGGCGGTTACTAACATACTAGAATGTAGTATGTTGGCTCTAAACAAGGTAAGCAAGGTTTCTCATTCATAGCATTGCATGTAGACATTTTGTCCTGTATATCAATGTACAATCATTTTAAATGCAGTTTTTCTTTTCTTCCTAATTTTAAATATGGGTAAGTACAGTGCGGTACCTGTGCTACCTGTGTTAGGTGGACTTCCTGTTTCGTTACTACATATCTGAATTAAAGGGATTGACTAATCAAACATAAAAATCATTTGCCTGGCAACTTATCTGATGCAACGTCAGTCCCACTGTCCTAGTTCTGGTCACTGATAAGAAGGGGAATTTCTTCCTCTGCCTCCCCTGATCCTGACCACCAATTCAGTCCTGAGGCTTGTGTTGGGTTGCCACCCCCTCTTAGTGATAGGAAAAAATGAGCCCTCCACTCGGTCCTGCCAGCCAGAGGGCATGAGGAACATGAATAAAATGAGGTAAAACTTTATATTCTTAGTATACAGTACGTCCTGCTCCAGATGATAATTCTTTACTTCTGGGTATTACTCTGCCAGATGGCGCTGGACTGCAGAGACAGCGAAATTGGCTCCTCCCGGCCCCATAAATTCCCTGGACCTCCCACAATTACCCAGATTTTCTCTGCAGTCTGGACTGCGAAGAACAAGAATATATCTCTCTACTCGCAGGTGAGCGGGGCTATTAGCCTGCGGCCCTGTAGAACTATATTCCTAGTATGTCACACACCCCGCTTCCAACATCCATGACACTTGGGAAACCGGCCTGTAGAGGGTGATCTTGCAGAGATGACATGGAAAAAAGGAGCCCCTCCTGGTCCATAAGTACCTGGGACCTCCCACTATTCCCCAGTCTTTTCATCTCTGCAGTCGGCGATGCATTCAGAAGATAACTCTCCTTCCTGCAGGTAGCCGGGGTAACTCCCAGCCTTTCTTTATTTCTGCCTGAACCTCATTTTTTACTGTTATGCTTACGATATGCCTCCCAGCCTTGGCTGAAGGGCTCGGGCAAGGGTAGATTCGCCCTTGGGTGTATATGGGAGCTTCTCCTCCGTGAGACCTCAAATAAGGGGTAGGCAGTATCCGGGTTGGTGTCCCCCGGTGTGGGATGCCCTATCCCTATAAAACTCCCTGTGCCTTAGGGTGCTTCCTTGTGCCTTCCCCCTTTGCTCTCCTGGGCCCTGCAGGGGTGATAAGGAGGGGGGGGGGTCTTTATTGGAAGGGAGTGTTGTTGTCCTATGCACTTTTGAAAATATAGTTAAGAGTAAGTAGAGATAAGATTTGTGAGATTTTCCTTTTGTTTTTTGGCTTACCTGCGGTTCTTTGCTGGTGAGGGATTTAAATTTCCCTCTTTTTTGCAGCGTGCTGACCTGGATGTGGGCGGGGCTTGGAGCGCAGCGTCTGGCCCCGTTCTATTGCGTCCTGGCAGTCATTTCTTTTTGGCCCGCCCTCCGTTCTCTGCAGTTCTGCGTCGTGGGCGGGGCTTCTCGATGGCGCCGCATATGGGCGGCATTCTTCTCTGCGTGCACCCGGTTTTGCCTGCTGGGCCGCTGGTTCCGGTCGCCTGGTGAAACTCTTCATTAGGGGTTTTCTCCTGGTCCTTTTATTAATTCCTCCCACTTGGTATTATTTAGGTGCATCCTGGGTTGCTTTTTGCGTAAATCCCACATACTTGGCGACTATAAATAAGTATTTAAAAAAAAAAAAAAAACATATGGAGGCATCTCAGGATACTGGGCTTTTAGTGCCCTCGGGACAGACTCTGCAGTGTTTACGTTGTGGGGCATCCCTTGTTGGGGATAATGCATTTCTTTGTGTATCTTGTGCTCAATTGGTTATAATGCAGCAGTCAGGGGCCCAAGCCTCAGGGTCGGTGGCTCCTGCTTCAATCCCCACACCACCTTGTCTTGTCCATACCCCCAGTGATATTGTCATGGGTGGAGAGTCGCTTTCTGATGTATGTGCCAGATTGGCTCACATTGAAAAATTAATGTCTAGCTCTGTGGTCACGAAGGCCTCAGCTAAGAAAAAACATTTAACTCCTGCTTCGGCTAGTGAGTTTAATAGTTGTGAGCGCCTTGATTGGTTGGACCTTTCTCCATTGGAGGAAGGGGAATTTTTTGAGGGATCTGATGTTTCTGATGCTCAGCAATTTGTGGATATTGACGCTGAACTAGAAGGGGAGGTTTTTGACACCCTTGAAGCTCTTGCTCAATTGTATGAGGTATTGGCAATTACTCCCCCTGAAGCAGTCCCTCCTCAAAAAGGGAAGTTCTTTGGGGCTTCCAAGCCTCGTTTAGAATTTCCTAATCAAAAGCATTTTGAGGACATCATTCTTAAGGAATGGGAGAAGCCTGCGCTGCTTCCTGGCGTTCCTTTAAACTGGGATAGGAAATATCCCTTTCCAGCAGACATTGTTAAGCGTTGGTCATGTCCTCCTGAGGTGGATGCTCCTGTGCTCAGTTTGTCCAATTCCTCTATTTTACATTCTCCAGAATCTACTACTCTTAAGGATGGGGAAGACAAACGTATTGATCAAATGGCTTGTCACGCTTTTTCTAGTGTTGGCTCGGCCTGTGGGTGCTTCGGCACTTGCACTTGGCAGTTGCTATTAGGTCTGTTGTTAGATCTATTGAATACCTCAGGGCTTGATCCAGCCTCTGATGAGTTTGTCGCTCTCAAGCGTTGTGAATTGTTTGTGTCTTTTGTACTTTCTGCTTTGGATGATTCCTTGGCCATGTGCAGCATAACTTCCGCCTTGCTAGTTGCTATTCGGCGATCTATATGGTTACGCCAGTGGGCGGCTGATACTGTGGCTAAGAAGTCACTTACCGCACTTCCCTTTGGGGGATTGCGCCTTTTTGGTGAGAAGTTGGATTCTGTCATTAAAGGAGGCAAATTGCCTCAGCGTAAGAGGCAGCGTCGTTCCTTTCGGGGATTGGCCTCCTTTAACCCTTCCTTTCGTGGTTCCAGATCTGGTAGAGGATCGGCCTTTTCAGCCCCAAGGGGGACTGCATGGAACGGAGGTAGAGGACGTGGCCGTCCAGGTCAGAGTTGGGGGTCCAAGTCTAAGTCTACTTCCAAGCCTGCCCAGCAATGAGAAGGCGCCCTCACCCTTACGGGTGGGGGGACGGCTGCGGTTCTTCTTCCAGGCTTGGGTCAAAGCGGTATCGGACAGATGGATTCTGGAAGTAGTGTCCTCCGGTTACAAGCTGGAATTTGAGTTCAGGCTTCCTCCCAGATTTTTCAGGTCCCGGATGCCCGCGGATCTGGTGATCGCGCAAGGGCTCCGGGGCGGCGGTGGCGAACCTCTTAAACATGGATGTCATCCGTCTGGTGCCTCCAGCGGAAAAGGGTCTGGGCTTTTATTCCAACCTATTTACGGTACCCAAAAAGGGTGGCTCTGTTCGGCCTATTCTAGATCTAAGGCGACTCAATCTCTTTATCCATTTCAGAAAGTTCCGCATGGAATCATTGCGTTCAACGGTCGACGCTCTCCGTCATGGGGAATTTATGACGTCTATAGACATCAAGGATGCTTATCTGCACATTCCTATCAGTTCCGCTCACCAGAGATTTCTCAGGTTCACAGTAGAAGACCAGCATTTTCAGTTTGTGGCCCTTTCATTCGGTCTTACTTCGTCCCCAAGAGTGTTTACCAAGGTGTTGGCAGGAGTAATGGCTATTCTCAGGGTCCAAGGCATTCGCATTGTGCCATTCCTGGACGACCTTCTCATCACAGCCCCGTCCTTCAATCAGGCGGAATTGGACACCAGGACGGTGGTAGCGACGCTAGAGAGATTCGGTTGGGTGATAAACCATGCCAAATCTTCTCTTTGCCCCATCAGGGAGATTCCCTTTCTGGGTCTGATACTGGATACCTTTCAGGCCAGGGTATTTCTTCCTCAGTCCAAAGTTGTTCTGATTCAGGAAGGATTTAATTCGTCTGTTCTTGTCCAATCCTCGTCACCCTATCCGCCTGGGGATGAGGCTAGTGGAGCTGATAGTGGCCACATTCGAAGCGGTCCCGTTTGCACAGTTTCACATGAGGACTCTTCAGCTCTTTCTCTTGGCAAAGTGGGACAAGCGCTCGCTGTCTTTGAATCGGGTTTGTCTGTTGTCTCCCAACGTTCTGCAGTCCCTTCAGTGGTGGCTGACTTCGAGCAATCTCAGAAGCGGCAAGTCATTTCTGACCCTCTGTTGGGAATTGGTCACCACAGATGCCAGCCTCATGGGCTGGGGGGTCATCTGGAGGGAACATCGGTTCCAGGGTTTGTGGGGGCCGCAGGAGGCTCACTCTCCAATCAATGTATTGGCGCTTCGGGCCATTCGTTTAGTCCTACTTCGATTGACTCATATCTTGCGGGGTCTGCCGGTTCAGATTCGGTCAGACAACCGAACAGCAGTTGCATACATCAATCACCAAGGAGGGACTCGCAGTTGGGGTGCCCTCCGGGAAGTGTCTCTGATCCTCCACTGGGCAGAGATCAATGTTCCCTGCGTATCGGCAGTTTACATTCCGGGGATAGAGAATGTGGAGGCAGACTCCCTGAGCAGAGCATGCGCTCGCCAGGGAGAGTGGTCTCTCAATCCCAGGGTCTTTCAGTTTCTTTGTCACAAGTGGGGGACTCCACGGTTGGACCTGTTTGCTTCTCGTCACAACCACAAACTTCCAGTGTTTGTATCTCTATCCCAGGATCCTCTGGCAGTGGCAGCGGATGCCATGTCTCTGGCCTGGAAGGATCTGGGGTTCCTGTATCTGTTTCCCCCATTCTCCATGATAAGCAAGGTGGTGCGCAAGCTAGTTCTGGAAGGGGCGCCAGCAATCCTGGTGGCTCCAAGATGGCCAAGACGTCTGTGGTTCGCAGACATCACAAGGCTGGCAGAGGATCAGTTGCATCTGCCTCTTCTTCCAGATCTCATCCCCCAAGGTCAACTTTGTTACCCCAATTTACCAACGCTGACTTTGACGGCATGGCTGCTGAAATCTCCATCTTAAAAGAGGAAAGTCTTTCTGACGTGGTCATTCAGACTCTTGCTAGAGCTAGGAAAAAGTCTTCCTCTGTTGTTTACTACAGGACTTGGAGGTCCTATATTGATTGGTGTGAGTCTAAGGTCTTGCCCTGTAGGGTTTTTTCTATCCCTAGGATTTTGGAGTTTCTGCAACATGGTCTGGATTTGGGTTTCCAGATTAGTACTTTTAAAAGAAAATAGCCAAAGTAGAAACCTGTCCCTTCAAAGATCTTTTGCTCTTAATCCTTTGGTTAAGACCTTTTTCCAGGGGGTCACGCATGTGCGGCCTCCTAGAAAGCCCCTACTTCCAGTTTGGGATCTTAACTTGGTGCTTTCTGCCATGCAGGCGGCTCCTTTTGAGCCATTGCAGGATGTTCCTCTTCATATTCTTACTCAAAAGGTTGCTTTTTTGGTTGCTATTACCTCTGTCCGTCGGGTTTCTGAATTGGCGGCCCTGTCAATCCAGGCCCCTTATTTTGAAAGGCATCGGGATAAGGTGGTTTTCTGTTTTTAAACCGGATTTCCTTCCTAAGGTGGTGTCTGCCTTCCACCTTAATCGCGATCTAGTTCTTCCCTCACTTTGCCCTAATCCTAGTAATAACAAGGAAAGGGTTTTGCATTCTTTGGATGTTGTTCGTTGTGTTAAGTATTATTTGGTGACTATTTCTGCTTTCCGTAAGACTGATGCCCTTTTTGTTCCCTCTGGGCCTAGGAAGGGTTTGGCGCCCGCCAAGTCTTCTATTAGTAAGTGGATACTCAGGCCATTGTTGGGGCCTATTCTGCAAAGGGGAAGGTTCCCCCTTCTCGTGTACTGCTCATTTTACTCATGCTGTTGGGGCTTCTTGGGCTTTTCAGCACCAGGCTTCTGTTGAGCAGGTTTGTAAGGCTGCTACTTGGTCTTCGGTGCATACTTTTTCTAAGTTTTACAAGGTTGATGTGCGGGCCTCAGCGGATGCTGCTTTTGGCCGCAAAGTTCTGCAAGCTGCAGTAATTTAAGTTATGCCTTATTTTTCTTCTTGGGTCCCCACCCATTATTGACACTGCTTTTGGATGTCCCAAGTGTCATGGATGTTGGAAGCGGGGTGTGTGACATACTAGGAATAATACCATTTTGTGAGTACTCACCTGTAAAATGGGTATTACGAGTATGTCACACACCCCGCTTCCCCCGCCCTTTTTTGTTCTGGGGTCCTTTATATGGTGTTTCTTATATTATATAATTTGCTCTTTCTGGTTTCTCACTGCTTTTTTAAAAGACCGGGGAATAGTGGGAGATCCCAGGTACTTATGGACCAGGAGGGGCTCCTTTTTTCCATGTCATCTCTGCAAAATCGCCCTCTACAGGCCGGTTTCCCAAGTGTCATGGATGTTGGAAGCGGGGTGTGTGACATACTCGTAATACCCATTTTACAGGTGAGTACTCACAAAATGGTATTTCCCACCCGTTCCATGTTATTTTGCCTCCCAACCTTGGCTGCGCTGGTTCGGGTGAGGGTAGGCAGCACCGCTGTCCACTGCAATCCCCCACCAAAGGGCAGGCGGTATAGGCACATGGTGAGCCTTATGGGATGCCCCTCCCGCACTTGGCCCCTCGCCCCTGTCTGTTGGTGGGTCCCATAGTGGTGGCCACTACCCTCCCTCGCTCTCCCTTGTAGTTCTCGGGGGGGGGGGGTATGTTTGCACTTTCACTTGTTGTATTATGCCTTTTCCCTGTCGCCGCAATGAATTGGCTGCATGGTTGCCTTTTGTGTTTGCCGCCGCGCACTCGCGCTTGTGCGGTGTTCCGCGGTTGGCGGCGACATTACCTCAGGCGCTACTGCGCCATCATTGTCTCCTGTTGTCACGTGTGCGGCTTCGCGCTCCCTCGAGGTCTGCTCGGCGCCATTTTGCTTCCTCGTGCTGGCTGGCTGGCGTTTACCTACCGCGGTCCGTGAGTGCCCCTGCGGCTGTTCATGTTTTTATATAATTATTGGCATTGTCACTTACGGGGTCTTCACCTTATGTCTTGCAGGCGGGTCAGATTATATTGGTTTCTCCCGGTCCTGCACCCTCTTAGTTTTACTACCTAGTTTGCTAAATCCTCCCACTTCCCTAGCGGGCTATTGGGGCACCCCGGGTTGCTTTACAGCATGAATCCCTATTGGCCGATTGTGCCGCTATAATCACCATATGGAGGTGTCCCAGGATAATGTGCTCGGGGTTCCTTCGGGACAAGCCCAGCTGTGTGGCGTGTGGGGTGTCCCCTACAAGTGATGACAATGTGGGGGTTTGTGTACCTTGTGCCCAGCAGGTGCTTGCGTTGCAGCCTGGTTTACCTGCGGCTGGGTCTGCGCCCGTATGGCCTCGCCTACCCCCCAGATGATACTGACAGACTGTTGGCTCAGATTTTTGAAGTGCTTTCCATCTCTTCCCCTGCAGTGGATCCCAAGCAACAGGCGGAGTTGTTTCATACTGCTAAACCACGCTTGGAGTTCCCTGAACAATCCCATTTTAATAATCTTGTGTCCAAGAATGGGAGCGTCCAAGCAGACTTCCCGGAGTTCCTAAGAGCTGAATTAAAGATATCCTTTTCCCGCTGATGTGGTTAAACGTTGGTCATCCCCTCCTGAAGTGGATGCACCAATTCTGAGTTTGTCTAACACCCCTGTCATGCATTCTCTTGACTCTACTACTCTGAAGGATAGTGAGGACAGGCGTATTGATCAGCTTGCTTCCCATGCCTTTGCCTGTGTGGGGACGGCACTGTGCCCGGTTTGCGCCTCTGCTATTACAACTGTGGCTATCGGGACTCTGCTTAAGAGTGTCCTGGATGGAGCGCCTGATGATGCTTCTAGTGAAGAGTATCATGCGCTCTCACGTTGAGATATTTTTGTCTTATGTCCTCTCTGCCCTGGATGATACTATTAGAATGTGTGTCAGGGGCTCTGCCATGGCAGTGGCTATACGCCGTTCAGTTTGGCTGCGCCAGTGGGCAGCTGACAACGCTGCCAAGAAGGCTCTCACCGGTTTTCCCTCTAAGGATCTACGTCTCTTTGGGGACCGCCTGGACCTGTTTGCTAAGGGAGGCAAGCTTCCCCAGAGTAGAAGACAGTCTCGGCCCTTTCAGGGTTCAGGCTCCTTTCCTTCCCCCTGCCGTGGATCTAGAACGGGGATAGGAGCCTCCTTTGCAGGGGCCCGAGGAGATTTCTGGGGAAGAGGCAGGGGATGTGGACGTCCTTGCCCATCCTGGGGTGTTGTGTTCCCCCCCAAACCCCATCAGGCATGAAGGGGTGCCCTCACCCATCCGGGTGGGGGGACGGCTTCAGCTTTTTGCTCACGTCTGGAGGCGTCCAAGACCGGTGGATTTAGGAGGTAGTGTATCTGATAGTTTGCGGCTCATCAGATCCCGGATGTGTCAGGACCCCCGGTCAGCTCAGGCACTGGTTATGGCTGTGCAAAGCCTTCTGGAGCTGGGTGTCATCTGTCAGGTTCCTTTATGAGAAAGGGGCAGGGGTTTTTATTCCAATCTTTCATTGTGCCCAAAAGGGATGGGCCAGTCAGACCTCAGATTCTCAACAAATTTGTCAGATGCAGGTGCTTTCGCATGGAAACTCTGCGCTCCGCTATCGGCTCACTGCGCCCAGGGGACTTCATGACATCTGTGGACATCAAGGACGCTTACCTTCACGTTCCCATCTTTCCAGGTCATCAAAGATTCCTCAGGTTCCCTCTGGAGGATCAGCACTACCAATTTGTGGCGTTGCCCTTAGTCTCACATTGGCTCCCAGGATGTTCACCAAGGTGCTGGCGGGAGTGATGGCTCTGCTCAGATCTCGGGGCATTCGCATTCTGCCCTATTTGGACGACCACCTCATCAATTCTCAGTCCCTACAGCAGGCAGAGCTGGATACTCAGCTAGTAGTGTCCACGCTGGAGTCATTCGTCTGGGTGATCAACCATCCCAAATCTTCCCTGTCTCCCTCCCTGGTGACGCCGTTTCTGGGAATGAATCTGGATACGGTTCAGGCAAGGATCTTCCTTCCTCAGCAGAAGGTGGACAGTCTGCTAGCACAGGTTCAGTTCCTCCTATCTTGCCCTCATCCCTCCATCAGGCAGGGAATGCAGCTGGTGGGCCTGAGGGTGTCTTGCTTCGAGTCAGTTCTCTCTCTCTCAGTTTCACATGAGACCTCTTCAACTCCACCTCTTGTCAGTGTGGGACAAGGATCCTGCGTCCCTGGATCAGGCTTTTTCTCTGTCTCCCCTAGTCAGGCGGTCCCTCTCGTGGTGGCTGGACTCCAGGAACCTGCTGGCAGGCAGATCTTTTCTGGCCCCCTGCTGGGAGACGGTCACCACGGATGCCAGTCTGACAGGTTGGGGGGCTTCTGGAGGTCCCTACAGTTCCAGCGGCGGTGGGGCCCTCAGGAGGCCCACACCCTTATCAACATTCTGGAGCTGAGGGTGATCAGGTTGGTGCTGGCTCACTTGACCCCACACCTTCGGGGTCTCCCTGTTCAGGTTTGCTTGGACAACCAGACAGTGGCTGCCTACATCAATCACCAAGGAGGAACCTGGAGCAAGGGGGCCCTCAAGGAAGCGTCCCTGATTCTGTCCTGGGCAGAGGACAATGTTCCTTGCATCTCGGCTGTGTACACCCCAGGGGTGGAGAATCTGCTGGCAGACTCTCCGAGCAGCGGGACCTCTCGTCTGGGAGAGTGGTCCTTCAACGACAGGGTATTTCACACTGTGTCACCGTTGGGGTCAGCCAGATGTGGATCTGTTTGCGTCCCGTCACAATCACAAGCTTCCAGCCTTTGTCTCCCTGTCCCAGGATCCTCTGGCTTTGGCCACAGACGCTCTAGCAATGTCGTGGCGGGACTTTCAGCTTCTGTATGTCTTTCCTCCATTCCCGCTGTTGGGCAGGGTTCTGCGCAAGATTGCTCAGGAGGGGGTGCCAGCAATTCTGGTGGCCCCCCGGTGGTCAAGAAGAGTGTGGTTCGCAGATATCGTGCTGTTGGCAGTAGATCAGTACAATCTGCCCAGGGTTCCAGACTTGCTCACTCAGGGGCCGCTACTCCATCCCGATTTACAAACGCTGGCTTTGACGGCCTGGCTGCTGAAACCTCAATCCTGATGGAGAAAGGGTTGCCTGCTTTTGTTGTTGACACTATGATCAGGGCTAGGAAAAATCCTCTTCTTCCATCTACTATAGGACTTGGCGCACTTACATTTACTGATGTGAGTCTAGGACTCTTCCCTGTCGTGTGTTCTCTAACCCCAGGATTCTTGAGTTTCTCCAGCATGGGTTGGAGCTGGGGCTTCAACTTAGTACTCTGAAGGGTCATGTCTCTGCCCTGGCTGTTTTCTTCCAGAGATCCTTTGCTATGCATCCTCTGGTCAAAACCTTCTTTCAGGGTGTTACCCATGTGCGTCCCCCACGTAAGCCCGTTACCTGTCTGGGACTTGGTCCTTTCTGCCTTGCAGGGGGCTCCCTTTGAACCTGTACAGGAGGCTGCCTTGGTCATCCTTACTCTCAAGGTTGTTTTCTTGGTGGCGATCACTTCTGTTAGGCGTGTTTCTGAGTTGGCGGGGCTTTCCAACCAGCCCCCTTACCTTGAAAGACACCAGGACAAGATGGTGTTTAGCTTCAAACCAGATTTTCTGCCCAAGGTCGTGTCTGCCTTTCATCTTAATCAGGACATTGTTCTGCCTTCCTTGTGTCCTAATCCTAGTAACCCTAAAGAGAGGGTTTTGCATTCTTTGGATGTGGTTAGGAATCTGAAGTTCTATCTGGTGACCTCTGCTCCTTTCAGAAAGACTGATGCTCTTTTCCTGGTCCCTTCTGGTCCTAGAACGGGTTTGGCTCCTGCTAAATCTATCAGCAAATGGATCCGTCAGGCTGTGATTCAGGCCTACTCTGCTAAGGGGAGGAATCCTCCCTTCCGTCTTACTGCTCATTCCACTCGTGCTATTGGTGCCTCTTGGGCTTTTCAGCACCAGGCTTCTGTTGAACAAGTTTGCAAGGCCGCTACTTGGTCTTCTGTTCATATCTTTTCAAAGTTTTACAAGGTTGGTGTTAGGGCCTCAGCTGATGCTGCTTTTGGCCGCAAAGTTCTGCAGGCGGCAGTGGTCTAAACTGCCCGTTGTTGCCTTTTGGGAATCCCACCCTACTTTACGGACACTGCTGTTGGATGTCCCAGAAGTAAAGAATTATCATCTGGAGCAGGACGTTCTGTATACTAAGAATAATACAATTCTGTGATTACTCACCTGTAGAATTATGAGTATACAGTACGTCCTGCTCCATCCCACCCTTTGTTTTCATTATTCTTGGATCCCCTGTATGGTGATTATCATTGTTGGTTTACATTAGTGGTGGATTTTGTTTTCATTCTCCTTCTTGTTAACTGCTTTTCAATACTGGGTAATTGTGGGAGGTCCTGGGTATTTATGAGGCCAGGAGGGGCCAATTTCGCTGTCTCTGCAGTCCAGTGCCATCTGGTGGAGTAATAACCAGAAGTAAAGAATTATCATCTGGAGCAGGACGTACTGTATACTCATAATAACAATTCTACAGGTGAGTAATCACAGAATTGTAGTATTCTAAGTATGTCACACACACCGCTTCAAAACATTCATTACATGTGGGTATACTGACCTGTAGATGGCGATCTTGCAGAGTTGTCAATAAAAAAAGTAAGACCCTCCCAGTCCATAAATACCTGGGACCTCCCACTCATTCCCCAGTCTTTCATCTCTGCAGACGGCGAGCAAGTCAGAAGATGGATGTCTCCTCCTTGCAGGTAGCCGGGGTGACTCCCGGCCCTTTATTTGATCTATTTCTGCCCGGATTCTTTTATTGATTTAACTTGCCTCACAGCCTAGGCTGCTGGTCCGGGCAAGGGTAGATGGCATCCTAGGTGCTTAGGAGCTACGCTCCTCTGTGAGACCCCATAGCAAGGGGTAGGCAGTTAACCGGGTTGGTGACCCCGGTTTGGGATGCCCTGTCCCTTGGCCTTCCACCCTAGCGTGGTTTCCCCCTCTCCCGGATACCCTTAGAGGAGGGGGGGGGGTCCTTGTCCCTTGAAGATTTTCATGTTTGTGATCCTTTATTGTATGTGTGTGTGTGGTATGTATGGTGCGTGTTTGATCACTTGTCATTGCGATGTACTTAGCCGGCGGTTCCGCGGCGCCGGCCTCTGTTGTCTGCCATGACGGCGGGGGAGCTTCTTCCCCTCAGGCGCGGGGGGCGGGGCCCCGGCCCGCCCTCCTCCTTCCTCTGCTTACGCTTCCTCTGCTTACGCGCCCTTTCTTCCCCTTCGTGGTGTGCGTGTGTGACGGTCTGGCCTTGGTCGGTGAGTGGCCTGTGGCCCCATTAGTTTTTTATATATATATCCATGCCCCTCCTTGGGGTTGTTGACAACGCTTGTTTTTTAACCCCTTTGGACATTTGCTACTGTGGTCTGATCGCTGTGTCTGTTTTTGTGTTCCAGGTGGACCATTGTTTCTATTAAAGGGGGGTTCTCCCGGTCCTTGGGTCCCTGGTTAAATTTAGGGATCTGTAATTTCCTCCCACGTGGGACTTAAAGGGGCATCCCGGGTAGCATTTACTGTGTAATTCCCTCTGGGCAATGTGCCTAATGTTAAAAAATCACCATATGGATGCTTCCCCGGATACTGGGCTTGTGCCTCCCGTGGGGAAATCCAGGCTGTGTTTGGGGTGTGGGGGATGATGTATTTCTTTGTGTACTCTGTGCACAGTGGACTATTACGCGGCAGTCCGGATCTCAGGCATCTGGTTCTGCTCCGCCTGTCTCTTCTCCTTCTCCCCCTCGCTTGATACGTACCCCATGTGATGTGGTCATGGGTGGGGAGTCGCAATCTGAGGTGTGTGCCAGATTGGCCAATCTTGAAAAATTGTTTTCCAGTGCTGTTGCCAAAAAGGCCATGGCTAAGAGAAAACATTTGTATACAGCCACGCAGGCTTTTGATGTGGATGAGTTTGACTCTGGATTGGTCTGATTGCTCCCCGCTTGAGGAAGGGGAGCTGTTTGAGGAGTCAGAGGGGTCCGATGATCAGCAGTTTGTTGGTGCTGATACCGAGCAGGGTCAGGGGGATTCTTTGGATACCTCTAAGGTCCTGGCTCATATGTTTGAGGTCCTGGCTATTTCTCCCCCTGAGGCGGCTCCTCCGCTGAAGGGGGAGTAGTTTGAGGTGACCAAGCCGCGCTTGGAATTTCCTCATCAAAAGCATTTTGATGGCATTATTCTCAAGGAATGGGAGAGGCCTACTTGGCTTCCGGACGTTCCTCCGGGTTGGGACAAAAAATATCCCTTTCCGGTGGACGCGGTGAAGCACTAATCGCCCCCCCCGAGGTGGATGCTTCTGTTTTGGGGTTGTCCAGCACCTCAATCCTGCATTCTCCGGACTGCACTACTCTCAAGGATGGTGAGGATAAACGCATTGACCAGATGGCTTGTCATGGTTTTGCCAGTGTTGGGTCGGCCTTGTGGCCGGTTTGTACTTCGGCGCTTTTATTGGTAGCTGCCAGGTCGGTTGTTAGGACTGTTGACCTCTTCCGGGCTTGACCCGGCTAGTGAGGAGTTTACCGCCCTTAAGCGATGCGAGTTGTTTTTGTCT
The DNA here is from genome assembly GCA_027917425.1 of Gastrophryne carolinensis. NCBI lineage: Eukaryota > Metazoa > Chordata > Amphibia > Anura > Microhylidae > Gastrophryne > Gastrophryne carolinensis. The sequence goes on from CM051237.1 coordinate 311,082,983, forward strand.
TTTGTGCTGACTGCCTTGGATGACACATTGGTGATGTGTAGCAGAACTTCGGCCTTGCTTGTGGCTATCCGGCGGTCAGTTTGGTTATGCCAGTGGGCGGCTGATTTTGTGTCCAAAAAGTCAGTTAAGGCCCTTCCTTTTTGGGGTTGCGGCTCTTTGCAGAGGAATTGGATTCGGTGGCAAAGGGAGGTAAGTTACCTCAGCGTAAGAAGCAGCGTCGCCCCTTTCGGGGGGCGGCTTCCTTCACTCAGTCCTTTTGTGGGGCCAAAGTTGGCAGGGGTTCGGCTTTCTCCTCATCCAGAGGTGATTCCTGGTCCAGGGGCAGGGGTCGTGCCCGTCCAGGACACAGTTGGGGCTCTAAGCCTAAAGCCGCTGCCAAGCCGGCTCAGCAATGAGGGGGCGCCCTCACCCTTGCGGGTGGGGGACGGCTGCAACTCTTCTCCCGGGTCTGGGTCCAAGAGGTTTCGGACAGGTGGATTCAGGAAGTGGTGTCTTCCGGTTACAGGCTGGAGTTCGAGTTCCGGCCCCCTCCCAGATCTTCTGGCCGCTCAGGGGCTTCGGGCGGCAGTAGCAAGTCTTTTGGACATGGCTGTCATCTGCCCGGTGCCCCCCTCGGACCGGGGCCTGGGGTTCTATTCCAATTTGTTCACGGAGCCCAAGAAGGACGGATCCGTTCGTCCCATTCTGGATCTGAAGTTGCTCAACAGGTTCGTCTGTCCCCGGAAGTTCCGTATGGAAACTCTGCGTTCAGCCATCCACTCACTTCGTTCAGGACTTCATGACGTCCATACACATCAAGGATACTTATCTGCATATTCCAATTTTTCCGGCACACCAGAGATTTCTCAGGTTTGTCGTGGAAAATCGACATTTTCAGTTTGTGGCTCTTCCGTTTGGCCTTACCTCGGCTCCAAGGGTTTTCACCAAGGTGTTGGCAGGAGTGATGGCCATCCTCAGAGCCCGGGGTATCCGCATCGTGCCATATCTGGACGATCTTCTCATCATGGTGTCTTCCCTCAGTCAGGCGCAGCTAGATACCAGGACTGTGGTGTCCACTCCGGAGAGTTTCGGTTGGGTGATCAACTATCCCAAGTCCTGCCTCTCTCCCTCCAGGGTGGTGGAGTTCCCGGGAAGGTCTCTGGATACTTCTCAGGTGAGGGTGTTCCTCCCCCGGGCCAAGGTTCTTCTGATTCAGGAATTGACTCAACGTCTCCTATCCATCCCTCGCCCGTCCATCCGGCTGGGGATGCGACTGGTGAGATTGATGGTGGCATCGTTCGAGGCGGTTCCCTTTGCCCAGTTTCACACAAGGTCGCTCCAGCTCCATATCTTGGCGGCCAGGGACGGGTCCCCGCTGTCATTGGATCAGTCTTTTCTGATGTCCCTCCGGTGGTGGCTGACCACCAATCAATCTGACGAGGGGCAGATCCTTTCTGACCCCTCGTTGGGAGACGGTCACCACGGATGCCAGCCTGTCAGGTTGGGGGGGATTTTGGAAGGATCTTCAGTTTCAGGGACTGTGGGGGCCTCAGGAGGCTCACGATCCCATCAATGTTCTGGAGCTGAGAGCCATCAGGTTGGTTCTGGCTCACTTGACTCATCAGTTGCGTGGACCTACCGGTTCAAGTTCAGTCGGACAATCAGACGGCGGTCGCCTACATCAATCACCAGGGAGGGACTCGCAGCAGGCGTGCCCTCAGGGAAGTGTCTTTGATCCTGGCTTGGGCAGAGGACAATATCCCTTGCATCTCGGTGGTGTACATTCCGGGAGTGGAGAACACGGAGGCGGACTCCCTGAGCAGGGGCTCGTCTCGCCGAGGGGAATGGTCACTGAGCCCCAAGGTGTTTCGGTCGCTTTGCCACCGGTGGGGGACTTCGGAGGTGGACCTCTTTGCCTTCACAATCACAACCTTCCGGCATTTGTGTCTCTCTCGCGGGATCTGCTGGCTCTGGCCATGTCTCTGAACTGGAGGGATCTGGGGTTTTTGTACCTGTTCCCTCCGTTTCCCATGGTGGGCAAAGTGGTGCGCAAGCTGGCCATAGAGGGCGCATCACCAATCCTGGTGGCGCCAAGATGGCCAAGACAGGTTTGGTTCGCAGACGTGGTAAGGTTGGCAGAGGATCAGTTAGATCTGCCCCTTCTGACGGATCTGCTCACGCAGGGCCCACTGCTCTACCCCAATTTACCAACGCTGGCTTTGACGGCGTGGCTGCTGAAACCTCCATCTTGGAGGAAGGTCTTTCTGATGCTTTCATTCAGACTCTGGTTAGGGCTAGAAAGCAGTCCTCTTCTGCCATCTATTATAGGACTTGGAGGTCTTATATTGATTGGTGTGAGGTTAGAGCCTTGCCTTGCAGGGTGTTTTCTATCCCTAGGGTCTTGGAATTTCTGCAACATGGTCTGGACCTAGGTTTGCAGCTTAGTACGCTGAAAGGGCATGTTTCTGCCCTGGTGGTTTTCTTTCAAAAGTCTTTTGCTTTCCTCTGGCTTAGACCTTTTGCCAGGGGGTTTCGCATGTGCAGCCTCCTAGGAAGCCTTTGCTCCCAGTTTGGGATTTGAATTTGGTTCTTTATGCCTTACAGGGTCCTCCCTTTGAGCCTTTGCAGAAGGTTGTGTTTCTGGTTGCCATTACTTCCGTTCGGCGTGTATCGGAGTTGGCGGCTTTGTCCATTAAGGCCCCTTATTTTGAGAGGCATCAGGACAAGGTTGTTTTCTGCCTTAAGCCGGATTTCCTTCCTAAGGTGGTCTCTGCCTTTCATCTTAATCAGGACATTGTTCTTCCCTCCTTGTGTCCTAAGCCCAGCAATGACAAGGAGAGGGTTTTGCATTCTTTGGATGTGGTTCGCTGTGTGAAGTACTATTTGGTGGCTACTTCCTCTTTTCGTAAGACTGATGCCCTTTTTGTGGTGCTCTCTGGGCCTAGGAAAGGTTTGGCTCCCGCCAAGTCTTCCATTAGTAAATGGATTCGCCAGGCCATTGTTGGGGCCTATTCTGCCAAGGGGAAAATTCCCCCTTTTCGTGTTACTGCTCATTCTACTCGTGCTGTTGGGGCGTCCTGGGCTTTCCAGCATCAGGCCTCTGTTGAGCAAGTTTGTAAGGCTGCTACTTGGTCTTCAGTTCACACTTTTTCCAAGTTTTACAAGGTTGATGTGCGGGCCTCAGCTGATGCTGTTTTTGGCCGCAAAGTTCTGCAAGCTGCAGTGGTTTAAGTGCATTGTTGCCTTGTTGTGGATCCCCGCCCTTTATGGACACTGCTATTGGATGTCCCACATGTAATGAATGTTTTGAAGCGGGGTGTGTGACATACTTAGAATAATACCATTTTGTGAATACTCACCTGTAAAATGGGTATTACGAGTGTGTCACACACCCCGCTTCACCCTGCCCTTTTGTATTCTGGATCCTTTATGGTGAACCTTTTTTAGTTTTCATTGGTTATAATTGGCTTTTCCTGGTCCCTTTACCTTACTGCTATCTTTATACTGGGGAATGAGTGGGAGGTCCCAGGTATTTATGGACCGGGAGGGTCTTACTTTTTTTTGACATCTTTGCAAGATCGCCATCTACAGGTCAGTATACCCACATGTAATGAATGTTTTGAAGCGGGGTGTGTGTCATACTTAGAATACCCATTTTACAGGTGAGTAATCACAAAATGGTATTTTTAAAATTACTCTGACAAAATAGCTTCTGTTTTTAAAAAGGAATAAAAATGAGAACACTGCCATGTGTATCCCTACACAATAGGGTGTTTAACTCTTTTTTTTTTTTTTATTTATTTTTTTTTTTTTTTTTTAATTTTATGGTGCAATTCAGCACCATATTTAGCTGTGATTTTTTAAAACATTTGGACTGCTAAAAATGCTGCTGTTTTGCACCAAGAAAAAAATCATGAAAAGTATTAGAGTAAAAAATAATTATTCAGGTGCTGAATCAACTGGCCTGGACAATGACTTTAAGGCTACATCTCCGACAATATGTTAGGCAGTGGTATGCAATGTTTTGAAACAAATGTTTTGGCTAGTGTTGATTTAAAGGGATAGCTAGAAATAACTTATTTGTCTTTGAGACATTTGGTTGCATAGGTTAGGGTGTTTCCTGCATTTCTAAATTTTGTTTCCCTCTTATTTTGTGCCCTTTGATTCTTAGGCAAGTTTGTCTGGGTGCTCCAGTTCTGGCTTTAAAGTGGACCAACACCCAGGATTTTGACTATCCTGGGTATTGGTCCACTTCCGCGGGGCTTATCCTTTAAAAAATTCCCGGGCCGATCAGGGGAGGGTGTTGGTCCACTTTAAGCCTCAAAGGTGGGGGTGGCATTAGACCATAGTGGGGTGCTCATTATTTTTAGTGCTTCTGCATTTCATTGCGCTCTGCCGTACACCTCCAGCATGCCTAAAGCTACAGTTTTCTACTTGGCCGAATAATTTTACAGATGTCAGGCTCTCGATAAAGGCGACAGGGTAGCTTTTTTTTTTCCTGCAATGGTGCTGACCAGTTCTTCAATCAACCTTCAGTGGACCAATAACTCCCTCCCCAGACGTCCTGATTGGCTGCCTCTCTGCAGCTATGAAACCCTGTCCTCCACTCTCTGGTCACACTGGCTGCTGGCAGACTGAGAACTTTTATATGCAAAAAAAATAGGAAAATCGAACACCCATAAGCGTTTCTGCATTTAAAAGAATGTCATTTTTAATGCTGGTGAAAGTACAGTACATCAAAATACAAAGTGAATGTGTATATACAGTTGGTGCAAAATATACATAGAAAGCAGATCACAATACATCAATAGATATGACCGCAGATATGTGGAAGCAAGGTAAGTATCCAGCTACTGCAGGGGAATAGTTGCCCCAAAGTGTGAGTCCACGTGGTAAGGCAGAGCAATATGCACAGGTTTCAAGCATTGAAATTGTACATGACAAAAGACAGTTGCCCATGGACTACATGCAAGATAACATACAATGAAATGCAGGGTATATGCGTATATATCAAGAAGACTTACAAAGTAAAGCAGCAAGCTAGGATACCAGGTGGATACAGAACAAAACACTTGACGTTTCGGACTGTTAGGGCCTTTCTCAAGAGATGCGGACCGCCTTTTTGCATATGCTTTGTCTCCCCACGCTATTTTCTTCTCTTTTTGCTTTATGCATTAATACCTTCTATTTGATTAGCTTGAATTGTGCTACAAACTTTGCTTAATACAGACTGAAGACTTTTGGCCTGCAGCATCTCTCACCCCCTTTTTCTGGTCACACTATGTGCAGTAATAACTAGAGGCACAAAAATGCACTTACTATGATATATGAAAAAAATAGTGTGGTTACATCACATTGATGTTGCCACACTCACTTTCTCCTAATTTTTTCTATGTATCTCCAATGCTCTAATACTTTTACTAATAACTAGGGTCCCTTATAAAACAGATTAAAGTTTGGGAATGTGCAACAGGCTTACCTTTAGTATAACTTTAAATATATTTTTGGCATAAAAGTGCCATTAGTGATCGGCATATAACTATTTGACCTAAATACTTTGTATTACTTTGTACTTTGTACAAAGTAATACAAGTATTACAAAGTAATACAAGTATTACAAGTATTACTTGTACTTTGTATTCTGTTATTGGTTATTGCCAAATATTTATTCCCCGGTATTTCTCAAGATGTTAGGAGTTGGTCTCTATTTGCTAAGATGTCATGTGAGCTGATGGAAGTATTTACAAAGCGATGAAAAGCCATTTGGCCACAGGCACTGTTAAGGTTGTGCTTAGGGCCATAAAAGCATAGGATGAGGCAGTGAATTAATGGTCATTCTCTAAAGCTAAAGTTAGGGGAGATGCCAGGCGTCTGCAGAGCAGCTGTGCTTGTCTCACACGCATTCCTTTGAGGATGCTCGCTGGATCACATATCCTCTGAACTCTGCAAAATATTGTTTTCTGAGATTTAAATGGCAGGTGTGAAAGGATAACCTGTGACTCAAGCTTATCCTTCAGCGTTTTGGAATGATACTTTATTAACCTAGTTTTACTTTGCCTAAGTAGGTTTGGGAACCTATTTACACACTACCTAAATGTTTGACATGTACAGGTATGCTAAAAACAAATAGGGCAACTTAAAATCTCGAATTAGAAATAAATACTTGTACTCTAAACAAAGCCACTTTCTACTTCAATCTTTGCATTGTGGCTGACCTCTGAAGGACACATCATGCTTCAGCTTTGAGTCATAAGCATGATCTGCTATGGTCAGAGACTTCTGTAAGCTCACCACGACTTACAAGACTCACTGACGCTGAGAGCACCAAGGAACAGAGTGGCCGAGTGTGTCTTGGAGGAATGAAAGGTGGGACAAATTTGGAGAGCTGCTTACAGCTTCTACCATAGACCAGGAGAGGCAGGCATCAGGTGAGCTGCTTGATACCTTTATATTGCCATTGGGCTTATAATTCTTAACAAAATAATTAGTACAAATAAAGTACCAAAAAAAAACATAAAAACAATTAAAACCCCCCAAAAATGAGTGGGAGTGGTGATAACCCATCCATAAATACTGAATTATTGTGCACAAATACAGAACATTTTTAATAAATGAATGATCAGTACTATATACTTTAAAAATAACTATTATATATAATATATAATATATATGTGCATAAAGTGGCAAGTCGAAAAAACAAAATCTACAAGTGCTGTGTAGAAATGGCAAAGTGATTGTGAGAGTTCGAACTCGAACTAATCACAAACAACCCCCCCCCCCCGCCCCCCCAAATGAATGGTGCCGAGCTACCTAAATGTACATTGCAGATAGATGAATATTCTGCAAGTAGGTAGGGCTCCCGTCTGATGCTACGTGGTGAACTAGCACCACTGTCAAGGAGATGCCTATAATCATTTTTAAGGGGATTTTAAACTGTTTTTCCGCAACAGACACCCATGTTAATAGATCTGTGGATGGATAAAAAAAATTGAGCAGATTGACTGCTGGAGTAAAAGGTGGGAACTTCTGCATACAGAGAACAATGCCCGCCTCTCTCCAGTGCTGGCTGGGAATTTTTTTTGAAATGGTCCGCTAGTCACATGTACATTACTGAATGTGCACATGTAAAAGAAATGTGTGCTAAAACATAAATCACTGTTTAACGATGAATGTTTATTTAATGGATTGACAGAGGATGCTCTGTATTGTTTATAGATGGATTTTAGTGCAACATTTGGATCAACGTGCTCATTAGCCATGTTTGACCGAACCGGAGAATTTAAATCAAGAACGGCGCGGATTGTATTCCTAGTTCAGTTAATTAACCATGTCTGATTAAATAAATTTGGAGCTTCTGCAAAAGAGGAAAGTCCATTTTGTCAGTGGATGTTGTTAATTAGACTTTTTAAATTAAGTCTTGATTAGATTTCAGTCAGTGGTGTTAGATAACCATGCACCTAGCATTTCTGTTGAACACAGATTTTTTTTTTTTATTTAACTTTGTTTCGCTTCATGTGCTGGGACTGTTAAGGAGCAGCATCAAGAAGCACATGGAAATTGATTTCTATGCCTTTCATAGATCCTTTGACACAGAGCTTTATTTTTATGCTTGTTCATGAAAATATATTTTTACGAATGAGCACATATGTTGCTTTATAGTATTTGTATGTATATATATATATATATATATATATATATATATATATATATATATATATATATATATATTCACACACAATTTGTTAGAATGTATACAGGTGGTGCGTAGAAGGACTTTACCCATCCTGTTAAGTGTGACTATATTTGGTATATGTCAAGACCATTTATATACTCCGCTAGTTCCACCTTTGTGGTAATATTTATCACTAATGCTGCTGGCATGTACTTATAGAATAAGAATATAGAAAACTCAAGTTACCTCCCTTATGTCTGTGAACTCTGAAGAAACTGTTAATTGGTGTCCTAACATGCCATTGGATGAAGCACATAATGCCCTACTACATTAGTCTTGAATGCTAAAGTCAGCTTTGTTTTCCAAATATCACATTTAAACCATTTTAGGAAGTAGAGGCAATATTGTGTAACCATGAGCAGATGATTTGTAGAGGAAATGAAAATGCTGACTATTCCCTTGTACATTTTGTCAATCTTTTTCATTTTTATACACTGTGAAGATGTATTGTCATTTATCCAAGATCGTTTGCTTAACTTGCTTGAAATACTTCTGTATGGCATATAACGTAGTATAAGGTGATATGGTGTGGTATCTATATTATGCTAGCCCTGATTTGGAAAGGAGGGTAAAGTTGTTGCTCCATTCATGGGGGGTACTGTAACCCAACTGCTGAGGTACTTGAGTAATTCGTCAGTGGCCCAGCTGCTACAGTGATTGGTGACTTTAGCGTCCCTTTTAGTGGCTTGTTCATTACTCCACAGGCTACGCATTTTCTAAAGTAGATGCAACAATTACAGAGTAAAAGTGATGTGGGTTAGGTAAGGGAATTCCTGTAAATATAAACCTAGCATCCATTAACATAATGCACACCCCTCCATGTCGTAAGCATAAATGCTGGCAAAATTCTTACTGGAAGCTCTGTAATGCTGGGTTTGGTGGCAAATAGTGCCCTGACCGCTGCTGCAATATCCCATAATCTCATAATTGCCTCCCCCTGTGCCATGTACGGCTGTGTAGGATACAGTAGCCCTCCCTAATCCACCTGCTCATTGGGGAGCACAGTTGGAAGATGCTCTGATCCTCACAGGGAAAGGGGTTGGCCATTAGCCCAGGCTGCTGTGTGCCACACAGAAGCACAAGGTGTAGGGGGATTATTATTGCTTATATAGTGCCATCATCTTCCATAGCGCTGTACAAAGTAGTAATTACAGACAGGGTAGAGACATACAGTACATAGACTATTACAAATGCAGTGTTAGAGTTTACAGTGAATATTCTGTATGCAAGATACAATAGGAGAGAGATCCCTGCCCTTGCAAGCTTACAGTCTAAGGAGGATGCAGATCATAATTTGCTCAGGAGAGATTGTAACAGCAGTAGCTGGAGGACTATTGACTAATCGCACATTACAGGCCATTTCTTCCAGTTGTGCTGGTTGATATGCAGAAACATGTTTTCTGCAGAGCGTTTCCCATGTGCAGCTTTTGTAGTGATGAATGCTGTATTTTTTGATAACAAGCTGTGTTTATTTAGCCCTCAACATGGACCACGTTTCTTGTATCCCTGTAGCTCCCCCAGCATCTTACAGTTGCACTGCCGGTCTGTGAACGGCCGGCGCGGGCACGCGCGCGTCAAGAGGGACGCGCGGGAGGCGGCGGCGGAGGAGCCGCTTGTCCGCGGCTTGTCCGTCGGTGCGGGGAGAGGTGAGTTCGGGGGGGTTTCACACAGCGGGGCACCCCGATCGGGGGTGCCCCACCGAAGTGGACCAAGACCCAGGATAGTCAAAATCCTGGGTCTTGGTCCACTTTAAACTCCATTACAACGCAGTGAAAGCATTGTAAATGCTAGATTTGGATAGTGCACATATCTGCGCTGTGTTGCGCAACATATTAAAAAAAAAAAAAAAGCTTTGCAGACGCCATTTTCAGCATAACATTGTAAAAGTGCAGGTCAATAGAAGTCTATAGCAACACACTTATAACTGCCTTGCGTTTGTGTTGCTATAGACTTTAGACCATTTACTTAGTATGCAAATGCAAACTAATTTCTGTGTTTTGATACACTGCACCTCTGGCATACTTACAAAATTCTTACTCTTAACGCAACTGAGTGGTGTGAACAGAGCCTGTAAACCCAAAGTCTATCATGGGACAGCAGGCAGCTCACCTGATGCCGGTCTTATGTGCCTCTCCTTAATTTCCTGCAGCACAAGGTAGAAGCCATAGCAGGGCTCTAAAGTTTGCCCTTTTTAATTTCATTCCTCCAGGGCCACCCAAAAAGGGCCTAACAGCCACTCATTAGTTATTTATATATAATAGGAGATTACACAGTTCTCATGGGTGATGAGGTGGGAGGAAGTTGCCATTTGCCTGTACAGGGACTTTAATAGCGTTTTTAAACCCGTGTATGGGCTAGAAGGTTATGGATTAATTTAAAACTTGTATTTAGGGATAGTAGTCCTAGATTGCATAATCTGTCATGACAGGTATTTTTCTAATTGTTCCAAGCATTGTGAATCTATCTGCATGACTGTATGTGAATTGTTGTTGGTAAAGCTTTCACTTTGGAGGTGATTATATACTGAAATACATTTGATTCTTTACAACTTTTTAAAAAGGCAGCACCTACCCCTGCATACTTTGCAGCCTATTGCTTGTCTAACCCCACAGTGAAAGTGTGCGATTTTCTGCCTTCCAGTTTGCAAGGCTATATATATATATATATATATATATATATATATATATAATATATATAATTTTTTTATTTTTTTTTATTTTCACCTGTTATGTTTCTATTTTCAATTGAGCAGTCGGTGTGTCTAATTGCTGTGCAATCAAATAAAGTAACTACTTGAAACCTAAAGTGAAAGGCAATCATCAGCTAAACAAAAATGAATTCACTAAAATGTAAGCATGCTTGAATATTGGAATTATTTCTTTTTGTGTTTAATTATAGGTGGCTGGCTAAGCAATGAAATTATGAATGTGACCCTGAAATACCATCTCAGCTTTGTTGCTGTTGAGTACTGGCATTGAGAGTACTTAGCAGCATTGTGCATTTCACTGATAATGGTTTGTGCCAGAATAGCTGTTAATTAGCTGCTTTTGTTTGATGTACAAAGTATTGGTTTCGCACTTACTTCCGCCAGCTTCTGAATTCAGTGGAAGCTTGAATTACCAGTTGATGCTACTTATGTGTGTACGCTTTATTGGTAAGCCCCTGAAGTAAAAAAAATAAACTGCCCCAGTAGTGTAGTTCTAAAGATGGCTAGTCCAGGCAAAAGTTGCATGCAGGATTGGTGCACACATTTTTGCTTATTAGATTGGAGTGTTTATGACCACCCAAATAGTTTAACCAAATATTGTGGAAATAATACAAAGAAGGAAAAAACCTGCAGAGTTGGATTCTCCATCCTGTAGAGTGAGTAGAGGAGTATTGTAAAACTATGGGCTGTTTGGACTAGATCAGGAGTTCACAACCAGTCGTGTATGGCAAGGCTTCAGACTGACCTTTAACCCCAATCTTATTTTTTTTTTTTAAAGAAACTGTCAGCAATTTGGTTGCTTCACATCAGCATTGATGTTTCATCACGACACTCCATTACGGAGCTAGAGCTTTTTTTTTTTTTTTTTTTGGCATCATCGTTTGTAATTTGCTGAATAAAGTACATTCTCTCATCTAAGTGTATGTGCATACACATGTGTAGACTGACCTTTATATACTCCTGTACATGCATACACCTAAATGCATATGCACCTATGTACAACTGCCTGCACACTAACATGCATGTATGTAGGCAATGATGTGTGCGGGTCGCACAAGCGTATGTACTTGTGTTTGCTTTTTTTTTTTCTCCCCCTTTTTCCTTTTCTGCTCCCCCCCTTTTTTAGGGGTTCCCCCATGTATGTCTGCCTTGATTCACCTCCCCCCAATTTTCAAATGTTGTCGCTTTATCTCTATTATGTTGTGGTTTCCTAAATTATTTTCAACCCCTCTAGTAATATATGCCTGTAATCGATTTCTGCTATTAGAGTAGTTTCATTCTTTGTCAGATCATATAGGTTCTCCATCTTTTGGGGTTGAGGTTCTGTCCATCTAGTTATACTTTTGCTCATTCATATGATTAGAGATTCTTTCCTCTTCTTGTTTTGATGTTGTGTCGTCGTCTTAAGTTCGGGAGTATAGTGGGATAAGAATGGTCTCTTTTAATGGTGATGACTCTGGTTGTTGTTTCTTGTATAATTTTGTTGGTGATATGCTGCACTCCCACCATACATTTTTGACCGTTGTAGTAATATCTGAAGAGACCTTTTAGGCTGAAGATTTTTAAGTGTCGGAGATTTTATGTTAGCCTTAAATAACTTTTCCTTTTTCTATTTGTCCTATTTCTGTTCCTAAGTCGGATTCCCATTTCTTTATATATCTTGTATCCTGTGATTTTGTTTTTATTGTTTTAGAAAGGAATAGTAGTAAGAAAGTGGTCTTGGGATTGAGTAATTTTTTAGAAATGTTGTATTTTGGTTGGGGTGAGTGGTGCCTTAGGTAAATTTAAGGTTTTGAGGTGATTCTCTGCTTACTGCACTTTCATATATCATTTACCTTCATGTTTCTTCTGTTCTGGTAGACTCCCAAGATGGATATCATTCTTCATGATTAGGTCACTTGCCATCCATTTGAAGGTACTGGAGGTGAATTTGTTCTTCTTGGGTTTCTTTATGTCTGGGTGTGGGAAATATTCAGACTTTCCTTTAATGTCCTTTAAAGGTAAGGTGGCATTACTGCAAATCTTGTATTTTATACTTTAAGGGGTGCAGTTCTGTCTTTAGCCAAATCTCGTGCTTATCTGTATTAACCCTTAAGTGCCAGCCTACCTTGAGATTTTGTCACCCTTTGTTGCCAGACCATTTTGCGCTCCCCATGTTCAACTGTGATTTTTGAAGGGATTTCCCAGGAAAGTAATATATTGTTTTTCCAGCAGAGCCTGGGCTTTAACATGAAATGTCTTGTTTGTCATTTTCTAAGTGTATTCTCAATATTTTGGGGTGAAAATGGTGCAAAAAAAATAAAAAAACTATTTTTTACAATTTGTAGTGTTTTTTTGTAATAAAAAAATGTAAGTTTGTCAATAAAATCTTATTTTGTGTGAAACCCCAATTTCTCCCGGTTACAGCAGTACCACATATGTATAGGTAGACACCCTTTCCTGCCCAGGAGACTCCCCCCAAACTGAAACAACGCTTTAGGAGATTTTCAGATAAAATACAACTATGCTATGCAATATGTGCACCTTGCAGTTTTTCAAGAAAAACAACCCTTTACATTTGAAATACCCCGACAAACTATATATTCTCTGGAAGTATACACCTCAAGCTTTCTAGGCGTACCAGGCTTGTTGACATAGGTGCAGTTTTCTGGAAGTAATCCCTCAATGTATTCTTTGGTTTCACAGGGTTTCCCTAAAAATTAATAAAAAAGCAGAATCAAAACCACATTTTCCCAAAAAAAACTATATGCAAACCAGAAAAAAACTGAAAATCTGAAAAAGCAACATCCCCCAAACAGAACAATACCCAGGATGCATGTCAAGGAGAGAGTTGCCAAACACCCCAAAGTAAAGCATGCGCATAACGGTAATTTTACTTCATAATTTCAGCTCTGCAGACAAAGTGCGCACCTTGTGCTTTTTCTACCAAAACCCTTTACATTTGGAATATCCCCGATAAACCATATATTCCCTGAAAGTACACATGTTAAGCTTTCTAAGCGTACCCAGCATGTTGTAGTGGGCTCATCTTTCTGGAAGTAATATCTCGAAGAATTCTTAGGTTGCACAGGGTTTCACAAAAAATTGTATAAAAAAGCTGAATAAAAAACACCTCCTAAAATATCAATATGCAAATAAGAAAAAACAAGCTAAATCTGAAAGTGCAAGGTCCCCCGAGCAGAACAATACCCAACATGCATAGGTACCTGTAACCTTTTAACTGCCAGCCTACTTGAGATTTTGTCACCCTCTGCTGACAGGATATTTTTCACCATTTTGCGTGATGTTTAACTGTGATTTTTTGCAGGAATTTCCAAGAAAATTGCATATTTTCTTTTTGTGGCAGTTTAGACTTTAACATGAAATGTCTTGTTTGTATTTTTTCTACTTTTTTTTTTATATATTTTTAAGTAAATAAGTAAAAGTATATTTTTTAAATTGTCTCCTTTATTTTAACAAAAACATTTATTTTATTAAAGAAAACCATATTGCACGTGAAAGCCCCATTTCTCCCGATTACAATGATACCACATATGTATCGGTAGCCCCCCGTTCCTGTCCAGGTGATCCCTTAAACTTAGAAGAGCACTTATAACATTTACAAATAAAATACAACTACTATCCACATAGTAAAGGGTTAAATAAAAAAAAATTGGTGTGGGGTCCCCATTCACAGGGGGGGGGGGGGGGGGGGGAGACACCATTTCTTGGGGGAATATAAGGTTTTTTTTGGGAGGCAGGTAATGGGGGGTCCCGAGGTTAATGGCAAGTCACCCACTAGCCGCAGGTAACTTGCCAGACCCCTGAGCTTTGTGAACTGGTATAGGGGTCACATGGACCCCTTACCAGTTCACAAAGGGTTAAAAGTAAAAAAAACACACGTACACACTTTTTCAAAATAACTTTATTAAAAAATATATATATTTTTTTTTTAATACTTGCCTCCCATCCATCCCTGTATCCCATGCTAATCACTTAGGCTTCTGCTCTCCTGCTGCTGCTGGAAGCCTTTTATACCTACTGGGTTACAGGTAACATAGGGTTAATTTTTTTTTTTTTAAATGACATAGGGTCCCCCCTCCCAGGGAGGGGGACCCCATTTTTGGCAAAAATGGCGTGAGGTCCCCCCTACCCAGCGTAACCAGCCAGTGACCAGATATGGGGGCTTGTAGAACAGGGCGCAGGGGCCAGCTTTAGTGGCCCCTGGCCCTGCCGGCTACAAGCCGTCATAGCCTAGGGCCACGGCTCTTCTGCCCCCCCCCCCGGGCTTTGGGGAGGCAGGTAATTTGGGTGGCCAGGGGTTAATGGCAAGTCACCTGCTAGTTGCAGGTGACTTGCCAGACCCCGGAGCCTTATGAACTGGTATAGGGGTCACATGGACCCCTTACCAGTTCACAAAGGGTTAACAGTATAAAAAAAATAACAGACAATTTTCAAATATGTTTATTAAAAAAAAAAAAAGTTACCTTTACTCACCTCCGATCTTCATATGCAGTGTCCCGCGGCGATCATATGCAGGTGACGGCTGGGCAGAGGAGGGGGGATGCAGGCGATCGGAGGATCGCCTACCTCCCTCCTCCTCTGTTAGCCGTCACCGGCATCTGACAGCTGAACTGCCGGGTGCCCCGATGACACATGATAAAATCCAAGATGGCGGCCGCCATCTGAAGCTGCGGCGGGAGGAGGGCTGTTATGCCCTCCTCCAGAAGACGGAAGAGCCGGGGGGGGTGATCGGAGCCCCCCCCATGAAGAGGAGAGGCGGCGGGAGCCGGCGGGCGCGGAGGTGAGTAACTTTTTTTTTTTTTTTTTTGGCAGGCAATCCCGGCGGCTGCTGAAACGGGGGGGCACCCTATTTTGGGCACTCCCCTGCAGCCGGAGGAGCCCCAATCAGCAATCGGAGCCCCTCTGGCTGAAGAGGAGACCCGGCCGGATTGAAAGAGGGGTCAGGTAAGTGACTTTTTTTTTTTACTGTTAGTGGAGAAAGTCAGGCACGTAAAATGTACGTGGCTGCCACTTAAGTGACGGAGAGGCAACCACGTACATTTTACGTGGCTGGCATTTAAAGGGTTAATCCATTTGGTGATATGTTGTAACTGGGAGGCTATGATATAGCATCTGAGGTTCAGGCACCCCAATCTGATCTGCTGCCATCTATACTTTACCCAATCTTTTTTTCCCATAATCCACAAAACTGCTTCACAAGCTATATATGAACCTGTTTGTTTCAAATACACAAAACCACACACACTGTTTTAGGTGACTGACAACAAATACATACCACCCAGTTGGTAATTAGAAAATGCAAAGCATGAAAAAAAGGTTTGGAACCCTTGATCTAGATGCAGTTGTTTAGCATATTTTGAATATTTTGCTCTGCATGAATCTACAAGCAACTATGGCATTTAAAAAATGTAGTAACTTCTCTTGAGGTGTTAGATGTTCTGTGGGTATTACACGTTTAACCTGTTTTGCCAATAGGCGCATAGCAGTAGGGGAAATGAAGGCTTTGAAAACTTGTTTAGTGGAAATTGTACCTTGTGATTGGTTAAGATGTGGTTGACCCCTGGGTTTGACATTCATGCACATATCAGTCAAGCTTTACAGAAACCTTGGGTAGTGTCATTAGTCATGAGATGCATTAAACCGCAGAAGATATAAATGAATACCACTTGAAACCTAATTCTGGATTATTAGATGGTTAAGCAATACATTAGATCAAAGTAGGCAATTAAGTGAGATTAACCAATTAAACAAAATAACTAAACTAACTTAACCGATATACATATATACAAATAATTCCTCTACATTTAGCAACATTTTCCCCTTGCACTAATCTCTTAAAGGGCCACTCCACCCCCTTCCTGCAAAAAAAAGCCCTGCCCCTCCAAATATCAATCCTGCTAATGTAAGAAGACACTCGCCTTTACCCTGAATCCACCCCCGCTGCTGGTGCTCTTTGCATGCATTCCTGTACGCCCATCCATGCAGCCTGTGTGGACCCCCCCAATTGCATGGTGTTAAACGCCTAGCCGGAGCGCCCGTGCCCAGCCAATCAGAAGGGCTGCAGGCACGGACAGCATGCCTCAGTCAGCAGAGAGGCTGGGGCTGCACTGGTTAGGCTCATTATGCCTGAGCTCTGGTCTAAACATTTCCTTTTTAGTTTGTTTTTCTTCCTTCCTCACCTGGTCAATACATTACACCGCAGTGGGCATTTTCGACACAATAATGTGTTTGCAAATGTGTCCTTCCTTTCTCTGGGCATTCTTTGCAGCTCAGACTGCTCTGTGTGAACTCGAGCTATTAGAAGCACAGTATAAGCAAAAGTTTTTTTTTGCTAATTTGCCTGGCTATAAATGCACAATTAAAACTGTGTATCAGCAGGGGTAAGGGCAATCAGTGTGTTCTGACGCCGAGTGTTACAAAATTGCTTCTGCTGTTCAAACAGATAATTAGTGTGTCATTTGAAACGTGCTTTCTGTGCATGTCAATGACTTGTACGTTTTACCTTCTATATAAGCCCAGTATGGGGAATAATCCAGGTAAAACAAAATGCTATTGAACAATCTGTGTAGTCATTTTGGATTTATTTTTTTAATTTTTTTGAAATCTTGTGACAAGTAGGGCTAACATAAATTTATAATCTTGGGGTATTGCTCTGCATAAACTAGATTTTAAGTTTTCAATGTCCTCTTTGATTTATGGTCCCTTGTGCAGGACACATTGCATACGCAGTCAATTATAGAGCTTTGCTCCCGTCTTAACTCATATTAATTAGGTTAATATTTCAACAGAGTTCCCCTATGCGCCAGGAATTACCTGCAAGTGATAATTGTATTTGCCTCTGTCACTGAATTATGCTGGGAATTTACCTGAAATCTTCCCGTGAGCCCCGATCAGGGAAAGCGTGTTTGAAACTTCTTTCAATTTAAAATGCTCAAATGAAGCATCGGCTGATTTGTGGTTTTGAGTTGTGTCTAGAAGGGCTTTGAAATTTGAGGAAACATCAAAGCTACGCTTTTTGCTTATGCAACTTTAAATGTTTTCTGTGTTGGGGGTTTTTGAAGCCATTGAGAGGTTTTGAAAGTGTAACTGCATACTTTTGTATATTTGTTCACAACGCTAGACAGAAAGGTAAAGGCTTTTCAAACTTTTTCAAGTCAGTCTTTCAGGACCTAACTCTGTATTTTTACCCTGGAGGTGAGAGGAGCTCAGACTCCTCATTGTGCTGGCTTATGAAGCAACCTGCCCCTTAGGCCTTCAGGTGAAATTTGCCCTTGGCAAGATGCATATCTTTCATAAGCGATTATATAGATTGTATTGACTCTGACTACCTCCCAAAATGCATTGCGCACACACAATTAAATGTGGAAAAGTGGTGCTGTGGCATATAATGGCATATAAAGAAAATAACTTCATATACTCTGTCCCCTGGACATTCAATACACTCTGCCTGCCAACTGCAGAATATCAGGGCTGGTATCATTGGCACAAGGCATTGCCAGTTTCCAGGAAGCCACTGCAGGCTAAAGTATCCCCCGGTACCTTGCAAGAGGGTGCACCTGCAGCCCCTGTAAAGAGCACAGAAGACCTATGTCTCTGGCGCTGTGAAGCATAGTGTCCATGGGAAGAGATTAGTATTGCTTTAACTGTCCTAGCACTCTTCAACTTGTCCTTTCTTGATCGGATGTGAAGTAAAATTTACCTAGCAAAATTGCTAAAAGGCTTTAAAGCAGGACAAAACACAGCGAGGCCAGTCCTGGAATCTAAAAGGTTCCAGGGCTGGCCTTCTCCTGGGGTATCCTATGTGATCCCCCCCCCCCCCCCCCCCCCCCGGGAGCAGCATACGTTTCCCCAGTCCAATGCAATGGCACATGTGTGGGCTCTCGTCCAGTTAGAGCAGTTTACTGTGTCATTCAGCAAACTGCTCTGATATGCAATGGGGAGCAAGAGCTGCCACATCCCCAGCATCCTTGGACTGTGTGCACACTCCTGTCCCAGCCTGGGACAAAAGCAAACGCTGCTGGGGATGCGGCCGCTCTCCATTGCAGAAAATCAGATCTGTTTGTGGATTTTTATATAGGCATGGCAAATGGCTCTGATTGGACGAAAGCCCGTGCCTATGCAGTTGAACCAGGGAAAAGTGAGCATTTACCAGCGAACTGGGGGGTTTCACACAGTGGGGCATGGGTCAACACCCAAGAGTCTATGAAAAAAAAAAAAAAAAAGTTTTGTTCCTCTTTAAAGATTTCTTAAAGCATCCAATATGACTGCTGACATTTAGAAGCAGCAGCTTGAGTAAGGCCTAGGTTGGGGAGCAACCCAACTTTACTGTAGCTTGATCTACAGAAAATTAGTTTTTACTTTCAGAAGTAAATGTACAAAAGCTGCCTGAAAAACGAAATACACGTTGACATACTCTTTACTAATATTGTGGTGATTGAATCAAATGGGAATACTGTAGCATATAATAACTATATGCTCTTTGCCCCATGTAAAACTCTTCACTACTGTTGCCTTTAATAGACTTTTCTCGTTTTCAACCCTTAAACCGGACCTTCAGCGTGTTTTAATGAAAAGCCCAAACTCTTAAACGGTTCCACAGCATCTAAAATTAATATATTTTACGTTTTTAGTCACTAACTTATTATTCTTTCCCACACTGGGCTGCAACTCTGTTCAGGAATTTAGGATACGGGCGCCGCCATCTTGACTCAGAAGCATCACACTTACTGAGGAGAGGAGAGTGGGATAAGGTACAGGGGGGCGGGTTATAGCTGTGTTTTGCTCACAGAGCAGAGCTGGGGTCAAGTAACGGTCAGCAGTCCCAGAATGCAGAGCAGCACAGTCAGGAGGCACTTCCTGTTTGCAGGCTGCCTGATAAGATGGCGGCTTCCATAAGCCGCCATCTTGGATGTTTAAAGGCTCATAACATGCAGTAGATGCAGGTAGGATGATTTTTAATGTGGACAATCTGTATGTACAGGGTATGGGAAAAGCATAAGATAGGCTCTTATTAAAGCGGACCTTCACTCTGAATATCATGTGTGACTGATTAATAAAATTAAAATGCATGTTAACAAAATGTCCTTTATATGCAATAGACTGTTGAAACAGTAGGTTACTTCCAAAAGGCTAACTTATTTAAGGGCTCAAATAGGTAAAACCGCATATGATCCAGCTGGCCCTGCACTGAGCTCACAGCAGGGGAGGTCAGCATTGGCTCCATCTGGTCTTAAAGCTACTGTAGCTCCCTTATCATTGAGAGCGCAATGGAGCCTGATCAAGCTTTAACTTATGCCCCATCATGTAAATGAAGATTCAATATATTCCTAGTATGTCACACACCCCACTTCCAAAGATACATGACACTTGGGAAACCGGCCTGTAGCGGGCGATCTGGCAGAGATGACATGGAAAAAGGAGCCCCTCCTGGTTCCTCCCACTATTCCCCAGTCTTTCGTCTCCGCAGTCGGCGAAGCAAGTCAGAAGATGACTCTCTCCTCCTTACAGGCAGCCGGGGTAGCTCCCGGCATTTTTTTATGTCTATTTCTGCCCGGACCTCTTTTTCTTTTAAAGATTAAGCTATAACAATATGCCTCCCAGCTTAGGCTGCAGGCTCGGGCAATGGTAGCTGCACCTCTGGGTGCATAGGGGAGCTAGCTCCCCCCCCGTGAGAACCCATACTAAGGGGTAGGCGGTGTCCGGGTTGGTGATCCCGGCTTGGGATGCCCTGTCCCTCTTGCCCTTTCACCTATTGGTGTGGGTCCCCCCCCCCCTGCAGTGTCTCACCATGCCCCTTGGGGGGAGGAGGGGGGAGTGGCCTTTCTCCCATAAGAAAGATCACATGGGAAAAGTGTGCGTCTGTGTGTGTTTTCAAGTGTTTTAGCACTGTTCAACAGGACAAGTATCGCAGGAAGCTCAGCTTGTGGCCATTGTTTATTTTCAGCTGGTTTAGGCTGCTGCTCCTCAGCTGGGGTTAAGGAGAGGGCAGGGCCGAGAGCTCTGCAATATTGGCTTCACTGGTGTTTTTTCTGGTCCGCCCCTCTACTTCCTGTCTCTCCCTCGCTTCTATGAGAGTTGTTTATCAGGACACGTGAGTTTTTGCCACTTGTGTTATATATTCTTATGTATATATTTACTCTGTGATTCACAAAATGGTATTTTTCAGTAGCTAGCTCCAGCTCTGTCTTGAGAGACAACACTTGGATTAGCACAAGCTGGGGTTTCTTTGTAAACACTCCCGTGTGCTGAGCTGCCTCACCAACACTTGTGTGCAAGCCTAACTGCTGCTAAGCCATTACTTGTGGCTGGAACAGCTGGCCTGTTGTCCAGCCTTCATTGGAGCCTTGACTCTGGATATGCTGGGTTTTGACTACTGAAGAAAATCTGTCTTATAGATACACAGATATATGTATTAGATCCGGCAATTGCGCAGGGGCTGCAGGCAGCAGTAGCGTATCTGTTAAACATGGCTGTCATCTGCCTAGTGCCTCCAGCGGAAAGGGGTTTGGGGTTTTACTCCAACCTTTTCACGGTACCCAAAAAGGACGGCTCTGTTTGGCCTGTCCTAGACCCAAGGAGACTCAATCAATTTATCAGTTTCAGAGGATTCCGCATGGTGTCTCTGCGATCAACGATCGATGCTCTTCGTCAGGGGGACTTCATGACATCCATAGACATCAAGGATGCTTATTTGCACATTCCTATTTTTCCGGGTCACCAGAGAATTCTCAGATTCTCGATAGAAGACCAGCATTATCAATTTGTGGCCCTGCCATTCGGCCTTACCTCGGCCCCAAGAGTCTTTACCAAAATGCTGGCCGGAGTGATGGCTATATTCAGGGTCCAGGGCATCCGCATTGTGACTTTTCTGGACGATCTCCTTATCACGGCCTCCTCCCTCGAACAATCAGAGTTGGACACCAGGATGGTGGTCTCTATGCTAGAGAGGTTCGGATGGGTAATAAGTTACCCCAAATCCTCTGTCCGTCCAGGGAAATTCCCTTCCTGGGCCTGATTCTGGATACATTTCAAGCCAGGGGTTTTTCTTCCTCAGTCCAAAATGGTTCTGATTCAGGACTTAATTCGTCTATTCTTGTCCAACCCTCGTCAGTCTATCCGTCTAGGGATGAGACTAGTGGGATTGATGGTAGGTGCATTCGAGGCAGTCCCGTTTGCCCAGTTTCACATAAGGACGCTTCAGCTCTTCCTCTTGGCAAAGTGGGACAGGTGCCCACTATCATTGAATCAGACTTGTCTATTGTCTCCCCATGTTTTGCAGTCCCTTCAGTGGTGGTTAATATCGCACAACCTCCAGAAGCATCAGTTCCAAGGATTGTGGGGGCCTCAGGAGGCTCATTCTCCAATCAATGTATTAGAGCTTCGGGCCATACGTCTTGTTCTACTTCGACTGACCCATTTCTTACAGGGTCTGCCAGTTCAGATTCGGTCAGACAACCGAACAGCTGTTGCATACATCAATAACCAGGGAGGGATGCCCTCCGGGAAGTGTCTCTGATCCTTCAGTGGGCAGAGATCAATGTTCCCTGCATATCAGCAGTTCCTCTGTCACAAGTGGGGGACTCCACAGTTGGACCGGTTTGCTTCTCGTGTCTCTATCCCAGGATCCTCTGGCAGTGGCAGCGGATGCCATGTCTCTGGTCTGGAAGGATCTGGGGTTCCTATATCTGTTTCCCCCATTCTCCATGATCAGCGAAGGTGGTGCGCAAGTTAGCACTGGAGGAAGCGCCAGCAATTCTGGTGGCGCCAAGGTGGCCAAGACGTCTGTGGTACGCAGACGTCACAAGGCTGGCAGTGGATCGGTTCCATCTGCCTCTTCTTCCAGATCTCATCACTCAGGGACAACTTTGTTACCCCAATTTACAAACGCTGGCTTTGATGGCATGGCTGCTGAAGTCTCCATCTTGAAAGAAGGTCTTTCTGATGCGGTTATTCAGACTCTTATTAGAGCTAGGAAGAAGTCTTCCTCTGTCATTTATTACAGGACTTGGAGGTCCTATATTGAATGGTGTGAATCCAGGGCTTTGCCCTGTAGAGTATTTTCTATTCCTAGAATTCTGGAATATCTGCAACAAGGTCTGGATATGGCTTCATCCTTTGGTTCTTACATTCCTTGGATATAGTTCGTTGTGTTAAGTATTTAGTTACTACCTCGGCCTTCTGCAAGACGGATGCCTTTTTTGTTGTGCCTTCTGGGCCCAAGAAGGGTTGTGCTCCTGTCAAATCTTCCCTTAGTAAGTGGATACGTCAGGCCATCATTGGGGCCTATATGGCTAAGGGGAAAGTTCCCCCTTTTCGTGTCACCGCTCATTCTACTCGTGCTATTGGAGCTTCTTGGGCTTTTCAGCACCAGGCTTCTGTTGAACAAGTTTGCAAGGCTACGGCTTCGTCTTCTGTGCATACTTTTTCTAAGTTTTACAAGGTTGATGTGCGGGCCTCAGCGCATGCTGCTTTTGGCCGCAAAATTCTGCAAGCGGCAGTAATTTAAGTTATGCATTATTCCTTGGGGATCCCCACCCATTATAGACACTGCTATTGGATGTCCCAAGTGTCATGTATCTTTGGAAGTGGGGTGTGTGACATACTAGGAATAATACCATTTTGTGAATACTCACCTGTAAAATGGTTATTACGAGTATGTCGCACACCCCACTTAACCTGCCCTTTTTGTTCTAGGGATCCTTTATATGGTGATTATTATTATTGAATATAATTGGCTCTTCCTGGTTCTCACTGCTTTTTAAAAAGACTGGGGAATAGTGGGAGGAACCCGGTACTTATGGACCAGGAGGGGCTCCTTTTTCCATGTCATCTCTGCAAGATCGCCCTCTACAGGCCGGTTTCCCAAGTGTCATGTATCTTTGGAAGTGGGGTGTGTGATATACTCGTAATAACCATTTTACAGGTGAGTACTCACAAAATGGTATTTTTGCTGCCTACCAAATACTATAGATCTTTTGAGGTTTTCTAAATTCTATCCTCAAATAGGGCAACAGTTGACTCAAGGAGCTACAAACAAATGTTTGTTCTTCACAACCTATTTCTCCTTGACTTGGCAACTAGCAGTTCCAGAATGAATCAAACCATCTTGTAACAATGTTTAAATGTCCTACATATCATTGATGCATTCACTTGTTTTCTCTTAATAGCCTGATTAAATGCCTGTTGGCTTTATTGCATTTAAAAGAACTATCTAAAAATGGCAAAATATTGCACACAGCCAAGACCTTTCTTTGCTTGAGGAAAAAAAAGGTGTGCGGCAGAGATGCGCTAATGATCCTGGAAATTTTATGTAGACAAGCTGAGTAAGCGGTTGTACAACAAATAGTTTTGGCAGCCGAACTTGTACTAGATTAAACTGTGACTGCACCGATTGTGGCCTGATGGTTTTCCGGGACGACAAAAAAAAAAAATTATATATAGCTTTAGTAAACAGAAATCTGATTAGTTGCCGCAGGTTGCAGCACGTGTTTTTTCCAGTGTTTGGACACCTTCAATAAAAAAAGCCCACTTCGAATTTACGATGACTTGTTTAGCAATCTCTGTAAGCGGAACGATACCAAAGGATTTCTTTCTTTCTTGGGTTTTGTTCCCCCCTGAATATAGATCTGTGTATCTCCTGGGATTGCCATAAAACTTGCCTCCTTTGGTTTCCACATGGGCCGCTCAGCCAATCAGTTGCACTCATCCAATCCAGGTTTCCTATGTGGAGCATCCCAATTTAGCATGCCCCATAAGAGGCCACCACCCCTAGCTTTATAGGCTAAAGGGTAGTTGCTCCTCTTTAAATGCTGTCCTGCTGTTTTTTTTTTTTTTTTTTCGTATTTTTCAGGCAGTTTTTTTTTTTTTTGTAATTTAAGGCCTGTAGCAAGTAGCACCTAATACATAGGGTTTATGCAGGGCAGCCATTGTTTGCAGTCCTCAAAACAGAAAACTTTCATAGCTTGTAAATAAAATCTTTATCGACCACTTTTAGATGTAAAATGACTTGGGCACAGGCTCATTTCAGCTCATTAATGTGTTTTTTTCTTTTTTGTTTGTATTAGGAGGAGCAGAATAGAGGAAAACCTAACTGGGAGCATCTGAATGAAGACTTGCATGTATTAATAACAGTTGAAGATTCCCAGAACAGAGCAGAAATTAAGTTGAGAAGAGCAGTTGAAGAAGTGAAAAAATTACTGGTCCCAGCAGTAAGTACACTTTCGTATTTATAGTCCATTTAAATTATTGCATCGCTGAGCCCCCTGTCTGGGGGAAAAAGAATGAAAGCCTGTTTTTCCTCTGCAGCAGCTTCCTCCATTTTCTTATGCTGCAATATATACTGCGTCTTGGGATCGGATCCCCCACTATCTGGTACAGAGGGAGCATGTCGAAGTTGCTGTGTGGAAGATGTGCGCCGTTTGCTTTCCATTTTTGTATCCATGGACATCAAAGGTTTTCTGCAGATTACAATAAAACAAAATATGGTCATGTGACCACCAGTAACCATTTAGGTTTGAGGCCTTGACTATCTAAAACCTCTAGAACCTGGTCTGAATATATAATATACTGCTGGCCAGTAAAGCGATAACAGTCCAAATAATTTATTGTACAGAACAGATATGAGGAAGATTCAATAATATAATTGGCCTGCATTTCATTAGTCTTTGACCCATAAAAGGGAAGGCAAACTGTCCGGTCTTTTGAAGGCTGGTTTAATGATTGTCCGTTCAGTGGCAGTGTGAGAATGTATACTCCTGCAGCTCTCTGTAAACTAAAGGCGCTTTAAACACTTGTGTGAAGGATAGTCTAGAAATTCCAATGGGCCTCAAGCAAGCTGTTAAAGAATTGCTCCGTTTTTGAAGCAGCACGTTAAGGTTCACTGGGTATATGTCAGTTAAAAGGCGCTTCAGGTACTATTTTTCCTACAGTGTGGTGTAAAGTGTCTCGTGGGCCCCGGGCCTACCAACCAATACTGTGTAATGTTTGTTAGCAGTTCTGTCTTCTAAAACTGTACACTTGGCACTATCATTTAACTGGGATTCTGAAGACACTCTCTCCCCTTCCAGTCAGAATGCTACGATTTTTCAGTGGGAAAAATAGCAGCATTAAAGTGGTCTTTGTCTTTTTGTGCTCAGTACTGCTCTGGTGGCCCATTTTTCATTGTAGTTTATTAGAATTGTAATTCTAAAAATAATGAAATGGTTTTACACAGCTGCTCTTTTTAAGGCAAAATAATAAAATTTGTTTTTAAAGTGGACCAAAACCCAGTGGCTGCTTGATTCCCTCCACCCAGGCCATCCAGATTTGGGATGTCCCGCTGTGTACACAACACAACTTCTCCCCCGTTCCAACGGTGCATGTGCGAGCAATGGCCACTCCCTGGTATCAGAGTGTGTGCCATGCATTTCTGAATGCTAGAAAGTAGCGGTTGTGCGGCCACTGGCATGCTCGGGTCCGCTCAGACGGGACTGGAGCAGAGGCTATTTGTAGATGAGTGTGCAAGAGTGGATCCGAGCTCGCTGATTGGATGAGAGGCCGTGTATGCGACGTAGGATTGCGGATTGGGGTGCCCCGGGGGGGGGGGGGACTTTAAACTACGTATTGCTTACTGTCGCTGGCAATGGACACAAATACACATCATGCTAGCACTGCATGGGGATGCAGACAGGTATGTAACACATCACCGTACCCTGGTGGTTATCTTTTTTGTAGTGGAGCCTAACATATTCTTAGTATACAGTACGTCCTGCTTCAGATATAGTACTCACTATCGGGTATTACTCCGCCAGATGGCGCTGGACTGCAGAGACTTCGAAAACAGGCTCCTCCCGGCCCCTCAAATACCCAGGGACCTCCCACAAATCCCCAGATTTTCTCTGCAGTCTTGACTGCTAAGGACGAGAAATGGCTCTCTCTACTCGCAGGTGAGCAGGGCTATTAGCCTGCGGCCCTGTAGGACTATTCCCACCCGTTCCATTAGTTATATACCTCCCAGCCTTGGCTGCGCTGGTCGGGTGATGGTAAGCAGCACCACTGCTAGGTGCTTAGGAGCGCTGCTCCACCGCAATCCCCCACCAAAGGGTAGGCGGTTCAGGCTTATGGTGAGCCTCTATGGGATGCCCCTCCCGCACTATTGCCCCTGCCTATCGGTGGGCCCTATTTAAGTCCTCCCTCATTCTCCTCCTGGTAGCCTTCGGGGGAAAAAAGGGGGGGGGGTTGTCGGTATGTATGCTATGCATTTACGTGTTTTAGACTTATACTTTATTTCAATTGCCTTGTGTCAGCCGCCGCGCTGTCTTGCTTTAGTATGACTGTATTTGAAAGTGCCTCCGCCGCGCGCCTTTTTTTTCTGTCACTATGTTCCGCGCTTGGCGGCGTTACCTCAGGCGCTCCGTCATTGGCTGCTCGTCATGTGCTGGCTTCGCGCTCTTCGGCGGGGGGGGGGGGGGGCGCCTATGGCACATTCCGCGTCATTGCTGATTCTGGCCCGCCCCTCGAGGTTTGCCGACGCCATCTTTGTCTGCTTGGCTGGCTAATGCGCGACGGACCCCTACCTACCGCGGTCCGTAAGTGCCCTCGTGAGCGGCTTTATTATCTCATTTTTATTGCTCTCTGCTTACAGGCCCCTTTTATATTATGTATTTCAGGCGGGCAAATCCATTGGCTTCTCCCGGCCCTCTTTTAGTTTGCTAACTTGTATAGGCCTAGTGTAATTACTCCCACTCCCTAGCGGGTTATTGGGGCATCCAGGGTTGCTTTATAGCGTTAATCCCTATCGGCCTATAGCGCCGCTATAATCACCATATGGAGGCATCTCAGGATAATGTGACCGGGGTTCCTTCGGGACAAGCCCGGCTGTGTGTAGCGTGTGGGCAGCCTCATGCTGACGCTGACAAGGCGCGGGTCTCTGTACCCTGTGCTGAGCAGGTGCTTGCACTGCAATCTGGCCTTCCAGTGGCTGGGCCTGCAACTCATATCACTTCACCTACCCCTCCAAGCTTAAATCTCACTCCTACTGAGTTGCATACAAGTGGGGATTCTCAGCCTGATGTGTCTTCTAGACTGGCTACTGTTGAGCAGTTGATTGCTAAGACCTTGGCGCGTAAGGCCCCTGCTAAAAAGCGGCACTTAACGTCTAATGTCACTCTTTTTCCTATGGAAACAGGAGTTTTGGGCTATACCCCTTCGGATGAAGGGGATCTTTTCTCTGACACAGGGTCATCTGATGAGAGGCCAAGGGGTCATGACGATTCTGGCTCTGACCCCTGGACCCCGGATGACACGGACAGATTGCTGACCCAGATTTTTGAGGTTCTGTCCATTTCTCCCCCTGTTGCAGCTCCCAGGCAAATGGGGGAACTCTTCCATACAGCTAAATCATGTTTGGAATTTCCCGAGCAAGCACATTTCAATAACCTGGTGCTCAAGGAATGGGAGCGCCCTAGTAGACTTCCCGGGGTACCTAAAGGTTGGGATAGGAAGTATCCCTTTCCTGCTGATGTGGTAAAGTGTTGGCCATCCCCTCCCGAGGTGGATGCCCCGCCCTGCGGGATGCTGAGGACCGGCGCATTGACCAGCTGGAGTCCCATACCTTTGCATGTGCGGGGACAGCGCTGCACCCGGTCTGTGCTTCTGCCATTACCGCTGTGGCCACTAGAACCCTTATCAGAAATATTCTTCATAGTGCCCCTGATGACTTGCCTTGTGAGGTGTTCAATGCACTCTACAGTTGTGATGTTTTTTTTAATTTTGTCCTCTCTGCCTTGGATGACACCATTAGAATGTGTGCCAGGACATCTGCCCTTGTGGTGGCTATACGCTGCTCGGTTTGGCTATGCCAGTGGGCTGCTGACAACGCTGCCAAGAAGGCCCTCACTGGGTTTCCCTTCAAAGGACTACGCCTGTTTGGGGACAGCCTGGACCTTTTTGCTAAGGGAGGCAGGTTACCCCAGCGCAGGCGGCAGTCTCGGCCCTTTTGGGGGGAGAGCTCCTTCTCCTCCCCCTACCGTGGTGCTAGACAAGGGAGGGGGGTTTCCTTTACTGGGGCCCAGGGAGATTTCTGGGGTAGGGGCAGAGGACGTGGGCGTCCTGGCTCCTCCTGGGGCCCCCAAGGCAAAATCCTCTCCCAAGCTCCCTCAGGCATGATGGGGCGCCCTCACCCATCCGGGTGGGGGGGCGGCTTCAGCACTTCGCTCACGTCTGGAGGCTTCATGTCTCAGACCGGTGGATTCAGGAGGTAGTGTCCACCGGTTACAAGATAGTTTGCTGCCTGGCCGCCCCCAAGATTCATCAGATCCCGGATTCCCCAGGACCCTGTGTCAGCTCAGGAGCTAGTGCAGGCAGTGCAAGGCCTCCTGGAACTGGGGGTCATCTGCAAGGTCCCTTTAAGAGAAAAGGGCAGGGCCTATATTCCAACCTATTCACAGTTCCCAAAAAAGATGGTTCTGTCAGGCCCATCCTGGACTTAAAGATCCTCAACAAATTTGTCAGGAGCAGGCGCTTTCGCATGGAAACTCTGCGCTCTGCCATCAGTTCCCTGCGCCCAGGGGATTTCATGACTTCTGTGGCCATCAAGGATGCTTACCTTTATATTCCTGTCTTTCCAGGTCATCAAAGGTTCCTCAGGTTCGTTCTCGAGGATCAACACTACCAATTTGTGGCATTGCCCTTTGGTCTCACCTCAGCTCCCAGGGTGTTCACCAAGGTGCTGGCTGGCGTGATGTCTCTGCTCGGGTTTCAGGGCGTCCGCGTGCTGCCTTATCTGGACGACATTCTCATCACCTCCCAATCTCTGCGTCAGGCAGAATTGGATACTCTGCTGGTGGTGTCCACCCTGGAGTCATTTGGATGGGTGATCAACCACCCCAAGTCTTCACTGTCCCCCTCCTTGGTGACTCCATTCCTAGGAATTAATCTGGATACAGTTCAGGCAAGGATTTTCCTTCCTCAACAGAAGGTGGACGGTCTCATTGCACAGGTCCAGTTCCTGCTATCTTGTCGTCATCCCTCCATCAGGCAGGGAATGCTGCTGGTGGGCCTAATGGTGGCGTGCTTCGAGGCGGTCCCTTATGCTCAGTTCCACATGAGTCTTCTGCAACTCCACCTCTTGTCAGTATGGGACAAGGATCCTGCGTCCCTGGACCAGGTCCTTGTGCTTTCCCCCCTAGTCAGGCGGTCCCTCTCGTGGTGGCTGGACTCCAGGAACCTGTTGGGCAGATCCTTTCTGGCCCCCTGCTGGGAGACGGTCACCACAGATACCAGTCTGACAGGTTGGGGGGGTTTCTGGAGGTCCCTGCAGTTCCAAGGGAGGTGAGGTCCTCAGGAGGCCCACACACCTATCAACATTCTGGAACTGCGGGTGATCAGGTTAGTTCTGGCTCAGTTGACTACTCACCTTCGGGGCCTGCCTGTTCAGGTGTGCTACGACAACCAGACGGCAGTTGCCTACATCAATCATCAGGGAGGGACCCGGAGCAAGGGGGCCCTCCAGGAAGTGTCTCTTATCCTGACCTGGGCGGAGACCAATGTTCCTGCATATCAGCTGTGTACATCCCGGGGGTGGAAAATCTCCTGGCACACTCTCTGAGCAGGGGGACCTCTCGCCAGGGAGAATGGTCCCTATGCAGCAGGGTGTTCCAATCTCTGTGTCACCGTTGGGGCCAACCAGATGTTGATCTGTTTGCGTCCCGTCACAATCACAAGCTACCGGCCTTTGTCTCCCTATCCCAGGATCCTCTGGCCTTGACCACGGATGCTCTAGCAATGTCATGGCAGGAATTTCAGTTTCTGTATGTCTTCCCTCCATTCCCCCTGCTGGGCAGGGTTCTGCGCAAGATTGCTCTGGAAGGGGTGCCAGCAATTCTGGTGGCCCCCAGGTGGCCAAGAAGAGTGGTTCGCAGACGTGGTGCAGCTGGCAGTAGATCAGTACACTCTGCCCGTGGTGCCAGACCTGCTCACTCAGGGCTCACTACGCCATCCCAATTTACAAACTCTGGCTTTGATGGCCTGGCTGCTGAAACCTCCCATCTTGATGGAGAAGGGGCTTGGCTGCTGAAACCTCCCATCTTGATGGAGAAGGGGCTGTTTTCCTCGGTTGTGGATACCTTGATTAACCCTTTCAGTGCCAAGCCCGTAGATTCTACGTGCTCGCTTCCACTCCACTTAAGTGCCAAGCACGTAGAATCTACGGGCTTGACTTTCCCCCCTGACAGTAAAAAAAATATAAATCAAAAATACTCACCTGACCCCTCGTTGGATCCGGCCGGGTCTCCCCTTTAATTTGGTGCCATCCGATCCCCCGTGGGGGGTCGGATGGCTCCAGGAGAGCCCCCGGAATAGGCCCCCCCCCCCCGTTCGGCAGCAGCAGCTGCTAAATGTAAAAAAAAAAAAAAATGACATTTCCTTACCTGAGGCCGCGCTGTCTCCCGATGGGTGTCCTCTTCACTGGGGGGGCCTCCGATCGCCCCCCCAGCCTCTTCGGTGGCGAGGAGAGGGCAGAAATTGCCCTCCCCCCCCCCCCCCCCCACTTCCTGGAACGGGTCTGCTAGCATGTTATGATGTCACCAGCAGCCCTCTTAATGCCGGGACGTGAGACAGACAATCAGTCTGCTCGTGTGCCTGGAGGAGGGCAGATGGGGAGGAGGAGAGGGCTGAGATCGCCCCCCCCTCCTCCCCAGGCTCTCTCCTTCAAACACACGAGCAGGCTGTCAGCGGAGATCGCTGGGGGACACAGGATCGGAGGTGAGTAAAGTACAAAAAAAAATAAAGATCTTTTATATCTTATGTCTCTGTGTCTTTTTATTTAACATGTAACCCCTTGTGAACTGGTAAGGGGTCCATGAGACCCCTTATACCAGTTCACAAGGCTGGGGGCTGGCATGTCACCCGCTTGCCGCAGCGGGTGACTGGCCATTAACCCCCGGCACCCCCAATTACCTGCCTCCCCAAAGCCCAGGGGGGGGCAGAAGAGCCCGGGCCCACACAGGCTATGTGGGCTCGTAGGCTGCAGGGTGGGGGGGCCGCAAAAGCTGGCCCCCCCACTCTGTGCCTACAAGCCCCCATAGCTGGTCCCGGGCTGGTAATGATGGGTAAGGGGGACCCCATTTCATTTTTTTTTTGGATTTTTAAGGGTTTTTAACCCTTAAAATTCCAAAAAAAAATGGGGTCCGCCCCCCTGGGAGGGGGGACCCTATGTCATTTTTTTTTTTTTTAATAAACTCTTTGTTTTCTGTCATCCAGCAGCTATAAAAGGCTTCCAGCAGGTGAGCAGAAGCCAGTGATCGCCGAGGGACACAGTGCTCCAGGATGGATGGGAGGTGAGTACAGTGTAAAAAAAAAATTAATAAAATATTTTTTTCTCTTTTGTGTGTCTGTGTTTTTTTTTACATTTAACCCCTTGTGAACTGGTAAGGGGTCCATGACCCCTATACCAGTTCACAAGGCTGGGGGAGGTGGCAAGTCACCTGTGACTGGCGGGTGACTTGCCATTAACCCCTGGCACCCCCATTACCTGCCTCCCCAAAGCCCAGGGGGGGGCAGAAGAGCCCGGGCCCACGGGCTATGCGGGCTTTGTAGCCTGCAGGGCCAGGGGCCACAAAAGCTGGCCCCTGTGCCCTGTTTCTACAAGCCCTGCATAGCTGGTCCCGGGCTGGTTACTTTGGGTAAGGGGGACCCATGTCAATTTTTTTGGGGATTTTTAAGGGTTTTTAACCCTTAAAAATCCCCCCCAAAAATGGGGTCCCCCCCCCCAGGAAGGGGGACCCTATGTCATTTTTTTTCTCGATTTAACCCTTTGTAGTGTGGATGGTATTTGTATTTTATTTGTAAATGTTATAAAGTACTTGTTTCAGTTAGGGGGGTCTCCTGGGCAGGAACGGGGGGCTACCGATAAATATGTGGTACCGTTCTAATCGGTAGAAATGGGGCTTTCACATGCAATACGGTTTTCCTTAATAAAATACATTTTTTATTTGAAATAAAGGAGTCAATTTTCTAAAAAAATGTTTATTTATTTATTTTTTACTTAATAATATTGTCAAAAACAAAATAAAATTTACAAACAAGACATTTCTTGTTAAAGCCTAAACTCTGCTGCAGAAAATATATGTATAATTTTCCAGAAAATTCCAGCAAAAAGGGCGCAAAACATGGCGCAAAACATGGCGCAAAATGGGGAAAAATGACCTGTCAACAGAGGGTGACAAAATCTCAAGTAGGCTGGCAATTAAAATGGTTAAAGGTAGCTATGCATGTTGGGTATTGTTCTGTTCGGGGGACCTTGCGCTTTCAGACTTAGCTTGTTTTTTCTTGTTTGCATATTTATATTTTAGGAAAAGGTGTTTTTTATTCAGCTTTTTTATACATTTTTTAGGGAAACCCTGCGCAACCAAAGAATTCTTTGAGGGATTACTTCCAGAAAGATGAGCCCACTACAACAAGTTGGGTACGCTTAGAAAGCTTAACATGTGTACTTTCAGGTAATATATGGTTTATGGGGGATATTCCAAATGTAAAGGGTTGTTTTGGTTGAAAAATCGCAAGGTGCGCACTTTGTCTGCAGAGCTGAAATTTTCAAGTAAAATCACTGTTACGCACATGCTTTACTTTGGGGTGTTTGCCGACTCTTCCCTTGACAGTAGCAATGCATGTTGGGTATCGTTCTGTTCGGGGGATGTTGCTTTTTCAGACTAAACTTGTTTTTTCTTGTTTGCACATAGTTTTTTAGGAAAATGTGGCTTTGATTCTGCTTTTTTATCCTTTTTTTAGGGAAACTCTTTGCAACCAAAGAATACAATGAGGGATTACTTCCAGAAAACTATGGGCACATCAACAAGCCTGGTACGCCTAGAAAGCTTGAGGTGTGTACTTCCAGAGAATATATAGTTTGTTGGGGGTATTTCAAAAGTAAAGGGTTGTTTTTCTGGAAGAACTGCAAGGTGCGCATATTGCATAGCATAGTTGTATTTTATCTGAAAATTCCCTAAAGCGCTGTTTCAGTTTGGGGGAGTCTCCTGGGCAGGAAAGGGTGTCTACCTATGCATATGTGGTATCGCTGTAACTGGGAGAAATTGGGATTTCACACGCAATAAGATTTTATTGAAAAACTTACATTTTTTATTACAAAAAAAACTACAAATTGTAAAAATGTATTTTTTTTTATTTTTTTTTCACATATTTCACCCAAAAATATTGAGAATACCCCTAAAAAATTACAAACAAGACATTTCATGTTAAAGCCCAGACTCTGCTGAAAAAAACAATATATCATTTACCTGGGAAATCCCTGGAAATCCCTTCAAAAATCACATTTGAACATGGGGAGTGCAAAATAGTGCAAAACGGTCTGGCACCAAGGGTGACAAAAACTCCAGGTAGGCTGGCAGCGAAAGGGTTAAGGCTAGGAAGAAGTCTTCCTCTTCTATTTATTACAGGGTTTGGCATGCTTACATTGACTGGTGTGAGTCTAAGTCTCTTCCCTGTTGTGTGTTCTCTATTCCCAGGATTCTGGAGTTCCTACAGCATGGGTTGGAGATGGGGCTCCAACTTAGTACTCTAAAAGGTCAGGTTTCTGCCCTGGCTGTTTTCTCCCAGAAGTCCTTTTCTCAGCATTCTCTGATTAGGACTTTTTTTCCAGGGGGTGACTCATGTGCGTCCCCCACGTAAGACTATGGTGCCTATTTGGGATTTGAACTTGCTTTTGTCAGCCTTGCAGGGTGCTCCTTTTGAACCGGTGCAGGATGCTTCCCTGGCCATCACACTCAAGGTTGTTTTTCTGGTGGCTATCACCTTAGGTGTGTGTCTGAGTTGGCGGCGCTTTCCATTCAGCCCCCCTACTATGAGAGACACCAGGACAAAAGTGCACAAAAGGAAGACCGCACCAACTTTTTTGCATACAAGTCAGTGTGCTAACTACCCGGGATTTAACCAGACAAAGTCTGTTAGTCAATAGGAGAAGAGCGGGGGGTCCCACACACCTCCCAAAAACCCCTACAAAGTCAGCAGCACTACTATAACGAATACAATTATAAGCTTTATTAATACATATATCTACAATTATTTACATGAATGATGCTTGAGGACAAATTAAAAGCATTTTAAAAAAACATGTACACAACACTAACAGAGGGAAGGGGAAGGGGAAAGGGAGGGGCAAAGGCCAACACTGCTCTACACAACCTGGAGGGGCTCTAACAAATGATGATCCATGGGCTCCCTACACTCTGTACTAATGGAAAATACTGTCTGCTCTGAGAAATGTTGCTACCCACTAGTGCTAACCTAAAGTAATGAAGTGCAATGTGCTTATAGAATACTTATAATATATCAAATACACAATTAATAAAGTGTGCATGTATATATACAGTGCAAAAGGTTTTTTCTTTTTACACACATTAAGAAATAATAAATTATTGTGCAAGTGAGCCAACCATCCTACAATAATTGATGAAACCTATCTACAACAACAATGAGGACCCACCGGGTGAAAAATAAGCAGGCAGTAAACATCAGCAGCAATAATGATAAAGGGGAAAGCACTCATCTCTTGGAGCAGACTCACATGAACGACCCCCCCCCCAAAAAAATACAACTCTGTGAAGTACTCACCTGTAGAGTTGGTATTATATGCAGACAGCACGACATGCAGACAGTACGTCCTGCTCCAGACATAGTGTTAGTGTTGTGTACATGTTTTTTTAAAATGCTTTAATTTGTCCTCAAGCATCATTCATGTAAATAATTGTAGATATATGTATTAATAAAGCTTATAATTGTATTCGTTATAGTGGTGCTGCTGCCTTTTGTAGGGGTTTTTGGGAGGTGTGTGAGACACCAGGACAAGGTGGTGTTTTGCTTCAAGCCAGATTTTCTGCTTTTCATTTGAATCAGGACATTGTTCTCCCTTCATTGTGCCCTAATCCTAGTAATTGCTAAGGAGAGGGTTTTGCATTCTTTGGACCTGGTTAGGTGTCTGAAGTACTATCTGGTGGCTACTGCACCTTTCAGGAAAACTGATGCTCTTTTTGTAGTCCCTTCTGGTCCCAGGAAGGGTTTGGCTCCTGCCAAGTCTACTATCGGCAAATGGATCTGTCAGGTGGTGATTCAGGCCTATTCTGCTAAGGGGAAGAATCCTCCCTTCCGCCTTACTGCTCATTCTACTCGTGCTATTGGTGCTTCTTGGGCTTTTCAGCACCAGGCTTCTGTTGAACAAGTTTGCAAGGCCGCTACTTGGTCTTCTGTTCATACCTTTTCAAAGTTTTACAAGGTTGATGTTAGGGCCTCAGCTGATGCTGCTTTTGGCCGAAAGGTTCTGCAGGTGGCAGTGGTCTAAACTGTCTGCTGTTAGCTTTGGGGATCCCACCCTACTTTGTGGATACTGCTATTGGATGTCCCCGATAGTAAGTACTATATCTGGAGCAGGACGTACTGTATACTAAGAATAATACAATTCTGTGATTACTCACCTGTAGAATTGATATGAGTATACAGTACGTCCTGCTCCACCCCACCCTTGGTTTTGCATTATCTTGGATCCCCTGTATGTTGATTGTTATTGTTAGTTAATAGTTTTGGTTGTTTAATTCTCCAGGCTTCTTGTTAACTGCTTTTCAATGCTGGGGATTTGTGGGAGGTCCCTGGGTATTTGAGGGGCCGGGAGGAGCCTGTTTTCGATGTCTCTGCAGTCCAGCGCCATCTGGCAGAGTAATACCCGATAGTAAGTACTATATCTTGAGCAGGACGTACTGTATACTCATAATATCAATTCTACAGGTGAGTAATCACAGAATTGTATTTTTCCCTACAATGCCTTAGATTTCTGTGGCCTGCACTGCACATAAATATAATCCTTTCCCATGAAGATATCTTGATTGTGGAAGGGGCCCTAATGCTCACCATAAGTCATTTTACCAATCCTATGTATCCGCCTTAAATATTGGCACCCAGTCTATATTATACCTATATCACCCTCATATGTGGGCAGAATGAGATGGCAGCCAGCTAACGCCCTCCCTTCAACCTGGATAGGAGTACCATGGCTTGACATTTTTTATTAAAACTATAGCGTAAAACTAGGAGCAAAAGTTATAATGGCCCTTAATTTACAGTATAAACTACACACTGCAGGTAACTGAGAATAAGCTGCATGTATAAAACAATGATGTGATTAATAGGGGACTGGGAACATGCTATCCCCCTTTTTTTTATTTTTTTTTTTCTGTTATACAGAACTATTCAGCAATACAATACAGATTTCCTAGTGAGGGATGATCTAAATAAAAAAGCTGCACTTACCAGTTCTACTATGGGTAGAATTAATTAGGTGTATGGCTGCAGAGATCTTTCTGAATGCCTGGCCTGCTGCCACTAGGAAGATGGCTTATAAGGAAAACGAAGGCTGGCTTCTAAGGAAAACAAAGGGTGGCTTACAAACTACTAGGGAAGCTGAGAATTACCCGTGGGCTAACATGACTAAAAATGCAGTATAATGGCACATATGCTCAGACAAAACAAACTCGCTGCATTCAATTTGTGGCCTTAAGCTTTATCTCAGAAAGTCATCCCTAGGTACAGACGTTTACCATAGAACTATGGCTATAATAATCGAATCTAATAGAAAACGGTGGAAGCATTAAACGGGCAATTAACCATTAATTCTGACACTGGAGGATGTGGTAGTATAGCACCCAAGTTTGCAAAGGTCTTGTTACATCATTTATATTCCCTCATGGACCCTAAGCATGAGAGAGCATGTTGTCGGATAAAATGTGGATGGTCTTTGTGGCAGGTATTCTTTTGCTAGGTTACCCCACCTTTTGGCATTGAGAATAAAAAGACTTTATGCCCTGGCCCCAAAGGCTGCCCCTACAAGTCTTTGCTCTGGCACCCCATACTTACAGCTTCCTTGTTCTATGGCTGTGACTACCTGAACTCAATCCTGAATGGCTGCTGGCGGGCAGCCATGATTGCTGTATGAATGCAACTGTCCACCTGTCATGTGGGGCCAGGTCCCGGTGATAGAAAGAGGTAAGTAAGAGCTGCCAACATCCCAATCTAGTTTTCCAGTTTTTATAAAACTGTTAGCTTATATTCCAAGTATACAGCACGTCCTGCTCCAGAAGAATCCTTACACATGGGTAATACATCCACAAGATGGAGCTGGACTGCAGAAAACCGCTTATGGCTCCTCCCGGCCCCATATAAACCAGGGACCTCCCACAAATTCCCCAGTTCTTATCTGCAATCTGGGCTGTGAAGAATAGAAGATGGCTCTTTATGCTGCGCAGGTGAGCGGGGCTATTGGCCTGCGGCCCTGTAGGACTATTTCCACCCGTTCCAAGCCCACTGCCTCCCAGCTTAGGCTGCACTGGTTTGGGTGAAGGTAGGCAGCACCGGGGTCTGGTGCTAAGGAGCGCTGCTCCAACCGCAGTCCCTGTCCTAAAGGGTAGGCGGTATAGGCCCGTGTTGAGCCTCATGGGATGCCCCTCCCGCTTTCTGGGGTCCCCTTATTCCCTGTCCCCTTAGTTGGGCCCTGTCCGTTAGGTTGGCTGCTGCTCTCCCTCCTCGCTTTTTACTGAATATCGCCACCGCCGCGCTTGTACTGCGCTCCGTGGGGGCGGCGGCGATATCGCCTCAGGCGCTGTCATTTGCTGGATACATCAGGTGGGCACGTTTCGCTCTCTTCGGGGGGGCGTGCCTTGCGGATGACTTTTTACCTCATCACTTCGTCCGTGGCCCGCCCCTCGAGGTATATGTGGGCGCCATTTTGACTTTCTGTGCTGCGTGGCTGCTATCTACCTACCACGGTCCGTAAGTGCCCCTGTGGGGTGGCTCTTTTTTGTGCGGATTTATTTGAATTATGCTTATGGGGATGTCTGCTTATGTCTTTCAGGCGGGTCAAACTTTTTGTGGTTTCTCCCGGTCCTCTCCCCTTGATTTAGCGCTATCCTATATTGGAGGGCTATTGTACTTGTATATCTCCCACTTCCTTAGCGGGCTCTTGGGGCATCCAGGGTAGCTATATTTAGCGTTAATCCTATATTGGCCTGCGGTGCCACATTAAGCACCATATGGAGGCTTCTCAGGATAATGGGCCTGGGGTTCCTTCGGGACAAGCCCGGCTGTGTGTTGCGTGTGGGGTATCCCCTGTAAGTGATGTCGGGGTGTGTGTATCCTGCGCCCAGCAGGTACTTGCGCTGCAGTCTGGGTTACCTGTGGCTGGGCCTAGTGCTGCCCCCCTCTGGCTTCGCCTACCCCCCCACGCTTACATCTGACTCCTAGTGAGGTGCATACCAGTGGGGAGTCTCAACCTGATTTGGCTGCACGGGCGGTCAGCATTGAAACGCATATTGCTGAGCCTGCCCCGCGTAAGGCTTCTGCTAAGAAACGGCATTTATCACCTGCTGTTTCTCTTTCCAATGGAGGAGGAAATTTTTGACATTACTGGTTATACTACCCTGGAGGAAGGGGAATTGTTTTCTGATTCAGAATCCTCTGAGGAGCAGCCTAAGGTTTATGGTGATACTGGGTCTGGGGCTGACCCATGGTCCTCGGATGACAGACAGGCTTTTGGCTCATATTTTTGAAGTGCTCTGTATTTCCCCTCCTGCCGTGGCTCCGCAGCAGCAGGGTGAGCTTTTTCATACAGCTAGACCACGCTTGGAGTTTCCTGAACAAACTCACTTTAATAATCTGGTGCTCAAAGAATGGGAAAGGCCTAGCAAGCTCCCTGGGGTGCCAAAGAGTTGGGATAGGAGGTATCCCTTTCCCGCTGAGGTGGTTAAGCGTTGGTCATGTCCTCCTGAAGTGGATGCACCTGTTCTGGGGCTGTCCAATACATCCGTCACGCATTCCCCTGACACTACTACTCTGAAGGATGGTGAGGACCGGCGCATGGACCAGCTGGCTTGCCATGTTTTTGCCTGTGTGGGGACTGCGCTGCACCCGGTTTGTGCCTCTGCCATTACAGCTGTTGCTATTAAAGGCCTGCTCAAGAGTCTCTTAGATGGGGCCTCTGATGACGTGGGAGGAGAAGTGTACGGTTCTCTCCTGCTTTGCTATGAATTTGTTGCATATGTTCTGTCTGCTATGGATGATACCATTTGAATATGTGTGAGAGGACATCTGCTCTGCTGGTGGCTATACGCCGCTCTGTCTTGCTGCGTCAGTGGGTAGCTGATAATGCTGCTAAGAAGGCTCACTGGCTTTCCATTTAAGGGGCTGCGCCTCTTTGGTGAACGCTTGGACTTGTTTGCTAAGGGCGGCAGGTTACCTTAACATAGGAGGCAGTCCCGGCTCTTTCGGGGTACAGGTGCCTTTCTCCCTTCCTTCCGTGGTTCCAGAATTGGACGAGGAGCCTCCTTTGCTGGGGCCCGCGCAGATTATTGGGGAAGGGGCAGAGGCGTTGGGTCATCTGCCCGGTGCCTTTCAGGGAAAGGGGCAGAGGCTTCTATTCCAATCTTTTCACTGTCTCCAAAAAGAACTGGTCCCTCAGACCCATCCTGGATTTAAAGCGCCTCAACAAGTTTGTCAAATTCAGGCATTTTCGCATGGAAACCCTGCGCTCTGCAGTCAATACACTGCGCCTGGGCATCTTCTGTAGACATCAAGGATGCTTACCTTCATGTACCAATTTTTCCAAGGTAGCCTTGCCTTTCGGTCTCACCTCGGCTCCCAGGGTCTTCACCAAGGTACTGGTGGGAGTAATGGCTCTACTGAGATCTCAGGGCATTCGCCTTCTTCCTTACTTGGATGAAATTCTCATCACTTCTCAGTCCTTCCAGCAGGCAGAGCTGGATACCCAGAGGGTGGTGTCCACACTGGAGTCTTTCGGCTGGGTGATCAACCACCTCAAGTCTTTCCTGTCCCTGTCCTTGGTGAGGTCCTTTCTGGGCATGACTCTGGATACGTCTCAGGTCAAGATCCTTCTCCCTCAGCAGAATGTGGAGTGTCCAAGCTCAGGCCCAACTTCTTCTGTCTTGCCCTCATCCCTCCATACTGCAGGGGATGCAGCTGGTGGCCCTGATGGTGTCTTGCTTCGAGGCGGTTCCATACGCTCAGTTTCATATGAGACCTCTTCAACTTCACCTCTTGTCAATATGGGATCGGGACCCTGTGTCCCTGGATCAGGTGTTTGTTCTGTCCCCTCTGCCCAGGCGGTCTCTCTGGTGGCTGGACTCAAGGAACCTGTTGGTGGGCAGATCCTTTCTGACCCCTTGCTGGGAGATAAGTCACCACGGATGCCAGTCTGACCGGTTGGGGGGGCTTCTGGAAGTCCCTGCAATTCCAGGGTCAGTGGGGTCCTCAGGAGGCCCACACTTCTATCAACATTCTGGAGCTAAGGGCGATAAGGTTGGTTCTTGCTCAATTGACTCCACACCTTCGGGGTTGGGCTGTTCAGGTCCGGTAACTGCTTGTCAATACTGGGGAATTTGTGGGAGGTCCCTGGTTTATATGGGGCCGGGAGGAGCCACAAGCTGTTTTCTGCAGTCCAGCGCCATCTTGTGGATGTATTACTCATGTGTAAGGATTCTTCTGGAGCAGGACGTGCTGTATACTTATAATACCAATTCTACAGGTGAGTAATCACAGAATTTTATTTTTATTGCATTTTCAGTTTAATTTTGTGTTCCACGCTATAGAATAATCATGGGATGGTAGTTGAAGTTGGATTAGATATGTACATGTAATAGTTACAGCTCCAAATTAGTTTTGATCGTATAACAATTAAAGGAAAAAAAAATCTTAAAGCGGACCTTCACCCTGAATAAGAACCTTATGTTTCCCACACCCTGAACATACAGATTGCTCACATTAAAAATCATTCTACCTGCATCTACTTACTGCATGCTATGAGCCTTTAAACATCCAAGATGGCGGCTCATGGAGCATCAGGCAGCCTGCAAACACAAAGTGTCTTCTATGTCGCTTAGCATTTTGGGATTGCTGTTCTTTCCCTGACCCGGCTCTGCTCTGTGCAAAGCACAGCTATAACCCCCTGCACTTCTGCTCCACTCTCCTCTCCTCAGTATTTGATGCTTCTCTCTCCTCTCCTCAGTATTTGATGCTTCTGAGTCAAGATGGCGGCGTCCGTATCCTAGTCCTGAACAGAAATGCAGCCCAGTGGGGGGAAAGAATATGTAACTAAAATTTAAAATGTATTAATTTTAGATGCTGGGAAATATTTTTTTAAGGGTTTGGGCTTTTCATTAAATCATGCTGAAGGTCCGGTTTAAAGTGGTCATATTGACAGTAATTTGGTGCCTAAAATATGTACTTGTGCACGGTCCTATGTTTAAACCCTAATAACATGTGGGAGTGTAGCCATCACTACAGAGAAGGTATTTAGACATTTCAAATGACACACACTTCCATTCAGACATATATTCAATCTCACAGCTTCTAATGCTATACTTTGTCCATAAGCCTGCAACGGTGACATCTGCTAAATTGTTTTTTTTTCTTTTCAGCTTTTCTTTTCCAGTGTGCGAGAAAGTCATTTCTTTTTCTGTTCCTGCAATATAGACATGACACTGTGGTATTTTCTTTGATAGCAGAAATTTGAAATTAGAGCTCACACACCTACAGATTAATGTATCAACACAACGAGATTGAGCTGCTTCTTTGCGAAGCTGAAAGCGTATTCTTTGAGGAGATTAAAGCTACAAAAATACAAGGGATAATGGCATGGTACTTT
Organism: Gastrophryne carolinensis; assembly: GCA_027917425.1. Taxonomy (NCBI): domain Eukaryota; kingdom Metazoa; phylum Chordata; class Amphibia; order Anura; family Microhylidae; genus Gastrophryne; species Gastrophryne carolinensis. Next base: position 311,125,094 of record CM051237.1, read on the forward strand.
TGTTGCCTCTGCAAAAATCCTTTTTAACCATTTGCAGGGCTAAGCCAGATATATGCAAAATCTCCCATAAATGTTAGGCATATTAAAATTGGGGGGGTATTGACACCGGGCTAAATGGTCAAGGTTTGTCTGAGCTTGGAAGTACTATGTTTGGCAGACTTAATATTCTGTTTACTAGCACAGATTAGGGAAATATACTAATATATGCGTGGCAAACATGAAATTGTTTCAGAATGTAAACGGTTGGTCCTTTTTAGGCAGTAGCAAGTTTATGGCTAATTTGACCAAGGTCTCTTCTTACTGTTTTCTTTGTGGTACAAGGTACTATGAGGAACATACCTTTTTGTGGAGATTCTTAAAGAATAAGTCCACTTTCATTGGCATTTTTGAAAGTGTATATTATTGTGTGCCAAAAGAATGTCCTCAAGGTGCTGAGCTTGTCTAGCTATTTGGTTTTCTTAGGTTAACAAGAGAGAACTCAGACACTGCTGGGCATGTGCAAATGTCTGAGGCCGCTCACCTCTGCATTTGACATAGTAGCAGTGTTCTTTGTGTACAGGGCTCATTTTCCAAATGTACAACACGGCCTGTTTCATTCAATCATTACTTCTGGGTATTCCGCCACAAGGTGGCGCAGTTGACTGCAGAAGACTTGTGGCTCCTCCCGGCCCTATAAAAAGCCAGGAATCACCAATAGACCCCCAGTGTTTCTCTGCAGCCAAGCGGGGCAACCAAGCCTGCGGCCCTGCAAGCCTATTTCCACCCGCTTCCGGGCCCTCTTGCCTCCCAGCCTAGGCTGACGGATCGGGTGATGCGGCTGCGCTCGCCTTCACCCTTGGTCCGTGAGTCTTTCCGTGGGGATACTTGTGGGGGATGTGCTGCGGGATACTCGTGGTGCTTTTTATATTATGTCTTACAGGCGGGATAGCAGTGTTTTTGTGGTTTCTCCCGGTCCAGTCCCTCCCTCCTGTCCTTCTCAGTGGCCATCCTGTGGGGGCATCCCGGGTGGCTTTTCTTAGCACTCACCTTTTGCTGGCCTATTGTGCCTGTGATAATCACCACATGGAGGCTTCTGGGGATAGCGAGCTTGGGGGCCTCTAGGGGCAGCCTTGGCTGTGTGTCATGTGTGGGGCATCCCCTTTGAGTGGTGGTGGCGCGGTTTGTGTGCCACGTGCCCAAAGTAGTATTGCGGATCAGGCTGGGCCAAGCGCTTCTCTTTCAAGTCCTGTGTTCCCTACGGCATCTCCTGGCCCTCCATGCCTGCATTTAGCCCCCAGTGAGGGGGATACTAGCAGGGGGTCACAATCAGATCTGGCGCTGCGCGTGGCCAGCATTGAGTGGCAACTGGCCCGACCGGCGGCGGGCAAGGCCTCTAGCAAGAGGCGACACCTTGACGCTGCGTTGTTCCTATTTGCCGAGGAGGATGAGGGCCTTGATGTGTATGGCGGGCGTGACTCCCCGGAGGAGGGCGAGCTTTTACGTGGCTCGGACTCCTCTGGGGATCGCCAGGACGGTTACAATAGTGACCTAGGGTCCTACTCTGATGAGGATACTTGGCCCCCGGATGATACCGATAGCCTCTTGTCGGCGGTTTTCGATACATTAAACATCGCCCCCCCCCCCCCCCAAGGCGGCGAAGAAGCAGGACAAGCTCTTCCGCCCTGGCAAGCAACGCTTGGAGTTCCCGGACCAGGGCCATTTCTCAAATATGGTTCTGAAGGAGTTGGAACGTCCGAATAGGTTACCCTCGGTGCCCAAGTGGTTGGATAGGAGGTATCCGTTTTCGGAAGATTTGGTTAAGCGCTGGTCGTGCCTTACTGAGGTGGACGCTCCGGTCCTGGGGCTATCTAACACTTCGGTCATGCCATCCTCCGACACTACCACGCTGTGTAATGGTGCGGACCGGCGTATGGATCAGTTGGCTTGTCATGCCTTTACCTTTGTGGGGGCCGGTCTGCGTGGCGGCCATTGTGGCTATCGCCATTAAAATGGTCAGACGTCTTGCTGAGGCCGCCTGGTCCGGTAAGAATAGGGAGGATTATAAGGACCATTTGTTTTGCTCTGATTTTATTGCGTTTGTGCTGGCTGCCATGGACGATGCTGTCCGACTTGGCGGTAGGGCCTCAGCCCTGTTGGTAGCTATGCGTCGGTCAGTTTGGTTGCGTTAGTGGGCTGCTGACACTGCCGCTAAGAAGGCTCTCACTGGGCTTCCCTTCATGGGTCTCCGTCTTTTTGGTGAGCGTCTGGATGCTCTGACCAAGGATGGTAGGCTCCCCCAGCGTAGAAAGCAGGCTTGGCCCTTTCGGGGCGGCTCCTTTCGTCCTTAAGGGGAGGTCGTGGCCCACCTTTCTCAGGTAGCCGCAGAGACTCTTGGGGCCGAGGGTAGATCCCGCGGTTGCCCCAGTCTCTCTTGGGGGATCAAGCCCAAACCCCCTCCCAAGGCCCCTCAGGCATGAGGCGGCGCCCTCGCCTGACCGGGTGGGGGGACGGCTTCGGCTTTTTGCTCACGTCTGGAGGCTTCACGTCTCAGATCGGTGGATTCAGGAGGTGGTGTCCTCCGGTTACAAGATAAAGTTTGCAGCTTGGCCGCACCCAAGATTCCTCCGATCCCGGATATCCCAAACCCCTCGGCTCGGGGACTGCGTCTGGCCGTCCAACGTCTTCTGGTGTCAGGTGTCATTTGTCAGGTGCCTCTTCAGGAACAGGGTCGGGGGTTCTACTTCAACCTGTTCACGGTGCCCAAGGACGGCTCCCTGAGGCCCATCCTGGATTCAACAAGTTTGTCAGGTTCAAGCACTTTCGAAGTTTGTCAGGTTCAAGCACTTTCGCATGGAGACTTTACGCTCGGCCGCAAAGTTCTCTTCGGCCGGGCGAGTTCATGACCACGGTGGACATCAAGGATGCCTATCTTCACGTGCTAATCTTCCCAGGTCACCAGAGGTTCCTGAGGTTCGCTCTAGGGGATCAACACTACCAGTTTGTGGCCTTGCCGTTCGGTATCACCTCGGGTTTTACCAAGGTGCTCGCTGGCGTCATGGCTCTCCTGAGGAATCAGGGCATTCGCATCCTTCCTTACCTGGACGACATTCTGATTGCTGCTCAGTCTCCATCAGGCCGAGAGGGATACTCGGGTGGTGACGTCCACTCTCGAGTCCTTCGGCTGGGTGATCAACTATCCCAAGTCTTCACTATCTCTGTCTTTGGTGAGGTCCTTCCTGGGCATGACGTTGGATACTTCTCAGGTCAAGGTATTTTTCCCTCAGCAGAAGGTGGAGGGATGCAGGCACGGGCCCTGCTGTCGTGTCCTCACCCCTCCATTCGGCAGGGGATGCAGTTGGTGGGCCTCATGGTGTCTTGCTTCGAGGCGGTTCCCTTTGCTCAGTTCCACATGAGACCTCTTCAATTGCATCTCTTGTCTTTTTGGGATCGGATTCAGGAGTCCCTGGATCAGGAGTTTGCTCTGTCCCCTCCGGTCAGGCAGTCTCTCTCCTGGTGGCTAGACTCGAGGAATCTTCTAGTGGTTGTCACCACGGATGCCAGTCTGACCGGCTGGGGGGGGGAGTTTGGCAGTCTCTGAAGTTCCAGGGTCAGTGGGGTCCCCAGGAGGCCCACACACCCTTCAATATCCTAGAGCTGCGGGCGATCAGGTTGGTTCTCTCCCAGTTGACCCCCACCTTCTGGGACGTGCTGTACAGGTCCGCTCGGACATCAGTGCATACATCAGTCATCAGGGAGGGACCCGGAGCAAGCGAGCTCTCAAGGAAGTGTCTCTGATCTTATCTTGGGCGGAGGAGACTGTTCCCTGCATCTCGGTGGTTTACATCCCAGGGGTCGTGAATCAGGAAGGCGGACTCCCTGAGCAGGGGGACGTATCGCCTGGGGGATGGTCCCTCAGCATCAAGATCTTTCACGACCTGTGTCGCCACTGGGGTCAGCCGGACGTGGACTTGTTTGCTTCCCATCACAATTACAAGCTTCCAAGATTTGTCTCTCTGTCAAAGGACCCTCTGGCCTTCGCCACGGACGTGCTAGCATTTCCTTGGATGGAATTTTGGCTCCTCTATGTATTTCCTCCCTTTCCTCTGCTGGGTCGGGTGCTGCGCAAGATTGCCCAGGAGGGGGTACCGGCCATTCTGGTGGCCCCCGCTGGCCGAGGAGGGTATGGTTCGCGGACGTCGTACAGATGGCAGTAGATCGGTTCGTCCTGCCAGACGATCCAGAGCTTCTCATGCAGAGACAGCTGCGCCATCCCAATTTACAAACGCTGGCTTTAACGGCCTGGCTGTTGAAACCTCTATCTTGATGGACAAGGGGTTGCCGGCCTCTGTTGTCGATACCTTGATTCAGGCTCGGAAGAAATCCTCGTCTTTTATCTACTACAGGGTCTGGCATGCTTACATTGCTTGGTGCGAGTCCAAGTCTCTTTTTTTTTTTTTGTCGGGAATTTTCCATTCCCAGGATTCTGGAGTTTTTACAGCATGGTATGGATTCCGGCCTTCAACTTAGTACTCTCAAGGGACAGGTTTCGGCTCTGGCAATATTTTTCCAAAGATCTTTTGCCAATCACAGACTTGTTAAGACCTTCTTCCAGGGGGTTACTCATGTGCGCCCGCCACGTAAGCCTCTGCTAACGGTTTGGGACTTGAATTTGGTGTTGTCTGCTCTACAGGGTCCTCCTTTTGAGCCCTTGTGCAATGCTGCGCTGTCCATAATGATTCTTAAGGTGGCCTTTTTGGTCGCTATTACTTACACACGGTACATCGAGTCTCTGAGCTGGCGGTGCTTTCCATTAAACCTCCTTATTTGGAGCGGCATCAGGATAAGGTGGTCTTAACCCGGAATTTTTGCCCAAGGTTGTATCTGCCTTTCACCTCAATGAGGACATTGTCTTACCTTCCTATTGTCCTGCCCCTGCTAATTCCAAGGAACGGAACCTTCATTCTCTGGATGTGATCAGGGCGCTCAAGTATTATTTGGTCACCACTGAGCCTTTTTAGGAAGTCTGATTCTCTTTTTGTTCTTCCTTCTGGTCTTAGGAAGGGCTTGCCTCTCATTAAATCTACTATCAGCAAGTGGATTAGACAGGTGGTGGTGCGTGCTTATTCTGCCAAGGGGAAGGTACCCCCTTTTCGGATCACTGCTCACACTACCAGAGCTATTGGAGCCTCTTGGGCTTTTCAGCACCAGGCTTCTGTTGAACAAGTTTGTAAGGCCGCTACTTGGTATTCTGTTCATACTTTTTCTAAGTTTTACAAGGGTGAGGTTAGGGCCTCAGCGGATGCTATTTTTGGCCTTAAGGTGCCTCAGGCGGTAGTGATCTGAACTTCTTGCCGTTACTCATTGGGGATCCCACCCTACTTAAGGACACTGCTATTGGATGTCCCAGAAGTAATGATTGAATGAAACAAGCCGTGCTGTACACTTGGAAAAATACAATTCTGTGAATACTCACCTGTAGAATTGATTTTACTGTGTACAGCACGGCCTGTTTCATCCCTCCCTTGTTATCGTTGCCCTTGGTTGCCTCTTTATGGTGATTGGTTTCAAGTTAGCCTTTTTAGGCTGTCTATTCTTTGCTTATGTTTTATCTCCCGGCTTCTTGCATAACTGCTTTTCAACACTGGGGGTCTATTGGTGATTCCTGGCTTTTTATAGGGCCGGGAGGAGCCACAAGTCTTCTGCAGTCAACTGCGCCACCTTGTGGCGGAATACCCAAAAGTAATGATTGAATGAAACAGGCCGTGCTGTACACAGTAAAATCAATTCTACTGGTGAGTAATCACAGAATTGTATTTTTTTTCTTTTCTTGTAGGTCTTGGAGTACAGTTGCTAATGGCAACAATTTGGACAGACATCCTTTTATCCCCCAGTAATATACACTTATTGAAGTGTAATTGAAAGTGGATAACGGTTTTGGATGCATTTTGGCCTTTGAATAAACGCTGCTTTTAGGTTTGGTTTAGTAGACTGCTGATACTCGCTGCCCCCTCACCCTGTGTGCCAGGACCCCACGCTCTGCACTGTGGAGCTGCCCTGCAGCTAGACATTTTTGAAAGGCTTTTATATTCCACAATAACAGAGTTAATGTTACTTGATTTGAATAATTTAACAGACTTTAGGCATTGATTCAGTTTGCTTTTTTCCTAATTGATTATTTAGCCCTATCTTCTATAGCGCTGTACAAGGTAAAGTGGAACACCACCCACTGTGACCAGCCCTGTAATCTAAGATACCAGTGGCAGCTGGGGGGATCCTGAATAGACCCCTCCCCCCAGGCTTTGTCTGCCCTACGCAGAGCTCCCCTGCTTCTTGGCGCTGGGATGTGAGCACACCCTGCGTGGACTGGGGATGTGTCCCCTGATTGTCGAAGCTCTGCATGTAAACAGAACCCTCTGCTGAGCATTAAATATGCACTGCGTTGTCTCCTTAGAAACTGGGAAAGGCGAGTTTTTAAGGGTGTTCGGGGGGGGGTTTCACGCAGCAGGGTATTACAATTAATTTTGTGCTAACCTACTGTATGGCCCAATGGATCTAAGCCGCTCCATAAAATTAGAAAATGAAAAGCTGTAACCCCACACCCTGTCTTCAGCTGCCATTAGAAGAACTGTTGGAAAACCACATTACAATTGTAATCATTGAACAACAATTCGTTGTCATGATGGGTAGAATTTTAAAGAAAACAAATGCTGCTGATGCTTGCCGTTTTTACCCTTTATGTAAAAATGTTCTGCTTCCTGCACCAATACATTTTGACAATTCCCCTTGTTGAATGCAAATGCAAGGCTGTTCCTGGCTGGCAATTTGGGCCCTGGGCCTGTGTTTTTGTTTTGTTTTTCAAGTGGGAATTTTCTCTTTGAAAACTGATCTTTTTAGTTTGGTCCTCTTGATCAGCTTTCTGCTTTAGTTGCCTGAAGGATGATTAGTGGCTGAATGGGTTTACTACGAAGCTGAAGTATATGATTTTCTGTCTAGGAGAAACGCAGCTAGAGGAACAGCTCAAGCGTTTGGGCATATTGTGTGTCTGCCAGCAAAATATATATGTGGGCGGGAAAGCAGGAGTTTCTACTCTGGCATTTTCTGCACCGTTGGACTGTTCCACATTTAGACTGATCAGATCACTTTACCGGATTACGTTTAAATGTGATGCCTAATCACATCATTATTCATTACACTTGCAGTTAACTGTTTAGCTGCCATTTTAAGTATATAAAATCATCTGTATAGGTAGGCACTGACCAGTTAGTCCGTGGCAGGACTCAGTGCTCCACACAGACAAGCTTTTTTTCATTGTACATAAATGGGAATATGCGCACACAACAGGGAAAGCAGGTGAAACACTTATGACTGCTGGCAGTTAGCCAGTCTCCTCATTACTGAGAGAGATGCATTTCTGTAATAAACAATCCGCCCTAAATGGAGGAGTTGCTGAATCCTATAGCCCGGGTCTGTTTGCTCTTTTATTTACTTGCATGCATGAGGAAGTCATTCATGCAATTTGTTTGCCTGCCTATGAACAGCCGCCACTTTGTAGAATTTACATTTTTACAGTCTGTGTTCTGTAAACTCCACATTATGCCAGAGCTGTTGGACTAAATGTTTGTAACACGTGCAGCCTGTGATGTACAAGCCCCATGAATATGTGATATTTCCAGATCAGTTATCGGGCCAAGGACGACACAGTTGCCTGACCTGCAGTGTAGAGAAAAAACACCCCAGCTCTGCTTTTCCTTCAGCTATCCGCAATTGCTGTTTGAAAGGGGTTAAGTCACTCTCGCTACATTTGACCTTGAAGGTGCTGCAATGTGATGTTGGGAGTACGTTAGATTGGCAGAGGTTATTTCTAGCATAAAGTATATCTTGTATTGCCAAAGAGCCTGCTCCAAACCAAGGAATTTATCTTCTGAGCAACTCATTAGACCTATTCTGTTCTGCAGTTTCCCTTTTGATTACAAATAAAGGGTGTTTAAAGGCTTATTTAAAGTGGACCAAAACACACCCTGGAGTCTGAGACTCCAGGGCAGGTGTACTTGCTTCCCCGGGGCACCCTGATTGGTGATGCCCCTCTGTGAAACCCCCAGGTCACCCAAAAACTCATCTTTGTTCCTGGTCAACAGCACGAGCAGTGGCCACATTCCCTACTTTCCCTTTAGCAAGGCGCGTGCCCACGCCAGGCTTTTGTGAATGGCCAGCTCCCTGTTAAAGGGTAGCGAGGGATGCGGCCCCCCGCTCTACATGCATTAGACAAGCTCCTGGACGAAGGGGCTTGATTGTAGTGCAGACAAGTGCAGACACGAAATAGAAACCAAATATCACTTTATGTTCACATAATGATGCTCTGTTATTACAGAAGTTCTCATCTGTGTACCTGCGGTGCCTTTAGTTGACCTACTAAAGTCCTTCCGGGTCAGCAAAGCAAGAGGAAATGTAGTTCTTAAATGACTCAACATGATACCAAAACTATTAATGCTTTCTTTGTGTATTTGATGCTTCCAAGCCACCAGCCCTTGTTCAGTGTTCTTTGTGTTCTGCCCACTTAAATAAACTGGACAACAAAACTTTTGAGCACTTGTTTTGTTTTAGGGCTTCACAGTTTAACTTCTACCATTCCCTGTACTTTCAGAGAGCATAGCAAAGCAGAAAATGTACAGGCCAGTTGCTCACTACCAAAGGATCTTATAAAGGTTGTCAAGAGATCAGCTTCCAGGCTGTAATAAATAAAAAGCCTCAGGTGAAGTCACATTCTTACTATCCTAGACATTGATTTCAGTTACTGGATGTCTAATGTGTGGTTTTAAAGAAGCCCTGTCAGGACCCGGAGCTTTTCAGCTAAAACAGACGCCATTATCTGGGATTAGAGTGAAGCAGGAGCACAAAAAATTGGCAAAAGGTAATCTTCATGAGGGTAGCAATTCAGGGGATGCTAGGTTAAAATGTGGGTTTTGGTCCACTTTAACCCTTTAACCGCCAGCCTACCTTGAGATTTTGTCACCCTTTGTTGCCAGATTATTTTGCCCTATTTTGCGCTCCCCATGTTCAACTGTGATTTTTGAAGGGATTTCCAGGGATTTCCCAGGAAAGTGATATATTGTTTTTTTCAGCGGAGCCTGGGCTTTAACATGAAATGTCTTGTTTGTCATTTTCTAAGTGTATTCTCAATATTTTTGGGTGAAAATTGTGCAAAAAAATAAAAAAAAACTATTTTTTACAATTTGTAGTGTTTTTTTGTAATAAAAAATGTAAGTTTGTCAATAAAATCTTATTGCGTGTGAAACCCCAATTTCTTCCGGTTACAGCGGTACCACATATGTATAGGTAGACACCCTTTCCTGCCCAGGAGACTCCCCCAAATTAAAACAACGCTTTAGGGGATTTTCAGATAAAATACAACTATGCTATGCAATATGCGCACCTTGCAGTTTTTCAAGAAAAACAACCCTTTACATTTGAAATACCCCCAACAAACTATATATTCCCTAGAAGTACACACCTCAATCTTTCTAGGCGTACCAGGCTTGTTGACATGGGTGCAGTTTTCTGGAAGTAATCCCTCAATGTATTCTTTGGTTGCACAGGGTTTCCCTATAAATGAATAAAAAAGCAGAATCAAAACCACATTTTCCTAAAAAAAACCTATATGCAAACCAGAAAAAAACAGAAAATCTGAAAAAGCAACATCCCCTGAACAGAACGATACCCAGGATGCATAGGTTCTGTCAAGGAAAGAGTTGCCAAACACCCCAAAGTAAAGCATGCGCATAGCGGTAGTTTTACTTCAGATTTTCAGCTCTGCAGACAAAGTGCGCACCTTGTGCTTTTTCTACCAAAACAACCCTTTACATTTGGAATATCCCCCATAAACCATATATTCCCTGAAAGTACACATGTTAAGCTTTCTAAGCATACCCAGCTTGTTGTAGTGGGCTCATCTTTCTGGAAGTAATATCTCGAAGAATTCTTAGGTTGCACAGGGTTTTACAAAAAAATGTATAAAAAAGCAGAATAAAAAACACCTTTTCTTAAAAGCTGAAACGGGGGGGGGGCACCCTATTCCGGGCCCTCCCCTGCAGCCGGAGGACCCCCAATCACCGATCGGAGCCCCTCTGGCTGAAGAGGAGACCCGGATGAATCAAACAAGGGGTCAGGTAAGTGATATTTTTTTATACTTTTTATTTTATTAATGGGGAAAGTCAGGCACGTAAATTTTACGTGGCTGGCGTTTAACGGTTGGAGAGGCAACCACGTAAAATTTACGTGGCTGGCGTTTAAAGGGTTAAGGCTCTGTGCTGCTGATTTGTCCAGCTGTGCTGTCTGTGGATGTGTGCCACTCCAAACATTGTGCATGCCGTGTACCAGTGTTAAAGCGGACCTTCACCCTGAATAAGAGCCTATCTTATATGTTTCCCACACCCTGTACATACAGATTGCCCACATTAAAATTCATCCTACCTGCATCTACTGCATGTTATGAGCATTTAAACGTCCAAGAAGGCGGCTCATGGGTCATCAGGCAGCCTGCAAACAGCTGCATTCTGGGATTGCTGTCCTTTGCACAGACAGAGCAGAGCTGGAGTCAGGGAAAGCACAGCTATAACCCACTCCCTGTACTTTATTGTGCTCTCCTCTCCTCAGTATGTGTGCGGACCTTCACCCTGAATAAGAGCCTATCTTGTATGTTTCCCACACCCTGTACATACAGATTATCCTACCTGCATCTACTGCATGTTATGAGCCTTTAAACATCAAAGATGGCGGCTCATGGGGCATCAGGCAGCCTGCAAACAGGAGGTGCCTTCTGACTGTGCTGCTCTGCATTCTGGGACTGCTGACCTTTACCTGACCCCAGCTCTGCTCTCTGAGCAAAGCACAGCTATAACCCGCCTCCCTTTACTTTATCCCACTCTCCTCTCCTCAGTAAGTGTGATGCTTCTGAGTCAAGATGGCGGCACCCGTATCCTAAAGTCCTGAACACGGTTCCAGCCCAGTGGGGGAAAGAATAAGTGACTAAAAAGTTAAAATATATTAACTTTAGATGCTGGGGAATCGTTTTTTAAGGGTTTGGGCTTTTCAGTAAATCATGGTGAAGGTCCGGTTTAAGTTTCAGTTGCTAGAAGAGTTCATCCAAAATACCAGCACTTCTATATTTGTCTTCATTCTGTGCTATGAATAGCACTGGCACAGTGCTATTTTTTTTTTTTTTTAACCAGTCAGATGGCTTCCCAACTTTCAGACAGATAAACATAGCCTGCCGTGATCTGCAGTCTAGTCAGCTTTATAGTACCCACGCTTTGTCATTTTGTTTTGCTCCTTGTATTGCATTTAAAACCTATCAACGGCCTAGTGCAGAGATATAGCCATTCCACTTAGCATTCTCTCCAAAGCAAGGCAGTATGGCTGTCTCTCTTTTTTTTTTTTTTTTTTTTTAATTAAAGTTCTGTTTGTTCAGCAGGTGCTTCCTAATGCTGCGGGGCTCATAAAATAGATTGATGTTTAATTGTCAGCTCAATTACAAGGCAAAATTAAACTGTGGTGGTGTCAGTCCTTCACATAGCAGAGGTGTACCCCTACCTCTGGATGCCAAGTAGGCCCAGGAGCAACTGATAGGGGTGAACAGTTTTCTAAAATGAATGGGCTGTGTTGTCAGGTGGTTTCATCTTACTGCGTAAAAACACCGATTCCGATTGTAAACTATAGAATTACTAATAGATTTTTGACTATTGGCCCGTTGTCCATTTATTTCATTGTGAAGTATTCAGTGCATGTGCGTTAGTTTAGTTCTGGAATTCTGTGTATGAAATTGATAATGCTCAAATACACATAGATGCATGCTCATTTTTTTTGCCCTTTTGGATGGTATGGTATTTTTTGACTTGGGGAGTATCCATGATAACAAAGCTTGCAAGGCTGGTATTAAAATGTCTATTTACCTTTAAAATGTGTGCCTTTATATAATAGATTTAAATAAAGACCTTAAGGAGACCGTCCAGATGAGATTGCAATGGAGGGAATGCCGCAGCAAGTTTGGCCTGCCTTGTCTCCCCTGAATTGCTCCCACTTTGAAGATCACCTTTTGGCCATTTTCACTGCTCCGCTTCTCTCTTCTTTCTAATGCTGCCTGTTTTAGCTGTACCTCCTCAAGTCGTAGCCACTGGAGTGAGTGATATAGTTGCCACACCTATGCAATGACTGCATGCCTGCCATCATTTGGTTAGCGAAACCATCCATTTCTAGTTATACACCCTGTAAGGTATCAGCAAGGCATTGGGCCAAATGTTTTTTGTTCTGCTTTAAAATTGGAAAATTTGTGAGGTGGTCTGTACTTTCTGTCCATCTGCAGTGAAGAGAAAGTACATGTTGGTAAGAGCAAGGCTTTGTCCTGGCAGCCAAAACAAGGCATCCCTGTCCTGTGTCTGCAGGGATTGCAAAATGGCAATCATGAACATCTTCTAGGAGGGAGGAAAACTAAGGGGAGGAGAGCACAGTGGGTACATGGGCAGAAGAAGGGCGTTATTTTTTCCAGATGGTTGAATACTTCCTTCCCTTTCTGCTTTGATTTCAATGATGGGCTAATCATGGTGTATGCCTTGTGAATATGTTGGGTCTGGAATAGAATATGTTTTATTATGGAAGTATTACCAGATTATTACAGGTGCAAATGAAGGGTTCATGTGTTCTAGAAAGATTTAAAGTTATACTTCATTGTAAAAAAAAATAAAGCTCCTGCAGGCTATCAGACTTACCAGATCGCCCGACCTCATTCCGCTCCGTCCTCCTCAGCGTTGACACATGGACACCTCTGTGCTGTTGCTGACTATTTCGTCACATGAACTATGGCACACCCCTCTCCATTCACTGCAATGGATAGGGACATGCTATAGTTCCTGTGATGTTGCGGGTTCCGCCATAGTCAGAGGTGTCCATGTGGCAGAGAAGGGAGCTGTGCAGGTCTGACTTCTGGTGATCTGGTAAGTTTGTCAGCATCGGACTAGCAGCAATGGCCTACGGGGAGATGAGAGGGGGAGTACAATTTTTCTTTTTTTTTTGTATGACTTTAATCTGCAATTCATGTCGGTGGAGAACAATGCTTCTCCATTTGCATTTTGGTTTCTCCATCATCCTAATTAATGCTGTAATGAACATCTCGGCATAAGCCACAGTATGGGAATGCAGAAGTGTTTTTTTGCATGTAAAGGTGTTTCCTTTGCGTCCCTCATGTACATTTCAATCTGAACGGCCAATCTGTCTGGGGACGGGGAGCACAGTAATTAGCAATCTCTCCTGACTGTCAGAGCAGAATTGCCATTATAAAGGTTTAGCCGTAGGATAAAAAGGATTGGTATGGACCTGCCTGTCACACGCTAAATGAGTTGCCATGGGAATTTTCAGCATAGAGGCATAGAAGCGGTGGGGAGGGTGTCTGAATAAACCCATACATTCCTGCAATGGCAGGTCCGGATACTTCCCGCCTCTGGCCTAGGCTGAGCAGCAGGGGGAAGCCTTTAAAAAATCCTCTTACAATCTTAATGAGGAGGAGTTCAACCGCGCTGTCTCAAATGAGATCAGCTTATTAAGGCTAAACTATTTCTGCTAAATACAGTACAGTAAGCACATTTCATGAGACGGTTTGCATGAAATCCCCTGAGTGAGAGGAAATAAAATAACAAGTGCATTGTTCCAAGCCTAGACCAAATACCCGTTTGGTAGATTAGATCTGCCTTTGAATAATCCTGCTAAACATCAATGTCTTGTATTGTTTCAGCGTACATTATGCTGCTATTGATTTTTAACTCCTGTGTATGCATGGCTCAACACTGTGCTTGACGGATGAGCTCGTTCAGGCACAAAACGTGCCAAGGAAAACTTGAAATAGAAATAAGAATGCTTAAGTTTGGTGGCTTTTGGATTTGCATGTTGGTAGGTCACCTATTAATGCGTCTGGAGCTGAAGTTCACGTTGGCGTCTAGAGTCTAAGCTCTCACCCACTGACTCGTTTGTGTCGGCTGAGATACCTCTGAAATGTGAGAAAATGGCTTTTACAGATGCCTAAGGTGCTGAACATCACTTATGCTTGTTTAACTTTCACTTTTCAGAAAGCTGCTCTCAGTCCGAACTGATGCTCTGATTTTCCATGGAAAGTCCACTTCTGCACGTGTGAATCGGTTTCTTGGTTTCATGTTGTGTGTTTTAGGAGGGTCCCTGCAAATCATGTGGTTCATCCACACCTTGGGTGGCACTTAGCCAGTCTTGTTCCTGACAATGGCTAGCAGATTTGATTGTGTAGGCTGAAAAATATTCATGTTTAACTATTTTGTATCTCCAGTTTCTTTGACAGGCTGTCAGCTCAAAATCCAGATCTGTCTGGTATTTGTTTGGAACCAAATGCATCACTATGGTGGATGATCAGAGGAATAAAATAAATGCCTGCAAGTGATGCATTAAAGTGGACCTATCCCCAGGATTTTTACTATCCTAGTGATGGCTCCTTGTCCCTGATTTGGGATGGCCTTCTGTGTGCAACCCTCCAGGTCGCCCTTAAAACTCACCTCTACCCTGGTTCCAAAGCGAATTTGCGGGTTCTCCTACTAATTCATGGCATACAGCACTCTTGATACAGAGACCAGTATAGAGAAAAGGGAGCAGCTGTATCTCTGGTCTGGCCAGGGGGTGTTCCAATTTAAAGAGGAACACACCCAATTTTCAGGGTTTTTTCCTCTCAGTGGGGGCGTCCCAAACTCGGATGCCCTGCTGTGTGTATGCCCCGAGGTTACTCACCTTTGTTGCTCCCACGATAGAGATTTGGGCGAGAACGAGTGTTGATTGGCTGAGCGAGGGTTCCAGATAAGGTAAGTGAAACAAGTCTTTTACACAACAGGGCATCCCCATTCAGGATGCCCCAAGGAGTGGAACTCTGATGGCCATGGTGTCTTTTAGACTCCAGGGCCTCCGATCTTCCTCTTTAAAGAGGAAAAACTGTTGCTCTAGGACTGGTGTCCCACTTATTCCCAGGGAATTTGAGATGCCCTAGTGAGCGTGTGAATCTCCCGGGATCTCCTTGTTTATTTACCTCCCCCAGCATTCCAAGGGTGCATGCTCATGCTGTGGTGTTATTCCCAGTATCCCTCTTGAGTGGCCGGCACAGGCGCGCACAGCCAAAAGGAAGTGGCTTCAAGGATGCCTGCTGCTCGTCATCGATCTGGATTTCTATTTTGCTCATCCATAGAAATAGACCCCTGGATCTTTTGCATAAGACTGCTTTAAAGACCTGCATATTCATAAAGACTTTTCCTAACGAGTGGACATTTTTCCCGCCACTACCTGGGAAAATAAAATCTTAGTAGCCTTGTTAAAAAAAGGAATATAACCCGGGCTGTATATGAGAATGTGGAGAGTGACTATAAAGTGATTTATATATCCATATGTTAACCACGTCCTCATTCATGAGTGGCTGGAAGTCACATGACTGCTGATCAATCCAGATTTCCCAGTGGGATGGCACATCAAACCTAAATGGTTTCTGTTGGTCACCTGGTTAACTGCCATTTGGTGCCATACACTTTGAATGAGGAAGTGGTGATTTGACTATAGTGCCGCTTTATACCGGAACACCCATTATTATATTCTTAGTATACAGTGCGTCCTGCTCCAGATAGATTACTTACACTTGGGTTATCCTCCGCCAGATGGCGCTGCACTGCAGAGACATGCAAAACAGGCTCCTCCCGGCCCCTCAAATACCCGGGACCTCCCACAAATCCCCAGATTTTCTCTGCAGTGCTTACTGCGAAGACATGAAATTATCACTCTCTCGCAGGTGAGCGGGGCTATTAGCCTGCGGCCCTGTTGGACTATTCCCACCCGTTCCTCGTGTGATGTGCCTCCCAGCCTGGGCTGCGCTGGTCGGGTGAAGGTAGGCAGCACCATGCGTGCTTAAGGAGCGCTGCTCCGCCGCAATCCCCCACCAAAAGGTAGGCGGTATAGGCTGATGGTGAGCCTTTATGGGATGCCTCTCCCGCATTATTGTCCCATGCCCCGTGTAGCGGTGGGTCCTGTACAGAGGGCCGTCATCCTCCCTCATTCTCCCTGTAGCCTTCGGGGGAAAAGGGGGGGTGTGTGTGTGGGTGAGCGTGTATCGTGATTCGTGCATACGGCGTTTTGTCATGTTCTTTGTACTAGTATATGTGGTGTCAGCTGCCGCGCTGACTTGTCTTTTTTACTATTGCAAATGCCGCCGCCGCCGTGCGCGTCTTTTCCTTCATTTAGATGTTCCGCGCCGGGCGGCGGCGTTACCTCAGACGCTTTTGCGTTCTCATTGGCTGCTTGTCTGCTTAAATCTCACTCTGCTTAAATCTCACTCCTGTTGAGTTGCATACTAGTGGGGATTCTCAGCCTGAGGTGTCTTCTAGACTGGCTACTGTTGAACAGATTATTGCGAGGTCCTTAGTGCGTAAGGGCCCTGGGAAGAAGCGGCACTTGACGCCTAATGTCACTGTTTTCCCTATGGGAGCTGAGGAGTTTATGAATCTGTGTGGTTATACCCCGTCTGATGAAGGGGAGCTCCTTTCTGACTCAGGCTCATCTGATGAGGGACCAAGGGGTCATGACTATTCTGGCTCTGACCCCTGGGCCCCGGATGACACTGACAGATTTTTGACCCAGATCTTTGAGGTTCTGTCTATCTCTCTCCCTGTTGAGGCTCCCAGGCAAAGAGGGGAGCTTTTCCATACAGCAAAATCACATTTGGAATTTCCAGGGCAGGCACATTTCTATAACCTTGTGCTCAAGGAATGGGAGCGCCCCTGTAAACTTCCCGGGGTTCCAAAAAAAAGAGTTGAGACAGTAAGTATCCCTTTACTGCTGAAGTGGTTAAATGTTGGTCATCTCCCCCCGAGGTGGATGCCCCTATCCTAGGGCTATCTAACACCTCTCTCATGCATTCCCCTGATTCTACCACCCTGCGGGATGCTGAGGACTGACGCATTGACCAGCTGGCCTCCCACGCCTTTGCATGTGCGGGGACGGCGCTGCGCCCGGTCTGTGCCTCTGCCATTACCGCTGTGGCCACTAGAACCCTTATCAGAAATATGCTTGATAGTGCCCCTGATGATTTCCCTTGTGAGGTGTTTAATGCACTCTCCAGTTGTGCTGCCTTTGCAAATTTTGTCCTTTCAGCATTGGATGACACCATCAGAATGTGTGCCAGAACGTCTGCCCTCGTGGTGGCTATACGCCGCTCGGTTTGGCTGCGCCAGTGGGCTGCTGACAAGGCTGCAAAGAAGACCCTCACTGGGCTTCCATTTAAGGGGCTACGCCTGTTTGGGGACCGCCTGGACCTTTTTGCTAAGGGGGGTAAGTTACCCCAGCGCAGACGCCAGTCCTGGCCCTTTTGGGGTCAGGGTTCCTTCTCCTCCCCTTACCGTGGTGCAGGACAGGGAAGGGGGGCATCTTTCCCTGGGGTCCGGGGAGTTTTCTGGGGTAGAGGCAGAGGATGTGGATGTCCTGGCTCCTCCTGGGGTCCCAAAGCCAAATCTTCTCCCAAGCCCCCTCAGGCATGATGGGGCGCCCTCGCCCATCCGGGTGGGGGGACGGCTGCAGCGCTTCGCTCACGTCTGGAGGCTTCATGTCTCAGACCGGTGGATTCAGGAGGTAGTGTCCTCCGGTTACAAGTTGGAGTTTGCTGCCGATCCCCCTCCAAGATTCATTAGGTCCCGGATTCCTCAGGGCCCTGTGTCAGATCAGGAGCTAGTGCATGCTGTGCAAGGCCTCCTGGAGCTGGGGGTCATCTGCCAGGTGCCTTTAAGAGAAAGAGGGCAAGTGTTTTTAATCCAACCTATTCACAGTACCCCAATAACGATGGTTCTGTCAGGCCCACCCTGGGCTTAAAGATTCTCAACAAGCTTTGTCAGGGGCAGGCGCTTTCGCATGGAGACTCTGCGCTCTGCCGTCAGTTCCCTGCGCAAGGGGGATTTCATGACTTCTGTGGACATCAAAGATGCTTACCTTCATATTCCTGTGTTCCCAGGTCATCACAAGTTCCTCAGGTTCGCTCTGATGGTTCAACATTACCTAGTTGTGGCCTTGGCCTTCGGCCTCACTTCAGCTCCCAGGGTGTTCACCAAGGTGCTGGCTGGCGGGATGTCTCTACTAAGACGTCAGGGTGTCGGCGTGCTTCCCTATCCGGACGACATCCTCATCACTTCCCAGTCTCTACATCAGGCAGAGTTGGATACTCAGCTGGTGGTGCCCATTCTGGAGTCATTTGGATGGGTGATCAACCACCCCAAGTCCTCACTGTCCCCTTCCTTGGTAACTCCATTCCTAGAATAATACAATTCTGTGAAATACTCACCTGTTGAATTGGTATTATAAGCATACAGTACGTCCTGCTCCACCTCACCCTTGGTTTTGCATTATTCTGGATCCCCTGTATGGTGATTATCATTGTTAGTTACCAGTTTGGGTGGTTAAATTCTCGTTCACTGCTTTTCAATGCTGGGGATTTGTGGGAGGTCCCGGGTATTTGAGGGGCTGGGAGGAGCCTGTTTTGCATGTCTCTGCAGTGCAGCGCCATCTGGCGGAGGATAACCCAAGTGTAAGTAATCTATCTGGAGCAGGACGTACTGTATACTTATAATACCAATTCTACAGGTGAGTATTTCACAGAATTGTATTTTTTTATTTTTTTTAAGCAAGTTTTTGCTTGTCATTGCCGCGTAATGCCCACTAAAACACATATTGCCTTTCAAAACTCTCCCCCTGGCAAATCAGATTCATTGGGAGAGGGATTTGAAAGATAACCGGAATGTCCCTCTAAGCAGGTAACACCCATTTTGTAAAAATCAATTTTAATGTCTGAAGGTTTGCACTAGCCATGGTCCATATAGCTCCAACCTAATGCTAGAATTGCTTCTGAAGAGAATATAGTGATAGTAGTCTTTAGTTGTGTTCTGTTTCATTCCTGTTTCCCACTGGAAAATGTTCTGTCTCGGCTTTCCTGTTCAGTCACATTGATGGCTTCTGTGAGGCTGGAGCATGTGGAAACAGCTGGTGGAAAAGATTCCATTAAAATGTGATAAGGCTCAGTGGTAAGCAGCCAGCTTTAATGGAAGGGATGGACAAAACCCAACAACAGAAGCCTCAAGAAGCTGCCCAAAGTAGCTACCTCCTGGAAAGCTGCATCTTATGTTCTGCTTGAAAGCTATTCACTTCAAAGCAGGTGTCCCACAGAAAAGAAGTGGCATGGACACAGCAAATTAGAAAATGACTGCTACCAAAACACAAGCATGGGGGCAGAGTGTATATCCCTAATACATTTAATTTCCTTGTAAAGCATTGCTGAAAGACTATTTCATGCTCCTTTTAAAGAGATTTGTAGGATACCGTTTATATACCCCATTATAGACTTTCTTTATAAACTGATACACATGCTTCTTTGGGAAAAGCCCCCTAAAAAGCATGTGCAACAGTTTATAAATGATGTCTATAATGTTGTCATGCATGTTTTGGATGCAGCTATTTGGGCACTGAATATATATTTTTACCACTAACCTCTTGTTACCCCTTACAAACCTGCCTTCTAGATTCAAATTGCACAGGTTATATACCATAGCACAGGGGTTACCAAACTTTGGATGACTGCAGATCACTTTGCAGCCTCTCTGAATACTATCTAATAGGCTCTCAACGGCTTTTCCAATCATTAAGCAGCAGGAGACTCTGCTTCTGGCATACGTATTCCAACAACTGGTCCTCCTCACTTTGGGAACCAAGAAGCCTGTTGGTATTCCAGGGAATGGGTGCTTGGGGTGAGGGGAAGCCTCATGTTCTCCTGGGCAAAAGTGTGTGGAGTAGACCAAAAGTCTTTAGACACTGAGGCCTATATCTTAACCCGGACCTTCAGCATGAATTAATGAAAAGCCCAAACCCTTAAACTATTCCCCAGCATCTAAAATTAATATATTTTAAGTTTAGTCACTTTTTATTCTTTCCCCCACCGGATTGCAGCTCTGTTCAGGACTCTAGGATAATGGTTCCGGCATCTTGACTCAGAAGCATCAATTACTGAGGAGAGTAGAGTGGGATAAAGTGCAGGAGGGCAGGTTATAGCTGTGCTTTGCGCAGACAGAGCAGAGCTGGGGTCAGGAAAAGGACAGCAATCCCCGAATGCAGAGTGACAGTCAGAAGACACTTCCTGGTTGCAGGCTGCCTGGTGCTCCATGAGCCGTTATCTTGGATGTTTAAAGGCTCATAACATGCAGTAGATGCAGGTATGATGATTTTTAATGTGAGCAATCTACATGTACATGGTGTGGGAAACTAAGATATGCTGTTATTCAGGGTGAAGGTCCGCTTTAACTGTGCTACCCCCACTCACCAAGGCAAGTATAGCACCTGGCATGTAAAATGCTTGACTGACAACTGTGCTTTTTCTGATTCAGCTGACGTGAACATTCATGGGTTATCATTTGTAGGTTACAATTTTATGCTGAACCTCTGCTTCCCAGCAAGAAAAAACCCTTTGTTTAGCTCTCTGTACGTCTGGAGTATATATATTTTTCTACAGGAAGTGTTTACAGTAAGATGATCCATTCCCATAGTCTGAGGAGGAAGTGGGATTTCTAATGCCACTAATGTATAATCAGCGGTATCATAGGTTAGACACTGGTTTACTATGAAGGAGCTATATGTGGCCTGAAACCTTGGTTAATATGTGGCTTATTTGTTCTTCTTTTCAGCCAATCCATCGGGTTACCTGTGAGCAGTTGCTGCATTTCAGCTGCAGTGGCTGCATCTCTCCCAGCTGCTTCCAGCTAACAGTGGCTCTTTGTGTGCCAGGTGCTGAAATGTTTGTCCATGGAAGCCTGTGGCAGTTAGGAAGTCTAGCCACAAGCACGCACAAGGAATGTTTTTTTGTTGCTGCTTAATCTTCCAGTGTTTATTTCAGATTTTAAAGAATCTTTGTGCTACATAAAGGATTTCAAAGTTGTCAAATGATGGAATGGTTGGTAATTTCTATCTCTATAATCCTTTTTTCCCAATAAGAGATGTGGATGCCCGATTTTGCCTGAGTGTGCTCACTTGAGGTTGAGAACTTCTCACACTCAGGCCAATTTGGATGCTCCTCCAGTTAGATTCCTATGCTGCCAAAAATCAGATGTGGTGTATTATGGGGAAGGTGTCCAGCTTCTTTCTGTCTTCCATTGCTTTGAGCTGTGCAAGTAAAAACTTAGCATCTCGAATACCTGGCTCAGATAAGGTTGGTTCTGTAGACCAGGTCTGCTTTAATCTTCATGTGGTGAAAACTACAGAGGCAGCCCACACTTGTAGACCTTTACCTCTTTAAACCAGACCTTCAGCGTCATTTAATAAAAAAACGCCCAAACCCTTTAAACTGTTCCCCAGCATCTAAAATTAATATATATTCTAAGCATACAGCACGTCCTGCTCCATCTATAATACTTACACATGGGTAATCCCCCGCCAGATGGCGCTGTTCACTGCAGACATGCAAAAACAGGCTCCTCCCGGCCCTTCATATACCCAGGGACCTCCCACAAATCCCCAGATTTCTCTGCAGTGCTGACTGCGAAGACATGAAGTATCACTCTCTCGCAGGTGAGTGGGGCTATTGCAGCCTGCGGCCCTGTGAGACTATTCCCACCCGTCCTCTTCAACAAGATGTGCCTCCCAGCCTGGGCTGCGCTGGTCGGGTGGGTCGGGTAGCACCATGTGTGCTTACGGAGCAACGCTCCTCCGCAATCCCCCACCATAGGGTAGGCGGTCAAGGCTGATGGTGAGCCTTCAGGGGATGCCCCTCCCGCACATTGCCTCACGCCCCATGTAGCGGTGGACCCTATGTTAACGGGTCGCCTTCCTCCCTCGTTCCCTCCTTAGGGGGGAAAAGAAAGGGGGGGGGGGTGTTGTGTGTGTGTGTATAGCGGCCTTAGTGTATACCTACACGCTTATGGCTTAACTGTGTTTCACTGGGATTGGGGATCAGAGCCGCGCTCTTACCTTACTGTTTAAGCACACTAGTATTCAGCCTTCTGACGCAAGTACGGCGGCGGCTCGCGGACGCCCTGGTGTCTCCTTCTTCCTCCTTCCCTTCTTAGCCTTATCGGCTCTTCACAGGTTGCGCCGGCTTGAGCGCCTGTCTTAATAACAGTGTCTCTGTCACAGACCGGGATTCTTCGCCACGGCTCCGAGTGCGATTTTTTTAATAGACGTCTGTCTTTTACTTCTCCTGTCTGTACACCATTGGCTGGTTGCCTTACGAGCTTCGCGCTCACTCGAAGAGGGCGTGGTTTCGATCACGATCGGTTCAGGCCCGCCCCCTGAGGTTCTTCGTCGCCATTTTCTTCTCCCGCGCGCGTGGTGAAGATCGTTCCCTCCTCTCTGTATGTAAGTGCCCTCGCGGGCGACTTTTCTTTACTCTCATCCACCATTGCGCCTGACTCTGACATCCCGTTTCCCCTTATGTCTTTCAGACCGCAGATTCAAGTGGCTTCTCCCTACGGGCAAATTGTGCCGATTACATCGCCATATGGAGGCATCTCAGGATATTGTGAACGGGGTTCCTTCGGGACAAGCCCGGCTGTGCGTAGCTTGTGGGGTCTTACCTAGCACCGGTGACAATGCACGGGTCTGTTCCTTGTGCACAGCAGGCGCTATCGGTGCTTCCCGTCTCCTCTGAGGCTGGGCCTGCACCCCGCGCACTTCACCTACTCCCCCAAGCCTGAGTCTAACCCCCAATACTAGTGGGGATTCTCATCCTGATCTGGCCACGAGGCTGGCTAGTGTTGAAAACTTACTTGCTAATTCCCTAGCGCGTAAAGCCACCGCCAAGAGGCGGCACTTGAACCCTGAATCGACCCTCTTCCCTGTAGAACCTGATGATTTGTTGCATTCCTATGCCCATATCCCCTCGGACGAAGGGGAACTGTTCTCTGACTCAGGGTCATATGACGATGAGTCCAGGGGTCAGGAAGAGTCTGGCTCCGAGCATTGGTCCTCGGATGATGTCGATAGACTGCTGGTTCAGATCTTTGAGGTTCTGTCCCTCTCTCCCCCTTCTGCGGCTCCCCGACAAAGGGGTGATCTTTTCCATACTGCTAAAGCTCGCTTGGAGTTCCCCGAGCAGACCCATTTCAATAGCCTCGTGCTTAAAGAATGGGAACATCCCAGCAGACTTCACGGGGTCCCTAAGAGCGTGGATAGGAAATATCCCTTCCCTGCTGACTTGGTTAAGTGCTGGTCATCGCCGCCCGAGGTCGATGCTCCTATTCTTGGGTTGTCCAACACCTCTATTATGCACTCCCCTGACACTACTACGCTACGGGACTCTGAGGACCGGCGTGTTGACCAACTGGCATGTCATGCCTTTGCATTTGGAGGAGCGACTCTGCACCCGGTTTGTGCCTTAGCCATTACGGCGGTTGCGCTCAGGGCCGTGGTTAGGAGTGCTCTCGATGGCACAAATGAGTTGCCTCCTGATACTGTCAACGCTCTGTCCAGCTGTGATGCGTTTGTGAACTTTATCCTGTCTGCATCGGACGATGCTATTAAGATGTGTGCCAGGTCATCTGCCCTGGTGGTTGCTATACGCCGCGCGGTCTGGTTGCGCCAGTGGGCCGCAGACAATGCCGCCACGAAAGCCCTCACGGGGCTGCCATTTAAAGGGCTGCGCTTGTTTGGGGATCGATTAGACCTCTTTGCCAAGGGAGGCAAGTTACCCCAGCGCAGGCGACAGATTCGGCCTTTTCGTGGCCAAGGCTCCCTATCAACCCCCTATTGTGGGGCCAAGCAGGGTAGAGGGGCGTCCTTCGCAGGGGCCCGCGCTGATTCCTGGCACAGGAACAGAGGACGCCGTTCAGGTTCCTCCTGGGGAACCAAGCCCAAGGCCCCCCAGGCATGAGGGGGCGCCCATACCCGTCAGGGTGGGGGGACGTCTTCAGCACTTCGCCACGTCTCAGACCGGTGGATTCAGGAGGTAGTGTCCTCCGGCTACAAGATAGAATTTGCTGTACGGCCCTCCACCAGGTTCATTGGGTCTCAAATCCCTCAAGACCCTGCCTCAGCTCAGGTCTTGTTGCTGGCCGTACAGGGTCTCATGGACCTAGGGGTCATTTGCAAGGTCCCCCCTGGAGACAGGGGCACGGGGTTCTACTCAAACCTTTTCACAGTACCCAAGAAGGATGGGTCAGTCAGGCCCATTCTGGATTTAAAAATCCTCGACAAATTTGTCAAGAACAAGCACTTTCGCATGGAAACTCTGCGCTCGGCCATTGGCTCACTGCGCCCAGGGGACTTCATGACGTCCGTAGACATCAAGGATGCTTACTTGCACGTCCCGGCGTTTCCGGGACACCAAAGGTTTCTCAGATTTGTACTAAAAGATCAGCATTATCAATTTGTGGCCCTGCCATTCGGCCTAACGTCGGCTCCCAGGGTGTTCACCAAGGTGCTGGCAGGGGTGATGTCCCAGATAAGGCTAAGGGGCATACGCGTGCTGCCCTACCTGGACGATATTCTCATCACCTCTCGTTCTCTGCAGCAGGCAGAGTTGGACACTCAGCTGGTAGTGTCCACCCTGGAGTCCTTCGGCTGGGTGATCAATTACCCCAAGTCATCCCTGTCCCCCTCCTCGGTGACTCCGTTCCTGGGAATGATTATGGATACGGTTCAGTCAAGGATATTCCTGCCTCAACAGAAGGTGGAGGCTCTGACAGTGCAGGCGAGGTTCCTGCTCTCGAACCCACAGTTCTCCATCCGGCAGGGAATGTAGTTGGTGGGCCTGATGGTGGCGAGCTTCGAGGCGGTGCCCTTTGCCCAGTTCCACTTGAGACCCCTGCAGCTTCACCTTCTGTCAGTTTGGGACAAGAACCCTGCGTCCTTGGACGGGTTCTGTGTGCTTCCCCCCTCGGTCAGACAGTCCCTTGTGTGGTGGTTGGACCACGGGAACTTGACAAGGGGCAGGTCCTTTCTGACCCCATCCTGGGAGACGGTCACAACGGATGCCAGTCTGTCAGGTTGGGGAGGATTCTGGAAGTCTCTGCGCTTCCAGGGGACGTGGGGCCCTCAGGAGGCCCATTTGCCCATCAACATTCTGGAATTACGGGCAGTCAGGTTGGTAGCGATTGACCCAACACCTGAGGGGTCTGTCGGTCCAAGTTCGCTCAGACAACAGAACGGCGGTTGCCTGCATCAATCATCAGGGAGGGACCCGGAGCAAGGGTGCTCTCCAAGAAGTGTCTCAGATTCTGACATGGGCGGAAGCCAATGTTCAATGCATTACGGCTGTTTACATTCCGGGGGCGGAGAACCTGCTGGCGGACGCCCTGAGCAGGGGAATGTCCCGTCGAGGAGTGGTCCCTCTGCAACACGGTATTCCAGTCCCTGTGCCACCGTTGGGGTCTACCGGATGTGGATCTGTTTGCTTCCCGTCACAATCACAAGCTCCCGGCCTTTGTCTCCCTGTCTCAGGATCCTCTGGCCATGGCCACGGATGCGCTGTCCATGTCTTGGAGGGAGTTTCGACTCCTGTATGCGTTTCCACCGTTTCCCCTTCTGGTGAGGGTTCTACCCAAGATTGCTCTGGAAGGGGTACCTGTGATCCTGGTGGCCCCCAGGTTTCCAAGAAGAGTGTGGTTCGCAGACGTGGTTCAAATGGCAGTAGATCAGTATGATCTGCCAAGCGTACCGGATCTGCTAACCCAAGGGTCATTACGCCATCCCAATTTACAAATGCTGGCTTTGACGGCCTGGCTGCTGAAACCTCCATCTTGATGGAGAAAGGGTTGTCTGCTTCTGTGGTGGCTACTATGGTGCAGGCCAGGAAAAAGACGACTTCTGCTATTTATTATAGAGTATGGCGTTCCTTCATTGACTGGTGTGAGTCCAGGTCTCTTCCCTGCCGAGAATTCTCCGTCCCTATGGTCCTGGAGTTTTTGCAGCATGGTTTGGACTTAGGTCTCAAACTTAGTACTCTGAAGGGTCAGGTTTCTGCCCTATCTTCTTTCAGAAGACCTTTGCTCAGCATCACCTGATTAAGACCTTTTTCCAGGGGGTCACTCATGTGCGTCCCCCTCGAAAGCCTACAGTCCCTGTTTGGGATTTGAATTTGGTTTTGTCTGCCTTGCAGGGGGCTCCCTTTGAGCCTATTCAAGAGGCTGCTCTGGTCGTTCTCACTCTCAAGGTTGTCTTCTTGGTGGCTATTACTTCGGTTAGGCGTGTGTCAGAGCTGACCGCTCTATCTATTCAGCCTCCATACTATGAGCGACACCAGGACAAGGTGGTGTTCTGCTTCAAACCGGACTTTCTGCCAAAAGTGGTTTCGGCTTTTCATTTGAACCAGGATATTGTTCTTCCTTCTGTGTCCCAATCCTCGCAACAAGGAGCGGGTTCTGCATTCCTTGGACGTAGTCAGGTGCTTGAAGTATTACCTGGTTGTCACTAAGGCCTTCAGGAAGACTGATGCTCTTTGTTGTGCCTTCGGGGCCTAGGAAAGGTTTGGCTCCCGCCAAGTCTACCATCAGTAAATGGATTCGTCAGGCTGTGATTCAGGCCTATTCTACTAAGGGGAGGCCTCCCCCCGTTCCGCCTTACGGCTCTCTCCACTCGTGCTATTGGCGCCTCTTGGGCTTTTCAGCAACAGGCCTCTGTTGAACAAGTTTGCAAGGCCGCTACTTGGTCTTCTGTTCACGCCTTTTCAAAGTTTTACAAAGTTGATGTTCGGGCCTCAGCTGATGCTGCCTTTGGCCGTAAGGTTTTACAGGCGGTTGTAGTTTGAACTACGTGCCGTTGCCTTTGTTGTTGGGGATCCCACCCTACTTTATGGACACTGCTATTGGATGTCCCATGTGTAAGTATTATAGATGGAGCAGGACGTGCTGTATGCTTAGAATAATACAATTCTGTGAAATACTCACCTGTAGAATTGGTATTATACGCATACAGCACGTCCTGCTCCACCCCACCCTGGTTTCACCTTGTTCTGGATCCCCTGTATGGTGATTGTTACCATTGTTATCATTGTTGTTATTACCAGTTTGGTGGTTAATTCTCCCGGCTTCTTTTTCTCACTGCTTTTCAATGCTGGGGATTTGTGGGAGGTCCCTGGGTATATGGGTATATGAAGGGCCGGGAGGAGCCTGTTTTTGCATGTCTGCAGTGAACGGCGCCATCTGGTGGGGGATTACCCATGTGTAAGTATTATAGATGGAGCAGGACGTGCTGTATGCGTATAATACCAATTCTACAGAATTTTATTTCACAGAATTGTATTTTTACATTTTTTGTATCTTGCTTATTCTTTACTCCACTGGGCAGAAACTCTATTGCGTGATCCAGGTGCCACCAGCTTGCTTCAGAAGCATCACATACTAAGGAGAGAGGGGAAAAGTGCAGGGGGGTTGGGTATAGCTGTGCTTTGCATACAGAGCAGAGCTGGGGTCAGGAAATGGACAGCAATCCCAGGATGCAGAGCAGTCAGAATATACTTCCTTTCTGCAGGCAACCTAAGACTCCATGGGGCACCATCTTGGATGTTTAAAGGCTCAGAAAATGTACTAGGTGCAGGTGGAGTGATTTTTAATGTGAGCTACTAGTAGGTACAAGGTGAGTGAAACATACAAGATAGGCTCTTATGCAGGGTGAAGCTCCGGTTTAACAGGTAGAGGGGTGATTGCTTGGGCTCTATATGTAACTACAATGATTGTTTTTATAGGTTTAGTACACTGTTGCATGTGCTTTGGCAGACTTCGCCCAGCCAGTGATTTAGGTTTGGACCAATTTGAAATGATTGCTGAGCACTTATGTTTGTTTACTCCTTGTAAAAGAGCTCATGGCATTAACAAAACTGATTGAATGACTATTTGTTTTTGCTTAGAGGAAACGGTGATTTCCTAAGGTAGACCAAGGCCTTGTGCAAGATACATTTGGCATTGTATGACTTATATCCCATGACCTGGAATAATGTCATTGAATATAGTATTTTATGTTGTATGTCAGCTATAGTGCCGATAAAAATATTTTATATTTTACATGTTTCATAGTTTCCATAATCCTTTGCTACCCAATATAAATTTTGAATGTGTTTCGCCTTGCTTAGTCATATTGTTAGGAGGGATTAGCATATTGGCTGTAGTGCACAGTTGACCAGTTTGAAAGAGGAACAAAACACAGGAATTTAACTTTCCTCAGTATTCTGTGCCTCCAGGGCATACCGAATTGGGATGCCCCACAGTCTGAAACTCCCCAGTTTGCCCACTAAAACTCACCTTCACCTGCCCCAATGTTGCATGAACAGGCTCTTGTCAAATCGGAGATCTTTACCTTGACTGCATTATTCGGCAAAGGGCTCTGATTGAAATCAATAGGAAGTGTGCACTGCCGCATCACCCTTATCCCTGCCAACGCACATGCTCCCATCAGATCCTGAATGGATGGGACAGGGGTGCGCACAGTCCACAGAGGATGTGGCAGCACAAGCTCCCTCATTGTAAACAGAACTGTTTTGCCAAATGGGCTCACTTCTATCATCTTGTATATCTTGGTGTTCAGAATTGGCGTACAGTAGCTAAGAGCAACAGTTTGCAGGTAGGCACATTAAACACACATTGGCTAATGGAAGAAATGATAAATGATTAGACTGTAAGCGCGCAAGGGCAGGGATCTCATTCCTATTGTCTCCTGTGCTCACACTTGGCTTAACCTTGTGGCATCTAATTTTGTATTGTTACCTGTACTATATGGTTTACATTGTCTGTAATCACACCTTGTAAAGCGCTACGGAAGATGATGCCGCTATATAAATAAAACAATAATAATAAACCCACTAGATTAGTTCAGCACTCAAAAATTCTCAATCAAAAGTGGACTTTACCTTTTAATAGATCTTTCTGGTGACTGGTGGAGTTCCTATTGAAAAATAAAACGTGTCCTTTTAGAAACTGCAGACCTCACAGCTAATGTTAAAGCCACGTTTGATTAATTGCAGAGATTTAGGTAGCCGGTCACATGGTTTGCAGTCATTGCAGCCCTTTCAAAGGGCTCTTCGTCAAAGGCTCTTTGTTCCCAGCCTGAGACTAGCAGCTCCAAGCTCCACACTACAGTCGTCCTCAGTGCTGTGAAAAACAACCAGTTCTCGGTAAAAGGGGGGTCTAAGAGCAAATCAGAGTAAACAGTAAAGCTTTCTCCCAGGCAACCCTGTGTCTCCAGCGTCTATATAGGTCATGTGATTGACACATTTGTCCCCACAGAGAGCTCTTTCAATTCTTTTCAGGCTTTTATGAATGGATGCAGGCGAAGTTGGCCGTAAGACGAGCTGCGACTAGCCAGCCTACACTGTAATATTTCCTTTGGTTTATCCATTTAGCACAAAGAAAGTTGCAATCCCAGATTGAGTTTATCTATCAAGTGCCACTTCACGGACAAAAAGAATGACCGTAAATAAATCAAACTATTTACTGATTTATTTAACCCCTTCGTTGTTGTTCTAGTCCACGCAGCTGTTTTTTTTTTTTTTTTTTTTTTACTCATTTTCATATTCTCAAATATATTTTAAAGTGGCAGAATCCATCTTCACTTCTTTTAAATTCGGGTTTATGGTCCAGACTTTTTAGGGCAATGCTCTTTTTATACAAGGTTGATGCCAAGAATAATGATCACTATCGTTAGTCTTGATATTTGACAGTATGTCAATTTAAACCTAGGTATCCTTAGATAAAGAGAACCTACACACATAGGGGAAAACTAGATGGACCGTATGATCTCCTGCCATCAGTCTTCTATGTTTTGTAAAATTCTCTACCCCCACCTCTGCGAATCTGTCTTGGCGAAGGCTTGTCATGCAGGAATAATGAGTCTACACCAATGCTACAAGCAATGGGATTCCTCTTCCGGCAAGAAGTGGTTAGTTTTTATTGTGGAGAAATGCTGCATCAATAATCTAGGTTCTCCATAAGAACATAATTTTTGGGTGGGTAAGGTTTTAAAATTTGAGCCCATTGTTTAGCAGTTTTATTTTTTAGAGTATAGTATTTTTGCAGTTCTGTTCTAGATGTTCCTATCCAGATTTATATATTGTGACAGCCCACAATTGTGCTAACCCTCTTTCTGATGTTAGTCTAATACTGCCCACACAGACTGGCTTTTCTCCCATTATGTTTCCCAATGAAGTGCTAGATTCCAGTTTTGCCTTAAAAGTAATATTACTATACTATATTTAGCCCTCATTCACACCTGTCCAGTGTCGCAGTGTCTGCCACAAACTCAGAAATGCATGCGGTACTGCATCTCTCCAGTGTGGCAGAGGAAAATGCGCCCAGAGGAAAGTCCTGCCTGTTGCGTCCAGACCGCAAACGCACCCAGTTAAAGCTTATAGGGAATGTGTTTTGTGTTTACGGCAAAATAGATTTTAATGGGATTGAAAAAGCAGGAAGGCGGGGCATAGGACCTGAAAACAAGGATTTGTTTATAATGCAAGCTCAAACAAAAATGCAAACCTAAAACAGAATTTCTGCTGCCAACACATCGGACAGGTGTGAACATAGCCCGTGTTCACATTTTCACCTGCTTATACAAAAATGTTTCCATGTCCTGTGCCCTACCATTTGTGTAAAACGCTGCGGTACCGCAAATAAATCCAGCATTATCACCTCTGGCCCCTTTCACAACTCTCCAGTGCTGAGTCCTGGCTGCAAACAGGAAATTGGACCTGGAAACGGGGATATATAATTTTTTAAATGCAGACGCAAGAGCGAACGCATGCTGCAAATGCGACCGAACTGGTGTGAATTTAGCCTTACTGTGTAATTAATCCTATTAAAATGTATGGTGCTGCAAAACGCATTCAGTACCACACACTTGCCTTCATGAGCCCATAGACTTTAATGAGGTGCTTTGCGGGTCGGACACAGCAGGCAGGACTTTTTACGGCCATGTTTTCCGCATCTCTCCCGCACAAGAGGGGCAATCGTTGGCTTTATTTTGCAGTACCATAGGATCTGCTGCAAATGATAAAAATATATGCGCTAGCTGACAGGTTTGAATGAGGGGTTACACTGGTGTCCTAAATTAGACCCACCTTTCTGTTTTTAGTTTTGATGCAGTTTTTATCTGGTTTCGCGCCATTTTGTATGCATAAAAAAAAGGACTTGCTTTTGACAACACTTCTGGTCAGGCGCTGCTGGTAACTGAGTGAAAAATATTGGTTTCCTGTAAATCTGGGAGCAGGAAAATGGCAGACCTGCAAATCTGTAGAAAAGTATTCTGGTTAAAGAGGATCATGTCCAATAGGGTGATGGGCAATGTAAGAAGAGATAATGCTGAGCGGGTTTCCCTGGTGTATCTTTAACATTATGACCCGCAAATTTGTCAAGTGAAATAGCAGAATAATCTTTGCATATCATTTGCACCGTGCCTGTACTTTGAAGAAGATAAGCAGCTATGTTGCTCCAGAGGAATAATGATGCTAATTTATCTTTGCCTGTCCTCCTAGGAAGAGAAAAGGCTTGGCAAAGCATTTGGAAAGGAAATTGAGAAATAGCTAAGCCGTGCTGTGCAAGTTGTTTTGGTTTATTCTGAGCTAGGCTTTTCAAAACCCCCAAATTCTTGTCCGCTGGGACTTTTCCTGCTGCTTAAACTTCATGCTGATGCGTTTGTAAAGACTATAAATACTGTATGCCTGTAGAAGAGAATAATTGTTTAAAATGATCTGAAACCAGTTCCCATGGAGGTTTCAGGTATGTGGCAAGCTAGCCCACCCACCCCTCCCACCAGAAATACTTACTCATTACCCACTAGAGTTCTTACAATGTGGGAAGTAGCTGCATATTGCAGGATAGTTTACTGCAGTAGTTGTGCGGATCCTCCTCAGCCATGGAGCTTCTGAATTAAAAAGTAAGCTTCTATTTATTGGTAGGCCTACCAGTGGTGGCGTCTTTAGCTGGTATCTCTGCATACCAGGACCTAAATGGACCTAAACCCACCCTGACCACTCTTATTATTCAGTATTCTAATGCAGAAATTGTTGACAGCCCTTATCGTGGAAAAACTACGATAAACAATGAATGTGTATTCCTGTACTGCATGTTGAAGTCCCTGGCCCTTTTCTAGCTAGTAAAATGCTATTTCAGAAGGCTAGGCTCCACTGACAGCCACATTATTGCTTTAAGAGTTTATTTATGGTAAAACATGCCAAAGCATATATGGGTGTTTGAAATGGTGATTGCACATTTTATTAAACCGGACCATCAGCATCATTTAATGAAAAGTCAAAATCCTTAAAATATTACCCAGCATGTAAAATGTTATTTATATATTTTAAGTTTTAGTTCGCTTACTTATTATTCTTTCCCCCACTGGGCTGCGACTCTGTTCAGGACTCTAGTATATGGGTGCACCCATCTTGCCTCATAAGAATCACATACTAAGGAGAGGAGGGCAGGTAAGTGCAGACGGCAGGGTTATAACTGTTCTTCAGAGCAAAGCTGTGGTCAGGAAAAGGACAGCAATCCCAAAATGCAGAGTCAGAATGTCAGTAGACACTTCCTGTCTGCGGGCAGCCGGGGACTCCATGTGCCGTCATCTTGGATGTTTAAAGGCTCAGAAAATGCAGTAGATGCAGCCAGGAAGATTTTTAATGCGATTAAGCTGTATGTATGGGGTGGGGGAAACGTACAAGATAGACTCTTATTCAGAGTGAAGGTTCGGTTTAAACCCCTGCATTAATGTTTGCATAGGCATCAGGCAACTTATTTTTATCATTTAAGCTTTCTAAGGGTTGCCATGCATGAGCCAATAGTCCCTGACCAGTGGTATTATCTGTGAACTAAGACCACTGCGATTTAGATTGTTTGCGTAAAATCACATGAGGCTATGAGTCATTTGTATTAGATGTGCAGTTTAGAATCCTGCTTCTGGGATTTGTATTTGATTTTACTATGTCAAAAATCACTAATGTACAGACTAACCTTTGGGATTAGTGTCCTTATACCAGTCATGTGAACTTTGCAGAACAATGAGTGCGTGTTTCCTGTTAGTCATACTCTGGAGTTGAATTCCAAATAGCACTGTCTGGGAGTCACCAGTGAAAAAAATGCCTCCTGCAGAGCTCACATTATATGCAAAAGCGCTTTCCCGTCCACTAGGGGGCGCAAAGGAGGGGCCTGTTTACTAATTGTCAGCGTGGTTTAATACTTCCTGACTTTAAAAGTAGCCCTCATCAAATATGGCGTTAGATCCCCCAGGGTATTTCAGGTGTTGTAACTGTTCTCTATTCATATCAAATGGAGATCTGCTAGAAAACGTGAGCATTCCTCAAATGCAGAGCTCACTGATGGCCTGAGGAGGTGGGTTAGTTTAATGTCCATGTGACTCAGACCAGTCCTGACAGTTACCAGGCAGAGGGTGTTGGTCCCTTTTTTGTGAGATCATAGCACAATACAGGCAGATAAATATGACCTTTTCTGTTAGAGAAGGCTTCTAAGCAGACTATCACTTGATATACAGTAATAGTATGTGGAGTGTCCAGCAGAGCAGCTGAAAAGACAAATGTAACGCAATACACAGACACTGCTTGATTAACCAACCCTTTTTAGCAAGTATCCTCTATGCTGGAGCTTTACCTTTTCTAGAATTAGATTAAGGGGTGGGTGAGCATGAAAGGGGGAAGTTTAGGAGTGATTCAACCAGGTAAAAGTCCACTTTGAAGCAGACTTATACCTTCACTGGTAAATCTGTGGCCATTAGCATTCAGGTTCCAAACATTCCCAGCCCACCTGTTACTATTACTTATCAGCCCTGATTTCATGAGATACTTTCCTCATGGAGCTTTGTATGATGGAACCTCTGAACCCATATCGGAGGAATGACTTCCTCAAGTATGTGCAGTGCTGACATAATATACATGCAAATTGTAATATGGGTCTACAGTTGTCCTTTAATTATAGTTTTACTAAGACACTTTATCAGGCTGGTAAAACAACCTTGGTCCGATTTGCACGTTCTGCATTTTTTTGTTTGGTAACGGTTTAGAAGCAAGTTTGTCTAGTTTCCCTTCAAGTCTGCTATAGATCGCACTTGTTTGTTGAGCTAAAGCGATACTGTCCCGCTTTCGATCAACTTAGGATATGCCAGCCATATGCACAGACCCCCATTTTGGGGTTTTGTAGTGCACTTTGGGAAGTGTTTTCAGTCGCTTTTCAGTGCCTGCTTTTAACACCGATGTTGATGGGTATACCTGTGTGTTTATATAGGTACAGCAAGCATTGATTGACTTGCGCCCCCCCCCATGCTAGAGCTGGCTTAGCTGGTAGCTATCATTCCTTTAAAACTATGCTGAATAGAGAACTTGTTAGAAACACTTCCTGTCTCTCAAGATATATAAATATAACAGATCTGAGAAATCGGCAAGGCTTGTTCATTCATGTTCACAACCTTACTGAAACAATGAAAACCATTCAATAAAATATACTTACGTTTTGCTCCGGAAATCGAAACCCACCAGTTTATTGGTTCCTTTCATTTAAAAGTGTGTTGCTAAATGCTAAAATTTCTCGTATAAATCCTTCACAAAGCACAATTACAATTTCTGTTTTATAGCTTTCAAATGCACCCCCTATTACATATTCATAAGTGTCCTGTTTCTGAACAGTTAAGCCAATTGGCCTACATATTGCTATATACACAGAAGCCACTACCTGTCATCCTGAGCTTTCCTGGTGACAGACTCTTGCTACAATGTCCATGTGTGGGAGCTTGGTGGACTAAGTGCATGTACCTAACCCAAGCTGTGAATGGTCAAAAGGACTTTTCCCATGCGAATGGACACTTTATTAGCCTAGTTAAACTGTGTGCTTGCACCAAACCACTAGTAAACTGCTGGTGGTCAGTATTTAGTGACTGTCTAGGTCTGTGCATCAGTGTATGTTCCAACATGACTTTATACGTTTTATCCCCAATGAATGGGAGACATTCATGTGGAAATTAAACTGGAATTGCGCATGGCATATTAGGAGTAAATACTGCATTGTGATGAGAGATTTCTCTTTGTCTCTTAGATAAAAGCATTCCATAGCATGCCTTTTGTAAGAAATGTGTTACTAGGCAGGCCTGTGAGCTTGCAGCTGTTTCCATGCATGACAGATTTTTCAGGCCCTGAAGGAAATTAGCAAGGCCGCCTTAGATCCCATGGGGCCAGGGGTTTGACTGCTGAAGCTTGGTATCAATGCCCTTAGCTGAGAATAGTTACATTATTTTTTTGCTGAAGCCGCTAGTTCCTCTTTCTAACTTTATGTGGTATGACTGTGGGATTGGTTTAAGTTTTTTTTTTTTTTTTTGTTTTTTTTTGTTAGGTCAACAAATAAAACGTGTAAAAAAAAAAGTTGCCCATGTGCATCCTCAAAATACCCTGTCCGGCAAATCTTTGAAGACTTTATACTCTTCGGCTCATACTTTCTCACTGCGTTTCAGTATTGGTAGTGTTTTACATTCACCTGATTAATCTATTTGTGTGAATAAAGAATACAAGGGGGTATATTGAAGAATTAAGAGGATGAAAGGCTTGAGTCAATCGTAGGGACTTATCCTAAGCAATGCAAATCCAGCTTTAAGTGACATTATTGATGTTTGCCTAAAGCGGCTTCCTCCCCTTACAAATGTCTGAGCTTTGCTGGAAATTCAGCACAGGCAGGTAGTATTGCCCCCCCCCCCCCCTCCCCTCCAGAAATGCCTGTAGTGAAGATACATTTCCCGAACTGGCCTTGTTTGATCAGCTGTTTGGCAACAGACAGATCGGAGAAAAGGAAAGAGGCCCACTTTATCGGCTGACACGTTGGAAATCAGACAACAAGCAAGTTGGGGCAAAAGTGTCTTGCATGCACTAAAAGCCCACTGCTGGATTTTTCTTTAACCTGGTACAGCAAGAATAGACAGTAAAAGAACAGTGCCTTGAAAATGTGAACATTCTGTATTAAATTGCACCATCTTTTGGTGACAAGTAAAATCAAGCTGCCTGTTCTTTCAGTGGGAATTTTCCTTTTTCATTTTCCCTCTTCTTCTTCTTTTTTATTTATTTATTTTTTTTTTTTGCTGAAACTCGGTCAAGGCGGCTAAACTAATGGCTTTTTAAGACGTTTATTTTCAGAATGGCGCAGACTGTATTTTGAAGTAAGACCATTATTTATCACTTCTATCTCTCATAAAGGGACCTTTATAATGCAGTGCCCACTATTTGCCCAGAATAAATTTGTTATTGAGCAATCTGATTAATATTAGATTTCTGCAGTAAAAGCAGAAGCCGTCCATTACCTATGTGCCTGCCTTACGCACAAGATGATCCTTTTCGCTTTTAAACATTAAAGGGGGTAAAACCCATCTAAAACATTGTAGGCCCGGATGCTAGCCTGCCCCCCGGTGCGCTGGTAATCTTAACTCATCCAGTCGGGTCACGTGATGCGATCTCCGCCAGTGGCTTCCTTGTGGCCCTGTGTGCTCCCGCGCCCAGCGTTTCTGAATGGCTGGATGCAGGAGCTCGAACAGCATGCCAGGCCAGCTGCACCTAGTCGCTGCGGCACCTTTTGAGACCAGCCAATTGGCTTTGGTGCTGAAAAACCTATTTTCTATCAAATCCGGTCATCCGCCAAGCCAACAGCATCCAGCTGCGAAGGATGAGCGGTGGACCCAGAAATGGGTTTTCATCTGCGTTAAGATTTCACCAGAGCACTGCTGTGATGTCTGCCAATCAAAGTTATTAATGTTTGGAGTGAAGTGCCTCTTGTCACATAACCATTCTTAGAATCAGTTTATTTTGCAACGTATATACATACTGAAATAACATTGTCTTTGTGTCAGCAGCCTCCTTGTTCTACATAGTTTCCCCCTGTCACCCCTGAAATATGGCACTTGAGGAACAATCGCAGTGTATGATTTCCTCAGTGAAAATTTTAATAGGAATGTCCGTTTCCGACATGTTTACTTCCCCCTTTAAAAAACACCCCCCCCCCCACATCGTGTAAAGTCTAAAAACATTAAATTCCTCTATTTTCCCCCCAAAGACTGTCTGCATGGCCCCTACACTATAAAAATGTTCTGCTCAAATATTTTTCAATTTGTTGTACATTGGAATGGAGTGGCTTTTCTACTACTTGGCAGCAGAGGGAGGCATTGCCTAACACTGTCCATATAGTAAACATCTCACTGCTGGATGTGTGGAAATTCTCTTCTGCTGTTAACATATTGGAGCACCATCAGGTACTTGTGTGTTTTTGTGTAGTCCGCTTGTATATTGGCATGTTGCTCAGTCTGTCACGCTCCTTTTGTGCTGCATTGACAGATTTGCCACCCCTTCCCTTTTTGTCAGCAGTCTGTGTAATGCCAGTGGTCTGGCCATCCCATCTTGCATGTGAACACAGCAAATGAGTCAGTCTGTTTATCTTTTTATTGTATAATGGTCCCAATCCATGTTAGGGAGAGACCCAGGTCTATTGCCTTATTCTGTAAAATCTTTCTTCTGGTTAATGTGCACAAATGTCTGGCATTTTTTTAAGACTTTCCTTGGCATTATAGGTGATTCCCTCCTTAATTATTGGAGTATCCTCGCAAAAGCAAATCATGAAAAGGATGCTTGAACTACTTAATAAACTGCAAATGCATGACCAGTCTAAGCACTATATTAACTTGAGTGATTTATTGCATTAGTACAACACTCTCCATTGCACTTAATAGAAGAATTGTGCCATCTGCTTACCATTTTCTGGTCCCTAAAGGGAAATATCACTTTTTGGAAATTATATAGTTTCATATTCTGGGGGCTGCTGAGTAAATATCTGTTAATGGCAGCAAGGCTGAGAATCCTTTTGTTTGCTTTAGAAATGCATTCTTCAGGCATTGTTTTTAATTAAAAATACATGCTAAATATTCAGTCTATAGCTTGATTAGCACGGTTTATGGAACACTATCCAGCGTACGAAGTGTAGCATATGTTGACTATTATCTCTTCTGTGTATTCAATGTGCTGCTGATCCTTGTCATGGGAGCTGGTAAAATGAACATTTTTTAATAAGTTATATTTTTGTATTGGTTTTTTTTTTTTATAACGATAAAACAAGTTCCTAAACACGAGTCTCATGATGCTTTGTTTTGTCATGGAGCAACTTTCAGAAGTTCACTTTGTGTACAAATCAAATTTGTGTAAAAACCATATGAAACGCTATAAAATGAATGAGATGGTTAGAGGGTTTTGGCGCGCTGTAAGGAAAACGGTTGATGCTGCAACTAGGTTTATACCAGTTGCATGTTGTAAACTGTCTTTTGTGTGTAGAGCCCTTAAATTTTACTATCAATACTGACAATGTTTTTTCTCTTGCAGGCTGAAGGAGAAGACAGTTTAAAAAAAATGCAGTTAATGGAGCTGGCCATCTTAAATGGCACCTACAGGGACGCGAACCTAAAATCACGTAAGCTGCTCCTTTTTTTTCTTGGTTGCATATTTTTAAAGACACAAGCCACATTTTTTGTTAGTAGTAGTCCCTATTCCCTATGACTTATACTAAAATAAAATAAAGTAAGCGACCAATCTGAGACTGTAATAAACGCTGTCCAATAGCTTATGGGAGGGCTGCAAATGTGCAAAGCCGCATCTGCTTAACATCTGTGGCTGCTCATAGCATTAAATCCTCATGACTGACACGTGAAGGGAAGGAAGGAAAACTGTTTATGGGAGGAGGCTTTTATTTGTTAGCCTTCCTTTAGGCTCCAACTATTCTAAAGTAAAGGACAACTGCTGCCCACATTGATGTAGCCGTGTAATGTAAAAAAAGCTAGAAGTCCTTTTAAATGGCATTTTCTTAAAACCTCCTTAGGGCTGTATACCACTGAGATATTAAGGCTCCGCCCCAAGGTAGGAATACATGACCACTAGAATACACAAAAGCTTTAGCCCCTCCTCCAGATACCAGTTCTTCGTTTTCCTGTCTGGGGCAGGAGCCAGACCACCAGCTCATTCATTTTACATCTTGCCAACAAAGCAACACAGTACCGGCCCCCAGTGAAAGCACTGCTGGCTGCCTATTTTCCTTACTCCTTGATTAGCCAGATGCATGTTTGTGGGGTGTCTCACGCTAAGACATCTAAGGATCTCTATAAAGCCCTTGTTATATCTCATTATTTGACGTTAGTTCGTAGGTAGAGGATATACTCCTTAGGGAGACTAGCAGCCTTCTAGTGTCCAACTTTTTGGATTGTTGAGAGCGTGACCCTTTTCTTCCAGTTGGGAGAGATCTCGGCGTGGCAAAAGGCATCCATTTTGCTGTGAATGTAGCCTTGGGTAGGATATGCAGAGCCATGAGCTGTCGGCCTGGCCTTGATTATCTGCTTATTTTTATTTATCAAGTGATAAGCAAGCTACAATATGGAGTTAGAGCGGAATAGTGCAGTCCCTTGCTGCATTGTATACTGGCTGAACTGGTGTATATTTGCAGGAATCCAAACATTAAAATGCTTGTGAATCAAATTCATTGTAAACATTTTACACTTGTTAATATTAAAAAAAGCATTAGTCTAAATAAGGGTAACAGTAAATAGTCTAGCCCCACTTGCTTCTATGCCACCGAAGTATGATCTAGAAATAGCTGCCAACACACGTTGCATCTTTATTACCTATATAAAAGTGGAAGGTGTTGCATCATGCAGTTGCAGTTTCTGTATCTGCCGGTTAGGAGGGGTTAGGTTAAAGCGCAGTCAGTCATGGGGTTACGCCCACTCGCCCTACCACCCTCCCCTGACACTGAAACAGGACGGATGTCTTCTAAAGAAGAAAAAAGCCGTACCTTGTCTGTGGTCTAGCACCGTTCTCCCAGCTCTCCAGGTCTTGGATGAAGGCAGATTCCCTCTGCTCCGTGTGCACTCCTGTCCACCCATTCAAGTGCATTAGCAGAGGGGAGCGTGCACATTATGGGGGAATACTGCTTTGTGCATTCTTGTTTGGTGGCCACATGGACCTGCGAGAACTATGCTGGACTGCAGGTGAGGTAAGGGTTTTTATTTGTAAACCCCCCCACCCATGTTCTGCTTCAGCGCCAGGGGAGGGTGGCAGGTTTGTTACGCCATGACTGGAGTGCCACTTTATGAACTAGGAGCCTTTGATGTACTTTAGTCTGACAATATCCAAAACAGGCTATAAATGATATTGGTGCCAATTTGTCATGTTTATTTGCTTAACATTCAGTTCTTTGTTCCATCTCTTATTTCCTTTTTTTTTTTGTTTTTCCATTAAGCATGCTTTTTGTGTATTGCTTAGGTTTACAAAATGCCACTAAAGCTCTAGTCTGGTTTAGTGCTGAATCTTTGTGCATGCTACTGCTGGTGAAAATACTGCATAGCCAGGGAGCTAAAATGTCCATTCTGGAGATTAGAATATCTGAAGGAATGCATGTGAGGGGGGGGGGGGGCTTATTTTCACTTTGTAAAAATCAATGATGCCTTGAATGCTGCTGCATGCATGGCACCTGCTCCTGCTAGTAGCCATTGTTTTGCTAAATCAAGAAGGTTATACATGCAACTGCACGAATATAATATAACAGGGTTATAGTTGTGTTTTGTTGCATGGAAATTGGGGCAGGATAGATTTTGCTGCAGTTTGTTCAAGCTACAAAGTTTATATGGGCAACATAGACTTACATTGGGGTTCAGAATGTTCAAATGATCATTCAGCAACATTAACACTTGTCTGTCTTGTAATTGTTGAACCTTTTTTTCTCTTTTCTTTGAATCAAAATTGCTGGCTTCCCTAATTGTTTTTTGCATTGACACGCTTATCAGCATTGTTATCTATATGAATTTATTTTTTTTACATAATCAATTAGCTTGTTTGGAAGTACTGTGCTCTAAGTTATTTGCTTTGATTGACGCATGTGCTTTTAATCACATTGGTGATATGGGAAAGCTTGTTCACATTTAAATGGTGTGCTTTGTGTGATCAGCGCATGAACTAATGATTCTCCTTTTTTCCCCTTCCTTCCTGCTTATTTTCTTCTCCTTTCCCCTTCTCCTCCTTTTCTTTTACCTGACTCTTTCCTACCCTTTTATGTACTGCTGCCTCTACACTTCCTTCTAATTTTTCTTTGCTTACTGTAGCAGCCCTTGCCTTTTCTCTTGCAGCGACAGCTCAGGCCCCACGGATTATAACTGGGCCTGCGCCTGTTCTGCCCCCAGCTGCTCTGCGTACCCCTACGCCAGCTGGCCCTACCTTAATGCCTTTGATCAGACAAATACAGACAGCCGCTGTCATGCCAAATGGAACCCCTCACCCGACTGCCACTCTAGTCCAGCAAGCACCGGAAGCCGGCTTGATATACACACCTTATGAATATCCTTATACCTTTTCGCCAGCCACATCAATTCTCGAGTATCCTATTGAAACAAGTGGAGTATTAGGTAAGTTCCTGTGACTTTGTAGAAAAGGCATAATGTGTGCTTTTCCAACTGTGATCCCATTTGCAGTGTTTGTAAAAAAAAAAATATATATATATATATATCACATTCATTTCTAATCATGTGCTATGCAATTATCTTTACATTTTCCTTTTTGTGTTTGATCATTTAAAGCCCCCAACTTCATTCTCGGGGGCTGAACATGGCCTGAATTAAACACAACACCACATGAACTATGCTCTGAAAAATCTTTGATGGGCACAGTCTTTCAGCATAGATAATTGTAATACATTCCCGTCTAGGCAACGAGTCTCATGTCCCCTGCAGCTGTTCCTTCCTGCTCTGGTTTAATGAAACTTAATTTGGAGTCCCCGGCAGGGTACCCTGGCCTTCAGTTGTCTGTAATCTTTATGTCCAGAGCATGCCCGTACCACTCCGCAAATAAGAACATCCACCCCCTATAGTCAGTATCTGAAGCAGGCCCACTCTATTCACTAAGTGAACTGGGGTTTCAGGCCTTTGCACAAATCTTCACTTACTCACATGCCCTTCACTCAAATTTTGAGAATCTGTACTTTTTTTTTTTTTTTTTTATCACACTCGAGCAGGACTGAACCACAGCAGAGAACAAAGGGCTTGTTTTCGCCTAGAAAACGTTGAGGTTGTTTTAATAGCTGAATTATGCCTGTGACGTGCTAACAATATAGAGAATCACATTTCTATTATGATCCAACAATTCACTCATTTCTAGTCATTAATCTGCCACTGTTATCCAGTAATTTTATATTATTTTCTATGCTTAAACTGGACCAAAAGTATAAATAGACTCTTGGTCCACTGCCTAAAGGGCCCTAGTGTTCCCTTTAGGCAATGGACCAAGAGTCTATTTAGACTAGCATCCCAGATCAGGTTGCCCCCAGAGACCCTAGGCAGTGGACCAAAATTCTGCTTAGAATTATGGTCCGTTTTATAGAGGAACTAAAGCCAAGTCACCACTTCCTCAGTCACTCATATGGCAGACAATCATGTGTCCACCAGCAACCATTCAGGTTTTATGCGCAAGCTCAATTGGTGAATCCTATTGATCACCAGGAGTCATGTGATTAGCAGCCAAGTAATGAATGTGGAACTGGTAAGCATTGACTCATATTTGCCCTATTTAAAAAGGAATTAAAAAGAAAAATAACATTAACTGTATCGCTGCAAAGATTCCTGCACTGACCGTATTTCAGTAGCTAAAAAGCATTATTCAAATTTTCATTTTCATATTGTTTTGCAAGGTAAAACCCCAGTTTATAACCCGTTGTTAATCTCCTCAAAGTCTGACACCTTGCTTAGTTCAAACTTAGTGTTATAAACTTAAAGGTAGATCACCAGTCCTCCACTGTTGGAAAGAAAACTCCCCAAAACTCACTTGCCCCATCTGCATGCATGATAGTGAATCATTGTCAGCACTTACATTTGCCCCTGCACCCACTCAAAGCTAAAACACTGCCTCACAGATTTTCTCCTGGTAGCAGCCATTTTGGATCTTCCTTTTCCAGCATCCCAGCTGTGCTTCTTCCTGAATTCAACTGACATAACTGATAATGCACAGTAACAGGAAACCCAGCAGCATTTCCTGTTTTCAGGAAGCCCAAAGCTCCAGGAGATGCCATTTTGTAAAATTTTGTAAAATTGACCACAGCAGGAGTTAGGAAAAGGTAAATGAATATTTAAGTGCAACACTTTGAATTTCCCTGGGGAGGGGTGCATATGAGCACTGTTTGTGGTAAGAGTGTTGTCCACTTTAAGCTTATAAGGCACAACAAACTTGGTAGTAAATTTCATATACTATACCTGCCCCCCCCCCCCCCCCCCCCCCAATGTCCACTACTCCCATTTCCTGCCACTCCACCACAGCATCTACCCCTGGTAAGCCTTCAGTGATCAGAGTTGTGTTATGGCTTAAGTGATATGCTCCAAATGTCATATTCTATTCTTTGTATCTCTGCCCATATATCAAAGTCTGCAGTCAATTGACTCATTTCAATTCCATTCCTTTTGTCTTCAGGTATGGCTTTCCCAACGAAAGGCTAAGAATTCAAGCAAATCTTAAATGACCCTTCATTTATCAGCCAATTTTTAATTTTAGTAGTTGCCTAGTTTCAACAGTCTTG
Source organism: Gastrophryne carolinensis (assembly GCA_027917425.1). Taxonomy (NCBI): domain Eukaryota; kingdom Metazoa; phylum Chordata; class Amphibia; order Anura; family Microhylidae; genus Gastrophryne; species Gastrophryne carolinensis. Next base: position 311,168,677 of record CM051237.1, read on the forward strand.
CAAAAAAACGAATCTTTAAGAACATTGCCTAGCAGTCAGTGACATACTTGCACTTATTATTTTTTTTTTTTTTATTTTGCACATAGATGAAAGTAAATCTTTAATGTTGATCGATATTAGGATTAGTCTATATGTTTTCGAAGTAGCAGTGAGTGTAAAGTAGAATACTGACTGCTAAGTTCTTTTGTGTGCTTTACTAATCACGTAATTCATGTGGTTCTACATCTTGACTTAAGGTATTAAGATGCAAGTAATTTAAACACATAAACTGGATTATTATTTTTTTGTATAACTTATGTCAGTATTAAAGTAAAATGAAACTGCTAATCGACTGCAGGTAAAGCACTTCAGTGATTATGTGACTAGTAAAGCTTCCTTTTTACTAGGGTCTAACAGATTTCAAACAATAATATTGAGTGGCGAATGTATGATGCCCTTCAGTATTGCAGGTGCTTGTAGACCATAACTGAACCCACAGGGCGGAATAGGTTAAGGCCAGAGGTGCGATATTAAATGGAATATTATCTGGCACATGTATCTTTTACATACTGTAGCAAAGACACCAAACTATACTGTGCCTTAACTTTTTGCTTTCAAGTTTAAATGTTTTTGTAGCGGACCTTCATGTAAAAACTCAGTTTTGATGAAACCTGCTGTTAATGTTTGTATTTTTAATGACTGTTTTTCTAACTTTGTCTACGTAATTGCAATTCAACTAGGTGCGGTGGCAACTAAAGTGCGAAGGCATGATATGCGGGTCCATCCTTACCAAAGGATTGTGACCGCAGACAGAGGTTAGTTTAGCCGTGTAGTGTTTGGTTTGGGAAATGCTTTTTTTTTTAAAGTAAATTACGCTTTTTAATGCCGCACCTAAATTGGGCCCCAATGTCAGAGCAGTGTGGGAGAGGTGGTGTTTTTATACTTTTACAGGTGAACACTGCTCACTGTTGGTATGTTCAATTTAGTATGGTGTTGCAAAGCAAAGATTGGTGCCTAAATATAAAGGAAGGTTTTGCATGCTGTTGGGGACAAACTAGTTCAAACAAAACCCACTCACCCTTTGTTGCCATGCTGGCTGACCTGCCCATGGTTAGCAATCAGTTACAAAAAGAAAATTCCCGCTTCAATTCTGAATCCAGCATTACCTTTATGTTCCTTTTTAATGGCAATAATAAGACCACAAGGAGCTCACCTGAAGCTGGCCACATGTGCCTTGCCTCTATTTCTTGTAGCACGCTGTAGGTGCCATAGCAGTTATATTCCTCCACTGCCACCCTCCCATTATGATTGCAAGGCCCCCTGTCCTTCAACGCTCCCAACATTGGTTAGCCAGAGCTTGATCATGCTGGGAGTGCTGAGCAACAGGGCTGCCCACGCTCCCAACATTGGTTAGCCAGAGCTTGATCATGCTGGGAGTTCTGAGCAACAGGGCTGCCCACGCTCCCAACATTGGTTAGCCAGAGCTTGATCATGCTGGAAGTGCTGAGCAACAGGGCTGCCCACGCTCCCAACATTGGTTAGCCAGAGCTTGATCATGCTGGGAGTTCTGAGCAGCAGGGCTTCCCACGCTCCCAATATTGGTTAGCCAGAGCTTGATCATGCTGGGAGTTCTGAGCAACAGGGCTTCCCACGCTCCCAACATTGGTTAGCCAGAGCTTGATCATGCTGGAAGTGCTGAGCAACAGGGCTGCCCACGCTCCCAACATTGGTTAGCCAGAGCTTGATCATGCTGGGAGTGCTGAGCAACAGGGCTGCCCACGCTCCCAACATTGGTTAGCCAGAGCTTGATCATGCTGGGAGTTCTGAGCAACAGGGCTTCCCACGCTCCCAACATTGGTTAGCCAGAGCTTGATCATGCTGGGAGTTCTGAGCAACAGGGCTTCCCACGCTCCCAACATTGGTTAGCCAGAGCTTGATCATGCTGGGAGTTCTGAGCAACAGGGCTGCCCACGCTCCCAACATTGGTTAGCCAGAGCTTGATCATGCTGGAAGTGCTGAGCAACAGGGCTGCCCACGCTCCCAACATTGGTTAGCCAGAGCTTGATCATGCTGGGAGTTCTGAGCAGCAGGGCTTCCCACGCTCCCAATATTGGTTAGCTAGAGCTTGATCATGCTGGGAGTTCTGAGCAGCAGGGCTTCCCACGCTCCCAATATTGGTTAGCCAGAGCTTGATCATGCTGGGAGTTCTGAGCAACAGGGCTTCCCACGCTCCCAACATTGGTTAGCCAGAGCTTGATCATGCTGGAAGTGCTGAGCAACAGGGCTGCCCACGCTCCCAACATTGGTTAGCCAGAGCTTGATCATGCTGGAAGTGCTGAGCAACAGGGCTGCCCACGCTCCCAACATTGGTTAGCCAGAGCTTGATCATGCTGGAAGTGCTGAGCAACAGGGCTGCCCACGCTCCCAACATTGGTTAGCCAGAGCTTGATCATGCTGGGAGTGCTGAGCAACAGGGCTGCCCACGCTCCCAACATTGGTTAGCCAGAGCTTGATCATGCTGGAAGTGCTGAGCAACAGGGCTTCCCACGCTCCCAACATTGGTTAGCCAGAGCTTGATCATGCTGGAAGTGCTGAGCAACAGGGCTGCCCACGCTCCCAACATTGGTTAGCCAGAGCTTGATCATGCTGGGAGTGCTGAGCAACAGGGCTGCCCACGCTCCCAACATTGGTTAGCCAGAGCTTCATCATGCTGGGAGTGCTGAGCAACAGGGCTACCCATGCTACCACCAAACGTTGCAGCCCCTTGCAGGAAATAGAGAGGCACAGGAGACAAGCTTTAAGTGAGCTTCTTGCTGCCGGATTATTCCCTGAACTGAGCTTTATATATGAAAATCTTTACTTTGGAACTGAAGAGATCCCTTCAGACCTATAGCCATTCCTGCCATTCGGCAGTTCATTTTTGCTACTTAATCAAAATTTGTAACCTAGTTTGAAATTAAGTGCATCATTTAATTCATGTGCTATCCAAAAAGATACTGCACTATTTGGTTGCCTATTCCGTTAAATAAGTTCTAATCAAGAAAGGACCTGGAGAAACTGTTGTGGCGAAAATTCTCCTTTAAGATATTGCCTTCATCTATACTATATCCATGTATACAACTGTGGGTGTTTTTTGGCTATTTTCATGAAGTTCAGGATGTTTTAAAGTCCCTGTCCAGGCTCCAAAAAAGAGCACTTCCATCCCAGCCTGCAGGCTTGATTCCATGGAGTCCTGCAGCCCTCTGGTTTCTCTGCTGTTCACCCAAGGGGCAAGTCATGTGACCGCTCATGAGCATCCCTCACCGATTTGTATTTAGCGGGGTATGCTCAGGGCTAGATTGAAAGTGTGCTGACAGCACCAGAATGGAAACTTAGCTGCAGCACAATGGGCTCCCAAAGGATTGAGCCTGTGGGCTTGGATGCAGGTCCTCCTTGTTTTTCTTTGAGAAGCCTGGGCTGTCCCCTCAAGCGGAGTCCCATGCAAATATTTCTTTTATATTTAAGCATTCTTAGCTATGGAAGAGCATCCGAGTGAATGGTTCCTCAATACCTTATATCGTACACTATCCAGTTTAATTGTTGTAACCAACACACTGAAATACTTGTTCTCATCTGTAAGTGATGTTGCACAGTTATGAAACCTGTGTGTACTGTGTCTAGCCAGAGACTTTGCAGAGGATGTATTGCAGGTATGCCAGTACAATTTGCCACGCAATTCTGCAGTATTGCTGCGTGTAAATAACCTATATAACAAGCGCATCTCATGGATGTTTGATCCATTTGCATAAAGTACATTTCAATAATGTACGGTAAAATATATTGTTTATCAATATGTCTTTTCACTTTTTTTTATAAAGGCATTGTGGTAGTAATGAACCACATTTTATATTTATTGTGTGATTTGTTTATGCTTCATAGCAAGCAACGTATTCAACAAGTCCCAGTTCTTAATAAGAATTAAAGAAAGGGAAAATTAAGTAAGGTGACAAAGTCCATTGCATTTTTTTTTCCCTTCAGGAAACCGACCAATTAAAGTCTCCTTTAAATTATTTTAGCCAACCTCTGTGAATGCATTCATTAACACTCTTTATATCCTGTTGCCGGAATGTACAGTTGATTTTTTTTATGTTTTTGCTTAAACGGCTAGTTGAGAACAATGGAATCCTGTCAGAAAACAATGGCATACCTGGGGAAATGAAAATTAAAATCAGACTGGAATGCCAAGCAGCATTGAGGGCAGAAAACATCCAAACGGTCATGTACCTGGGGTGGGAAGCAAAATAGATTGAGGAGTTTTGGGGGTGTTTGGGTCTGCTTGGATTGCCTGGATTTGGCTTCCTAAGGATCTTTAACTATAAAGCCATCCCAAACTGGAATGCCCCAGGGAAGAGTGTTAGAAGAGACAGTCCTTTTTGACTGTGGTCTGCTTTTTATAGAATTGATTGACACCCTTTTAAATGAAAAATGTAGATTTACAATCCATAGAATCCGTTTTTTTTGTTAGTGAAGCTTGATGGCAAAATTGTCCAATAATAAAAATCTAAACATTCTGGATATCAAGAAGATGAGTTGCGTATACAACCCAACTAAAATTGGATTGCGCCATGCTTTTCTTCTACTGGTAGGAATAAGACCCAGGGAACGGCAGGCGTTTGAGCTTTCCATTCCACTCTTGCAGTGGAGCGCTGCTCACCTCTAACTTCTTGTTTCATAAGCCAGCATGTGGGGGAACTGTGACATTAACCCACATCATGGAATAATCAAAGCATTACACATGCCAAAAGAATTGCAACCTCAATAAGCTGTTACTGCAGCACAGACCTCTCCCAGAGCAGAATGGTACAGTCAAAACCTGTTGCTCTCAATTCGTTATTTCACGCTTAACTGGATTTTGGCTAATGTAGGATGTGTGAGTAACACCACTTCTTGCTATGTCGCTTATTTATGTGGATTTATATTATTGGGAAATTTTCCTGATGGTTCTCCTTTTAAGGACAAACCATAGAAACTGTAGATTTGTTGGTGTAACAGGATGGATATATGAAAAACCTACAGGTTAATTATATTCTAATGTCTGCATTCACTTGGCATAGTTGGCTAACAATAGTTGCCTCTTAAGACTAAGCTACATGGGGATCCACTAGAATTGATTTTTGTGAAATGCCACAAGTCTGACTTTGCACTGAATCCTTCTCATTGACAGCTCCTCTGCTATAGTCATTTATGGCAGCAGTACAAAATAATGCAAATTGAACCTCATTATATAGATATATATAATAAAGCTGTTAAGAGTCTTAAAACATACTACTGTTAAGTGGACCAAGTTTAGTGAAGGAGAATGTGAGTTAAGGAAGGAAGAGCTCAAGAAAACTGGGAATGTTAACTTTCCACTTGAGAACTTTTGTTTTACTGTATTTTTATTTTTTTATTTTTTTTTTCAAAAAGAAAATAGTATTTACAGATGGAGTAAGAAATATAAAATATAATGCAGGAATGTATATGAAATGACAGATTTTATTGTATTTGCAAAGTATTAGCTTTGAAAATAAAGAGGGCTTTTAGTAGTTATAAATGCTTTATAAGTGTATTAGAGGTTTTTTTATGTACTTCCTTTTTGGATCTAGAAAATATAAAAGCCAGGACTTTTACAGTGTTTACATACAAATGCATTTTATATATGTGTCCTATGTGTAAATTAGTATTTCAACTGGAATTTCTGCCAGTAGTAATAGCTCTAGCTGTTCCTGGTTCAAGTGACTCCTACTGTGCTAGACAAGAGTTTTATTATTGCTTTGTATCATGAGGCCAAGATATTTTGTTTGTAAATAGATGAGAAGCAATAAAATTTTATTGAACGAAAAAAAAAAAGTTGTTTGGCCCATAGTTTATGTTAAAGTTTTACTTTATTCATTTATTCATTTTTTTTGTCCAAATCCATTGCTGTTAACAAGTTAATAATCACATCATCATTAATAATAGATGCTTCAGTGCTTGCACCATTGGGGAATACTAATGCTTAATAGCAGTCAGATAATGATTGTGTGCACTGACTGTCTCGAAATTCTGAGTTTCAAGCTGATTCATCATTTTGTCTTCAATTTCCGACTGCTACTAACCATTAGCCCTTAGTTTTTATTTCCATTTTTTCTTCTCGTTAACCAGTTTAATGGGCGTGGGCTCCTCCTTCACACATTCGAATCATGATACCCGGTGTCATGATTTTGTTGCATTCTGTAGATGGTGTCAATCAGTATGTCGGTATTAAACATGCTTGTTTTTATTAGTTGTGATTAGTTTTTTTTTCATGTTGTCATTAAGCAGTCACTAGCTGAAACTAATCTCTTCTCTATCTTTTCTTTCTTTTTGTTTTTTGTTTTTGTTTTTCTTTTTTTTTTTGTTTCTAACCACCCAGCCGCCACCGGCAACTAACAAATGACCTTCTGACCTCTGAATTCTTCACCCAATGATGACCTGACCATGCCTGCCTGCTGATCAGTTAACTGGTAATCGCCTCTGCTTGTCTGTTTTGAGTGCAGCGAGCTGGGGTATGCGTCCGTTCGTCTTACCATCTAACAAAAGACACACAGAGAAATGATTTTCTTCCACCTAAATGTTTTTTTTGAAAAAAAATGCCCCCCCCCCCCCCCAAATGGGTGAAATGATTCTAGTACCTGCACTGAATAATAGCAAAGCAATAAGGTCCAATTCAGCCCTCAGCACTGATCATATTTTAGTGTCCTAACCAAACGAACGGTCTAAAAGCTTCACATACAGTACTGGCAAGACAGCTGATCCTCAACTACCAATGACAGTGGCAGTTACTGTGAGAACCTTTTAGAAAAATGTTTTTTCTCTTGTATAGTAAAGTTAAAAGTTGAATGTACTGTGTTGTGATGATGCATCATGCATGAACCTGATTGGTCAGGGATTTCACTGGTGATTACATGTTTTAAAAGAAACCTATATAGAAATTTAGTGTTTAGTCACTATGATGCCCTGGGGGGGCGAGGACATTGCAATCTGTTAGCTATAATTTGCCTGCCAAATTTGTTACTGTGATAAAGGGTGCCATGAACAAAAGTGAATCATTTTTAACCTTTAAAATATTACAATGCTGAAATACAGGTTTGACTGTTGTAATTCAGTATTATTGTCAAAGCCTCATGTAAAAAATTACATTGGGACAAAAGGTACATGCATTATGTATCATGTTACTGGGCAAATTGTTCAAATATTTGTTTGTAGACCTCCCTGTATAGAAACAAACATTAAGGATGTAAAAGCCATGCTTGCCTATTTGCTGTATAATTGTAATGAAATTGTAGATATAAGTGTAGTGCATTGAAAAAACAAACAAAAAGTAGATACTTTTACTATACAAGGGTGCTGGTGCAGAAAATATATATTTTTGGAAATGTAGCATTTTATACTTTCAAGTGTTATAAAAAAAAAGAAAAGAAAAAAAACAAAAAAAAACCCTTTATTGCATTGAATGATTTTTCGGTGGTGTCAAGGAACAAGACCAAAAAGCCTTTTGTCCCCCTTTTTTTTTTTTTTTTCACCTGCCAATTTTGTTTGTTTCAACCATTTTGGTATAAGTTTATGGAAAAGAAAGTGCCTTATTTTTTCTCCACAATCTTTTAGTTTGTGTGTGTTTTTTTTTTTTTTTAATTCGGGGCCAAGGGGGTCTCTACGTTTTTTGCCAAAATCTGTATTAAGAAGCCACATGCAACTAATTAGCAATCTGAGATTGAAAATGAATCAGTTTGGGCAAATTGGTCACCCTATATAGTATACATGAAAAAAGAACACACATTATGTCTTTTAACAAGATGTTTTTAAATAGCCAGATGTTCACTTAGGAGATGCTATTTTTTATGACCATGTCCCCAGGTATAGATTAATTTTTGTAAAACATTTCAGTTGAACAGCTTTAGCCATGGCTTTTGGGTGCCATTTTTAAAACAGCCAAGACTAGGTTACTTTTTATTGGCCCTTTTAATTTATTCTTTGATTGAAATACATGGCAAAGGTCAAGCAGTAATTCTAAAGCATTTAGATTGAAGCACCTCTGTGGTGCCCCTCATCTGCCATCTTGTCACACTGAAGCAAATTAAGCATTTATTTACTATGCAACAGACATCCAACCTTTTTCTATTTAGCAGCTATCTTTGTTTAAACCTGTCACCAGCTTTGTCTTCCTGGTCATTTTTGTTTGGTAAAAAGAATTTGTTTCCTTTGCTTGGTTTGAACAATTTTTGCGACACTTGCGCATTCAGAAAAAAAAAGCCAGTTTTGAAATCAGTGTTTGATCCAGTTTCATCTCATACTGCGATAAACCTGGACATTTTAGGTGTACGTTAGAAGGACATTTAAATGTTTTTGCAGAATGGTGGAAGACCTGTAAGTCTATATAGACCTGTCACTTTATACATGATTGCTATGAACAAACAAATGGGTCAACTTCAAAAAGCATGACTTAAAAAAAAAATGACATTTTCAAATTCCTTGGATCTCAGTATTATGATTTTTATGGTTTTTATTCTAATGTAGCTTTTAGTCTTTTTTTTTTTTTTTTTTTTTCCTTTCAACAGTATTATATATATATTTTAGAATGATTAGATGGGAGTGTCGCTGATATGTAACCATACAGATAAATTGTATTTGTCTTTTCTTTATATCCTTAGTAGTTTCATGCAATGTATGTATCATAACCAACCTATTGCCTAAAAAAACTGTAAAATAATGTATTTACAGCCATTGTTACAAGTTTATAATGTATTTTTCTATCTTGTTTTATATGTATGTTATAGAACATTCAAATGGAGTTTCTCCTGATTAAGAAAAAGGATACAAAAAATGCAAAACCCATGATTTTGATAACTTAAGAAATGCCAATTGTTTTGCAGTACTTTATTATAGTCAGCGACTGGATAACCTTAGACCGAATGGGTTTAAGTTGGGTTTTTACATGGCTTGCATTTTAATTCTTTGGTTCTTTGCTGTTTCTATTAACCCCATAGCATTATTTTAATAAATGTTATAATACCAACATACTAACTTTGGACTTTGTCTGTTTATTAACATTGTATGTTTCATTAAAACAAGATCTACAGAGACAACAAGAATGTATAAGTCTTGAATTACTGGACTAACACTGAAGATCGTGACCACAGATAACCCAGTGTTACTTGTTTTAATATTGTTTGTTGCCTGACAATTCTGCACACTACTTTTACAACGGCTTTGGTCACTCTGGCCTGATGTCTTGCCAGTATGTGCCAGTAGCGGTAGGAACAACCTATTAATTCCACCAGGCATTGTCTTGCCCACTTGCCTTTCTAGCGTTTGCATTACTAATGCCACACTCTCCTTCATAATTCTTCAAATCGGCTCTCTGCACAGAAAGGAAGATTTACTGTGTCCTAAAATAACACACTAAAGCATTTTTAGCTTTTTAAATGTTTGTTACTTTTATTTAAAGACTATCAGAATGAAATTCTTGATTGGCTAATTTCTGGCCTTTTTAACTGTCTATATTTCCATAATTTTTTACTAAATGAAAATTCTTGTATTGAGTGTTTTAAAAAATGCATTTACCCAAACCAGGTAGCTAAATTAAAAGTACGCCATATTCACTCAGTCTATTCGTTAGAACTGCAACTCTGCTTGCTGTTTACGCCAACTTAAATGTTTATAGCCAGGAGGTTTGCTTGCCGTCTTATTTTCCTGTTGAATAAAAGCCATTAAGATTAATGGCAGAATATCTATAAGAATACCAGGGTTTATATTTTGCAAGGTGATATATACAGATACTCTGTGCAAATGCATTCCCTCATTTAAAGGGGACCAGTTTGGGATGCACTGTGTGTGAAACCCCACCATTAGCCCATTTGTTCCTCCCAGCCGCACACATTGGCGGGGGGGTGTGTGTGTGGCATCACTCTCATCTTTCGGCTGTGCACGGCCAGACACAGCCATTCAGTTGCGGCGCGCGTGGCTGAGGATGCAAGCGATTGGTGGGGTTTCACACAGCTGGGCATCCCAGTTCAGGTTCGATGTCCCAGCAAGCGGGAATCAGCCAGCCTGGTTTTGGTCCACTTAAAAAAAAAAAAAAAAAAATAAAGTAATAAAAGTCAACCTTTTTAGTCTCCTGCAAATAAACCTGCTGCCAGATTCTGGAAAGCAAATTACCCTATAGTGCTTTTTCTACTGCCATCCAAGTAGGATATCCTTTTTTTATGGACCCTTCAAAGAGGAACATCAGCCTCCTTGACCTGCTCCAGGGCAGCTAATTCCCTATTATTGGGGCATCCAGATTGGAGATTTGGTATGCATTCCCACAGATCGCCGTGTAAACTCTCTGCATGCAATCCCACGGCACATGCACTGCAGCGACTTCCTTCTGGCTAATGTGCGCACCCCAGCAGGAAACTTTTGAATGGCTGGCATGGATATGCACAGCCAAAGGTGAGTGGCCAGCTCTCCATTCACTAGCCACTGATTGGAGGAGAGCCTGCACATGCGAGGTAAGGAAACCTGGGGCTTTTCACACAGCCAGACATCTCAACGTGTGCAGGATCTGTAGTTATAAATCAAGGCAAATGGACTTTTTATTTTAAAAATGTTTGTGCTTTAATAGGCTGGCTGTCTTCCGAATGTCTAAATTAATAAGGCCAGTCAGCTGACAAGGGAAATGTTTTTAAGAAAACATCAAGTTAATTCTACAGATATATGAATGCATTAGCTCTGAGTGGTTTAAACATGCGCTGCTGTATAATGTAAGGAACAGCGCAGAGTCCTCCTATTTGTGCAAAGCCGTCTGCCCCCCGCTGTGATACTTAGAAACAATGGCTGCTTTTTCTTCTATTACATTGTAACAGCAGAAAGCGCAGCCATTGTTCCTAAGTATGCGCCCCGTTGTTACAGTGTAATAGAGTGGATCAGTTCACAGCTGATGGTGATGTGCTAGAGATTTTTTCTAGGTATGTTTTGCTAGCCATCTGAAGCAAGTCACTCTGAACATAGTCAAGATGACAAGGGATTAATCTTAAAATAAATTGCGAGTCCAGATGTTTTCAAGGAGGACTTTTGCAAAATTGTGTAATATTAAAAATCCATATAAAACACATTGGCAAATGAGGAGGGGCCACTTATACACCTGAACTGAATAAAACTGCTAAGCTTCTGGCTAGCACTAAGCTAGTGAAGCTTCAAAATGACTTGTCCTACCAGACTCTGCCTATAGTGGATAATTACTTGAGTTTTCTGTAAAGAGGTTCTAAATTTTTTTTCTCCTTCCTCAGCACATGGAAAATGTTTTAATTAAAGGGACTATACACCCAACGGCTATAAGGCAGCAAACCATTTACTTTCACTTAGAATACATTAGGCGTTTTACATATAATCAAATAATTTTTAGAAGCTTTAAAATGGCTCACTTTACACACCTCATAGGGAGAAAAGGTGAGGAAGTTGGTGTGTGTCTGGGCAGGGACTTTAAATAAGAAACTATAGGTAAGGCTAAGCATTTCTAATGAGATTAAGTTAGACGTTTGGAAAAACAGAAATTTATGGGAATTCAAACACAACTTTCCTGCATTGCTGCTGTTACTTCCAAAGCGCTAAAATAAAATTTCTACCTCAATCTGCACCTCACTTGTTGAATTTCCCCAATACAGGTACAAGGAATTTAGATTTTTTTTCTTTTGCAGAGTGAGGGGGGAAAAAATTAAAACCTGATAAAATCAACCAAGATCCAGTTCTTGAATACACTGACCCTCCTGCATGCATGAACAGTGTTGTAAAGAGTTATTTCCCTCGCTTCTATGTTTATTGAAATATTCTGTTACAGCAAGGTTAGTCGCTGTGCACACAACATAATGATTATAGGGTTTTCTCTTTGCACTTTATTTCTTGTAGTTTGCTTTGTTGGCAAAATTGCAAGGATCTTTTTTATAGAAGTGTTGGTGCGCTCTTCAGATATTAGTATGATCTCTCATTTTTAAACCTGCACATGAAAAGTAATAGTTGGAATATGTTGCCAGGGCAAAATCTTGCAAATGTCCTTCCCGTACTGCCTTTTTCTCTATAGACACTAAAATGATCTGAATGAAAATGTGTATTTGAGAATGCAAAGAAAAACTAGACAATCTGTGGAAAAAGGTTATTAAACACTAAAGGGCAAATCTTATGGTATCGGCATCAGCCTTATAAAAACCATGCCGCAGAGGATGGTTTTTGAGGGATTTCCCACTAAACACACAAACTGGAAAAAATGTTTTTTTTTTTTTTATATTTTTACCATCAACTTATATATTTTGAGAAAATTCACTGCACTTGTGATGAGATAGCTTTACAGGTGCAGAATATTTTCAGTGCAGAGATTTTAACAGCCCTTGGGGTGGTAAAACATTTGAAGAAAGCCTTATGAATTCACTATAAGCAACAGTTTTACTTTTATACAATTAAAATGTGTTTCTCAAAGGAAAAATTCTTCACTGTAATTCACCCTTATACCTTTCCCATGCAAAAAGGAGGCATTTCGATACAAAATTGCCCTTTCCTCAAACATCCTCCAGGACGGCTTGGCTGAGTAGCTCCTACAATCCAAATAGGAAACACAAACTGGGCATGGTTAAATACCCGCCCTATCCTCCTGGACCTCAGTGTTTGTGTTTCCTCCCAGGAAACAAGTTGGAATCTACATCCCTATTTTTGTGTTTTTTTTTTCCCACCAGGGAAGATGGGTCAGGACTCCCTCCCCTCTCTCCGGCAGGCTCAGGTGGTGCTCTATATGACCCACTGATACCAGAGTCAGGGGGTCCCCCTCTCCTTATCCACTCCCTCTGGGAATTCTCTGCACTATAGCTAGTCTCAGTGGCAATCTCCAGGGCAGGATCCAGAAAGCAGTCCCGCTATTTTCCCCTACGGACTATGTGGAAGTGAGGGGTTCAGTCGAACATCAACAACCCCCACCATTCTTTGGGTTTGGGGGTGGGGTAAGTTCAGGGCTCGCCTTTGGGCAGGTTGAGCCCTCGCTCTTTGGCAGCTCTGGCTGGTCTGGTATTCCAGAGTTGGCGCATGATCTGGCCCAGGCACAGGGTGTGCCTCTGGTCAGTAGTTCCAGAGTTGTAGGATGTGCATTGGTTACATTTCCGAGTCGGGGCAGTCCCTCCAGGAAGCAGTGCATGCTCCTGTTTTGGGGGCAGCGGTGGTGACAGCAAAATCAGGAGGCTGCAGCTCCAGTACAAAGACCACGGCTGCTCCAAGTGTGGCTTGGGCTTGCCTAGGCATACCGGTAGGCTTCCTGGCTGCGGCGGTGATCAGTATGTGTGCAGTTGTCACTTAACTGTATGGGGTGAGTCACCCCTTCCCCCCCCCCCCACACTGCCGACTGTCCTTGGGGCCGAGTGGAACCTTGATTTTTCCATTTCTCCTGTCCTTACAAGCTAAGGAATCCAGGTCCAGGGGTTCTAAGCTCAGAGGAATCCAAAATGGGCTCCTTTGACCCATTATTCTCTCTGGAATCCTGAGAGCCCAAGCAGACTAAGACGGCCAGCCTAGATTGTGTGTAAATGGTTATGCCATTTTGCCGGAGGGCTTTTCCAAGCCTCTATGTAAGACTTGCTTGGAGGGGCAACTTTCAATGCATGATAAGTTTCTTTGAAGCTTTTCAACTCTAGAATATGTACATTTGCTTTTTATAAGAGGCCAGACCTTCCTCCCAGCTGGAATCCCAATCCCTGACCTGAGACTAGGGGACAGCCAAGGGAGGCTGATATCTTCTGATGAGGAAGGGGAGATATGTGCTTCTTCAGATGAGTGTCCATTCTTCAGGCACAGGTAAAGGACCAGAGGCGTCAACCTTCAGGCTTCCTCCCAACCCTAGTAGGTTTAATTTTTCCCTTGAGGATATGCCTGATCTGATTAGGGGCATTGAAGATTGAATCAGAAGATAAACCCCTCTCTATTCAGGATTCCTTCTACCAGGGTTTGTTGGAAAGGGGGGGTCACTGTTTTCCGATCCACCAGTCGCTAAAGGACGTCATTGCTCAGGAATGGAGGAATCCGGAATTCTGAAGCTTCTGAGTTTGGAAACTCTGGGTAGGCAAGGTCAGGCGTGGGATAACCAATGATGCCCTGCTCTTTATTTCCAAGGCAGTGAACTTTATTTCCGAAGCTGCTCCAGAGGTGATTAGGGTCAGCGCTAAGATTATGGCCTTAATTGTGCACATAGAGCGCTCTGACTCAAGAATTAGAAGACTGGTCACCATGCCAAGTCACACCTGTGAAGCATATCAATTGAGGGTACGCTTTTGCTCAAGTCAGAATTAAGAAAAAGGTTCTAACCCATTCTTTTGAGGTGGGGTAGAAGAGATAATGCCCTCCCCCACCTCGTTAAGAAACCTAGAATTCCTCAACAGGATTTCCGAAGCTCAGATTCACAGAAGTCGTGGTCAACCCAGAGGCTGAAGGCCAAGGGAGGGAGGTTTGTTGTTCAAGCATGCCTAAGCAGCAGTCCTGACAGAATACCAGTAGGGGCGAGACTTCTGTTTTTTTTTTTTTCTTCCGGCTTGGCAGAAGATCTCTCAGAACCCCTTCATTCTTCCAACAATTCAGGACAGATCTCAAGGCCACAGGATCATTTTGTAGTAGCCCACGATTCCAGTGATCCTATGAAAGCACAGGCCTTGCCTTTAGTGATTACATGACTAAAGGAAATGGCAGTCATAAAGGAGGTTCTGTGGCACCTGAAATGAACAGGTTTTTACTCCCATGTGTTCTTGGTCCAAAGACCGTCAGGAAAGTTTCAGTTGATTCTGAACCTAAAGCAGTTAAATTCAGGGATCAGAGATTCCATATGGTATCAATATTTACCATCGACGATATCCTGTCTCAGGGCTTCTGGGAGGCCTCTATAGATCTCCAGGATGCATATCTGTATGTTCCTATTTTTCCAGCTCACAGGAGGTTTCGGAGATTTGTGGTAATATGTGGAATAACCTACCATTGGCAGTTCAGAGTGATGCTCTTTGGTCTTTCGTCCGCACCTCAAATCTTTACCAACATCCTTGCGGAGAAGGGCATATCTTAGATTAAATCAGATCAGCATTGTGGCATACTTGGACAATCTCCTTCTCTCTGATCTGTCCAAGGAGAGTTTGGAGAACATTGTGAGTATAACATTGTCCTTCCTTGTCATTTTGCATTCAGGCAGATTCTATTTCTGTTGGGGCTTATGTTTCAGCCCTCCCAGCGGTCATTTGGGCCCAGCTACATTCAAGAACCCTCCAGACCATCTTTTTGTGCACCTGGAACAAACATCCAAGAACATTGGACACCTTGGTTACACTTCTAAATCATATTCGTCAGTCCCTTCAGTGGTGGTCGGATCTGGAAAATGTATCCAAAGAGAGGGCTTTGCATCAGGTGTACCCAATCCGTATTGCAACATATAAGTGTGTGCAGGGTTGGGGGATCCCATGCCCTTCACTGCCAAATTCAGGGAACGTGGTCCAGCACCATGATCCAAAAATCTTTGGACTTTCGGTAACTAAAGGCAGTTCAGCTAGTGTAAACCATTTCAAGCATAATAAGGAATCAAGATGTTCTTATTGTCTCAGACAATGTCAGTCATGGCTTATCTCAACCATCAAGGAGGCACAAGATCAATCGAGGTGATGTCTCCTTCCAAGACTCTGTTTCAAGATGGGAAAGTCAGTAGCCTGTTTGGGTGCAGTCCACATTGAGAGGAAACTAAATGTTCTGGCGGACCTCCACAGTCGAGTTCAGCTCAGACAGGCAGAGTGGGAGTTAATTCAAAAGTGTCTTCATGCAACTGGTAGACCTCTGGGGCTCCCCCGAGGTGGATCTCTTCGCCAAAAGCCCACTTTTTCTCTCTTCACAGAGGGAGCTCTAGGGTGGGCACCCTGAGTCCGAATTGAGGAGCGTTTGATCTGTTATGCCTTTTCCCCACTCCAGATCCTCTCTCTAGTCATAAGCAAGATCTGGTTAAACCAGGTGAGGGTGATCCTGCTTGCCCCCTGGTGGCCCAGGTGACTGGTTCTCCATGCTAAGGCAGTTGTCAGTAGGGCCTCTGGTAGGACTTCCTCCAACCCCAGATCTGCTGCTACCAGTGTTCCAGCCTCAGGATAAAAGCCTCCATTTGACACCATGGATCCTGAATGGGGCCTGCTAAGGAGTAAGGGTAATTAAGTAACCTTCTTCAGTGCAGGAAGATGGTTACCTGCAAGAACTGTGGTAAGGTTTGTGAACAGAACAAAAACTTCGTCCAACCTGATTCGCTCAAGCCTTGCAGCAGAGTTTTTACAGGAGGAGGCAACAATTGGCCTAGCCACCAGTACCTTAAAGGTTCAGGTGGCAGCACTATCAGTAGTCTTAGACAGTATGCTTAGACCGGAGGATCTGATTTCAGGTTTTTTGTTTCTCTGTCTAGAGGAAGACCAGTGAATCCTATGGCCTTCCCTCTCTGAGACCTTTCCATCGCCCTGAACTGTCTTACATGGCCACATTTCGAGCCCCTGAAAGACGCAGCAATTATGTTTCTGACTCGCAAAGTGACACTTATATTAGCCATTACTCAGGCCAGAAGGATTAGGGATATGTAAGCCTTGTCCATCAAGGGACCATAGGTTAGGTTTTTTTTTAGATCATCTCACTATCAGACCTGAACCGCTTTATCTGCTGAAGATTGCTTTGGAGTTCCACAGGTCCCAGAAGGTCTTCCTGCCAGGTATCGGACCAGAGGAACTTAAGGACCGGCAGGGATGCATCTGTTGGATGCCAGAATCATTCTGTTTACATACTTGGATAGCTCCTTGGAGTGGAGGAGATCTGACCATTTGTCGCAAGACTTCATCTCCAGGTGGATTAGGGAAGCCATTCAATTAGCTTACGAAGGTTCTGGTGGACAGGCTCCAAAATTCCTGCAAGCTCTCTACTAGAGATTTCTGCTTCCTGGGCGAATTGGTCAGGAGTCTCTCTGGAAGAGATTTGCAGGGCAGCAACTTGGGCTTCCCCACACACATTTTTGAAGCACTACAGAGTGGGTCTTTCTTCTGACAAAAAACAGGAAATTGTCAGTAAGATTCTACAGTCCATTTCCCCTCCTGAGGTAGGACTGTATTTAGTACTTCTTGTTGAAGGACGCCTGGGGAAAACCCCAATTAGCTTACAGTTAATGGCATTTCTGGTAGTCCTCCAGGACGGCGTCCTACATCCTGCCCAAATTAATTATTTTGTATTTTTGATATTATGGTTTTGTATTTTTGATATTATGGTTTAGACATGTTTCTTCTGAGATTCCTTGCTTAGAACACTGAGGCCTGGGAGGAAGGGACGGGGTATTTAACCATATCCAGTTGTGTTTCCTCTTTAGGTGGAAGGAGCTACTCTGTTAAGCCATCCTGGAGGACTACCGGAAATGGCATTACCAGTAGGTTAATTAGGGTTTAAAAAAAAGTTCACCTTCATTGTCTACCTGGGGGGGGGGGGGGGGGGGACTCGGCTCCAGGTATAAAAGAAAATGTTTTATTTACATCTGGTGCTGATAAACCCCCAAAGTATACAAGTGAAGTGAAAGACTTGCTGAATCGACCACAAAATTATTAAAAGATTTTGCTTACATTTTGTGTGCATTGAGTGAGAAAATATGGGGCCTCTCCATTATTTCAATAATCACTATAGTGTCTGATGGGTAAAAAAAAAAAAAAAAATATATATATATATATATATATATATATATATATTATAAACAGCCAGCATTGAATCTCAGATGAAAAACGCTAAGATCAATGTATGTGTTTAGGTCTAATAGTTGTAGAGCTCATTAGCTTTTCTGCTTGTAAAGCAGACAAGTGCTCACTTTTTTGCTACTGGACACAATATTTCTGGTGAAATGCAAGTTTGTTGCCAATTTTGCCTTTTTTAATGTGAAAAGTAATTTTATTTGGATCCTTAGCTAGATCTTTGCTGTGATTCTGCTGCTGTGTTTTACATTTTTTTTTCTGCAGCTTCCGTGGGGCTTCTTTCTATCACAGCGAGGCGAATATGTGAGATTCCCAGGAGTGGCATTCAGAGCTCCCTGCATTACTGTTTTGTGGCTGATCTAAATCCATTCTCTACATCCTAGTCTTTTATTTTCCTCCTCCATCCTGTTTTCCCAACGTTGGTGCATTACACCGCCTTTGCTGGTTGGTTTAGTTTTAGGAGTTCTAGGGTCTAAGTAGTTTTTTTTTTTTTTGGCACTTCTAAAATTTTCAAATGTTTTTTGCAGGTTTGGATTTGGTACGCCAGCCCTTTTCACTTAACCTTTCACCTTTCTAAATGTGATAAAACGTAATTTGGAAAATGCAGGTTTTTAAATTGTAAGTCCTCTTTCTATGGCATTTTTGAATGTGTATATTTTGTGTGCCCAAACGAAATCTGATCCAGTATTTTTTTATTCTATGTTAGCAAATTGTGTACTTGAAAACAGCTTCCATAAAACACACAAGTCTGTACACCAAGAAGAGAGAAGTGAGAACACTGCTGCTATGGCCGCTGCTGAGATGAGTGAAAAAAAAAACACATTTGCTAACATTAGAAAAAAAAATTTAAAAAATGCTAGATCAGCTCAGCACCTTTTAAGACATCATATGGCCACACAATAGTAGACACTTTCAAAAATGTATTCGAAGGTGGACTTACCCTTTTAATTGTTTACTGATGTGTGTGCACAACCACCAGGATAATGTCAATAGTCCTTTCGACTGCCCAGGACGTGACATGTTCATGTGTCCAAGGATGTGCTGCAGAGTATCTCCGCAACAGCTAAATGTTGTTTGAATTCTAGGCTTTAATTTCAAAATAAATTATATCCGCTGCAGTTTGAGCTTCTGTCAGCCTGGCATTCCCTTAGTCATGTCGAAATTTGCAGCTGTCATAAAGACTGCTTTCTGTGGACAACCAAGGAATTGCCATTTTAATCTGTAGTAAAAGGTGCCAAAAAGTGAAATTCTCATGATTTTTTTGAAACAAATTGAAGGTCCCACTCCTTCACAACTCCCCCTTACAGATGTGGCACCAAGACCAAATATGTACAAAATCTATAAATGTTTGTTAATAACTATATAGACATGATTGCATACATAGAAGACTCTTTAAAAAACATAGACACAAAAAACAGTACATGTAGGGAAGGGCAGAATCTTCTAACAGGGGGCAGGGGGCTGGTGCCTGATAATCTTAATTAAAAAGCAAATAAGTAAAGTAGCCCAGCTAATCTTATATCAAAGTGCTATAGTGCATTAAACTCCTATAAATGTTCTACTAATACCACCAACCTATATCCTAACCTATAATGAAATAACCTATAATACATCTGTAAACCCACTTGTGCAGTAATTTGAGGACCAGCCGGGAACGACAAAGAACAAATGTGATCCAAATAATAGAAAATACCTTAAAAGTGAACACGACTACCAGCCCACTGCCCCAGCGTCTACGCATTGCGTGACGTCACCAGCGTCACTTCCTCAGGACGTCCTGAGGAAGTGACGCTGGTGACGTCACGCAACGCGTAGACGCTGGGGCAGTGGGCTGTTGAAGGCTTCAGATGTGGTCTTTGTCTTATTCAATGAAACACTTTGTAGCAATCTGTAATACTTCCACAGGTAAAAAACTGACCACTCCCATCCTGGACCACCCCACATTCAGAACAGGTTTTTCAAGTGTCCATTCTCCCTGGCAGTTGTGTACATTTTATCATCAGTATGAATTAGGAAAACAAAGCATGTTCTTTCCACATGAAGTGAACCAAGAGTTTATAGTGAGTTGCAAAATCTCCTTCCTGGTAAAAGTTAGAATATTTCCATTTGTATCAGTAACCCATTGCTGCTGTACAGTAGGACAATAGCCATTGTAACAGTGATTGCTACTGAGCTTTTAAACTCACTCCAAGAATCCAACCTGTTTAAGATTGAAGCGGTTTCCTTCTCCATTTCAAAAAATCTGGAATAGCATGCATATGCAGTAAAAGTAGCTAAATTATTGAATCTTACTGTAGCTGTTGGGTTTTTCACCTTTTGGTACAAATAGGTGCTTAAAATATACCCCAAATTGTCATATTTTGTAAAGCACTATACTCAATATGTAATTGCATCCTTTTTTTTTTTTTTTACTTTTGGAAGACGGTTTAGGTTTCCCTGTAGCTTAGATATCTGCATTTTTTTTTTTTTTTTTATTTTTTTTTTTTTTACTGCTGAGGTGTTCTTTATTTAATGCAGAAAGTACTACTACAAAGCCAGTTTACCTCAAACCATGTATTTTGTATTACATGTTCAAGTATTCTCTCTCATTTCAGTGAGAGAGAAAAGTACTTTGGTGGCTGCACTGTCATGTAATTTTCCAGTATTCTCATAGCAGCATGTAATATGCGGAAGATGTTCCCCTAAACAAACCCAATGTAACTGAACACACTTTTA
Source organism: Gastrophryne carolinensis (assembly GCA_027917425.1). Lineage (NCBI taxonomy): Eukaryota > Metazoa > Chordata > Amphibia > Anura > Microhylidae > Gastrophryne > Gastrophryne carolinensis. The sequence continues at coordinate 311,189,142 of CM051237.1, forward strand.
TTTGTGGGCCAATGGGACACAATTGCCAGTGATACTCCTGAAGTTATCGCTAGCCCAGCTGACATTTGGTAATGAGAAGCGTCAACCGTTGTCTACACTCAAGATTACTTTACTCCTTGTAAAATGCTTTACTTTCAATCAAGACGTGGAAAGAGTTAATGTTGTTTTATTGCGAAATGTTTAGAAAAATTCCACAGTTCAGTGTTTTTATTTATTGCATATTTATTACTGTATGTGTAAAGAATAAATGACTCCCATGTAGACTCTTTGGTTTTATTTAATAAAATTGCATTTTATGGTTACATTATGTGTGGCTTTTATTGCTTTAAATCCATGCGCATGTTGTATTTTCTCGCAGTGTGTATAGATTAAGAATGAAAAAAAAAAAAACTTGGTTTACATGAATCTGTCCCAACAGTTTGGTGCATTTTTTTTAGTTAAAATTAGAACAGTTTCCCCAGGAAATAGACTTTCACTGATTTAAATGAACAATTTAACCGGACCTTCAGCATCATTTAATGAAAAGGCCAAACCTTTTAAAAAAAAAACAGCATCTAAAATTAATATATTTTACATTTTTAGTCTCTTATTATTCTTTCCCCCACTGGGTTGCAACTGGTTGCAATAGTTCGGCCGGACACCCTTTGGGAGAGACAATGTGACTCCGGTATTGCACCTCTTGTTCCAGCAGGTGGCACTTCTTCAGCTTTAACTTAAGCTGGGATCAAGCCAGCACTTGTTCGAAAGTCTGAGAATACACAATGACAGCATCCAGGTAAATTAGTATACATTCAAAATTCAAGCCCCCAATCATCTTTCCATAAGTCTCTGGAAGGTGGCTGTGGCATTCATGAGACCTAGGGGCAAAGTGTTAAAATGAAGGAGGCCCATAGGAGTGACAAAAGCTTCTCCTTGTCCTTCTCTGCCACTGGCAAGGTCCAGGGAAAATAACTTGTTCTGACCCAATGCTGCCAGAGCCTCTTCAATCCAGGGCAAAGGAGAAGCATCCCACACAGTCACTGCGTTCAGCTTACGATATTCAAAACAAAACCTCAAGGTCCCAATAAGTTTTCACCAACACAATGGGGGCTGCCCAGGGGCTTTTACTCTCTTCAATCCCCTTCAATCATTTTTATCAAGCTGCTTGGTACAGGTGAGGAGGAATATTTTGGTACCTTTCCCGAATAATAATATATTGATCTTGTGCTGAACCTCTGTGGTGTGCCCCAGCTCATGAGTGGAGAAGACTCCCTGGTAATCCTGGGTCAGAGACCACAATTTCTGCTTTTGTTGGCCACTGATCCTATTTTCCTCAATTTCGAGTTGCCTCCACCCTACTGTGCTGGCCCTAAGCTGCTCCCTCTATTGGGGATCTGTCAACCAGCACTTGCCCCTGAAAGACCTCTACTTTGGCCAGGATGGTCCTGCTACCCACTCTAACCTCAGGAGCCCCCATATTTACCAACCGGACCGGGACCCAACTAGCATCTACAGTGACCAGAACTCAGGCTACAAGGATGGCACACTCATAGGGGCAGGGTTTGACTAATACTTTGAGGCCCTGCAGTGGTCAGCTGGTCCTAAACTCCAAGGGCACCACCTCCTGCATCCTGGCTTCTCTGTTTTTTTCCAGGGAGCCCGAATGACTCCAGCTGGGGCCTCCCTCTGCTGAACAGCCCAAGGCCCGGAGAAGTGTCTTGGGGGTATTTACTCTTGAGGACCTCCCCACCCTCTCTGCATCCAAATCAGATATCAGATTCATCCCCACAATAACAGGTACCCCTGAGGCTGGTCATTGATGCACCTTGAGGGCAGGCACTGAGGTCTAACCAGGCAATACTGGCCACATCTAGGGGTGAGTTGTTAGTGGCGGTCAGGGAACCTTGATCTCTAAGGGGTGACCAGGAAAATGCTGCTGGAAGAAGGGTTCTTCCATAGTTGTCACCTGTGAGCCAGTGTTAACCATGACTGGGGCTTTCTTCCCTCCCAAACCCACTTCAACCACTGGACTCTCCTCCACCAACAGGGAGAAAGGGAAGCAAGCCCCCAACCAATCGTTATGCTTTCCCTCTGTGGCTGCCACTCCAGGGCTAGATAGTTCAACAGCCACGCGACGAACAGAAGGTGCATTGGGCAGTCTGTCAAAACACCCCCTCCGCTGACAGTTCCAACAAACCACCTCTTGACCTGCCCGAGATGGTCCAGCTCGCTGACCGTCCTCTCTCCTGGCATCAGGAGATCGGGACTGGTCCTCCACTTTAGCACACAAACGGCCCATTGTCTTCTTTAGGGCCTTAAAATGGAACATCAGAGGCCCTGAGTTCAGCTCCTTGGGGCATCTCGAATTGGTATGCCCCTCTTGTGTGAACCCCCCCCAATAGCCAGTTTCACTCATCTTCTGGAGCCCTTGCTGTGTCTGTGCACTCCGGCCACATTCCCGCTCACCCCCACCCATGCAAGGTGGGCCAGGGATGTGATTGGCAACGCCTCTCATTTTCGTTTGGTGTTGCTAGCCGTTGGTGCTTAGGAAGCCAAGTGACAGCGAGCATGCTTATTGGCTGAGCGGGCCTCTTAGCCAATCGGCGCTCTCCTCCAAGTCTGTACCGTGGGAGCAGAAGGAAGGTGAGTAAAATGGGATGACCTGGGGGGGGGGGTACACACAGCAGAGCATCCCAATTCGGGATACTGCAGCACAGAGGGACATCATATGGGAAAGTGAAATTCCTGTGTGTTATTACTCTTTAATAGTATCCTCTAGTGACCTCGGTGACGGGTGCTCTTTACATTGCTCGCCCCCCTTCATAGGGGATAGTCTTGATTCTATCCACTGCATCATGGCCAAACTGGACATCTCCTTTTTGACCACCAGAGCCAGCCATTGCAACCAGAAAAAGGAAATTCCTGGCTGGTGCTCCATCTTTCCCCGCAGGATATTCTGTACGTGCAAGCTGCAAAGTCCCAAAAAAAGGTCACCGATCCAAGTTAGACATGGTCGCCTTCAGCACGCTATCTCCACCTGAAGAGCATCATCCAGACTGCAGGCCTGCACTATGCTCCTTACGCGCTCGACCCATTCTTTCAATGACTAATCAGTCCCATTTAACTTGTGGATTTGTGAGGCAAACATCCCAGCATACATCAGATTAGCATTTTTTATTGCCACCCCCTCCACATGCTGGGGCACCAGGTCTGGAGCTGGGTTAGGCCCCAGATTGGAATCTGGGTTGGACATTTATTCAAAGCAGACAGCATGTCCTGCTCCAGACATAGTCCTTACATGTGGGTATACCTCTGCCTTCAGCGCCGTGCACTGCAGAACATTAAGAAAACAAGCTCCTCCCGGCCCTACATATACCGGAGGACCTCCCACAAATCCCCAGTTTTCTCTGCAGTGCTGGAACTGCGAAGACATGAAGTATCACGCTCTCGCAGGCGAGCGGGGCTTGACAGCCCGAGGCCCTGCGGGACTATTTCCACCTGTCCTCATTGTGAATTAATGCCTCCCAGCCTGGGCTGCGCGGGTCGGGTGAAGGTAGGCAGCACCTAGTGTGCTTACGGAGCTAGACTCCACCGCAATTCCCTTCCACAGGGTAGGCGGTTAAGGCGTATGGTGAGCCTTCTATTGGATGCCCCTCCCGCACTAGTGCCCCTCGCCCGGTGTAGCGGTGAACTCAGTATTCTGGATCACCTTCCTCCCTAGATATCCCCGTTAGTGGGGGAAAAAAGAGGGGGGGGTCGTGTGTACGACGGCTAATCCTTGCCCTAATCACACTAGTCAACCATTGTCCTTTTTTGGCCTTTGGAGTCAGAGCTGCGCTTCTCTCTCAGCCTTTTGCTTTCCTACTGCGCCTTCATGTATTACTCGGCGCATACTTCAGTTTTATTCTATAGCGCTTGCGTCCTATCACCGTTTTCACCCTGTCAGATCTCTCTGGGTGATGTCTCCCTGGCAATATCTGTCGCTTCTGATAGGCTGCGCGCCTTCGAGCTTCGCGCTCTCCGGGGGGGCGTGGTGCGGTTTGGCGCGCTTCGCGTCATCGCCCGCTCTGGCCCGCCCTTCGAGGTTCGCTTGGCGCCATTTCCTTCTCACATGCGCGTGGTGAAGACGGTCCTCCCCTTGCTGTTCTGTAAGTGCCCTCATGGGCGATCCCTTTCCTAACTTGTCTTCTTCGCGTTTGGCTCTGACGTCCCTTCCCCCTTGTGTCTTTCAGACCACGGACTTCGGTGGCTTCTCCCGGCCCATTGTAAAGTCCGGCCCTGAACCTTTTAATCAAATCACTCCCTCTTCCCAGCGGGTGTTTGGGGCATCCAGGGTTGCTTAACAGCGTCAATCCCTACTGGAATATTAAATATAATAATCACCATATGGAGGCATCTCAGGATATCGTGAACGGGGTTCCTTCGGGACAAGCCCGTCTGTGTGTAGCTTGTCGGGTCTTACCTAGCAATGGTGACAATGCACGGGTCTGCGTCCCTTGTGCCCAGCAGGCGCTAGCTGGCCTACCCACCTCTTCCGAGGCTGGGCCCGCGCCTCGCCTTGTTTCTCCTACTCCCCCAAGCCTGAGTCTAACCCCCAACCCTGGCGGGGACCCCCATGCTGACTTTGCCGCTAGACTGGCTAGCGTGGAAAGTTTAGTCGCTGGCTCCTTGGCGCGCAAGGCTACCGCTAAAAGGCGCCACCTGAATCCTGAAGCCACTATTATTCCTGTAGACTCGGATGATTTACATTTGTCCTACGCACACTCCCCCTCAGAGGATGGGGAACTGTTTTCTGACTCGGAGTCCTACGACGATGAGTCCAGGAGTCAGGATGAATCTGGTTCTGACCTTTGGTTCCAGGATGACGTTGATAGATTGCTGGCCCAGATCTTTGACGTGTTATCCCTCTCTCCCCCGCCTGCGGCTCCTCGGCAAAGAGGTGACCTGTTCCATACCGCTAAGATGCGGTTGGAATTCCCCGAACAAACTCATTTTAATAATCTAGTCTTAAAGGAGTGGGAACATCCCAGCAAACTCCAGGGGGTTCCTAAGACTGTGGATAAGAAGTATCCATTCCCTGCTGCCCTGATCAAGTGTTGGACTTCGTCGCCCGAAGTCGACGCCCCGATCCTGGGTCTGTCCAATACCTCGATTATGCACTCCCCTGACACTACTACGCTGCGGGATCTGGAGGATCGACGGGTTGATCAATTGGCATGTCAGGCCTTTGCATTTGGGGGAGCCTCGCTCCGCCCGGTTTGCGCCTTAGCCATCACGGCGGTGGCGCTCAGGACTTACTCACCCTGGCGAAGTGGCATAAGGCTACGCAACGCGTCGGTGGCTAGTTGCGGTTTTGGGGTCCTGAGCTTCTGGATTTGGTGATGTTAAGAACTTTATATTAACTCTGCGATCTTTAATCATTGGCTATTATGCTGGCGTGTGCACTATTTGCACAGTATTAGGTTGAGCTCTTCATGCACCTGCTTTTTGTGGATGTCATACCACAGCACTTAATCATTTTTCACTTTGCACCATAGTCACCTAGGCACTTTGCACATTTCTTTTTACTTTGAGCCTTCCTTTTCTATTTTTTATTCTTATGCATGCATCACTTTTTCATTCTAACACGCCTGCATATTTAGCCAATGGAAGTTATTTAATATGAATAAGATATGTTTTTACTATTAACAATTATGCATTGAGGTAATTTATAGTATGTATTAATGATTATTAATAGCTCATAATAGGACAAACCCCTCTCCTCAATATTTGTGTACATGTTTTTTAATTGAGTCTTGTGATGTCTTTTGTTGTTCTAAGGATGATTTAATAAATTTCTACATTTATATTTTTACATATTCTTGGTGTGCAGTATAACTGTATAGGGACTTTTCGGGCTGTTCTAGGGCCCAGTATTTTTGGTAATTCAGGACTGTGGTTAAGACTGCTCTTGAAGGGGCGGATGACTTGCCATCCGATGCCGCCAATGCTTTGGTTACCTGTGAGATTTTTATCAATTATATACTGTCTGCATCGGACGATGCTATCAAGCTGAGTGCTAGATCCTCTGCTCTGGTGGTAGCCATACGCCGAGCGGTCTGGTTACGCCAGTGGGCAGCTGACAATGTCGCCAAGAAGGCCCTTACGGGGCTTCCTTTCAAAGGGCTGCGCCTGTTTGGAGAAAGGTTAGATATCTTTGCTAAAGGGGGCAAGCTGCCCCAGCGCAAGCGTCAGACTCGGCCCTTTCGTGGCCCAAGCTCCCACTCGACCCCCTACCGCGGGGCTAAACAGGGAAGAGGGGTGTCCTTCGCCGGAGCTCGCACAGATTCCTGGAACAAGAACAGAGGTCGCCGCCCCAGCTCTTCCTGGGGGCCAAAGCCCAAAGCCCCTCCCAAGACCCCCCAGGCAAAGCCCTCGCCTGTCAGGGTGGGGGGACGTCTACAGCATTTTCAGCATGTCTGGAGACGCCACGTCCCAGACCGGTGGATTCAGGAGGTAGTGTCCTCCGGTTACAAGATAGAGTTTGCTGTACTGCCCCCTACCAGGTTCGTCGGGTCCCGAATCCCACAGGATCCTGCCTCAGCTCAAGTCTTGACGCTAGCGGTGCAGGACCTTCTAGACCTCGGGGTCATTTGCAAGGTCCCCTTAAAAGACAGGGGCGTGGGGTTTTATTCCAACCTGTTCACGGTGCCCAAAAAGGACGGGTCAGTCAGACCCATTCTGGACTTAAAAATCTTAAACAGATTTGTCAGAAACAGGCATTTTCGTATGGAAACTCTGCGCTCGGCCATTGCCTCGCTGCGCCCAGGGGACTTCATGACATCTGTGGACATCAAGGACGCTTACCTGCACGTTCCGGTGTTCCTGGGGCATCAAAGGTTCCTCAGATTTGCGCTTCTCGATCAGCATTACCAGTTTGTGGCTCTGCCATTCGGACTTACGTCAGCCCCCAGGGTATTCACCAAGGTGCTGGCAGGAGTAATGTCTCTGTTGAGACTAAAAGGCATACGAGTGTTGCCCTACCTGGACGATATACTTATCTCATCCCAGTCTCTGCAGCAGGCAGAGCTGGACACGCGGTTGGTGGTGACCACCCTGGAGTCCTTCAGCTGGGTGATCAAGTCCTCTCTGTCCCCTTCCTCAGTGACACCGTTTCTGGGGATGATTCTGGATTCAGTTCAGTCAAGGATATTCCTTCCCCCACAGAAGGTGGAAGCTCTGACAATGCAGGTCAGGTCCCTGCTCTCGAGCCCTCATCCCTCTATCAGGCAGGGAATGCAGTTGGTGGGCTCGATGGTGGCAAGCTTCGAGGCGGTGCCATTTGCCCAATTCCATTTGAGAACTCTGCAGCTTCACCTTCTGTCAGTTTGGAACAAGGACCCAGCGTCCTTGGACGAGATCTGGGTGCTTCCCCCCTCGGTCAGACAATCCCTGGCGTGGTGGCTGGACCACGGGAACTTGACAAGGTGCAGATCCTTCCTGGCTCCCTCCTGGGAGACGGTCACAACGGATGCCAGTCTCTCGGGCTGGGGGGGATTCTGGAAGTCCCTGCGTTTCCAGGGGAGGTGGGGTCCTCAGGAGGCCCATCTACCCATCAATGTCCTGGAACTCAGGGCGGTCAGGTTGGTGCTGGAACAATTGACACAGCACCTGAAGGGTCTGGTGATTCAGGTACGCTCAGACAACAGGACGGCGGTGGCCTACATCAATCATCAGGGAGGAACCCGGAGCAAGGGTGCTCTCCAGGAGGTCTCTCTGATTCTAACATGGGCAGAGACCAATGTTCAATGCATCTTGGCTGTTTACATTCCGGGGACGGAAAATCTGCTAGCAGATGCCCTGAGCAGGGGGTCATCCCGTCAGGGGGAGTGGTCCCTCTCCAACTCGGTATTTCAATCCCTGTGTCACCGTTGGGGTGTCCCAGACGTGGATCTGTTTGCGTCCCGTCACAATCACAAGCTACCGAGCTTTGTATCTCTGTCTCAGGATCCTCTGGCTCTGGCCACGGATACTCTGGCAATGTCTTGGAAGGAGTTTCGGCTCCTGTATGCGTTTCCACCACTTCCCCTTCTGGGCAGAGTGCTACGCAAGATCGCTCTGGAAGGGGTACCCACTATTCTGGTGGCCCCAAGGTGGCCAAGAAGAGTGTGGTTCGCAGACGTGGTTCAAATGGCAGTAGATCAGTACGATCTACCACGGCTTGGCTATTGAGACCACCATTTTAAAGGAAAAAGGTTTGTCCGCCTCTGTAGTGGCTACCATGGTCCAAGCCAGGAAGAAGACCTCTTCTGCCATATATTATAGGGTGTGGCGTGCCTACATTGACTGGTGCGAATCCATGTCTCTTCCCTGCCGGGAATTCTTAGTCTCCAGGGTGCTGGAGTTTTTACAACATGGTCTAGACTTAGGTCTGAAGCTTAGTACCTTGAAGGGCCAGGTTTCGGCCCTGTCTATCTTCTTTCAGAAGACCTTTGCCCAGCACTCTCTTATCAAGACTTTCTTTCAGGGGGTCACTCATGTGCGCCCCCCTCGGAAACCTATGGTTCCTGTTTGGGATCTGAATTTGGTTTTGTCGGCCCTGCAGGGTCCTCCTTTTGAGCCTATTCATGAAGCAGCTCTCGCTGTTCTCACGCTCAAGGTGGTGTTTCTGGTAGCCATTACCTCGGTGAGACGTGTGTCTGAGTTGGCTGCTTTGTCTATTCATCCTCCCTACTTTGAGAGACACCGGGAAAAGGTGGTGTTTCGCTTCAAGCCAGACTTCCTGCCTAAGGTTGTGTCTGCGTTTCATTTGAATCAAGATATTGTTCTTCCTTCCTTGTGCCCTAATCCTAATAACCCTAAAGAGAGGGTTTTACATTCCCTGGATGTGGTTAGGTGTGTCAAGTCTTACCTGGTTACCACTCAGGCATTTAGAAAGACGGATGCTCTCTTCGTTGTGCCTCACGGGCCTAGGAAAGGTTTGGCTCCTGCCAAGTCTACCATCAGTAAAAGGATTCGTCAGGCTGTGGTTCAAGCCTATACTACTAAGGGAAAGACTCCCCCCTTTCGTCTTACTGCTCATTCTACTAGAGTTGTTGGGTCTTCTTGGGCTTTTCAGCACCAGGCCTCTGTGGAGCAAGTTTGCAAGGCCGCTACTTGGTCTTCCGTTCATACCTTTACAAAGTTTTACAAGGTTGATGTTAAGGCCTCAGCTGATGCTGTGTTTGGCCGCAAGGTTCTGCAGGCCGTAGTTGTTTAAACGGCTTGCTGTTGCCTTCTGTTGGGGATCCCACCCTTCTTTACGGACACTGCTAACTGCTATTGGATGTCCCACATGTAAGGACTATGTCTGGAGCAGGACGTGCTGTCTGCTTAGAATAATACAACTCTGTGAAGTACTCACCTGTAGAGTTGGTATTATATGCAGACAGCACGTCCTGCTCCACCCCACCCTGGTTTCACTTTGTTCTGGATCCCTTGTTTGGCGATTGTTATACTTGATATTCTGTTTTGCCAGTTTTGGGTGGTTGTTTCTCCTGGCCTCTCCTTCTCACTGCTTTTCAATGCTGGGGATTTGTGGGAGGTCCTCCGGTATATGTAGGGCCGGGAGGAGCTTGTTTTCTTCATGTTCTGCAGTGCACGGCGCTGAAGGCGGAGGTATACCCACATGTAAGGACTATGTCTGGAGCAGGACGTGCTGTCTGCATATAATACCAACTCTACAGGTGAGTACTTCACAGAGTTGTATTTTGTAGACAGTGTTCCTGCGATTTACTGCATTGTACACTGCTGTCACTATGAAAAATTGTAATCCGTACCCCTAGATGGGGGACAAGAAACACACTGCAGCTGCACACTCTGCTGTTTATATTCCACGGCACCCCTGACATTTTTAGTCACACATTTCCAGGGTAACTATGCAAATGGGAAGGCTAAACAAGTGTTACATTGAGGTGCTGACAAGCTGCAGGCCACCCCACACGAAACACTCTATCCCAAAGACTCGCCCCAGGACTCTTAGTGCCTTCCCACATTGCTGGGCCCACAATAGCTACCAGGCTACAGCAGCACTCTTGGGGTGCCAGCCAGATGCAGGCCATCCCTTTGCACAGTCACTTTCTATGGGGGCCTGCAGAATCTCACTCCGGCACTGCAAAGCCTCCCTCCAGGCAGCCCAGCAACCAGATCCCCCCTTTTATAGGGAACACAGCCATCTGACTTCAGCCAAGCTGGATCACAGGGAGTAAATCTCAGCCTCTGTTGGAGTACAGGACACACTGGGGCCAACCTTCTGCAGCACTGGGATCACTGCCCAGCCTCCTCTCTGCCAGCCAGCTTCTCTCAGGGGAAGGGAAATGATCCACCTGCCTTCCCTGTACTGCACCAATGGCCTTCAATGCAGCCCCCAAGATGTTCTGAGGCCTTCTCCAGCAGGTTCTGCTTCAGCAGCCCTGCTCAATCTGTTTTCCTCATGGCTCTTGCTTCCTAAGCTTTCTGACTCCGGCCCTTTTATAATGTCTCCTGCAAGATCCCAACCAGCAGAGGTCACCTGCCCACAACCAAAATGGCGGCAACGGCTTCCCAGCTAGACACCGCTCGCCAGCCACAAAAACAACAAAACAAATACTTAACTGTCCTTCAAGAGTACCTTACTAGCACTGGAACCCCTCATAGTAAAATATATGGTAGATATTGGACAACTGTAAAGAATATTTTTGTCGTATCTTACCGGCAGCTAGCCTCTTAAAGTGGACCAAAACCCAGCTGGATCTATTCCCTCCCTGCGGGGTATCCAAACCTGGGATGCCCCGCTGTGTTAAACCCCCCAGGTCACCTGCTACACTTACCTTAATCCCGGTCCAATGGCGCATGTGTGGGCCACGGCCGCATCCCCCTATCCCTCTAGCATGGCTCATGCCCTGTTAGAGGGCATGCAAGCACGAGATGCGGCCGCCAGTGCGCTCGGTGCGGCATAGCTAAGACGTTGGGTTAGACGTCCATAGCTCAGCGGCTCCAAGCATGCTGATTGGACGAGCGGCCGTGCATGCGCCGTAGGACCATGGTGAGGTGAGTTGATGCAGGAGATCTGGGGGGTTTCACATAGCGGGGGGAAGTGGACCAAAACCCAGGATAGTCAAAATCCTTGCTTTTGGTCCACTTTAAAGTGAACCAAAACCCATGCCCCTGGAATCTATAAAATTCCAGGGCTGATAGGTTCCAACCCCGTGGCATCCAGAATCAGGATGCCCTGCTGTGTGAAACCCCCAGGTCACCCAGAAACTTGCCTTCTTTCCCAGTCCAACGATGCATGTGCCAGCAGCGGCCACGTCCCCGCTATCCCTTTATCAGGGCATTTGTGAATGGCCCACACGGGCACGCTCCGTTAGAGGGTAGCAGGGGTGCAGCCATCCCTTCGTCTAAGGCGAGATGACACAAGCACCCTGATTGGGCAAGAGGCCGCACATGCGCCATAGGCCCTGGGAATGGTGAGTTAGATCGGGCGACCTGGGGGGGTTCACACAGAGGGGCATTCCCTAAGACCAAAACCCAGGATAGTCAAATCCTGGGTTTTGGTCCACTTTAAGGGCAGGTAACACAAAGTATGGCACACTATCCTGGACTTGCAAGAGTGATACCATCATTGTATAAATCAACTTGCCCAGATAGCAATGAAATGGCCTCTCTCTCCTGTGGCCACACTGAAGAGGAAACTATATTCCCCACCTAATCTTCCCAGATAACAAGCTTGTCTGCTAATAAATCACATCACTGCACAAATCCCCCCACCAATATGTGTTTCATCTGTTGACTGTCATGAGAATGTGTACTCCCTACACCAACTAACAATCCCCTTTGTCAATTAGTCAACTAGTTCCTGTAGGTGGCTCTCTCACTGACACCTGTAGTGATCGCTGTCAGGGAACCGCGGGTCACGTGATCCCACTATCAACCAGGGACCTCCGGACATATAGATCGCGTTCCCCAAAACCCTTGTCGAGTCCTTCCTATCAGGAACACCAGGCCCAAAGCCTGCGGACACACAGATTCTTGGCTTAAGGCAAACAGATCGCTCAAGTTAAAATTTAAGTTTTAATGCTATAAGCACACTAGGCAGTGATAACAAACATTTGACTATGATGGAATATGAAATGATACAGATGATACAAAATGCTGTTCTGAGATGGTTACAGGATAGAGTGAGTTACACAGAGAAATAATAGTCAGTTACCTTAGTATGCAGTTTGCAGAGTAGTGGTGATAGGGCTCTCACAAGAGGTAAGTGAAGAGCTGTGTGGGTGGACACCTCCAGCACGTGTGAATCGTGACCTCTCCAGATAAGTGACAAATGCCTGGCTCAGGGTTACCCTATTTATGTGGCGAGACCCCTCCACCCCCTCCCCTCTGTGGGACGGGTTGTCACCTCCCACTGTTCTGGGGCTCGCTTCAGCCCCTAAAACCCTTTAGGGGTTTATAACTTTGAGCAGAGGGGTCATATGGCTTTGGTACCAAACGATTGGGCTGGACGGCGGGCATCCAATGAGCCCAGAAATGGGGTCCCTAAGTGGGTCAGAACCTTAGATCTCTGTTTACCTGGTTTTCCTTTATTGCTGAGCCCGCAGTAACCTATCCCCGTGTGTGGTTTTGTGAGCCGGTTCTGATTCTGTACCTGGTTTGGTGCTGAGACACATGGGGGCGCAGCTATGGTCCGATTTGTGTTGATGCCAGATGTCTGCAGCTCCCCTCTTTCATATGACAAATTCACAGCCAGGGGTCCAGCAAGCTGCAGACCAAGCGGAGTCTTCTCAGACTAGAAGTGTGAGGATTGCCAGCGGGGAGTCTGTGATCTGCCCTGCTTAACCTGTAAATGCTAATTCCTTTTCCTGAGTGCATATTGATGACTAGGAGGGAAATAGAGGGGAACTCCGGACTTGCATCTGTGATAAAATGCAATGTAATATTTGCCCTGTTCCTCACAATCGCCTTTTCAGGAAAAAAAAGACTGAGAGTCACAGGCGACAGAACCCACAAACAATGTAAAACTCAGACAATACAGACAAACATTATTAGTATTATTCATGTGCATTTGATAAACTTAACTGTAAAGGAGAAACATACAAAAACTAGAATTTTGATTAAAGAAATCCATATTTTAGACCTTTTTAGAAGAAAAAAAAATCAAAGTAGACCTAAATATATAAAAAAAAAATGTGTGGGTTGTTATTAATCAAAAATACACTTTGAATTATAACCTTAGACTAAACATAACCCTAACAAATGAACAATTGAGCTTGTTTTACTACACCTGGGGCTTCCTTATATAAAAGACCAACTGTGGCTTAGATAGAGTAGAGAAAGCTTTCATTCCATACCGCAAAACAATGGGTTTCCTCACTGTGCACATTCACATCAGTGGCTTTTCCACTAGATGAGCTGGTCACCATAAATAAGAGAGGTTTATCTCTGACACCTTTTAGTTGTAATCCTTCTTAAGGTGTCTAATACCATTTGGTATTGTGGTGTTTTGATTATTTTGCAAGCTGGAAGCATTTGGGTAAGTGCCGTAAATGATGATCCCCCCTAAAACTTTTTTTTAAAAAACTGTATGTTTCCATTGCTGACGCTTCAGAGTAAGGCATTATTAGCATATCTACAATGATCACTGGTTTTGCATCTCTAAGGCAACATAGGTATAAGGGTTTCTTGGTTTATGCATTGTCAATTGCTGATGCTAAATGCATTTTAGATATGTCACAATATAGAACACGCAGCTTATTTTCTTCAGTGTTGCAGTGGAGATGCAGGTGCTTTAAGTGAATATGTATGTATGGCCTTGTCACTGAACATGCAGAGACACAGAAATCTTTGTTTCCACTTTTTTAGCTGCCCCCTCCCCCCCCGAGAGGTTATAATTACCAGCCAGAGCTCCGACTGAATCTTCGAACAGGCTCTGGTCTGTTCATGACATGAACGTGGAAAAGATACTTTTGTAAAGTCCTGCTTTGTAAGTTTATTTTGGCTATTTCAATAGTGTATTCACACAGCATACAAGTTTTGGGTGTACCTTGCAGTTTTTTATTGCAGTAATACAGTATCCTTTTTTTTATACCAAGGTTATAAACACGGTGTGCTCATCACACAAAGAAGCTAGAAACAAATTTGGGAGCAGAACAAATTATCTGCTACCCCAATGATTGGGAGCGCCACAAATGAAAAATTCTACATAGAAAAGTTTATTTGGGATGACAATAAAAACAAATGACAAAGGACAAGCTAAAAACACCCTCTAATGGTTGCTAATAATAATGATGTATATATAGTACTGAATAAACCATGCCAGACTATATAATGAATAATATATTAACACAAAATAATGTGAAGCTGCAGACCATAATATATTGGGCTTTTACATAGTGATAGTCATAGTGAAAAAAATTGCATTTTCTTTGCACATGTTACAATTAACATAGACTCTGCAGTTGTTCCCAAAATAAAAAGGACATCAGTCTGTACAATGATCTAGCTAACATTTTCAATATTACTTCTATGCCAAATCATTCCGTAGATAGTTTATTAAACTGGACCAACACTCATTTAAAGGGCCTCGAGCGGATCCGAGTGCACTGGTTGGATGAACGGCCGTGCATGCGTCGTAGGACCGGAAAGAGGTGAGTTTGTCTGAGTGACCTGTTTCTGAGAGCGGGGCATCCCCATTTGGGGTGCACCAGGGGCAAGGACCAAAACCCCGGCATAGTCAAAATCCTGGATTTTGGTCCACTTTAACAAAATGTTGGTGTTGGTCTGCTGCCGAGGGGCTCGCCTCAATCAAGTAAAGCCTGTAAATCTTACCTGATGCCTCGCTTCCTTGGGGAAATTCAGCCCCGTGATTAGCCAGCGGTTGTTTCCTTGGGATGCTCCTTTATACAGCCAATGTGTTTTTGCTGAAAGCCAAGCTCCAGAAACTGCAGGGGAGCATGTGGAACTTGCATTAACATCCTCAGCCCAGTGTGCGGATGAGCATGCAGCTTCTGGGTCTGATGGTGGCATCCCTATAGGCAGTCCCTTATGCCCAGATTCATACCAGAGCACTGCAGTTTGCCATCGCTAACAGGCTGCACTGGATGGACTAAGTCTTTTCAGCCTGACACTTTGTTACTATGTCCCTATATCCAGTCACATTGGGAATGGTCTCTCTTTGATCTGGCCGGACTGTTCTTTCTTTCGGGGGTGATTCAATCATCCCTGTAATAGTGGCTCCAATCGCAACCCCTGAGCCAGGGACGCTCCTTTCTGTTCGTGATTAGAACCAACAGCAGTCTGGGGGGGGGGGGGGGGATCCTGCATCAGGATGCCCCTGGGTCAGGGACCAATGACCAGGATAGTCAAAATCCTGGTGATTGGTCCAGTTTAAAAGAGAGCAGAGGTTATACAGCTAAGTAACGTACCAGGCCTGTATATGCTCCATGGGGTTTCCAGATCGAGGCAAGTATAGCCCAAGCCAGGATGCCCTGGTGGGAGGCAAACTGTTTAATTTTATTACTTATCTCTTAACTTGCTCCCAAGATCCTTCCTTCCACCATTTTGATTTATCCTTCGGGCAGGTGCTCCTTTCCTGCATCCAGTCTTCCACCTCTGTCTGCAAGGGAAACAGGCTATTAGGCTAAAGAAGATGCACTAACTTTATTTCTGGTGCAGGGATCCTGCAATGTCATCTTGTTCCTGATGCTTGCAAACTTTAGACAGCGATTATTTAAAGCATAGGCTTGTTATTGCTTCAATTTTAAGCACCCTATTGTTTTCTTTCTTTCCCCTGATACATAACCTGATCTCGTGCTGCCACAATCCCATGGCCCAGTCCTGGATCCCACAAGCACAGATGTTTCAGCTGTCATAGCTGATGCACAATCCCAGGACTGACTGCGGGAAACAGGAAAGCAGACCGCCACTGAGTCACCATCTGTTTATGATGCAGGCTGCTGGTCCTGGGAGTGCACAACTACCAGAGCGGATAGCAATGAAACTGCCATGCTGCAGGACCTTCGACTATAGAGACAGTACAAGGGCAGGTGGAGAATAAGAAAATCAATTGTATAGTGTTACTTTACTAAAAAAGGAAGAATAATACAGCGCTAAAAAAAAGAAATTGCAAATATAGGCAATATAAATATAGTGTTACTTTAAATAAATAAATAATATAAATCTTTATACAGGTTCTGTGTAATATTCAAGCTTTTGCATCTGGAAAAGGGGGAACACACACCTTTAATTTATGTTTAAAGATTCAGGATGTCCCACTGTGTAAAAACCTCCTGATTGCCCTGTAAACTCACCTTCTCCCCAATACAATGATGCACGCCGCCTGCTATACCTTTCAGACATTTGTGAATGTCCAGCGTGGGCACGCATGCTGTTAGAGGGTAGCAGGGATTCAACCACTAGTCCATTCGGCTAGACTCGGCTGGAGCAGAGTCTTTACGTCAGCACAGTCCAGCATGCTGATTGGACGGGAGGTGGCAGATGTGCCGTAGGACCAGGTAAAAGTGAGTTTTAGAGAGTGACCTGGGGGGTTTCACACAGTGGAGCATCCCAAATTGGGGTGCTCCAGGGGCAAGGACCAAAACCCGGTATATTCAAAATCCCAGGTTTTGGTCCACTTTAATGAAGTACAACTGATTGTTTATTGATAAAATAGCTATAATGACTGCCAACACCCACTACAGCTTTCCTTGCTTAGTTTCATTCCCCACCCATTTACTTTACTATCATTTAGTCCTTCCAACTGATTAGAATAGATTCCATTTAGGATGAAAAAATACTTTTTTATGGTAATGAAATATCTTTATTTAAGTTTGTCCCTGGACAGCATACAGTCATGGCCGTAAATGTTGGCACCCCTGCTAATAAACCAAAAAGGAAAAAAAGGTGTCACACCAAACTACAAAAATGGGCTGGACAAAATAATTGGCACCTTTAACTTAATATTTGGTTACACACCCTTTGGAAAAAGTAAGTGAAATCAGTGGCTTCCTATAACCATCAATAAGCTTCTTACACCTCTCAGCCGGAATGTTGGACCACTCTTCCTTTGCGAACTGCTCCAGGTCTCTCTTATTGGAAGGGCGCCTTTTTTCAACAGCAATTTTAAGATCTCTTCACAGGTGTTCAATGCGCACATCCCTAGTCCTCCCTCAAGCTTTCCGTATCCAACAAACTGTCACTTTTAGCTCCACCAAAACTTCCCTTCAAATTATATTCTTCTTCTTCTTCCCTGTCTTTAATGCTTACCTTAATGTCTTCTCCTTCTTCTTCTTCTTCTTCTTCCCTGTCTTTAATGCTTACCTTAATGTCTTCTCCTTCTTCTTCTTCTTCTTCCCTGTCTTTAATGCTTACCTTAATGTCTTCACCTCCTTCTTCTTCTTCTTCTACCCTGTCTTTAATGCTTACCTTAATGTCTTCTCCTTCTTCTTCCCTGTCTTTAATGCTTACCTTAATGTCTTCTCCTTCTTCTTCTTCTTCCCTGTCTTTAATGCTTACTTTAATGTCTTCTCCTTCTTCTTCTTCTTCTTCTTCTTCTTCCTAATCCTCGTCCCATATACTTACCTTTTGGGACATGTAACTGTATGGTCATGTTGTTCTAACGTACAGTGCCATGAAAGAGAAGACACCACTCCAGTGTGTATGAAACTGTTTTTTTATAAAGAAATTTAAAACATAAACCAAAAAAAAAAACGTGGCACATTTGTGGCTGTCACCCAGGAGGCCCTTCTTAGGGCCTTATTTATCACGGGCTAGCGCCAGGTAGTGTCTGACGAGCGCCAGGTACCGCCAGCTATCGGCGGCCACCGACTCAAGTACGCCCGGCGGCGGTCACAATGACGCATTTATCAAGCTAAATGAGGCTAGCGCCGGCGAGAGCGACGGCTAGCGCGGGATTCATCATGAAGCCGCCTGGAACGAACAGCGCCGCTGCAAATTCCTTCACAGCGCCAGGTATGACCTGTCGCTCCCTGGCATTGTCCAATGCATTTCAATGGAGCAATGTTTAATTAATCATAATTAATTGGTATAATTTTTTTTTTTTTTTTTTAATGTCAAAAATTCTGAGCCCACTTCTGCAATGTTAGGTTTTTTTTTTAAGTAAAAAATAAAAATTAAAAAATGTGTGCAGAAATTATCTTACAGGTCTGATATTAATATATTCATATTACAAAATGATTCCAAAAACATGTATAACGTTACAATTCAAAAATATGGTTGTTAAAAACTAGTTAACACCCATCGCCGCCAGCGCACTGGGGTTTAAACAAGGAATGGACAGCGCCAGCAAATTCGGAGCGTCATTTTTTAATGAATATGAAGCAAGCCGTTCGCTCTGGCCATTCGGTGTCAGGCGCTCACATACAACGCTGAACCTGTGAAACAGCGACCCCTAAGCCCGTATTCAACATTACCGCACACCGACTGAGTCGCTGTCATCAAGCAAACGCCGGCCAAGCACAGCGAATACTGGCTGGCGCTGTAAAAATCACGCTACAGTCGCTCATCTGTCGCTACCTGGCGCTATTAATGAATCGGCCTCTTAATCTTGTTGCCCCAGTGAATATGCGATCTCCTGGATGTCACCCACCAGCCTTCTCAAATGGGCCGTTGTCTTGCAGCTGTGAAGGTAAAACATCATGAGTTTAGCCTTGTAAGTCTTTATTGCTTAGCTAGGTGTTTGGGTTGGGGCCATTTTTAGGTTTAAGGTGGGCCTAAGTTCGTGAATTAATGTGTCTTAGCCCATGTTTTTGGGGTTTTGGCCAGGAGTTTTAACTACATGTATGATCTCAAAAAACAACTTACAAGGCTGGCGGCCAACAGGGCGTCTGGGGTGCAACTTCCTCCCTGGGTCCAGCCACTCGTCCGCCTGTGAAGCTGTTTTGAACAAAAACACAAGGTTATTATTTACACTTTGGCCCTCCTGAATGGCAGATTAGTTTAGGCTTGTATGCATCAAATCACTCACCTTCCCCAGGCACCTCTGGAGCTTGGCCTTGGCCCTCCACCATTCTGGTTGATGGTCCTGCGACATCATCATCTAAAAATAAAAATTGTGCACATTAGTATATGTCTGTAGTGCATGTATCTGGACATGGGTAGGTTTGAGAGTCTTACCGGAGTCAGGTGGGAGTTGTGGCTGGTCGGACTCCCTGTCGTACGACTGTGCCCCCCCCTGTACTGTCAGGTCCAGTGGCTGGTCGGAGTCACTGGCAGAGGAGGGGGTGGGCATTAGCACTGGCGTGGCACCACCTATACTTTCCCCAGTACCTCCCAACACTGGGCTGCGTCTTCTGGTCCGGGTGGGGCGGAACCTATAACTCCATTCCTGCACTGCAATATAAACACAATCAGAAACACAGGCCCAGCCATGGCCAGTGTGATTAGTGCATGTCATGTACCAAGACTTACCTGGGAAGTGCTGGACAAAGAACCGCCTCACCCGGGGCCTATGCCTCCTTTTCAAATCGGACCAGTGCTGGGCGATCTGGGTAAAAGTGTAGGTGGTGCCAGTCTTCCGGGCTATGGCTTCCACCACCGCCAGTGCCAACGTCCTCTTCTCAAAGTCGCACGGCAGGTAGTCATACCGGTTGCGCAGCATCATCTGTCCAAAAAAGCACAATGGCAGAGCATTAGTGACACTACTAGATTACACACTCTCATCCACTATCTAACTCAAGTTTCTGAGCCTCATTGCTACTCACATGGGCCTACTTAGCCTATCTGCCTCTAGGCTAGTGTGCTGCTGCGCACATGGCTCAAACTAACCTGTTCTAGTTGGTGCGGTTTGCAAGACAGTTTGTCCTCATCTGGCCCTGCCATGGCTAATCTTTGTTGAGCGGCTTGTGCGCGCAAATAATCGCACGCTCGCCTACTCACCTCCATAATTATTTTGTCCTGCTCCTCTGTGTAGGTCGCGGGCGACATGTTTGGCTGTCTTCCTGATCAGGTTATGACGTGCCCCCCGCAGAGGCGTGCGTACGCGCCGAGACATACAAACCTAAACACTAAAGCTATAAAGTATATCTAAACAAGTACCATCCTGCTACTAACGAAGAGCCACAAGTACGTTACATGCTACTTACAAATACTGAATGTTAGGTTAATTAAAACAGGCAAGAACAGGGAG
Source organism: Gastrophryne carolinensis (assembly GCA_027917425.1). Taxonomy (NCBI): domain Eukaryota; kingdom Metazoa; phylum Chordata; class Amphibia; order Anura; family Microhylidae; genus Gastrophryne; species Gastrophryne carolinensis. The sequence goes on from CM051237.1 coordinate 311,209,264, forward strand.
CAACAGACAGAGGGCTAAGGGGAAGTGGCTCATTAATGTGTTGCTTAGCATTCCAGCATTGTTGAACAGGGCCATAGGTCAGCTGTGCAGTGTCAGTGCTAAGCACAGTTCTGATGAGGCAACATGAACATCCCCCCCAGCACACTCCTCTACAATCACTCTGGGATACAACATAGCTAAGATGGCGTGGACAGAAAGGTATAGTGGAGAATCACAAGCAAGCCCATAGGAGGAAATACTGGTAAGTAATTGAGTGGAAACCTCTACTGTTTCATTGGAGTGTCTAACAGATTAGTGGGGTACAGGCACAGATCAATCAGAACATTCATGCTGGACGGCCACACCAATTTGTTAGCACTTACCCAGTAGCCATCCACCAGACATATCTCCAGATTGAAAGCGAACAAAGAGGCTGGAGTTCCTCAAAATGTGCGAGTCGTGTGTGGACCCAGGGAAGGCAGCAAATATACTCAAAAATTGCAGGTCTGGGCCGGACACTACCTGCACATTTATCGAGTGTCCCATCTTCCTGTTCCTGCAATAGCACAATATAACAGGAATTAGTGGCCCAAAAAGGGCCAACACAATAAAAAAGATGCATTCACATAAGCAACATTTAAAACCACTGGATGTTTGGCATACACAGGATGTAGGTCTGCTTTCAGCCATTGAAACCTACTCCACATTGACCAAATGTAAATGTATGTGCTACATGGCAGACACATGCTGACCTAAACCATATACCTGAACAGATATTCCTGCGCAGCTGGCGGCACCAACGCAACGTGTGTACAATCGATGGCACCCATGACGTTGGGCATGTCGGCTATATTATAAAAGCCCAGCTTAACCGCATTCCAGGCTACCACTGTGTCAGGGAAAAACATGTATTTTGGAGCCAGGGTAGCCATGCCATCCTAAAACTTGTTAAGGCTGCGGCTCAGCGTAGACTGGGACATACCCACGGAGAAGGCACCCAGTCTCTGAAATGAGCCATTTGCCAAAAACTGCAGGCAGCCAGCAATTGCATGCCCCTTCCTTGTGGTGCGGGCTAACCATGGCCGCAGCTGCCTATACAAGTCCTGGAGAGAAACACGGTTAAGGCGGGTGAGCTTGAATAGCTCCACGTCATGCATGCCATCGATGTCCAGACGTGTGCGGTGCAGCCTGGTTTCTGCCAGGCTCAAGAGAACCAGGCCACGTAGCTATCGGCGTTGATGATCGCGCACAGCAGACTGCATGACTGAGAGACGGGATGCATATACGGCTGCTAACACTGGCCGTAAGTTGAGCGCCCACATCCTCGTTATATTGGGCTGATTTCAATCGGAAATCAAGGATCGGAATCAGTTAAAAAAACGGACCAATCACGGACAAGTCCGGCCTCTTGCGAGCCGACATACGAAAGGCGCATGCCGGAACACCTGATCGCAATCACAGACACAAAAAGCAACGGAGCACCCTTTAATGCCCCGACCACAGCCCAAAACCAACGGCAAAACGTACGGGATAGCTGAACGAGGAGGCTCTGCATCAGGTCAAATGTCCTGCTAGAAAACTCAAGATCTTGGACGCAAACCCAGCTTTCTGACACTGTGCTGTACAGTGTAACCCAAAATCCATTGGTAATCCTCAGATTTCATGGTGCCTTGCACACATTCAAGGCACCCAGTGCCAGAGGCAGCAGAACAACCCCAAAACATAATTGAATCTCCACCATATTTCACTGTAGGTACTGCATTCTTTTCTTTGTAGGCCTCATTCTGTATAAAACTGTATAGTGATGTGCTTTACCAAAAAGCTCTATCTTGGTCTCATCTGTTCACAAGACATTTTCCCAGAAGGATTGTAGTCTTGCTTTTTTATGTCTCTGTGTCAGCAGTGGAGTCCTCCTGGATCCCCTGCCATAGCGTTTCATTACATTTAAATGTTGACGGATAGTTCACGCTAACACTGATGCTCCCTGAGCCTGCAGGACAGCTTGAATATCTTTGGAAATTGAGGCTGCTTATCCACCTTCCGGACTATCATGCATTGACACCTTTAATCAATTTTTCTCTTCCGTCCATGCCCAGGGAGATAAGTCCTTAGACAGTTCTCTTCTCCTCTTTCTGTTGTCCATGCTTATTGACACACACAGACACACTAAGACTAAGACACTAAAGACTAAGTGAACTTCTCTCCTTTTTATCTGCTTTCAGGTAGGATTTTTATATTGCCCACACCTGTTACTTGCCCCAAGGAGCATCACATGTCTGAAACATTTATCCACAATTCTGAAAGGGTGCCAATAATTTCCAGACCATTTTTGGAGTTTGGTGTGACATTTGCTTTTGTTGCTCCCTTTTTTGGTTTAGTTCTAATACACACAAAGGGAATAAACATGTGTATAGCAAAACTGGTGTTACTGCAATCCTTTTGTGTGATAAATACTTCATTATCTTGAAAAATGTCAGGGATACTAACATTTACGCCATGACTGCACATGGATAAATGATTAGATATCTAAAAAAGACTATACAATGGATTTTTTTTTTCACTGACCCGACACCGACCGACCCATTTTCCATCTTAAATGCCTCCAATAAGCTGCACAATTCAACTGAAAACAAATCCTTTTGGGTGAAAAAAATACAGTAAAGATATAAAATAATATCTGAACTAATGCTTTGTGGAGTTGAATATATAGCAGCATTCAGTCTTATTATTAGCATGGCACATTCAGACTTGGCAATCTTTGCCCACTCTTCCGTGCTTCAAATCTGTTAAATTGAGAGGGCACCTCCTGTGTACAGCCCTCAGGTCAACCCACAGATTTTCTTTTGGGTTCAGGACTGGGCTCTAAATGGGTCATACCAAAACTTTGATCTTCTGGTGAAGCCAACCTTTTGTTGATGTGGAGGTATGCTTTGGGTTGTTTTTGTGCCAAAAGATTAAATTCATTGTCCATTTTTTAGCAGAGGCCTGAAGGTTTTGTGCCAAATTTGGCTGGCTGATATTTGGAAATGTTCATATTTCGCTCCACCTTAAATAAACCCACAGTTTCAGATGCAAAAGCTCCAAAGTTTACAGTTATATATGCTTCATAGTGGCTATGGGATTCTCTTGGTGATGTGTCTTAATGGTTTTGCACCAAACATGTAATTTTGAATTATGTTCAAGCTTGGTCCCATCAGAGCATAATTTTCTCTCAAGCTTTTGGCAGACTAAATATAGGTTTGTAACTGGGCTTGAATGTTTTTCTTTGTAAGAAAATACTTTTGTCTTGCCACCCTATCCCACAGTCCAACATATGAAAGGAGATTAGTTACAGTATACAACCAGTATTTGACAGAAATTCCTGCAGATCCTTAAATGTGACTTGCCAGCCCCATAAGCCTTGTAAATGGTTTCTCACAAGTCTCACAAGGTCTCACAAGTTCTCAAAGAGTTAGACGTAAACACACACATGCACACACAGAAAAAAAACTTTTTTTTTACTCACATCCGTCCTCTTATGTCCCCCGGCAATCCGATGACAGCTGTGGGGGGGGGGGGGCTGGTGAGGCAAGAGGTCACAGACCCTTGCCCCTCCAACCCTCTCTGGTGAGCACCTCAGTACCACGGGGGGTGCGGGATGATGTCACCGGACCAGTCTGCAAAAGGCGGCATGTCAGCGGAAGTGGGTGAGAGGGCTTATTTTGGCCCCTCTCCTCACGGCGGAAGAGCCAGGGAGGAGCGATCGGAGGCCCTCCAGGTGATGAGGAGACCCAGCGGGAGGGATTGAGGCAGCAGGTAAGTAAATATTATTATTAATTATTTATTTTTTACAGCTGTCAGAGGTGCCAGGAGCAGGGGGGGCTCTTTCAGGCACTCTCCTGAAGCTGGAAGAGCTCCGAGGGGGGATCTTAAGCCCCCCCCCAGGTGAAGAAAAGACCTGGATGGATCGATCGAGGGGTCAGAGAGTAAACGCCGGGCCCGTGAATTTTACGTGGCTGCCACTTAAGGGTTGGAGAGGCAATCACGTTAAACTCACGTGCTTGGCACTTTAAGGGTTAAAGCAGACCAAAACCCTGGTTGGTCATGGCCCAGCGTTTTGTGCCAGTCATAGTGCCTTTGCACAGCCCCCTCTATTCATTGCATTCCAGGCACTGCCTTGGCACCCCTCTCCATTGCAATTAATAGAAGGATCGCACAGAGTCACTGTGACTGACTTGAGGGGTGGTGGTTTCATCAAAGGACATAGAGAGCTCTGTTCTCAAAAATTGGGAGGTTTGTGAGCAGCGGACTGGCCGGGAGCTGTTGTGGGGGGAGAGAAGGTAAGTGTGAGTAGGTTTACAGTCCGTTTAAGCACTTAGGGTGGGATGGTTGGCAGTACTGCCAACTTCATTGGGCATAAGAGGAAGGGCACTACTATATACAATACTATATGCAGGAAGCCATCTTCAGACTGTATGCTCTTCAAAGTGCATCAGTATAAATTAGATTTCATAACCTTGATCTTTCATTTTTGTCATAAGCTGTATTCCATTACCCTATAGTGGAACCCAGTATTTAACAGTTGTATATGAAGACTAATTTATTAATTATTTAATTAATTATTAATTAAAACATTCTTTTCAGAAGTTTCCATACCTTATATGCTATACTATAATAATATTTATAAAATATTGTATATCATGTAAAATCAAAAACAGGCAATCAGATGGCTGTTACTTAACACCAGTCCCTAAACTGGCCATGAAGAAACTGGCATTGTATGAAAGAACACATTTTAATATATGACAGTTCCAAAAAATGAAACAAATAATGTTTGACTAGGTGACCTTTTCCTCTGGCTAGTAGCTGCAGCATCAGTAGCACAAGCCACATGCTGTTAATGCACAGCATCATAAACCATGTTTATAAGCCTGGCAAAATGAGCTTTTTAATTAAGTGTTCTTGCATGGCAAGATCACTTATTCTTATTATAGCCATATTTTGCACTGTAACTTGGAACGTTTCGCCAAACGGTTTCCGAAATATTGGCGTTTTTCTGTGTGTGGGAGTGGGAGATGAGTGTGAAGTGAAAAATCAGGACTTGATCTCCAAACTGCGCCCTCTCCCTCATTTTTAAGCTCCACCTACACAAATCTTATATCAAAACGTTCAGCTATCCCTGCTGCCGCTAAAAATGTCCAAGGCTAAGCCATAGCCCTTTTCACAATATGACCTTTTGTTTGCAACTCACACCTCCCATTGACATTCATTGAAACTCCACTCTAGACACCACAAATTTGAATGGCAATTTCTAAACTGCGACTGTGCCTTCATTTTTAATATTTCAGAGACATGCTATACACCACATTGCCTGGCTCTTGTGATTTTTACAGTATAAAGCTCTTTGCTGTAGGATGTATAATTTTGAAGCTACAGCCATTTGAATATGGCAACCACCAGTGAATTAGAAATGTGTTTTAATGTGCATTCTCTGGTTACCTCAGAGTGAGTTGCCATAGCAACACAGCTGCAGCCTGGCTCGTTACATTCATTTTACAGCTGCTCCGCCCACACAGCCAGTCTCAGGAAAACTCAGGAAAACTCCCCATGAAAACATGTTATGGAAAACAGCTTAGACAAATGACATAGCCAGTCATTTAGCAAGATAGAATACTTCATAATTTAATGCCTACTATCTTTACTCACTCCAAACAATCCATATAGTTACTCTGCCCAGTCAAACCTTTCCACAGTTACTCCAGCCCCTCCAACCACACAACAGTTACTCAAGTCATTCCACCCAGTTACTGTTAATAGGTAGTGCCACCCCTGGCTGTTTTTTTGTTTGGTTTTTAGAAATGTATGTTTTAATGTAACTGTTAAGCACTTTGAGCAACAACATTACAAAATAAATGTGCTATATAAATAAATAAAAGTTGAAATGCATTTCTCACTCTATGAAGCCTGCCATGTGCACTATTTAAATTTGATCAATCAATTGGTTAATTTAGTGCTTACTATCTTTACTCACTCAAAACAATCCATAAAGTTACTCTGCCTACTCCATATAGTTACTCTGCACAGTCAAACCTTTCCACAGTTACTCCAGCCCCTCCAACCACACAACAGTTACTCAAGTCACTCCACCCAGTTACTCCGCCCACTCCAGTTGTAGAGAACTGGTGGAGGCAAGAACACTTCACGCAATTTCCCCGGAAATTGCACTTTGTCTAATTCTTTGTTAAACTGCTTTTTGGTAACTCCTCTTGTGATAAAAGCGTTACTAGTTTTATACATAGCTAAATAAACAGAGCTTTCAAATAAAATTATGGGGCTGCTTACAACTTCATTTACAAAATTATGACTCTTCTCTCTATTTTGTAATTAAAATATTACTGATTTAGAAATAAAAGAAATAAATATGTACTGACAAGTAAAGTATGGCCATAATTTGCAAGTAATATAAAGGTATAGTATTATTCATATAGTAATTAGATTCAAAATAATGTGTACGTCATAGGTGAATTATTGTTGCATTTATGTATTAACCCTTCTAGTGTCAGCTACATAAGTCTCATGTAGCTGCCTCTCCAAACATTAGGTGGCAGCTATGTGAGCTACTCCAGATAAAAACTCACCTCGACTCCTCAATCGATCCGGCTGGGTCTTCTCTTCACCTGGGGGTATCCGATCCCCCCCTCCCCAGGCTCTTCTGTGGTGAGGAGAGGGCCCGAAATAGGCCATCTTCTCCACTTCCTCTATTGTCTCCCCTAGACTTGCCTTTTGTGGGTGGGGAAATGACATCATCTGTGATGTCATCCCACACTCAACCGAAGATGTTCAGTAGTGCCGAGTGATCACTGGAGGAAAGTTGGAGGGGTAGGGGGCTGTGATCCCCTGCTTACCCAGCCCCCCTGCAGCGATCACCCAGCATTTGTCATTGGAGCTCTGTGGGTCAAGATCACCTGGGAACAGCGGAGGGTAAGTAAAAAAAAAAAAGCACATTTTTCTCTAGTTTGTGTGTCTTTATTTACATTTAACGCCGGGGGGGGGGGGGCAGAAAATCCAAGCAGGCTTGTAGCCTAACGGGTGGGGGGCACCTAAGCAGTTTGGGGGGTCTCCTGGGCAGAAACAGTGGGCTACCAATACATATGTGTTACCGTTGTAATCGGGAGAAATGGGGCCTTTACATGCACTATAGTTTTCTTTATTAAAATTGTAAAATAAACAAGACATTTTTTCCTTACTTTTTTAACAGTAAAATATTTTTAAAAAAATTACAAACAAGACATTTCATGTTAAACCCTAAACTCTGCCACAGAAATTTCTGTAAAAATCACAGTTAAATATAGTGCAAAATGGTGACAAAACGCTGGGTAGGCTGGCTATCGCAAAACAATGGTTGGATGATAAAAAATCACTCAAATATGCTGCATGGCAGGAGGAAAAGTCACTTGTCCACCCTGCATCAATTAATGTCCAGTCCGGCTTGTTTCATTCTTTTCATTGAAAGAAGAAGAAATCAGGGTAGGGGGAGGTTCTGTCCCCATGATACACTTAAACCCAGCACCCTTGGATCTTATTTCTTCCAGGAGAAGAAAACCAACATCTTGGTACAGTTTGGGTGAACTGAAGTGACCCCTCCTCTTATTAGCTGATGTGTTCATATAGATTTTTAATATTACGCAGTTTTGCAATACACCCCCTTTAATATAAGATTTTATGAATAAAATGTTAGTATCTATTGACATTGAAACCTTAACATAGATTAAATTAGATTAGATCAATTATATACATTCTTTTTGAGGAACTGAATACTAGTATTATGCAAGTCAATTTCATCACATTTTTTACCAGATTTCTTTTGACAGAGAACTATTGTATTACAGTTAGAAGAGAAGAAATGTTCAAAACAATGCACAATGTTTGAGTTCAATATCAGCACTAGAATTGTCCCTTGGTTAATACAGTTTCCTGATTGGTGTGGTTTTCCTGGCGAGCCACGGGAGGGGTAAAATAGCTATTTATTAGTAAAGTAAAAGTCATATACCACAATATCCTTGTTATATTGAATATGTAGAATAGATATGGTAGCAGAAAGGTATATTAGTTTGGGCATAGTTGAAGGCTATGTGAGCTGGCACTACCACCAGTAACTGAGCTGGAAGCAGAAGCAAGCCTAGATGACCTGAAATCTAGATGATTAGGACACTTGCTAACACAGACCCACACATGGTAAGGGCAGCCTGTCCAGGTGCGATCTAGCTGTAGATCTCTTAAACTGCCTAAAGGGCTCTGAATCTTTCACAGGTAACAAAATTCTTTCCCACAATTACGTTGCAGGGGTTCACATTTTTGCAAGCCCAGTCATATGCACCTCTTACTATACTCTTAAAGATTTGATGACCGGTCTGAACGAGATCCCAAGAATAGAGAATCCGTCAAGGATTAACAATTTCTTAGAATGCTGTCAGTACCCCTTTAAAACTTTCCCCCAAAAGGGATAGAGGCCTTCCCAAACCTAACGGAAATGTTTCCTAAATTGTCTCATCATGCCTATATATATAATTTAACAGGTCATATCCGAATAAATGAAGAGCCAAAAGCCAGGAGATTATATATTGTACTGCCTATTGTAGTGTGTCCATATCATATGCCTCTAGCGCCAGGTATATCAGTATACCACCATGCATTTTCATAATTACTTGGCTTTAGCTCTAGAATGGGCACCGATTGTTGAATCAGACACTGAAGATGTAAAACGCCAAAGAAGATAACTCAGCAGAGGCTATTTTTTAACTAAAAAAACTGGGATGTCTAAAAAAGTTTTGGTGAATTTCTATAATGTGCCCATTTTGATCTATTCTGAAATCATCCTTCCAGGTCTGGTATGGTGGTGCTACCACTAAAGCCAAAAACCGGTTTAATAAAGTTACAAAAAATGCGGAAAAGATTATTGGTTCACCTCTCTCGTTTCTGTAACAGCACTTTAACCAAATACTCATCTCTCGCTCAAGGGAAAGAGTTTCTGACTTAACCCACCCTGGCTATAACTTCTTTGAACCTAGGACCTGAGGGCAGTAGCTTAGTCTTTAATGACAAAACCACCAGGAACACGAACAGCTTATTTCTTTCCCAGAGCTATAAAGAAACTGAATAATCTGTTTATTGACTTAATTACAGTTACTGTGCTGTACATGTGCAATTTATGCTTCAGTATTATACTAAGTTAACTCTAATCAAAGAAGTTTTTATGCTTTCTAAGTTACTTCTGTGCTGTTATCCTGGAGTGTTGATATGTTTGATGCCTCCTTGCCAAGTAACATTCCTTCTATGTACTTTGTATGGTAGTCTAATAAATTCGGATACTAAACGTCGACACACTCTCTAGAAAGTTTGCATTTATTATTTCATCAATACTGCAGCTGTACATTTCTCCAGACCCTCCAACCCTAAATCCTTTTTTTCAACTAAATTTGTTTTAGAATAGATTTGATGCAAGCATGTGAAAAACATTACACCCCAAAAAATTCAAGCTCTAGGAATCCTTTGATACCTTAACAATTCAGGCAAAGCAATTATTTAGACAGTTTCGTGATACTGCCTAGTAACTAGGCTGGTGCAGAATGACCCCTGAATTGTACTGTGGTATCTCTTTTCCATAGCTGGTAGGGGTGTTCTAAAATACATTATATATTGCTGGGTCAATTGCTAAAGGGCCATCCGCTAGTGATCTACTCAGTAGTAAAGTCTAAAAACCGTGCCCTCCTTCCTTTAGCATTTGCCTTTTTCTGTACAGAAATGTGTCATTCTGTATATTTACCCTGTATTATGAGCAAGGATAGGTTTTGTACTGTATGTCTTTCTTGACTTTGTAGAATGTTAAACTTGTTTTCTCCTAATAAAAACAACCCAGTTGAGTCACATTGGGCAATTTTCACAATATAACTGTAATATCCCCTGATGGCAATAAATTCAATGAAGAGAATTATAAATAGTTTCCTGTTATGGTGAAGCCTGTGAGCCAGCTTCTCCAGACTATTAGATGCTAAGAATTATGATGATTTGTGGTTATTTTCAAGATAGACTGAGCTAGTTAAATTAAGAACTATCCATGTTAATTGTGTTTTGCTTCTGAAAAAGAGTAAGTTGCTTAGGTTACTCAGACCCCATTTGTCGATTCATGTGTTTTGCAACAAAATAATCTTTTTAATCACTTACAGAACATTTGCAGATTGATTCCGTGTGTGCAGCATTACCCCATTAAGTTGCTTCTCTTAACTATGCATTCAATAAATAAAGTTCTGCTGCTGCTAAAAAAAATGTTGTTTGTAAATGCAAGTAAATTGCCGGTTCACACTCATTTTAAACTTGGTATGTGCAATACAGCTGCCCATAAAAGTGACAAATATATGTGAGAGGCCCATACTAAATAGTCAGCATTCACACAGCTTGCTCTACAATCTTTGAGGATGCCCAACTCTAAATTGGCAATGCATATTTTTTTTTACAAACAAAGAAAATGGGTGGGCACTGATAAAATCAGTAAATGAAATGGAAAGTGTGCAATATCGTAATGGTAAATACTATTCTTTACACAAAAAAGCAAGGCTGTAAAAAGGTACAGCTGTTAACCATTTAAGTGCCAGCCTACCGAGATTTTTTGTCACACTCTGTTGGCAGACTACTTTTCACGTTTTTGCGCTACACATGTTCAACCTTGATTTTTGAAGGGATTTCCAGGAAAATTATATATTGTTTTTTTCAGCCTGGGCTTCAACATGAAATGTCTTGTTTGGCCTTTTTTTAGTGTATTCTCAATACTTTTGGGTGAAATATGTGCAAAAAAATAAAAAAAATCTATTTTTTACAATTTGTAATGTTTTATTGTGATAAAAAATGTAAGTTTGTTAATAAAATATTATTGCTTGTGAAAGCCCTATTTCTCCCGGTTACAACGGTACCACATATGTATTGGTATACACCCTTTCCTGCCCAGGAAACTCCCCCAAACTGAAACTGCAGTTTAGGAGATTTCAGAGAGGATACAACTATGCAATATGATTGCATAGTTGTAAGGGGTTAACTTAAAAAAAAAATGACATAGGGTCCCCCCTCCTAGGGGCTACTAGCCCACATAGCCACTAAGTGGCCCTTCTGCCCCCCCCCTGGCCGTTGGGGAGGCAGGTAATTGGGGCTGGGGGTTATGGCAAGTCACCCGCTTGCCGCAGGTGATTGCCAGCCCCAGAGCCTTGTGAACTGGTATAAGGGGTCTCATGGACCCCTTACCAGTTCACAAAGGGTTAAGTAAAAAAAAAGACACCAGACAGAAAATTCTTTATTATTCTTTTTTCACTTATACTTACCTCTGATCCAGTGTCCCACGCCGCTGCAGATGACACTTGTCGGTAGTGATCGGAGCAGGAGGGGTGGGGGGCAGGGAGATTAGAGCCTCCCTCCCTGCTCCGATCGCTACCCACAAGTGACAGTCGGAGCCGGGTGCCGGTATACGAGGAGCGGGATGACGTCATCCCGCTCCTTCCACAAGTGGGCGGGGCTAGGAGCGGGGCCATCGCCATCCGAAAAGGACGGTGAGGGCCCATTGCTGGGTCCTCACCCGAAGCGTGGCAAGTCCAGGGGAGGGATCGGAGCCCCCCCCTGGTGAAGAGAAGACATCGGAGGAGCGATCGGGCTGTCAGGTGAGTTTGTGTCATTTTCATTTTTTTTTTCTTTCAGATGGCGCGGGGGGGGGGGCTATTCCGGGCCCCCTCCTGAAGATCAGAGGCCCGGGGGCGGAAATCAAACAGGTGATGATTGAAGAGAATCGCTCGCACTTTCAAACGAGGGGTCAGGTAAGTCTGTATCTTTTTTACTTTTTTTATGGGGCTCTAAAGTCAGCTACGCGAGTCTCACGTAGCTGCCACTTAACGGTTGGAGAGGCAGCTATGTAAGATCCATGTAGCTGGCACTAGAAGGGTTAAGGTACAAAAGCAATTGGCTGCACTACAAAAGTTAAATAATCATTTTGTTAATTTATATAATCACTAATTATACAGAATAACAGAACACAAAAACATGAAACGGGATTAACAACACTGTCAGTTCTGTACTTATATCCTGATGAAAAATAATCTTAATTGATCCATAAAGTGACTAGTGCATATGCAAATGCAAAAGTGCATATACAAATATAGACATACTAATGAAACCTGTTTACTTGTAATGAAAAAGCTTTTCATTAATAAATGGGCATTAAGAAGATCATTTAAAAACATGAACAAGTGCCAAGTGCAAAAAAGAAACAAAACAGGATATGTAGGATAAGATTGATGGAACCGACTGGAATACACCGCCCCACGTATTCTGTGGCACTATGCCTCAGGGAATCACTGAGGATTTTTTAATCAAACCTTTTCTAATGAGAGAATTATAGTACCGTATATACTCGAGTATAAGCCGAGTTTTTCAGCCCACTTTTTGGGCTGAAAAAAGCCGCCTCGGCTTATACTCGAGTCAGTGGCCGCTCTCACACACACTGACACTTACTGGCTGTTGCGCGCAGGTTGGTGGGAGGCGTCCATTGTTTCTATTGGACGCCGACCACATGGGGCACGCCCACCAACCGGCGCGCAACAACCAGGAAGTTCCTGCGAGCGTTTATGAGAGCGGCGGCGGAGGCAGTGACAGCGGCGGAGGCAGTGGCGGCGCAGAGGGAACGGAGGTGGCCAGCGCGCGTTTGTGAGAGCGGCGGCGGAGGCAGTGGCGGCGGCAGAGGGAACGGAGGTGTCCAGTGCGCAACAACGGGTAAGTGTGGGGGGGACCACTGGGTTTTTTTTATTTTTAATTGTTGTTAACTGTTAATGATGCCAAGTGAGCACACATATGATATCCAGGGCCAACCTGAGGAGAAGAAAAGATGGGAAAAAGAGTAATACTTCCAGAAGTTGGAACAAGAGATGGACAGAATGTGGAAAAGAGAATTTAAAAAGTAGTAAAGTAGTAAAGAGTGAATTTAGAAAAGGGAGAGAGGGGTAATGAGGAAACATGAAGGAAGAGAAGGTGAAAGAAACCTATGTGTGATGGCTTGGCCCCTAGTTTGAATTGGGCCCCAGCGCAAACCAGCCTGGGGGGGGGGGGGACAGGCACTCTCATTTATAAGCAACACCAGCAGTAATAGTGTGGCAACCTGCATGTCTCAGGTCAGAGTGGCCATTATTAGGGCCACCTAGCCGGGCCCCCTTTTCATCCCTTGGACCCCTATACCTGAGTCCCTAATGGCTGCTGTCATCACATCCACATCCTGCATTTCCCACCCTAGGCTTATACTCGAGTCAATAACTTTTTCCAGTTTTTTGTGGTAAAATTTGGTGCCTCAGCTTATATTCGGGTCGACCTATACTCGAGTATATACGGTAGTACATCTAACACATAATCTGAGGACAATGTATTAAGCAAAAGTAAAAGTCCACCAGGCAGGATGAACTTCATTTGATAAATAGCACATTAACTATTACAGTCAATCTGCACAGCAGGAGCATGAAATATGGCCAATCAAGAAACTCAATGCATTTCCCTTATGTATGGATAGTTCAGTACTTTATTTCTGACCTGAATATTGCAATTATTCAGTGGAAATCCTCCTTAAGAGCAAACATTTTTGTAGGAAAAAAGAATGTGGGGTTGAATAAAAATGTAAAACAAATCTATATGTGCTGTATTTGTAGACCATCAAGGTTTCCTTTGCAACAACACTTTCTTCTTTAAAGGTAATCTACCGTAGCTTTGCAACCCTTATAGGTGCCTTGCCTGGCTCAAGTGATGACATTTGTAGTTCAATGCTTCCTAATCAATATCTTGGATTTACAGCCACTGCCAGACAGAGTCAGGAAAGTGGTTTCACATTCGCTTTCACCCAGCCCCTTGATCCGTGGATGCTCAGCACCAATACAGCCTACTGCCAAAATGCCTCCTTGTGACATCACTACACATTGGAATTCCTGTTCATATATGCTCCAATGGCTCTGCCAGCAACAGAGAGATCATGGACAATGCACCACATTGTGGATGCGGATAGCAGATGCTAAATGGATCTTGGATACTTCACACCTGCAAATTGAATAGAGATCCTGGTGGTCTTTTCCCATTTTACCCCCCTCCCTCCCAGATTTAGAGGCTCAGGGACACAGGGGTAGAGTCATGAGAGATTAATGGATAAAACAGCATACCTATGAATTATATTTTGAAATGCTAGGATTGTGACAGGACCCTGTTACTCATATTTTTGGCATAGTCAATAGGAAATAACAAACTAAAGAGTTTGATATGAACAGACGTAAACAAAGCAAAGCACACTCTGAATTGAGGGTGGGTGTTATGCTGACAAACCTATGTATTTAAAACACAGATGTTTTGCTAGGTAGACTTGAGTGGTAAGCAAATATTTTATTCTTCCTAGGTAAAGATAAATTGTCCAGGCTCGAGTAACCTGTCACTTACAATTCATTGTCTACAAAATTGTTTTTCAAAAATATAAGGCTTTGTTCTTAAGATACATCTGCCATCTGGTGTATTGTGGCTATGTCTGAATCGAAAAGTAATGACACATATCTAGTGACATATGATTGAAACTGTAAAAAATACTCATTGCACATCAAACATGTTAATCATATTTTATTCATATGTACATAAAAACACAATTCACTTTGCGCTGCTCCATTATTTTTCAAATGGGTGAGTTAATAACCTACTAGTTTTCAAATCAGGCCGACATTAGGGAGAAAATAGTTGTTAAACCTGGAGATCTTGATTTATATACAGTTCAATGAAAAAGTATTCCTACTCTTTAAAGTCCCTCTCGAGGCAAATCACTTTTTCCCTCCTCATCCTGCTTGGGAACAGTAAATAATCCAGTCAGTACAAAGCACCTGAAAATCTCTGTTTGTGTGTGATTGTGATGTTGCAGACACATTATTTTTTTTGAGATTGTATGTGATAGAGCAACACATTGTAGCAAGTATTTGTGAAGTACCTGCTTTTCCAAATTCTTAAAAAAGAAAAGATTGAGAGGTGTATAATTTATTATATATGTGTATTATGTTCAGCCCCTTGTACTCTGATAGCCCTAAATAGCCTATTAGAAAGCTCAGGGATAAAGTTGGGTGTGGTGTGAGCACTGTTCAATTCACCATACTTAAATAGTTCAGACCCCTCTGGACATGGTCGTCCACCTAAACTGACAGCCCAGGCAAGGAGAGCATTAACTGGAGAAGAAGCCAAGAGGCCTAGTGTAACGCTGAAGGAGCTGCAGAGATCCATAGCTCAGGTGGGAGAATCTGTCAACAGGACAACTTATAGCTGTGTACTTCACAAATCTGGCCTTTGGAGCAAACCATAAGTCTTGTTTGCAGCTTACCTCAAACTATGACTGGGACACAGCAAGCATGTGCAAGAAGGTACTGTTAGAACTTTTTGGCCTAAATGCCAAATGGCGGACAGGATGCGCTTATAATTTCTGGGCCCCATGCAAAGTTTTATATTAAAGAAAAACAAAAAAAACAAATGATGGAGAGAAGCAGCTTTCTTTCTCGTGTAGCTTCAGTACTGACAGCATCATCAGTAATACAGTAAGATGCAAGCTGCTTCCAGTGTTAACTCAGCAGAGTTCTGGGGGGTCCTCGGAGGTGGGGCCCCATGCCTCTCTAGACAGGGGCATCATACTTAAGATTGGGCATCAGCCTTATCACTTACAATAACTGCAGTAAATCTAAAAGCATTGCCATTATGTGACAATTTACCTTGGAACTGTATAAATTAGCATAAGCCAGCCATTTGGTCATTATGCTGCTTCCTGTTAGTGTTTTTATGAATACTTGGCAAAGGCTTTAGTAAAAAAGAAACACATGCTGTTTTGGGATACTGGGCTGGGGATAAAAGGTGATGACATAAACTTCCTTTCTCGGTATAAGATCACTTTAAATTCTAGTCTCTCTAGTCTCCCCCCCAGCACCTCTGGACCTACTGTATATTTGGATGGGTAAAAGGAACTAAAATAGTAACTGTGTAAAACATATTGCTTTGTTTGTTTTTCTAATTTTAGAATTGTTTATAAAGAGGGAAAATTACCATGTTTGTCAGTGTGGGCACATATGCGGCCATAACATTCATGCTTTGCCAGTTGTACAGCTTATTGGCGCATCAAGTGTCTGGTGTCTTTGCACACATCATAGTAAATAAGGGATCCTAAAGAACGTATCAGAAAAATCTACACATTTTGTACTCAAACAAAGAAAAACAAACACAACTCCAGGCAAAGAGATTAGAGAGCCAAGCAAAGCATCAATTTCATCGCTTATGCTCCTTCAAGTGCTCAGAAAGTTGGGAGAGCGTGCACTGCTTCAGTATATTATCTAATATTTTTACCTCCTTTTCATGGGCAAGTGTTTTGGACTTTCGTCACCATAGACTGGAAGCAATGGCTAAGAGGGTAAGACTTCAGAGCACCATAACCGAGAATAGGAGCCTTTATAGAAGAGGAACTTTATAGGTCATAGGGAGTTAGTAAAAACTCCCCAGATCTGGCTTGCCAGGACCCCCTGCCCCTCCGGTTTAGAAAATAGTAAATCTAAACTTACCTATCCGGTCACATCACTCTCGGCATTCCTCAGCTCCCCCGTACTCCGTCGGGGGGAGCTGAATTCCGACATGCACTGCACCGTCCCTCAGATCTCTCATATTCGCAGTGTCATTGCATAAGCATCTGTGGAGCAGTGCATTACTTTTAAAGAGAAGATGGCTACAGGTAAGGCCGGCTAGGCCTGCAGCCTTCACTCTGGGGGTGGAATTGGGCCAGGAATACTGCCAGATGTCAGTGTTTTAGATAACACAGACATCCAGAAGGCAGTGAGGAAGGAGGGAGGAATGTTTAAAGAGGAACATCAGAAAATGTCCGATGTTCCACTTTAAGCCTAACATGGACCTCTCCTTAAATTGGCTTGCTTCTCTGTTATGGCACTTTGAGGTATCACCTCTCATCACCTCTCATACATCACCTCTCATACAGCCAATAAAACACTAAAACAGTCCAAGCACAATATATCAATTTTTGGTGACTTGTGGTGCTCCTGGTTCTTCACCCCCCTGGTATTGACACAAATGATACATTTAACCCTTTAAACACCAAGCACATAGAATCTCTGTACCTCACCTCTACTACTGTTAACTGTCAGTCATGTAGATTCTACTCTTTTAGCGTTTCCCCAGTTTTGTCGCCCATGGGTTTTCAGGAGGGCAGAGAACACTTATTCCCTGCCCCATGTGGTTACTTCGGACAGGGGAATCAAGGGACAGTGAGAAGAAGCTATAATTATAAAAGACAGGGGACAGGGGAAGGGGGGAGGCAAAGAAATCGGATTGAGGGGAGACTACCTATTCCCTGCCCCATGTGGTTACTTCGGACAGGGGAATCAAGGGACAGTGAGAAGAAGCTCTAATTATAAAAGACAGGGGACAGGGGAAGGGGGGAGGCAAAGAAATCGGATTGAGGGGAGACTACCATCACAACCACCCCCGAGGGTGAGATCCCAGCAGGGGAATATGGAGGGGCCAAATCACTTCCTTCCTTTACAGGGAGATTCGCCAGCCCCGAGTACCCCTTTTCACAGGACCCCACTGCGGGCAGAGTAGCGGAATCGATCACCACCACAAGACAGAGGGGATCCAGGGTGGGGAGCAGGGGCCAGGGGTTCCAAACGCAAAGTGGAAGATCAAGGGGGCGACGGGAAGGTGCGAAACATCCGAAGACCAAGGTGGCAGTAGGGGAAGGGATATACAATCTTAGCTCTGTTGAACTATCTAGGGAAGAGTTGATTGTGCTGGATAAGGGGTTAAAATTTGCCCCACCAAACACATTGAATAAGTTTGATTTATTTATTGATGTAAACAAATATGTTAGAAAATGACAGATGCAAAAGTTTTTTCTGAACCAACAGTGGTCCCAGCCTGAGGAAACAAGGAGGGAGGTTTATACACCCAGTACCCCTGTTCAACATTCGGGGCTTAGGAATAATTCATTGTTTAACCCACCTAATGTGGGGAACTCCCAGACTGAAACGTTCAGGGCAGCACTAATAAGGGATATTAGAGCCCTTGAGGTTAAGAAATCCAAATGGTCTTCAGATGTTTATAAAGGTTTTAAGACACTTGAAAATAAACATGATATCGTTTTGAAGCCAGCTGATAAAGGGGGGGGGGGTTTGGTGGTAATGAATAAATGTGACTACCTAGAGGAGATGGATAGGCTGTTATCTGATAATGATACATATAACCTACTTGAAAGGAATCCTACTGCTGAATTTAAAGGGAAAGTGGGGGCCTTATTGGAATTAGGGGCCAGAAAGGGCTTCCTTTCAAAGAAAGAACTGGAATATCTGACACCCACGGCACCTAGAATCCCCACGATATACATATTGCCCAAAATTCACAAAAGCCTAACCAAGCCCCCAGGGAGACCTATAGTCAGCGGCCTAGGTTCTATCACCTGTCGGCTTGGGGAATTAATAGATCATTTTCTCCAGCCCTTGGTTGTAAATCTGCCCACTTATTTGAGGGATTCGCTTAGGTGATCCAGATATGTGAGGGCTTACACATTGAAAGTCATTATATTTTGGCGACAGTGGACATGTCGTCCCTGTATACAGCCATTCCACACGATCTAGGGACAAATGCTGTGGACTACTTCCTCAAAAAAAGTTCTCTTATATCCACAGAACAGATAGATTTCATTATTCAATGCTTAGAATTTGCGCTCCAGCATAACTATTTCTGGTATGAGAATAGATTTTTTCTACAGTGTAGAGGTGTCGCCATGGGGGCTAAATTTGCTCCTAGTATGGCGAACCTCTACGTGGGGAAATGGGAGGAGGAGTTCATTTTTGGCAGAACGTGGCCCCATTTATTATGCTGGAGGCGCTATATAGATGATGTGATGGTCATCTGGAAGGGGACTCAGGAGGAGTTGGATGGGTTCTTTGTGGAGGTTAATAATAACCTTTATAACTTAGAATTCACTGTGGAAGCAAGTTCCTCAGCAGTGAATTTCCTCGATTTGAATATTAAAAAACTTGGGTCTAAGTTAATAACCACCACCTATTTCAAACCTACAGACAGAAATGGGTATGTCCCACATTCTAGTTGTCACCACCCTAAATGGTTGTCTGCTATCCCTAAGGGACAATTTTCTAGAATCAGGCAGAATTGCACTGAGTTGGGTGATTATGATGTCCAGTCTGAACTCCTAGCCAGACGATTTCTGGAGAAGGGATACAATCCCGTTGAGGTTGAATCCCAGAGGAAAGTGATACGGGATACCCCTAGGGAAAGTCTGTTCTCTGGTGGGAGGAAGGATCCGCAAGGGGGATCCAGGGCTGCTTTGATCACCGGCTTTAACATTCAATATAGGGAGATACAACGCCTGATGACCAAGCATTGGCACATCTTGAAATTAGACACGGTTCTGAGCCCCATCCTCCCGGATAACCCAAAAGTGATTTTCCGGAAAGCACCTAACTTAAAAGATCGTCTAACTAGAAGCTATGTAGACCCCCCAAACGGATGACCCTAATAACACTATGCTTGGCTTCTATAAATGTGGAAATTGCACAGGAGGTAAGGTTTGCGTGCCATGGGTCAAACCTCCAAAAATGTTTAAGGATACAAAAAACGGACAGGAGCATAAAATCACCAAATTTATTACGTGCCACACTAAAAATGTTGTTTACTTGATTTGGTGCCCATGCGGAATGTTTTATGTAGGGTGGACCACACGTGAATTACGTGTACGGATACGTGAGCATATTTATAATATTAAACAGAGATATGATCAACATAGCCTCTCGGCGCACTTTAAGTTAAAACATGCGTGTGACCCCTCTAAAATGTCCTATATAGGGATAGATCATGCTGAAACTCATTGGAGAGGGTCGAATTTAAAACGGGACATTTCAAGAAAAGAGGGGAAATGGATTTATATTCTTAATTCTATGGCGCCCCATGGGTTAAACATTGAATTTGATTTAAATTGTTTTATAGACAATTCTTAAACTGTACTGATCATTTCACATTTTTTATTTGTTCTATTTTTTTTTCTCTTTAATATGTCCTGTTTGGGGATGCTTGTAGTGTTTGCTATATGCAACGCTGACAGGGCCTCTTTAGATGGAAGGGATTTTAGGCTGGAGGTTTTTAAATTGGATTCCCCAGCGGCATTAAGCATCTGTGTTGTTGTTTTCAGATTAAGACACTAGAGGGTGTTGTTGTATAGTCTTCCTCTTTTTTATATTTTAATTTGTTGAATGCTATTCCATTATCTAGCTCTGGATTATATGGGATTAGAGCTTTACAGTGTACTGAGTTTAATTGGAGATACAATGTCTCGCCTTTGGCATTATAAATGGCTGCGCAAACAAAGTAAGCTGATTTGCCTGATTGGCTCTGCAGCATAGTGCGCAGCTGCACTTTTTACTTACATGTTTGCGCAACCAACGTAGGGAGGATGACGTAGGTTATGCTGCGGGGGTTTGGCTTACAGGGGCAGGTTCAGCCACACTGGGATTGTGTTGATAGGCTGCCCTCCACACAGGAAGTCTCATGACGATATGCCCGGAAGCAGGGGACTGGTGAGGAAGAGGGGCGGCGTTCTGAACCCAGTGAGGATTTCCCCTTTCGCCTAAGGGATTTAAACCTTTGTCTGCCGTCACGCCGCCAGCCTCGTAAAAGTTGCCTAATCAACGAAACGTGTCGGTCGCGGCGGGCAGCAGACCTTCATTTACTGTATATCTGGCCAGATTGTAACGTGAGGGGAGTTGGAAAGGAACTATCCCTGTTTTTTCTACATGCGTGTTTTGCATTACAACATGTGAGTGAATTTTTAAGTATTAAAATAACGTGTTTTGAAGGTATTATGCAAGATTTGCTTTTTTCTTTTTATGCTGTGTATTGAGAACACGGGTTGGAATCTATATAGTATCTGGAGAGACGCGGTCCCAGCACTTCCATTTGAATTTATGCATTGCTGAGGTGGAGAAGCTCTCTTTCGGCTTGGCAGTTTTCAAGCATTGGATTGATGAGGAATTAACCTCTCATAAGCTCATTTTTTGAGATAATTCGGTAAGAAGATCTATGCGGTGGTGGATGGGTGAAACCGGCACTGTACCCTGGAAGTACATGCACTAAGGGTGTCTTTTTTGCACGGCAAGATCTTGAAGGCATCTCATTTGGGACAAAACTGTACTGAAACAGGGGAGCTCTGTGTCTTGTTTTTATTAATTTGCTGGACTCTATGGACAAAGGAGTTTGTATACGTTGAGCACCCATTTTATAAAGTTGTATTAAGATAAGATTGTTTTTAGAGCACGGTATTTAAAGTGTTTATGACTTCTGACACTTGCTCGCCCCTGCAGGGAGGGGCCTTTTATACAGATGAGGGAGCCGATGTCGGCTTGCTCAACCAATATAAAAGCCCCCCCCCCAAGTGGCGGGAGTGAGCAAAGAGGCCAGGGCACTGATACTCTGCCCCACTCCAGGCTTCCCCCAAACACTTCCAGTTGAAGATCAGTATGGGACAGCAGTGATCAGCAATGGAAGGAGGAAAATTGAAAACATAAATATTAAAGGACTTTTTCTGTGTGTATGTGTTTGTTTTTTTTACCTTTAACCCCTTTAAATTCATTGAGACCCAGGTTACAGGGCGGGGGAGCTGGCAAATAATCTGTGCCAAGTGGGTGACTTGCCATAACCCCCGCTCTGTTTTTTAAAATGTATTTTTAAGGGTTTAATCCTTGATAGCGCTGATAGTAGTTGTATTTTTTTTATGTTTAATAGTTTTTATTGAAAGAGCTAACATCACACTCCAAAACCACACATGCAAAATATTTTGTTCATAAAGAAAGACATAGACATCGAGGTAAGCACAATTCTGCAAAACTTGCCTCTGTGAACCAAACGTTACTAACCATCACATCAAACTGCAGCCCCCCTCCCCCAGCTTCAATCCTCCCATATATTCACCCTCCCGACAGAGTCCCAAAAACAGGACTGCACGGGCCAGGGAGACAGAAGAGTACACAATACCCAAAACGCGGGGTAAAGTTATGAGGAGGGGGTGCTCAACTGAGGAGCAAATATTAGCGAGAAAAGCGAGACCAAAGAAAGATATAATAGAAAGGAAGAAAGACAGAAGAGAAAGAGAAGAAAAGCTCTCTGTCAAAATGTCCCGGTAGGAAGTGGGCAATCCAACCCTCCCAAGTAGCCAGAAAAGTTGTAAAGTCTCCCTGCATAGTAGTTGTAATTTATTGGAAAATCTCATAAAACAATCTTTTCATTTTGGGGTGTCTACTAATACATATGTGATGCCATTGTAATCGGGTTGTAATGGGGCTTTTACACTCAATATTAGTTTCTTGAAGAGCTTATGTTTTTTATTTAGAAAAACGCAACAACATTTTCAACAAACTTCACCCAAAAATATTTGGAAAGCACTGAAACAAATTACAAACAAGTCATTTCATGTTAAATCACAATGCAATCTTATACTAGATCAACTAGTAATGGAAATATTTTTTTTATTATTATTAAATATGTGGAAAGAGATAATACAAATTTAGAATAGATTCAAGTAGAATAGTATAGAAATAAAGCTAAAGGAAGAAACAGAAATATGGTGAGGGAAATATACAGTATGTATAATGCAGACACGACTGCATGAAGTTGAAATGCATGTGCTTAAGATGTTTAGACCTTTGAGGACTTGTGCAAGTGGAATTACAGCCTTAGTTGCCTGGGTGTAATGCAGAGTTGCTGGTATCACACATAATTTTGTTGTGACATGCTGTGGATACTTAGAGGGTCTTCAGTCAAAATAGGTTGGAGGTCTCCTACCACTGATTCTAGTACCCTGCTGCCAGGGTCAGACTGCAGTATCTTGGGACCACCAAAGGAAATCTTATGGCCCACTATATAGCTTTGTCCATGGGCTTCAGCTTAGCTCATCCCCTATCACTTCTGCACATACGTGAGGCTTCCAAAGCTTTTCAAATAAGGGTCATGCAGCAATTCAGCTGTTTCTGGATCCTATGCTAGCCTAAACTTTGTGGGGAAAAGAAAGTATCTCTTAAATGATGAATCGCCCCAAACCAACAAGGTTAAATTATTTCAATGAATTAGTAAATAGCAACCCCCCTATGGCAAGGGTCCCCAACCATCCTCCCCAAGGCCCTTCAATAGTCTAGGTTTTGCAGATCTCCAGTTGCAGTAATTAGTGCAGGAGCAGTGTTAGAGAGCCAGCTATGAGGAGAGCCACAAAACATGATGTTGGTGGACCTTGAGGAGGAAGGTTAGGGACCCTTGCCATAGGGGGTTATTTACTGCCCTATGTATTAGTAGCTTAAATCAAAGAGGCTGTCAAAAGGAGTTGAGCTTCTGATTATTATTATAATGACTAGCCCCACATAATCTACTGTGCAATTTGCCAGCTATACTATTTCTGGTGACATCTCTGTACCTACTACTTATCTAGGTGGGTAAATGGATATGAGGGCAATTTTCCAAGTCATGCAATTCTTGCTTTTCCAATGGCCCAGATTGTGGCAGGTGTACCGACATTCTGGTATTGGGATTCTTTTGGGGCAGTGTGCAGCAGGGATCCGAAACAAAATGTCCCAGGCTGCCGAGGCTAGGAGACTGGTGGTCTATTTTGAACAGTGGTCCCTTTTTAGTGATTTTTATTACATTCATTATCCTATAATAGAACAGATAAAATTCCTGTTTTACTTTTAAATGTTTTTTATAGAATAAAATAATAATAATAAAGACTTCTATCCTTTGTCAATAACGGCTTTGAAAACATTTAGTATAGGTCAAGCCACCTATGAAGATTATTGTTCTGCAAACAACCAAACCTGAACCGAACAGCACAGATTTACCTTGGTAACACTCTTATTGTTGTCATTGTTATCAGCACACCCCTGCTGACTGCAGGGTGATATGTGTTGCTCAACATTTCTTGCAGCATATGCAATTCATAAATATCAAATGAAAAAAAAAACATATTATTCTAAACGAAATCAATGTATGTTTTTATACTCATATTGCTTTGTTGTTCTACAATGAAGCTATAAAATAATATCTACAGCTATTGTAATGCTCAGGAAATAATAAAATCATATTGAGCTCCTCCTTTTCAAAAGTCTCTAAGGTGAACCGCCAAAATTAAAGCTTAGTAAATTGCTCCCCTAAACCCCCCCCCTGCCAATCAGTGATGTAAACTGTTTGAGAGGAAAGCAAATGTCACCTAAAAACAGTCGTACAATCAACATTAAATCTCTGTGCAATAATCTATGTGCACTAGCCAGAAGTAGAAAGCCATCAGGTAGTGTGTAGTGACAGTGCCTGGTGTGGGTCTATCTTCTCCCATGGTGTGTGAGAAGGCTTAGCTAACCTCAAAACAGTACCTACCTTTTTATCAATCCAGCCAGCTAGAATAATATTTTATCTCCTACCAACATTCTATGTGGAAACAGATACAATATCTGTCTGGATGTGCTGACGCTCACAGCTCAGCCGCATTGTGCTTGTGTACTGGCAAAGGCTCTCCCCCATCCTCTCACTCATGCTCATATGGCAGGATGGCTGCACCCATGCAGTCCAGGAGTGTAGCATCTGCAAATATATTATGCAACATCTGTATTGGGTTAAGAAACATTAAACACCATATGTCACTGCTAGTTGGGGGGGGGGGGGCTTAGGAGAGTGATTTACTGAACTTTATTGTTTTGACTGGAGATTTGCTTTAAAGAGGACCAGCAATCAGCAAGCTATCTGCCAATATTCCAAAAGCCCTAGATTGTCGGGTGTCTGAGTGTCAGGACCAGCTATTTCTGGGTTGCATCATGACCCAGCACACAGGGTTTGAATATGCCATTGTTCAATTAGATATCTTTCAATATGTATGCCGGCAATCTGATAGGAGTTTGGGAAAAGAACTCTAAAAGTAAGTAAGTCAGAGTTAGTTGCAGGCAGAATGGATAAGACCTAACCACTACCGCTGCTCCCGCACTCGAACAATTTGCGGTGGCCTGTGCTGCTAAGGGTTACCAGTGGGCCTGGGTTTAGTGCCCAGCATGCAGCCCACTTCACCTAGAGATTGTGCCATAATTTACCCTCTCCAGTTGGTGCACTGCTGCTTCCAGCACCCTCTCCACTCCTCCCTCCCTCCTGCCTCCCAAGTATCTCCATACCCTTACCTCAGCCCCACTATACCCCCAACATAAATATCTGCCTCTGCAATGCTTTAGCTTTAGCCTATAGTTCAGCTGTGGAGAACACTCTTTGACTGCCTGGGAAGCACATAAGGGTTTGGGCTCAGCAAGGAAGTCATGGGCTGACCAAGGACCAGTAAATTCCGGGCTGATTTTTGGCCCCAGTTAGCCTCTGTCCACTACTGGTGAATTAGATCAGATTTAGATATTAGATCTGATGTGCTCAAAAGGGTATTTATGTGAGAATTATCCATCCATGTGAAAATGGGGTGTTCACATTTACATTTTTGTATGCAGATTTTTATTCAAGCTCAGTGTTCCCCCACCCTTAGGATGGTTGGTCAGGCGCATAAGATACATTTGAAACTGCTGAGATTGGTTGGGAGCTTTTTGGAGGAAAAAAACATCAGGCTACAATGTATTAGGCAGAGGTTTTATAAGGGGAAGTCCTGAGGCCCGAGTGCAGTTGGAAGCGAGTAGGGCCCATATGCCGGATGAAAAGAAGTTCTCTGTGTAGCGGCTGCTCCTCCGCTGATGTTGGGTAATTCCTCATCCCAGTCTGGGACACCTAATAGACAGTGTCCACTATGAGGGGGTGCTCAGTTAAAAGTGTGGTGGTGGCTGCCAGAAACCCACTCTGAAAAATGGCCTACTGTCAATTGGAAAATACAATACTACCTAGCACCTATGTTGAAACATGAAAATAGGCAAGAGTACCTGTGTTCTATGCCTGCTGGACACAAGCCTGATTAACACTTTCACTGAAACATTTTAAAAAGCAAGTGTACCTGTGTCCTTTTGCCTGATGGACACAAGACTATTTAACCCTTACACTGAAACGTCCTTATGAAGCAGTCCCATTAACCCTTGCCCTTGGCTACCATACCTGGGTGCTGTGACATTGCTTGAGATAAATTACCACTGTGACATAATTTGGAATACACTTTAACCCTTTAAGTGGCAATCTTGTAGGTATTACGGGTTTGCTTTTCCTGTCGTTAGGTGTCAAGCCGTATTACCTACGGGCCTGGCTTTCCACCTGCTAGTTCAATAAATAATGTAAAAAAACACTCACCTAACCCCTGTTCAAACCACCCGGGTCTTCTCTTCTCTTTATCTATCTGATTAGCCCCCGGGGCTCTTCTGGCTTCAGGAGGGGGCAAAAAATAGACGCCCCCCCCCCGCTTGTAAAAAAAAATGACATTTAATCAGCTAGCCCTCCCCCATGTGGACGGGGGGGGGGGGGGAAGACATCACCCATTACATCATCAAGCTCCAGGCTCCGAACTGTCAGAAGTTGGGGCTGATCACCGGAGGCAGGTTGGAGAGCTAGAGAGCTGGCCCCTGCGCCCTGTTCTACAAGCCCCATAGCTGGTCCCCGGGCTGCTTATCCTGGGTAGGGGGACCTCACGCCATTTTTTTTATTTTTAAGGGTTTTTGTTACCTGTCACCCAGCAGCTATAATAGGCTTCCAGCAGCAGCACCTTATACCAGTTCACAAGGCTTAGAGGGCTGGTAAGTCACCTGCGGCTAGCAGGTGGCTTGCCATTAACCCCTGGCCCCCCTATTACCTGCCTCCCCAAAGCCTGGGGGGGGCAAAATAGCCTGGGATATGAAGCTTAGGGGCTTGTAGCCGCCAGAGCGGGGGGCCACCAAAGCTGGCCCCTATGCCCTGTTCTACAAGCCCCTTAGCTGGTCCCCGGGCTGCTTATGTTGGGTAGGGGGGACCTCATGCCATTTTTTTGGGATTTTTAAGGTTTTTTTTTTTAATTAACCCTTTGTTATCTGTCACCCAGCAGCTTTAAAAGGCTTCCAGCAGCAGCAGGAGAGTAAGAGCCAAAGTGATCAGCGTAAGACACAGTGCTCTGGTATGGATGGGAGGTAAGTATTAAAATAAATAATAATAAAATACTTTTTTCTGTGTCCCTGCCTCCCCAAAGCCCAAGGGGCAGAAGGGTCCAGGCCATTTGTCTGTGCAGGCTTGTAGCCAGCTGGGCGGGTGGCCATCAAAGCTGGCCCCTGTGCCCTGTTCCTACAAGCCCTGCATAGTTGGGCCCAGGCTGGTTATTCTGGGTAGGGGGGATCTCAAGTCAATTTTTGTGGATTTTTAAGCCTAATTCCCCCAAAAATGTGGTCGACCCCCCCTTCCCCAGGATAGGGGGACCCTACGCCTTTTTTTGTTTAACCATTTATAGTGTTGATAGTAGTTGTATTTTATTTGTAAATGTTATAAAGTGCTCTTTTCAGTTTAGGGGGTCTCCTGGGAAAGAATGGGGGGCTACCGATACATATGTGGTACTGTTGTAATCGGGAGAAATAGGGCTTTCATTTGCAATGTTTTTTAAAATAAAAACATGTTTTATTTAAAATAAAGGAAACAATTTTCAAAAAAAAATTTTTTATTTATTTTTTTAAATTCAAAAATATATAAAAAAAACAGTAGAGAAAATACAAACAAGACATTTTATGTTAAGGCCTACACTCTTCTGCAAATAATAATATATATTTTTCCAGTGAATTCCTGCAATAATTACAGTTAAACATCGTGAAATATGACCGTGAAACAGAGGATGACAAAATTTCAAGTATGTCAAGTTGTTTTCTCTTGTTTGCATATTGATTTTCTAAGAAAATTATAGCATAGCATATTTGTATTTTATCTGAAAATCTGAACGCACTGTTTCAGTTTGGGGGAGTCTCCTGGGCAGGAAAGGATGTCTACCAATACATATGTGGTACCACTGTAACTGGGAGAAATTGGAATTTCACACACAATAATATTTTATTGACATGTTTTTTGTTACAAAAAAACACTACAAATTGTAAAAAAAAAAGGATTTTTAAAAAATATTTTTGAACATATTTCACCCCAAAATATTGAGAATACAGCAAACAAGACATTTCATGCTAAAGTCAAGACAGTATATACTTTTCCTGGGAAATTTCTAGAAATCTCTTAAAAAATCACAGTTGAACACGAGTAGCGCAAAATAGTGAAAAATGGTCTGGCAACAAAGGGTGACAAAATCTCCAGGTAGGCTGTCACTTAAAGGGTTAAAGCTGACCCTACTTGCTGCTGGTTGACCCCAATACTACCGTTAAAGATATATGAGAGGTTTATGATGAGGAAACTATTTCATGCAGGCTTGCTTTTGTTCTTGGACCCCCTCTTGATTCATCAAGAGTTAAAATAAATTCTCATGGTAGTAAAAAATTTATTTCATGGGAAAAAAGCCTGAGGATTTGTTGTCACCAGATATGAAGACAATGAAAGCCAATGTTACTTTTTACTGCAGTGTAAAAAGGAGTAATAAGTTCACTATTTTTCTCAGGAGTAAAGAAGTGCCATTGACTTTCATGGTCTTCCTTATTAATGATTCATCAACATAGAAATTGTCAGGCTTTTTTCTCATGCAATAAATGTTACTACCATGAGAATTTCTTTCAACTTTTGATGAATCAAGGCCATAGTATCCAAGCTAAGACAGCATTTTCACAGAAAAATAGATATTGGCATGCCACTCGCTAGTGCCAGCATGTGACAAGCTGCCACCATCACCCTTTAAACTCACAAGTAGTTAGAGATACGACACGACACAACAAATGTAATTCATTAAATTTGACAGTACTCCCACCTCTGCGTCTTCCTCCTCCTGTCCCTATCTGGCAGTGTCCTTTCTGTTGGCTTCCCAGGCCAGTATCTTCTGATGCTGGCGGTGGCATTTTGCTGACAGATGGGGAGGAACGCTTATACTACAAAACTATACTACAAAGCCGGAGCCTCTGTGAAATTCCCCCCATGTCCTTCTCCTCCAGTGACACCTCCACCTCTGTGGCATTCCTTTTGTCAGCCCACCAATGCGTAAGAAAGGGCGACCAGTATTCCTCTGTTCTCCAAATTCTGGTAGCAGAGATCATTATGACCACTGCAGTTAGTGGGACAGGAGTCGCTGAACATGAAGGGACTACGTACCAAGCAGGTGAAGTCTGCGGAGGGGGGTACAGTTAAATGAGTTTATTACTTTTTTTTAAACCTGTGTATGTTTCTTTTATACCTTAATGGTTTGTGAGCTGACAAGGCGTCCAAGGGACCCCTATACCAGGCTGCTATACCTGCTGATTTTTCCCAGACAGAACCTGTAAGAACCTAGCTTTGCCCTGGATCTGAATCTCATCTCTTCTTTTGTTATTTAAAAACTGAAATTGTCTAACACATCCAACCTCTGAACCACGTTGGGGGCTCATTTCTAATTAGCAATACATTCAAAATAACAGAATGTTTCAGAGATATATATGTATGACACATTTTTTAATGGACACTACTTTTAAACTGAACACCAAATGCACATGGACCAACACTTATTCTTGTAGGATGAGGGCTGGTGATAGGAAGCATTAACTGTGAGCCCCAATGACATCTCCACATGTTGCAGTAAAACATCTGGGCTTGTCACCAGGATTTCAGGCAGTCTTTCTGATGCCTGGTTGACAGCAGTGGCTATTTATGTACACCATATGCTCAATAAAAAAATTCCACTTATATTAACAATCTGGTCCACAGTTATGTGCACATTATTGTGATATCCTGTGTTTTATGAAGTGTTGACATATTACATAGTTTACATAACATATATTAAATAGTACATTAAGCTATTAACGCCAGCTCCTCAGTCTTAAAGGGGCACACAATATACAGAACAATACCTAACACACTCATATCACACAATTTGGTCTATTTAGTAGGACATGTAGAACAAAACTTTGTGGATACGCACAGCCCAATGTATACACCAAAGCTGCTGGCTCGTGGGGTAGAAAACCTAAACAAATTATAGAACTGGGATTCTAGATATATCCCAGAAAAAAAACCCTAGAAAGAGCCGGACTCAAATATAAAATCAATTTATTTATTAAAAAAATATAAACAACTACAGCGTACAACATAAAAAGACACTATTAAAAAATATATACACAAACAAAGCTGGCTGTAGGAGAGACCCAAACAAATGACTCTATTGTGCATAAGAATAAAAGTCCTCCTACAGGACCCTAAGGTGGAAAAGCAATTTATCCACATTGCACTGACAGCCATAGTCATTTGAACTATGGCTACAACAACAATAATAATCTACATAGATATGGTAGATAGCAACAGGAGTGATGGGTGAACCCGAACCACAAATTTCAGGTTCATACCGAACATTGCGAGTCCGGTTTCCTGAAAACGGACTTTAGCCAGAAGTCTGTGTTCGAGTTCGGCATCTTGCCCATCAACCTGCTTCACCTAAGTTTGCAGCAGCAGGAAGCTCCTGTATCTCACCTTGGCCTGTGATCCTCTTCCCGTCAACTGTAGTGGCGTTTGAAATTTGCACCAGTCAAAGCTACAAAAATATTGCCGCCGGCTCCCATGAGTGAGGACACTTCTAGTGCTGGCATCTGACGTCCTCCCGGGTGTCGTCCTGGCTCCGGGCTGTCATTTCTTTCACTTGTCATCACTGGCCACAGGAGGGGGGAAGCAGGTGATGATCTGATTGCATGCCTCTCCCCCCTCCAATGGCCAGCGATGACACCATCTGCAATCGGAGCTGCGAGGGACACAGGAGCTGACGATCAGAGGTGAGTAAAGTAAAAAAAAAGTTTTTATTTTTTAATAAAGTCATTTTTAATTTTATGTGGTGTGTTTTTTTACTATTAACCCTTTGTGAACTGGTAAGGGATCCATGAGATCCCTATACCAGTTCACAAGGCTGGGGGTTGGCAAGTCACCTGCTGCTAGCGGGTGACTTGCCATTAACCCCCGGTACCCCAAATCACCTGCATCCCCAAAGGCCGGGGGGGCAGAAGGGCCCAGGCCTTAAGAGGCTATGTGGGCTTGTAGCGTGCAGGGCCAGGGGCTGCCAAAGCTGGCCCCTGCGCCCTGTTCTACAAGCCCTGCATAGCAGGCCCTGTGCCAGTTATGTTGGGTAGGGGGGACCTCACGCCATTTTTTGTGGGATTTTTAAGGGTTTTTAACCCCCAAAAACGGGGTCCCCCACCCCGGGAGGGGGGACCCTATGTTTTTTTTTAAATTAACCCTATGTTACCTGTCACCCAGCAGGTAAAAAAGGCTTCCAGTAGCAGCAGGAGCGGTGAAGCCAAAGTGGTCAGCTTGGGACACAGTGCCTGGGGATAGATGGGAGGTAAGTATTAAAAAATATATATTTTTTTATTCTGTGTGTGTGTTTTGTTTACATTTAACCCTTTGTGAAATGGTAAGGGATCCATGAGAACCCTATACAAGTTCACAAGGCTCTGGGTCTGGCAAGTCACCTGCAACTAGCGGATGACTTGCCATTAACTCTGAGCCCCCCATTACCTGCCTCCCCAAAGCCCAGGGGGGAGCAGAATAGCCCATGGCTATAGGCTATGCCAGCTTGTAGCCTCCACGGCCAGGGGTCACCAAAGCTGGCCCCTGCGCCCTGTTCCTACAAGACACATAGCTGGTCCCAGGGCTGGTTATGCTGGGTAGGGGGGACCATTTTTTTTGGGGTGGGGGATTTTAAGGGTTAAAAACCCCTAACCCCCCCAAATAAAAATGGGTCCCGCTCCCCCCGGGAAGGGGGGCCCCATGGCAATTTTTTTTAAATTTAACCCTTTATAGTGTGGATAGTAGTTGTATTTTATTTCTAAATGTTATAAAGTGCTCTTTTCAGTTTGGGGGAGTCTCCTGGGCAGGAACAGGGGGGCTACCGATACATATGTGGTACCGTTGTAATCAGGAAAAATGGGGCTTTCACATGCAATATCATTTTTTTTAGTAAAATAAATTGTTTATTTAAAATAAATGAGACAATTTTTTGACTGAAAAATATATATTGGATGTTGAAAAAAATAGTAAAAAAATTACAAACAACACATTTCATTTTAAAGCCAAAACTCTGCCTCAAAAAATATATAAAATTTTCCTGGAAATTCCTGCAAAAATCACGGTTAAACATAGCACAAAATGGTGAAAACTTACATATCAACAGAGGGTGACAAAATTTCAAGTAGGGTGGCAATTAAAAGGGTTGAAAGTAGTTATGCATGTTGGGTATTGTTCTGTTCAGGGGATTTTGTGCTTTCTGACTTAGCTTGTTTTTTCTTGTTTGCATATTGATATTTTAGGGAAAGGTGTTTTTTATTCTGCTTTTTTATACATTTTTTAGGGACACCCTGTGCAACCATAGAATTCTTTGAGGGATTACTTCCAGAAAGATGAGCCCACTACAACAAGCTGGGTACGCTTAGAAAGCTTAACATGTGTACCTTCAGGGAATATATGGTTTGTGGGAGCTGAAATTTTCAAGTAAAATTATTCTTACTCACGAGCTTTACTTTGGGGTGTTTGCCAACTCTTTCCTTGACAGGACATATGCATGTTGTGTATTGTTCTGTTTGGGGGATGTTGCTCTTTCAGATTTAACTTGTTTTTTCTTGCTTGCATATTGTTTTTTAGGAAAATGTGGCTTTGATTCTGTTTTTTTATTCTTTTTTTAGGGAAACCCTGTGCAAAAAAATAATTAATTGAGGGATTACTTCCAGAAAACTGCACCCATGTCAACAAGCCTGGTACAGCTAGAAAGCTTGAGGTGTGTACTTCCAGAAAATATATGGTTTGTTGGGGTTATTTCAAATATAAAGGGTTGTTTTTCTTGAAAACTGCAAGGTGAGCATAGTTGTATTTTATCTGAAAATCTAATAAAGCGCTGTTTCAGTTTGGGTAAGTCTCCTGGGTGGGAAAGGGTGTCTACCAATGCATATGGGGTACCATTGTAACTGGGAGAAATGGGGCTTTTACTCGCAATACAATTTTATTGACAAACTTACATTTTGTACTACAACAAAACACTACAAATTGTAAAAAAAACATATTTTTTTTATTTTTTTGCACATATTTTACCCGATAATATTGAGAATACACCAAAAAATGACATTTTATGTTAAAGCCCAGGTTGAAAAAAACTATATATAATTTCCCTGGGAAATCCCTGGAAATCCCTTCAAAAATCACAGTTGAACATGTGGAGTGCAAAATGGTCTGGCAACAAGGGCGACAAAATCTCCAGATAGGCCGTCAGTGAAAGGGATATAGGCACACATACATATTTATATACATCAATGAATTATATAATATAAATGATAATAAATATAAATCAGATAAATAATATAATACATGTAATTAAATAAATGGGAATATTTTTAAATTCATAATTTACATATATCATTTAGAGATGAGCGAACTTTTGAAAAATTCGATTCGACTGATTCGCCGAATTTTCCGACAAAAATCGTTTCGACCCGAATAAATTCGCGACGAATCGCTATTAAAAACGGCTATTTCTGAGCCTCCTACAGCCTCAATAGGGTTGTAAACCATTCAGCCTTGCTGTAACACGCACAGGATGCGTGCTGGGTTTGTTAAATAATACTTTGAAGAAATATCACATGCAGATCAGAGGCATCGCTAATAGAATCGCAGAGCGGCACAATTGCAGAGAGTTGAAGTGGCATCACTATGAGGGGCAGAAGGAGCCCAAATATACACTGGAGTTGGCCTCAGGAGCCCAAAAATTGGATGAATCACACCCTGGAGTTGGCAGAAGTTGGCAGCAGCAGCAGCAGGAGCCCAAATATACACTGGAGTTGGCCTCAGGAGCCCAAAAATTGGATGAATCACACCCTGGAGTTGGCAGAAGTTGGCAGCAGCAGCAGCAGGAGCCCAAATATACACTGGAGTTGGCTTCAGGAGCCCAAAAATTGGATGAATCACACCCTGGAGTTGGCAGGAGTTGACAGTAGTAGCAGCAGGAGCCCAAATATACACTGGAGTTGGCTTCAGGAGCCCAAAAATTGGATGAATCACACCCTGGAGTTGGCAGCAGCAGCAGCAGGAGCCCAAATATTACTATAAAGAGACACTGGGGTTGGCTTCAGGAGCCCAAAAATTTGATGAATCACACCCTGGAGTTGGCAGCAGCAGGAGCCCAAATATTACTTTAAAGAGACACTGGGGTTGGCTTCAGGAGCCCAAAAATTGGATGAATCACACCCTGTGGAGAGTCATGTGGAGAAAAAGTAGCTTAGTTAGTAATATCTACATAAAATTATGAATAAACAAATGCAAAAGTATTGCCAAAGTGAAGTTTTGTTTGAGGGTGTGTTTCCACCTTTTAATTAAATCAGAAACAAGAAGGTATCATTGCCTCTGACTAATTAGCCCTCAAAAATTCTTGGAATTTTTAATCTGGAATCATGTCTGATCCGTCTTATCCGAAGAATATTAATAAAAAGTAAGAGTAACGGAAAGGATTTTTTATCAATACTTACTTGTGGTCCGATGCGGAGGAATGTCTGTAACTGGAGAGCAGCGCCTTAAATCTGTTTTGCACGATCCATCTTTCTTTAGTGTAGGTCTGGCCCCGTCATCAATCTACTGGAATACATCAGGCATTGTTGGGAGGAAAGCTTGGATGATCCAAGCGCCATTCATTTCCACGCAGGGCAGTCTCTGGAAAAAAAAAGTCTGTATAAACCAGGGTCTTTTTCATATAAAAACAAATGGTTATTCTTGCTTGTAAACCATATGTTCCACAGATTTACCAGTCATTGTGTCAGCCAATGAAGCAACTTTGTCTCGAAGTGCTGCAAAAGCAGTCCACTGCATCACAAGTGGCATCTGACACCCCCAGTCAACTGTCTGTCTGTTATGCTTTGGGTTCAGCTCCACTATCCATTGATGAAGATCTGATAATCATAAAATTCAGCAGCTACTGCCCAGCCAAGAAGTGGAGGAGACACTCGCCTCTTCTTCCAGTAGCCGGCAATTAGTGATGAGGAGAGTGTCGTGGGAGGAGGTGTTGCAAGCCGAGGTAGTGGAAGAGGGTCCCTGGAGTCTGCGGCGGTGGCGGCGGCAGCAGCAGCAGATTATTGCGGACTGTTGTTCGGAAAAATCAGCTACTCAGCGATGTGGCAGTGTTTCATGCAGCATCCTGGGGAGAAAAAGTAGGTTAGTTAGTGTATATACATAAAATTATGAATAGACAAATGCAATAGTATTGCCAAAGTGAAGTTTTGTTTGAGGGTGTGTTTCCACCTTGTAATTAAATCAGAAACAACTAGCTATCATTTGCCTCTGAATAATTAGCCCTCAAAAATTCTTGGAATTTTTAATCTTGATGTCTGAGGGATTTCTCCTCTCAGACAGCGTCACCATAAGTCCAGCCTGCTGCATTACACTTGGAAGAACATCTTGTTTGCGCTGCGACAAGGAAGCCAAAGTCATGCGTCCTCACATGGCACACGTGTTCAGTCTAGTTTTTAAGTCTTGCCCCCATCTGAAAGAACAACAGGAAAGAAAGTTAGCATGCACTTCTGGCACTCCTACACCACGAAGCACAACCCTATTGAGCCTCAGCGTCACAACGGTGTACCCCACCATAGTCTGATTTGCGATGTTTCCACCCGTTGGAATTCCACCCTCCATATGCAGGATCCACTATAGCAGTGGTCCCCAACCCTGTCCTCAAGGCCCACCAACAGGCCAGGTTTTGCAGATCTCCACAAAGATGCACAGGTGGAGTAATTAGTGCAGCTGCAGAGCAATAGAGCTGGCTATTTGGAGATCCAAAAAACATGACTTGTTGGTGGGCCTTGAGGACAGGGTTGAGGACCACTGCACTATAGGAACAGAGAAAAGCCATCACGGATTTCTGGATGATCCAAACGGATAGGGGGACACCTGTGTAAATTCAATGTAAACCATTGGCAGCTCATACGTGACACCGACCGTTTGCTCAGGCCCTTTGAGGAAGCTACGTTATTAGTCAGTTGCCAGGACTATGAGATGAACGATGAGATTCCACTGCTTCATGTACTACAACACATGTTGGAAACCATGGCTGGTCAGGGCACTGGAGACATGGCACATACATTTCACAGCCACATGAAGCCTGTGGGGGCTGAAGTGGAGGAGGAGGAGGGGGTGGGGCAAAGCAAACCACAGTTTAGGTTTCACAAAATGACCATTTTATCTAGTCATCTGACAGAAGAGGAGGAGCAGGAGCAGCCACAGGAGCTAGAGGGTTGTGAGTAAGGTGAGACAGAGGACCCAGACACACCGTGGCAGTTTACAGTGGAGATGGAGACAGGTAGTCCCTCCGAGTCATTTGCACAAATGGCACGATGCATGCTCACATGCTTGCGTACTAGTGAGCGCAGAATTGTCTCCATTTGTCAGCGGGAAGACTTCTGGCTCTCCAACTTATTGGACCCTCGCTTCCGGCACAAAATGGGGGCATTTTTTACGCCCACTGAGAGGGAGGACAAACTGACCTACTACAGAGACATCCCACGTAGTCAGTTGGGCGATGTCTATCTGCGCCATGGCCCATACTCCCGCAGGTCTGACTCGGGGGGACCTCTGCGATCACCTTCCACTGCCATGGCTGCTGGGGGGGTGGAAGGAGCAGCAGCAGCAGCTCCATCAGCAGCAGCCTCAGTCTTCAGTCGCTAGTGAGTAGCTTTCTACACCCGCATAGTGAGTCTACTCATGAGCAGCAGGAAGACCTGGAGCTGGACCTCAAACAGCAGGTCATGTCATACCTTGACATGACCATGCCAACACACCTTCAAGATCCACTGGATTTGCTGGGAAGCCAAACTTGACTTGTGCCCGCAACTAGCAGAGTTTGCCCTGGAAAAGCTGTACTGGCCGGACAGTAGTTGATTTAGATGGCAACTGGGCTGCTCTATATAACGAAGCAAAATGGCAAATTTACCTCACTATATGAGCTATTGCCCCTCAGATTTACACAGGGGCTGCTCTATATTATGCTGCAAAGTGGCAAATTTACCTCACAATATAAGCTATTGCCCCTCAGATTTACACAGGGGCTGCTCTATATTATGCTGCAAAATGGCAAATTTACCTCACAATATAAGCTATTGCCCCTCAGATTTACACAGGGCCTGCTCTATATAACGAAGCAAAATGGCAAATTTACCTCACTATATAAGCTATTGCCCCTCAGATTTACACAGGGGCTGCTCTATATTATGCTGCAAAATGGCAAATTAACCTCACAATATAAGCTATTGCAGCTCTATATAAATAAAAATAAATAAATAAAAAAAGGGCCTGTAGAAGCTTATTTAGTATAACAGATAGGGTGACATGTGCTGGTTTGGGATGCCCATATGGGCTAGTGTTTTGGCAGCAGTACAAAAACCAATGCAAAATGCAATAGCTTAATAAAGCTGATGCTGATCAACGCTTATTTAGTATAACAGATGGGGTGCAACATGCAGGTTTGGGATGCCCTGCGGCCTGGTGTATTTAAAGCAGACCAAAACCAATTCAAAATGCAATAACTTAATAAAGCTGAGGCTGTAGATGCTTATTTAGTATAAACAGGTAGGGTGCAAGGTGCAGCTTTGGGGTGCCCTGCGGCCTGGTTAAATGAAAGCAGTCAAAAAGGAAGTGCAAACTGAAGTAGCTTAATGAAGCTGATGCTGATCAACGCTTATGTTGTATACCAGATAGGGTGCAAGGTGCAGCTTTGGGGTGCCCTGCGGCCTGGTTTATTAAAATCAGTCAAAAACAAGTGCAAACTGAAGTAGCCTGATCAACGCTTATGTTGTATAACAGATAGGTTTAAAATAGCATGTGCCTTGGGATGCCCGTGTGGCCTGTTATATTTCAAGCTGAACAAAAAGTAACAATAATCCAAGTATGAGACATCATTTTGACCTTCTTCACAGCGCCATACTTTGAAAAAAAAAAATTAATTTCATGCCGATCAATCCAAAGGTCAATGCCCCTAACAAAAATAGTGTTCGGCATAAGTTTTCCTTCTGGAAGGACGTAACCTTTAGTTTACATGGTTGGGGTAGGTTATCTTACAAATTGGGATACCACAGGCAGCAGTGTCATTGAAAGAGACAGATTGTAATGCAGGCCATACGCAAGCAGAGAAACTCAGGCTGCAACAGGCCTATTTAGTTTACATGGTTGGGGTAGGTTATCTTACAAATTGGGATACCCCACTGTATATGAAACCGAATATAAATGCACACCCAAAAGTGGACACTCAGCCTCCAAGAGGCCTGCTTAGTTTAAATAAGAGAGCTGCTTAGTATGGTAGGTAGGTTATGTTATGTTACAGAATGGGATGCCCCAAGCAGACTTGAGATCAGTATATATGCACACAGCAGCAGTGTGTTAGCAGGCTCATACAGGCCAAATTTCTTTAAATAACTGTGCAGCTTACAGTTAATGCAGAGGCTAATGGTATGTTACAGAATGGGATGCCCCAAGCTGACTTGAGATCAGTATATATGCACACAGCAGCAGTGTGTTAGCAGGCTCATACAGGCCAAATTTCTTTAAATAACTGTGCAGCTTACAGTTAATGCAGAGGCTAATGGTATGTTACAGAATGGGATGCCCCAAAGCAGACTTGAGATCAGTATATATGCACACAGCAGCAGTGTGTTAGCAGGCTCATACAGGCCAAATTTCTTTAAATAAATGTGCAGCTTACAGTTAATGCAGAGGCTAATGGTATGTTACAGAATGGGATGCCCCAAAGCAGACTTGAGATCAGTATATATGCACACAGCAGCAGTGTGTTAGCAGGCTCATACAGGCCAAATTTCTTTAAATAACTGTGCAGCTTACAGTTAATGCAGAGGCTAATGGTATGTTACAGAATGGGATGTCCCAAAAACCAGAGAGCACCTGGCAGGCAGCAGTAAGACTATGCACAGCAAAAGTGTCTTTATCATGCCTAATTTCAATTAGAATAGGTGCAAATGGTTAGGTTCTTAAATAGAGGCTGGTGTAGTCACAGAATGGGATGCCCTAAAAACCAGCAGTAAGTACACCTGGCAGGGACAAGTTGTGCTATGCCCAGCAAAAGTGTCTTTATCAGGCCTAATTTCAAATATGATAAGAGCAAATGCTTATATGGTCTTAAACAGAGGCTGCTTTAGTCACAGAATGGGATGCCCCGGGCAGGAATCGAGCTGGCAGGGTACAGGAGTGCTTTGGCCAGCAAAAGTGTCTTTATCAGGCCTAATTTCAAATATGATAAGAGCAAATGCTTATATGGTCTTAAACAGAGGCTGCTGTAGTCACAGAATGGGATGCCCCAAATAGGAGTGCACCTGGCAGGGTCCAGTAGTGCTATGCCCAGCAAAAGTGTCTTTATCAGGCCTAATTTCAAATATGATAAGAACAAATGCTTATATGGTCTTAAACAGAGGCTGCTTTAGTCACAGAATGGGATGCCCCGGGCAGGAATCGAGCTGGCAGGGTCCAGTAGGCCTTTGGCCAGCAAAAGTGTCTTTATCAGGCCTGATTTCTATGAGAATAAGTGCAAATGTTTATTATGCTATTAAATAGAGGCTGCTTTAGTCACAGAATGGGATGCCAGTGCCACAAAAACCAGAGAGCATGCACAGCAAAAGTGTCTTTATCAGGCCTGATTTCTATGAGAATAAGTGCAAATGTTTATTATGCTATTAAATAGAGGCTGCTTTAGTCACAGAATGGGATGCCAGTGCCACAAAAACCAGAGAGCATGCACAGCAAAAGTGTCTTTATCAGGCCTGATTTCTATGAGAATAAGTGCAAATGTTTATTATGCTATTAAATAGAGGCTGCTTTAGTCACAGAATGGGATGCCAGTGCCACAAAAACCAGAGAGCATGCACAGCAAAAGTGTCTTTATCAGGCCTGATTTCTATGAGAATAAGTGCAAATGTTTATTATGCTATTAAATAGAGGCTGCTTTAGTCACAGAATGGGATGCCAGTGCCACAAAAACCAGAGAGCATGCACAGCAAAAGTGTCTTTATCAGGCCTGATTTCTATGAGAATAAGTGCAAATGTTTATTGTGCTATTAAATAGAGGCTGCTTTAGTCACAGAATGGGATGCCAGTGCCACAAAAACCAGAGAGCATGCACAGCAAAAGTGTCTTTATCAGGCCTGATTTCTATGAGAATAAGTGCAAATGTTTATTATGCTATTAAATAGAGGCTGCTTTAGTCACAGAATGGGATGCCAGTGCCACAAAAACCAGAGAGCATGCACAGCAAAAGTGTCTTTATCAGGCCTGATTTCTATGAGAATAAGTGCAAATGTTTATTGTGCTATTAAATAGAGGCTGCTTTAGTCACAGAATGGGATGCCAGTGCCACAAAAACCAGAGAGCATGCACAGCAAAAGTGTCTTTATCAGGCCTGATTTCTATGAGAATAAGTGCAAATGTTTATTATGCTATTAAATAGAGGCTGCTTTAGTCACAGAATGGGATGCCAGTGCCACAAAAACCAGAGAGCATGCACAGCAAAAGTGTCTTTATCAGGCCTGATTTCTATGAGAATAAGTGCAAATGTTTATTGTGCTATTAAATAGAGGCTGCTTTAGTCACAGAATGGGATGCCAGTGCCACAAAAACCAGAGAGCATGCACAGCAAAAGTGTCTTTATCAGGCCTGATTTCTATGAGAATAAGTGCAAATGTTTATTATGCTATTAAATAGAGGCTGCTTTAGTCACAGAATGGGATGCCTCACAGCAGACTTAAGATCAGTTCAGTATATATGCACAGTTAGTTACTATAAGCAGCCTGAAAACGCTAACAAAGGCTGGATGAAAAAAAAAAATTCTCCCTGTCAGCCAGCTCCGTTTTTCCTACCTTTCCCTGGCTTTCTGTCTGTCTCCTGTCTGTCTCCTGCCTGTCTCCTGCCTGTCTCCAGCCTGTCCCTGTCTGTCCCTGTCTCCAGCCTGTCTCCAGCCTGTCTAACTGCCTCAGCTACACAGCGTTCTGTCTGTCTGTCACGAATGCAATAGAGAAATGAGGAAAAGCAAGATGGCCGCCGTTAAATACCGCTGTGTGACGTCACCGGGCTTGCTGGCTGCTGATAGGCTGCATGTGACTGCCCCAGCTTGCACTGGCGCGGGATACATGTCCAGACATGTCCCGCCCGCCATCTTAGAATGCCTGTAATGTAAATGAATGGATGTTAAAGGAAAACTTCGAGTGATCGAATCGCGGGGAAATTCGGATTCGATCCGAATCGAATTTTTCCTGAAATTCGGATCGAATCCGGGTTCGTCCGGATCGATTCGCTCATCCCTAATATCATTAATAGGGATGAGCGAATCGATCCGGACGAACCCGGATTCGATCCGAATTTCAGGAAAAATTCGATTCGGATCGAATCCGAATTTCCCAGCGATTCGATCGCTCGAAGTTTTCCTTTAACATCCATTCATTTACATTACAGGCATTCTAAGATGGCGGACGGGACATGTCCAGACATGTAAGCTGGGGCAGTGTATGCTGGGACAGTCACATGCAGCCTATCAGCAGCCAGCAAGCCCGGTGACGTCACAGCGGTATTTAAGGCCGGCCATCTTGCTTTCCTGCCTCATTTCTCTATTGCATTCGTGAGAGACAGAACGCTGTGTAGCTGAGGGAGAGACAGTTAGACAGTTAGACAGGCAGGGACAGACAGGGACAGGCTGGAGACAGGCAGGAGACAGACAGGAGACAGACAGAAAGTCAGCGGAAAACAGGGAAAGGAATGGAAAATCGGAGGCTGTCAGTTTTTTTTTTTTTTTTCATCCAGCCTGACAGGCTTTGTTAGCGTTTTCAGGCTGCTTATACTAACTAACTGTGCATATATACTGAACTGATCTTAAGTCTGATGTGATGCATCCCATTCTGTGACTAAAGCAGCCTCTGTTTAAGACCATATAAGCATTTGTTCTTATTATATTTGAAATTAGCCTGATAAAGACACTTTTGCTGGGCATAGTACTACTTGTCCCTGCCAGGGCATCCCATTCTGTGACTAAAGCAGCCTCTGTTTAAGACCATATAAGCATTTGTTCTTATTATATTTGAAATTAGCCTGATAAAGACACTTTTGCTGGGCATAGCACTACTTGTCCCTGCCAGGGCATCCCATTCTGTGACTAAAGCAGCCTCT
This sequence comes from Gastrophryne carolinensis, assembly GCA_027917425.1. Taxonomy (NCBI): domain Eukaryota; kingdom Metazoa; phylum Chordata; class Amphibia; order Anura; family Microhylidae; genus Gastrophryne; species Gastrophryne carolinensis. The sequence continues at coordinate 311,251,555 of CM051237.1, forward strand.
GTTTAAGACCATATAAGCATTTGCTCTTATCATATTTGAAATTAGCCTGATAAAGACACTTTTGCTGGGCATAGTACTACTGGATCTTTTTTGGGGGCATCCCATTCTGTGACTAAAGCAGCCTCTGTTTAAGACCATATAAGCATTTGTTCTTATTATATTTGAAATTAGCCTGGTAAAGACACTTTTGCTGGGCATAGCACTACTTGTCCCTGCCAGGGCATCCCATTCTGTGACTAAAGCAGCCTCTGTTTAAGACCATATAAGCATTTGCTCTTATCATATTTGAAATTAGCCTGATAAAGACACTTTTGCTGGGCATAGTACTACTGGATCTTTTTTGGGGGCATCCCATTCTGTGACTAAAGCAGCCTCTGTTTAAGACCATATAAGCATTTGCTCTTATCATATTTGAAATTAGCCTGATAAAGACACTTTTGCTGGGCATAGCACTACTTGTCCCTGCCAGGGCATCCCATTCTGTGACTAAAGCAGCCTCTGTTTAAGACCATATAAGCATTTGCTCTTATCATATTTGAAATTAGCCTGATAAAGACACTTTTGCTGGGCATAGTACTACTGGATCTTTTTGGGGGGCATCCCATTCTGTGACTAAAGCAGCCTCTGTTTAAGACCATATAAGCATTTGTTCTTATTATATTTGAAATTAGCCTGATAAAGACACTTTTGCTGGGCATAGCACTACTTGTCCCTGCCAGGGCATCCCATTCTGTGACTAAAGCAGCCTCTGTTTAAGACCATATAAGCATTTGCTCTTATCATATTTGAAATTAGCCTGATAAAGACACTTTTGCTGGGCATAGTACTACTGGATCTTTTTTGGGGGCATCCCATTCTGTGACTAAAGCAGCCTCTGTTTAAGACCATATAAGCATTTGTTCTTATTATATTTGAAATTAGCCTGATAAAGACACTTTTGCTGGGCATAGTACTACTTGTCCCTGCCAGGGCATCCCATTCTGTGACTAAAGCAGCCTCTGTTTAAGACCATATAAGCATTTGCTCTTATCATATTTGAAATTAGCCTGATAAAGACACTTTTGCTGGGCATAGCACTACTTGTCCCTGCCAGGGCATCCCATTCTGTGACTAAAGCAGCCTCTGTTTAAGACCATATAAGCATTTGCTCTTATCATATTTGAAATTAGCCTGATAAAGACACTTTTGCTGGGCATAGTACTACTGGATCTTTTTTGGGGGCATCCCATTCTGTGACTAAAGCAGCCTCTGTTTAAGACCATATAAGCATTTGTTCTTATTATATTTGAAATTAGCCTGATAAAGACACTTTTGCTGGGCATAGTACTACTTGTCCCTGCCAGGGCATCCCATTCTGTGACTAAAGCAGCCTCTGTTTAAGACCATATAAGCATTTGCTCTTATCATATTTGAAATTAGCCTGATAAAGACACTTTTGCTGGGCATAGCACTACTTGTCCCTGCCAGGGCATCCCATTCTGTGACTAAAGCAGCCTCTGTTTAAGACCATATAAGCATTTGCTCTTATCATATTTGAAATTAGCCTGATAAAGACACTTTTGCTGGGCATAGTACTACTGGATCTTTTTTGGGGGCATCCCATTCTGTGACTAAAGCAGCCTCTGTTTAAGACCATATAAGCATTTGTTCTTATTATATTTGAAATTAGCCTGATAAAGACACTTTTGCTGGGCATAGTACTACTTGTCCCTGCCAGGGCATCCCATTCTGTGACTAAAGCAGCCTCTGTTTAAGACCATATAAGCATTTGCTCTTATCATATTTGAAATTAGCCTGATAAAGACACTTTTGCTGGGCATAGCACTACTTGTCCCTGCCAGGGCATCCCATTCTGTGACTAAAGCAGCCTCTGTTTAAGACCATATAAGCATTTGCTCTTATCATATTTGAAATTAGCCTGATAAAGACACTTTTGCTGGGCATAGTACTACTGGATCTTTTTTGGGGGCATCCCATTCTGTGACTAAAGCAGCCTCTGTTTAAGACCATATAAGCATTTGTTCTTATTATATTTGAAATTAGCCTGATAAAGACACTTTTGCTGGGCATAGTACTACTTGTCCCTGCCAGGGCATCCCATTCTGTGACTAAAGCAGCCTCTGTTTAAGACCATATAAGCATTTGCTCTTATCATATTTGAAATTAGCCTGATAAAGACACTTTTGCTGGGCATAGCACTACTTGTCCCTGCCAGGGCATCCCATTCTGTGACTAAAGCAGCCTCTGTTTAAGACCATATAAGCATTTGCTCTTATCATATTTGAAATTAGCCTGATAAAGACACTTTTGCTGGGCATAGTACTACTGGATCTTTTTTGGGGGCATCCCATTCTGTGACTAAAGCAGCCTCTGTTTAAGACCATATAAGCATTTGCTCTTATCATATTTGAAATTAGCCTGATAAAGACACTTTTGCTGGGCATAGCACTACTTGTCCCTGCCAGGGCATCCCATTCTGTGACTAAAGCAGCCTCTGTTTAAGACCATATAAGCATTTGCTCTTATTATATTTGAAATTAGCCTGATAAAGACACTTTTGCTGGGCATAGCACTACTTGTCCCTGCCAGGGCATCCCATTCTGTGACTAAAGCAGCCTCTGTTTAAGACCATATAAGCATTTGCTCTTATCATATTTGAAATTAGCCTGATAAAGACACTTTTGCTGGGCATAGTACTACTGGATCTTTTTTGGGGGCATCCCATTCTGTGACTAAAGCAGCCTCTGTTTAAGACCATATAAGCATTTGTTCTTATTATATTTGAAATTAGCCTGATAAAGACACTTTTGCTGGGCATAGCACTACTTGTCCCTGCCAGGGCATCCCATTCTGTGACTAAAGCAGCCTCTGTTTAAGACCATATAAGCATTTGCTCTTATCATATTTGAAATTAGCCTGATAAAGACACTTTTGCTGGGCATAGTACTACTGGATCTTTTTTGGGGGCATCCCATTCTGTGACTAAAGCAGCCTCTGTTTAAGACCATATAAGCATTTGTTCTTATTATATTTGAAATTAGCCTGATAAAGACACTTTTGCTGGGCATAGTACTACTTGTCCCTGCCAGGGCATCCCATTCTGTGACTAAAGCAGCCTCTGTTTAAGACCATATAAGCATTTGCTCTTATTATATTTGAAATTAGCCTGATAAAGACACTTTTGCTGGGCATAGTACTACTTGTCCCTGCCAGGGCATCCCATTCTGTGACTAAAGCAGCCTCTGTTTAAGACCATATAAGCATTTGCTCTTATCATATTTGAAATTAGCCTGATAAAGACACTTTTGCTGGGCATAGGACTACTTGTCCCTGCCAGGGCATCCCATTCTGTGACTAAAGCAGCCTCTGTTTAAGACCATATAAGCATTTGCTCTTATCATATTTGAAATTAGCCTGATAAAGACACTTTTGCTGGGCATAGTACTACTGGATCTTTTTTGGGGGCATCCCATTCTGTGACTAAAGCAGCCTCTGTTTAAGACCATATAAGCATTTGCTCTTATCATATTTGAAATTAGCCTGATAAAGACACTTTTGCTGGGCATAGCACTACTTGTCCCTGCCAGGGCATCCCATTCTGTGACTAAAGCAGCCTCTGTTTAAGACCATATAAGCATTTGCTCTTATCATATTTGAAATTAGCCTGATAAAGACACTTTTGCTGGGCATAGTACTACTGGATCTTTTTTGGGGGCATCCCATTCTGTGACTAAAGCAGCCTCTGTTTAAGACCATATAAGCATTTGTTCTTATTATATTTGAAATTAGCCTGATAAAGACACTTTTGCTGGGCATAGCACTACTTGTCCCTGCCAGGGCATCCCATTCTGTGACTAAAGCAGCCTCTGTTTAAGACCATATAAGCATTTGCTCTTATCATATTTGAAATTAGCCTGATAAAGACACTTTTGCTGGGCATAGTACTACTGGATCTTTTTTGGGGGCATCCCATTCTGTGACTAAAGCAGCCTCTGTTTAAGACCATATAAGCATTTGCTCTTATCATATTTGAAATTAGCCTGATAAAGACACTTTTGCTGGGCATAGTACTACTGGATCTTTTTTGGGGGCATCCCATTCTGTGACTAAAGCAGCCTCTGTTTAAGACCATATAAGCATTTGTTCTTATTATATTTGAAATTAGCCTGATAAAGACACTTTTGCTGGGCATAGCACTACTTGTCCCTGCCAGGGCATCCCATTCTGTGACTAAAGCAGCCTCTGTTTAAGACCATATAAGCATTTGCTCTTATCATATTTGAAATTAGCCTGATAAAGACACTTTTGCTGGGCATAGTACTACTGGATCTTTTTTGGGGGCATCCCATTCTGTGACTAAAGCAGCCTCTGTTTAAGACCATATAAGCATTTGCTCTTATCATATTTGAAATTAGCCTGATAAAGACACTTTTGCTGGGCATAGCACTACTTGTCCCTGCCAGGGCATCCCATTCTGTGACTAAAGCAGCCTCTGTTTAAGACCATATAAGCATTTGCTCTTATCATATTTGAAATTAGCCTGATAAAGACACTTTTGCTGGGCATAGTACTACTGGATCTTTTTTGGGGGCATCCCATTCTGTGACTAAAGCAGCCTCTGTTTAAGACCATATAAGCATTTGCTCTTATCATATTTGAAATTAGCCTGATAAAGACACTTTTGCTGGGCATAGCACTACTTGTCCCTGCCAGGGCATCCCATTCTGTGACTAAAGCAGCCTCTGTTTAAGACCATATAAGCATTTGCTCTTATCATATTTGAAATTAGCCTGATAAAGACACTTTTGCTGGGCATAGTACTACTGGATCTTTTTTGGGGGCATCCCATTCTGTGACTAAAGCAGCCTCTGTTTAAGACCATATAAGCATTTGCTCTTATTATATTTGAAATTAGCCTGATAAAGACACTTTTGCTGGGCATAGCACTACTTGTCCCTGCCAGGGCATCCCATTCTGTGACTAAAGCAGCCTCTGTTTAAGACCATATAAGCATTTGCTCTTATCATATTTGAAATTAGCCTGATAAAGACACTTTTGCTGGGCATAGTACTACTGGATCTTTTTTGGGGGCATCCCATTCTGTGACTAAAGCAGCCTCTGTTTAAGACCATATAAGCAGTTGTTCTTATTATATTTGAAATTAGCCTGATAAAGACACTTTTGCTGGGCATAGCACTACTTGTCCCTGCCAGGGCATCCCATTCTGTGACTAAAGCAGCCTCTGTTTAAGACCATATAAGCATTTGCTCTTATCATATTTGAAATTAGCCTGATAAAGACACTTTTGCTGGGCATAGTACTACTGGATCTTTTTTGGGGGCATCCCATTCTGTGACTAAAGCAGCCTCTGTTTAAGACCATATAAGCATTTGCTCTTATCATATTTGAAATTAGCCTGATAAAGACACTTTTGCTGGGCATAGCACTACTTGTCCCTGCCAGGGCATCCCATTCTGTGACTAAAGCAGCCTCTGTTTAAGACCATATAAGCATTTGCTCTTATTATATTTGAAATTAGCCTGATAAAGACACTTTTGCTGGGCATAGCACTACTTGTCCCTGCCAGGGCATCCCATTCTGTGACTAAAGCAGCCTCTGTTTAAGACCATATAAGCATTTGCTCTTATCATATTTGAAATTAGCCTGATAAAGACACTTTTGCTGGGCATAGTACTACTGGATCTTTTTTGGGGGCATCCCATTCTGTGACTAAAGCAGCCTCTGTTTAAGACCATATAAGCATTTGTTCTTATTATATTTGAAATTAGCCTGATAAAGACACTTTTGCTGGGCATAGCACTACTTGTCCCTGCCAGGGCATCCCATTCTGTGACTAAAGCAGCCTCTGTTTAAGACCATATAAGCATTTGTTCTTATTATATTTGAAATTAGCCTGATAAAGACACTTTTGCTGGGCATAGCACTACTTGTCCCTGCCAGGGCATCCCATTCTGTGACTAAAGCAGCCTCTGTTTAAGACCATATAAGCATTTGTTCTTATTATATTTGAAATTAGCCTGATAAATACACTTTTGCTGGGCATAGTACTACTTGTCCCTGCCAGGGCATCCCATTCTGTGACTAAAGCAGCCTCTGTTTAAGACCATATAACCATTTGCTCTTATTATATTTATATTATAAGACACTTTTGCTGGGCATAGGCTTACTGCTGCCTGCCAGGTGCACTTCTGTTGAGGCATCCCATTCTGTAACATAGCATACCCCTCTTTATTTACACTAAGCAGCTCTCTTATTTACACTAAGCAGGCCTGTTGGAGGCTGAGTGTTACTGCTCACTTTTGGTGTGCATTATATTCTGTTTCATATAGACCCACCGCTGCCCGGGGGATCTTAAAATATCACCTACTCCCACGCCAGTTAGACTATGTCGGGCAGACAAGTGCCTGGAAGTGAAAAGAGGAGTGGCAGAGGCCAAGATTCCGCAGGCAGAGCTCGCATCAGACTGGGGGCCAGTAGCAGCAGGAGTCACGCTGAGAGACCTAATCTGCCAGTATCTGCTAGCGGTCGGGTCTCCACCAGTAACGCATCTGCCGTGGTAGATTGGTTGACGCGCTCATCAACAACATCATCACAACTTACGTCTGAGACCCCCAGTCTAGGGTCGGTAGGTTCCTCTGACACAACCCTGAGTTGGCATGCCCCGAGAGCAGTCCCTGTCCTCCCATTGCCTCTGTCCTACGCCGTTCCCTCCCCCAGCGACGTATCCTATGCTTTGGGTTCAGCTCCACTCTTTAGTGAGGAGGACCATCAGATAGAGGACAGTCAGCAGCTACTGCCCAGCCAAGAAATGGAGGTGGCTTCTCTAGCTAGGCAGACAGATAGTGATGTGGACAGTGTCGTGGGTGCTGCGAGCGTTCCAGCTCCTGCGCCAGACACTGTTGACGAATCCACGAACATCAGTGACGTACAGCCACAACTCGGTGATGATGATGATGACGATGAAGCCGATCGCACTTGGGAGCCGGGTGATGAAGGGGCTTCATCGTCATCATCAGGAGAAGAGGGGCGCAGGTTGCCCCGGAGTCAGCAGCTGAGGCAGCAAGGTGGTAGCAGTCAGCATGGGGGCACAATTCCAAAGGCTGGAGCCGGCCGGGGCCGGGGCCGGGGTAGAGCACCTGCTGTGCGGCAGTCTACCTTATCGGGAGGTAGTGGAGCAGGGGTTCCTGGAGTTGGCAACAGCAGCAGTGAATCAGTGAGGCCAGGGGGTGGGAAAAGTAGCTACTCGGCAGTGTGGCAGTTTTTCCTGAGGCATCCGCAGGAGGGTAACATGGCCACATGCAAGATATGTAGGCAAAAGGTGAAGCGTGGCCAGGGTCCAAATGTTGGCACCACGGCCCTGCGTCAACATATGATGCGTCACCATAAAACGACCTGGGAGAACCGAGGCTCCCAAGGGGTGGTCCAGTCTGCTTCCTCACCAAGTGAGCTCCCAATTTCTGCCAGCCAAGGCTCCAGCACCTCAGCCGAAGGCAGCTGTGCGTCATACCCATCCTCTGTCGCTCCTGCTCCTCCTCCTCCTCCTCCAAGTCATGCATCCCGCCAGCAATCCATCAGTGAAGCCATGTCCAAGAGACAGCAGTATGCGCCCACTCATCCTACGGCGCAGAAGCTCAATGTGCTCCTGTCCAAGTTGCTGGTGCTGCAGTCGCTCCCTTTTCAGGTGGTGGAATCTGCACCTTTCAGAGAACTGATGGCTTGTGCCGAGCCGAGGTGGAGAGTCCCAAGCCGTCATTTCTTTGCCAAGAAGGCAGTACCAGCGCTGCACACTTTTGTTGAACAGAAGGTGGGCCAGTCCTTGAGCCTGTCGGTGTGTAGCAAAATACATGGCAGCGCCGACATCTGGAGCTGTAACTACGGTCAGGGGCAGTACATGTCGTTTACGGCCCACTGGGTGAATGTGGTCCCTTTGCAGCAGCAACTTGGACAGGTCACGCCGCTTCGGCCTCCGCGCTCTCTGCCCATTGGGCCTGTGACACCGTGCGACTCGGCCTCCTCATCCTCCGCCATCTCCTCACCCTCCACTGTAGGCTCAAGTCTCAGTGCCCCTCCAGTCTACCATGTGTGCAGGGCAAGGAGGTGTCACGCAGTGCTTCACATGGTTTGTCTTGGCGAACGGAGTCACACAGGGGAGGAACTGCTTAAATGTATTCATCAGGAAATCCAAACATGGCTTACTCCGAGAAAACTTAAAATGGGAATCATGGTTACCGACAATGGGAAGAACATTTTGTCTGCGCTGCGCCAAGGAAGCCTGACCCATGCCCCCTGCATGGCTCACGTCTTCAATCTGGTTGTCAAGCGGTTTCTGAAGTGTTCCCCCCATCTGCAGGACATCCTAACAACTTCACGGAAACTTTGCATGCACTTCAGCCACTCCTACACCGCCAAACACACCCTTCTTGAGCTACAGCGTCAGAATGGTATCCCCCAACATAGTCTGATTTGCGATGTTTCCACCCGTTGGAATTCCACCCTTCACATGTTGGACCGATTATATGAACAGAGAAAAGCCATCACGGATTTCCTGATGATCCAAGCAGATAGGGGGACTCCCCTGTGTAACTTCAATGTCAACCAGTGGCAGCTCATACGTGACACCTGCCGTTTGCTCAGGCCCTTTGAGGAAGCCACTTTATTTGTCAGTCGGCAGGATTACGGGATGAACGACGTGATTCCACTGCTTCATGTACTACAGCACATGTTGGAAACCATGGCTGGTCAGGGCACTGGAGACATGGCGTTTACATCTTACGGCCACATGAACCCCGTTGGAGCTGAACTGGAGGAGGAGGAGGAAGAGGAGGAGGAGTTGCCCAGCGAAACACAGTTTAGGCTTGGCGAAATGGCTGGTTTATCTAGTCAGCGGACAGGAGAGGAGGAGCAGGAGCAGCCAGAGGAGCTGGAGGTTTTTGAGGAAGGCGAGACAGAGGACCCGGGCACACCGTGGCAGTATGCAGTGGAGATGGAGACAGGTAGTCCATCCGAGTCACTTGCGCAAATGGCACGAAGCATGCTCACGTGCTTGCGTAGTGACCCCAGAATTGTTTCCATCTGTCGGCGGGATGACTTCTGGCTGTCAACCTTATTGGACCCTCGCTTCCGGCACAAAATGGGGGCATTTTTTAAACCCACCGAGAGGGAGGACAAACTCAACTACTACAAAGACATTCTACGTAGGCAGTTGGCCGATGCCTATCTGCGCCATGGTCCATACTCTCGCAGGTCTGACTCGAGGGGACCTCTGCGCTCACCTTCCACTGCCATGGCCGCTGGGGGGGTTGGCAGGAGCAGCAGCAGCAGCTCCATCAGCAGCAGCAGCCTCAGTCTTCAGTCGCTAATGAGTAGCTTTCTACACCCGCATAGTGAGGCTACTCATGAGCAGCAGGAAGACCTGGAGCAGGACCTCAACCAGCAGGTCATGTCATACTTTGACATGACCATGCCAACACACCTTGAGGATCCGCTGGACTTCTGGGCAGCCAAACTTGATTTGTGGCCGCAACTAGCAGAGTTTGCCCTGGAAAAGCTGTCCTGCCCGGCAAGTAGCGTGCCATCTGAGCGGGTGTTTAGTGCGGCGGGGGCCATAGTTACGGCGAGGAGAACTCGTCTGTCAACTAAAAATGTGGAGAGACTCACCTTTGTCAAAATGAATCAGGGATGGATCAGCCAGGATTTCCACCCACCAATGCCTGATGCATGCGACTAGATTCAGCATGGTGCCACGTTTTACACTTTCCAAATGGTGCAAAACATATTTATGTCTTTAGGCCATTTTTTGGGCTCCTGCTGCTGCTGCTGCCAACTTCTGCCAACTCCAGGGTGTGATTCATCCAATTTTTGGGCTCCTGAAGCCAACCCCAGGGTCTCTTTAATGTAATATTTGGGCTCCTGCTGCTGCCACTGTCAACTCCTGCCAACTCCAGGGTGTGATTCATCCAATTTTTGGGCTCCTGAAGCCAACTCCAGTGTATATTTGGGCTCCTGCTGCTGCTGCTGCCAACTTCTTCCAACTCCAGGGTGTGATTCATCCAATTTTTGGGCTCCTGAAGCCAACTCCAGTGTATATTTGGGCTCCTGCTGCTGCTGCTGCCAACTTCTGCCAACTCCAGGGTGTGATTCATCCAATTTTTGGGCTCCTGAAGCCAACTCCAGTGTATATTTGGGCTCCTGCTGCTGCTGCTGCCAACTCCAGGGTGTGATTCATCCAATTTTTGGGCTCCTGAAGCCAACTCCAGTGTATATTTGGGCTCCTGCTGCTGCTGCTGCTGCCAACTCCAGGGTGTGATTCATCCAATTTTTGGGCTCCTGAAGCCAACTCCAGTGTATATTTGGGCTCCTGCTGCTGCTGCTGCCAACTCCAGGGTGTGATTCATCCAATTTTTGGGCTCCTGAAGCCAACTCCAGTGTATATTTGGGCTCCTGCTGCTGCTGCTGCCAACTCCAGGGTGTGATTCATCCAATTTTTGGGCTCCTGAAGCCAACTCCAGTGTATATTTGGGCTCCTGCTGCTGCTGCTGCCAACTCCAGGGTGTGATTCATCCAATTTTTGGGCTCCTGAAGCCAACTCCAGTGTATATTTGGGCTCCTGCTGCTGCTGCTGCCAACTCCAGGGTGTGATTCATCCAATTTTTGGGCTCCTGAAGCCAACTCCAGTGTATATTTGGGCTCCTGCTGCTGCTGCTGCCAACTCCAGGGTGTGATTCATCCAATTTTTGGGCTCCTGAAGCCAACTCCAGTGTATATTTGGGCTCCTGCTGCTGCTGCTGCCAACTCCAGGGTGTGATTCATCCAATTTTTGGGCTCCTGAAGCCAACTCCAGTGTATATTTGGGCTCCTGCTGCTGCTGCTGCCAACTTCTGCCAACTCCAGGGTGTGATTCATCCAATTTTTGGGCTCCTGAAGCCAACTCCAGTGTATACTTGGGCTCCTGCTGCTGCTGCTGCTGCTGTCAACTCCTGCCAACTCCAGGGTGTGATTCATCCAATTTTTGGGCTCCTGAAGCCAACTCCAGTGTATATTTGGGCTCCTGCTGCTGCTGCTGCCAACTCCAGGGTGTGATTCATCCAATTTTTGGGCTCCTGAAGCCAACTCCAGTGTATATTTGGGCTCCTGCTGCTGCTGCTGCCAACTCCAGGGTGTGATTCATCCAATTTTTGGGCTCCTGAAGCCAACTCCAGTGTATATTTGGGCTCCTGCTGCTGCTGCTGCTGTCAACTCCTGCCAACTCCAGGGTGTGATTCATCCAATTTTTGGGCTCCTGAAGCCAACTCCAGTGTATATTTGGGCTCCTGCTGCTGCTGCTGCCAACTTCTGCCAACTCCAGGGTGTGATTCATCCAATTTTTGGGACTCCCTTACTGCCTCTATAAGTATGGTACCGCAAGCCGGATTCGGACCATACGGTATGGCCTAACTTTAGGCCGATTTCACTTATAAACATAGACATGAAAAGATTCTAGCGGACAGGTTGTCAGAGTATCTGCCAGGGCTAATCCATAAGGATCAAGTGGGTTTCATCCCTGGCAGACAGGCTGACGATAATATTAGAAAAGTGATTCAGCTTTCCCACTTAGCTAAAACAACACAGACTCCGGCTATGCTTCTTTCATTGGACATTAGGAAAGCTTTCGACACAGTTTCATGGGAATATTTATTTGTCCTGTTAGAAAAATGGGGGTTTGGGCCCAAATTTTTATGGATTTTAAAAAGGATATATTCAAACCCAAGGGCTTTTGTTAAACCGGACCTTCACCATGAATTATTGAAAAGCCCAAACCCTTATAAAATTATTCCCCAGCATCTAAAATTAATATATTTTAAGTTTTTAGTCACTTACCTATTATTCTTTCCCCCACTGGGCTGCAACCCTGTTCAGGACTTTAGGATACGGGCGACGCCATCTTGACTCAGAAGCATCACACTTACTGAGGAGAGGAGAGCGGGATAAAGTACAGGCGGGCGGGTTATAGCTGTGCTTTGCTCAGACAGAGCAGAGCTGGGGTCAGGAAAAGGTCAGCAACCCCAGAATGCAGAGCAGCACAGCTAGAAGACACTTCCTGTTTGCAGGCTGCCTGATGTTCCATGAGCCGCCATCTTGGATGTTTAAAGGCTCATAACATGTAGTAGATGCAGGTAGGATGATTTTAATGTGAGCAATCTGTATGTACAGGGTGTGGGAAACATATAAAATAGAGGTACCAGACAGGGTTGCCCATTGTCCCCTCTTTTGTTCGCTTTGGTGATCGAGCCCTTGGCGCAGAAGATTAGGGATTACAGGTGGGAACCACCCAGTATAAAGTGAGTCTTTTTGCAGACGATGTGCTAATGGTTCTCTCGGATCCCTGCATCTCCTTGCCGGCAGTTCTGCGGAAGTTGAAGGAGTTTGAAATAGTATCGGGGTTACAAGTAAATACCGCCAAGTCAAAGGCTTTGAATATTAGCATTCCCCCTGAAGTGTGTGCCCGTTTGAAACTTTCTTTTGATTTTCATTGGGAAACAGTGGGGATTGAGTATTTAGGAATTAAGCTAACCAATGACTATGCATCCCTCTTTGCTGCCAACTGTATCCCTCTGAAACAGAATCTTTTAGGTCTTCTAGATTGGTGGAGAGGGTACGGTTTATCCTGGCTTGGTAAAACAGCAGCCATAAAAATGTCTTTCTTGCCTAAGTTTTTATATATAGCACGAACACTAACAGTTAGAGTGCCTCGCAGCTACTTGCAAATGCTGCAAAATAAAATGATGGCATTTATATGGGGTGCTAAGCGACCCTTTATGGGTCCTGATTGAGACTGAACTATGCCACCAGTTAACTTGTGATGCCATCCTTTGGATCCCCCAAAAAGTGAGGAGTAAAGTGGATAACCCGGTAATATCCTATTCATTGAAACTCTGGGACAATCTCAGGCGGTCTCAAGGTTTGGCTTTCCCTCATATGCCCTTACTGAAATTGTGGGGCAACCCAATGTTTCCCCCGGCGCTAATTGATCCAGGTAGGTTCGTGAATTAGAAAAGGGCAGGGGTTAAATATTTGTTGGATTGTTTGGATGACCCCAAGATGGCGGCTTTCCAGTTATTGCAATACAAGTATCAGCTACAACCTGGAGACCTGTTTGGATATCTCCAGATTAAACATTTTATAAGTTCATTGGTGAAGGGGGTAGAATCGGGTTCCCAACTTACCTTTTTTGAGAAGCGCTGTAAGTTAGATCCTAGGGGAAGGGGAGTGGTGTCCAAAATCTATTGGGAGTTGAATAGTGTGGCCCAGTGGAATGATTTATCATACTGGCAGAAGAGGGAAATGGACCTGAGGGAGTCAAAGGAGCAGAAGGAGTGACAGAAGATGTGGCTGGCTTCTTTTGGGCCAGCGGCATCAGTTTGGTCAATTGAGGTTAACATCAAGATGGCCACACAGTGGTATATGGTACCTAAACAGTTGGGGCACTTTGGAGTGGGAAATACTGGGATGTATTTCAGAGGGTGTGCTGTAGAAGGGTCATTCCACCATATTTCGGTCATTTCGGCCATAGCTCGAGAAACCAAAAACGGTTGGCTTATCATATCCTGACGGGCGCCAAGTTGACTATAGTGGGTGCTTGGAAGACTTTGGTTCTGTCATTTAGGGAGTTTAAAAATCAAGTCCATTATATAATGTCAATCGAAAAAGTGTCTGCGATACAGGCTGGGGAATTAGATAGATTTTGAGAAATGTGGTCTCCATGGACACAGGAATTTATGCCAGCTAGTTTTGATACACAGTTGTTGATGGTCTAGCAGCCTTCTTTTTTTACCCGATCCTGCCCTTCCTTTCTTTCCTCCCCCCTCTTCCCCCGGGTTTCCCTTCTCTCATAGTATTTACTTGGGGTTTTCCCCTTGTTTGATATGATTGAGGCCTTGATATGGCCTTGTTGTGTTGAAAAATAAGTTTGTGTAGCCTGGATAAGTCTTCTCCAGGCATTGGAACTGAAATGCTGTAGAGATGATGTGAAGATATGTTGTTTAATGCTGAAATGCTATGCATAGGTGGTATCACCACCCTCTTCAGAAACACTGTAATGTATACTGTGATATATTTGTAACAGATGTTGGTAACTGCTTCTTTTCAATAAAAATTTTTTTATAAAAAAATAAAATAAAGTGGGAGAACCTGTGTCCCACCATTTACCAGATGTTGGCATCTTTTGATGCCACCACTGTCTTCAGAAGACCCCAGTGTTGGAGCGGAAGACCCAATGAGATGAGTAAACCGATCTGATAGCACCAGAGTTCAGTGAATTTCAGGGAAGATAGATTTGGCACAAATCCAAAATTTTTCTGATTTGTGCTGAACGCAATCCTGAAATAAGAGAGTAAAATCTCACCTGCTCTCTTGCCGTCACTCTACCCTATGTAGAATCTAAAGCCTTGGCCCACAGGAAGGGGCTTTTATACAGGTGAGTGAGCTGACTCACTCTGGCGGTTTAAAATTCCCCCTCACTGCAGCAGGGAGCAATATGTTAGAAGCAGCGGCAACAGCAAGGAACACCAGAGTTCAGCAAGGTTAGTGGAGGGGGGAGGGCAGGGGGAATAAAATAAAATATTTTTTCACAGGGCAGGAGGGGCTAAACATTTTCTTATAATGGCGGAGGGTTCGCCCCTTCTAGAAACGGAGATCCCGTGCCATTTCTTTATTTGTAAGAGTGAAACTCTTAAAATTTCAAAAAAGAAACAACATAAAGACACTCTGTCCAGTGGTAGGCTTTTAATTTTTAAGGATTGAACCATGATTCGGTGCACCCAAATTTCTTATGGAAATTCGTCAAATTGCCTGAATCGAACTTTTAAATAGTTTGCTCATTTCTACTGAAGACCTGAGCAGAGGAGGATGCTGCCTGATAGATGAGGACCTGAACCGGTAAGTAGTGAAATTTAGAATATTAAATGTATTTTGTGTATGGTGTTTTATTTTTAAATACTGCTGGTGAACGGGTAACAGGTCCAGGGGAGGGAGGGGGCACTTTGTTTTTCATTTTTAATTATGAGAGTCAAATGAAAAACTCTTATGGGAGAAGGGAAAACTGTCACAGAGTGGATCATTAGGGTCGATCATGGTTGTGTGGCAAAAACAGAAAAAACATGCACAGGTGAATTCATGGTTCACCGTGCGCAAGTTTCATACACATGCGCATTGCACCAAGTGGCATGCATGAAGTGCGAGCGAAGGTTTCTGATTCATGTGCAAACTTAAATTCATCTATTTTTATGCAGAAATAGCAAAGCCCCATGCACATTGTGCAGGCTAAGGTAGTCACTGGTCCCCATGGCACCCATGTCTTTCCTGTGATGGCTATATTCTTGTTTTTATGAGTAGTGTTTTATTTGTTGATTTCTTGATTCCTGCTGACCTATAGTGTTGTGTTTCCCAATGTTTGGTCTCAGATGTTTTCTATATCCTTCCCTTACTGCCTAATTTGTTTAGTGGCTTAGTGATTAGTAAGTTCTACTAAGGGCAAGCCCAATTGTTGTCCTGGGCTGTATTTGGCACTGTCTCAAACTTCAATCTGTTTTCAGAAAGACCCTGTTGTTTCCAAGTTATTTGTAAAAGCATTAGAGCATTGGGGATGAGATTGGAGATGTGATGTAAGCACATTGTGTGATTTACATATATCATAGTAAAAAAAATGAAGTGCATTGCTGTTATTACTGCCAGGACAAAGAAAAAGGGGGTGAAATGCTGCAAGCTACGAGCGTCTCCAGTCTGCCAGCACATAGTGTGACCAGAGAGGAGGGAGGACAGCGGGGTTTCATAGCTGCAAAGTAAGCCAATCAGGACGTCTGGGGGGGAGTGGGGGGTGTTTCTTTTCTCGGTCCACTGATGGTTGATTGAAGGACCAGGTTAGCGGGCTGGAGACTAAAAGCTGAATGAGGAAGTGATTTCTTCACTAAAGAGACCGACATAGCAGAGAGAGGGCTGGAGGGATTCAATGAAAGTAAGCTACTTTTACTTGTCAACTTCAATAATTGAGCTACTAACTTTATTTTAAATAAAACATTTGTGGCTAAATATCCACCTTTTTTGTTTTTTTTTTAGCTTAAAACAATATTATATTTGACAACATTTCAAACTATTTACCAAAGTGTGTTTTTTTAATCGAAAAAGGCAAAAATACTGAAAAGTAACTTGCAGATGACACTTTCATTCATAATAAACATGTCAGCTATTGCCAGCATGTGTTTAATGAATGAAATAAGCATGTCAGTTAGTGAAGTCAGCATTTTCCTCCTGCTTTATGCTGGAGGAAAGTTGCGCGTGAAATAAACACATTTACATACACTTCTCACCCCTCAAAACAATCCCTAAATTGCACGCAAATTTACTCTTGGGAGTAAATTTGTGCATGAAATAGTACTCCATGTGCAAATGTACGCACAAAAATAGCCGCACATTAATCGAGAGGGAGGGGGAAAACTTGACTAAACCATTTTTGTGCATAAAAAGTGGGTAAGACCTTGTACTCGCATGGCTTTCTCTCACACTCCTGTAAGTGCCAGGTTGTTTTACTTGTATCCCCTAAATCATGCAAAAGATATTCTCTCGAGCCAAAGTTTTTCCTGTAGTCGCTGAATCATCCCTCTGTTTGTATAATGCCAAACGTAATAATATTAAAATGTGTAGAAGCAATATTATGGGATTGTACAATTTATTCTACTTATTTGTGTCAGTTCTTCTTGGTTCTGATAACTGGTGACAATCCCTCCTATCCTTCACCTTGAAGTATACTATTCTAGTTCATCACATATACTAAATATACTTTGTCTATATAAGAAAGTAAGTGGGCTTCACAGCGAGCTGTTAAAATAGACTGCTCTTTGCTTTGATGGCTAATCTCTTCCTAGTCCCCAGTTCCTAACATTTAATGTGTCATCACATTTTGTCTCTTCACACAACATTGTTCCCCACCCTTTGCAGCAGGCATAGGAAGGGGTGTCGTAATTAGGCTTTCGCTGAAAGCATACCATATGACAGTGCTGCTCAGACAGACATTGACGCCAGCAGACCAATGATTCCCATGTCTGTCCTAGTAAATGGTTTCACCATGTTCACCATTGATTTAAGTGTCAGATTCTAACTTTTTTAGGCATTATACCTATTAGTATGATGTCTGAAAAGAAACCTACTGAGAGCTGGCATCCTCAGTCTATTGAGTTAGCCAACAACTGGTGTTACTTTAGATTTAGATTTCATGGCAAGTCCTGGGCACTTACTACAGGCCTCACTGTGTGGATTTTCAAAGATGCACAAGCATTGTGTGCTTTAGCTATGATATAGTTGTGAAAAGTTGTGGAGATCGTGAAACGCATTGTCACTGGGTCAGGGTCACCCTGACTTGCCTCTGTTGGAATGAAGGATCAGTTTAAAACAACAGGATTTAAAGTTATGTTTTATATATTTTTTCTTTCTGGATGCACCGGTGCTTGTTTTTATTTACTTTCCTATACTTTCCCTACAGTGCACCGCAAGTTGTTCTGTGAGGCATGGGAGCCACAAACTTTTCTGCACTTGGTGGAGATCCATATGAGCTGTTGGTGGGACTTAAGGACAGGTTTGGGAAATTTAGAAGAGCTTAAGTAGAACATTAACACTGCACTGGATAGAAATAGATGTGTGCTACTGACAGTTATCATTTATAAAATCATTCACAACCACATCTTTTTATAGTTTTTTTAATTTGTGCTGATTTTCTGGAATGCTATGACGCTGATATGAAGCTAACTGGCAACAGACACAAAGCTTAGAAAGCACTGACAAAAATGTAGTAATGTGACTAGCCTTTATGTGCCCCAACAAATGTGCATAGAATAGCTAATGCAACATTTTTAAATACCAACCAACTCTGTTAGAGATATTTTTCTGCTAATGTTGTGTAAATGTCAAGATTGTGCTTTTAAATCCACAAACATCTATTGCCACACCAAATACCACAGATTTATTTTTATTCTATTCTGAGCTTTCTAGAAACGCGCAGGCATTAATCAATGTGTCCCTACATTTTATTGATATATTTTATCTTGCTGTTCTCATCTTTCTACATGTCCAGCAATACTAACTGTTTTGTGTTTACTAACACCTTGTGAACAAAAAAAAGTAAAACTAAAGCTTTCCAAGGCAAAATTATGAATTGCAAAGGATGTGACCAATACAAAACATACAGTTCAAGATTATATGATGACGAAGCACATGTTAAACAAGAGACATAGCGGGAAATGGAAGTGGAATATATACTCCTAAAAAATAAAAATGCAACAATTTTGTTTTTGACATTTTTCATAAGCTGAACTCAATGGTCCAAGCCTTTTGTATACAAAAGGCCCTTTTCTCTCAAATATTGTTCACAAATCTGTCTAAATCTGTGTTAGCAAGCACTTTTCATTTTCCGAGATAATCCATTGACCCCCACAGATGTGGCGTATCAAGATGCTGGTGAGACAACCTGATTATTGCACAGGTGTGCCTTAGGCTGGCCATGATAAAAGGCCATCCTATAATGTGCAATTTTTGCACACAGCACAATGCCACAGACTTGCAAGTGAGGGAGCATGCAGTTGGCATACTAACTACAGGAATTTCCACCAGGGCTGTTGCCTGTAAATTGTTCATTTCTCTTCCATAAGCCATCTCAAATGGCGTCGCAGAGAATATGGCAGTACATCCAACCAACTGCATTTTCAGCTCCAAAATTGTGGATGTGGACACAACCCTTCAAGAGTTAATGACACTAAAGCTGAATGTGTTAAACTGGATGGTCGAAGCGTGGGGCGCTGAAAACAATGTTAAAATACATTTTTGTTTAGTCTATAAACCCCCAACATAACTGAGGAAATAGAGGGTCAGCTGCTTAAATAAAGCGGGCTTCACAGGCTGGTACAGTGATGGTGATGGGGGATTTAATCTACCCAGGAATCGACTGGAGACACGGTTCTTCTTCTACTAAAAGGGGGAGAGCATTCCTCAGCTTGCTACAAGATAACTATATGTATCAGTTTGTGGAGGCACCTACTAGGGGTGATGCTCTTTTGGGTCTGGCAATATCAAATGATGATGACCTGGAAGGGACTGTAACAGTCCAAGAAAAACACAGAATTTTAGAAAGGCCAACTTCCCCAGGTTCAGAGCTGCACTCCAGGACATGAGGCTCGATTCAGAGACACATTCGTCTGCACTTCCGTAGCTGTCTGTGAAAGTTTTAGTGGGTGTTTGCCATTTTTTTGCTTTTTTTTGTTCATTTTTCATTCGTACGAACGTTCGGGAAAATGTGTATATGCGCTTTCGATGAACGGAAGCAAATCGGATCATTTCCGTTAGTTCGGATCATTTTCCAAACAAAATCTGATATTTTTCGTTCGTTCCGATAACTTACATTGTTGGGATTGGCTTGCGTCTGATTCAGAGAGCTGCTTTCCGACGGACCACCACCCTATAAATCCGTTTGATTTCCGATCCACTTACGGGACCTTTGAGGGCTCGGATTGCTATTGTTGAACATGTTTTGCGGCTATGTGGAGGAGTCTGCGCGCCTTTAGCACCAAGGCATTGCATGTATCAGCATGGCCGAGGCCATAAATTGTATAGCAATGCATACCTCAATCAATACATTTCATGTATGCCTTATAGAAGCATTTTAATGCTGACCTTAATTAGTCCTTAGCATGTAAACCATTATTTTCCCACACATCCATATAATTGCTATATTTTTTTAGACTTATGTCCTTTGTGAATTATATTTGGATTGTTGAACTTGAATCTTAATTTGTTGTAGGAGTTATTGTTTTAGTTGGTTACCTTTACTTTGTGTAATTTTTTTATATTTGGTTGCAGGAACCGCAAGATGTGCCACTCGCACAACATACAAGCAGTGTTTGGTCCAGCTATGCAAATCCTTAGTGTTCTTGCAGGGCATCCAGGAGCCATCCACCAGATAATTCTCCTGACTCAAACTGACGAAATAAGCCGGAGCTCTGCAATATATAAGCATCATGGGACGACCCTGGATGCTCTGCAAGAACACTGAGGAATCGCATAGCTGGACCAAACACTGCTTGTATGTTGTGCGAGTGGCACATCTTGCGGTTCCTGCAACCAAATATAAAAAAAATTACACAAAGCAAAGGTAACCAACTAAAACAATAACTCCTACAACAAATTAAGATTCAAGTTCAACAATCCAAATATAATTCACAAAGGACATAAGTCTAAAAAAATATAGCAATTATATGGATGTGTGGGAAAATAATGGTTTACATGCTAAGGACTAATTAAGGTCAGCATTAAAATGCTTCTATAAGGCATACATGAAATGTATTAATTGAGGTATGCATTGCTATACAATTTATGGCCTCGGCCATGCTGATACATGCAATGCCTTGGTGACTCCTCCACATAGCCGCAAAACATGTTCAACAATAGCAATCCGAGCCCTCAAACGTCCCGTAAGTGGATCGGAAATGAAACAGATTTATAGGGTGGTGGTCCATCGGAAATCAGCTCTCTGAATCAGACGCAAGCCCATCCCAACAATGTAAGTTATCTGAACGAACGAAAAATATCAGATTTTGTTTGGAAAATGATCCGATTTGCTTCCGTTCATCGAAAGTGCATATACACATTTTCCCGAACGTTCATACGAATGAAAAATGAACGAAAAAAAGCAAAAAAATGACAAACACCCACTAAAACTTTTACAGACAGCTACGGAAGTGCAGACAAATGTGTCTCTGAATCGAGCCTATGGTACCAATTTAGGCGTTGCCACTGCAAGCAATACCCCAAGTAAAATTCTTAACTGGCTAAACATGGATATCATGTTTTTATGGATATCATAATTTAAATGTGAATATAAGACTCCAGGACCAGATGCACTTCACCCAAGATTTCTTAAAGAACTCAACAACTGGTATAGTACCAAGAGACTGGCACAAGTGAAATGTGGTGCCCATTTTTAAAAAGGGCTTCAAGGCTTTTACAATTAATTACAGACCTGTTATATTAACATCCTTTATGGGAAAATTGCATCTTGATGGATTCCTTAGAGACTACATACAGGTTTATTTAACTATGCAAAATATCAATTAAAAAGTGACATCAAGCACAGTTTCACTAAGGGCAGAAGCTGCCAGACTAACCTGGCTTCTATGAGGAGATGAGCAGAAGCCTGGACAGAGGGGCAGCTGTAGACATTTGACACTGTCCCCCATAGACGCTTATTGGGGAAATTGAGGTCTTCGGGATTAAAAAATACAGTTTGTGAGTGGATTGAAAACTGTCTGAAGGATCATGTGCAGAGAGTTGGGGTTAATGATACCTACTGTGAATGATCCCTTGTTGTGAGTGGTGTACCCCAGGGTTTAGTGCTGGCCTTTCTATTATTCTATTTGTTTACTGATGACGCCAAGATATCTAGCACAATGCTGTCTATTGAAGATGTTCACAAGCTTCAGACTCTCTTAGACACTTTGAGTGTTTGGGCATCCATTTGACAAAATAAGTTCGATGTGGAGATGTGAAAAGTCCTTGGGGGAGTAAAACTGGGAGAGTCACTAGTTGAAAAGGATCTGGGGTACTGGTAGACCACAGACTAAATAACAGTATGCAATGCCACAGCTGCTACTAATGTGACCAAGATATTACCACGTATTGAAAGAGACATGGAATCATGAAACAGAGATGTAATTTTGCCTCTTTACAAGACACTGGTGCGCCCTCACCTGGAATATGCCATCTACTTCTGGGTACCAGTTCACAGAAACTACGCTCTGATTTTGGGAAGGGTGCAGAGGAGAGTCACCAAACTGATAAGGGGAATAAAGGATCTTAGTTATGAAGAAAAATTATGATAATTAAATCTGTTTAGTCTTGAGAGGAGATGAATAAATATATAAATGGCTAATACAAAAAATATGGGAAAAAACTATTTCAGCTAAAATCATCTCTAAAGACAAGGGGGCACTCAGTCTGGAAAAGAAAAAGGATTCAATCTCCGGAGACGACAATCATTTTGTACCATAAGAACTATAAATCTGTGGAATAGCCTCCAAAAGAAGCTTGTTACAGCATAAACAGCTGACAGCATGCTTTTCTAGCAGAAAGCAACATTACCAGTTACTATTAGCTGTTATCAGTAAAAAATCCCAACCATGACCCTTGGTTGAACTTGATGGACATATGTCTTTTTTCAGCCGTACTATGAAACTATATAACTTTGTATCCATAGGCATACCTGCATGTATATATTTGCACAGATCTGTCATTTTCATAAGGATATCTTTTTGCATGGTGTTGAATTGGCCCTATACCATACATAGGCATCACTGCTTGGACATGCTTGTACAGTTTAAAAGCCCATGCACATTTTCCGTGCCTTTTGCATGCAATTTGTGCAGATATTCACATGCAAACATGTATTTGCATAACCACACAGGATGGATTAGTCTGCACTGCTGAATAGCACCTGCACTCAAATTAAAGTCGCATGCCAATATAAATTCGCAGTGTTGAATCACCCCTTATGTCTGATGAAGAAAACTAGTTATTCTCGAAAGCTTATCTTAAATCGGACCAATGTCTGTTTTTCCTTTGACGGGTGTTTGTCCCTCAGACAGAGAATAAGAACAAGCATGCACATGGTGGGAAATTCTGGTGGCCGGCGAAGACACGACCAAGGCCCACGTGATAGCACAGTGGCCTATCGTAGGTTTCCTTTTGGTCCAGTTTAAAAAGCATAATATGCGTTAAAGTATGCTGAATGCTAAATGGATGGTATTTGTATGTTAGAAAGACTTTTGCTCCTTGCAACAGATATTCTGTTCTATCAGCTTCTCTGAAATGTATCCTATCTAGCCCCTTGCTGGGTATAAAAAATCTAGATTGTCTGTAGCTGCTGTAGTGCCTTCAACCTAAAACTAATAACTTTGCAGAAGTATCCCCTCTCTATTTGAAAAAAATAGTCACAGTGCCACCAAAACATTCTGGTCTTCTGTATGCAGTCCTTTTAAGCAGACCTAATAAGAGTCTATGCTTCACCTTATCGGTTTCAATGACCACACTGGAAAATATTTAATTTAGTGCTCCTCCATATACTGAATTCTTTGGTGTATGTGGATAATTCAAATCATGAGAAAGCATAGCGTCACAATGGTTTAACGCAGTACTGCTTAACCTTTTGAAGAGCCTTGGCCAGTGATTTGGTAACTGGTCACAGATGGCAATGAATGAAATGGTTCTGAATTACTGTTATTTTATTTTCTTTTAGTTATAGCATAATGAAGATTTTAAACAATGAGCAAGGTACCCAATGCTTAATCACAAAAAGAAGGCATGGATGACACTAGTGTGAACCTCCACCAATGATAAGCATACAGTTTATATAGAAAGACAAATACCGTACTATTGTGCCAGAGCTTTCAGTCAGGGTCTCCAGTGATGTTGTACAAGCAATTTTGCCATGTATTGCTATCTGGGCTTGCCTTGGGATACTGCAGGCAATAAATATCAATGTGTTACTACAAGTGCCATTGACCCCCTCGTATTACACCCTGCCCATAACCCCTTGTGGGAATCCACCTCTACTTGTGCCCTATATTTCACTATTTAGGGTCGTGGCACACAGGGCAGCATAGGTCTTATTGTTGCTCCTTAGCTAATTAAGACACTCCATTTATAATTTTATAATGCACTCCATGGGGCTATCTTCCTCATGCTCAGTGAAAGCTGGAAAAAACAGTTAGCTCTGGCAGCAAGGCTTGTTAACAAATCTTACTCTCTGAAAACATAGAACCTAAAACATAAAACTCCTATTTATGGGTTTCTTCTTTTTCAGATGTGGCTCTAAATATCTGATAAGCTTATATATAATTTCCATTTAAATCTGGTCATTTTTCCCTGAAAAATCAAATCCACTAGTTACAGTGACCTCAATAACAAACCTGTTGACGGATCCACCTACTTACTAAGGTGATATGTTGAAGTGAAGTTGAGATTGGAGGGGTACTATCCAAAGGAAAGTTCCTGCATGACGTCACAGCCTGTTTAAAGCTGCCAGCAACAGTTTAACAACAACATCCTGACATGTTTAAATCTGTGACATGATGAAATTATGTTAAGAAGAACAAAAGCTGGTCCAGGTGTCTAAAAGATGCCAAGCTGGCTGTTCCTTTATAGTGGGACATCCCACGGATTGCTTCTAATTCCTTTCTGACCTGAAATCCCCCAGAGCATGCACTGCACAAGCTCTCCTCTAATCATGGGGGTTGTAGCTTTGTTCATGTTCCCATGACCAGCTAGGAAATATGAACAGGGATACAGCCACACTGATTAGAGGGGGGGCCCACACATGTGGAGTGGGATAGCCAGTCAGGTATCTATTAGCATTTATTTTTTTGCTGCAGGGCTCTATGGTTGACCCTAGATAGTTGAGTATTATCAGAGGGCAGTTTTCTGTTCTGTGTGAATGGTCTAAAGTGGACTGAAAATTAAGTGCCCCGCTCTGAAATCTTAGTAGAGGTAATTTTTAGCTTGGACCCAACACATGTATAACTTTGCAATGGCAAATTTCTATGGTGATAAATATTTTTTCCTCCATGGCCCATAAATTGCCCTGTCCTTTAACCACACCACTGTCATGCCTAGTGTCCCACTTTAGGGTCCTGAAAAATGGTCAGTTTACCTATGTCTGTTTTTAACTTTCCTGGTTCGAGCTTGTCCCCTATGTTGAAACACTCCCACCCCCCTACATGGCTACCTGTCCCTGCAGTATCTACCAAATGTGTATTTGTCAGCATGATGAAAATTGTACCCCTGGCCCTGGCATTAATACAGGCCTTCAAGACCTTGACCAGCTGGGGGATCCCTTCACTACCAAGTGAACACAGCCCTGCCAGCCTGTTTGGCCACCAGTTGGTTGATACATCTCAGTCCATTAGCAGTATTGGGCCAGAAGCTGCCTGGTCGCTTGTAATATAACTGATACCACAGACAAGTAAGAGTTTGTGGATCAAGAAAATAGAGCAACCCAAGTTTGAGCAGTTTATTTAAGTGCTTTAAAGGTATATCAGGCAAAATATACATACAATGAATAGATACAATACAGGTCAGGAGGGCAATTACAAGTGAGTAAGTCACAATTAGAATAAGCAAATTGAATAAATGTCAGTTACCGTTAGCTGCACTAGGAAGCCACAGAGAGGCGTCTGGAGGGGTCCTGGTTCTTGTGGTTCTTTCCAGCATGATCCCAGTGGGACCTTTCTCCAGAAAATACTGTTTGCCTCTGCCTTCCATCTACATTTAAAATCCGGGCTGGTCACTCACCCCCCCCCCCTCTGGGATGAGCCTCATCCCTCCCACTGGACGTTGGTGGGGGGGGTTGGGGTTCTGGGTCATGCTTTGAGTCCAAACACCACTGTTATAAATGGCTCCTAGCCTGAGTTCTGTGGATATCTGGCTCAGAAGGTCTTGGACTGATAGCAGAGCCAGGGATGTGTGCACTAGGATCTTGAAATTTCAAATATGTGTTTATCTTATGATTATTTATCAACCTCATCATTTTTCATTAAGTTCTGGCCCTCTTATGTCTGGAATTATGCTTTGAAGCCTGCCAGTACAACCTTACAGCAGAGGTTTCCTGGCAGCTAAGGCATGTGGGTGATCAAGCTAGTAGAGGTGTGAGGCCTCCTGTGGAGCACTGTGTTTACCGACCTGCTAATGAGCCGATCATCTGTAAGATCAATGACAATTTCCTTCAAGATGGGTTATCAGATGGCATTTTAAATTAGGTCTTTGTTAATAGATGAGCAGGTCAGAGAGGTGAGTTAATATTTTATTATTATTCCTCACATACAGCATGGAGACATGCCCAAAGACTGACAGGGGAGGGTGGTGCTTGTGTCGATTTTGCCATGACACAGCATGGGAGAAGCAAACAGGTATAGGTCTGCTGTAAAGGCATGAAATAAAATGTTTCCCTCTTCAGAACAAGGGCTAATGTAGTACATATTTACATATACATGTAAATTTGGTGAGATACAACACTTGAATTTCCTTTTTTGGTCTATATATGCAAAATAACTAATTTGGTAGGGCTACACAGTAAGTAAACTTAGGGTTATATACTATATAAATGCTGCAATTGTAAAGTAAATGTAATACATTTTCATCATACCACTTGACCAACTACAAAGATGGTTTTTCTTAGTGCATCTACAACAAATTGGAATTTGTTAAACATTTAATCTTAGGGAGCTTTTATCCTATCTGTTTTATCATGCTGTTTTTTCAAGCTACTTTAGCTTTCTCTTTGTTTTAACTTTAATCTTCATTTTTTTAATTAATCATTTACGATGTTTGTGTTCTACTTATCCAGGATGAATATTTATAATAGATGAGAATAGTAATCTACTGATGTTATTTACTTACTTAGTCACGTAATTGCTTAGGCTAAAAAAACTGTATCAAGTGGTGTCGATCAGTTGATCGGCACCACCATTAAGTTTGTACCAACTGTCTCGTATTTATAGCTGGTCAAATCCTTAGGCTGCACATCTCATAACAAATATTTATTTGGAATCGGCCATTCCTCTTATCGCCTCTAAGATTGACTTTGCAAAATATAGAATTTTCTTTTCTCCTTTTAAAACCAAATCTTATTTATTGAAATTCATTATATTAAAAATCATAACCATGTTATATAATAAATACATAAATACATAATAAATACATAAAAAAGGCAACATTCACATTGATTTTGCCACTTGATTCAATGCAATCATAATACTGCTAATTCATCAATCATCACTGATGTGAATCAATGTTAATTCCTCTGTTGGAGCAGAATCAAACAATTAGCTATTCTATTAACCAGACCTTCACCCTGAATAAGAGCCTATCTTATATGTTTCCTCCATCCTGTACATACAGATTGCCCAAATTAAAAATCATCCTACCTGCACCTAGTGGGTATTCTGAGTCTCGATTCAAATGGTGGCTCATGGAGCATCAGGCAGCCTGCAGACAGGAAGTGTCTTCTGACTATGCCACTCTGCATTCTGGGATTGCTGTCCTTTTCCTGACCCCAGCTCTGCTCTGCCTGTGCAAAGCACAGCTATAACCTGCCCCTCTGGCAAGATGACGGCACCCATATCTTAAAGTCCTGGGAAGAGTTGTAGTCCAGTGGAGGAAAGAATAAAAAGTAAGTGACTAAAAACTTAAAATAAAAACTACTCCCCAGCATTTAAAATGTATATAAGGGTTTGGGCTTTTCATTAAATGATGCTAAAGGTCTGGTGTAAGCCAATGCGGCTTCCTCAGCGCCCTTCATGTACTATAATTAAAGACAAGATAGTAACAGTTATTATTTTCGCAGCAAATAAATACATACGGTTCATTTTACTACATCAAATTAATCAATTAATCTAACAATAGATATATTTACCTTTGTTATCCATAAATAAGTCCTCCAATCTTTCTCTTTACTTACTAGTATTTTAACTGGCCACTAACTCTCAATAACATATCTTGGGTCTATCCTAAATAATATATATATTAAAAATAACAAATAAAAAAAAGGGTATACGAATATAGTTATATAAGTTTGATCTATTTGAATATATTTCTACATGAGTATTAAATTAATATTAATATATTCAAGTGTCGGACCCCAATTAGCCAATGATTAATACTATTAATCATTGGCTAATTGGGGTCCGACACTGAACCACATCGATCACGTGAGTCTATATTGAACTGATAGAAATGTCATTATTTTTAAAAAAGGAGAGAGGATAACCTCATACTCCAATTTGGGTTGTAACAAATTGTAACAGTTGTTAGTGACTACAATTATTACATGCAGTGTTGTTAAACACAATATTTGGGAACTCTTGGTACATTCTAATCATAAATAAGGAACATAACTGAAAAAAACCATTATCCTCAGCTTTGTGTCAAAAACAAAATAAAGCTATTACATTTCTACTGTGTGACAATTTCATGTATCTTTCATGTATTATGAAATATTGCTCGTTGTTTCTGCAGACACAGTAACCATAACTTCAATTCCAACTTCTATCTTATTTTAACAAGCAAACAGAAATTTAAAAAAACATTTAAAAATCTTTGAAAAAATTTGAATAGACTTTCCAACTTAACATACAGTGTGTAATTTGTACATTTGAGGAATTCAAACAGATTTAAAATGAGCCTCTACAAATTTGTTTAGGCTAATGCCCAAAAGTACATCCAACCCCAGGCCAATATTGATATATATTTACATAAGAAGCATGTGAAAATAGGTATTGTCCTGGTTCTAAATTGAAAACTCACAAAGATAAAAAATTAGCCTAAGGTTTCAGTAGGTTTATCCCTGGAAGGTAATAAACCTTACACGTGCCAATCGGCAGCACATAACTCCTTGACATTAACTTTGTACATGAAACACTGATGCCCCAGGTTGCCTCAATCTCTCGTAGATCATTTGCTCTCTCAGATCACTCTGTAGAAAATCTATTATAATCTTTAAATATGTGTGACCCTCTGAGTTTCCATTTTTCTATACACTGCAACTAATATATGATGAGAGTGGGAGAACTGTTTGAAATATGTTCTTATTCACTGCAATAATCTAGTTTTACTTTGGCAACCAGCCGCCGCAGTTCTAAGAGGGCAACTCATCTTTTATATAATTACAATTAAAACTGATAGATCTCCGATCCACATCTGAAGCCACAATTGATTTTTATATATATAAAAGTTAATACTTAAACCTGGAAAGAACCTGGAACTGCAGGTTTCTCACCATTTTATTTCACTGCTCTAACCTTGATTACAAACTTCAAAAAAATGGCCATCAGGCTCTAAATAATCACCCACAATCTTTACTCATCACCAGTTGAGATTTACCATAAACGATCATTCAACGAAAGGTATATGTACAAACATAGCAGGTACTGTGAATCAGAAGAGAAGGTCCATTGCAATTTTGGATGCTGTGTGATGCATTTGATAAAATAGAGGGATAGATAGAGGGATAGAGTTACCATATTTCTACTCTGTGTTACATACCAGCTTGTTTGGTGGAACATTCCTAACATTGATCCTATATTTGTATTACTCTCCTTCCTCGAGACAAATAATTAATAGCCAGCTCTTAAAAGCATTATCACAATTGGGGTAGGGCTGCCCTCCCCACCATCATTATATAAGTTCTTCATAGATCTTATTATGTTACTGAGTTTGGGTAATCTATATACAGCGAAAACCTAAAAGTCCCTTCCCAAGATTCTTGCTTCATTTGAAAAATACTGAAAATTGGCTACCCAATCAACTATCTTAAATCATCTGCTTTCTACTTACACCCAAAAGTGTAAAAGATTATTTTACCTTTGGTTCTATCCTGTACTTGGACGTTTTATTCCGTAAATCCCTTCCAAAATATAACAGTGTCAATATCCATCAAGCAATCAGAACACTCAAAGAGGTTTAGGGCTAGTCTAAAGAAGATGTGTTGGCAGCTGCAAAATTATTTTATTGTTCACAGACACTGATGGTTTAACCATTTTTAAAATTCTTATTAATTGAACTTATATTGGGGCCTCACAAATCCTTAATCAGTATTCTGCTCTTACATCAAATACCCCAAAACCTTCTGCAGTCATTGTGACTGACACAGGATTTCACTATAGGAACGGTTGGTTATGCCTTGGACACCTCTGAAAGAAGTCCAGTGGGCCAACTTATGTAAAAACAAACAGATCTCTAACCAACCATGCTCTTTGTAAATTTAGATTGTCCATAAATGGCTTAATGTTAGCATTCATGTAAAGAAATATTAGAAATAAACAAATTGGAAATTACCTTTCTGTTAACCCTTTAAGGGCCAGCCTACCTGCAGCTTTTGTCACCCTCTGTTGCCAGACCATGTTTCACTATTTTGCGCTACACATGTTCAACTGTGATTTTTGAAAGGATTTCCCAGGAAAATTATATATTGTTTTTTTCAACATGAAACATGAGTCTGGGCTTCAACATGAAATGTCTTGTTTGGCCTTTTTTCAGTGTATTCTCAATACCTTTTGGTGAGATATGTGCAAAAAAATAAAAAAAATTCTATTCTTTGCAATTTTGTCAATAAAATTTTATTGCGTGCGAAACCCCAATTTCTCCTGGTCACAGTATGTATTGGTAGACACCCTTTCCTGTCCAGGAGACTCCCCCAAACTAAAACAGAGATTTAGGAGATGTTCAGATAAAATACAACTGCGCTATGCGCTATGCGCACCTTGCAGTTTTTCCAGAAAAACAACCCTTTACATTTGAAATACCCCCCACAAACTATATATTCTCTGGAAGTACACTCCTCAAGCTTTCTAGGCGTACCAAGCTTGTTTATGTGGGCTTAGTTTTCTGGAAGTAATCCATCAATGTATTCTTTGGTTGCACAATGTTTCCCTAAAAAAGAATAAAAAGGAAGAATCAAGCCATCTTTTTCCTAAAAAAAACTATATGCAAACAAGAAAAAACAAGTAAAATCTCAAAAAGCAACATTTCCCCTGAACAGAACGATACCCAACATGTATAGCTACTGTCAAGGGAAGAGTTGGCAAACACCACAAAGTAAAGTGTGCGCATAACAGTAATTTTACTTGAAAATGTCAGCTCTGCAGACAAAGTGCACACCTTGCAATTTTTCAACCAAAACAACCCTTTACATTTGGAATACCCCCAATAAACCATATATTCCCTGAAAGTACACATGTGAAGCTTTCTAAGAGTACCCAGCTTGTTGTAGTAGGCTCACCTTTCTGGAAGTAATCCCTCGAATAATTCTTAGGTTGCACAGGGTTTCCCTAAAAAAATGAAAAAAAAAACTGAATAAATAACATGTTTTCCTAAAATATAAATATGCAAACAAGAAAAAATAAGCTAAATCTGAAAGAGCAAGGTCCCCTGAGTAGAACAATACCCAACATGCATAGGTACTATTAACCCTTTTAATTGCCAGCCTACTTGAAGTTTTGTCACCCTCTGTTGACAGGTCCAAGCATTAGTGTTTCTATAGCAATATGTTTTAATTATCATCATAAGTAGCAAAACAGTAACTAATGCATATTATTCACATTACCTATTTTTAGAATAGTGATAGGCAGTATTGTTCAGCTATATAGCCCATACTGTTAGCCAATCCTTGGGGGGGGGGGGGTCATGCTAATTATTTGGTGAAGCACAATCCCCTTCGGGTGAGCCTTGAATCTTAACCTGGAGCTTTTTAATTTAACATGTTGTTCCATTTTTCCCACAAAAATTACCTGTACCTGTGAAGGGGCATTTTTACAGGTGTTATATATATATATATATATATTTATAAATAAATATATATATATATATATAATGGAAATAACAGCATCCTATGGACTGCAAAAGAATTCATTAAAAAAACCCTAACCTCATTAGTCATTAGACATTCTAGTGTTGTAAAATAAAAAAGTTCACCAAGATGCCATTCTCACCGCTAGGCACATCGGAAGTGAATCGATGTTCCCTGCCTATGTTGTATTTGTTGCATTCATTTCTTTTTATATAAATATAATCATGGCTAATACATTTTTTATGATTTCTTTAACAGAAAAATATAGATATTCTGTGGAATTCAAGGTACTTTAACCACACCACACAGTGGTTTGTGGCCAGAAAGATCAGTTTAGTTTTGCTTTTATGTGTAAAGTCTTGGTTCATGCCTGATTTACATAAAAGTATTTGGTAAACCACAGCCCTGTGCTTTCCACTGCCACCTGCAAAAAAAATTACATTTTCTGGCAAATTAAAAACATGATATGCTCAACTTTTCTCCCACGCAGACCCATCACTCCTAGTACACAGCCGCAGCTCTTACCTGATTGCTGAATCCAGGTCCATCGCCGTCTGGTCGAGTGCCTCATTGATCGTGCATCTCTTCCTGTCTCTTTGATGCGGAGATGCCCGCACCATCAGTCACAGTGAGCTGGCTCTGCCCCCTCCATTCACTGCAATGGAAAGGGGCATGTGAAGACCTAACATGCCCTTTATTTTGCAGTGAATGGAGGGGGCGTGCCAGCTTACAGTGATGAGGACGGGAACGCCTCAGCGTCAGACAGACAGAAAGAGACGTGCACTCAAATGGACACTAGACCGCAGGGCAGCGGTACTTATGTGCACTGTGTGACCACCCAAGCCATACTATATTCAAACTAGATTTCACTTTAGTGCTCGTCAGTCAACTAGCCAACTGCTTTATCTGTCTAAGAGGAAACATTTAGGTCATAAGTGGTTTTAACCCTTTCAGTGCCAAGCACGTAGATTCTACGTGCTCGCTTCTACTCCACTTAAGTGCCAAGCACAGAGAATCTATGTGCCTGACTATCCCCCCTGCTAGTTAAAAAAAAAAAAAATACTCACCTGACCCCTTGTTGGATTTGGCCAAGTCTCCTCTTTAATTTGGTGCCATCCGATCCCCCGTGGGGGCTCGGATGGCTCCAGGAGAGCCCCCGGAATAGCGCCCCCCCGCTTCGGCAAAAATTAAAAATGGCATTTACTCACCTGTGCCCGAGCTGCCTCCCGCCGGCTCTTCTCTTCACTTGGGGGGCCTCCGATCGCCTCCGATCGCCCCCCCCAGGCTCTTCTGTGGGTAGGATGGGGCAGAAATTGCCCTCCCCCCCACTTCCTGGATCGCGACTGCTAGCCCCGCCCCCTTGGCACCTGAGACCCTGAATCAGTCTGCTCGGGTGCTTGGGGGAGAGAGGTGGGGAGGGGGAGAGGGCTGTGATCGCCCCTCCCCCCAGGCTCTCTCCTCCAAACACCTGTCTGCTGTCATCGCAGATCACCGGGGGTCAGAGGAGGTGAGTAAAGTAAAAAAAAAATAAATGTCATTTTTTTTCTTGTGTGTCAGTGTGTTTATTTTTACATTTAACCCCTTGTGAACTGGGAAGGAGACCATGAAACCCCTATACCAGTTCACAAGGCTGGGGGCTGGCAATTGCCATTAACCCTCGGAACCCCTATTACCTGCCTCCCCAAAGCCCGGGGGGGGGCAGAAGATAGGCTATGTGGGCTTGTAGGCTGCAGGGTGGGGGGCCACAAAAGCTGGCCCCTCTCTCTGCACTTTGAGTCTAACAAAGCCCTGCAAGCAATAGACAACCACCTAAACGGGAACAAGGCCTTGATAAAAGAAAGCAGACTGGGCTGTTTATATTTAGCACAACTGATATGTCATTGCTCATACAGAGACTGGAAATATTAGAGACTTTCTGGAGCACCTGCATTCATCTTGACAATGAGATGGTGGCCTGGTAAATTAGTAGAATGT
This sequence comes from Gastrophryne carolinensis, assembly GCA_027917425.1. Classification (NCBI taxonomy): domain Eukaryota; kingdom Metazoa; phylum Chordata; class Amphibia; order Anura; family Microhylidae; genus Gastrophryne; species Gastrophryne carolinensis. The sequence continues at coordinate 311,284,958 of CM051237.1, forward strand.
GGTTGACATACAGCTTGTAGTTTTGCCATGCATGCTCAGTAATAAAGGTGTACATTTTTAGTATAGCAATAGATAGGGGGCCAGTGCTGGCAGGAAGAGTCCTGGGGCAAAGCATACATATGCCTCGCCCCTCCAGAAATTGGGAATCTGAAAAAATGTTTGAAATATCAAGGCAAATGGCTGAGACACAGCAATAGAGAGACCCAACCCACTTGGACTTAATCAGCCACAAAGGCAAAAAAATATTCTAATTTTATATTTTTAGCCTGGAAAATCATGTCTAATGATTAGAGGGACAGGGTTAGACCAAAGGGTAGGTTAGACCAAAGAGTAGGGCATAGTAAGTCACCAGAGTAACCTGAGTGCCACCCATGATCCCAGTCAGTATCAAGTAACATCCCATGTCTTTCACATGTCTTTTACTCTACATTTGTATGTAACTATAAGGAAATGTAGTTCATGTGTACATCTAGGTATGTAAAACATTATAAATACTAGCTTGGCATTTTAATGCTGCTTTTGTCACCCCAAGAAATGTTTCACATGAGTAATAAGTCAAAAAAAATTGGCAAAGAGTACCTAATGTATAAATATGACTGATTGGAGCCATTTAGAAGCAAATTGTGTGAGTGTAGTATATGCTGTTACATGAAGCATTTTCCTTCTACTGTACTGCAGACATTTAAAGACTCACAATGCAAAGCCTTTTTTGTGTGTAACCCAGATGGCAGTTTTTCCCCAGGCTACAGTACCAGTGATGAACTGGGATTTTAATGAACATCAGCATGGAGACATCTGGGCAGTGTTTTTATGTTAGCTTAAAAAAGCAGATATTTTTATCTATTCAAGTTTGAATATTTGTGTCTATCCCAAGTGGATGTTCATAAATTTTGTATCTGGTTTGTGCTACTAGTTTATCCTGAAATATTTATTCCCTTCTCTTTCTACAATACAAACAAGGAATAAACTTTTCAAATCATCTTAAATCCCATTCCATCCTACCTTTTTTAGTTATATTCAGGTCGGGAAATGTTAAAAACAGTTTTACATTATAGTTGCTGTCTGGGACACTTTAGGAAATATATATTCTCTTTTGCTGTCTGCCGTGGCCAACCAGAAAACAATTGTTGAGAACAGAAGGGCATCACTGGTTTGGGAATATTTTTGTCTTGAGTTAACCACTTGCCCAACATCCAAACAATGTTGAGGTGGGGGGCTTTTAACTGTTACCTAATGTACAAAGGTGTCAGCTTACATTGCATCTGCCCTTCCACAAAAAATGCTCCGTGTAAAATAACATTAAATATAGGTAGAATGGTTCAAATACAGCTCAAATAGTTTTTTGATGTTAAGATAGGCAGATTGCTGAGATTGAAAAAGGGGGAATAAACATTCTGATAATGAGGTATTATTTATACATTATTATATAAACTCTGCCTATGATTATTAAACAGGAAGTGTCTCTCCATTTTAAAAGATCAAGAAATAGTGGAAAAGAGGTGCTGAACACCTGAGTGCTCCTGGTCCAGGACCAGCTACAGTGGGGATTGACAACCTCACATGCATAGTACTGAGGATATACTGTCATCAAGTTGAACCATTTTAGTGCATTCAATTAAATGTAGGATACATTTGCAAAGAAAGCGCATGCTGCTGAGAAATGCTTCTCAATGCAGACCATGGGCTGAAAACATGCTGCACAGAATCCAGAGATTTGCTTAACCATCCTGAAAAAAATGCACAGATGTGGAAATCCTGGGAATTAGAGCAATAGCAATGTTCTGCACAGTGCGGGCTCCATCCTGTCAATTGACCAGTTTCCCAATTAAAGGTAGGGTTGCGCACCTTTAACCAGGGGAACCCTAGAACAACCGGGGCTTCAGGGCAGTCTAAGACAAAAACTCAAGGTTCTCAGAATGGGCAAGTCCCACAACTAGGTTAATTAAAGGGGTTTTGGAGGTGACAGTTCCTGCACGAACAGGAGTATTAGCTACACGAAAGAGCAATAGCTACATAGCTTGTATATTGTCACGGTTACTGTCATGAATGACTTGCCTTCAGCCCATGCCCGTGGTGTCCCTAGGCAACTGGCCAGGGTTTCTCCTGCCCAGCAGCCGCTTCTGCCTCAGATGCCAGCTCCAGCGGTGCGTGTGTCGCAGAGCGCGCCCTCCTCCCTCGTCCACTGTCATTCTACTCGTGCTTGCGCGCGTGTACAGTCAGCTTATGTCCTCCGGTGGTAGTATACACAGAGTGGCCACTGGAGGCTGTTTAAAAGAGCTAAACCTAGGAGGTGCAGTTCTGGGCAGTATGCCTTTGGAGTTCAGCTGGGGCAATCAGCCCAGAGCTCTCTAAGTGCACCAATCAAACCACAGATGCGAAGTGTACCAATCAGCACACAGATCCAAGTACACCAATCACAGTCACTGCCTCCCTGTCCAATCCAGCCAGGTTCAGTCCTATAAAAGGATTACCTCTTCAGTGTGTCAGTGCCTGTGATGGCGTTTAGCTGGCTTGTTATTGTTCCTGTGATTTCCTGTATATATCATTATTGACCATCTGCTTGAATCTCGACCACGTCTCCGTCTCATCCCTTTGTACTGCGCAGCTCTCTGACCTCCCGGTGTGACCCCTGGCTTGATGTCTGACTTCGCTTGAATTCTCCTGAGCACCCAAATTGCTTCCAGTATTACCTGTTTCCGAGAAACCCAATCTGTTTCCAGTACTTACCCGACATTGCCCAGTCTGGCCTCTGGTTCATCTGCCTTCAACCCCTGAAAGCTCACATCCTTTGTGCTATTAAGTCCTGGGGGCAACCGTGTCCGGTGAGGCGTATAAAGCGTCCCGGCAAACGGGGGCTTGTCTAAAGGTGAAGCTAGCAGCGGAGATTGGGGGTTGTGGGCTTACTCTGAAGGCGGGTGTCCCACGGGGCCTGACATTATCACAGGCCTAAAAAAATTGATATGGAAGAACTTGTACAACAAGTGCAGGCCATGGCTACCGCCATTAACCAGCTGGCCCAGCGTGTGGCTGATCAAGAAAATCGCCAGCTGCCTGCACCACCTGTATCCTCACCTCCTGTCGAGCCGAAAGTTCCCCTTCCTGAGAAATTTGATGGGGATCGTACAAGATTCTCCAACTTCAAGAACTCCTGTGAACTTTATTTCAGACTACGGCCCTTCTCCTCGGGCACAGAAATGCAGAGGGTGGGCCTGGTTATCTCTCTGCTCCAGGGTGATCAACAGTCCTGGGCGTTTGGCTTAGCACCCACAGATGAGGCCTTGAAATCTGTCTCAGCCTTTTTCTCCGCTATGGAGATCCTATATTCGGACCCTGACAGGACTTCGACCGCTGATGCCAGGCTTCGAAGCCTGAAACAGGGGAAACGCTCAGCAGAGGAATATAGTGCCTAATTCCGCCGCTGGGCAATTGAATCCCGTTGGAATGATCCTGCCCTCTGTAGTCAGTATAGAATTGGTCTTTCGGAGGGTGTTAAGGATGTTCTAACAAATTTTCCTTACCCTAAAAGCCTGGATGAACTCATGCTTATGGCCATTAAAATTGACAGACAGCTACGGGAGCGACATATAGAGAAGAATCACTCTCACTTCTGGGAATCTTCCCACCAGGAGTCATCCCCTATGGGTGTTGTCTCATCTTCACCCCCAGAAGAGCCTATGCAACTCGGTGCTACTCACCTTTCCCCGGCTGAAAAGAGTAGACTTCGCGCCTTAGACCTATGCATGTACTGCGGGGTTTCAGGTCATCTGGTTAGAACCTGCCCCAATAAAAGACCTTTGGCGGGATTGCAACGTCCTGACAAGATAGAGAAAGTTGTCAGGACGGCCAGGTAACTTCCCTTCATAGAAGTAAAATGTTGTTACCTGCTACTGTGGGTTGGGAGTTGTCCAGGAAATCCGTCTCCACTTTTGTCGATAGCGGAGCAGTTGGCAACTTCTTGGATAAATCCATAGTAGCCGCCTTAGGCATTCCCTTAATCCCCCTTGGGAAGCCCCTTCAGATTTTGGCAGTAAATAATACTCCTGTTCGTGCAGGAACTGTCACCTCCAAAACCCCTTTAATTAACCTAGTTGTGGGACTTGCCCATTCTGAGAACCTTGAGTTTTTGTCTTAGACTGCCCTGAAGCCCCGGTTGTTCTAGGGTTCCCCTGGTTAAAGGTGCACAACCCTACCTTTAATTGGGAAACTGGTCAATTGACAGGATGGAGCCCACACTGTGCAGAACATTGCTCTAGTATCACTGTTGGAGCAACCCAAGTCTCAGAGCTTATTTGTCCGTCTGGCTCTCCATCCAGGAGGGTACCTCATGTATCTTATTATTGAATAGTATTGAAGTCCGCTGGAACTATTCAGGGTGATAATCCTGTTAAGTCTGGTGAGGGTCCTGAGGCCCCTCGTGAAGGTGGGGGTAGTGTCAAGGTTACTGTCATGAATGACTTGCCTTCAGCCCATGCCGTGGTGTCCCTAGGCAACTGGCCAGGGTTTCTCCTGCCCAGCAGCCGCTTCTGACTCAGATGCCAGATCCAGCGGCGCGTGTGTCGCAGAGCGCGCCCTCCTCCCTCGTCCACTGTCATTCTACTCGTGCTTGTGCGCGTGTACAGTCAGCTTATGTCCTCCGGTGGTGCTATACACAGAGTGGCCACTGGAGGCTGTTTAAAAGAGCTAAACCTAGGAGGTGCAGTTCTGGGCAGCATGCCTTTGGAGTTCAGCTGGGGCAATCAGCCCAGAGCTCTCTAAGTGCACCAATCAAACCACAGATCCGAAGTGTACCAATCGGCACACTGATCTGAAGTGTACCAATCACAGTCACTGCCTCCCTGTCCAATCCAGCAGGGTTCAGTCCTATAAAGGGAACAAAGAGGGGATGGCAGCCGCTCAGACCATTTTATAACTAATCTGGGAGGTGCACGTTAGCAGGGCAATTAGTACACACAAGTCTTAAAGGAGCCACAGCACTCAACCCTGTCAGCTTGCAGGCCAGCCTATAATCTGTCTCTAAACTTGGTTAAAAACAGAGGACTCGGTCACACACATCTGCAGAAGTATGCTTAAGCTGCACCACTACGCCAAAGTGCCTCTGTGGGGTGCAGTCCTAACTCTAATCTCTGAGAGCCCATCTGGGACATACAGTGCAATAGATAAATTGGGAGCAGGCTTACCTGAGGTTGCCCTAAACCTCTCAAGTGCAAGCCATGGGGTGGAAGGGTCAAAGACCTTGCAATACAGCCTAGACCCCACACACCATGTGCTTGCACAAATTCAAAAGAAACAAAGGGGGGGTGGCAGCCGTTCAGACCATTTTATAACTAACCTGGGAGGTGCACGTTAGCAGGGCAATTAGTACACACAAGTCTTAAAGGAGCCACAGCACTCAACCCTGTTAGCTTGCAGGCCAGCCTATAATCTGTCTCTAAACTTGGTTAAAAACAGAGGACTCGGTCACACACATCTGCAGAAGTATGCTTAAGCTGCACCACTACGCCAAAGTGCCTCTGTGGGATGCAGTCCTAACTCTAATCTCTGAGAGCCCATCTGGGACATACAGTGCAATAGATAAATTGGGAGCAGGCTTACCTGAGGTTGCCCTAAACCTCTCAAGTGCAAGCCATGGGGTGGAAGGGTCAAAGACCTTGCAATACAGCCTAGACCCCACACACCATGTGCTTGCACAAATTCAAAAGAAACAAAGGGGGGGTGGCAGCCGCTCAGACCATTTTATAACTAACCTGGGAGGTGCACGTTAGCAGGGCAATTAGTACACACAAGTCTTAAAGGAGCCACAGCACTCAACCCTGTCAGGGTAATCCCTATAAAGGGATTACCACTTCAGTGTGTCAGTGCCTGTGATAGCGTTTAGCTGGCTTGTTATTGTTCCTGTGATTTCCTGTATATATCATTATCTCGACCACGTCTCCATCTCATCCCTTTGTACTGCGCAGCTCTCTGACCTCCCGGTGTGACCCCTGGCTTGACGTCTGACTTCGCTTGAATTCTACTGAGCACCCGAATTGCTTCCAGTATTACCTGTTTCCGAAGCACCCGAACTGTTTCCAGTACTTACCCGACATTGCCCAGTCTGGCCTCAACCCCTGTAAGCTCACATCCTTTGTGCTATTAAGTCCTGGGGGCAACCGTGTCCGGCGAGGCGTATAAAGCGTCCTGGCAAACGGGGGCTTGACTAAAGGTGAAGCTAGCAGCGGAGATTGGGGGTTGTGGGCTTACTCTGAAGGCGGGTGTCCCACGAGGCCTGACATATATGCTGATCAAACATAGTTAAAAGTGGCTTTTCATCTTTATTGCTCCTAGTTACTAGATGTCCACTAATTTCAGTTCCGGAAAGGGATCCCTACATAATGGCCCATGGAAAAGCAAAATCAAAATCCATATTCGGCAATTATGCCAGATTGCAAAAATATATATTTTCCAACTCTAGAGACCGGGTAATGCCAACAATAAGGAAGCAAAGAGCTCACCTGAAGCCTGCTCCATATGCTTCTTCTCCTGTTTTTGCCGGGTCCTGTTGATGCAGTAGCATGGCCCCAAATTTAGCCCCTCCTTTCAACCCCATTACTCCATGACCACCTTCAAATGTGGTTGCACAATCTCCCCTGTCCCTTAACACTCCTGTCATGAGCAAGCCTGGCAAGCCAGGCTGCTCACACTTGCTGAGCTTGTTCGCTTGTGCTTAGAGCCCCCAGAGGGGGAGGGTCTGGAGAATAATAAAAAGGAGGAAATCTAAGATTAAAAATATACAACAATATAGAGAAGGAAGTTTGCCTGAAAACTCACCTCTGTTCCCGGTCCAACGGCGCATGTGTGAGCAGCGACCGCATCCCCGCTATACCTTTAGCAGGATGCTTGCCCGCACCAGGCATTCGTGAATGGCCAGTACGGGCCGGCTCCCTGTTAGAGGATAGGGGGGATGCAGCCGCCAGTGCTCTCGAATCCGCTCACATTCATTGAGCTTCTGGATGAAGGGGCTAGAGCGGATCTTAATGTGCTGATTGGACGAGCGGCTGCGCTTGCTTTGTAGGACCCGGAAGAGATGAGTTTTTTCAGGTGACATGGGGGCTTTCACACAGCGATCGGGGTGCCCCGGCAGCAAGGACCAAAACCCAGGATAGTCAAAATCCTGAGTTTTGGTGCACTAAGTGGTGGCCTTTGGGGTGTGCAAGGGGTGCTGCTGTACAGAGTGCCTGACTGGGAGGGTGCTGGTGCCAATGCTTAGTTTCGCTAAATTACACTGCCCCTGCCAGGCACCGCACTATTGCACTTCAGCTGTCAGTGATATGCCAGCAATGCTCTGTGCAGCTGTGCAATCCGTCTCGAGTGGCAAGCGGAGACAGCAGCGTTTTAACTCAGCAGACAGAACCGAGGATCAACAGGCATTTTTGAAGAGTTAGGTTTATTATTCAAGGCTTTTAGCGGATGTCATGTCATAGGGCTGCTATGTACGCAAATGTGCTTTTTTGGGAGGGGGTTAAAGTAGACTAAAAACCAAAGTAAACTCATTGAATTTGTTCTAGCAGGCATCCTGATTTGTGATGCCCACAGTGTAAAAGCCTAAGGACTACCACAGTGTGAATATTATACAGTATGCATAAAAGACGTTGGTGACTGAGCCAATACTCAGCTAATCCATGCATTCCACTACAGCCATCAAGCCTAAGAGTCCGAAAAGATCAGACATGCTACATTTTGCGAGACTTCTATAAAGTCAGCAAAGTGGGACATTTTGGTGTCCACAATGTTTTCAGAGGGATAAAATGCCCGAAAGTGGTACTGTCCCAACAAAAGTGTTCCATCTGATCAACCTTGGCAAGTGCCGCCCAGTAATTAATATTATGCATGTACACTGTTCATGTTCTCCCTGCATAATACCAAAATATGTCTATTGTTATTTGTATTCAGAGATGTCAACTCACCTGAATTCTTCGAGTGTCACCCGTATTTAACCCCTAACACCTGGGTCCCCTGGCTAACAGCTTCAGTTTCCACACAGTTTCCACACAAAATGGGCTGCGGGAAGAAAAGGTTGCCCACCTTGCTTTGCCTTGCTCTGCGTTCTACTTCCTTTACTCTACTTTGCTCAGTCAGGCAGTACTGGCTGCATTTTCTCTCTCTTTTTTGGCCTGGCGGTTCGAGCACCAAGCAGCTGGTAAGCTCTCGTGTGGTGTCTGACTGGGGAGAGGCTGAGGCAGCCAGGAAGGTAAAGATCAAAGGACTGGGGGGTCGGTATGTTATACCACTAATGTTTATCTGTACACCACACAAATGAGCCAGCCAGCACAAGCTCAACAAAAGCACCTTATAAATGAGGCCGCACAAACCAACGTAAATCTTAAAATAATTAAATGTATTTAATATAAAAAAAGTACCAAAAAACTATACATACACACATACAACAAGACCATTTAAAAAACATATATGACAACGCCCTCTAGTGGCAATCCTTGTTATTGACTCTCAAACAAATTTATATGAATTGCCTGTCTGCTAGAAAATACATATGAAGACAACTATATAATATAATCAATTCATGAATAGTGTGCAATACTATAAATAATTAATAAAAATGTCTATATACAAAGAACTAGAAAAAAAATTATATATATAATTCCACACAGACAACATCTATATAAGTGTATATACCAAATACACTGGTAACCCAGTGTTAAACATAGAAAAAGGGAAAGTGCAATGTGCTGTAAGCTATCTATGCCAAAAGACTAACAGTGATCAAAAGTGCAATGTGCTATAAATTACCTGTGCTGAGAAAACCAATATGTGTAGTTGTCTCATGTGTAAATAATCCTTCTCTATGTACAATACCTAGTCCTGTGTAGTCATATATAAGTAAAAGAACAGGCATAAGTAAACATATCTCATATCACCATTATGGAAAGGAGCCTCAGGTGCCACCGAGGGGACGAGATCGGCATCTACGCGTTGCGTGGTCCCGCCCACTTCATCAGGATGCATCATCGCAACGCGTAGATGTCGATCTCGTCCCCTCGGTGGCCATAATGGTGGTATGAGATATGTTTACTTATGCCTGTTCTTTTACTTATATATGACTACACGGGACGTTGGTTTGTGCGGCCTCATTTATAAGGTGCTTTTGTTGAGCTTGTGCTGGCTGGCTCATTTGTGTGGTGTACTAATAAGGTGGTACGGTGTACCTGGGTGCCTTTGAGGCCTGCACCCCTGCATGCATTACTTCAGTTTTTCGTTGTTTCAAACTAATGTTTATCTGGATTACCACTCAGCTGCACCCAGCACTCACTCTGCAGAAGGTTATGGGCCCAGTGACTGAATAGCATCCCAGTGACCGAATGAAGCCAGAGAGAATGGATAAAGCCCAGTGACCAGATGTGGCCCAGTCAGAGCAAGGCCCAGAACGAGGGACAGCGCAGCCTTTGCGGAGATCAACATAAGGAAGCTTTCCACAGAGACATCTCCTGCATACAAGTAAGACTGCTCATATATATATATATATATATATATATATATATATATATATATATATATATAGTGGGAGAATGGCCAGCAGCTCAGAGATTAAACTGATGGCCAAACTGAACAATGACAATTATCAGGACTGGGACAGGAAAAATAGACAACTTTACAACCTTCTCTCTTTTATTACAGCAGTACTCAAACAAAACAAGCTTCCCTCTGGGAAGTATTAAAACAGTTAATGATGTCCTTAGTATAAAGTATCTTTTTGTGAGCCTTCAGAGCCAGGTGAAAACATTCACTCCCTTTTAGGAGAGAAAACTGCAATTCACTTGCATTGTCTACCTTGGGGTGATTCAACACCAAGTGAAAATTTACACATGGGATGATTCATAAATGCTTGATCAGGTCAGTGGAAGAAAAGAGTTTAATGCCATTTTCAATAAGTGTAGCTTTGGACTTAAAGCAAAAAAAACAAAGCTTAGTAAATTGCTCCCCCCCCCTCCCTGCAATCAGTGATTAAAGATATTTGTGAGGGCATAACACCATGTAGATATTGTGGTATAGCATGCAGATTCTGTGCTCCCGAACTGCACAAGAGCAGTCATCTTGCTATATACCTGACAGCTCTACTTTTGAAAAAATCATAAGGACATGTAAAGCCTGCTAAATGATAGACATGGCTCCTGATATTCAGCATGAAAGTAAGTAGAAAGCAGGCCAATTTAACGATTTGTCTGGATTATAACTTTTTTATCGTCGGGCACAATTACATTATTCCAAAGCTGCATTTAATGAAAATGGACACTAGATGGCAGCAGTGTCCCCAAGCTAAGCTATGCCAGCTGCCAAAAGAAAATGTCCTGTTAAGTCCTATTTTGTGCCACTAGTCTCCTGGAAGGCTCTGTTTATTAGGACTGTAGTCCCTCTCTCTCCTAACTGCATCACTGATTAGAGTTTATCTTTAATTGCTTATCTCTTCCCCAACTATTGTATTCTAAACACTTACAATACTTTTTCTCCTACAGGACAAGTGGACCACAAAACAAACATCTACATTAATGGTGTACTTCCCTTTCAGTCTCCTATACTCCCTTACAAGAGGATCCACCATTTCCTTGTTATAGTTTACTGGTCTCGTAAAGTGGACCTAAGCCCTACCTGACAGCTCTGTGGTCCGCAAGGTGATAAATTCAGTCGTTAAATTAAGTGACACCCCCCTAATTAGGAGATCCTATGGGTGCGTTCATAGCTTGAATCTAGTTAAAGTGGACCGATTACCATTTTTTTCACTGTCCAGGTTTGGGATGCTGGGATTGCATTGATTGCTATCCAGAATTGCGGTGACCCAGGGTCACTTAATTTGCTGGCCATGGAGTCCTTTAGACTACAGGACAGGCTATTTGGCTGATATGTCCACTTTAAGGATTCCCAATTTCTAATGTCACATATTCAACACATAATCACAATATGGTAAATACTATAAATCTCCTCATTTCCAAATCATTTTCAAATCACCTGCTGGCCTCTCAAGGAGGGTCATGCTAAAGAAAGGTTCATTTTAGGCATTCATGAAACCTGTGTCTTCACTCAACGCACAATTTATTATTTTTTAACAAATCTTTTAAAACAAATCCCCATTTTAGCTGTAATGTGTACCCTGAGGAAGTGACGGGAAGTATTGCCACGCAGGGTGTGGGTTCTGAGCAGGTGGGGTGCCGACCTGGACGTCAGAGATTGGTGATATCTATGTTCATTGTTTTCTCTCTACCCCCTGGTCCTCTTTTTCTGCCCGGAGAGGGCTGGGTATATTCTGCTATTTGGTTTATGTTGCTTTTTTATTTATTTATTGCATAGTACACTTTTTGGTAAGTGGTGGAGTTGGCATTGAACTTACATGTATCATATACATCAATTGTGAAACATTTATTGATGAATTACAGGTTCATTATGGGTATTAGAGCCATTATATATGGAATTGTAAGAATCAAATGTATATAAGACATTCATTGATGAATTGTTGAAATTTCAGTGGTGCATCTTTTTATTGGCCTTGGTCTGGAAGTTTTCAGGGAACTTCTTTTCTTTTCTGTGATTCTATTGGATGGTGTATTGGACCATGTATACCAAAATGGCTGAAACCATCCAGCTTTTTTCCTTTGTGTATCTGTGTCAATCTGGGATAGTAGGATAAAGGCAAATAGGTTGAATACAAGGTAATCACACTGTGGATGATTTTGGGGACCTGTGTTTTGTCGAGAGGTGTGGTTCTAGGTTGGACAAAAAGCATTCCATGCTGCTTTGGGAAGAGCCTTTCTTTCTTCCCCTCAAACGGAAACACTTCATGGACTTCACCCTTCTGCTTAAACTTGAAGGACCTGAATGATCATGGAACCAAGACCACTATACTAAGATTTTTTTTACAAACTACTGAGAACTGTATTTTGTAACCTTATATGTATTTTGGCTTTATTGCATCTTTTCCTCTCCCACCTTATAAAGTAACCTTCCAATTGTTCTCCCAAAACAAGTGCATGTGTCCTCAGAACTTACTGTTAAAAAGAAAAACATATTAGACAATGTGGTGTAAGGCCCCCTGGACAATCTGAGGATCTAGATAACCTGTTAATAGATGAAATCAGTGGAATGGCAGAGAAGGGGGACATTGTAATTACAGGTGACTTCAACATGCCTGATGTGGACTGGAATATCCCAAGTGCATCGACATGCAAGAGCAGGACTATATTAGAGGCACTTAATGGAGTGTCTCTAAAACAACTTGTGACATTGCCAACTAGAGGAGATAACATTCTGGACTTAGTTCTGACCAATGGGGATCTGGTGTCCGAGGTCAGGGTTGAAGAAAATCTGGGTTCCAGTGACCATCGATGCTTATGGTTCAGAATAAAAACAGACATTGTGCAATCACACACCAGAACCAAAGTGCTAGACTTTAGGAAGACAAACTTCAAGGAAATGGCGGAGTATGTAGAAAGAAAATTAGGTGAGTGGAACAGAGTAGCAGAAGTCAGTGCCCAGTGGTCACTATTAAAAATGGCCATCTTAAAGGCAACTAAGCAATATGTGAAACAAACTAGCAAGAATAAAAGGAAGAAGAAACCGTTATGGTTTACTAGGGAAGTCAGCACTATCATAAAAGATAAGAAGTCTGCCTATAAGAAGTATAAAGTAAGTGGAAGTGTAGCTGACAGAGAGGCGTATAAAATTAAACAGAGGGAAGCAAAACTGATTATAAGGACTGCTAAAGGGCAAAAAGAGGAAGAAATGGCCAAATCTATGAAGAGGGGAGATAAAACCTTTTTCCGATATATTGGTGACAGAAAGAAGAAAAACAATGCAGTCTCAAGAATTAGAAATAGGGAAAATAAATATATTGACGGAGATAAGGCTGTGGCTGACCATCTGAATAGCTACTTTTGTTCGGTATTTCCAGATAGTAGCAGGCATGGCCATAACACAGCATCCAGCTGGGAGGGCACAGCTCCGGAGTTTCTGGAGGCTGATGTCCTATCCGAGCTGGCACATCTAAAGGTAAGTAAGGCGATGGGTCCAGATGGAATCCACCCCAGAGTTCTAAGGGAACTTAGGTTTGTGATTGCAGCCCCTCTGACTGATTTACTTAACCATTCCCTTTCAACTGGTGAGGTTCCAGATGATTGGAGAATGGCCAATGTCGTACCAATCCATAAAAAGGGGGGTAGAGAAGAAGCCAGTAATTACAGGCCAGTTAGTTTAACATCTATAGTGGTCAAATTAATGGAAACACTCTTAAATAAACAGATAATTTCCCATCTAAAAATTAATGACCTATTGGACCCAAAACAGCACGGCTTTACTGAGGGCAGATCATGTCAGACCAATCTTATTGATTTCTTTGACAATGTCACTAAAGTGTTAGATGAAGGTGGTGCTGTGGATATCGCCTATCTGGATTTTAGCAAAGCCTTTGACACTGTACCACATAAGGAGCTCATAGATAAGTTATTGAAGGTAGGACTCAATCCCTGGATAGTTCAGTGGATTACCAGTTGGCTGAGGGATCGGTATCAGAGCGTTGTTGTAAATGGTGTGCAATCTGAACAAAGGCGAGTTACAAGTGGTGTGCTGCAGGGCTCTGTCCTGGGCCCCATTCTTTTTAATATATTTGTAAGTGACATAGGAGAAGGCTTGGTAGGAAAAGTTTGTCTGTTTGCTGATGATACAAAGGTTAGTAATAGGGTGGATATTCCTGGAGGTGTCTGCAACATGGAAAATGATTTAGCTTTACTGGATAGATGGTCAAAACTGTGGAAACTAGAGTTTAATGTCTCTAAATGTAAAATCATGCACTTGGGTAGAAGGAATCCCTGCTCTGAGTACCGTATGGGCAGCACTGTGTTAGCCAGGACCTCGGAGGAGAGAGATTTAGGGGTACTGATTATTGATAGCTGCAAGATGAGTGGACAGTGTAGCCAGGCAGTGGGAAAAGCAAGCAGGATGCTCGGCTGCATAGCTCGAGGCGTCACCAGTAGGAAGAGGGAGGTTGTGATGCCGCTGTATAGAGCCCTGGTAAGGCCACAGCTAGAATACTGTGTGCAGTTCTGGAGACCTTACCTGCAAAAAGACATTATTCAAATAGAACGGGTCCAAAGGCGGGCAACGAAAATGGTGGAAGGACTTAAACTTAAAACTTATCAGGAGAGACTTAAAGAACTTAATTTGTACAGTCTGGAGGAAAGAAGGGAGAGGGGGGACATGATTGAGACCTTTAAATATGTGAAAGGATTGAATAAGGTTCAGGAGGGAAGTGTTTTTAAGAAGAAACTTACTGATAGAACAAGGGGGCACAACCTGAAGCTAGTCAGGGGGAAGATCAGGAGCAATGTTAGAAAATATTATTTTACAGAAAGAGTAGTAGATGCTTGGAACAAACTTCCAGCAGAGGTAGTTGAAAAATCAACAGTCACTGAATTTAAACATGCCTGGGATAAGCACACATCTATCCTAAGATAAAGAGTACATACAGTATACACATAAGGGCAGACTAGATGGAGCGTATGGTCTCCTTCTGCTGTCAACCTTCTATGTTTCTATGTAATTTTAGAGGAATTTTAGCAAAATTACAACTAAGCAAAACAGATGGCCATTAGCTGCACAACGAATGGGGTCCCCCCATTTTTCCACTGAGGTAAAAGATTATTTGAAGAATTTTTAAATAAAAGCACTCTGACACTCTATGGCCTGCTATTTCCAAATTCAAATATGACTGGACTTCCTCTTAATTAAGTAGCATGGGGGGCATTCCAAATTGGAAATCCTTACTGTGCATCGGTGCTCTGTTAACCATGAAACATTAACCTGTTTTTGGATGCTTCCATGGCATGCTGTAGCCAGCCTATCAAGCTCACCGGGCTGGTGGGTGCACAGTTCCCTAGCCATGGACAACGGGTCATCCCAGTTCAGGATGCCCCTCCACCCACTGCATAGTTATGAGGAAGTTCAGGCATTTGAGCCTCAGCTTTGAATATTGCCTTATTGCAGGTACAGGTGATTTCTATTGCAAAAATGCATTTTCATGTGTGCTAAGTATAAAAGCTGGCTGGGAAGCAGGTCAAAATTCATTCCTGAAAGCATAGCTCAGGTAAGCATGGCCAGTGCCATGTGATGGGGTCCTGGTGCAGTGCCATGTGATGGGGTCCTGGTGCAAACATTATATGGGGCCCTCTCAAGAACCATGCAGTAAACTTTTTTCTGTCTTTTAACTTAGTTGGATGCAGCTAGGCAACTGAAGACTGAAACAACAGAGACAAATGGTGCTTCATTTATCTAAATGATGCCAAGTGAACACAAATATGATAAAGGTGGAGGTAGAGGAGCAACAATCATGGGGCCCTCTTGACCTTCTGGGCCCCAGTGCAGTTGCACCCCCTCCACCCAAGTATGGGGCAAAGGCAGTGACCATATAAAGCCATTCCATTTAATATTGCATTTTGATGTATTGGTGTGGTTGTAAATATGCATGGGAATCACTGGAGGGTATCAGAGCTAACAAGTGGTACGGGTAATGGGTACGGTAAGACGAAGAATAGTTTAAAGGTCTTTAAGTGTTGTAGATGGGATATGGTTGCATGGATATACACAGGGCCTTGGATACTATGGTCAAGTTGCAAGGTGGTATAGATCCTAAGTCCTAGGAAGGTACAGGTGCTACACAACATTGTATAGGCAACCCTGAGCTAACATGAGAGAAGATCACTTTCTGAAAAGGGGTGAATTTGGTTCTTCCACCCAATCAAAAGATCAGGGATGGGCTAGGTCAGGGCCGTATTTAGGGTTCATGCTGCCCTAGGCACTATTTGTGTTTCACCCCCCCCCCCCCCCCCCCCCAACCAAGTAGATGAGGTAAAGTGGGTTGAAGACCCAGTACAGTGGAGTACATGGGGGATGCGGCAGGTCAGCAAAGCTGGTGGAGACTGAAACAAAGTTGGCAGGGAAGCTAGGGGTGCTGATGCACAGTCCAAAACAATTGCATTAGTATGCACAGCATAGCGTTGATTGGACAAGAGCCCACATGTGGGAACGGCGGAAAGGTGAGTTGAGTGGGTAATCAGGGGGGTTTTACAGGGGTTTTTTAACCCACCCACATTCATCATTTACAGAAATCCAACAATTTTATTAAAAAATAGGTACTGATCACATTTGCTCACAGTGCTGCAAGCCCAATTGTTCTTACCTGATGCTTACTCCCTCAATAAAACCGAGATCCTGTGATTGCGATCATTGGGTCGATGTGGTGGCTAGCAGCCAATTATTATTCCATTTTACTAAGGGAGCAAGGATAAGGTAAGAAATGGGCCTACAATCGGGGAGAGGAATCAGCAAAGGGCAAACACCCCATCAACCCCTCACACCATAAGCCCCACACATCAGTTAACCCACAAACACACACCATTATCCCCAATCTTTTCCCCTCCACTACATGCAAACTATAACCCCACACCTAACCCTCACACCTGTTAAACTAGACCATAACCAGTTTTGTCCAGCCCTGTAGTCTAAAATCCCCCAGCGCCAGCCATTTACCTCTCCCACTTTCCATTCATCCCACAGCGCACATGCAGCCCATGATGGCATTCCTCTGGCTAAATGGCCAGAACTGGCCCGCACAGCAGGTGGTTCCAAACCTTCTATTTATAATAGATAGCCGGGTGACACATGCACCAGTAAAGGGGAGCCAAAACCCAGGCTTTGGTCTGTTTTAACCTTCCACACATACAGTTAAAGTGGAACAAAACCTGAGAATTTGACTTTCCCCCTTTTGTGCCATTCCCCAGGGCATCTCAAATTGGGATGCCATGCTGTGTGAACCCCCCCAAGGTGGCAGTATTCACTCACCTACACCTCCATCGGCACATGGCAGAGAAAGAGCAGCCATTCGGCAAACGACTCTCACTGACTTTAAAGGCTAGCACAAGTGGCCTCATCTCCAGCGGCGTGGGTGCTCCTGCCTCAGCGTATCTCTTTGAAAACAATGGGAGCCATTTGCCATATGACATCGTCACAGCAAACGGCTCTCATTGAACGAGAGTCCACACGTGCCACACCCAGAAAAGGCGAGTGATTACCGGGCACCTCGGGGGGATTCACACACTGGGCCAGAGGCTTCTTTTTGATTCCAGGGCTAGCCTGGCTGGGTTTTGTTTCACATAACATTAACCACACGCATTGTGAAAGCAAATAAAATACAGTTTTGGACAGCCAACTGCATCTTCAGGATGCCCCACTGTGTAAAACCTCCAGGGGTAGCCATGAGTCTTACCTTTCCATCGATCCCATAGTGCATGCGCAGCCAGAGGTGACATCTCCCTGGCTGAATGGCCACTGCAGGCAAGCAGAGCGGGATGTCCCTGGATCTCCATTATTTCAGAATAGATTGGCAGGCAACACAAAATATTCTGGATTACTGTAACCCGCACATGCCCCATGGGAGAGAGGTAAGAGTTTTGACGTTACCTGAGGTTTCACACACAGAAGAATCCTCAATCATGTTTACCAGCTTTTAATGCGGAACAAAACCCAGGAATTTGACTTTCCAGAGTTTTGTTACGTGTCCCGGAGGCATCTTGAATTGGGATGACCTCGCTGTGCATTACCCCCCAGTTCACCAGTAAAAACTCACCTTTCCATGCTCTAGTGGCGCATGCACAGGCTCTCAACCACTGAGAGCCACCTGCTTTAACTACGTCGTTTGGCAGGTGGCTCTCATTGACTTGAATGGGGAGCTATCTCGCACACACCCCTGGGAATGCAGGGGATGCTGCAGCGTGTGCTCCCAATCGCAATTAGAGCTGCCTGACAAATGACCTAGTCACGGCTCTCATTTAATGAGAGTCTGCGCATGCGCTGCTGGAGCTTGGAAAGGTGAGTTTTTACCAAAGCCCTGGGGGTTTCACACAATGGGGCATCCCGATTCAGGAAACCCAAGGAAAAAGTTAGCGAACGGAGATGGAATCTTGTAGATTCCAGGACTGCCGCTGGTGGGTTTTGTTCCGCTTTAAATTAGATCAAAAACCAGTGCGATTCCCTCCCCCAGGGCATCCAAAATCGGGATGTGTGAAACCCCCAAGGTCATACCATACACTTACCTTGTTACACGGTCCAGCGGCACAGGTGCAAGCCACAACCCTGCTATCCCTCTAGCAGGGCGCGTGCCTGTGCCAGGCATTTGTGAACGGCCGGCGCTGGCACACTCTCTGTTAGAAGGAAACGGGGGATTTGGCTGCCAGCCCGCTCAGAGCCACTGGCCTTAGACAGCGTGACGTCAGCGGCTCCGAGCGCTTTGATTGGACGAGCGCCCACGCCAAAGGAACGGGAAGAGGCGAGTTGCGCTTGGCATCTCTGATTGGGGTACCCTGGGGGAAAGGACCAAAACCTAGTATAGTCAAATCCTGGGTTTTGGTCCACTACCCAGAAATTTTCCACTTAAAGCAGAACAAGACACAACAGCGGCCAGCATCTTGTAGTTTTGTTCCGCTTTAAATGGACCAAAACCCAGGAATTTCACTATCCTGGGATTTGGTACCTTCTTAGGGGCATCCAGATTTGTGATGCCCCGCTCTATGAAACCCCCCCAGTTCTCTCAAAAACTTAACGTGGACCAAAACCCAGCTGGATCGGCCAGGAATCTAGAAGATTCCCGAGCCGATCCATTCCCTCCCCCCGGGGCATCCAAAATCGGGATTCCCCACTGTGTGATACCCCCAGGTCACCAGCTACACTTACCTTAATCCCGGTCCAACGGCTGCATCCCCGCTGTCCTTCTAGCAGGGCACGTGCCCGTCCGGCCATTTGTAAATGTCCAGCGCGGGCGCGCTCCCTGTTAGAGGGAAGCGCGAGATGCGACCACCAGGGTGCTCGGAGCCGCTGAGCTAAGACGTTGCTCAGACATGCATAGCTCAGCGTCTCAGAGCACGCTGATTGGACGAGTGGCCGCACATGTGCCCTAGGACCGAGGTGAGTTGATGCGGGAGATTTGGGTGTTTCACATAGTAGGGCACCCTGGGGGAGTCGACCAAAACCCAGGATAGTTAAAATCCTGGGTTTTGGTCCACTTTAACCTTCCTTCATCCCACTGCGCATGCACAAGCTCTTGTCCAATCAGCGATTTATGCAGTGCAATTTAATGCCCAGCATAAAGCACCATTTGTACAAGAGTTGTACCACAGGAGAGCGGCCACTTACCTGGTCTCCTGATGTGAGCTGCGGTGGACTGAACACCGTGCAGGACCACGCCCCCTGAACTCCCGCACTCCCGCAGACGACAGGTGGTAGCTGCAAACGGAGGCAGGGCGGGGGATGCGAGGGGGGGGCAAGGCGAGGAGTGGGGCGGGGTTGCGAAGGGGGGTAGGATGAGGAGTGGGGCGGATGTTGCGAGGGGGGGTAGGACGAGGAGTGGGGAGGATGTTGTGAGGGGGGTAGGACGAGGAGTGGGGCGGGGGTTGTGAGGGGGGTAGGATGAGGAGTGGGGCGGGTGTTTTGAAGGGGGGCCGGGCGAGGAGTGGGGCGGGGGTTGCGAGGGGGGGTAGGATGAGGAGTGGGGCGGGGGTTGTGAGGGGGGGTAGGACGAGGAGTGGGGCGGATGTTGTGAGGGGGGTAGGACGAGGAGTGGGGCGGGGGTTGTGAGGGGGGTAGGATGAGGAGTGGGGCGGATGTTTTGAAGGGGGGCCGGGCGAGGAGTGGGGCGGGGGTTGCGAGGGGGGTAGGACGAGGAGTGGGGTGGATGTTGTGAGGGGGGGTAGGACGAGGAGTGGGGTGGGGGTTGCGAGGGGGGTAGGACGAGGAGTGGGGCGGATGTTGTGAGGGGGGGCAGGGCGAGGAGTGGGGCGGGCGTTGCGAGGGGGGTAGGACGAGGAGTGGGGTGGATGTTGTGAGGGGGGTAGGACAAGGAGTGGGGCGGGGGTTGTGAGGGGGTAGTACGAGGAGTGGGGCGGATGTTGCGCGGGGGGAGGGGGGACGAGGAGTGGGGCGGGGGTTGCGAGGGGGGGGATGAGGAGTGGAGTGGGGGTTGCGAGGGGGGGAGGACGAGGAGTGGGGCTGATGTTGCGAGGGGGGAGGACGAGGAGTGGGGCGGGGGTTGCGAGGGGGGGAGGATGAGGAGTGGAGCGGGGGTTGCGAGGGGGGAGGACGAGGAGTGGGACGGATGTTGCGAGGGGGGGAGGACGAGGAGTGGGGCGGGGGTTTACGAGGGGGGGAGGACGAGGAGTAGGGCAGGGGTTGCGAGGGGGAGGACGAGAAGTGGGGCGGGGCAAGTTTTTTTTTTTACAATTATTCCTATCTTTGCCCTGAGCCCGCCCCTGTGTGGAAGCTCCGCCCTAGGCACGTGCCTACGCGTGCTTAGTGGCAAATACGGCCCTGGGCTAGGTTGTAGAAGGGATGGGTGGGGGGTATTGAGACCCCAAGCAGAGATGTGCTGAATACTGATGGATTTTAATAAGTCTATATCAATTTGCAACAATACTTTACACCACAATAGGATCAATTCAGCACAGTCATTTTTATAATCAAGTTATTTGGAGAGAGAACGCTTTTCCACTGATTTTTTTTCTTCAGTGCAATTCAGTTTAATTTTAGCTTTGCAAATGTTTACATCATTCACCCAGCTAAATATGGTACTGAATTACACTGTGGAAAAGGAGTAATATCAATCAAGAGAAAAAGTGTTTCTCTCGAAATAACATAAAAAAATACTCTGAATCAACTGGTATGTATGTTATCCTTATACCAATTTCTGGTACTACGTTTGAGTATTAAAGTGGACCAAAACTAGGATTTTGACTATCCTTGATTTTCGTCTAAGGCAAGCGCATCTTGCTCCGGGGTGGGTTTTGGTCCACTTTAAGGTACAAATTGTTTTGCTGTCAATGTGTGTGGAAATTGGGGTTAAGGTACCACCTTGACAGTTTAGCTGTATGGAACCTAGAACTTCTTTGCTTAAAGTGGACCAACACCCACGGGTGATCGGCCCGGGAATCTATAAGATTCCCGGGCCGATCACCTCCCTGCCCGCGGGACATCCGAGATCGGGATGTCCCGTGGGGTGAAACCCCCCCAAACACCCCAAACTCCTTACCTTATCTTCGGCGGTGGCCGGCCGCCGCCGCCGCCTCCCTCGCGCCCCTCTAGGCGTGCGCGCGTCAAGAGGGACGCGCGGGAGGCGGCGGCGGAGGAGCCGCTTGTCCGCGGCTTGTCCGTCGGCGCTGGGAGCGGGGAGAGGTGAGTTTTTCGGGGGGTTCGGGGGGGTTTCACACAGCGGGGCACCCCGATCGGGGGTGCCCCACCGAAGTGGACCAAGACCCAGGATAGTCAAAATCCTGGGTGTTGGTCCACTTTAACTGAATTGGAAACATGTTTTATCAAGAACTTCTGTCAGACAGTGCCACAGCTGTGCAAATTAGAGTAGTAAAAAATACAACAAAATATTTTTGTTTTTTCACACTTGTTGCAGCACTCTCAGAAGCACATTTACTGAAACAATAGCAGTGCAGCAACATGCTGAAAAATGTATAAATCATTTTTTGCACTACTCTAATTTGCACTGAAATTGTGTGGCTGAAGTGCTTGATAAATCAGGCCCCCCAAGTAATTCCGAGTCGGAACAGCAACACATATGAAAACCTACAAAGGACCTACTAGCGCAGTCTGTCATAGGGCACTAAGCATTCCTAAATTCAGGCTTCCGTAAAGGGCTTATAACAACCTTTTAAAGAAGCGCTAGTGCCATGTAGTGCCAAATGGATGTCAGGTCCCAGTAAAAAAGGTTTAGTTATCAAGTCAGAAAATCCAGAGCGCCTCTGATAGTGCCAGGTAGCGTTCCCTACAGTGCCAGATAAGACCAGGCGCTGACCCTGCACTGTGTGGCCTTATCGCATACATTTCAATGGGCTGGGATGGTTATTATTTTTTTTTGGCACTTTTGTTTAATTTTTTGGGGGCCGATGCATATGCCACGGGATCCCTGGGCTGTTTGGAATTGATTTTGTATGCATTTTTGACACCCTGCAAACTTGTGATTTGGGCAATGAAAATCCTGTGTCATGCCTTTCAAAAGGAACATTAGACCTTTTCTGATGTTCCACTCTAAACATTCCTCCCCCTCACTGCCTTTTGGATGTCAGCGTTATCTAACCTTACCTTTCGCTGTCTTCTCTTTAAAAGTCCCATGCCGCTCCTCAGATATCGCGCTTAGGCCCTTATTTAACAAGGGATAGCGGCAGGTAGCGACTGGTGAGCGAACGGTAATGACGGGCCCTGCCACGAGAACGCCGGCTCCCCACCACAATCACACATTTATCAAGCCAATCCTGCTTAGCGACTGAGAGAGCGCCAGATAGCGAATCATTCATCATTATTCCAGCCTCACCCCACAACGCCAGCGTCTGACCTTGAACAGCGGTTTAAACATGTATTTCACAGCGTGAGAATTTTTTGAGCGTGATTTGTTAATGAATATGGTGGGAGCCATTCGCTATGGCCATTCGCTATCATGCGCTCCCATACAGCGCGGAACCTGTCAAATAGCGAATCATCACCCAATATTCAACATTACTGCACACCGACTGAGTCGCTATCAACAACCGAACAACGGCCAAGCACAGCGACTACTAGCGGGCGCTGTGAAAATACCGCTACAGTCGCTCAACTGTCGCTACCTGGAGCTATTAATAAATCAGCCTCTTAGTCTTATTGCGTATACACATAGTGGAGATCTGAGGATCGGCGCTCTGCATGCTGGGATTCCAAAATGGTGCTGCCCGACGGAGGATGGCGGGAAGTGGAGGGATGCCGAGCGCCGATGCGCCTGGAGACGTAAGTTTAAATGTATCTTTTTCACAACCAGGGGGACAGGGGGGACAGGCAAGCCAGGTCTGGGGAGTTTATATTAACTCTCCATGACCTTGAATGTTCCTCTATTCACGTGTCCCCAATGCAATTCCAGGTGTTTTTTTTTGGGGGGGGGGGGGGCTGCTGCCATCCCCCTAAAAATAAAAAACGGGGATTGCAACAGGCGCAGTGTGCCTGGAATCCCCTTTTTACAGTCCCATAGCTCTGGGAGCTAAACTAAGGCAGGGCGCTGCCTGTCTCCAGGCGGCTCTGCAGAGCGGATGCAGAGAACATCTCGCATAATAAGCTCATCTAGCGCCTGCCGGAAAAATGATTAAATAAGGCTGCCTGTCTACATTAAAACAATTTACCAGTATGATTTTCTTTTCTGGGTCAGCTATCAAGCTGGGGGTTGTCTCAAATTCCATTCCCCAATTCAGAGAAGACTTCAGCCTTTGGTAACTCCCTTTTTAGATAAGCAATGGGGCAAAGTTTGTACATTATTTTCAGTAAAATGCCAATATTTTGAACGTAATTCAGTGGCACTGAAATAAACAATGATATATATGCTTTGCTCACATACTGTAATGGCTGTTTATAACAAATCCGCATAGAAAATATAATGCTAGAAATTTATTAGGAAGATTTCAACATTAATTTACTTGTCAAATGGCAACCTTTAATAATACATTTCTGCATGCACCACATGCAAATGTGTTCTATATTCTGAGTTGAAGAACATTCTGTATATGTTAAAGTCTATTAATGAAAGTGTTGAGCAATACAGATGTATATCAATGCCCTGACATTTCAATTTACTCAAAATGTGTGCTCAGTCATTTCTTATTTTAAACGTTTCAAGTAATGGATCACCTATCTGCTCTGTCTACAGTATTAAATACATTATTGCTATATCTGGCTTAATTTTAAAAATACACCAACCATTTCACATTTTAAAGCCTTTTAGCAGGAGTGCTTTTTGATATATATTTAAAAATATATTTTTTACTATCAAAGCTTTTTTATTCAAGACATAAAAACCTTATTCACATACTGTCCTTAAGCTGGAACTATTTTTCACAAAATGGTTGTTGTTCCCTGCGAAAGGGGGCACTCCAATTGCCAATGCCCCTCAGTGCATTAACTGCCGGTAAACTGAGAAATCTTACACTTTTCCTCTGTCCCCTGGTGAAATCAAGTCCTGTGATTGGCTTGTGATGGTCACGGGGTCTGCAGGCCTCTTCCACATATCAGGCGGCTGGCGATCATGTGACGGCAGTGCCCAATCATGGGACAGATCTCACTGGGGAGAGAGGAGAAAAGTAAGATTTCTCGGTTTACTGGGGGTCAATGCACAGGTAGGCACTGCCAATCAGGATGCTCCCCCACACATGGAACAAAACGTATTTTGTGAAAAAAAGTGTGTTGTTCCAGTTTAATTACTTTGTCTGAAATCTAAGGGTCTTATTTATGATATGTGCCTTTTAGCATAATTTTTGTGGCTATAGTGCCAGCTTCGAAGTGCCAGCATTGGCGCTAGCAGTCGCCGTGCGGAATGCTATTAATTAGCTTTGATTGTTGCACTTAAGTGTTGGCCGGCCTATGTCAGCACTTGTTGGACCCACCAGTCCCGTGTTTCAATTATTAAAAAGACACAATGCAAGTTCTGTACAAATAAATGTGTTAAATATTAATTATAAGCATAAAAACTTCAATCCAGTTCTGGCCATTGTGCTCTATGGGATCTTGAGCTACAGAGCCATGTTTTATCTGGCACTGCTTTAACCAGAGCGCCCAGCGCTGCATCTATTTCAACACTAGCACTAAATAAGGTGCTAGCCAGTGGCCCCGTCGGTGCTATGTTTTTTTTTAATCCCATGCTAAGTGGCATTGATGCTCTAAAATTACAGTTATGGAGCCCCCCTGCACTGGTTGCATGGAGATGCATGCAGGACCCACTCTACAAAAGAGCATCTGCACACGCTGTAGCCATTACACCCCACACAAGCTTTTCAATGCTAAATAGTGACCCCCTTCTAAATGGCACCACCAATTACCCTGGTAGGGCCCCCCCTTACCCAAGCACCCTGGACGAACCCCTCCCCCACAAGGCACTCCTCTACACCCATATATTACAACCAGCACAGAGCTAGGTGTGAGTATAGATTAAGTCCTCTTTAGGGTGAATCCATTAGAAGTCCATCTTCAACCTGTGCTTAAATACTCAAAAGTATTGTGATCCCACCACCACATATATGCTGTTACCAAAGATATGGCTTTAAAATGCGTTGAATAAATCAAGTATTTCAAATGTTGCCCACTCATAGGGTAATCGCCCTATGTACCACTAATGTACCACCTCGGTCTGGGATCCAGCTCTATACCAATTCACAGGGCAGGAGGGACTGGCAAGTCACTTGCCACAAGTGGGTGACTTGCCAACCCCCCCCCCCCCACCCCATTATCTGCATCCCCCAAAGAAGAGCCTCTTTCAGGGCTGGGGGCAAACCTGAAAAAAATTCAAATCAGTAATTTCATGTTAAAGCTCAAACTCTACTGAAGAAACCAGTATATTTAATTTTCCTGGAAATCTATGGAAATTCCAGCAAAAATCAGTTAAACATGCATTTCATACATGTCCACTGGCTAACAGTGATTGGTAATTTTGTTATTCAGTTTTTTCTAATTTGAGAAAGCAATGTTTATTTCTTAGATCACCTCTTTCCACTACCAAGTGCGGGATTACACATAACACATACATGTCACAGCACAAAAGAGCACAAAAGCCTCTTTGAAGCGTGTGTCATGTTGCAGAAATGGGATTTGGTTCAATTATTGATGTCCCCACTATCCTACATAGGAAACTGTTTTGAAGGCTAGTTTCATCCACAGTTGAATCCACATTTTGTTAAGAAAATGCGAATAAAACATATTAAAGTAGCTGTAAAGCATCACGGCATGGTCCTGGGGTCTAAAAGACTCCGGGGCCACCCACTAGCCTGCTCCTGGGGCATCCAAAATCGTAGAGAAGAGCATCTAGCCATTCATTCAGCTTTCTTAGCTATTCATTAATATGCACCTCTAACAAAGCTGATTGAAGGAGAGACTACACATGTGCATCAGGATTGCCGGCAAGGTAAGTATACCGGCTAACCCGGGCGCCCTGGGGGATTTTACACAGTGGGGCATCCTAATTCAGGAGAATTCCAGGCTGGCCGCTGGAGGGTTTTGTTCCGCTGAGGGGGTTTGCTAAATGCACCACTTGTCCACTTTGTCAAACACAACGATGTTCTGTAACTGTAATGTAGAAACGCCGACCAGTGCCTGTTATATACAGTGCCAAACTTTTCAAAAATTTAGGGCATAAGGGTACAACAGGCACTGACACGTGCCAGCCAATACCTAGTGCTCAATCCAAGCTGATTATTTAACATCGGCTTTGTGACTTGGAGCACCATTCTATACAAAGAGCAGTGCCAAAATAGTAATAGATGTTGCTAATCCTAAAATGACGTATGCCCACTAAATAGTGCACTTCTTAAATAAGGTCCCTAATTTCACCCCGTGCCCCACTTCATCTAAATCCTTCTCTGGTGTCGGGTGGATTGCTGTTTGGATAAAAGGGGATGGAATTGTTAGTCATGATAATGATACAGCATGGTCTGTGATAAAAAAAAACAAGGGATTTATGCTATACTGAAAAGATGTCTATGGCTTCAGGTTGGAAAGTGGTACAGTTAAGAAAAACTGTGGGTCCATCTGTGGTACAAATGGAGAGTGGCTGCTGGTCAATTTGTGGTAAAGATCAGGGGCTAATGGGCAGGTTGCAGACCATATAAGAAGAGTTGCCATGGTGCAGATGAGAGAGAGGGGCGCCGTCCCCTTAAGGAGAGGCGTCCTATGACCTGAGCTCCAATCAGAGCCAGGGGTCAGTTGGGTTAATGGGGTGTCCGGATGGAAGGGACGAGGGGAGGCTATATAGGGAACTGGTGTCCCTGCCTCCCCCTCTTTATCTGATACCGGTCCAGCACCATGAATAGTGCCCTAGTGGAATCCTGGCGGGTGGCTGAGCCAACCATCCCCCGCCCATCCCATCTCAGTCATAAGGGCATAGCTCTAGGGGGAAGGGGGGCCAAAGTGCCGCTCGCTGCTGAGTGGCGAGAATCGCTGACGGCGGGGCAGTTACCGCCGACCCAAGTGAAGGAGCTCCTTACACCATGTACAGCGCTCAGGGAGCTTCGTGCATTAGCCCGCAGGCCAGTTCCCCTACCCTTATGGCCCCGCTCATCTCTGGAGGGACACTTCAAGCTGTTCCCACACAGGTTTGGGGGGTCCCAGCAATCATATGGAGTGCTCCCAGGGCACATTTGCTGCAAATCCCCGCCTCCACTTTTACCCATGCAAATTGTTGGCCCCCACCTCCCACTCTTTCCAGTTTTTCCCTGGTCCCACCAGGTTCCATCCCCCCTGGCCCGCTCCATTTCACCCCCCACCAGCAGGCTTGGCCCTATACCATCCCACATGTACTGCCAGCCAGTGGGCTTGAGCGCTCTTCAGTCACCTCTTAGGGGATGCCCCTAGCTATGCCCCAGTCTTCTCTAACCTGGGCCAGGCTCCTTCCAGGTCCGGTTTACCATGGCAGTGCATGGGCTTCTCCTCTGCTTTTTAGAGGTGGTATCAAGTCAGGAATTGTCACAGTTGGGGGTCGTGGTCTCTGGTCATCTGGTAGTTCTGATGGAGGTTGCCCTGCCCTGTTGAGCGGATCAGTGACAGCATCCAGAGTAGCCGGGTCAGGATCCTCTATGGCAATGGAACATGCAGTGGCATCAGGAAATCTTTTGATAATCGTGACATTGGGACAAGCGGACATAAGAGTTTGGGATATCGATCGTCCTGGTGGCAAAAGCGATAAGCCTGTGCATCTTCAAGGTGAGCCTCAGCAGAGTGGTCCGTACGGAGAGGGTGGTATCCTGAGTTTCATTTCAGGGATAAAAGAGTTGCTGGCTAGATTGGAATCCACAGACACGGGGGGGGGGGGGGGGGCTGTGGGACCAAGGGCGGTCTGGAAACCCGTTGCAACATTGGTAGAGGCGTCGGCTGGGTCAATGGTAAGGGGCACTCTAATGTCAGAAATGTAGGGTTGATGGGGGCGGGGAGTCGAGCATAGGGGAGGATCCCAGTAAGGAGAAAGAGAAGCAGTTGGAAAAGCACACTCCTATCTCGCGAAGGGGCACTTGCGTGTGTGTTTTGAGAGGCCATTAGGGGCCCATCACAAGCTGAATGTTAAGGAGGAAATATGTCAGCAGGAGTATGTGGATATTTTTTACACTGCTGCTATCGGAGCATTTTGGGGTTGAGAGGTGGGAAAAAGGTAAAAAAAATCGGAAGGAAGAGGATGAGGGTGGTAGGCCGGGGTGGTAGAATCATCAAATGGAGGTTTGTGCTGAGCCTTCAATGACTTTCAATGTAAATATGTTGCATCATGCCATTTCAGACATGAATGTTCGGGATGCAGTGGGTGTCATCCAGTTGGGTGTTGTTTTAAGAAGTAAAGGTGCTTTGCCAGGAGAAATCAGGAAGGGGCTGCTAAAAGGGATAACACCAGTGAAAGGAGAGGTGATACACCCCTGGTTAAATAATTATCCTGATCGGTTTGCTGCAAAGTTGCTGACGGAAGGCTTCGAGGTAGGTTTTACGATTCCCTGCCAGGTATATCCAGAGGTAAGTTTCTTGAAGAATTTGAAGTTGTCTCGCCTTCATCTGGAGAGTGCGGGAAAAGTTAGGTAAGGAGGTGTCTCTGGGTGGGATGTTGGGGCCTTTTTCAGAGCTGCCTTTAAAGAGATTAGTGGTGTGCCCATTAAGGGTAGTACTGAAGAAGGAGCCATTTGATAAACCACCTGTCTTTTCGAAAAGGAGACTCGGCCCATGATGGCATTGATAATAAATTTCTTCGGTTACTTACACCTCCTTTACTTTCGCATTGGCATTGGTCAGGGAGGCAGGAACATGGATGTTGATGGGGAAAACAAACACTGAGTCAGCTTTTAAGATGTTACTGTTATGAAGCTTTTATTTGTTGGGATGTTTTTTTGAAGGAGAATATTTTGATGACTGTTTGATATTGTGTTCTTATTTTGAAACCTTCAGTTAATTTCTGGAATGGGCGGTGAAGAAGCAGGTGGGCATTGTGAGTGTCACGTATTATCTTGATGATTTTCTGTGCATCGAGCCGGCTGGCACCAGACTTTGCAAAGTGGTTCTGGAAACCATGCCAGAATATTTCAGAAGTTTGCGGCTCCTGTTGTGCATGACAAGATGGAAGGTCCAGCGACCGTAATAAAGTTCTTGGGGATAGAGATTAACACTGTAGACAAGGTTTGCAGGCTGTCATTGGATAAAGTGGAGGATTTATGGGTCGGATTAAGTTAGGCATGCGGATGATTAAATTACAGCAGTTACAACCGTTACTCGGCAAACAGCATTTTGCGGTTGTTATCAATGCTGGGAGTGTGGGGGCCTCATCATTTTGTGCTGTTGACGTCAGCGTTAAAAGAGGATATCCATTTGATTGAGGTGGGCACAGACATGTTTAATGTCTTGGCGCAGGAGAGGATAGAATTGACAGTCTAGCAGTGGCAGGGTGGATGGCGATGGGGTATCAATGGCACCCAGCTGTGGGTGTGAGAGGTGGCAGTTAGCGGAAAGATTCAATGTGGCGAGGCGGCTGTTTCAGCTGAAATTAGTCAGGAGTGCCAGCGGGGTGGTGAGGTACAGGAGGATGGCTAAAACTATGGGGGTAGCCATGGCTATGGTGATTGTTGCACCTGGGCTCCGTGCCAAAAGATCGGTGGAGCATATTGGCTTCCACCCAGGTTGGTGCGGGTAGAAATTTTTTGGCATGATTTAAGAGGGAAAGGGGGTGGCATTTGTGGGGGATTGCATAGATTACATGGGGCGCTAGTTCAATCATGACTGTACAGTAAATCATTGTCTAACAAGGGGATGGCATATTGATGATGAGAGTGTAACATCCATAACTGGTTGGTAAACAAGTACAGGAAGTGGGTGGGCAAGATGGCACAAAGTTTATGTTATTTATCAAAAGCAAATTTCGTTCTCCTGTATTACATATTTTATAGGTCTAAAAAAATGTCAGCAAAATAACCTTCACTGCTAACATCATTAAATACAATTTGTACTTTAAGTAGCATGTCCTTTGAATATTGCCACGCTATATTATGGTTAATAAGACTGTTTTTTCTTGCTGGACTAAATACTAAGATTTGCTATTTCCTGAAGATAAAACCATTTAATTTGTAATTAACTTTGCACTAGAGCAAAATAAAATATGTTTATAGGTGAGAAAAGGGTTTAATATAATGAAGTATGAAACAGCATGGCACAGTAATTTAATTATTTCCGCAGAACATGTACACATTGATAAATGGAGAATTAGTTATTGCTAAAAATGCCCAGTTCCCCTTAAAACTACATGTACCCAAAATCAATGTTGTGCAGCTGCTGAAGTGTTGTTCCTTATTATAAAATGGGCAATATGCCCGGTACATGCACTTGATATTTACTGGATGGTGGAGATCTCTCCCTATCAGTGTATCCCACATAAGTGATTAGAATGCTCTTTAGAGCCCTGTTGGGGGGGGGGGGAGCGAAAAAATGAAGCATTAGGCATTAACAAACAGTTAAGGCAGACCTACAACACATCAACTTGCAGCGGCATCGCCCACCCAATGGGCATTCTGACAGAAAGCTGCAGAGATGAACGGTAAGTAAATCTGCCCAATTTTGGACATTTCAACTAAAGTTTAAGCATACAGATTTCCTAACCTTAGGCCTGGTTTGAAGTATTTGGTAATTTATCTTTGGAAATTCACTGTTCTGCCCCAATCACTGGGAGTTCAGATGGAACCATCACCCCATTCTAGTAATGCCTGTAGAATCTGACCCTCTGATAATTCTGCACATACATGGCAGCCCCATTTCCAGGGGCTTACACCAATACCAGCAAATTATCCACTTGCCCACCTCCCCCTGATCATTCTGTTATATGGAAACAAATATCACAGCTTCCTTCAAGCAATAGCATTATGATATGGCTTGTTCCCCCTTATTTGATTCAATACAATGAAATAACGTTTAGTAATATACAATACAACTTTTTTGTTATTTTTAGATTGGAGTTCACTTTCCTGACCTTATCCAGCACTGGTTATAAGCCTGAATAATTAAAGGTTCTTCCAGTAGGCCAAGCCCCTTGTCACATAAGACATTGCCTGGCTGGATCTAGTGCAGGGTCGCCTGCTATTAAATAATCAGGACAACTAGGCACATTGTTCTTGGGATAAGTAAAGCCAAAGTGAAGCAGTGTACACTAGTCTGTATGGCAGCTGTAGTCATGCCCTATGTATTTTTTTGTACCAGAACATCTTACAGGGAGTTTGTAAGCAGGGGCAGACTGGGGCCAAAAATCACCCTGGGAATTCACAGGCCCTCACCAGCCCACCAACAACTCATGAGCTTCTTATTCACAACCACAAGCAGAGGTCGCACTACATATTTTCTAGTAAAATAGTCCTCCCCGCCTCTTGAAGGAGTATTTTTATCCATGAAGGAGTACATCATTTGCAATAATTAATGTGAACATGATAGAGGCATACATGATGTTAAATACTGGCTATGTAATGCAAGGGAACATTCGTATAGTGTCTAGCAATGCTTTGAAACCCCCAAGATTGCCCGGTATACTTACATCCCCACTATACCTCTGAGGCACTTACCCACACCAGGCATTTCTAAAAGGCTTTTTCTGGTACACTTTTTGTTTAGAAATTCTAGCCCACCTGACCTGACCTGAGTAAAGAATACAATCTCGGGAATTGCACAGACAAAGGTATGCCAAATAAGTATGCCCCAGAGACTGGGAATCAGCTGTATCTGAAGTTCCTGATTAAACTGGACCTTCAGCCTAATTTAATGAAAAGTCCAAAGCCTTAAAAAACTATTCCCCAGCATCTAAAATTAATATATTTTATGTTTTAGTCACTTACTTGATAATTCTTTCACCTACTGGGCTGCAACTCTGTTCAGGACTCTAGGATACGGGCGCCGCCATCTTGACTCAGAAGCATCACATACTGAGGAGAGGGGAGCGGGATAAAGTACAGGGGGTGGGGTTATAGCTGTGCTTTGGTCTGACAGAGCAGCGCTCGGGGTCAGGGAAAGGACAGTAATCCCAGAATGCAGATTAAGACATTCAGAAGACACTTCCTGTTTGCAGGCTGTCTGATGCTCCATGAGCCACCATCTTTGATATGTAAAGGCTCATAAAATGCAGCAGATGCAGGTAGGATGATTTTTAATGTGAGCAATCTGCATGTACAGGGTGTGAGAAATATATAAGATATGCTCTTATTCAGGGTGAAGGTCCGCTTTAAAGTGGACCAACACCCAAGATTTTGACCTTGGGTTTTGGTCCACTTCGGTGGGGCACCCCGATCGGGGGTGCACCGCTGTGTGAAACCCCCCAGAAACCCCCTAAAACTCACCTCACCCCGCTCCCACGTGACCGCTGCAGCCAATCCCTGCCGGCGGACAAGCGAGAGGCAGCGCCAGACAAGCAGAGCCGCTTCCCGCGCGTCCCTCTTACAGGGAGCGCACCCGCGCCGGCCATTCACAAACGGCCTGCGCGGGAGCGCGCCCTGCTAGAGGGACGCGCAGGAGGCGGCGGCGGCGGATGCGCATGCACCGCTGGAACGTGGAAAACGTAGGATTGTGGGCTTCCTGGGGGGAAAATCTCGATTTCAGATGCCCCGCGGGGAGGGATCTGATCGGTCCGGGAATCTAATATCCCCCCTGGGTGTTGGTCCGCTTTAAAAAGGGTTCGAATTTCCTT
The DNA here is from genome assembly GCA_027917425.1 of Gastrophryne carolinensis. NCBI lineage: Eukaryota > Metazoa > Chordata > Amphibia > Anura > Microhylidae > Gastrophryne > Gastrophryne carolinensis. The sequence continues at coordinate 311,317,725 of CM051237.1, forward strand.
AAAGTGGACCAACACCCACGGGTGATCGGCCCGGGAATCTATAAGATTCCCGGGCCGATCACCCCCCACCCCGCGGGACATCCGAGATCGGGATGCCCGCGGGGTGTAACCCCCCCAAAACCCCCGAAAAACCTTACCTGATCTAAGCGGCTGCCGCCGCCGCCGCCTCCCTCGCGCCCCTGTAGCCGTGCGCGCGCCCGCGCCGGCCGTCTGCGAATGGCCGACGCGGGCGCGCGCGCGCGTCAAAAGGGACGCGCGGGAGGCGGCGGCGGCGGCAGCCGCTTAGACGTTCCTGGACCAGGCTTGTACGTCGGCGCTGGGAGCGGAAAGAGGTGAGTTTTTCGGGGGGTTAGGGGGGGTTTCACACAGCGGGGCACCCCGATCGGGGGTGCCCCACCGAAGTGGACCAAGACCCAGGATAGTCAAAATCCTGGGTGTTGGTCCACTTTAATTACCTATGTATGCATCCCAAATTGCAGTACTAAAGAGCTGCACCACCACAGTTATTCAGAAAACACACAGGTGTGCAAGGTCACTACAAGCTAAACTCAAAATAAAACAGGACAAATTGCTGACCCCAAAGAGACTGCACCATTCTACTTTCACCCTCTTGGGAGTGGCGTGGTAGCCACTCGTGAAGTGAGTGCTGCTGGTCTGAGGTCCCCTCTTGGTAATGTATTGCTGAACATTGCTTGATTATTTCTGGTTCATTTTCTCTATTTTATTCATTGTTGTTGCACATATTTATATTTATAGGCTCCTTAAAGATATTAATGAGATTAATAGGAGAGATATTAATGGGAGGTATTTATGATAGCATTTGGCACATCACACTTTATTCCTTTGTTCGGAGTTTGCAGTTTGACAATTTTGTGGTTTGCACATAACATATATATGTCTACATGATTTCTGATTGATTGTTATGATTATTTTTTGCTCTATTGATTTTGGGACGTCTGCTTCATGGTATTAATTATTATTCACCAGTAGAGGGTGCCCTCATTCTGGTTTTGGATTTTAAGTGTGCATTGGTGTATGTGTTGTTTTTAAAGAATAAGTATATTTTACATTAAAGTGGTGCAGTCTCATTGGGTCAGTTTTTTTTCCTCATTCCAAATTGTTACTCATTCCAAATTGGGATGCCCCTGGGATGAAGACATCAGCCTCACTGAGATTCTAAACTCCAAGGACGTTGCAAATCTTCTTTAAAGAGTAAAAACACAAAGGAATTTCACTTTTTCACATGTTGTTGCTCTGTGTGGTGGCATGCCACAGTGTGTATCCCCCCAGGTTGCCACCATACCCTCACCTTCCTTTTGCCCCCATGATTTGGGTGCGAGCAACTGCGCTGACTGGCTGAGATTTCATTTGGCTCCCTATGGCTCAGCTGACGGCTAAGCCACCTGGAGCAACCGCGCCGATGGGATCTGAGTGCACCGCCAGCCGCATCCCCCGCTCACCTGCTAGCCGTGGCGTGCCTGCGCCGCCCCATCAAAAAGCAGGTAATTGGGGATTCGGCTGCATGGGGCAAGGGCTCCGGGAGAAGGTGAGTGATACTGGTAATCGGGGGGGGGGGGGGTCTTGCACAATGGGGCATCCCATATGCTGTATGGAGTGGAACTTGGAAGTTGACCTCCGATTACCCTCTTTAAAGCAGAATAAACCCAAGAGGCCCGGCCAGCTGCTGGCCTTTCCCTGTGTCATTTTAAAGCAGGATGCCCTACTGTGTGAATCCCCCCCCCCCCCTTGGGTCCCAGCAAGCAAAAATCCCTCTCTCCGATATAATTATCGGTCGCATCCCCAGAAACATTGGGCTGTGTCCGCACTCCCGCCCTTAGCCACTAAGATAGGCTGGGGGCGGGAGAGTGCCCACTGCTGAGATGTGGCCTCTCTCGATACTGATTGTCCTAAGCAGAGCAGTTTGCTGAGCATTAAATATGCATGGCAATTGGCTCTCATTGGATGAGAGGCCGTGCATGCACCGAACTTCTGGGAAAAGTGAGTTTGTATGGGCATCCTTGGGGTTTCACACAGCGGGCTTTCCCATATTGGGGTGCCCCAGGACCAAGAAACAAAACCCGGGTGTTGGTCCGTTTTAACATCCATATTTTAATGTGAGTTGACAGCACCGCACTAAATTGTACAACCAGAATGTTAAATGATCTGATGACACAATTTGATTGTAAAGTCTAATGCTGTGTAGCCTTCAATCTGATTGTAAGGCAAGTGGCACAACCACAAGATCGAGATGATGTTACTCACTGTCTATGCCATATGCTCCCACTTATACAGCACACAGAGTTCCCCTCACTTAAAATGTATTATTTTATCGATGAAACAGCTGACAGTGTCCCTTCCAGCAAAGTAACTGTTTTTTTAGCAAATGTTTTATTGTATTAAACCAGACCAACACCCTTTTTTTCTTGTTGGTCACGAAGACAGCTAATAAGTACAAGCTCAGGGGGACATCCAGAATGCTGGAGCCCCCCGAACATAACCCCCTCAAAACATCCGATCTCCTTACCTTCAACTTGAGGAAAAGAGTCCCTTGATTGGCTGCTGGGCGGTCACATGGGCCATAGTTGTGTCTTCAGCCCCGGCCACCAGAACGCCCCACCCATGTTCGTGCCGGCGGGACTCCTTTCCCGAAGTTTAAGCTAAGGTGATTGGGCGTTCTGGGGGGTTTTGTTTTCGGGATGCACCCCGCCAAGCATGTTCTTATTCGCTATCTGCGAAATAACACCTGTTAAAGAAGATACGGGTGTCTGCCGGTTGGGTTAAAGTTAACTCTAGCTCCAAGAAATTGTTTCCGTGGTGCTTGGTTAGCCAATGAATGAAGCTAGCTGTGTTCAGTTGATACAGCGTGGAAGTTGATACAATGTAATGCAAGGAGTAGCTCTACACATAGAAGGCTTAGGTATGCATGTTAGAGCATATTTAAAGTGGACCAAAACCCAGGGCCACCTGCTTCATTTCCCCCCAGGGGCAACCAAATTTGGGATGCCCCACTGTGTGAAAACCCCCATGTCCCCCAAGCATTTGTGAATGGCCAATGTGGACATGCTCCCTGTAAGAGGGTAGATGTGATGTGGCCGCCCACGCGCTGGGGTTTGCTCAGCTAGACTCGGCTGGAGCCGAGTCTTAGACAAGTCTTAGATGAACTGGCATGAGAGGATCTGATTGGATGAATAGCTGTGCATGCTCCACAGGACTGCTCCGCAGGACTGGGGAAAGGTGAGACTGGGAGGCCTGGGAGACTTCATACAACAGGGCATCCCAGATCAGGGTGCTCCAGGGGCAAGGACTGTAACCCAGGATAGTCAACATTCCGGGCTTTGGTCCACTTTAATGCATCTATTGCGCTATAGTCATTCAATTATACTAGTGTAAAATTGGCAAATTCAAATGGCAAAACAGGCCAACATGACCAACCATTGTACTTTTCAATTTGGTAATAACAATAAGGTTGTCATCTTTTATTCTACCACTAATAAATTCTATTGATTCATTTATGTTGCTATGCTCCCATTTGCCATTTAAATAGCTGGAAATAGGACTCATGATGTTATGGCGTGTGTTACTTTTCCACAAGCATCCTCAGCGAATCTCCATGGAGTCATAAAAGTTTGTGTATGATGAAAATGCTAATTACCATTGCTGCGTCACAGTTTGAATCTCTTTGGATCATTAGACAGCTCATAAATAAATGAAACACTAAAATAACGGTAATAATGCCCACCTGATGTTTCCTTATAGTGAAGTTTGAAGCAGTTAGTGCTAGAAATCTTTACATTATTTAAGTAAATTGTACAGAAAAGGGTAACCTGATGTAACCTCAAGTTAGCAACACATATTACTTTTAATATATGCAAGACCTACCAAGCCAGAGTAACATGTTGCCATGGGGGAAATAATTAGTAACAGTCAGCAACCATGGCTGTTGCTACGGAGAATTTATCAGGGGCTGAGGAGGATGACATATGTTTACCAGTGGACCTAATTAAATTATATTCACATCAAATCCTTGTTAGCTTTCCACAAATCCCACATAGTGAGAGAGAACCTACAGTACAGTATACTTGCAAAGTAATTCTAGTTGTACAAGCTCTGTTCAATGAGTTATCTGAAGTCAGTTCTGTCAGCGCTAGAGAGCTGAGCTTGTCTATGCACGTTGAGTTATTCCTGGTTACGCAAAACATACAGTAGCGGTTAAGTCTGATGAAAGCACTGGAAGTGAAAGGATGGCAAGTGTACATTGTGGGCCTGAAGAAAGTAAGTGATTTTGAGCTTTGTCCTCTAATTACATTTCTTAGAAAAGAAGAAATGAAGGCTAAATAAATCCAGGACTATTGCTGTATATGGTGATGGTGCACCTTCCTACTACCAAGTAAAGTTTTGAGCCAAGCAGTTTAAATGGGGTAGGGAAGTTTATAGTATCATTTATGTTTTGATGATGTCAAAAGTCAGTTCCTGGTGGGTGCCTTGAATGTTGACGCTTGAGCAAAAAACATGTCACCAGCATTTTAGCAAAGAGAATTTAGACATGCTCAGAGAAAATCCAGCAGCTATTCTCGAATTGTTAGGGTTGATGAAACATGGGTCCACTATCATCATCCTAGAACCAAGCAATGTCCATGCAATGGAAACACAAAGGGATCACCAGCTCCAAAGACATTTTGTGTACAACAGTCAGCTGGAAATGTCATGGCAACAGTTTTTATGATACAGAAGTTTCATTACAATGACTCATGCCCCACAGGACAACTGCTGGTGGCACCTATGCCTAAAAATAAAGCATTAAGAGAGAAACAATGTGGAAAGCAGGTATGTTGCTGCATCACAACATTGTACCAAGTTCTCAATTCTCACAAATCATAGAAATGCGGCTTCATGGAGCTTAACCATACAGTCGAGACCTGGCTTCCAATCATTACTTTTTAATTCATAACCTGAAGGGATTTTTGCATGGCAACCATTTCCTGATGATAATGCAGTCAAAGGTTTCCTGTAGCAGCAAAATGTTCTATTCTGAGGGCATCTGATCACTGGAGAGGAAGTAAAATAAGTGTGTTGAGGTGAAGGGGGGGGGGGGGGGGTCATTAAAAAAAGTTCTATTTTCTCAGAAAAAGTTGTTTTCATGTTCAGAAAGATAACTTGAATGCCACTCATACATTGTTGCTGGTGTTATTTTTGTATTGAGCTGCCAAGTTACAGACATTGTAACTTAGGGGCCATGCTAATTATTTGGAAAAGTAAGCAAATGCGATGGTGCATTTTTAGTTAGAGTATGGGTAAAAATAAATATTTTCCCCCAAACGTGATGCCTTGCAATACTGACTGAACTGAACAGCTGAACTACAGCAGATTGTCAGCCCATGTGCTGACAGCATGCCCTTTATGACTGGAGGTAGGTGTACTCCTTGGAATCAACTAGGAAAAACATTGTCAGCACTGTAGACACTACAAGTAAGCTAGATTCAGTCCCAGGTTTTGCTGATACAGGCCGGTTCTCCCCATCCTGGCCAGATCTGTGACAAATTATCCATCACTACTCTATGACCAGCTCACAAGCAAAGAATTTCACTATACTTACTACCTATCCCGATCGATTTCTTCTGTCTCCCAGGTCCCACGGGTATCATGATGCAAAAAAACAAAACATTATGAGAGTGCATAAAAGTGTTAACATTGTGATTATTGAAGGCTCTGGTCAAAGACAAAAACAAATGTATACTCCGTTTTTCCCCCACAGTTGTTTGCTGTAGGTATGGTGGTGTACAATTCACCCATTTCCAAGATTGGGCCATACTTCCATTGCTGCTTACAAAAGGAATGTGCTGAAGCAGGGACTCACAGTGAATGAAACCAATTGCTCCAGTCTCTATGACTGAAGGCAGGACAGAACCTTTGTCCGCCAATTTGCTTGCCAATGGGGGATGAGCTGCCAAGGAATAACGTGCCGCATGCACGCCGGAAGACTGACCGATGAGAAATACACAGCAGGACCTAGAGGTAGCAGCAGAGAAGAGGTGATAATTCAATTGTTTTCATTTTTTGTCTGTGTTTTTTGTCAGTGCTGTCTGGACAGAGCATTAATACCTAAAATTTTATTTTTGGCAGGCAAAAAGAACCAGTGACTATAAAAGGTTTGCTTACAAAAATGATAAAATAAGTAGTCACATTGCTATAGTCAAATATTTACGTGTAAGGTAAACTTCTAACTCACTTTAAATTATAACTTAAATTATACCTTAATTATACCTTTTTTGCGCTATACAAGTTTAACTGGGGTTTTTGAAGGGATTTCCCAGGAAACTAATATATCCAGCAGTCCAGCAGTCTGGACTTTAAGATGAAAATCTTTTCTACCAATATACCAAGATAAAATAATGCTGCTATGCGCACCTTGAAGTTTATTAACAAAAACTAGCCTTTACATTTGACCCCCCACAAACTATATTCCCTGGAAGTACACACCTTTAAGCTTCCTAAGTGTACTAGGCTTGTTGATGTGCTCACAGTTTTCTGGCAGTAATCCCTCAATTAATTATTTGGTTGCATAGGATTTCCCTAAAAAAATATGCAAACAAGAAAAAATAAGTTAAATCTGAAAAAGTAAGGTCCCCCGAACAGAACAATACCCAACATGCATGCAAGGGAAGAGTTCCCAGGCACCCCAAAGTAAAGCATGCAGATAAGGATGTCATTTTAATTGAAAATTTCATCTCTGCAGACGGGGTCTGCAATTTTTCAACCAAAACAACCCATTTGAAATTTATTTTTTTTTTAATTTTGAAAATTTTCCTGAAAATTTCCTGAAAGTACATATGTTAAGCTTCCTAGAAATACCCAGCTTGCTTTAGTGGGCTCGTCCTTCTGGAAGTAATCCATTGAAGAATTCGTTGGTTGCACAGGGTTTCTCTAAACATATTTATAAAAAAGCAGAATAAAAAACACGTTTTCCTAAAATATCAATATTCATACAAGAAAAAACATGCTAAATCTGAGTGTAAGGTCCCCCTAACAGAACAATACACAACATGCATAGGTATTTTTAACCCTTTTAACTGCCCGCCTACTTGAGATTTTGTCATCCTCTGTTGACAGGTAATTTTTCACCATTTTGTGATTTCTGCAGGAATTTCCAAGAAAATTACATATTTTTTTGTGGCAGAGTTTAGGCTTTAACATGAAATGTCTTGTTTGTAATTTTTGCAAGATTTTTAAAAATATTTTTGGGTGAATAAAAAAACTATATATTTTTTTAATTTGTCTCATTTATTTTAAATAAAACATTTATTTTAATTAAAGATAACCATATTGCATGTGAATTTTTGCAATTGCAATGGTACCACAATGGTATAGGTAGCCCCCCGTTCGTGCCCAGGAGACCCCCAAACTGAAAAGAGCACTTTATAACATTTACAAATAAAATAAAGCTTCTATTCACACTATAAAGGGTTAAAATGGCATGGGGTTCCCCTTCCCCAGGGGAGCAGCTATGCAGGGCTTGTAGAACAGGGCACAGGGGCCAGCTTAGGTGACCCTGCGCCTTGCAGGAAACAAGCCCACACAGCCTATTCAGCCTGGCCTCTTCTGCCCCCTGGGGCTTTGGGGAGGCAGGTAATAGCGAGGCCTGGGGGGTTAATATTCTATATATTTTTGAATACTTATCTCCAATTGATCCATGCTGAGTGATAGGACATAAAGGATTAATTAAAAAAAATGACATCCATAGGTCCTCCATCCATAGGTCCTCCATCCATAGGAGCTTAAAAACCCTTAAAAATCCCCCAAAAATGACATGGGGTCCCCCTTCCCAGCATAACCAGCGTGGGGACCAGCTAAGGGGGCTTGTACAACAGAGCGCAGGGGCCAGTCACTCTGGTCCTCCGACCTGCAAGGCTACAAGCCCACTCTGTCTTGTGGTACGGGACTTTTCTGCCACCCTCGGGCTTTAGGGAGACAGGTAATAAGCCTTGTTTACTGGTGTAAGTGTCTCATGGATCCCTAACCAGTTCACAAAGGGTTAACTGTAAAAAAAAAGCACACCACTCCAGAGAAAATGATTTTTTTTCTTTACTTACCTCCGATTGTAAGCTCCTCTGTCTCTCAGCGATCTCGATGACAGATGCAGTCATTGCTGGGGGGTGGGAAGCACCCCCCTCTAAAGCGCTCACTGTATCTGACAGATTGTCAAGCCTGGAGCGAGATGACATCAGTGAGATGAGGAGGGACTCCATGCCAAAAAGGGCACCTTTTTTAAACAATATTATAAGGGTTAAAACCTTTTAAAAGTAAAAAATAAAGGGTGTGGAATCCCCCTTTCTCAGCATGGACACCAGCTATTGGGGGCTTGTAGACCAGGGAGTGGTGGCCCCCAGCCCTAAAGGCTACAAGCCTGCATAGTCCTTATGGTCCACAGGCTCTTCTGCCCTCCCGGGCTTTGAGGAGGCAGGTAATATGGGGCTGGGGGTTAATGGCAAGTCACTGGTTAGCCACAGCCGCAGTTTCTACATGCTTTCCATATACTGGAAGGAAAAGCAAGCAGATAGAAACTATGAGCTTTGCTTTTTAAGGAGCACTATCACGAAAAAATGGCCCAATGATAAAAATACATATAAATATGTTGGATGGCAGTAGGAGGGGTCACTTATACACCCAGAATCAAGAAATATCCAGCCAGGCATGTTTTTTTATTTTAATAGAAAGAAGAGGAAATCAGGGGTGACAGGCATTTATTCCTACCAAGAGAATAAACCACAAGCTTGGTGGGAGTTTTATTCAGTTCAGGTGTACATGACTCCTCCTAAACTTATTAGCCAATTTGTTTATATGGATATTTTATTTGACACAATTTTGCTATAGTGCTTCTTTAATTTAAATCACATAGTATTCTAAAACAAAGCTTGAATATTGTCTTTATTTTAATTTGTTTTTTTTTTTTGGAGGGGGGTTGGGACATAATATGTCCATTGTATGCTTGCGCACACATAGAATCTTTTCTCCTCCATTAAAACCATCCTCGCAGTGATACTGAACACAACCAGTGAGTGCACACATGCCCAGATCGGTGGGCTGCCCTGCCCTGTGGGAAGCTATTGGGGGTTAGGTGCATTACTGCCAAGAATTGAACCTTAAAATTATCCTATACGCAGAAAGGAAGTTTATATATAGTCACCTTCTTTCCCCAACCCAGTGCCCCAAAACAGCCTGTGTTTCTATTTCTACTAAAGCCTTTACCCAATATCCATAAAAACACAGGAAGCTGTATGATGTCCGAATGGCAGCCATATGTTAATTCATTCAGTTACAACCAAACTGTTACATAATGGCTGTTGAAGTTCTCCCCAATGCCAAGGTGTGTGCATTGTAACTGAATGTAACATTACAGGAAAGCACCTGGGGCAGGGATGCACAGCCAGGGCAATATGGCCAACTGCATCCAGTTGTTTTGTAGTTGTTATGAATACTGGGTAAAGGCTTAAACAAAAGAAGCACACGCTGTTTTGGGACACTAGGCTGTAGATAGAAGGTGATCACATAAACTTCCTTTCTGGGTATAGGATCACAAGCACTAGGGCGCCACTGTCCTATAAAGTTTATTGAATCAGGGCCTGTATGCCATATTAATTTTTTACATCATAACACGTAACTAATTTTTCTTACTCTTACCCCCTGGTAAGCATGTGCATGATATATAAATAAACAGAAACATATTTAGAACATTTTTAGTTACTTGCATTACCATACATAGACACAAGATGGCAGTACAATGCATCATATGCCATTACGCAGTGCATTCATATATATTGGATATTGACATAGAAGGTCCTCGTGTTATTGATGTTCAGGTTAAACCTGAAGACAATAAAGTCATCACAGACCTGGTGGAACCTTTTATCGATTTATCCATGTCTGGACATTTCTATATCCTTAATACATAATACAGATTTTAACAATATATATATATATATATATATATATATATATATATATATATATGCCTGTAGTGGTTTCCCTGTGGCAGCAGTGTTTGGTCCCAGATGTTCTCTATATCCCTCCCTCACTGCCTTTTTTCTTTAGTGTATTGCTGTTTAATTATTGAGCCACTAAGGTATAGTTTTTTTTCATTTAAATAAAATATTTGTGGCCAAATGTCTACCTTTTTGGTGATTGGTGATTATATTTTTCAACCTTTCTTCCTTTCTTCATATTCTCCACATTTACTTCATAATAAACATGACCATCACCCCTCACGAACCCCCCTTCCCATCCAGCTGGGCAGGGTGGTTTGGCAGCCCCATGGTCCGGGCACGTGTGCACTCACTGCTTATGTTTGTCTGACTGTATTAATGGGTTAAATGTAGAGGAAAAATTCCTGTGTTTGTGTGCGAGCATACAGTGGCCATATATGTATCCCTCACATGACCCACATCCCTCCCCAAACCCCTCTCCCAAGTCATTTTCCCCACATGTCCCAAAATCGATCAATCAACGTTGGTTTGATCGAGTGATCTGCATTGTGGGTGTGGGCTGCTTCCGGCACAGAGAGCAATCACACCAGAAACACCCACACACCAATTACAACAAGCGGCCACCACCACTCTAACTGCACTTTAAATGATTAAATTGGAACCCTCCTCAATCACCATCCGATCAAACTCTGCTGGTGAGTAATCGAGACAGTTACCACACACACCTACACACTCCTCTCCACATACAAGCAGGGCACAGGCATTCCATGCTGATTCCATCCCACACTTACCCTGTGGAGAGTCTGATCAGTTCTGCTGTCGAACGATCAGATACAATCAGCAATCTGCTGGTTCACACACAGTCACCAAGTTGTGAGTCATTCACCCTTGTAACACTATACGATTAGATACACTCTCCCAATCGTACAATGGATTAGTTACAATCAATCTTACAGTCTATGGGTTAATACACATTTACGAGCGGTCATACAGTTTTCAGAAACCAGGGTAGTTCTCAGAGCTCCAAGTAAACCAGGTTAGAAGATTTCTAATTGCCAAAAAGGTAGGCTTCCTCAACAAAAAGAGGGGTGGGGAAAGAAATACATAATGCCCAGAAAAAGAGCACCCCCAAATTATGTCCAACAATTAGAATTTATTGATATCAAAAAATCAAATACACATACAAAATGTAAAACCAACATTAACAAAATACAGATTAAAAACAGAGCACTCCCCTCCCCCTTTTTTCCCCCCAAAAGATTTATAATGACCTTCCTGAACGTATTCAGAATTATATACAGTCAGGTCCCCTGGAGAATATCTATGGGGCCTGTGAATTGATGATATTTTGTGCTGGCACAAAAAAAAAATAATATTTTGTAAATTTTATTTTTAATATTTTATTCCTTTTATTGCAACTTTAATTTACATATACTAAACGTCCTGTGTAATGTCCCCTTAGCTTGAATCATATAAAAAACTCAATCCTTGTGCCTAAACCCTAAAGCGAACAGTGCCAATAAATAATCTTGAGAAATAATTGAAAAATCTGATATATGAATAATCCCAAATAACAGAAGAGAACCATAGATACAGTGTAACAGAAATTATAAGCAGGCACTCACATGAGACGAGCAGACTGACATGGACATCCCCCCCAGCTACCCAGACTCCTCACCACCAACGCGTTTCGTGACGTCACCGCATCACTTTTTCAAGACACACCTTGAAAAAGGGACGCGGTGACATCACGAAATGCGTTGGTGGTGAGGAGTCTGGGTAGCTGGGGGGGGGGATGTCCATGTCAGTCTGCTCGTCTCATGTGAGTGCCTGCTTATAATTGCTGTTACACTGTATCTATGGTTCATTCCTTACCTGGTGGGTCCTCACTTTTTGTTTAGATAGGTCACACTTCAATTTTTTTTAGGGTCTTAGTTTTAGTTAGGATTTTTTCACTTAACCTTTTTTGTGTTTATGAGTTTATTGATGTATTATGGGTACACTTTATGTGATTATTGGATTGATGTTCTATGCACTTTAGGATAAATACAACATTGTTTTAACACTTGCATTATAAATTGCATCACTTATAGTGTTAGATTTTTATTAGAATACATTTTGTGTGATTTTTTGTTATTGTGCAGCAGGCCTGTAATTATGGTAACTGGGGAAGAGAGCCCATGGGTCATCGTTTAGAGGGCTCTGTTTGTTATTTGTAGAGCAGCGGCCACAGGTTTTTTGGTCTCCCCCCCCCCCATTGTCTCCCTCTCCTCTTTATATCTCTTGGGGTACATATGTTTTTTAATGGTGTTTTAAAGATTGTTGTATAGTATTGTTGTAACATAAATGTAGATGAATAAAATTGATTATATTTTTCATTTTTTATTGTAAGTGGTGCTTCTGTACAAGCAGGGTTTTTGGGGGTAATGTGGAACCCCCATCTTTTGCTCTCTTGCTCTCTATCTACTCAACAGGCTAGTCTGTTTCAACCCTGTACTGTTAGCACATTGGTTTATCATTGTGAATTGAAAATTGTTGGTGCGGTCCTCTTTTTGTTCTTGTTTGAATCTGGAAATAGTAAACTTTAAAATGTTTATCCAATGAGGTTCCTGTCTCACACTCCTGCCGGCAGATTTTGTACTTCTGTATACTTATTAGTTCATTTTAGTGTCTTGTAGATATTCATTATGTATCCATTAATGTATACATTACTCCAAGTTCCTATCCCTGGGTTATGCACAAGGCTGGCACTGTAATTTCGCTCCATGATGAAACGCATACCATACACATTGTCAGTTATGCCCATCGAAGTCAAACCTACAGATAATATCTGCCTTGCTAGCCACACCCCTTGAGTGGTGATCCATGCATTAAAAGCCCATGGGACCCTGTTCAGCCTCAGAACACAGGCTCACCTATTGACAGGAGCTTTGGGACAATATTGGTCCAACTTTCTCTTAGGTGTCATATTTAGGGATGAGTGGACCCATGGATGTACAGGTTCGTCTGAACATAAGAAAAATGTTTGGGTCGAGACCAGAACCTGACTCTGGACATTGAACCCCAAAGAAGGCAATAGACCCGAAATTTGGTGGTGTGAAATGGCTGTAAAATGGTCATTGTGAGGGCTGGGGGGCTCATTGGTGGCATAACACCCCCCCTTCTGCCATTGGCCTCATCTGTCGTTGTGGCTCCCAGCAGTGTTTGCTTCAGCTTCCAAATTCTGAACAGGGCCTCCAGACCTCTGGAAAAAGTCCCGGTTTGTGTTCGGGTACCCGAACACCCTCTGTGCAGAACAAACCCTGCACTTCCAGGTCCATCCATAGTCATATTCCTAATTTTAGGTGGCATAGTATATATCCAACAGATTATGTTTCCTATAGGTGATAAAGCATTTTTTTGGGTATTTGAAAGTTTAGTTACATACCTAATAGCAGGATTTCACTATCCTGGTTATAGGTCATTGTCCCTGGGACATCCTGATTAGGAAACCCCTCAGATCTCACAACTCACCTTTCTGCTTTTCCAATGGCACGTAGATAGAATTATGTTGATCTATACATTATTATTTGACCCATCACAGTATTTAAAACAAATGCAATATGCAATATTGCATTTAGCAGCAACAAAGAGTTATATAGTTAATGTAGTATGATAGATTTTCTTTTCACAAGTGAAAAATATCATAGAAATGAGATACACCATCTCCTACCCCTGTATTGTCGATCCTTTATAACTGCTCATAGTAGAATTCTGCCATTATGTGCTGAGAAATAGTTTTTCACAGGTCCACTTCATTCCCAATTGTCCAAAGTAAGTATAGGGGTGTTTCACTTTATTGTTATTAACATTATTTTGTTTTTATTATCCACAATTTATGATGAGCCGATTCAACCCCTATTCGGTTCAATAGGTATTGAATTGAAAGATAAATCCGGGATTAGAATATACTTGGATGCAGATCTTATTATTGCCCATGGGGGGAAAATCCTGTTGTATATCCTGGCTTTTGAAAACCACAAAAACGCTGTCAAATGTTACAACATTGCACAAAAATGCCTACATAAAGTTGGAAGATGTTCTTAATTAACTCTCCAGTTACAAAACACGAGGGTCAGATTACACAAACAGGAAGTACCTGCCCAAAGATTAACACCCCCCCCCATGTACAGCCGGAGGGCCACAGCAGCCAGAAAATTGCCCGCATAAGGATTCATACATTTTACATATCCTAAATATTTTAATATCATTTGTGTCACACACCCTGGGCACAATAGTTATTAAACAATAAGTACAATAGATAAACTGCCTGCTTACAGCAAATATTCAAGTGCCGAGGGCAAGTCGAGTGCCGAGGGGGGTGCACTGATTGCCGAGGGGGCTGTGTCAAGTGCCAAGGGGGGGGGGGGGTAAGCCTGTGATGTTATTAAGCAGCATGAAGCGGCTGTACTCACATTCAATCCAATGCCGATATCTAGCGTGTAGCTCCCTGTCCCTCCTCTGGTGTGACAATACACTCATTTGACAGGAAAAGGGAAGGTGGTCGTAAGGAACTACACTGGCAATACTGGCATTCGATGTGAATACAGCTGCTTCATGCTGGTAATATAACTGTCACCCCCAGTACTTAGTGCACGGAACTTGTTGCACTGCCCTAGGCACTTGCCACACCCCCTTGGCACTCTGTGTACCACCTGACAGTCGGCGCCCCCAGCACTCACCAATTCAGTAGATTTTTTAAAGTGGACCAAAACCACATGTGCTGGCTCTCCTCCAATCAGAAAAGACTGCCTGATGATGCCGAATCAAGGTGGATTGCGTCATCCAGCAATCCATTCTAAATGAATCGAATGTTGGTTGCTTCCTACTGGCATTTAGCTCTACAAGTGTTAGTATCCCCAGAGATCAGGGGCTGGTCTTCTGTGATGGCAGCATACTAGCCCATATGTCTTTAGGTAAAAAAAATGGGTATCCTTGGAAAAACTCTTTTCCACCAGGTTTTTTAGATCCTTGTGCTTTGATGGCTGATGAAGAAACTACAGAGATCACTGTCCTTCCAGCAGTTCAAAAGACATATGGTCAAGCACAGAACACTATGGGAAGACATAAAACCTGCTGAGGTCTGCAATCAAGTTGTTGGACCAGGGATAACACTTATATCTACATGATAGAAGCCCTGGGATCAAGCATGGAGATGACATGTTCTTTTTTGGAGAATGAGGGGGTTGTGTTTTAATACCTATAACACTACTAGTGAATTGATAAGGGTCTTTAGGGTGGTGTAAGTCCACATTTGAACATTTTATAGTTGCATGTTGATGAACAAACTTGGTTTATTCCGCTCATATTTGTTTGTAACATCACTCCAATCACTCATGTTTGCTCATCTGGTTTGGCCTGATCTGTCATGCATCAGGCCAAAACTACGTATGCACTAAATTTTATGGGGGTCATGAACTGGGCATGGATAACAGACACTGTACTATTCATTGAAAATAAACTTGTTTACTGAAACATGCCGCCAGAGAAACGTATCATCCCAAATATGGAAGGATTACATGTGGAAAAAACAGCAATGTACTGTAAAACAGCAAATACAACACAGATTAGAGAATTAGTATTAGTGTAGCATCCCCCCCCCCCCAGCCCATTCCCCATGGCCAGTGTGGCATTCCCCCTCCCATTCCCAAAGGCAGTGTGGCATTTCCCCCCTTCCATGGGCAGTGGGGCATTCCCCCCAGCCCATTCCCCATGGGCAGTGTGGAATCCCCCCTCCCATTCCCATAGGCAGTGTGGCATCCCCCCTTCCATTCCCCATAGGCAGTGTGGCATTCCCCCCTCCCATTCCCTATATGCAGTGTGGCATTCTACCCATCCCATTCCCAAAAGAAGTGTGGTATTCCACCCATTCCATTCCCATAGGCAGTGTGGCATCCCGCCATCCCATTCCTATAGAAAGTGTGGTACTTGCCCCATCTCATTCCCATAGGCAGAGTTGCATTTCCCCCTCCCATTTCCCATAGGCAGTGTGGCACCCCCTCCCATTCCCCATAGGCCGTGTGGCATCCCCCCATCCCATTCCCCATATAGGTAGTGTGGCATTCCCCCCTCCCATAGGCAGTGTGGCACCCCCTAACATTCACCATAGGCAGTGTGGGACCCCCCATCCCATTCCCCATATAGGCAGTGTGGCACCCCCTCCCATTCCCCATATAGGCAGTGTGGCACCCCCTGCCATTCCCCATCTAGGCAATGTGGTATCCCCCCCGCCCCCTCTTCCCCTTATGCAGTGTGGTATTCCCCCCAATTCCTGAGGAAAAAAAAAAGTATACATATATAAACACCACTATTGCCTCGGCACATGCTGGTTTGGGCCAGTCGACAGAACATTTGGTTCGTTGAGTTATCGGTGGTCATTTTAAGGCCATCGGTGATCATTTGAATTTAAAGCGGATGGAAACCCATTTCTGGGTCTACCGCTTATCTTTCGTCCCCCCCTGCAAGCAGCCGTGCGCTGCTGGGTATTTCCAGTGCCAAAGCCCCCCCAGTGGCACTTTTGATATTGCCGCTTGGCTGATCTCAAAGGTGCTGCAGCAACGAGGTCCAGCAGGCTGGCCGCATTCCCGCCACGCTGTTCGGGTGCATGCATTCCCTCACCCAGCCATTTAGAAAGGCTGGATGCGGGAACACGCACGGCTGCAGGGAAGCCGAGGATGCGGCCGCCAGCCGAGATGGCATTCTGGAACCTCCCGGGATCAGGTAAGATTGCCAGCTCCCCAGAGGCAAAAAAAAGCTGATTGGAATGTGAGCCACTGCCCAAGCCTCCCGCTCCCTCATTTATCTGTGACAACTATTCATAAATTCCTGCCACGGGTACGCACCTCAGATAGACATGAACAGGGATGCAACCAGTGCTATGCAAGTATACCTGTATTTCCAGGGGATTCCCCAAAAAGAGGGAGAGCGCCGTCTCTACAGTCTTAAAGACTCTAGGTCGGTGGTTACTCCTTGTTAAAATCTTACATTTTACATTTCATCACCATCAGTTAGAGCAACTCCCTTTGCCACATGTGTAAACTAGTAAGGAAATACTACCGGATGTTCGGGACCTAAACTGTGAGTTTCCTTATTACTTCAGAGACAGTTTGTTAAATCTTTTCCCTAGAACTTAAATGATCTTGATTTGAATTGTTTCACTTCCTCATTAGGCTTTAAGTTACAAGAAAAGATCTCTTCCTCCTGCCTCAAGACTCCATGTGGTATAGAAGGCTAGATAAATCTCATTATCAGGGCCAGTGTTAAGGGGCCACTGAAGGGATACTCAACTTCAGTCACATCCTACTTCCTCTTTCTCTTCCACATTCCTCATCTCTTTGTTTTCCCACTTCCCAGTTTCCTAAACCTGAGATTTTCAATTTTCCATGTTAAGGTCCCTTTTCATGGGACATTCTGATGTACAATGCCCCCTGTGTGAAACCCCCCGATCACCCCATTTTAAAGTTCCTCTCTTGTGCTGTCTCTTGGACATGGCTTCGCTGATGGATTGCTGGCGGGATGCATGACTTGGAGGAGGAGCAGGAGCGACAGAGGATGGGTATGACGCACAGCTGCCTTCGGCTGAGGTGCTGGAGCCTTGGCTGGCAGAAATTGGGAGCGGCGTGCCACTTGGTGAGGAAGCAGCCTGGACCACCTCTTCGGAGCCTTGGTTGTCCCAGGCCGCTTTATGGTGACGCATCATATGTTGACACAGGGTCGTGGTGCCAACATTTGGACCCTGGCCACGCTTCACCTTCTGCCTACATATCTTGCATGTGGCCATGTTACCATCCTGCGGATGCTTCAGGAAAAACTGCCACACTGCCGAGTAGCTACTTTTCCCACCAACAGGCCTCAGTGATTCACTGCTATTGTCGCCAACTGCGCCCCTCTTCTCCTGATGATGACGATGAAGCCCCTTCATCACCCGGCTCCCAAGTGCGATCGGCTTCATCATCATCATCACCGAGTTGTGGCTGTACGTCACTGATGTTCTCGGTTTCCTCAGTGTCTGGCGCAGGAGCTGGAAAGCTCGCAACACTCACGACACTGTCCACATCACTATTTGTCTGCCGAGCTAAAGAAGCCACCTCCATTTCATGGCTGGGCAGTAGCTTTTGACTGTCCTCTATCTGATCATCCTCCTCACTAAAGAGTGGAGCTGAACCCAAATCATAGGATACGTCGCTGGGGGAGGGAACGGCGTAGGACAGAGGCTCTCGGGGCATGCCAACTCAGGGTTGTGTCAGAGGAACCTACCGACCCTAGACTGGGGGTCTCAGACGTAACTTGTGATGATGTTGATGAGCGCGTTAACCAATCTACCACGGCAGATGCGTTACTGGTGGAGACACGACCGCTAGCAGATACTGGCAGATCAGGTCTCTCACCGTGACTCCTGCTGCCACTCGCCCCTAGTCTGCTGCGACCTCTGCCTGCTGAATCTTGGCCTCTGCCACTCCTCTTGGAACATCCTGGCACTTGTCTGCCAGACATTTTCATGTATTTCCTTATTTAGTATAAACAGATAGGGTGGAAGGTGCAGCTTTGGGGTGCCCTGCGGCCTGGTTTATTGAAAGCAGTCAAAAACAAGTGCAAACTGAAGTAGCTTAATAAAGATGATGCTGAACAATGCTTATGTTGTATAACAGATAGGGTGCAAGGTGCAGCTTTGGGGTGCCCTGCGGCCTGGTTTATTGAAAGCAGTCAAAAACAAGTGCAAACTGAAGTAGCTTAATAAAGCAGCTGATGCTGATCAACGCTTATGTTGTATAACAGATAGGGTGCAAGGTGCAGCTTTGGGGTGCCCTGCGGCCTGGTTTATTGAAAGCAGTCAAAAACAAGTGCAAACTGAAGTAGCTTAATAAAGCAGCTCATGCTGATCAACGCTTATGTTGTATAACAGATAGGGTGCAAGGTGCAGCTTTGGGGTGCCCTGCGGCCTGGTTTATTGAAAGCAGTCAAAAATGAAGTGCAAACTGAAGTAGTTTAATAAAGCAGCTGATGCTGATCAACGCTTATGTTGTATAACAGATAGGGTTCAAGGTGAAGCTTTGGGGTGCCCTGCGGCCTGGTTTATTGAAAGCAGTCACAAAGCAAGTGCAAACTAAAGTAGCTTAATAAAGCTGATGCTGAACAACGCTTATGTTGTATAACAGATAGGGTGCAAGATGCAGCTTTGGGGTGCCCTGTGGCCTGGTTTATTGAAAGCAGTCAAAAACAAGTGCAAACTGAAGTAGCTTAATAAAGCAGCTGATGCTGATCAACGCTTATGTTGTATAACAGATAGGGTTAAAATAGCATGTGCCTTGGGATGCACATGTGGCCTGGTGTATTTTAAGCTGAACAGAAAATATTAACACTAATACAATTATGAGAAATGCTTTTGTTTAACCGATAGGGTTAAAATAGCATGTGCCTTGGGATGCCCATGTGACCTGGTGTATTTTAAGCTGAACAGAAAATATTAACACTAATCCAATTATGAGAAATGCTTTTGTGTAACAGATATGGTTAAAATAGCATGTGCCTTGGGATGCCCATGTGGCCTGGTGTATTTTAAGCTGAACAGAAAATATTAACACTAATCCAATTATGAGAAATGCTTTTGTTTAACAGATAGGGTTAAAATAGCATGTGCCTTTGGATGCCCATGTGGCCTGGTGTATTTTAAGCTGAACAGAAAATATTAACACTAATCCAATGATGAGAAATGCTTTTGTTTAACAGATAGGGTTAAAATAGCGTTCAGGGCTAAATAGCAGAAAGGGTTAAATAGCATGTGCATTGCATGCACAGTGTGCAGCTGTATTTAAACCAAACCAAATATATTAACAGTAACCCAGTTATAATGAAATATGAATCATAGGCAGCACTAGGCACCCTGTCACTGTGACTTGTATGCTGCTGGATTGTTCTGGTTTTAAATCTATCTTTCCCTAGCTCTGTCTACCACTCAAAATCTCCCTAACTATCTGTCTCTCTCTTTACCTATCTGTAACTGTCTCTAGCTATCGCTAACTCTCACCTAACTATGACTGTCTGTCCCTCCCTGCAGCTAGCTCCGTTCTGTCTGCAATGCAAGTCTGAACTGTGCAAAAGGAAAATGGCCGCCGCTTTATATAGCACGGTGACGTCACCGGGCTTTCTGACTGCTAATAGGCTGCATGTGACTGTCCCATCGTCACTTGCCCCTGGGGACATGTCTGAACATGTCCGTCCACCATCTTAGAATGCCTGTCATTGAGTTTTAAGGAAAACTTCGATCGATTGAATCGCCGGGAAATTCGGATTCGTTCAGAATCAAATTTTTCATGAAATTCGGAATGAATCCGGGTTCGTCCGGATCGATTTGCTCATCCCTAGTTAGCAATACATGCATAGAATCGCTCGCACACTCATACAAGAGCGGGAACATTTAAAAAAAAAAAACAGATCGGCACAAAAACGAAAGTCTTTTTTTGTCTCTCTCCTAATATGATTTTTTTTGAAAAAATAAATTTCTTTATTACAAAAAACACTACAAATTGTAAAAAAAATTGATTTTTAAACATTTTTTGCACATATTTTACCAAAAATGATTAAGAATACACTAAAAAATGACAAGCAATGACAAAAATCTCCAAGTAGGCTGGCAGTTAAAGGGTTAATTAATATATAATTACAGACAGGCAGTAAACTAAGAACATTTGCCTTTAGGTATAACAATATAGCAGGAGTCACTGTCACTGGTAAACTTCAGGAAAGTACTTTGGAAAAACAGCTGAGGTGTCTATGTATGTGTTCATAACTAGAATGTGTGTAGGGGGGCAGAGACCAAGTGGTAAAACATTTGTGAACCAACCTTTCAAGCCTTAAATGAATTTAAACTTTTAAACTTAACATTGTAGTGCAATGGCCGTTTGTCAAGAACTAAAATGAAAACAATAGTTGATTAGGCAATGTATTCATTGACATACAGGCAAAAAAGTCATAGGTCAGTTCTTTCAAACAAGGAAGATATAGCTCTGGGGTTTTTGCAACATACCATGCTGTAATTCACTTAATGATACTTAGAAATGCTTGTTGACGCACATTGTATAACAATTACATAAGATAAGATGCATACTATCTAGCCAAGCTTTTAAATCACCTATGACATATAGTATTTTTTGCTATCTATTTCCCGATTGCATAACTATAAATTGCCTAACTTTGTGTTACCAAATAAAATTAAAGATAAAAATGTTAATAACTTTGATTCCCTTTAAACAAATCTTTTAACTCCTATTGGAAAAGGTGCAGCTTGTTCCTGTTTCCAGTCGGATAAAGCTCCACTAAGAAAAGGTGAGTATCTAAATGCAGGATTCATTGATTGGGTATGAGAGGGTTGGTTAGTTTAGTTCAGCGCCCCTGTGATACTGGGGATTCTACTAGCACTTCCTGTTTGGTCACAGAGAAATAAAACCGCATAAGTAATCTGGGCCACTGTTCTCTGATCCATGATGACATTTTCAGGGCCAGCAGAGAAGGATGTGAGGACAACCAACAGAGAAAGCAAAAACAACTGGTCAATTGGAAGCATGGGAGACAACGACCAGATCACGACTGGCAGCAAAATAAATAGTGAGGACTAGAAGTTGGCTAATGGCAGTGGAGAAGGTGGTGGGGACTGGTGGGCAAGAAGTAGAAGCTGAGAAATAACCCAGGACTGGTGGGAGACAGCAGGGAAGTTAGGGAGGACAAATGCACTGTGTCAGTGGGGTAGGCAGTGGATGTCACACTGCAGAGGGGCCCATTAAGACTCTCTCACCCAAAGGTCTGCATAATCCCGTAGTCCTTCCAGCACAGGGTTACTACCCCCTTGCACCATCAGTGAGCCTGCACTAGGGAAATGCTCACCTTTTCTTATCAGAGCTCAGTAATGGGGACAGGACACTGCTGTGTGCAGGTGTTTCCTGTCCCATTACACAGAGCTCCACGGTAAAAATTACTACCTTTAACATTGGGCCACATGGGAAGCAGAAGTAGGTAGGGTCCTAATGCAATTTCAGATTTAGCTTTTGTTTTCTTGTTTGTATATTGATTGGAAATTGGGTTTTTATTATTTTTTATAAATGTTTATGAAAACCCTATGCAACCAAAGAACAACCAAACACAAGCTGTGTACACATAGAAAGCCTAAGTAAGATTACCCTACACACATTCTTTATTTTGGGGTGTTTGGCAACCCTACCCTTAAAAATAGCCATGTATGCTGGGTATTGTTCTGGTCAGGGGACCTTGTTGTTTCATATTTAACTTAGCTGTGTACACCTAGAAGGCTTAAGGTACGCCTGTAAATCTTACCTTTCCCTCAGCCCCCGGCCAGAAATACAGCACAAAGATTGTCCGCTGAACACCCACGAGGGTACAGAGAGGCACCATTGTTCTGGCCACTGCAATACGCTGCCCATGTGGCTGCTGGCGGTGGATTCCTGGTGAGGGACCGAGAGAAAGGTAAGATTTACAGGCATTCAGAGGGCTTATGTGCATGTGATCTCCAGCATTCTGGATAATCCCCCGGCCTGTTGAATAGCAGCAGAGACCAACTCTGAGGTGTTGATCTGCTATAAGGAAACTATGGGTTTGACCCTGCTTCTCCATTGAAGATGATTAGCACAATTCACATGACAAAAAGAAATACTGTTTTCAAAGAAGAAATTCAGGAATCCCAAATACAATGAGCATACTACAAGTGACAACATTTGCAGCCAACATTTTTCAGGGATTTTTGTTCGCCATCTCCAGATGCCACATTGACTTTCAAATATTTGAGTAGCTGAAATACAATAGTGAGGAACAGATAGTTGAATAAAGGGTCAACTTCTACTTTAAAGCAGCTCTATCATGAACAATGCTCAAATAATAGAAAAGGGCATAAGAATTCTACACAGTAATAGAGGGGGGGGGTACAGTCTGCATGAAAAGAGGAAGAATAATCTGGGGAGACAGGACAATGTACCACTCTGCTTTTACATGGGAGTGCTCCCCAGAGTAGTGAACATGTGAGAAGCAGTGGAAACTGGTGCACTTCAAGCAAGTCAATCTAAGAAGTCAACCAGATTCCTGCATTCAAGACAGCTCACTTCAAGCAGCACACCAAGCACAAGGAAGACTTCACAGCCAAGAAAATTGATTTTACTTTATAACATGTTTGTGCAATTGGGAGGGGGGGGAGTTGTTGTGATATTTGCCTTTTTTTGCTGCAGCATGTAAAATGGTAAGTGGTTTCAAAAGAAACGTTTTGTAACCCCACAGTCACATCTCCCCCCCCCCCCCCCCCCCTTTGCTAAGCCCAACTTGGGCATAAAAATGATAAAATAACACACTTGATCACCACAATCCTCCCCCGATTCCAACAGAGGCAGGACTCTGAATGGCCGCCGTAGACCTGAGTGACAGTTGGACTTTAGTGAATGACCTGTGTAGTCACAGTGACTTCACAGAATTAGATGACAGACCTACCACTCTGAGTATTCTCTCCAAGATGGCTGGGCCCATGACCCAAGATGCTGGGGATCCCTGGACTTTAAGAGGTCTCAATTACTCCCATACCAAAAAAGGGTAAAGTGTGGCAGGCCCTGAATAATAATGTTGATAATTTTGTATAAATTGTGATGGAGCTACTCCCACCCCCTTTGCTCAATTTGAATTGCCATGAACACACACAGGGAGGGATTCAGCCATCATGGATCTCTCCCTGTGGAGTGTTCTAAAGGGAGGCTGGCAGCTTCCCAGGTGAGTAGCTCTGGCTGCATTGCATGTCCCAACTTTGGGGACTCAAAAATAAGAGTAGGGACCACACTAAACACAGAGTGCCTTGCTGGGGCAGTGTGGCTTCCCCACCCCCTTTGCTCAAATTTAGGTGTGGCAAGCCAACTTCCCAGCAAACAGGGCATTTTGCTTCACCAAATAATTAGCATGATCCACAATGACTTGTTTCATTCTGATATCCTTTTGGAGTGCCAAGTAGCGCTTCCTCAAAAATTTATTCTAAAACAAAGCATTTGGAACAACAACACTGGAGGAAACCTGGAATCAGGAGATCCCCAAAAAATAATAACACCAAAAATAAGGAGAAATAAGCACATATAAATAAACAAAACCTAAATATTGCCCCCCTTAACTTTTTTGAGATTGTGAATTTGTCTTTCCAGCTTCTGTGTTTGAGGGGAATCTCTATTTTCCATTTTTCTTAAGTTTAACCCTTAATAGTGGGGATAATAGTTATATTTTGTTTGAAAATGTCATAGAGCTTTTAGTATAGGGGGGTCTCCTGGGCAGAAACGGGGGCGTGGCTTTTGCATGCAATATGGTTTTCTTAAAGAACATATTTTTTATTATTTTAACGAAATGGGACAATGTTAAAAAATATATATTTTAATTGCACAAAATTATTATGAAATCACGAAAAAGATTACAGACATTTCAAAATAAAGCCCAAACTATGTAAAAAAAAATATAGAATTTTCCTGAAAATTCTTGCAAAAATCTCAGGTGAACCTAGTGCAAAATGTTGTTCGGGGGGACCTTGCACTTTCAGATTCAGCTTTTGTTTTCTTGTTTGCATATTGATAGGAAATGGGGTTTTTACTCTTTTTTATACATTTTTATGGAAACCCTATGCAACCAAAGAACAACCAAACACAAGCTGTGTAACCTAGAAAGCTTAAGTAAGATTATCCTTACACACGTGCTTTACTTTGGGGTGTTTGGCAACCCTATCCTTGAAAATAACCATGCATGATGGGTATTGTTCTGGTCAGGGGACCTTGTTGCTTCATATTTTACTTGTTTTTCTTCACTGCCTTTTTTGTAGGAAAATGTGGTTTGAATTCTGCTTTTTGATTCTTTTTTTTAGAGAAATTCTGTGCAACCAAAGAATTTATCAAGAGATTACTTCCATAAAGATGTGCCTACTACAACAAGCTGTGTACACCTAGAAGGCTTAGGTGTGTTCTTACTTTCAACAGAAAGGTGTGTACTTCCAGAGAATATATAGTTTGTGGATTTTGAATGTAAATGTTTTTTTTAACTGCAAAGGTGCACGTAGTAGTCATATTTTCTTAGAAAATTTTCTCGTTTGCTCTTTTCAGTTTGGGGTGCCTCCTTGGCAGGAAAGGGTATCTACTGATACATATGTGGTGCCGCTGTAACAGAAGAGAATATTTTATTTTACACGCAATATGATTTTATTTAAAAACTTAAATTGTTTATTACAAAAAACACTACAAAATGTAATATATATATACATTTATTTTTTGCATCCAATTTCTTTTTCATATTTCACACTAAATTATTAAGAATACACTGAAATAATACTAACATAACAAACAAGACATTTCAGACCAGACTCTTCTGAAAAAAAACAATGTATAGCTTTTTGGGGAAATCCATGGAAATTCCTTAAAAAATCATAGTTAAACTTTAGCGCAAAATAGTGAAAAATGGTCTGGCAACAAAAGTTGACAAAATCTCTAGGTATGCTGGTACTTAAAGGGTTAAAGTAGATATTAATAGTTAAAAGTAAACCTTCAGTCAAGAAAAGAAAGTTTAGTAAATTGCTTTGAGTTGGTTTTACCCCATGCAAATGATGTGGAATGGTATAAAGATTATTCACTCTAGAATTCTATGGGGTTGGCCATCTTGCCACACCCAATAGTCCTGCTTACACTTACTTACAATTTGGGGGAGCTGTGTCAGCAGCAATTCATGCCAAAAGCTTGCCTGTCATTTTTCATATACAAACTCTGAATTAACAGCTAAAGTAGAAAACCAGATCTGTGTAAGGGAAGCTGTTACAATGCATCTCTATGGTGGGGGCTGCCACAAAAAGCATTCAGTCAGGGGATACCAGTGATACAGCAGCTAGAAAAGCAAAGAAGAGTCATTACAGCTGAAGGCTTTCTACTTCTGGCTAAAAATAAGAGATGATTGCACAAAGCTATGAGGCAATTTTGACTAGTTTTTTCAGAATCAGCTTCTCTATGTGTGTGGCAAGATGACACTGCCATGCATGTTTAAGAGTGCAGAATCTGCATGCTATTCCAAATATCTGCATGGTGTTAATTCCTCTAAGTAAGCTTATGTCACTGATTTCCAGAGGGGTGTTTTAGGGAAGCAATTTACTAAGCTTTGATTTTTTGACTGGTGGTCCGCTTAAAGTCAATTTCACATTGCCCAGTGGATCTTTATAGCTCCCTGGATTGAAAGTTTAAGGAGTTTAGGATTCAGCATTTTTTCATTTTTAAGCATTTATAAACATCTGTAATGTCCCTTCTTCCTTGAATCACACTTTACTGTCTTATTCTTAAACAAGAAATTGTCCTTATTTTAAGGAAAGGTTACTGATTTAAGGCCTTGACCTTTCTATGATCTGTCTGTGTGTGTGTGTGTGTGTGTGTGTGTGTGTGTCTGTGTGTGTGTGTGTGTCTGTGTGTGTAGTGTGATCTCTCTGTACCATTTTTGTGGGGATTTCTTTGTTAAAAGTGGGGCCAACAGTCAAACATGAATGCCCGCTTATTCTCCTAGAGGAGAAGCATGTGAGTTTGATATGCACAACCTAGGTGCAGACCCAAAACCTGCCACCATGACTGCCGGCATCCAATTGAGGTAGTGGGAAAGACCTGTCCAGTGCTAGTCCAGAAAAGCACAGTGGCTGGCGGCAACAGACCATTAAAGTGTGTTGGGGGATCATCCTATATTTTCTCCCATTGTGCCCTCTAACCTAAGTCTTGCCCTTACTGTAGTGAAAGACCCCTCATAAATACATGAGGTCATTTCGTATTCAGTAACATAGAGCTAGTTCAGATTGTCTCAGGGGCATATGCCTAGCTCCTCAACCAAATACTATATATAAAAATAATGAGACTACTGACACACCGAAAATAGACGCAAAAAGGAGGATTTTCGCCCTATAGGCCGCACCTAGGATTTGGAGGAGGAAAATAAGAAAAATAATATTCTGAACCAAATAATAGGCAAGGTGCAGAATCCTCCAATTACAGGCAGAGTGGCACCCTCCTCCCATTCCCAATAGGCACTGTGTCATTCCCCCTCCCATTCCCCATATAGACAGTGTGGCATCCCCCCTCCCATTCCCCATATAAGCAGTGTGGCACCCCCCTCCTGTTCCCCATATAGGCAGAAGTCAACAAAAGTAGCGACAGCAGCAGCAGCAGGGACAGAGACAGCACCCGCCGCTCCTCCATCTTCTGCCCTCCGGCTTCCTGCTAGGGAACACGCGAACACCCGGGTCAGGGCAGTGGGTGGGTGTGGCCTGCACCGACTCGCCCGGGTGCTCGCGTGTGCCCCAGCCGGAAAAGGCAGTGGCCGCAGCTGGAGGGCAGAAGAAGATGGAGGAGTGGCGGGCGCTGTCTCCGTCCCTGCCACTAAGATAGCAGTGGTGGGGACAGGGACACAGCCTGCCGTTCCTCTATCCCATTTTTTTGGAAAAATGTGTGCGTCTTATAGGGTGAAAAATACGGTAATATCAAAAAAGTACATGAAGATGACCTTAAGTGCTATACAAAAAGGTGCCACTAGGTGGCAAAATCCTCCAGTGGACCAATTCTGACCAATAATTCATGTATACATAACATGCATCATACCATTTATATGTTTTCCCAGCATCTTCATAAAGATAGTTAGTTCACAGGAATCTAGTTAGCATAAACCCGTAAGCAAATGTCTAAGAGTGTGGTGCCCTCATTTAGGTCCACAGTATACACCAAACACCCATCGGCATAGGCAATTGAGAATCATTATAGTATTACAGTATAACTAGCGCTAAAGTGCAAGGTGCAAACATTTAGAATTAATACTCCTGTCTCCAGGACATAGTACATACTACCCCACACATAGTGTACTGCTCTAGCAACTTGAGCAGTGCATCCTGTTCTGACAACTTTCTGTTGTTCTTCCCAGGGCCAGCGCTAACACCCGGCAGGGTCAGGCATCTGCCGAGGGCCCAAGGGAGGAGGGGGACCTAATGGTGCCGGTGGGAGGTGAGGCATAATGTCCCTGAGCACAGGGGCGTATCACCGACCTGGGCGCTGGGTTGTCTTTAGGCACCAGTTAGATGACAGGGCAGTAGGAAGGGAAAGCAAGGCTGTTTGTGCGGTCGCTGGGTCCGCACAGGCAGAGAGCAGTGACTTCTTGATTGAGCAGGTTCCGCGCCCCAGATGCATCATCATTCTGCTGCTTGTTTCTCCGGAACTGTGAGGAGGAAGTGTGCAGTATTGCAAAGGTTGTCTGTGTGTGTGTCTGTGTGTGTGTGTCTGTATGTATGTGTGTGTGTCTATGTGTGTGTCTCTCTCTGTGTCTGTTGGACTTTATATGTTTTTGCCATTTACTAAAGCACTGAGCACTCTGGCTATGATTTAGATGATGGAACCCTGATTAAAGTGGAACAAAACCCAGCAGCGGCCGGTATGGAATCTAAAAGATTTCAAGGCCAGCCGCTGGCTTTTCCCCGAATCGGGATACCCCACTGTGTGACACCTTTCCAGGCGCCCATAAAAACTCACCTCCCCCTGCTCCAATGGCGCATGCGCGGGCTCTCCTCCAATGAGAGCCACCTGCCAAATAACATAGTCACGGCAGACAGCTCTCATTAGATGAAAGCCCACGAATGCACTGTTGAAACATGGAAGAGGTGAGTGAATAGCGTTGTTCTGGGGGTTTCACACAGTGATGCATCCCGAACTGGGATGCTGCACTGTGTGAAAACGGAACAAAACCCATGTGGTCTGGCCATGGAATGGCTGCTGGCTTTTCCCCAGGGGCATCCCGAATCATGTGACTATGTCATTCAGCAGGAGGCTCTCGTTTTTGCTCATGGCAGAGCGGGGGATGGGGCAGTGCGTTCTCCCCATTCTAGCCCATGAGAGCCATTTGACGAATGACATAGTCATGGGTGCAGCCATCTTGGTTCTGATGCACAGAGCAGCTTCCCCCCCCCACCCACCCACCCATACACTTGAATAGGTGGGCTAGCACGCACACAGAGCAGGGGAAGTCGCTCTGGGCACAGTCTGTGCGGCAGTCACAGGAGAACTGTGGACAGTGCAGGATATACCCTGTCATGGGTCTAGAGCAGGGGGCCCACTGAGACCTTGACGCCCAAGGGCCCACAAAACCCTAGAGCCGGCCCTGGTTCTTCCAGTTCACAGCATGCGCAGTATTGTTATTTGTCAAACATCCCCCTCTTTAAGACTTGCTCAAGCTGTGCTGCACTATTCACTGCTCCGTTGAGGAGTGGAGCCGCACATCCTGGGAGGGCACCTCTGACAAGTGAGTATGCAAGACATTACCTCAGGGCATTATGAGACATGTTCCCCTTCTCCGCAAATTTTAAAGAAACTGGAACATGTACCACTTCCTTGGGGGGAATTTTTTTGTTTATAGTACTTGTTTGCCATTTTGCATGCCCCCACAGTTAAGTAAACCTAGTGAGTCAAAATTGACCATTAAGCTGCACACTACACGTGTCATGTGTAAAGCATGTCACCTATAGGAAGAAGTGCCACTATGCATCTTCTTCATCACCATCAAATCCAACTCTGCTAAATAAAAAAAGAGCATCTCTTTAATGCACAACTCACTGATGACCCGGGGTGGGAGTATTAGGTTAGGTTAGTATCCCTTCTAAATATGCGTGTTTGTTTACACACCCACAAAGCTTGAAGTGGAACAAAACCCAATGTGGCCGCCTGATGGTCTTCCCCTGAGGGATCCCATCAAAACTCACCTTTTCTGGGATGCCTGCTAAGCACAACCTGGAAGCTGTGACTGTTAGCTTCCAATTGGGCTAGTGGGAAAGGCCTGCCCAGTGCCAGTCCAGCAGAGCAACAGGCCATCAAAGTGTGTTGGATAGGGGGGCTCCTAAGGCTGGTCCAGACTGTAGTGATAGACCTCTCATAAATACATGTGAAGTCAATTGCACAACTGTAGCCTCAGCATCTTCGCTGTGTGTGTGTGTGTGTGTGTGTGTGTGTGTGTGTGTGTGTGTGTGTGTGTGTGTGAAGGGGGTCATATCCACCCCTACTACCTCTGTCCCTACAGCACCAAAGCTTCAGTACTATCATGTTAAGAGGGGCCATATCCAACCCTTCTAATGATTTGTCCTCCAACAGAGCTGGGATGTCAGTAGGGTTGCCACCTGGCCAGTATTTTTTTTTTAATTTACTGACCACTGGCCAGGCGGTGCAGGTATTTGTTTTTTTACTGGTAATCATAATTGCAGGTATACTTTTCCCATCCTCACCGACGTGATTATTTTATTACTTCCTTATTTGATGATGGTTGATTAACCTTTGACTTGCTTTATCAACAATAATTAGTCTTGAATGAAATGTAATTCTCTGTGCTTGCTTAGTTAAGCAGGTAAAAATTTCCAGACATGCAAATTAATCTCTTAGATCTTATCTTATGTTTGGTGACCATTTAACTAAGTGCATGCATTATGGGAGGTGCTGTAGTACACTGGGACATATAAATTGAGCATTAATCCTCCATGGAATATAGACAGGGTCACTATGGAGTCTCTTAAGCCAAGTCTGTGTTTTTTTATTGGACTTTTTCTCATTTCAGGTAAGTGGCTTTCAGATGTTGCTGAAAGTCTAGTCTCTGCCCTAGACTCCACCTAAAAATGCTGCACTCTGAATCAATCTGCTTTAAAAGATTTATATGCTAAGAATTTTGTGATAGATATTAAGGCTTTTAATTATAATTTGCTGTCCAAAACGTCAGGATGTTTGGCTGCCATTCTGATTGGCATTGCTGGTATATGCTTTTGTTCTGTTTGCTGAATGTTATTCTAAATATTTGGGTTCTGCGTCAGCCAGATTTAAATACTAGGAGACTCCCGACCCACAGGGACACCTATTTAACCTAAACTTCCCTCTTACACCAAAGGAGCCTAACCTACAGCTGGTGAACCACACATCTGTGTTGCTCGTGAACTTCCCAAGTTTAATGAATTAGCTGGCAAAGAAGCATGCAGGCTCACCTATCGCTTCATCTTCCAGCGCCACACTTGGTTTTCCAGCTTTCCTGGTCCATGCAAAGGAGGCAAACATTTTATGGGGCTGAGATATCCATGCATGTTTGGCATATTAAAGCAGACCTAAAGTATAAAAAATACATTTAGGTCCCTTTTAACCCACCTGAGGCATCCCAATTTCAGATATTTGGGATAACCAAAACTGCACAGTAATCCTGAGGGTGTGACAACCACATCCACGCATCCCCTTATCTGTAAGTGACCGAACAGGTTCACAGAGTAGCATGGGAGCAACAACTGGATGAGTTGCCCTTTCCAATATGGCACTTTCTAAAGATCTTTAACCTGATGGCCATTTCACTAGGTCTACTTTAGTTTTTGTGGGATCCCATGCTCAATCGCCCTGAGAATAAAATTATGCCATTTGACCTAACAGTGACTATAAATAGACATTACAGTCTCTTTGTGTTACACGTGACTTGCAACCATCACTCAGTGTGAAGTGTGGCTCCTGAAGAAAATAAATTAACCCTCTCCAAAGAGATCTCCAACCAACAGTGACAAGGAACACACATGCAGCCATACCTTCTTCTAGAGGAGGCAATGCTTTGCTACAGTGTGCAGCTGTTTTCCTTTTCCCCCTCATACAGAGCTCCAAAAGAGAGAAGATAGTACAGGAGTAGGTATTAGGGCCCTAGCAGCCACAGAGTTGTCAAGAGGGTTTCGGGCTGCTTCAATGTGTGTATGTATATTGCAGCTAGGGATGAGCGAACCGGTACGGACGAACCGGAATTCGCTCCGAATTTCAGGGAAAATTCGATTCGGCACAAACCCGAATTTTTTTGGTTCGTGCTGATCGAATTTTCCGCTGACAAGCGTAGACGGCCTGCCCACTCCCACCATGCCGGCATTTTTTTTTTCAGATGAGCGATTCGTGAAAGTTTGATTCGGGCGAACCCGAATTTCTTGGGGAAATTCGGCGAATCGCCCGAATCGAACTTTCAAGAAGTTCGCTCATCTCTAATTGCAGCACATTTTATCTAATTGGCTCACTGTCATGAAACACCTATTTGCTAAAATAATTTGTAAATAGCGAGTAAGTCAAAGGGTTTTTGGGTGATTTAACAACTAAAAAAATGTTAATGAAGATGCAGCCGCCGGATAGCGTCTTACTTTACACTGGCGCAAGATGAAACCTGCTGCTGCAGCTCAAGATAAAGCACAATGGGCAGAACTGGATTGAAGTGTTTAACGCTTAGAAATGTCATAAATACGCTAAGGGCAACAAAGCTAATTAGCGCAATGTCTGCTAGCACCAATATAGTACATTGCACAGCACCAGATAAGACAGGAAAGCCAGCGCTCCAAAGCTGGCGCTATAGCTATAAAAATTATGTTAACTGATGCACATCATAAATTAGGCCCTAGCTCCTAGTCTCAATGCGAGCTATGTAGAAAAAATGTGTGTAATATTAATTATAAGCATAAAACACTTCAATACAGTTCTGCTCATTGTGTTCCATGACATCTTAACACACAGTGGCACTTACAACGGGCGCTGCTTCAACTAGAGCACCCGGCACTGCAACCTATAGTGTTAACTGCAACGCTAGAGGGTCATGCTGTTTTTGGTTTCTTATATTGCACACTGAGTGCTGCTGAGGCTAAAAAAATGGTGATGAGTAGCACTGATGCTACATAAATCAGGCTTTTAGTATGACCCTGTATGTGTGTGTGTTTAGGGGGGGAATACTATGTAACTTTTTCATCAACCAAGCAAATTTTAGTAATCCATGTATTCCTTTTGTCTTTTCGCAGGAGGGGCAACCACAACTCCTGCAGGTAAAAAATAATAACTTTCCTGTGTAGTTTTCATTCCTAGAGAAAGCTGTGGATTGCAACGAGACATGTCGACGCTATCGCTGTCATCCAATATATCAAATATTTTATTGAGGAACTGAGCAATCAGAGGCCTCCCTCCACCTGACAGCTGTGGGGAAATGAGAGGAAGGATTTGCAACTTCTTGTGTGTTGAGTAAAAAAATTGGTTCAGAAGGCACTCCTTCCGCATAGAGAATGGCACCGATTGGCAGTTAATCAGGTTAACAACAGAAGCCATTCTCAGCCCACTGGGAAGTGCAGATTGGTCACCAGCAGTCACGTGATTGCCAGCCACTTGTGAATAAGGAAGTCAATGAATTAGGATTGCTTTAATGCTGCTGCTCCCCACAGGCTGGCTCAGGAGACAGGCATTGGAATGGAGCATAAAAGTGGAATGGTACACTCTTAAAATAAACTGTCACCCCTGGATTCTATTACCAAAAGGAGCAGACAACCACAAGCTTAGGGGCTCAGTTAGGGTGTAATAGTAGCTTCCCTCTCATTATCCAACATGTTAATAAAGATGGCCCTTATTTAAGAAGGGATAGTGTCAGGTAGCGCCTGGTTAATGAGAGGTAGCGACTGATAGCGACTGGTCAACGCCGGACACGGCACGCAATTACACATTTATCAAGCAGAATCTGTTGAGCGACTGGAATAGCGCCATGTAGTGTCTGATTCATCATTTTCACAGCCTCAGTGAACAGCGCCAGCGTTCAGCCTTGCACAGCGCCAGGTATGACCTCTCGCTACCTGGCGCTCTCCCATACATTTCAATGGACGATCCTTTTCTTCTCTTTAAACGGGTTTTTTTTTTTTCAAAAAAATCACAAATAATTCTGTGACCTCTTCTGGCATTGAAAAAGCAGTTTTTTCATAATTTTTTCATTTTTTATATATTTCATATTTTCATATTTCATATTTATATATGTCAGAAATGACATTACGGGTCTGGCATTAAAGTGTTCATGTACAATGTTGCTACAATGTAATTCCATATGTTTTCGCTTTGTTACTAGTTGATAGATGTTTGAAAACACACTTTATACACACCGCCTCCTGCGCTCTGGGCTTCAAACAACTATTTTTCAGCACCAGAGATTTTTGTAGCTGTTTTTTTCCTGAATATGGTGTGAGTCGGTCGCTATGAGCAGTTGCTAACATGCGCTCCCATACAGCGCTGTACTGGTCAAATAGCGACTCCTCACAATGTATTCACCATTACTGAACAGCGACTGAGTCGCTATAAAGTAGCGACTCACGGCCGAGCACAGTGACTACTAGCGGGCGCTCTGAAAATGCCTGCTACAGACGCTCTTCTGTCGCTACCTGCCACTAATGATGAATCAGCCTGGATATTTAATATTAAGTAATTTTGTGATACAACAAAACATGCTTATTAACAATATTAAGACCTTAATCCTCTTAATCCGAAGAGAATGACTAATTATTTCATTTCTAACCCCCTACCCCTCATTCAATATATATTACCCACATTTTTACATGTGTGCCCCATCTGTCATTCCCCTTGTACCCCCTTCTGGTCCAAGGCATGTTGACTGTTACACTTACAAACATAAAGAGAAATACATGGAGTGGCAGTTTCTATGTACTACTGGCATGGCCTCCCTCAGCACTTTACTATAATAAACAAGATGGAGGCACATCAAGTCATGTGTTAATAGTAATGAGCCTCTATCATATCAGTTGTTCAGCTGAGCCCAAAGCTCAATGAAAGCCCTTTCTGCCCTGATGGAGGCCAGCATAACCTATTTTGTGACTCAGTGGTGCCACTCCTTGAGAGGGCTTCCAGGTTTCTTACTGTCGCCACAGAAGCCATTAGGTCAGCGACAGGTAGGAATGTTTATAGAACACAATTTTTTTTATGACCAGTTACACAGCTGTAGAGCTTTAATGCTCTGTTCTTACTATAATGCAAGAAATGTCTGTAGAATAATAATATCAGTAAATTAGCTATTTCTTTGTACCATTTGTCTAGTAATTGAATGCTAATATTGATTTTACTTTTACATTTTAGGTACAACCTATGCTGAAACAAGTAAGAATGCAATCAGATTAATTACTACTCATTGAATTCCATACAATTGTAATTCCACACTTTTTGTAGACTGTTAATGGTCCTTGTAGTGAGTTGCTTTCATGAAATGCTGAGGGGCAGATAGGGAGTGTAGAGGTCCTGACTGCATTGGTGGCCCATTGGTGGCCCATTAAGTGAATGAGGCCCCATCATTGTGGCTCTTTAACCTTACCTATCAGATGTGTGATCTCATGGCATCAGGTACAGATAGAATACACCATTTGTCTCTGCGGTTTCTCTCCTCATATGTCTAGTTAAAATGACGTGGAAAAGGCTACTGTATGAGCCATAACAGGGCTCCATTTAATGTTTGCATCAGGGCTCCACCACATTCAGTTTCACCATTGGTGGGGGGGTATACTAGTTATACAACAGTCAAATTATATAAAAGTGGGAGAATACATGTTGTAAAGACACCTTGGTTTTCCTGCTAAATTAAAATATAAAATCTCTTAAACCAGTTTATGACCACGAAGCTGATAGTAAAGTGAAACTCAACTGCAATTCATCATATTCATCATTCATATTCATATTAGTCAATAGCATGAGAAAAATCTATTCACAATATATTCACAACACAGCTTTGAATATATTGTGTATCTTTTTATTTTGTCCATAGTTAAAGTGGACCTACACTGAAAAAAACATTCAAATTGATGCCCATCTAACCACCCCTCTGCTGCTCTAAAGCCCTGTATAGACAGAGCAGACCCAAGTGCTCGCTCCTGGCCCCCACTGCTGTCATCACTATGCGCGGTGTGTCAGTTCATGCTCCATTTCGTCAGTCCCAGCGATTATAGTAATTCAGTTACTGTTTGGATGATGATCCTGTATAGGTGGTCTCTCAGCCAATCAGCTCCCGGCTATGCAGAAGGAACAAGACTTCCTACTGGGCCAGCCAACCCCTCTCACGATAGGACAGACTTGCAGTTGTGGGAAACAATCCGCATGCAAAGGATAATGCGTTGCAGCTTTCCATGTGGATTCCACAGCCCACAAGGTGAATGTGGACAGGCAAAGCTGAATAGTTAAGGAAAAGAATGTTCTGTTATGTTTTTTTCAGAGCGCAACGTGGGTGATGTTTATATTAAAATGCAATTCTTAAACTATTGGTCCGCTTTAAGTAACCAGGGCCAAAGTCTCAGTTCTTTTAATTATGCCTCTGCATGATATTTTCAATGTGCCTGCAACCATCTTTAAACATTAAGAGGCTGGTTTACTAAGTTTGCCACAGTGAGCCATTTTAAATGATACAAGGTTTACCACAGTATGCACCATTTTATCCCTCTTGCGTCGTGTAGCTAACTAGTAGCAAGCAAGCTCTGCATAGGTGTAATGCCCTGTGAGTCTCCCACCTTCTGTGAGCTGGCAACCTCCAATCTCCACCTCCGCTTCCGCATTTAGTCAAGCCCCCGTTCGCCCGGGATGCGCAGTATGCTTCACCGGACACAGTTGCCCCCAGGTCTTAAATGCCACAAAGGATGCCAGCTCATGGTGAAGACAGAAGAAACACAAGGGTTTGTTAAGGCTAAGGTCATTCACAGGAAAACAGTCCAATCAGGCGTCTACTCAAGGGGATGAGGCAGGAGAATAGAAGATCACGGACAGGCAGGCAAAAGGGTCAGTTCAGGCAATGAGCTGGGATGGTCAAACAAACAAAGCCGGGTCAATCTCGAGAATAGCACAGTTAACGTCACAGTACTAGCTATAACAGGCGAAGAGGTCAGGGCTGAACTTATATAATAAAATTTACTGAACTTATAATATAATATTTAAAGGATGACTGACCAATAGGAGTGAGGGGAATAGCGTGAGTGATTGGTGCAACTGATTTACTATGTGATTGGAACTGATCCCAGGGGCTGGACTGCCCTGACCAGTCAGGCTGTCCAGCCCCTGAGACCCTCATGTGTGTGTGCGGCATCTGTTGCGAGCCGTTCTGTCAAAATGCAGGGTGTGTGCCCATATGTCTGCAGGGGAGCAGGGAAGGCAGGGAGGCTCGCCGCGCTCTCCGACTTCTGGGAGCGGTGAGCGCGCCCTGCTCCAGACAGCAGGGGAACTCCGCGCCAGCTGGGAGGCGCTCGCCGCGGGTCCCCCGGGACAGGTGAGTTCCTCACAATAGGCTGCTACAGGGCGCAGGGATATTGCTAATCCATATTTATTACTAGTAAAGCCAGGGCCGGATTATGAGAAGGGCGCAAGGGGCCTCCACCAACCTTTGGGTTATGCTCTGGTCCAGGAGGCTTTTCAGTCTTTGGTCTGATGGTCCGTGGGGGGCAGCAATGAAGCTTTCAGCGGCACACGGAGAGGTGAGTTTTACTTTTTTTTTCTTTTAACTTCTAGGGGGATTCCACACTACCTATGATAATGGGGGGAGGGGGAATGCCACACTGCCTATGGGAATAGGGGTGGAGGCCACACTGCCGATTTGGGGAATGGGAGGGGGGAATGCCACACTGCCTATGATAATGGGGGGCACACTGCCTATATGGGGAATGGGAGGGGAGAATGCCACACTACCTATGGGAATGGGGGGGCACACTGCCTATATTGGGAATGCCACACTGCCTATGATAATGGGGGGGCACACTGCTTATATGGGGAATGGGTGGGGGGAATGTCACACTGCCTATATGGGGAATGGGAGGGGGGAATGCCACACTACCTATGGGAATGGGGGGCACACTTCCTATATGGGGAATGCCACACTGCCTATGATAATGGGGGGCACACTGCTTATTATGGGGAATGGGTGGGGGGAATGCCACACTGCCTATATGGGGAATGGGAGGGGAGAATGCCACACTACCTATGGGAATGGGGGGGCACACTGCCTATATGGGGAATGCCACACTGCCTATGAGAATGGGGGGCACACTGCTTATATGGGGAATGGGTGGGGGGAATGCCAAACTGCCTATATGGGGAATGGAAGGGGGGGAATGCCACAGTGCCTATATGGGGATTGGGGGGTGCCACACTGCCTATATGGGGAATGGGAGGGGGGAATGCCACACTGCCTATATGGGGAATGGGAGGGGAGAATGCCACACTACCTATGGGAATGGGGGGGGCACACTGCCTATATGGGGAATGGGAGGAGGGAATGCCACACTGTCTATATGGGGAATGGGAGGGGAGAATGCCACACTACCTATGGGAATGGGGGGGGCACACTGCCTAGATGGGGAATGCCACACTGCCTATGATAATGGGGGGGCACACTGCTTGTATGGGGAATGGGTGGGCTGCCTATGGAATGGGGGCATCCCACACGGCCTATGGAAATAGGAGGGGAATGCCACGCTGCCTATATGGGGAATGGAATGGGGGGGTGCCACGCTGCCTATGGAATGGGGGCATCCCACATGGCCTGTGGAAATGGGATGGGGCATGCCACACTGGCCATGAGGAACGGAATGGGGGAATACCATACTGTTTGTAATGGTGTGTTTTGTGTTTAAATATTTCTTTTCTTATTTTCCTCCTCCAAATCCTAGGTGCGCCTTATGGGCAGGTGTGTCTTATATGGCGAAAATATGGTAAAAGCGCACACTACAGTATGATGCAGGTAGCAATTCACACCATAAATGCACCTTGCTTAACCAAATATTTAGGGCCTTAGCATCTTCCTGGTGGCTATAACGCAAGTTTAAGAGCACCGGCATATTTTCTGGCACTGCAATCTTGACTACAATAGCACTAGAAGTCACAGAGCCTGATACTAACTAATTTGCTTTGATTGTTGCATTAGGTATTGTACAGCCTGTGTCAGTGCCTGCTGTACCCCACTACCCATTATACCCGCGTCAATGTCCGCTACTTTGTTCCGCTACCTCTTCGGCGCTGCACAGCGTTTATTTGCACCCTGAAATGATTGGCGCTGTATTTTTCCAGCACTGGATTACGTTTCATCATTACAGTTACAAGATATCACTGCTAGGGACAAACTTTACAGTGCGTTTAGGCTGTGGAATGGTACACTCTGCTGCAGCTCAAGATAGAGCACAATAGGCAGAACTGGATTGAAGTGCTTAATGCTTAGAAATGTCATAAATACGCTAAGGGCAACAAAGCTAATTAGCGCAATGTCTGCTAGCACCAATGTAGTAAATTGCACAGCATCAGATAAGACAGGAAAGCCAGCGCTCCAAAGCTGGCGCTATAGCTACAAAAATTATGTTAACTGATGCACATTAGGCCCTAGCTCCTAGTCTCAATGCAAGCTATGCAGAAAAATTGTGTGTAATATTAATTATAATAAGCATAAAACACTTCAATACAGTTCTGCTCATTGTGTTCCATGACATCTTGACACACAGTGGCGCTGCTTAAACTTGAGCACCTGGCACTGCAACCTATAGTGTTAAATACAACGTTAGCGGGTCGCGCTGTTTTTGGTTTCTTACATCGCACACTGAGTGCCGCTGAGTCTAAAAAAATGGCGATGAGTAGCACTGACACTACATAAATCAGGCTTTTAGTATGATTCCCTGTGTGAGTATTTGGGGGGGATGCTATGTAACTTTTTCATGGACTAAGCAAATGTTTAGTAATCCATGTATTCCTTTTGTCTTTTCGCAGGAGAGGCAACTACAACTCCTGCAGGTAAAAAAATAATACCTGTGTAGTTTTCATTCCTAGAGAAAGTTGCGTATCGCAACGAGACATGTCGACGCTATCAATTTCTGCAGTTGCAGGCTTACATAATTCTCTTATTTATTCTAACCAATTCTATAGCTGCTTGTATAGCGCCAAATAATTGGCACAAACACGTGGCACCTAATCTTAAAAAGAGCTCTAGAATAATAGTCTTTTGCTATTGTACTTGCAATCTGTGTAGATGCTTTTCCCATCATGCAAAGACAAATATTTTGAGTAGTTAAAGCGGCACTATAGTCAAGTCCCTACTTCTTTCTGCATAGTGTATGGCACCGAATGGCAGTTAATCAGGTTAGCAACAAAAACCATTCCCAGACCACTGGGAAATCCAGATTGGTCACCAGCAGTCACGTGCTCAATGAAAGCCCTCCTGATGGAGGCCAGCATGACCTAGGCCCTTATTTATCACGGGCTAGCGCCAGGTAGTGTCTGACGAGCGCCAGGTAGCGGCAGCTAACGGCGACTACCGACTCAAGTACGCCCGGTGGCGGTCACAATGACGCATTTATCAAGCAAAATGAGGCTAGCGCCGGCAAGAGCGACGGCTAGCGCGGCATTCATCATGAAGCCGCCTGGACCGAACAGCGCCGCTGCAAATTCTTTCACAGCGCCAGGTATGAGCTGTCGCTCCCTGGCGATGTCCAATGCATTTCAATGGAGCAATCTATAATTAATCATAATTAATTGGTATTAATTTTTTTTTTTTTTTTTTTTTTAATGTCAAAAATTCGGAGACCACTTCTGCAATGTTAGGATTTATTTTTAAGTCAAAAAAAATTAAAAAAAAAATTTGTGCAGAATTGATCTAACAGGTCTGATATTAATGTATTCATATTACAAAATGATTCTAAAAACATGTATAATGTTACATTCAAAAAATATGGTTGTTTAGGGGTTAAAAACTAGTTAACACCCATCGCCGCCAGCGCTCTGGGGTTTAAACAAGGAATGGACAGCGACAGCACATTCGGAGCGTGATTTGTTAATGAATATGAAGCTAGCCGTTCGCTCTGGCCATTCGTTGTCAGGCGCTCACATACAACGCTGAACCTGTGAAACAGCGACCCCTAAGCCCGTATTCAACATTACCGCACACCGACTGAGTCGCTGTCATCAAGCTAACGCCGGCCAAGCACAGCGAATACTGGCTGGCGCTGAAAAAATCACGCTACAGTCGCTCATCTGTCGCTACCTGGCGCTATTAATGAATCGGCCTCCTATTTTGTGACTCAGTGGTGCCACTCCTTGGGAGGGCTTCCAGGTTTCTTACAGCTGCCAAGGAAGCCATTAGGTCAGCGACAGGTAGGAATGTTTATAGAAAACAATGATACAGTACATAATTTGGTTTCAGGACCAGCTACACAGCTGTAGAGCTTTAATGCTCTGTTTTATATTATTTAAATCAAAGTGTGCTGTATAATTAAATGTTTTGGTTTCCTCAGTACTATAATGCTAGAAACGTCTGTAGAATAATAATATCAGTAAATTAGCTATTTCTTTGTATCATTTGTCTAGTAATTGAATGCTAATATTGAGTCTGCTTTTACATTTTAGGTACAACCAACGCTGAAACAAGTAAGAATACAATCAGATTAATTACTACTCATTGAATTCCTTACAATTTTAGTTCCATACTTCTTGTAGACTGTTTATGGTCTTTGTAGTGAGTTGGAATGGGCTACTGCTTTAATGAAATTGTGAGGGGCAGATAGGGAGTGCAGAGGTCATGACTGCATTGATGGTCCATTAAGTCAGTGGGGCCCATTATTGTGGCTCTTCAACCTTATCTATCAAGTACAGATAGAACATATTTATCTCTGCTGTTTCACTCCTCAATTGTCTAGTTGTATCCAGTTAAGGTGACAGGCAAAAGGTTACTGTATGAGCCATAACGGGGCTCCATTTAATGTTTGCATCAGGACCCCACCACATCTAGTTTCACCATTGGTGAGGGGTATACTAGTTATACAACAGTCAGATTATATATAAGCAGGAGCCTGCATGTTGTAACACCGCCTTGGTCTTCCTGCAAGATTAAAATATAAATGACCTTAAACGAGTTTATAACCACGGAGCTGATAGTAAAGTGAAACTCAACTGCAATTCATCAAAGTGATTTATTTTACTATGAATCTCGTCTTCCTTTAATAATTAGCCAATAGCATGAGAAAGATCCACAATAATTACTGATAACAGAACCAATCTACATATAACACAGCTGTGTGCCCAGAAAATATTGTGTATCTTTTTATTTTGTCCATAGTTAAAGTGGACCTACACTGAAAAAACGTTCAAATTGATGACTATGAGGCCGATTCATTAATAGCGGCAGGTAGCGACAGTTGAGCGACTGTAGCAGTATTTTCACAGCGCCCGCTAGTAGTCGCTGTGCTTGGCCATTGTTCGGTTGTTGATAGCGACTCAGTCGGTGTGCAGTAATGTTGAATACAGGGTGATGAGTCGCTATTTGACAGGTTCCGCGCTGTATGGGAGCGCATGATAGTGACTGGTCAGAGCGACCGGCTTCCACCATATTCATCAAAAAATCATGCTCAAAAAATTCTCGCGCTGTAAAATGCATGTTTAAACCCCAGAGCGCTGGCGGCGATGTGTTAAAAGTAGTTTTTTAACCACCAAACCACCGTATTTTTGGAAACCAAAAAAATAAATTTGTAAAGAATTTAGTAATATGAATACAATATCAGACCTGTAATATCAATTCTGCACAATTTTTTTTTTTTTACCTTAAAAAAATTATCTAACATGGCAAAAGTGGTCACAGAATTTTTCACATTTAAAAAAAAAAAAACATTAATACCAATTAATTATGAATATTTAAAGATTGTTCCATTGAAATGCATTGGAGAGCGCCAGGTAGCGAGAGGTCATACCTGTCGCTGTCCAAGGTCGGACGCTGGCGCTGTGGGGTGAGGCTGGAATAATGATGAATGAGTGGCTATCTGGCGCTATCTCAGTCGCTAAGCAGGATTGCCTTGATAAATGTGTGATTGTGGTGGGGAGCCGGCGTTCTCGTGGCGGTGCCCGTCATTACCGGTCGCTCACCTGTCGCTATTCCTTCATAAATAAGGGCCTAAGTCTATTTACCCCTCTGCTGCTCTGAAACCCTATATAGTAAAACAATGCATTTATCTTTTAATGCAACCCAGTCCTCTGTTTGCCTAGTGTTCCAAAATCTGAACCCTAGGTTCTGCTATCTTTGTTTATTGAGGCTGAGGTAATTATTGGCTTTTTCCTGCATGTGCTGAAGAAAATGGCCATCAGACATAGCAGGCCCAAACGCTCGCTCCTGGTCCCCGCTGCTGTCACCACTATGCACGCCGCGTCATTTCATGCCCATCTCGTCAATCCCAGCAATTGTTTGTATGATGATCCTGTATAGGGGGTCTCTCAGCCAATCAGTGTCACCTATACAAAATCAGCTCCTGACAGACTTGCAAGAAACGATCTGAATGTAGAGGATAATGTGATGCAGCTTTCCATGTGGGTTCTACAGCCCACAACGTGAATGTGAGCAGGCCAAGCTGCTTAGATAAGGAAAAGAATGCTTTCCATATCAGAGCACAACCTGGGTGAGGTTTATA
The DNA here is from genome assembly GCA_027917425.1 of Gastrophryne carolinensis. Taxonomy (NCBI): domain Eukaryota; kingdom Metazoa; phylum Chordata; class Amphibia; order Anura; family Microhylidae; genus Gastrophryne; species Gastrophryne carolinensis. The sequence continues at coordinate 311,361,006 of CM051237.1, forward strand.
TTGAAATACATTTAAGTAACCATGGCCTAAGATGGGGTCCCAGTTCTTTTAATTATGCCTCTGCATAATATTTTAAATGTACCTGCAACTGTCTTTAAACATTAAGAGCCTGATTTACTAAGGTTGCTGCAGGCCCCGGGGGTATTGCTAACCCATACAGGTAGTCCTCGGGTTACAACGGTCTCGAGTTACGTCGTTTCGTGGTTACGACACTTTATACAGCGTTTGCCCCAGTATCTCCAGCACCTTCTGTAGCTTCCTCCCAATAGCACTTACAGTACAGTATTTCATTATTAAACGTACTATACTGCACAATATTTTACTGTACCTATGTTTATTGATAATTATGTAGGGTACTGTGTTAGGATAGGTGTTTGGATAGGCTAAGTGTTTGCAGTACTGTACTGTTATTATGGTACAGTACTGTATGAACGTATGATCCGACATACGTAGAAATTCGGTTTACGATGCCGCGTAAGAACGGATCAACGTCGTAAGTCGAGTACTACCTGTATTTATTACTATTAATGCCACACTTGGCAAAATGGTCAGGAGTATAGGCCTGCTTTATATGTCCTGTTCAAATAAAACATTTAAAAAAATCCAATTGGGGCCCCTACAGTAGCAGTTTTCAAAAAACGTAGGACAGTTCTTGCTGCATCCTGGCACACGCTCACTGCCTCGTACAGAGGGAACACGCCAAGTGGAGTGGAACCCTCCTCATCAGGGGCTCCAGATAAATAAAATAATATATTTGATTTACCGTAACCCTTTTATTTTTCAGGTCATGCCTATCCTGAATTAACATCAAGCTTTTACTGTGGTGGTCAATTAAATCAAATGCATGGCGATATATCAAGCCCCTTCTATCCAAACTATTATCCTGCAAATGCTGACTGCACCTGGGAAATCCATGTCCCTGAGGGTTACTATGTAAACCTCACATTCCTGGATTTCAAGTAAGTGTGATTACTTTTTTTAACTTTACTAAACCATATTTATTTTAGGCGTCAGCAGCACACAGCATCACATTTTTCGCCTCAGCGGCACTCCATTTAAGGATCAAAAAACGGCAGTGACGATGTACTGCTGCCAGCTAGCTTCTTATTTAACACTAGCACCCAAAAGGTTGCAACACCAGGTGCTCTGGTTGAAGCAGCCCAGATGTAGTGTTTTATGCTTATAATTCATATTGCACACATTTATTTGTGAAGAACTTGCATTGTGACTTGTCAATATTTTAGCCACAGGACCTAGATGTTGCCAAATACCATTTCTTTTTGTTACAAATACAACTAAAACGCAAAGCGCTACGGAAGTTGATGGCGCTATATAAATAAACAATAATAACCTAAATGCACTTTAAAGTTCGCTCCCTAAGTCCCCAGCAGTGATTTCTTGTAACTGTAATGATGAAACATTGACCAGTGCCAAAAAATACAGCACCAATCTTTTAAAGAAGGAAAAAAAAATCATAAATACACTGTGCAGCTCTGGAAAAATGGTGGTACAAGTGGCACTCACTGGCGCTGGGATAATCGACAGTCGGGGCCAATGGGAGCTGACACAGGACATTCAATAGCTAGTGCAACACTCAAAGCAAATTAGCATTTGCCACTGCATCTTATAGCTCTATTTGTAGTCCACAGCACAGCTCCAGACAAGATCAAAATACCGGGGCTCCAAAACTGGCACTATAGCCACCAATGGCGCACATCATAAATGAGGCTTTTAATAATATCAGTATTATACAATTTTATTGTAAACATATAATTTAAGAGACTCTAACTAATATCTTGAATAAGAAATGTAGAAGGAGTCGAATATAAATATATATATATATATATATATATATATATATATATATATATATATTCAGTAAACTTTGGAGAGTACCTACCAATTGATGTGTCTAGCACAGCAGAGCTATGAGCAGGGCTGCCCCTACATTATACTGAATACCCTCGGGCAGGCTGATTCATTACTAGCGGCAGGTAGCGACAGATGCGTGCCTGTAGCAGGCATTTCAGAGCGCCCGCTGGTAGTCGCTGTGCTCGGCCGTGGTTCGCTAGTTCAGAGCGCCTCAGCCGCTGTGCAGCATTGATGAATACATTGTGGGGAGTCTCTATATGACCAGTACAGAGCTGTATGGGAGCAAATGGTAGCGACTGGTTAGTGCGACAGACTCACACCATATTCATCAAAAAAACAGCCTTACACACCGCCGGCGCTCAAAAATGCTTCGCTGTAGACCAGAGCGCTGGGGGCTATGTGATTAAAGGCTGTTTTTTAACATGTATTCACCAGTAACAAAGTGAAAACATATGGAATTACATTGTAATAACATTGTGACATGAACACATTAATACCAGAATGTCAATTCTGCATAAATATATAAACATTTTAAAAAAATTGAAAAAATGGCTTTTGCAAGGCCAGGAAAGAACCCAACATTATTTGAGAAAAATAATAATAATAATAACACCCTGTTTAAAGAGAAGTAAAAGAACGTCCATTGAAATGTATGGGAAAGCGACAGGTAGCGAGAGGTAAGACGTGGCGCTCTGCAAGGCTGAACGCCGGCGCTGTACGCTGAGGCTGGGATAATGATGAATCGGACGCTACATGGCACTATTTCAGTTGCTCACCAGAACCTGCTTGATAAATATGTAATTGCATGCCGTGTCCGGCGTTCACCTGCCGCTAACTGTCACTACCTGTCGTTTACAAGGCACTACCTGATGCTATGCCTTCATGAATAAGGCCCTAAGTCTTTTTTATACATGTGTGTGTGTGTAGAATAAATTCACTTTCTCCCAACTGTAAATGTTTTCCCATTAGAGCAGCTTAGAGCACTAAGCTGTAGGACCAGGCTTTAGGTAACTGTTTAATGTATTCAGGGAGTTCCTAATCATGTGACTGCCATGATTACCTAGTTATGTTCCAAACGTATATACTTGTGCTACTTCCCCTCAAATTATAAATTGCCTTTATATATAAAGAATACATTGGTGTGTTTGTTTTTATTTTGTGTACCTGAAATTGGGGTGAATGTTAACATGTGTACTTTATGTTATATTTCCATATGCAGCTTGGAAGCAGTAAGCCAGTGTGTTTATGATTCAGTCACCATATATGATGGGATTCCTGGGGTGTCTCCTCAGATAGCAAACATTTGCTACCCTGGAAATTACACATTTTATTCATCTTTTAACATCATGAGTGTTAACTTCAGAAGTGACCACGTTGTGCATCTCAGAGGCTTCTTTGCTGTGTTCTCTGCCATTTATGGACAAAACGGTCAGTACTCTAATGAATAAAGCAAGGCTGGCTAATATTTAAAAATGTTCGAAACTATACTCAAGCTATTTATACAACTTTTGTGCTTGGATTTGGATTTATATATACACACAGGATCCCTGATGCTGCTCTGATTGGGTAACTCAGGGATCACTGAAGATTCTAGTTTTACAGCAGCTCACTGAAACCAGGTTCGATAGTAAATGGAGAATAATTAAATGATTGTTAAATGATTGTGTAGAGCAGCTTTGCGGGGGGGGGGGGGGGGCAGTGGGGAGCAATTTAAAATGAATTAAATGATGTTTGGATTGAACTAAATGAAGAACATTCTGTGTATCCACAAATCAATGCACACAGCTCTTTGCAGCACCGCTGTGGGATTCCAGGATGAGGAAAGTATATGGTGACTCGGGGGAGGGGGTCACATTGTGGAACATAGGGAATGCTTTGGTCCTCTTTAAGAAGCTCCACTGCAACTTTATGGCACCTTTGTAAAGTGTGGTCTTACTCCAATATGTAAACTACAACAATAAACAGCAATGGAGATATTCCTAGTGCAGCACATAAAGAAATCAGACTTTAAAGTGGACCATCACCCTCCCGTGATCGGCCCGGGAATCTATAAGATTCCCGGGCCGATCACCTCCCTCCCCGCAGGACATCCGAGATCGGGATGTCCCGCGGGTCGAAACCCCCCCAAACACCCCAAATCCCCTTACCTCCCTCGCGCCCCTCTAGACGTGCGCGCACCCGCGCCGGCGGAGGAGCCGCTTGTCCGCGGCTGTCAAATCGCTTGTACGTCGGCGCTGGGAGCGGGGAGAGGTGAGTTTTTCGGGTGATCGGGGGGGGGTTTCACACAGCGGGGCACCCCGATCGGGGTGCCCCACCGAAGTGGACCAAGACCCAGGATAGTCAAAATCCTGGGTGTTGGTCCACTTTAACCATTCAGCTAATCAATGGTAAATTATGCAGTAAGAAGTAAGCTATGGGACACAATAAAAATAAAAAAAAACACAACCTGTGGTATAGATAAGAAAACCTGGGGTTGCTGTTGAAAAAAACTTGTTTATAAAATTGGGAAACTTCAGTCAGTGAGATTCATGGCTCAACTGGCCAAACATGGTCAGCTGGCTAGCGCCAAATGATGGCCCTGGAAACATCTCCAATTTTGTAACAGTTTTTTTCCTGTCTGTTTTTTTCTAAAATCAAAACTGTCAAAAAAAGAAATAAAGGACGCAAAAATCAATGCGCGCAATTCAGGCATGGCCTAAGAAAATGTAGAAATGTGCTGGGTACTTTTTACACCTTCCTTGGGCAGGTGTAAAAAGTACTTTAACAGAAAAGGGTCAAAACTGTGATGAATTCCACAAATGTTTTCCACCTATTCATTTTGAGTGTATTATTTTCATGCATTTATTTTTGTTTGCCAAATCGCCCAAAAATTGTTTGCCAAAAATTGCACATTTTTATTGGCCTTTGCTGAATCAGGCCCTTAACATCCAAACTTCCCTCACTTTTTTTAAAGATGAAATCCTGACATTCCACTCAATCGTGGAAGATCTTTGTTTGACAAATAGCCTCCCTAATGAAACTCAAAAGTTTAAATGTAAAAGTCTTTGTTCTAGGACAACTTCCTATGCAACTTGTGGGAGGTACACATAGATGTGCTGGAAGAGTGGAAATCTACTACCAAAATTCCTGGGGCACAGTATGCGATGATAGCTGGGACCTCAGAGATGCCAACGTTGTATGTAGACAGATGAACTGCGGGTTTGCTGTTGCAGCTTTATCAAATGCATATTTTGGTCAAGGATCTGGCAATATCTTGCTTGATGACTTACAATGCCTGGGACATGAACCATACCTATGGGAGTGTAATCACAGAGGATGGGGATCCCATAACTGCGAACATTCGGAAGACGCCAGTGTCATTTGTTCATATGGTATGTTCATACACCATTTACGCTCACCCATGTGCTTATTCAAACTGTATTTTTTTTGTTACTTGTTCAAAATGAAGCATATTATATTTTTCAGTAAAGTAAGCTTCAAAAGCTCCAATGGACAAACATTAAAATGTTCATGTCTATTTATCCAATGTTGCTGTTACCTTTTTACATTCTGTGTTTTGGCACTGTGCACTATTAAATTCCAAATGCAGGATGTGACACAGCTCCTTCTAACTTCAAAACCCTGCAGGAAGCCCCATTTATCTCTGCTTTAGAAGTCTAATTGCATCCAATTCGGTTAAAGTGACAGTAAAAAGGTCATTGTATGAGCCTCATTTAGAGCCTGCACCAGCGTCCGATAACATTTGTTTCCCTGATTGCAGGGACAGATCATGGAGAGGGGTGGTATGGTCACTTTTTACATGGCTCTTTGTAAGGTGGACTATGTGCCAGAGAATTCCCCTAGTCTAGCTGGCCCAAAAGCATATAGCCTACTTACTTATATTAAAAAAAACAAAAAAAAAAATTAAAATGGTAGTTATAATATTGTAAAGTAATTAAAAACATAATTACTCTAATTATCTGATATACTTTTGAATAATCATACTAAACATAAATGTATCATTTCAGGTGAAAATCACACATCTACTGGTGCACCAGGTAAAAATCTACTCTCAGATGTTTTTGCCTAAAACTATCCGTACACTAGGTTTGGCAGACCTCTTTCTTTATTGAATCTTTTAGATAATCATGTTATGTTAGATTTCCTACCCCAGGTAAGTCTTTCAGACTTACAGACCAAAGTCAATACACTACCTCAATAACTTGCCCTGTTTTCACTCAATAAACAGACACAAGGCTGCTCCAGCCCAGGATTGCTGAATTTGAAATACCCCCCTCCCTGTGCCAGTCTCCCCTAGTGCTAAAGTAGGGCAGGGAATAACATAAAGAAAAAACACTTACCTGCACAAATCCAGTGGCGAAGTTAGGCAATGCTGTCAATTTCACCGCTGCTGGCCACCATCTTGTGGGAAGTCCAGGACAGCCACCGTCAACAAGATGGCGGTGAGCAGCAGTGGTACCACCTGACTTAGTGGCTGGATCTGCATGCAGATAAGTGTCTTTTCTCCATTACCCCCCCCCCCCCCCCGCCCTGCTACAGCAATAGGGGAGGTGGCAGGGTGGGAGGTATTTAAACATTGGCAATCCTGGGTTGGAGTGGCCCTTTAATATGCAAACTTTCCTTTATCCAAAATGTAAAAGTGGGCATTCCACTTATTTTGGCCTAAAATATTTGTTTGACCATAAGCAACCCTAATGACACCACTGCTCAGCTATTAGTTTGTACTTTAAGTGAACGTTTTGCACAAAATGTTTAAATGTGGGAGAGGTCCACATAGGTGTGCTGAGTGATGGAAATCTACTACCAGAATTCCTGGGGCACAGTATGCAATGATGGCTGGGTCCTCAGAGATGTGGACATTGGACCCAATTCACTAAGAGTTGAAAAAGATTCTCATGGTAGTAAAAATTTCAAACCATGAGAAAAAAAGCCTGAGAATTTCACTTTTATTAAATCACCAGATAGGAAGACAATGAAAGTCTATGGTACTTTTTACTACAGAGTAAAAAGGAGTAAAACGTTCAGTACTTTTTTCAGGAGTAAAAAGTGCCATTGACTTTCGAAGTTTTCCTATCTGTTGATTCATTAAAGTGAAATTCTCATGCCTTTTTCTCATGAATTCAATTTTTTCCTACCAAGAGAATTTTTTTCAACTCTTAGTGAATCAAGGCCATTCTATACAGACAGATGAATTGTGGATATGCCTGCATAATAATGTAAAATAATTTAAAAAAACTAATTACTTGAATTATTTGCGATCTAAATAATCATACTAAACATAAATGTATCCTTTCAGGTGAAACTCACATACCTACCACACCAGGTAAAAAAAAAGTTTTTGACTTAAACAATCCGTACACCAGGTTTAGCAGAACTCTTTCTATATTGAATCTTTTAGATAATTATGTTCTTTTCGATTTATTAGCCCAGGTACACCTGTCAAACTTACAGATCAAATTCAATACACTACCTCAATAACTTGTCAAATTTATAATTTAGTCTAATAGAGATAGTCTAATAGAGTCTAACAGTCTAATAGAGCTAGATCATGGAGTATGGTGGCCTAAAAAGATGGCATGGTGTAATTAGAGTGTTCAGTGGTGGCTTATTCTTTTTCAAGCCTTTCAAACCGATCATTATAGAATTAAAAAGATTGGTCTCTGATTTTTATTTAATGTGATGTTGACGATCACCTGTTTTCTTTTTCAGATCACACCTATGCAGATGCTTCAACAGGTATGCAATCCTTCACTGTGGTTCATAGAGCAATCAGTCAGTCATCGTTGTACAAATATATGATTTCTGTTTTTTTTCTAGCACCTGATTACACAGACTGTGGAGGTCTATTATACCAAATGTATGGCAATATATCAAGCCCCTTCTATCCAAACCCATATCCTGCTAATGCCAACTGCACCTGGGAAATACATGTTCCAATGGGTTACTATGTAAAGCTCTCATTTCTTCAGTTCAGGTAAGGTAAAGTTCCTGTCCAGGCACACACTAACTTTCTCCCAAATGATCCCCCATGTGAACAGTGTAGAATAAGTCAAAATCTCCAGTGATTCTTAAATGCCTTACAGTATGTATTCTAATTGAAACAGTTTTTTTCAATTTATTTTCTGGGTCATGGCAAATCTAGGAAGGGATGTTATTTCAACCTTTTTTCCAAAAATAACCTGAATCTGCGATGGGACATATTTACAGGTTAGGTACATTTTTTTCCTATGAGCTCAGGATATATTTAGTTACGTTTAATTTGGAAAAGCAGCACCCTGTGGGCCATGATAACATATTTGCCATTTATTTCTGCATAGTCCATAGGGTGATGTTGTTTCCAATCTTTAAAAAAATCATCTCATAGGAAAAATGATGCACCTAACGTGTAAAAATTTTCCATCACAGGTACAGGTCATTTTTTGGGAAAAAAAGGTAGAACAACATTTTTGTTCACACTTTTTGTCTAAACGCTGAAAAGTTCGCCCAGATGCAGTAGCAATCCACACCACAAAGCACATTGCCACAAGTCACATTCGATTAGCTCAACAATTAGCATGACACTCTATGGGGGTCATGCAAAAAAGCCATTGTCCTACATTTCCCACCAAAACATCACATGGATATATTTTTAAAGTTTGGAAATAACAGCATCTTATGGGTTATGCTAAAGATTTCACCATTTCTTTTTGCATAGCCCATAAAGTGCTGATGTTGTTGTTAAAAACAAATATCCTTACCACAGTGGAAAAATGATGTACCTAACCTTTTTTGTGTCTAAACAGTAAAAAGCTCACCAGAATGCAGGTTGCAATCCACACCGCAATGCACACTGGTTTCACTAACTATTTAGCATGACCCCCTATGCCTCAATAATTATACCATAAGGATAGCGAATAACCAATATGGAATTATGCAAAAACTGCTGCCCCTGATGCCAGGATACTCATAGCCTCAGGTAGAGAGATCCCCACCATTTACTGAATAACACATAGGGGGTTGTTATTTACTAATTATTTGAAATGCCTCTATCTCACTGATGTAATAATGTAATCAGATATCAGTGATTCGGTCTTCTCCTTATTTTTGATGTAAGGAAAGAAATAGCAAAGAGGAAATTGTTTATATTTATGTTATATGTGTTATTTTTCTTTTGCAGCTTGGAGACAGCAAGCAACTGCGTTTTTGACTCTGTTACCATATACGATGGCTTACCAGGGTCGTCTCCTCAGATAGAGAAAATTTGCTACCCGGGAAATTACACATTCTATTCATCTTCTAACATCATCAGCATTAAATTCTTAAGCGACATCAGTGTGCAAGGATTTGGCTTCTTTGCAGAGTTTTCTGCAGTGTTTGGACAAAATGGTTCGTACAGTTCAGTAACGAATAACACGCAATGCTGATAAGTATTGTTCTCGAATTGTTTGTATAACTGTTGTGCTTGGATTTATATATATGCAAGAGCATTGAGATGGCTAATAATATTTATGCATACGCATACAGTATATGTGGATTTCACTGATTTCCAGTTAGAGAGGCAGTGAGGGGTTCTGGGCCCTATTCCTGACACTGCACACAAATAATAGAAATAATAGTTTTCTTCTATCTAAAAAAAAAAAATCTGCTGCATCTGTAATGGAGCAATTCTACAGGTGAGATGCAAACTGTTTTATTTTTTTTACTTTAGAAATTTGAAAATAACAGCAGCCTCTTAGGAATCAAATCACATTAAAGTCCATTTCCAGGAAACATTGTTTTTGAGTTTATTTATTTCAAAACTTCTAAACTAAAATCTCTACCTCATTAAAATATAAGGTGCACCTCTCCTGTATAATGTTAGACCCCTTTTAATACTAATCTGAACAGCAACAATAGTCCCTGAAACTCAGGTCACTAGCATCAAACATATTCTGCTATTATAAATGCTATTATAAAAGTACAGAATTAGGTAATAATTATTTGCTATAATAAACATTTAGGTAACCACGCTTCCACTTCATGGCTCCTCTGTAATGTGTGGTAATACTATATTCTCGCCAACTCTGGAAAATCTATAGCAATACGCATACATTACCTAAAGGAATACTTCATACCCCCTAAATATAAAATGACCAGGCTAAATTTATTTCCAGTCGGCTAATCGAGGTAAATGTAAGGAGAACACTTAGCACCACAAACAATATAACAAAAAACGTGTTCAGAAACCTGTTTACAAATAGGCCCACTGTTGCCAGTAAGATTCCTAAGTTAACTGCCAACCTGAAAAAAGGGGGATATGATATATTATAATATTATAATATTTGCTGCACAAAAATCGCTGATATTCCTGTTAGAGATCAAAATATAAATCCCGCAAATACCAATACTCATATAAAATCAACAGCCATCAACCTGATACAAATCAATGATCCTTATAACATCCAGTGCTATATCCCCAGAACAATATTCCCTCAAATGCCCTGCATATGCAATGTGTTGTGTAAGAAAATTCTCACAGTGACGTGTAAACTGAAAACAGGATATATTACTAGCACAGTGAATATCCTTTATACTAATCTAGTACATTTCAAAAAGTTTCCCCAGAAAATCTTTAAGTTACAGATACAATAAATTACAAGTAAGTTACAATATATAAAGAGTGTTAGATGTTTTTAGGTATCAGTGGCCTACAGCAATCCAATTGATCAGAGTACAGAGGGACATCTGATGCGTCTAACGCCGCCCACTTGGGTGTGACTAGCCAGCCTACATGAACGTTAGCTAACATGCAACAGTTTACCAGCCAAAGATCCGAATTCTATAAAGGAACATAATTGCTCCAATATACATGTTATAACATTGTAGTAACTAAGGAATCCAGGATGCTTATTTATGTCTTGTTCAAATGACACCAAACCCTAGCTGTATCTCTTCTGAATTATAATATAACATATTATAACATAAAATGATAATATAATACCGTATAAGACTCTCTCAATCATATAGTAATGACCACTCATCAGAACATGGGATTCTATATCTTTCTGCCAGAATACAGCCCAGATAGGGGAATGCTAATGCTTATATTATTATTTTGTTTCTTTAAGTGGCTCTGAATTGCACCTATGTGTAAATCCAAAACTAATTATTTTGCAACCTACCTCTTTGGTCGTCAGGGGAAGGAACTCTGATGACTATTTGTCAGAATCACAGTATCTAACTTTTCTTCTTCTTTTTTTCTTCCACTTTAATAAATCATGGCTGAGCATCTTAGTATGTTACAAGAAGAGCATCCCTAATGATACCACACTAGCATTTGATTTTGTACATGAACTAAGGGTATTTTGCTTGCCGATCTAAATGTAAAAGTCTTTGTTCTAGGACAACTTCCTATGCAACTTGTAGGAGGTCCACATAGATGTGCTGGACGAGTTGAAATCTACTACCAGAATTCCTGGGGCACAGTGTGCGATGATAGCTGGGACCTAGGAGATGCCAACGTAGTATGTAGACAGATGAACTGCGGATCTGCCATTTCAGCTGTAACAAATGCACATTTTGGACAAGGGTCTGGCAACATTTGGCTTGATGATGTACGTTGCCTGGGACATGAGCCATACTTATGGGAATGTGGTCACGGAGGATGGGGAGTCCATAACTGCCAACATTTTGAAGATGCTGGTGTCATTTGTACAGGTATGCTTATTAGCTCTGAAAATACCACTTTCATGAAAGAAACGGTCTAATAATAAAAAGTATGATGATAAATAAAAATAAAAAGTAGCATTAATGTACCAGACAGCAAAAAGAGTAAGGATTGTGGACTACTTATACACCCTACGTAAAAACAAATCCAGCCAACCTTGTTTTTTATTTTAGTGGGAGGAAGAATCAGAGGTGGTTGTTGTGAATGTACCATTCTGCATTTAAAGGGGAGAACTGCTCAAACCATAAACAACAACAACGTCTTTTATCATCGTGCACCTACAATCCAGTCATATGTATAATAAAATGATAAAACAATACAAATTTTATTTAAATATTTTAAAAGATTTTTTTGTGTAAAAAATTCATCACCACAAAAATTGCTCAATTCATCCTTAATAAGCGTGTTAGCAGTATTATACCGGCTGATGGTCTATGTTTCACCCTGATGGGCTTTTTCAACAGCACATCAGACCAGGTTGTTATGTACTAAAGATTAGAATAAAGATATTATTGTCAGGGAGCCTGCATTCCACATTGCTCTTTTATGATGTCAAAGGGGATTATACTCATCCTCAAAGGCTTTGTTCCAAATTATGGTGAAAATTACAGGCAAATAGAGGGGTGCCTTCCCTCATACATCTGGGCAGAGGTGGGGTTGCCTCCCAGATCCCCACAGAATGGAGCAAACACAGCACAGTATGTGGTGATATGCGGCGTGTAAGTGAGAACTGCTTAACCCTAAAGGCCTGTCACCTATGACAACCTGTGGTGGAATAATGGCTTATTACCATTAAGATTCTGTCATGGGTGTTGATTTTACCCAGATATCAGGCTAGAGCTACAGCTTCTGGTTTAGGAAACAAGCAGCTATAGGGGGGCAGTCCTCCCCTGAAAAAGGATAAAGGTACATTCACAAACTTTCACTTCTATTTTTCTACCCAGTAAAGGAAAACAACAAGCTTGGTGTTTTTTTTTTTAATGAAGGAAAATACAGTAAGTAACATTTCCTTTGACTATCTTGCATATTTATAACAATTTGTGATAAGAATGAGATAAGAGTTCTCTTATCTTGTATCAATTTAGATTTTCTCATATATTGGTTAATGCAAATTATGGAAGCAGAGGATGCATTGCTCCATGATTGACCATGGGGCTGCAAGACTGATATAGTTGTTGGCCAGACAGGAAGTAGCCTGCCCTCCCAGTAGAGCAGAGGTTCTCGATCTTTTTTACTTTGAGAGCCGCATTCCACACAAAAAAAAAGATGTGAGCCACATGCAACTCGAAAGAGTTGATTCAGCACCAGGTGAGAAAAGTCACTACTTTTTAGGAGAGAAAACTGACGTTCACATTCATTGATACCTTGGGGCTGATGCAGCTATCCAATGTAAATTTTTACCTGATGCCAAATCAAGCAAGGTATATAATGAATGTGAATGGCAGTTTTTTTCTCATAAAAATTGTGACTTTACTGACATGGTGCTAAATTAATCCAGAAAGACTGATACGTGTACTGCCTATTTACAATCACTCTTTGAACAAATGGAATCATTTTATTCTCAGGTGGAGTGAGCCTGGGCTCTCTCAAAACATATATCAGACCTAAAGAAGAAAAATACTTTATTCCCCACACACAGGGCATCCTGATCTGGTATGTCTCTTTAAATAAAGATCTTTAGGAAGCCCAAAATTGAGAAGGGCAACACACCCAGCCTATGCTCCCACACTGTTCTGCATCAGAATCTGAGTAATGCACCCTTGTGCGATGCCACCGCCCGCCCCAGTAAGAGAACCCCCAGGACCCAGGAAGAAGACCAGGGATGATCCCTCCCGGGTCATGTTTGACTCATTATGAATGTTGGAACCTGTGTGGTTCTAAGAAGCTGATTTCAAAGCTTTTACATGGAGACACCTGATCAATTTACTTTGAATGTTCCTAAATGCCAACCTTTTTTAAGCTGCATAATCATACTTACTAATGTATCATTTCAGGTCCAAATAATACAACGACAGATGGACCAGGTAAAAAATACACTTTTACTCTAAGATATTAGACAGCACACACACATTTTTGGTGAAAATAATATATTTAAGAGTTGAAAAAGATCTAAAAGACTCCAGGGCCCTTCCGAGTTTCAGTCCTTGGGGCATCCGAAACACTTACCCTCTCCCGGAGCCCTCACTGCGTCTGTGCACTCCGGTGCACATCCCCGTGCACCTCTAGCCATGTGCATGCCCACACCCAGCCTTCCTGAATGGGAGGCGCGGTCATGCCACGGCTGCAAGGTGGGAGGTTTGCTTAGCCACCCAAGCGGCGCCGAAGGGAGCCGAATGACAGTGAGAGCGCCACTCAGCCAATCAGCGCACTTGCTCTCACACCAAGTCTGCGCCATGAGAGTGGAAGGAAGGTGAGTGAAACGGGACAACCTGGGGGGGTACACACAGCGGGCCATCCCAATTTCCCAACACACAGGAAAGTTAAATTAATTGTGTGTTGTTACTCTTTCATTATCTATTTACATACAAGTTATAAAAAAAACATGTAAAAGGCCTCAATGAACCCAAATGCACATATTTTTGTGCTCCTCATGCAATGGGCAACAATTGAATTAAAAAATAACCCATCCCCATAACACTTGACATCCAGGCCAAATACAGTGCTTGACCTAATTTACTTATCATGTTGGCCTATTTGTGTGCTGGAGAAACCTTGCACAACTAGAAAGTACATGCCAGGGCTGAGGTCTACCGCCATTTGCTCATAAGAGCTAAATTATGTAGATGACTTGAGTGTGCAGACCCTAAAGAAACCTCCCACTGCCTAAATTTTACAATAGCAGTCAGCTTGACTATTATTTATGGTTGATGTTCACTTTTAATATCATATGATGAGGTTATATGAGCAATAGAATCGATGCCGAGTGTTGAGTGGAAGGTTACCAATGTGCATGGGTGGAATGTCCATAGAGAGGGAGAATTCTCTGTGAGCTTTGGGGTGCATCTGTGCTAGACGTAGGCCACGCACGTACTGTAGTCAACCCCATTACTGTGATGCTAACATCCCCCTACTTCCTGCCTCCAAAGTTGCTCTCCAGCCCCTCCCATCCGTACTTGTCTCCCCATTCAACTTTTTGCATTTCTCCAAAACTACAGACAATCTTGAAAATATCATTAGAAGTATATCTATTGAGACATGAATTAGAACGTAGCCTGTTAATTAAGAATACATTTTTTTCACAATTATGTGATGTGCAATATTATTAATAATAATAATAGTGTGCATTTGCACACTCTTTACCAATTTAACCCTTTGTCTGACTGATGCTATTTATTTCTTTTTGGTATGTGCTGCCACAGTACGGCCCACAGGTAATAACATTTTTTCTTAATTTCTACTATTATTATACCAAAATTCTGTAATTATTTGGCCGGCCTATAGAGAACACATTACTAATGGAATGGATCATGCAAGGGTCCTCAACCTATTAATTGTAATAGCTGTCTACCGGGTGTTAAATGCATAGAAGTACTGTTTAATAAAGTAAAAATGCTTTAAACACAAGGAGTTGGGTAAAGCAAATGTAGAGGGGAGGCACATTTGTATCTTTAGTTGTTAGAATTGTATCAATAAAGAGAAGAAGCCTTTCATAGTTTAAAAGGTGAAAAATCCAGAGGTCTACTATTTTTCAAGCAAAGAATTGTTTTTTTGGGTTTGTTTCTGGTCCCTGACAGTAAAGAGAAAAACAAACACACATACAGATGTAGTATTCAGGGTAATCTGTCCAATTGCAGCTCTGAGATATCACTCATACAATACAGAAATCTGTGAAGTGAATAAGCTGTGAACATTTTAACAGCAAGCTTGAGCTAGCTATACAATGTATCACAATAGGGCATTGCTCTATATGCAATTAGAAGATCATCAACAGCCTGGAGATTGCTGGCTTTTACAATGTGAGACCGTGCCGCATCCTGCTTGATACATTGCACAGCAGGAATGTCAGTAAAAAAAACTCCCAGCTCAAGTTTCAATACATTCGGTGTGGTTGCTATTAACCCGAATTGCTTCCATACCACCTCTGTGTGATGCAGCGGCTGCAAAAGCACTCAATCAGGGGATACAATGCATACAATGCATTTTATTCAAAGATGAGTCATTACTGCTGAAAGTTTTCTACTTCTTTCAAGAAATAATAGATGATTGCACAGAGCTATGAGACTATCAGCTCCTTCATGTGTGAGGTAAGATGGCTGCTGCCATGCATGTTTAAGACTGCAGAATCTGCCTGCTACTCTAAACATCTGCATGGTGTTAATCCCTCTCAATAAGCTTATGTCTCTAATTGCCAGAGAAGGTCTTTAGGGGAACAATTTACTAAGCTTTGATTTTTGACTGGAGGTCTGCTTTAAATTCCCATGGAGTAGGGGATGCTAGTGCAGTAACTGTTGATGGGAGGAGGACAGACATACAACACTGTGGTCACCAATCAGTGAAATTGTTACATTATCCTGTTATAGAGGAACTTTAGCCTCACCTACAGATGTTTTTATAAATATTAAACAGGGATTATTCTTCCCCTATAAAAGAGGTAAAGATGGACTATTACTTCACTTTACAAACACGAGCTTTTGGTTCAGAAGTTTACAGATGTCAAAAGATATATCTTCTTCTACTTTCAAATACATTACTTGTGACTTCAGCCAAATGTAAAGCTTGTTTGACAGCAAAATATTTGGGAGATTATACCCCTCAAAAAGAGAGCTTTCACACACCTATTTTTCTATGATAGTAATTTAATGGAAAGCACTGTGTGACCAGTGTGATCTGGCGGGAGCTACGGTGCTCCAACTAACAGCAAGCACTGATAGCTGTTAGTCAGGGAGCAGTGGGCGGGGCTGCAGCTGCTGAAGCGGAGTGAAGGTGAGTGCCTGTTTTTGTAGGGCTTAGTAACACTTAATTTTGGTTACTGGCTGAAAGCCAAAAAATAAACCAGTATTTTATTAAACAGAATATTTTAGTGATTAATAATAAGGTTGTATTTTTGGTATCAATTTATAGCCTCAAGAAGCTTATTATCGGTAGCAGTCGCCCCCTAGACTGTGCACCATGCATTCAGCAAAAATATAATGTAGGAGGGAGAGATTTCCTGGTGGGCCACACTAATTTGGGGCCAGTTGGCTGCTTATTATACACCCATCCAATCCCTGTCTCCCTAGTCTCCATCCAATCCCTAGTCATGGGCTTGCTGAGTCAGTAAAATCCCAGGCTGACTTTTGGCCCCAGTCAGCCACAGGCTATCATGCTGGGGAATAGGAAAAGTGTATAACTATGCTTTTCTTAACATAACTGGGAAAATTCGGCGAATGTCTACCTCATATAGCCTTCTATTGTTTAACATTTTATCCCAAAGAACCACCATTTATTATCACATTTAACATCCTATTGACACTGTTTAACTTTTTATGTTTTCTGTTCCACATTGTAGTACTTCCTAACACCAGTAATCCCTGGATCACAACAGGTGAGTGACTTTATACTGTAGCATAATATTATGACAAAAATATGAATGATTAATTATGAATAAAAATGATTATGATTATGATATTATGATTAAAACGACAAACAGTAACACATTTTGTATTTTATGATTTTAGCACCAAACTACACATGTGGAGGAGTTTTATCAGAGCCATCAGGAATATTCTCCAGCCCACTATATCCTGGACTTTACCCTGATAATGCATTCTGCACTTGGGAAATTAGAGTATTGCCTGGGCATGTTGTAGATCTCTCATTTGTTTACATGGAGTGAGTACTTATTGTATTATTTTATTTATTATAACCAATGCCATATGTTAAATAATACAAGCCACAAAATAATTTAAGGTGATCCTGAAGCCAAAATAATGTCAAATGACCTAAAAGACTATTGCGTCCCATCTCTCTCTACTATTAGAAACAAACTATCTGACAGCTCTGATGACTTGCCTACTGTATCTTGGCAGACCAGCAACAATAATTTCAGTAACTTCTGTCTAGCTGAGCATAGCATGCAGTCAGTACAGCTGTAGCAAACACTCTCCAGGCATGCTCAACCTGTGTCTGCTGGAGGCTGCCCCCCCCCTCAAGCTATAGAGAGAAGCAGCCAGTCTACAAATCTATATATATATATATATATATATATATATATATATATATATATATTACATATAACATGTAAGCATTCCAGTTGGCTAGAAAGAGATTTTCTGCTTCTGCACTCAATCACAACCACAATACCCATTTCTGCTGTTTCCTATACTTTGTAAATGCATTTTAGTGCCACAGTCATGTAAGAGTATAAATATAGAATTATGTGGAAACACTGCAGAATCTGCAGACCACAATGGTAGTGCATGCATTGTGCTGTCTAGTACCAAAGTGCAGGAAATGTAGTCTTTGATTTCCCAATACAGATGACCATTCGAACGTTTAAATTATATTGTTAGCCATGGTAACTTGTTTTGGCATTGTTGGGTTTTTAATTATCCAGGTAATGTTGTAAACATTATAGCTAGAGGAAGCAGAGTTTAAAGAGTAAACGCTTTAGTCTACCACAGCTGTTCTGTCCTGACCAGTGCCAGTCTCTTTTCACAGGGGAATGGCTTCCTGCCTCCTCAATTAACTACAATGGAAAAGGTGTGCCAGTCCTCGGTATGCCTGCCCCATTATGATGTATGGATTGGATCTGATGCAACCACTGTGACTGGCCTTGACAGTTCTTTTCATTTGTGCCTAGACAGGGATTTGACTATTTGACATTAATTATTGTACATATGTATATGTTAAAAAATATGTATAACGCTTTTGTTCTCACAGCCTGGAATATACAAGCTCTTGTAGCTATGATTATGTGATGATATATGATGGGTTACCATTGACTACACTGCCGCTAGGAAAAATCTGCAGTCCTATAAACTCGACATTCACATCTTCCTCTAATGTAATGGGTGTTGTCTTCAGAACTGATGGGAGTGTACGGAGAACTGGATTCCAGGCTGTATATTCCTCATCAGTAAGAAATTCAAGCCAGCCAGGTACAGCTGTTTCCTGCATATGAGGTCATATATGAATATTTCTTAATCCACAGCAGTCCTTGGGGCCACTACAGTCACCCCCTCAAAGCATCTCAAATACGAATGCCTAACACTGCCAGAAATAGACACACAAAATGTACCCCCTATGTGATAATATATAATGGTCTACCATAGAACTCATCACAGCTAATAAAGAGGAGGGTCCAAAATAAAGAGGTCGGGGGGGCGGCTTTCACCTGGTCATGGAGTACTTTAGCCTGTAGGACCGTGGGTTTTGGTCCAATAGAAACTCTCTTTAAATATACTCGTGATCAGTATAAATATTTCCTCAGACTCAGATATATTTATGGATTATGCTTCAACTTTGTTCTCCCTTTTATTTTTTCAGTTAACTGTGGTGGAATTCTGACCAATGGTTGGGGAGCAATTGAAAGCCCATCTTACCCATATTCATACAGCCCTGCTGACTGTGTCTGGCACATTCAAAATGCAAACAGTATTATACAAATTCATTTTAATGATGTCAGGTAATTTAAACAAATTGTGATTTCCATAATTTTTAAACTTTCATGATTAATTCATTTTTTTCTAAATGTTTATGGCCTGTAGAGCATTCTGGGAGTGTGAACTGGCTAGAGACACAGGATTAAGATACATATAGCATACCACCCCCCAATAATGTGCTGCTGCAGGTAATATTTTTTAAATAAAACAAGCCCTGGCACCAGGTATTGGGGCTGGTAACCTAGCCAGAGCCCCGTCCGGCCACCCCTGGCTCTCCCTCTTTTGGCATGGCTCTCTGCTCTTCCAGTAGTACTGTGGACCCCTGGAAGGACCCAAGGCCCACACCAATGGGCACCAGCCTCTTCTGCACCCTCATGCCCCAAATGTGGGGGTAATCAGATGGGGAAGCGGTATGGCACCATTCTTTCTCAATCTCCCCCGCTGGGCGGCTGGGCGGCTGGGCGGCTTATTATTAACAGAGCGGGGTAATTATTGAATACCTTTAGAGGTGGAGCATTTGAGGACTTTCCCCACGTAACCAACTACGTCACTTGAGGTTTCCATGTGAAATCCCCTCCATTCCCCTTACCCCTTCCCTCTGGTGACATGTTACTCACATAGGTGAGATTCCAGAGAGGCTCTACCTCTCTAGAATAGAAGCATTCTCACCACCTACTGTCATTATCCACGGTAGGAGGAGGGGGGACCTGTGTCCCCCTTCACTCCATTTGCCGGCAGGGCATCTATTATACAATTTTCATGCTTATTCACTGATACAGGAGTAAAATTAAACCTTAGCAGGTCATGCCTGAACATGAAAAGACAGTGAGAGTCTGGAGATATTATGTCAAATACTACTCTAAAGCTCAAGGTCTTGGACCCATGTCAATACTTACTAGAAGATTAATGGAGCGTTTAGTCCCTGGTTTACATACAGGGGCCATGATGTTTTCTGGAATCTTAATTCATGTTACAACTTCACCAAGTATAAAACGGACGCTAAAGTCAGAAAACAGTTCCCTCCCCTGTAGCTGAGTCAGGATGGGGGTTAAAAAATGTCTGTCTGGGCATTTCGCACTGCGTACGCACTCACTAGCCTTCATTTAGGGTGATGGGCCATCGGGTCTCTTTAATTATCAGTGTCACATAGTAGGGGATATACTATAAAGTGTCTATAGGAAACTGAAATGGGTAATTTTTATCAGTTTTACCTGACTGTTGTATTACATTACTTAATTTGCACATTTAAATATGATTCATAGGACTATTAAATATTTAAAACATATTATTTATTATAATTATTTTAGGAAGGTTACTACTTTTTTCCATAACCGACCTTTCCAACATAAATATTCTTTGCATGCTTTTTAGTTCTTTAATATACATTTTAAAATGTTTTTCTTTTGCTTTTGTCCAGACTGGAATATTCCAATAACTGTTTATCTGAATCGGTGTCTGTTTATGATGGGACCCCAGCTAATTCAGCTTTATTAGGAAAGTTTTGTGGGACTGGAACGCGCAGCTTCAGATCTTCATCTAACAGTCTAAGCATTGTCTATACCAGCAGGGGCAGCAACAGCAACTTTGTCCATGGATTTCAAGCCAATTATGTGTCTACAGCACAAAATAATCAGAGTGGTAAATATATTTGATTCTATGAAAAATAACTGCATGCTCTGAATAGTGCATGATGGTTTCCAGAGTTTCTTAACATGCATTTTCCAAATTCTTCACAACAATTAATAGTCCACTACACAGTCAAAGATTGATTTCTGATACCAGGTAACCGGGATCTACATCATCATCTTGGGTGAGAAAAAAACTATACCTCATACAAGTGAATCAAGAATTCAGAAAAAAGTGTCTGAACCTATGGGAAAGTCCACAAAAGAAAGACCCTAGTCCAGAACTTTTTTGTAGCATGAGGCTCCTCTAAATACCTGCAGCCATTCCTGTGGCATTTCCCCAGGGTGGACTTTGGTGATCTTCTTGCTCGCCCCCCTTGTTCCAGCTCCTGGCATCAAGGTAGGCGTATGTGAAGTACAAACCCAGACCAAGGTGCTCCTTATTCTCTATATATACCTTGGGCAGGTCCTTGACTCCTTAATACAAATCTAACAAGGCCAATATCGAGACAAGGAGGTCTGAAGAGAGCAATAGATGACACAAGAGCAACTGCGGGTAGGTAGAATGGCAGAGATCGGTTGGGAAAGTTCATGAAAGTGGACTTTTCTATTAAAGTACCTCTGTCAGCACATCTGACACTAAAACATTTGGAATTTCGGTCATATCCACCACTGCAGAAAAAAATCACTCTTTTTGTCTGAGACAAATATGGGGCAAAACACACTTTAAAATATTTATTTATTTTTCAGTAATACATTCCATTATGCAGTCAATTTAAAAGTGATAAATGCATTGCTGATTGTATGACAGTTGCTGCCAACATGTGTAAATAGGATTTTAAAATGGAAACATATAAAAATAATATATTTTAAATCATCTCAGGTTTTGTTCCATGCCCCAGGGGCATCTAAACTTGGAGTGCCTTGCTGTGTGAAAACTCCCAGAATGCCCCTCACCTTTCCCAGTTCCTATGGCACATGCGCGGGCTCTTGTCCAATCAGCAAACATGTTTCACATTCAGGGCTTCAGCAAAAGGAGCAGCCACATCCCCTGCAGTGTGTGCGCTCCCATCGCCAGCTTATTTGGGTAGGTGCAGGGGTGGAAGCGTGCTTAAGACAGATCCTGGGCTTAAACTTGAACAACACTCATCACTAAATGAAGTCTCTAGTTGCAATCCTGGTTCTGTCCTCTCCTGTTGCACATACTAGATAAGGTTTTGTACCTTTTGGAAATTGCAGCGGTAAGAACTAACATGTTAGGTTTTGCATGTATTTGCCTATTGTGGTACTGTAATACCCATAGTGAATTATATCAGACATTATCAGTGTTGTATTTATGATGAACTTTTGCTCAAGAATAGGAAATGCATTGCATTTCAATGAATTGATTAATCAACCAATAAACCAATTGAAAATGAGTTACTGGTAATCAGTATTTTCCACTCACTTCCATGTATTCACATCTGTTTCACAGTAATACTGTTGTGTCAACCAAGTTTCATGGAAGCGCGGATATCGGTGTCATATTTACAATCTTTAGGATATTCTGCAAATGAAATATTTTTGAACGATGGACAATGCCGTCCTAGCGTTTATGGAGACTCAATACGGTTTTACATTTCTTATAATCAGTGTGGCACAATTAGACAGGTAAGCCTCATTTTTTTGCAGTATATGCTGCAGTCTATTTAGACGAGTACCTGTAGAATAATAGGTGTCTTTTCTCCTGCAAAGCTTTGTCTTGCAATGTACCAGATAGGATCAGTTGGTAGGTAGAGTCAAACCTTGACCAAATAGTAATGCCTACCACAGTGACTCATATTGGTATAGGCTTGGGAACAGAATCCGTATACAGATATGGGCAAGTTTGTCACCCTTGAATGTATCAATTCAGTCAAAAATGTTTTGGAGTGTTAGTAGTAGTTAGTGAGTAGAGGTCTCCCTGGTTAAAATGGCTCCTACTTGGCTTGGGCAGCTGGGCTTAAAACAGCACAACAGTCACATTGTAACATTGTAAGATTGGAATTACTGTCTGTTTTTGAGAAGCATTTTATCAGCCAAGACTGCAATTAAAGTGTATTCAAAAACAAAGTTATAACTGTTACTGCTATTTCTTATTACTACTTAATAAGAAATAACATTCATTTTGTATTATAAAGTAGTAATGTATTGCTACAACTTAAAGCAGACCAAAACCCACATATTTAACTAGCATCCCCAGAATTGCTTCCCCCATGAATAGTATCTTTTGCCTATTTTTACTGCCCTTGCTTCATCCTAATCCCAGATAATGTCATCTGTTTTAGCTGTAAAGCGCTGCCTCCTCCATTCATTGCCACTGCTGAGTGTGGCAATGTTGTGATTACCACACTTATGCAATGACTAATCACCTGCGATCCCACAGAGAGGGAGAGCCAAAAAAAGTGTTCCAGGGCGATTTGATAAGCAAAAATATCCTTTTTTAGTTCTACACCCTAGGAATAGAGTATCGGCGGGGCTTTGGTCAAAATTATTTCACAAGTTTGGTGGGTTTTGGTCTGCTTTAAGTGGTGTCTGGTAAAGAACATCTGTGGAAACACTTTAATGCCTGCTACAGACTATCCCTCATCCCCTGAGCTTGAGCCAAATGCCCTCAAACCTTTGAAATCAGTCCATTTACATATCCAGTACATTGTCTCGGCTGAACACATGAGCTGTTGGTGTACAATGAGATCTACAAGCCTTTCAGCACTGTACCATGAACATCCAGCTAAATAATCCTATTGGCTGCCACCCAGTAAAGTGTCTGGCCCTAAAGTTCTGGAAAATGAAGGTGCTGACCAGTAGCTTTGCTTGCTCAGTTATATATATGGTCCTTTTAGTGATACTTTAGCTTCAATTGCAACAGTGAGCATCTTTGGGCTAAGTGGAATAGAGCAGGCATATACACTGCACTGTAGAACTCCCATAACTTTTGGCAATCTCCACTGGCATATCCTTATGCAATTCTACTGGTATATTTGGGAAAAAATACCTGTTCTCTCAGTTTTCATAATGTGTTTTCCTTTGTTTTCTCCAGGGAGAGAGAGATACAATCAGCTACTCAAACACAGTACATGGCTACCATGCAAGTCAAATTGTTCAGCACAGTAAGAAACTCAACTTGAATCTTCGTTGCCAGATGTTCCAAAACACCATGGTGGATATTGTATACCATGCAGATGATGTTATAAATCAAACAGTGACGCAGTATGGCCTTTACAACGCTACCCTGAGCTTCTATTATTCTCCAAGTTTTACCAATCCAGTGTACCAATATCCATTTTACGTAGAGCTCAACCAAAACTTGTATCTCCAAGCTACACTACAGTTACCTGACACCAGCCTCACCATGTTTGTGGACACATGTGTGGCCTCTCCTGATCCCAATGATTTTGTGACGCAAACTTATGACCTAATACGAAATGGGTAATCAAATTTTACTTATTTCAGCCAATTGTTTTGTTGCATAGCATGTTTACAATTGATTGTCAAATTTAGAACATTAGTTATAAATCTATGTTTCTAAATGGTATAATAGGCATCTGGGATACTGGAATACTATTGTAAAAATTGTTAGCATTAAGTCAAATAATTTATTACAAAAAAGCATCTACACCTTTTACACAGGGGTATAGGGTTATGTTGCCTTACTGGGAGCCAAAGCTAAAAAAAACTGGTATATGCCCCATCCAGCACCATGTCATCCTAATCATAATCACACATTCTTTTAGACCCCCCCCCCCTGTAATATGCAAGTCTTAATATTTTATGCAGCCACAGAAAATTCCCAAACCAGCCAAGCCACTTACTACATTAGATGGAAGGAGTTACCTAGAAGATGCAGGTTGAATTTTTACTAAGGATATGATAAGGTTTAAAAAAATAAGTGTTACAAATTTGAATAAGCTCCTGTTCACTTCAGTATTTTACATCTGTACTTGTTTTTTTATTTTCAGGTGCATTAAAGACTCCACATATGTAACATACGCATCATATAACTCATACCAGGTTCGATTTGGATTCCGCGCTTTTGCATTTGTCAGAAGCTTTTCCAGAGTTTATATACAATGTAAATTAACTGTATGCCAAAGATATAACTACAATTCACGCTGCTACCAAGGATGTATAAGTAGACAAAAGAGGGACACAGCATCTTCTCATGAGAAAATAGGTGTCATAGTCGGACCTATTGAACTGAAATACAACTAGATTAAGACCATTAAAACTAAAATGTAACAATGTTTGTTTTTTGTGAATATTTAAATACTGGACTAATTTGTTTTAACTGTAAACTTTTATCAACACAAATTCTTAAACATATTTATAGGCATCTTTTAAATCATATCACATAGATCACCAGCTACTGGCTTTAAACGCAATGCTACTTTTGACTGTCAGGAGAATGGTATATGATTTATACATATGCTTACATTTCCTTATTATTCTTTTTGGAGTGTTTAAATAAAAATATTTTCGTTAAGGCAACCTGCTCAATATTTTTTTTAATTGTAATATTTAATATATTTAATATGTAATAGTCAGTAAATGTATTTGGTTAGAATTAAATTAAAATCTTCAATTAGCATCATGGGGCTTGATTTATTAAGATTTGGAGAGATTAATCTCAGGATGGAGAGTCTTGCCATATCCCATATGCTTCATCACAATGGCAATCAATGCAGGAATTTGTACTTTATAATGTGGGGAGTTGGAGAGGCACACAAAAAAGATATAGTAGTATACTGTAGGTGCTGATTAAATTATTAATCATGATTAAGTCTCTCCAAAGTGTAGAGAAAAATCTCCAAATCTTAAAGGAGAACTATTATGTGTGAGAGTACACGATAATTAAAATGACAGCTATGAATGTAAAAAAATAAAGAGGAGCTAAACCTTTACTGGGGGCTGCATATTCCCTAAAAGTTAAGGGTCAGCTGATGCATATGTGTAGTTATTGCCAGGCTCCTTATCACATGGCACTCCCTCAGAAAAATATGTCGGTAAGTATTTATTAAAGTCATTAAACAGGCTAATGAAAAAACTAAAGGGTACTTACCTTTTGTCACACACTGCTGAGCAGTGCAGGTCTTGTGGTCAGACACTCGCCTAATCGCTTGATCCAATCCCCTGCCACAAGCAGCGCTGCTCCGTGCTGGACTATGTACCAGCCATCAGTCACAGGAGGTGTGGCCACACCCTCTCCATTCACTACAATGATGAGGGGGAAGGCCAAGCCTACTACCGCCATTGAGATGGACGGAGGGGGTGTGGCTGTGACTGGCGGTGAGTCCTGATTCTGACCTGCCATCAAACCCATCCCCAGGGTCAGACTCTGGACGGTGTGGGCTGTGGTGTCTGTGGTGGGGCTTTGGATCCTGCGATCAGGTGAATTCTGATGAGTTTCTGATGGTGACCGGCACTGATCAGCAGCATAGGACAAAAGGTAAGTACCCCTTTCTTTTTAATTAGCCTGCTGTATCACTTAAAGTGGATTTCTTGTGGATTTCTTGTCACAAGTGAACATTATTATGGAAATGAAAAAGATCTACCATCTGCTACCCTTGTGTTGAACTCATTACAATAGTGGGGTTATGCACTGCGAAATAATGACTAAAGAAATGTGCAAGCCTAGTTAAAAAGAAGTTACTGTTAAGGGCCAAGGTGGCATCACAATAACAAAAATCTAATTGTGCTTCTCATATTGCGCAGCAGGTGTGCATGCTTAGCTGTCCAGTGAAGGCCATATTTACTAATTTGCAAGGAGCAGCACAGTAAGGCATAGTCATTCAGAGTCAAGCTCATTAATATTACTAACTGAACAAATACAAAACAAAATAGGGTTAAAATAAGTGGTGTGACATTTCTGGACACATATACAATAAGCCAAAGGGCACACAATGGGATTGATTCAGCATCAGGAATAAAAAGTGCACCTTGAAATAAAGAGAGCACTCTAGGTAGAAAATGGGATATTTCACTTTACGTAACTGGTACTGAATCAACCCCTAGTTCATTTCTCTTTCATTCTCTATTTAGAGCATACCTTTTTTACACCAAAGTATATAGGGACACTGGGGGGGGGGGGGGGGGATACCCCAAATCAGGAGTCCCCTAGGACAGGGAATCACCTGCCCATAAACTATTTTGTTTTGGTCCTCTTCAAGGATACAGTAACTAAGGATATTTAAGTGTGCTTTAAAAAAGTTCAGAGAGGCAGTCAGGGATTTTCTAAATTACATGTGGGGTAGATATTTTATTTTAGAAGTTACGAAATAACATCAACCTATGTTTGTGTTTGGAATTTGCCCCTCGCCTGTAGAGCTGCCCCAGCACAGGGTTGGGGGGCTTTAGATTCAAAGCTTTTTCACTTTATTGTGTGCTAAGTGAGAAAAGTTTTGACTGACTCTACAAAATCACTGCTACCAGAAAAATAATTAAGATAACCCTCATAGTTCACTTTGTGTGCTTTGGATATCATGTCTGTTGAAAAAAAAATAGTATTCTCT
Source organism: Gastrophryne carolinensis (assembly GCA_027917425.1). Lineage (NCBI taxonomy): Eukaryota > Metazoa > Chordata > Amphibia > Anura > Microhylidae > Gastrophryne > Gastrophryne carolinensis. The sequence goes on from CM051237.1 coordinate 311,388,298, forward strand.
AAAGCTCCCAATTAAGGAGCTATATTGTAAATATCACCTAATAATGAAATACTGAGATATGCGCCAGGCTTGTGGTTTAAGCATACTATTCCACTATTATGGGGTGATTTGGCCATAGGGGGTGATCTTAAATTGCAGTGCCCACTGCACTTCCACAATGGCCATAGGGGTAGTCGATATCCAATAGCAGCAAACCCAGGAATATTCAGAGGCAGATGCACTCGCTCTAGCTCATAGTTCTTGGCTCCCACCAACACCCCCCAATTTCCCTGGCAGGACCAACCCCCCCTCCACAGAAGGAGTTCCCAGAAAAGGCACCCATGTTCCCAGGAAAGAACCATCGCCCATGTATCCTGGCATGCCCCCCTTGCAACTTCCATTTCAAGTTTCTAAAAAAGGCATCCGCGTTTCCAGGAATGGAACCCCTCTCAAATACCCCCTCAAAATATCCCCTGCACCCCCCCCCCCAGTTTTCAATTAGGGCTGCTGACAGAATCCATTCCCCTGAAAGCCCTCCCCCACCCAGGTACCATGGCAGGGTGCTTTCCTGCACCCCCAAATCCAGTTAAGTAGGTCCCCCTTGCACTCCCTGAGGGCACCCCCCAGAAGGTTCTTTCCTGCGCCCTCCAAGTGTTCAGGCTGACCCTCCTTGCAGCCCCCTTCCCAAGTACCCTGCAGGAGACTCCCAAAGAACCCTCAAATGATCCACTGGGGATTCTCCACTGCTTGCTTACTTACTCACTAACTCTCTGCTCACCCATGTTTAACTTACATAGACTAAAATCAAATAAAAACTAGTAGTAATAAATTGGAGTGGGTTTTATTATGGTCAGACAGGTGCAGTTTCTTTGGAAAATAGTGCGGAAAGGGAAAAAAATCTTCCTCCTCCCCACCCATCCTATGGTGCCTCTGCTGTTCCATACTGGTCATGTACCATTCAGTGCCTTTTCCTTGCAGCAGCCAATGCCCCCTCCCCAGCCCAATATGGGAATGAGGCACTTGTCTTATGGCCTGCACCCAGGGCCGAATTATGAGGGGGGCGCAAGGGGCATGCGCTCTGGTGCCTCCACCACTTGCCCTGCAAAGGGGGCCTCCAGCAACCTTTGGGTTATGGTCTGGTCCAGGAAGCTTTTCAGTCTTTGGTCTGACCAGCTGTGAGCCCAGCAACAAAGCTATCGGCGGCAGTGGGGGCCTGCAGCCAAAGCTACCACAGAGCAGGATGGAGGGTCTAAAGCAGCAAAGCCACCATCAGCAACGCTACAGGGATGGGTGGGTGCAGAGCTGTCAATCGGCAGCCACTCACTGCACATAAGCCACCAAGCCCAACTTCTGGCAGCTCAGTGCAGGGAACTGTTTTCTGCTGGACCAGCTGGGCGACAAAACCCTCCGCCCAGAATGGCAAAGCAAGAGTTCCGAGCAGCACGCACCCACACAAGGCTGGCACAAGGAACTTTATCTGATGTGCCAGACAACCACCAATCAGTTACTTGGCTTGATTATTATTTTAAAGGAAAACAATACTGTATCTGAGGCCTCCACCAGATTTTATGCCCAGGGGCCTCCAGCAGTATTTTTTCCGGCTCTGCCAGCACCACTAAAAGTGGCCCTGACTCATCTACAGAAAACAGGATGGCTGAGATAACCCCACCCCATGGCCTTGAAACCCAGGACGATCACCCTGTTCACTCTCCCCCAAACTGCCCTGTGGTAAGATGCCTTGTGGCTAAATAGTGGATGAAAGGAGAAGAGGTGGAAAAGAAAGAAAAAGGGTTGGAGACAGAAATAGGGGCAAAGAAGAGGAAACCTGGTGGTTAAAAAAAATGGGATACAGTTTGTTCTCACTTCTTTTGTGAAATTACATTGTCTAAGTGATCGGAGTATACTGGAGAGCCAGGTTTGCGTTGTCCTTTGCATATCTATATTTTCCCAATAGGCGAATTGAAGAGGGTCCCAAGACTTCTGAGTGATCCTTTTTTAGATGGGTCATTACCAGCCGCTAAAAAAACCTTCATAATTACAGTGATGTTCCTGGTTTTGCATTAGTAAAAGGCTTCTTAAATTGTTTAACCACAAAAGGATCCATGCTGTAGATCTATCATTAAATTTTTTAACCTGAAGTAAATGGTCAATAAAAAATCAATAAGCTATAGGGCTGGCTGCATAAAACAGGTAAATGCAGAATTACTTTCTGTTCTGCTTCTCTATCAGGCTCCAGCATGTTGTGACTTGAAATAGGTTTAGATAATTTGAAGTAATTTACCACTTGTTCGCCATATAGTGAAGTGATTTAACTGGTGATTTATGACACACATACTAACTGGATAGATGTGTGATTAATTGAGAAATTTAATGTGATATTCAAAAGATTGTTAGACTGCAATTACTGACCAGACAGATAAAGTCATTCCTGTGAAAATCTTTCACTACATTTCACAATTGTTTGCTTGAAGCAAGACTTTGACATAGGTCATTCAAGTAGAGCTAAGTACACTTTTTTTCCTTGTTTTACACTTAGATGTAGTGGGCAAAGGTTAGATCCATAAGCAGTTTTTTTAACTATTTCTTTGGGCCTCAGATGAGATATTTTTGTCACTTTTCATCTTAGGGATGGACACTAGAGATGAGCGAACTTTTGAAAAATTCGATTCGACTGATTCGCCGAATTTTCCAACAAAAATCGTTTCGACCCGAATTTATTCGCGATGAATCGCTATTAAAAATGGCTATTTCTGAGCCTCCTAGAGCCTCAATAGGGTTGTAAACCATTCTGCCTTGCTGTAACACGCATAGGATGCGTGCTGGGTTAGTTAAATAATACTTTAAATAAATATCACATGCAGATCAGAGGCATCGCTAATAGAATCGCAGAGCGGCACAATTGCAGAGAGTTGAAGTGGCATCACTATGAGGGGCAGGAGCCCAAACATTGCTTTAACCCTTTCAGTGCCAAGCACGTAGATACTACGTGCTTGCTTCCACTCCACTTAAGTGCCAAGCACGTAGTATCTACGTGCTTGACTTTCCCCCCTGCTAGTAAAAAAAATAAAAGTCAAAAATACTCACCTGACCCCTCGTTGGATCCGGCCGGGTCTCCTCTTTAATTTGGTGCCATCCGATCCCCCGTGGGGGGTCGGATGGCTCCAGGAGAGCCCCCGGAATAGCCCCCCCCCCCCCCCCCGTTTGGCAGCAGCAGCTGCTAACTGTAAAAAAAAAAAATAAATAAAAATGACATTCACTTACCTGTGTGTGCGCTGGCTCCCGCTGTCCCTCCTCTTCACCTGGGGGGCCTCCGATCGCCCCCCAGGACTTACCGATCTTCAGGAGAGAGCCCGGAAGGCTCTCTCCTCTCTCCTCTTCGATGGCGGCCGCCATCTTGCCGCTAAGCCACTCCCCCTTGGGCTATGACGTCATCCCGGTCCGTCGCAGCGTCAAGCCCCGCCCCTTTTGGGGGCGGGGCTATGACGTCATCCCAGCCCCGATCACCGGCTTCAGCGTTCTCAGCTGTCAGATGCCGGTGATCGGCAACGGGGAAGGAGGTGGCAGGAGATCCTCTGATCTCCTGCCTCCCCCTTCTCTGATGCCGATCACCGGCATCTGTCAGCAGAGCGGCGCGGGACAAAGGAGCTTACAATCGGAGGTAAGTACAGTAAAAAAAAAATTTTTTTTTTTTTTAATAAAAAACTTTTGTGTGGCGTTTTTTTTCATTTAACCCTTTGTGAACTGGTAAGGGGTCCATGAGACCCCTTATACCAGTTCACAAGGCTCTGGGTATGGCAAGTCACCTGCAGCTAGTGGGTGGCTTGCCATTAACCCCCAGCCCCCCATTACCTGCCTCCCCAACGGCCAGGGGGGGGCAGAAGGGCCCGGGCCACTTAGTGGCTATGTGGGCTAGTAGCCTGCAGGGCCAGGGGCCACCAACGCTGGCCCCTGCGCCCTGTTCTACAAGCCCCCATAGCTGGCCCGGGTCGGTAATGCTGGGTAGGGGGGACCCTACGTCATTTTTTTTTTGGATTTTTAAGGGTTTTTAACCCTTAAAATTCCAAAAAAAAATGGGGTCTCCCCCCCTAGGAGGGGGAACCCTATGTCATTTTTTTTTTTAATTAACCCTTTTGTTTTCTGTCATCCAGCAGCTATAAAGGCTGAAAGAGTGCTCCACTATGGATGGGAGGTAAGTATTAAAAAAAAAAAATAAATAAAATATTTTTTCTCTTTGTGTGTCTGTGTTTTATTTTTACATTTAACCCCTTGTGAACTGGTAAGGGGTCCATGACCCCTATACCAGTTCACAAGGCTGGGGGAGGTGGCAAGTCACCTGCGCTAGCCGGTGACTTGCCATTAACCCCCGGCACCCCCATTACCTGCCTCCCCAAAGCCCAGGGGGGGGCAGAAGAGCCCGGGCCCACTGGCTATGCGGCCTTGTAGCCTGCAGGGCCAGGGGCCACAAAAGCTGGCCCCTGCGCCCCGTTCCTCCAAGCCCTGCATAGCTGGTCCCGGGCTGGTTACTTTGGGTAAGGGGGGGCCCATGTCATTTTTTTTTATTTTTAAGGATTTTTAACCCTTAAAAATCCCCCCAAAAAATGGGCCCCCCCTCCCGGGAGGGGGGACCCTATGTCATTTTTTTTTCTCGATTTAACCCTTTGTAGTGTGGATGGTAGTTGTATTTTATTTGTAAATGTTAAAAATTACTTGTTTCAGTTATGGGGGTCTCCTGGGCAGGAACAGGGGGCTACCGATAAATATGTGGTACCGTTCTAATCGGTAGAAATGGGGCTTTCACATGTAATATGGTTTTCTTTAATAAAATAAATTTTTTATGTAAAATAAAGGAGTCAATTTTCTAAAAAAAAAATTTATTTATTTATTTTTTTTTTACTTAATAATAAATAAAATTAATAATAAATAAAATTTACAAACAAGACATTTCATGTTAAAGCCTAAACTCTGCTGCAAAAAATATATATATAATTTTCCTGAAAATTCCAGCAAAAATGACACAAAACATGGCGCAAAACATGGCGCAAAATGGGGAAAAATGACCTGTCAACAGAGGGTGACAAAATCTCAAGTAAGCTGGCAATTAAAAGGGTTAATAGTACCTCTGCATGTTGGGTATTGTTCTGTTCGGGGGACCTTGCGCTTTCAGACTTGGCTTGTTTTTTCTTGTTTGCATATTTATATTTTAGTAAAAGGTGTTTTTTATTCTGCTTTTTTATACATTTTTTAGGGAAACTCTGCGCAACCAAAGAGTTCTTTGAGGGATTAATTCCAGAAAGATGAGCCCACTACAACAAGCTGGGTACGCTTAGAAAGCTTAACATGTGTACTTTCAGGGAATATATGGTTTATGGGGGATATTCCAAATGTAAAGGGTTGTTTTGGTTGAAAAATCGCAAGGTGCGCACTTTGTCTGCAGAGCTGAAATTTTCAAGAAAAATTACCGTTACGCACATGCTTTACTTTGGGGTGTTTGGCAACTCTTCCCTTGACAGAACCCATGCATGTTGGGTATCGTTCTGTTCGGAGGATGTTGCTTTTTCAGATCATACTTGTTTTTTCTTGTTTGTATATAGTTTTTTTTTAGGAAAATGTGGCTTTGATTCTGCTTTTTTATCCTTTTTTTAGGGAAACTCTTTGCAACCAAAGAATACATTGAGGGATTACTTCTAGAAAACTGTGGCCACATCAACAAGCCTGGTACGCCTAGAAAGCCTGAGGTGTGTACTTCCAGAGAATATATAGTTTGTTGGGGGTATTTCAAATGTAAAGGGTTGTTTTTCTGGAAAAACTGCAAGGTACGCATAGCGCATATCACAGTTGTATTTTTTCAGAAAATCCCCTAAAGCTCTGTTTCAGTTTGGGGGAGTCTCCTGGGCAGGAAAAGGTGTCTACCTATACATATGTGGTACCGCTGTAACCGGGAGAAATTGGGGTTTCACACGCAATAAGATTTTATTGACAAACTTACATTTTTTATTACAAAAAAACACTACAAATTGTAAAAAATTTATTTTTTTAAATTTTTTTGCACATATTTCGCCAAAAAATATTGAGAATACACCTAAAAAATGACAAACAAGACATTTCATGTTAAAGCTCAGACTCTGCTGAAAAAAACAATATATCATTTTCCTGGGAAATCCCTGGAAATCCCTTCAAAAATCACATTTGAACATGGGGAGCGCAAAATAGTGCAAAATGGTCTGGCACCAAGGGTGACAAAAACTCCAGGTAGGCTGGCAGCGAAAGGGTTAAAGAGACACTGGAGTTGGCAGCAGCAGGAGCCCAAAAATTGGATGAATCACACCCTGGAGTTGCAAGCAGCAGCAGGAGCCCAAACATTAGCTGAAAGAGACACTGGAGTTGGCTGCAGGAGCCCAAAAATTGGATGAATCACACCCTGGAGTTGCAAGCAGCAGCAGGAGCCCAAACATTGGCTGAAAGAGACACTGGAGTTGGCTGCAGGAGCCCAAAAATTGAATGAATCACACCCTGGAGTTTCAAGCAGCAGCAGCAGCAGGAGCCCAAACATAGCTTGAAAGAGACACTGGATTTGGCAGCAGGAGCCCAAAATTGGATGAATCACACCCCGGAGATGGCAGCAGCAGCAGGAGCCCAAACATTACTTTAAAAAGACACTGGAGTTGGCAGCAGGAGCCCAAAAATTGGATGAATCACACCCTGGAGTTGGCAGCAGCAGGAGCCCAAACATTACTTTAAAGAGACACTGGGGTTGGCTTCAGGAGCCCAAAAATTGGATGAATCACACCCTGGAGTTGGCAGCAGCAGCAGCAGGAGCCCAAACATAACTTTAAGGAGACACTGGAGTTGGCAGCAGGAGCCCAAAAATTGGATGAATCACACCCTGGAGATGGCAGCAGCAGCAGCAGGAGCCCAAACATTACTTTAAGGAGACACTGGAGTTGGCAGCAGGAGCCCAACAATTGGATGAATCACACCCTGGAGTTGGCAGCAGCAGCAGCAGGAGCAGCAGGAGCCCAAACATTACTTTAAAGAGTCACTGGGGTTGGCTTCAGGAGCCCAAAAATTGGATGAATCACACCCTGGAGTTGCAAGCAGCAGCAGCAGGAGGCCAAAAATTGGCTGAAAGGCGCACCCTGAAGTTGGCATCAGCAGGAGGCCAAAAATTGGTTGGAAGGCACACCCTGAAGTTGGCATCAGTTGGCCTAAAGACATAAATATGTTTTGCACCATTTGGAAAGTGTAAAACGTGGCACCATGCTGAATCTAGCCGCATGCATCAGGCATTGGTGGGTGGAAATCCTGGCTGATCCATCCCTGATTCATTTTGACAAAGGTGAGTCTCTCCACATTTTTAGTTGACAGACGAGTTCTCCTCGCCGTAACTATGGCCCCCACCGCACTAAACACCCGCTCAGATGGCACGCTACTTGCCGGGCAGGACAGATTTTCCAGGGCAAACTCTGCTAGTTGTGGCCACAAATCAAGTTTGGCTGCCCAGAAGTCCAGCGGATCCTCAAGGTGTGTTGGCATGGTCATGTCAAAGTATGACATGACCTGCTGGTTGAGGTCCGGCTCCAGGTCTTCCTGCTGCTCATGAGTAGCCTCACTATGCGGGTGTAGAAAGCTACTCATTAGCGACTGAAGACTGAGGCTGCTGCTGATGGAGCTGCTGCTGCTGCTCCTGCCAACCCCCCCAGCAGCCATGGCAGTGGAAGGTGAGCGCAGAGGTCCCCTCGAGTCAGACCTGCGAGAGTATGGACCATGGCGCAGATAGGCATCGGCTAACTGCCTACGTAGAATGTCTTTGTACTAGTTCAGTTTGTTCTCCCTCTCGGCGGGTTTAAAAAATGCCCCCATTTTGTGCCGGAAGCGAGGGTCCAATAAGGTGGACAGCCAGAAGTCATCCCGCCGACAAATGGAAACAATTCTGGGGTCACTACGTAAGCACGTGAGCATGCTTCCTGCCATTTGCGCAAGTGGTTCGGAGGGACTACCTATCTCCATCTCCACTGCATACTGCCACGGTGTGTCCGGGTCCTCTGTCTCGCCTTCCTCAAAACCCTCTAGCTCCTCTGGCTGCTCCTTCTCCTCCTCTCCTGTCCACTGACTAGATAAACCAGCCATTTTGCCAAGCCTAAACTGTGCTTCACTGTGCCCCTCCTCCTCCTCCTCCTCCTCCTCCAGTTCAGCTCCAACGGGGTTCATGTGGCCGTAAGATGTAGACGCCATGTCTCCAGTGCCCTGACCAGCTTCCTCAAAGGGCCTGAGCAAAAGGCAGGTGTCACGTATGAGCTGCCACTGGTTGACATTGAAGTTACACAGGGGAGTCCCCCTATCCGCTTGGATCATCAGGAAATCCGTGATGGCTTTTCTCTGTTCATATAATCGGTCCAACATGTGAAGGGTGGAATTCCAACGGGTGGAAACATCGCAAATCAGACTATGTTGGGGGATACCGTTCTGACGCTGTAGCTCAAGAAGGGTGTGAGTGGCTGAAGTGCATGCAAAGTTTCCTTGAAGTTGTTAGGATGTCTTGCATATGGGGGGAAAACTTCAGAAACCGCTTGACAACCAGATTGAAGACGTGAGCCATGCAGGGGGCATGGGTCAGGCTTCCTTGGTGCAGCGCAGACAAAATGTTCTTCCCATTGTCGGTAACCATGATTCCCATTTTAAGTTTTCTTGGAGTAAGCCATGTTTGGATTTCCTGATGAATAAATTTAAGCAGTTCCTCCCCTGTGTGACTCCTTTCGCCAAGACAAACCATGTGAAGCACTGCGTGACACCTCCGTGCCCTGCACACATGGTAGACTGGAGGGGCACTGAGACTTGAGCCTACAGTGGAGGGTGAGGAGATGGCGGAGGATGAGGAGGCCGAGTCGCACAGTGTCACAGGCCCAACGGGCAGGGAGCGCGGAGGCCGAAGCGGCGTGACCTGTCCAAGTTGCTGCTGCTGCTGCTGCAAAGGGACCACATTCACCCAGTGGGCCGTAAACGACATGTACTGTCCCTGACCGTAGTTACAGCTCCAGACATCGGCGCTGCCATGCACTTTGCTACACACCGACAGGCTCAAGGACTGGCCCACCTTCTGTTCAACAAAAGTGTGCAGCGCTGGTACTGCCTTCTTGGCAAAGAAATGACGGCTTGGGACTCTCCACCTCGGCTCGGCACAAGCCATCAGTTCTCTGAAAGGTGCAGAGTCCACCTGAAAAGGGAGCGACTGCAGCACCAGCAACTTGGACAGGAGCACATTCAGCTTCTGCGCCGTAGGATGAGTGGGCGCATACTGCTGTCTCTTGGACATGGCTTCGCTGATGGATTGCTGGTGGGATGCATGACTTGGAGGAGGAGGAGGAGGAGCAGGAGCGACAGAGGATGGGTATGACGCATAGCTGCCTTCGGCTGAGGTGCTGGAGCCTTGGCTGGCAGAAATTGGGAGCGGCGTGCCACTTGGTGAGGAAGCAGACTGGACCACCCCTTGGGAGCCTCGGTTCTCCCAGGTCGCTTTATGGTGATGCATCATATGTTGACGCAGGGCCGTGGTGCCAACATTTGGGCCCTGGCCACGCTTCACCCTCTGCCTACATATCTTGCATGTGGCCATGTTACCCTCCTGCGGATGCTTCAGGAAAAACTGCCACACTGCCGAGTAGCTACTTTTCCCACCAACAGGCCTCACTGATTCGCTGCTATTGTCGCCAACTCCAGGAACCCCTGCCCCACTACCTCCCGATAAGGTAGCCTGCCGCGCAGCAGATGCTCTTCCCCGGCCACGTTTGGCTCCAGGCTTTACAATTGTGCCCCCATGCTGCCTGCCAACCATGCTGCTAACACCTTGCTGCCTGAGCTGCTGACTCCGGGGCAACCTGCGCCCCTCTTCTCCTGATGATGACGATGAAGCCCCTTCATCACCCGGCTCCCAAGTGCGATCGGCTTCATCGTCATCATCATTATCACCGAGTTGTGGCTGTACGTCACTGATGTTCGTGGATTCGTCAACAGTGTCTGGCACAGGAGCTGGAACGCTCGCAGCACCCACGACACTGTCCACATCACTATTTGTCTGCCTAGCTAAAGAAGCCACCTCCATTTCTTGGCTGGGCAGTAGCTGCTGACTGTCCTCTATCTGATCGTCCTCCTCACTAAAGAGTGGAGCTGAACCCAAAGCATAGGATACCTCACTGGGGGAGGGAACGGCGTAGGACAGAGGCAATGGGAGGATAGGGACTGCTCTCGGGGCATGCCAACTCAGGGTTGTGTCAGAGGAACCTACCGACCCTAGACTGGGGGTCTCAGACGTAAGTTGTGATGATGTTGTTGATGAGCGCGTTAACCAATCTACCACGGCAGATGCGTTAATTGTGGAGAAACGACCGCTAGCAGATACTGGCAGACCAGGTCTCTCACCGTGACTCCTGCTGCCACTCGCCCCTAGTCTGCTGCGACCTCTGCCTGCTGAATCTTGGCCTCTGCCACTCCTCTTTGAACATCCTGGCACTTGTCTGCCTGACATTTTTATGTATTTCCTTATTTAGTATAAACAGATAGGGTTCAATGTGCAGTTTTGCGGTGCCCTGCGGCCTGGTTTATTAAAAGCAGTCGAAAACAAATGGGAGGCCCCCACAGCAGACCTGAGATCAGTATATATGCACAGCAACAGTGTCTAAGCAGGCTCAAACAGGCCAAATTACTTTAAATAACTGTGCAGCTTACAGTAAATACAGAGGCTAATGTGATGTTACAGAATGGGATGCCCCAAGCAGACTTGAGATCAGTATATATGCACACAGCAACAGTGTGTAAGCAGGCTCATACAGGCCAAATTACTTTAAATAACTGTGCAGCTTACAGTAAATACAGAGGCTAATGGTATGTTACAGAATGGGATGCCCCAAGCAGACTTGAGATCAGTGCACACAGCAACAGTGTGTAAGCAGGCTCATACAGGCCAAATTACTTGAAATAACTGTGCAGCTTACAGTAAATACAGAGGCTAATGGTATGTTACAGAATGGGATGCCCCAAGCAGACTTGAGATCAGTGCACACAGCAACAGTGTGTAAGCAGGCTCATACAGGCCAAATTACTTTAAATAACTGTGCAGCTTACAGTAAATACAGAGGCTAATGGTATGTTACAGAATGGGATGCCCCAAGCAGACTTGAGATCAGTGCACACAGCAACAGTGTGTAAGCAGACTCATACAGGCCAAATTACTTTAAATAACTGTGCAGCTTACAGTAAATACAGAGGCTAATGGTATGTTACAGAATGGGATGCCCCAAGCAGACTTGAGATCAGTGCACACAGCAACAGTGTGTAAGCAGGCTCATACAGGCCAAATTACTTTATATAACTGTGCAGCTTACAGTAAATACAGAGGCTAATGGTATGTTACAGAATAGGATGCTCCAAGCAGACTTGAGATCAGTATATATGCACACAGCAACAGTGTGTAAGCAGGCTCATACAGGCCAAATTACTTTAAATAACTGTGCAGCTTACAGTAAATACAGAGGCTAATGGTATGTTACAGAATGGGATGCCCCAAGCAGACTTGAGATCAGTGCACACAGCAACAGTGTGTAAGCAGGCTCATACAGGCCAAATTACTTTAAATAACTGTGCAGCTTACAGTAAATACAGAGGCTAATGGTATGTTACAGAATGGGATGCCCCAAGCAGACTTGAGATCAGTATATATGCACACAGCAACAGTGTGTAAGCAGGCTCATACAGGCCAAATTACTTTAAATAACTGTGCAGCTTACAGTAATTACAGAGGCTAATGGTATGTTACAGAATGGGATGCCCCAAGCAGACTTGAGATCAGTGCACACAGCAGCAATGTGTAAGCAGGCTCATACAGGCCAAATTACTTTAAATAACTGTGCTGCTTACAGTAAATACAGAGGCTAATGGTATTTTACAGAATGGGATGCCCCAAGCAGACTTGAGATCAGTGCACACAGCAACAGTGTGTAAGCAGGCTCATACAGGCCAAATTACTTTAAATAACTGTGCAGCTTACAGTAAATACAGAGGCTAATGTGATGTTACAGAATGGGATGCCCCAAGCAGACTTGAGATCAGTATATATGCACACAGCAACAGTGTGTAAGCAGGCTCATACAGGCCAAATTACTTTAAATAACTGTGCAGCTTACAGTAAATACAGAGGCTAATGGTATGTTACAGAATGGGATGCCCCAAGCAGACTTGAGATCAGTATATATGCACACAGCAACAGTGTGTAAGCAGGCTCATACAGGCCAAATTACTTTAAATAACTGTGCAGCTTACAGTAAATACAGAGGCTAATGGTATGTTACAGAATGGGATGCCCCAAGCAGACTTGAGATCAGTGCACACAGCAACAGTGTGTAAGCAGGCTCATACAGGCCAAATTACTTTAAATAACTGTGCAGCTTACAGTAAATACAGAGGCTAATGGTATGTTACAGAATGGGATGCCCCAAGCAGACTTGAGATCAGTGCACACAGCAACAGTGTGTAAGCAGGCTCATACAGGCCAAATTACTTTAAATAACTGTGCAGCTTACAGTAAATACAGAGGCTAATGGTATGTTACAGAATGGGATGCCCCAAGCAGACTTGAGATCAGTATATATGCACACAGCAACAGTGTGTAAGCAGGCTCATACAGGCCAAATTACTTTAAATAACTGTGCAGCTTACAGTAATTACAGAGGCTAATGGTATGTTACAGAATGGGATGCCCCAAGCAGACTTGAGATCAGTGCACACAGCAGCAGTGTGTAAGCAGGCTCATACAGGCCAAATTACTTTAAATAACTGTGCAGCTTACAGTAAATACAGAGGCTAATGGTATTTTACAGAATGGGATGCCCCAAGCAGACTTGAGATCAGTGCACACAGCAACAGTGTGTAAGCAGGCTCATACAGGCCAAATTACTTTAAATAACTGTGCAGCTTACAGTAAATACAGAGGCTAATGTGATGTTACAGAATGGGATGCCCCAAGCAGACTTGAGATCAGTATATATGCACACAGCAACAGTGTGTAAGCAGGCTCATACAGGCCAAATTACTTTAAATAACTGTGCAGCTTACAGTAAATACAGAGGCTAATGGTATGTTACAGAATGGGATGCCCCAAGCAGACTTGAGATCAGTATATATGCACACAGCAACAGTGTGTAAGCAGGCTCATACAGGCCAAATTACTTTAAATAACTGTGCAGCTTACAGTAAATACAGAGGCTAATGGTATGTTACAGAATGAGATGCCCCAAGCAGACTTGAGATCAGTGCACACAGCAACAGTGTGTAAGCAGGCTCATACAGGCCAAATTACTTTAAATAACTGTGCAGCTTACAGTAAATACAGAGGCTAATGGGATGTTACAGAATGGGATGCCCCAAGCAGACTTGAGATCAGTATATATGCACGCAGCAACAGTGTGTAAGCAGGCTCATACAGGCCAAATTACTTTAAATAACTGTGCAGCTTACAGTAAATACAAATGCTAATGGTATGTTACAGAATGGGATGCCCCAAGCAGACTTGAGATCAGTGCACACAGCAACAGTGTATAAGCAGGCTCATACAGGCCAAATTACTTGAAATAACTGTGCAGCTTACAGTAAATACAGAGGCTAATGGTATGTTACAGAATGGGATGCCCCAAGCAGACTTAAGATCAGTGCACACAGCAACAGTGTGTAAGCAGACTCATACAGGCCAAATTACTTTAAATAACTGTGCAGCTTACAGTAAATACAGAGGCTAATGAGATTTTACAAAATGGTAATGTTCCCACAGCAGACTTGAGATCAGTTCAGTATATATGCACAGTAAGTGTATAAGCAGCCTGAAAACGCTAACAAAGCCAGTCAGCCAGCCAGTAACACTCAGGCTGGATGAAAAAAAAAAAAATCTCCCTGTGACTGCCTCCGATTTTTCCTAACTTTCCCTGCTTCTCGCTGACTTCCTGCCTGTCTCCTGCCTGTCTCCTGCCTGTCTCCTGCCTGTCCCTGTCTGTCCCTGTCTCTCTAACTGTCTCTCCCTGACTACAGCAGCGTCCTGTCTCTCACGAATGCAATAGAGAAATGAGGAAAAGCAAGATGTCCGCCGGCTTAAATAGCGCTGTGACGTCACCGGGCTTGCTGGCTGCTGATAGGCTGCATGTGACTGCCCCAGCATGCACTGGAGCGGGGTAGATGTCTGGACATGTCCCGTCCGCCATCTTAGAATGCCTGTAATTTAAATGAATGGATGTTAAAGGAAAACTTCGAGCGATCGAAGCACGGGGAAATTCGGATTTGATCCGAATCGAATTTTTCATGAAATGAAAAAGCCAAGAAAGAATGTTGTCAAACCTTGTGGTTCAAGGTTATTCCCACTTACAAACATATTAAAAGAATAGGGCCTAGGACAGAGCCTTGTGGGACTCCACTTGAAACTCGCCTTTGTTCAGATTGCACACCATTTACAACAACACTCTGATACCGATCCCTCAGCCAGCTGGAAATCCACTGATCTATCCAGGGATTGAGTCCTAACTTCAATAACTTATCTATGAGCTCTTTATGCGGTACAGTGTTAAAATCCAGATAGGCGATATCCACAGCACCACCTTCATCTAACACTTTAGTGACATTGTCAAAGAAATCAATGAGATTGGGCTGACATGATCGGCCCTCAGAAAAGCCGTGCTGTTTTGGGTCCAACAGGTGGTTCATTTTTAGATGGGAAATTAATGTAAACTCTTTTAAAAAAAAAAATAGTTTGACCACTACTAATGGAAACTCTCTAAATAATAAATAAATGTCACGGTTAACACAGAGAACCATCCATTCACTGCAATGGAGGGCAGGTCACTGTTAGTCGGAGAGCAAGAAGCCCCCCCTACCACCATCGGCTTTCTCGGAAACCAGGAGGTCTCCGAGCAGCTGCTGCTCCGGAGCCAAGATGAGTGTCTTTTTTTCTGGGTTCAGTAACCCTTTAAGTTACATGGCACCCTGTGAGAGAAGTTATTCAGTGCCCCCTTTCAAATGCACATTAAAGGCATCTGTTGCCATTAAAAAAAAATACACCTATCTTTACCTAACCTTTTACTGCATTAACCTCTTGCATTGACCACAGTGGTTTAAACTCTATGTGCCTTCAGTTGTCTGACTACTTGCTAACAGTATGGTACCCTGCCAGCTCCTGCATGCACAGAATGGATAAGCCAGATAAGTGTGCGGCAGATGAGTGTATGATCCTTACCCTACCTTTCTGGAGAAACACACTAACCAGTGGTCATATGAGAGATAATGGCAGCAAAAATGTGTGCTGTAATTAGTAACCACCTCAGCCCAGTCTCAGGCTTGTTGTTAAGGGATACATAGACAGTTGGCAACAGTTATTTTTGACTGTTTGTCCTCCACTGCTTACTCATTCACTCATTGCTCACCAGTATTATTGGGCGAACCCATAGAAGTTCAGGTTCAGCCAAATGTTCAGCCAAAGTTCGGTTTAGGTACACGAACTTGACCAAGGCCGAACTCTACTGAAGTAAATTGGGACCCTAACATGGGAACCCAAAAATGGAATGTAAAATGTGGGTAGTAATGACTAGAGGGCTGCAAATTGGGGGGGGGGGGTCGGCACCAGGGCAATTGCCCTGCACAAATGGGGTAGAGAAAGTACTCAAAATAATAACAGAAAACAAAATCATTACATAAATACACAACAGGCTCTGTGGCAGAATTCCCGCATCACCCCATTGCAGACTGTGTGACAAAGCCCCCCATTATCCCCATAGCTGGCTTTGTGACAGGATCCCCCATCAACCATCAGCCTCATAGCAGACTGTGTGAAAGAACCCCCCCCCCCCATCATCCCCATTGCACTGTGTGACAGAGCCCCCTATTATCCCCATAGCTGGCTTTGTGACAGGATCCCCCCATGAACCATCAACCTCATAGCAGACTGTGTGAAAGAATCCCCCCATCATCCCCATTGCATACTGTGTGACAGATCCCCCCATTATCCCCATAGCTGGCTTTGTGACAGGATTCCCCCATCAACCATCAACCTCATAGTAGACTGTGTGAAAGAATCCTCCCATCATCCCCATTACAGACTGTGTGACAGAGCCCCCTATCATCCCCATAGCTGGCTTTGTGACAGGATCCCCCCATCAACCTCATAGCAGACTGTGTGAAAGAATCCCCCCATCATCCCCATTGCAGACTGTGTGACAGAGCCCCCCATTATCCCCATAGCTGGCTTTGTGACAGGATCCCCCCATCAACCATCAACCTCATAGCAGATTGTGTGAAAGAATCCCCCCATCATCCCCATGGCAGGCTGTGTGACAGAATCCCTCCATCATTCGCTAAAGGCCACCCCTGATTGCTTTCTTCTTGGTGTATTCTACAGGTATATGTCAGAGACAAATATTTCCAATTTCAGTTCTGTTAGCATTTTTTGCACCCCAGTGTTTGTGTTTTGATTAATTTCCAGTATAACAGGGATGTCACATTGATTTCTTAGTGAAATACCTCGGTTAACAGGTGGACCAGAACTCTCCTGTTCTTTTAGCACTGAAGGAGGAAGTCTGGTGGTGGCAGGACTTTTAGTGTTGATAGGCATGTTAAAGTCTCTCATGATTTTTGTTGGGATGAACCAACCCTAGTATTTGAATACACAGAAAGAGATGGACTAGAACTTACACAAAGGAAAACAGGGAACTTGAGCAGAACCAAGATCAAATTCAGTAATGTATTCGAGAACTCCAGATGCTCTGCCCAAGGTCATTTAAGCCTTATGGTTTAAAAAACACAAAAAAAAAAACACAAAAAGGGACATGCAAAAAATGATGCTAGTTTGCTCGTAGGTAAAAATATACCGAAAAAAGCTGGAGGAGATACATCTAAAATTATAATTGCTAAAGGGCACAGCATTGCAAAGGTCTTGGGTGTGGATTTCAAATTCACTTTGATAATGTAATATCTTTTAAATAATACCAATAAAGTATCCACTGATATAAACCTGCCACTTTGTAACTACTGTTCCTTTATTGATATGAAATAAACTGCAACATTAACAATTATGGATGTTAAAAAAAGAGAATTCCAAAGTCCCAATTGAGGCCTGCCAAAAAATATCACATTTCTCTGTCATAAATATAACACTTCGCAAAAACAGCTTGTATTTAAACCTCCTAATGCACAGTTAATACTTTTGCCTTTATTTTTATTCAAGTGATACTACACCCTCAGTTACATTTTTTTTTTTTTAAGTCAGAAGAGCAGAGATCTGATTTTAATGGGACCCACCTGCTGAGTCACTGAGGCTTCCAATGCCATCAGATTTAATTTTGTTGTCCTAAATGACACTACTAAATTTCACACTACCTTAGCAGACTTAGCATGAAAAATGGTTATATATATATATATATATATATATATATATATATATATATATATATTAGATGCCTTACAACAGGGGTTTCCCAACCTTTCTTTGTGGAGTACCACTTTCCATTCAGGTACCACACTACCACTATAGTACACCTGCCTGGGAGGGTGGAGATCTGCTCTAAAGAATTTTATGTGATCCACCTGTCACACCAAACAACACAAGCTTGTTTGGCAGCAATACTATTCCTTCAAGATGATCCATGCCAGCAGTGTGTTGACTTGCCAGGGCAACCTACTGGAACCACTTTTAACCCTGGTGGCTTTAAAGCCAACCTTCTAGCAAAAAAATCTTGGTATATTGGTCTCCTAAACCCTCCTTTTCAATCAGTGACTTAAGGTATTTAAAGGGGATAACATGCAAAAAGGCATGGGAAGTGTGCGAGGGCTTTTGAGGTGTGCAAACATGTTAAACAGTGATGTCTATGGATGGCATAGGGCTGATTCAACATCATGCCAATATATATTATTATGAAAATGGCAGATCTGTGCGACTATATACATAAAGGAATGCCTGAAGATACATATATGCCTACATGAGCAAGCATGTATCTTTCTGCACATATACATGTAGGGGTGCCAATGGATGCTTACATATGAAAGGGGGGAAGTGAATCTGACCTAAAACAGTAAAAGCTTCACTCTCCCTATAGAACTTCTCTGCCATGGTCGCTGGCGGACCACATAGAGAGGTCATCTTCCCCGCACCTGGAATTCTCACCCGGCTCAGCCAGTGCCCCTCCAGAGGGGCATCTCCAACCAGTTTTACTACACCACAACCTGCCCCAGTAGCAAAGTGGGAGAACTCCACAAATGCCTTAAAACCCTCCCAGCTCACTGAACCCCTCTTAAACCATTGAATCTCAACACAAATGAAATGAACTGCCAAAACGCTACTCCACCTTTACGATATGGAAAATAGAGGCAGACACTACAACATCAAGATCCAAGTCCTTCCAGTGTCACCAAAAAACAATAATGTAGAAGAAGCCGCCACTACAGTTTTTAACGAGCTCTCAGGCCAGTGCCAAGAAGAACATATTGAGAGAAGAAACAGCTGCCGAAACCAGCTGACTTAAGCATGGAGGACTCTTACTGCACATAGTAAAGTTCAAATATGTTTTCCTTCTCTTACGTTCGACAGATTGAATAGCTCATGGGGGTAACTCCACCCCTCCCATATGGAACGGGGGGGGGCGGAGGTGTTTCAACTCCCCCGCTCCCTATTTCCCTCTATTAAACCCTATCTACTAAACCATATACTCGACTTCAGACTGCAAGCCTCTATTCTTGGTTTGTGGATACCTGAATATGATTGGTCTGCACACTTGTGGGCCCTGGTCTACGTTCTCTGAGGGGACGGGACATGGCATACTCTGGGCCTTCGCCCTGCCCACCTAGGTGCTAGTGGACCTGGGACACAAACTGGGGCTCCTCAATTTAACAATGGCCTTCCTCGCCTGGGTGGCCCATTCCAGCTGGATGGATCTATGGGGGAGACCCTCTGGACCCTTGTATGGATATAACAGTTGGACCACAGTGCAACCAAACTACCATTTTAGGAACTCCAAATGGACTGGGGGTCTTACTCTTTTAAACCCAAAATGGTACTCCTCACCCATATGAAGTCCCTTGGCCCCCATGCCGAAGACAGATTTGCCTGGCTGACCACCACAGTTCCCTTGGATCCTGCCACCAACCGCTGTTTTTGGTCTTTTTGCTTTTGTTGAGCAAATTGTTAGTACTGCCCCCTCTTCAGAAATTAAGTGTAAATGGTTTGAATTTGGGTGTCAGACTGGTTATGGGCTGGCCTGGACCCATGTCCTTGTTGATAGAGGAATACTGACCCTCTTATGGAACCTTATGTCCTGATACAACTTGAGCCCTAATGGCTATAATAAATAGTAAACTCAAAAAAGCATGTCTCTCACACTGCGGCTATAACCTCCCACTTCCCTAATATAGGCTTCTCTTCCCTCGCCTACTATTCGTAGAGAAGAGAATTCCACCAAGAAGAGACCCCACAGTTTCTCCAAATAGACCAGAACAAGACAGCACCACCCGATAATATTCAAAGATATATCCTATTTATTATTGCACAAAAACCACAAAGTTACAAACATTTAAAACGTAATTAAAAATCAGACAAAATTACCACCAGGGGGCACAGTAAGCAAGCTATTCCCTTATACCCATTTAATTCATATACTATTCATACAATTCCCATAATCTAATGCTGTGCATTTCACCATATAAATAAATAAATATAAAGTGCTAAAGTGCCAATAATGTGTAGTCAATTAAGCTCTAAGTGAAGACCGCCGGAAGCAGCAAAAAGAAAATTAATTCAAAACATACACATGTGTGCTCAAGTAAATATATTACCCATCAGAAAGCCTGCATAACCGCTGTCCCCCTGCCCCCGCGTTTTGTAACAGTTAGGGCACCCGTTACTTCCTCTGGGCAAAAGGTCCCACCTATATACTGACCTGCCCCGCTCCCACGCCAGTGACATCCGCCGACATACACCAGCCCACATAGGCATCCCAAACCAGCACATGACTGCCAAAACACTAGGCCGCAGGGTATCCCAAACCTGCATGTAGCACCCTATCTGTTATACTAAATAAGCATTGTTCATCCTCAGCTTAATCAAGCTATTGCATTTTGAAATTTTTGTCCTGCTGTCAAAAAAACACCAGGCCGCAGGGTATCCCAAACCTGCACTTAGCACCCTATCTGTTATACTAAATAAGCATTGTTCAGCCTCATTTTAATTCAGCTATTGCATTTTGAATTGGTTTTTGTCTGGTTTAAATATACCTTTTCCCCAATTAAAATCCCTTTATCTTTTTTGCAACTCAAACCTTGGTAGTTCGTCTTTCTTTAAATTGTTTGAATACTTAAATATACCAGCCCACATGGGCATCCCAAACCAGCACATGTCACCATATCTGTTATACTAAATAAGCGTTGTTCATCCTCAGCTTAATCAAGCTATTGCATTTTGAATTGGTTTTTGGTCTGCTGCCAAAACACTAGGCCGCAGGGTATCCCAAACCTGCACGTAGCACCCTATCTATTATACTAAATAAGCGTTGTTCATCCTCAGCTTAATCAAGCTATTGTATTTTGAATTGGTTTTTGGTCTGCTGCCAAAACACTAGGCCACAGGGTATGCCAAACCTGCACGTAGCACCCTATCTGTTATACTAAATAAGCGTTGTTCATCCTCAGCTTAATCACGCTATTGTATTTTGAATTGTTTTTTGTCCTGCTGTCAAAAAACACCAGGCCGCAGGGTATCCCAAACCTGCACTTAGCACCCTATCTGTTATACTAAATAAGCGTTGTTCAGCCTCATTTTAATTCAGCTATTGCATTTTGAACAGTTTTTTGTCTGCTTTAAATACACCAGCCCACATGGGCATCCCAAACCAGCACATGTCACCTTATCTGTTTTACTAAATAAGCTTTGTTCAGCCTCATTTTAATTAAGCTATTTCATTTTGAATTGGTTTTTGTCCTGTTGCCAAAACACTAGGCCGCAGGGTATCCCAAACCTGCACGTAGCACCCTATCTGTTATACTAAATACCCTTGTTCATCCTCAGCTTAATCAAGCTATTGCATTTTTAATTGGTTTTTGTCCTGCTGTCAAAACACCAGGCCGCAGGGTATCCCAAACCTGCACGTTGCACCCTATCTGTTATACTAAATAAGCTTGTTCAGCCTCAGCTTTATTAAGCTATTGCATTTTGAATTGGTTTTTGTCCTGCTGTCAAAACACCAGGCCGCAGGGTATCCCAAACCCGTACGTTGCACCCTATCTGTTATACTAAATTCCCTTGTTCATCCTCAGCTTTATTAAGCTATTGCATTTTGAATTGGTTTTTGTCCTGCTGTCAAAACACCAGGCCACAGGGTATCCCAAACCTGCACGTTGCACCCTATCTGTTATACTAAATACCCTTGTTCATCCTCAGCTTTCTTAAGCTATTGCATTTCGAATTGGTTTTTGTCCTGCTGTCAAAACACCAGGCCGCAGGGTATCCCAAACCTGCACGTTGCACCCTGTTATACTAAATACCCTTGTTCATCCTCAGCTTTATTAAGCTATTGCATTTTGAATTGGCTTTTGTCCTGCTGTCAAAACACCAGGCTGCAGGGTTACCCAAACCACCACGTTGCACCCTATCTGTTATACTAAATAAACAAAGGAGGGGTGGCAGCCGCTCAGACCATTTTAAAACTAACCTGGGAGGTGCACATTAGCAGGGCAATTAGGATACAAAATTCTTAAAGGAGCCACAGCACTCAAACCAGTTAGCTTGCTGACCAACCTACAATCTGTCTCTAAACTTGGTTAAAAACAAAGGGCTCGGTCACACACATCTGCAGAAGTATGCTTAAGCTGCACCACCAGCACCAAGGTGCCCCTGTGAGGTGCAGTCCTAACTCTAATCTCTGAGAGCCCCATTTGGGACATACAATGCAATAGATAAATTGGGAGCAGGCTTACCTGAGGTTGCCCTAAACCTCAAGTGCAAGCCATGGGGTGAAAGGGTCAAAGACCTTGCAATACAGCCTAGACCCCACACACCATGTGCTTGCACAAATTCAAAAGAAACAAAGGAGGGGTGGCAGCTGTTCAGACCATTTTATAACTAACCTGGGAGGTGAACGTTAGCAGGGCAATTAGGATACAAAAGTCTTAAAGGATCCACAGCACTCAAACCAGTTAGCTTGCTGACCAACCTACAATCTGTCTCTAAACTTGGTTAAAAACAGTTTTTAACCAAGTTTAGAGACAGATTGTAGGTTGGTCAGCAATCTGTTTAGGGGGGGAAATGGAGTTGAAAAAACTCCACTATGGATGGGTCCTGGATTCCAACAGGTACATTAGTGCCCCTACTCCTTGTTCAAAATTCAAGAGGTTTGGGGGGAGCAGTTAGAGCCCTAGGAAATCTGTATGGCTTTCTAACCCTGTGTGGAGTAGTTTCTGGGACTCTTTTTTGGAAAGTAAAAGGTAGCAAAAATTGATTCTCAATGGTAATATATAGACATACATTTATTATTAACAGTTCATCTGTTTCCCTATACATCAGTATTATTACACATATTTTACCAACACATATTTTACCAAGTCACACCAAGTGTTTGATATATACAGTGTCCATCAATATTCTAACATAATTGAGACAGTACAGCGCAACAGTTTCAGTTTGTAGCATGTGTGCTTTGCACAAGTTTGTAGCAAGACCTGTTGCGCTGTTCAGTTGTAGCTAGTCAGGTCTGGTGCATCTGTTTCAATCAAAGATATGTGCAA
Organism: Gastrophryne carolinensis; assembly: GCA_027917425.1. Taxonomy (NCBI): domain Eukaryota; kingdom Metazoa; phylum Chordata; class Amphibia; order Anura; family Microhylidae; genus Gastrophryne; species Gastrophryne carolinensis. The sequence continues at coordinate 311,411,065 of CM051237.1, forward strand.
ACATTTCGCTGGACATACAGCTTCTTCAGTGCACTATTTTATCCTGGTGTGGACATGTGAGATAATAATGAAAGGTTATGCATACAGTGTGTATGATACAGTGAACTTATTACATAGTCTTAGATTTTGTATAGGCTTAGTGCACTTACTTCCCAGATGCCCTGTTCCTGAGGCTGTTCTGCCTCTGTTTAGTGTAGCCCCTACAAATAAAGTTTTGTGCCCACTAGTGGGCCCCCTGATTCCAGACAAACCTTGAATAACTTACAGAAAGAATAAGGCACTGAAGGACTATCTAGTAAGTAGCCACTACCTAGACGAGGCCAAAAAGAGGAAATGTTGTAAGGTGGAGGGCACCTATAGGTGTGAAGGGTGCACAATGTGCCAATACATAAAAACCAGTCAAGAGATCTCCCTCCCCACAGGCACCCTTATAAAACAGAAGCATTTTGGAAACTGTAATACCACAGACCTCATCTATGTACTAACATGTACCTGCCCATGCTACTACATAGGTAAGACGAATAGAAAATTGAAAATCAGGATGTATGAACACATCAAAGATATTAGAAATGAAAACCTGTTAACCCCTGTGGGACGACACTTCTCCCGACACCATGCAGGGTCCCCAAAAGGAGCCTATTTTCAAGTACTTGACAGGGTACACACCCACCCCAGAGGAGGTGATATACGAAGGGTCACCCTACAGCTTGAAACAAAGTGGATTACCAGACTGAAAGCCACAACCTATCCAGGGCTGAATGACTCAGTTAGCTTTGCCCCTTTCCTGCGAGCATGATAGGACAGCTAGAATAATTGCCTTCCTTACGAACGACAATTAAGCTAGGTGTACAGTTGAAGACTAATGGCTCAAACCCACATTCCTCTAGGGTTCTGCAAGATAGACATGACACAAGTACCCCAAAAAATAAGGGCGAAGAGTATTATCTCTTCTTCTACTTTTTCTTCTTCAAACTTTTTTTTCCCTTTCTCTTCCATTCTTCTCCTTTCCCCTTCCCCTCGAAGATCTGAAGGAATATTACAATAAGAAGGACACCATTACAGTATTTTGAGTTATGTTTTCTTTATTCTGATATTATGTTTCATGAACAGCCAATGTATACTAGTGTAATAATGACTAAGTGCAAAGAAACCCAGATGCCACAGTAACACACACATGAGCAAGTGGACATAACAAAACACATAAGCCTAAAATATAGATATACCCCATAATCATTAATTCTTGTTTGATAAAAAACAAGCACTCCATATTTGAGGAACAGAAACCCCCCTAAAGAACGTAACACGAGAACTAAACTACTACACAAATGAGAATCACACACAAAATGGCGCTGCCCAGGGCGGAGACAGCTCTATAGCTGAGGGGGCCGCCGGAAGGGAGATGACGCCAGACGCACCGAGTGCGCAGGCGCATCTCCCATACTGCCAGTCAGTGGCAGAGGGGCGGGCGGAGGGCGGGATTTCCGCCTGTAAACCCGCGGATGGCGGCCCACAACCTGCAGCCGGCATTAGTGGTATCCGGACAGGAACAGACACACATGCACCGGCGCGCGCACAGAGAAACAGCGCGCCACCGACGTCCGGCGCACTAAGGATTCTAACCCCAAACACAGAGGAGGTACCTTAGCACACAGCAGCACCGCCCCAGGTAAGCGCCATTAAAAGTAGAGACGGTTCTAAAATATCATACTCGGCACTCATAGCTCTCCGCTTAATATGTTTACAGACACAGGTAAAGTGGAAGTATAAAGAGGAACTAAACCTCGCCAGACCACACCTAAGGTACTAATATATACTTTATATATATATATTTATTACACAATTGACCAGGGACCTTCTAAACTCACTCACACAAAACTTTATTTGTAGGGGCTACACTAAACAGAGGCAGAACAGCCTCATGAACAGGGCATCTGGGAAGTAAGTGCACTAAGCCTATACAAAATCTAAGACTATGTAATAAGTTCACTGTATCATACACACTGTATGCATAACCTTTCATCATTATCTCACATGTCCACACCAGGATAAAATAGTGCACTGAAGAAGCTGTATGTCCAGCGAAACGTTTGCACATATCTTTGATTGAAACAGATGCACCAAACCTGACTAGCTACAACTGAACAGCGCAACAGGTCTTGCTACAAACTTGTGCAAAGCACACATGCTACAAACTGAAACTGTTGCGCTGTACTGTCTCAATTATGTTAGAATATCGATGGACACTGTATATATCAAACACTTGGTGTGACTTGGTAAAATATGTGTTGGTAAAATATGTGTAATAATACTGATGTATAGGGAAACAAATGAACTGTTAATAATAAATCTATGTCTATATATTACCATTGAGAAACAATTTTTGTTACCTTTTACTTTCCAAAAAAGAGTCCCAGAAACTACTCCACACAGGGTTAGAAAGCCATACAGATTTCCTAGGGCTCTAACCACTCCCCCCAAACCTGGTCAGCAATCTAACTGGTTTGAGTGCTGTGGCTCCTTTAAGACTTTTGTTATACTAAATAAGCGTGTTCAGCCTCAGCTTTATTAAGCTATTGCATTTTGAATTGGTTTTTGTCCTGCTGTCAAAACACCAGGCCGCAGGGTGTCCCAAACCTGCACGTTGCACCCTATCTGTTATACTGTATACCCTTGTTCATCCTCAGCTTTATTAAGCTATTGCATTTTGAATTGGTTTTTGTCCTGCTGTCAAAACACCAGGCCGCACGGTATCCCAAACCACCACGTTGCACCCTAAATAAGCTTGTTCAGCCTCAGCTTTATTAAGCTATTGCACGGTATCCCAAACCACCACGTTGCACCCTAAATAAGCTTGTTCAGCCTCAGCTTTATTAAGCTATTGAATTTTGAATTGGTTTTTGTCCTGCTGTCAAAACACCAGGCTGCAGGGTATCCCATATTGCCAATTTTCATAGTATCTGGTGCAGAGAAGCAGTTCCTCACTTTATTTAGCTTCTGCTTTTTAAAGTAAACACATTTTTTAAAGTACCTATTGCGCATTTCAAATACATAAAAATGTCAGGCAGACAAGTGCCAAGATGTTCAAAGAGGAGTGGCAGAGGCCAAGATTCAGCAGGCAGAGGTCGCAGCAGACTAGGGGCGAGTGGCAGCAGGAGTCACGGTAAGAGACCTGATCTGCCAGTATCTGCTAGCGGTCGTGTCTCCACCAGTAATGCATCTGCCGTGGTAGATTGGTTAACGCTGTCATCCACATCATCACAAGTTACATCTGAGACCCCCAGTCTAGGGTCGGTAGGTTCCTCTGACACAATCCTGAGTTGGCATGCCCCGAGAGCAGTCCCTGTCCTCCCATTGCCTCTGTCCTATGCCGTTCCCTCCCCCAGCGACGTATCCTTTGTCTGGGTTCAGCTGCACTCTTTAGTGAGGAGGACAATCAGATAGAGGACAGTCAGCAGCTACTGCCCAGCCAAGAAATGGAGGTGGCTTCTTTAGCTAGGCAGACAAATAGTGATGTGGAGAGTGTCGTGGGTGTTGCGAGCGTTCCCGCTCCTGCACCAGACACTGTTGAGGAAACCGAGAACATAGTGACGTGCAGCCACAACTCGGTGATGATGATGATGAAGAAGCCGATCGCACTTGGGAGCCGGGTGCAGAAGGGGCTTCATCGTCATCATCAGGAAAAGAGGGGCACAGGTTGCCCCGGTTAGTAGCATGGTTGGCAGTCAGCATGGGGGCACAATTGTAAAGCCTGGAGCCAAACGGGGCCGGGGTAGAGCACCTGCTGCACGGCAGGCTACCTTATCGGGAGGTAATGGAGCAGGGGTTCCTGGAGTTGGCGACAGTAGCAGTGAATCAGTGCGGCCTGTTGGTGGGAAAAGTAGCTACTCGGCAGTGTGGCAGTTTTTCCTGAAGCATCCGCAGGAGGGTAACATTGCCACATGCAAGATATGTAGGCAGAAGGTGAAGCGTGGCCAGGGCCCAAATGTTGGCACCACGGCCCTGCGTCAACATATGATGCATCACCATAAAGCGGCCTGGGAGAACCGAGGCTCCGAAGAGGTGGTCCAGCCTGCTTCCTCACCAAGTGGCACGCCGCTCCCAATATCTGCCAGCCAAGGCTCCAGCACCTCAGCCGAAGGCAGCTGTGCGTCATACCCATCCTCTGTCGCTCCTGATGCTCCTGCTCCTCCTCCTCCAAGTCATGCATCCCACCAGAAATCCATCAGCGAAGCCATGTCCAAGAGACAGCAGTATGCGCCCACTCATCCTACGGTGCAGAAGCTGAATGTGCTCCTGTCCAAGCTGCTGGTGCTGCAGTCGCTCCCTTTTCAGGTGGTGGACTCTGCAACTTTCAGAGAACTGATGGCTTGTGCCGAGCCGAGGTGGAGAGTCCCAAGCCGTCATTTCTTTGCCAAGAAGGCAGTACCAGCGCGGCACACTTTTGTTGAACAGAAGGTGGGCCAGTCCTTGAGCCTGTCGGTGTGTAGCAAAGTGCATGGCAGCGCCGACGTCTGGAGGTGTAACTACGGTCAGGGACAGTACATGTCGTTTACTGCCCACTGGGTGAATGTGGTCCCTTTGCAGCAGCAGCAGCAACTTGGACAGGTCACGCCGCTTCGGCCTCCGCGCTCCCTGGCCGTTGTGCCTGTGACACTGTGCGACTCGGCCTCCTCATCCTCCGCCATCTCCTCACCCTCCACTGTAGGCTCAAGTCTCAGTGCCCCTCCAGTCTACCATGTGTGCAGGGCACGGAGGTGTCACGCTGTGCTTTACATGGTTTGTCTTGGCGAACGGAGTCACACAGGGGAGGAACTGCTTAAATTTATTCATCACGAAATCCAAACATGGCTTACTCCAAGAAAACTTAAAATGGGAACCATGGTTACCAACAATGGGAAGAACATTTTGTCTGCACTGCGCCAAGGAAGCCTGACCCATGCGCCCTGCATGGCTCACGTCTTCAATCTGGTTGTCAAGCGGTTTCTGAAGTGTTCCCCCGATCTGCAAGACATCCTAACAACTTCAAGGAAACTTTGCATGCACTTCAGCCACTCATACACCGCCAAACACACCCTTCTTGAGCTACAGCGTCAGAATGGTAGCCCCCAACATAGTCTGATTTGCGATGTTTCCACCCGTTGGAATTCCACCCTTCACATGTTGGACCGATTATATGAACAGAGAAAAGCCATCACGGATTTCCTGATGATCCAAGTGGATAGGGGGACTCCCCTGTGTAACTTCAATGTCAGAAGTATTTGTGTGTATCTCAGCGCAAATATACCAAAGGTTGTTTAGCTGCACCTATAGTAAGGTGAACCTGTCCTTACGAATAGCTGGAGTGGGTTTTTACTTGTCCTGTTCCTATAATTGCTTTAGGAAAAAGGTAAGTATTAGGTGCGCTGTGGATAGAATAAATAATGAGTAGGACAAAAGGTTAGTGGATGAAGAAATAATTTCTTATCAGGTGAGAAGGTTAGATGTTGCAGGTGGTTCTTCTGAGTCTACCTGTTAGAGGTTGGGAAAAAATTAAGGGTTAAGGTTAGGAATGTTTGAGGTTGGTACTGTTACCAGTTAATCAGACCAGCGACAACCAGTATCATTGCCTCTGGTCGATTAGGCCTCAAAAATCTCCAAATGTTATTGGGGATTTTTACTCTACCTGGGCACCAAGTTAATGGTTGCCAGGGTGGTAAGTGCCCAGTGCCGTAAGTGGCCCTATTGGGTACTTCTTTTTGCCAGCAAGAATTATTATAATAATAATAAACGGTGGAGCACAGTGTTGGACTCACCTGTTTTCCTTAGTTGATTGAAGTCCTGAAGTTTGGAGTGTAGGTCTGCTTTAAGGTGCTTAGGATGATGCTGTTGTAGGCTGTGAATTATGAAGGGTTAGTGCCCTTAGTAGTAGGGCTTAACGTGGTGCTGGTCCCTTATATATTTTGAATGACAGAGCAGGTCTGCTTTATGGTGCGTTGGTATGATACTGCTGTAGGCTTATGAATAGTTAATGCCCTTGGTAGTAGGGTTTAACGTGGTGCTGTTCCCTTTTATATTTTGAAAGGCAGAGCAGGGTGAATGAATATGTTATGGGTTAATCCTGGGTAGGCGTATACATATATGGAAAATGCTGAGGATTTTAATATGTGTTATTCCAATATATGGCCGCTGTCTGCGGCTAGAGAGTGTAGCGGGTTTTTTTGATGAAATTTGGAGAAGTGGGCCGAGACCTTCCAACACACAGCGTCTCGTCCCACTTCTCCTAATTTCATTAAAAAAACCCAGCAGGATTAGACTTCTGGATCATTGAAAAAATTAATTTAAACTGGAGAGGAGCTAATATCCAAAGGGAAACAGCAAAGAAAGAAACATTTTGGATATTTGAATTGGATACACTGTCTCCGAAAGGTCTGAATATAGAAATAGACCTTAATTGTTTCCTAGAAAATAACTGATCAACCACCATCCTTAACATGCCTTTCCTAACTGCCTTTAAATACACTATATAAAAATATTTTGAAATATGGCTATTGCCTTTGTTATTTCCTCAATACAAAGCTTTAAATATAATAACCTTGAATCAGCAACCTATTTTAACATTGTTTCCACCCTCCAACAAACTATCAAGCCTGTAATACATTGTATCAAAATACTTTGTATCAAACACAAGCCTCTGACCACATGGAATCATCAAAACGGTAAAACAGCACCACCTATTGTACACAATTAATCATAACAAGGAAGCATTGCAACTAGAATGGTATTGGAACTCCATTTAACTACATTGAACAGCGACACCTGCTGTTCACAGCTAGAATAGCACAGAGGACAAATGGCCTCTCTCGCAAACTACATTTCCCAGCAACCTCATGGGCATACGAGCACCAATTAAAGCACAGCTCTTCAGCCCGCCCCCTCACCTTGACAACGTTGGATACTCTCTAACGAAACGCGCGTCGGTGAACTATTAGCTAAGCCTCCCTCGGCCTCGCTACATCTTTTCTGCCGCAGGAGCGGCTCCACAGATTACTCCACTTAAGTCGCATTTGCGGCCATCAACCCCTGGCCCCGCCGGCCACGCTACATCCTCCCGCCGCCTCAGCGGCCACAGACAGCCTCAATAAAAGCCGCATAAACGGCTGACCCGCCGGCCACGCTACATTACTAGACCGCAGAAGCGGCTGCACACCCCCATTATCATTTAAAGCCGCAGGAGCGGCTGGCCCGCCGGCCACGCTACACTCTCTAGCCGCAGACAGCGGCCATATATTGGAATAACACATATTAAAATCCTCAGCATTTTCCATATATGTATACGCCTACCCAGGATTAACCCATAACATATTCATTCACCCTGCTCTGCCTTTCAAAATATAAAAGGGAACAGCACCACGTTAAACCCTACTACCAAGGGCATTAACTATTCATAAGCCTACAGCAGTATCATACCAACGCACCATAAAGCAGACCTGCTCTGTCATTCAAAATATATAAGGGACCAGCACCACGTTAAGCCCTACTACTAAGGGCACTAACCCTTCATAATTCACAGCCTACAACAGCATCATCCTAAGCACCTTAAAGCAGACCTACACTCCAAACTTCAGGACTTCAATCAACTAAGGAAAACAGGTGAGTCCAACACTGTGCACCACCGTTTATTATTATTATAATAATTCTTGCTGGCAAAAAGAAGTACCCAATAGGGCCACTTACGGCACTGGGCACTTACCACCCTGGCAACCATTAACTTGGTGCCCAGGTAGAGTAAAAATCCCCAATAACATTTGGAGATTTTTGAGGCCTAATCGACCAGAGGCAATGATACTGGTTGTCGCTGGTCTGATTAACTGGTAACAGTACCAACCTCAAACTTTCCTAACCTTAACCCATAATTTTTTCCCAACCTCTAACAGGTAGACTCAGAAGAACCACCTGCAACGTCTAACCTTCTCACCTGATAAGAAATTATTTCTTCATCCACTAACCTTTTGTCCTACTCATCATTTATTCTATCCACAGCGCACCTAATACTTACCTTTTTCCTAAAGCAATTATAGGAACAGGACAAGTAAAAACCCACTCCAACTTCAATGTCAACCAGTGGCAGCTCATATGTGACACCTGCCGTTTGCTCACGCCCTTTGAGGAAGCCACTTTATTTTTCAGTCGGCAGGATTACGGGATGAACGGTGTGATTCCACTGCTTCATGTACTACAGCACATGTTGGAAACCATGGCTGGTCAGGGCACTGGAGACATGGCGTCTACATCTTACAGCCACATGAACCCCGTTGGAGCTGAACTGGAGGAGGAGGAGGAAGAGGAGGAGGAGTGGCCCAGTGAAGCACAGTTTAGGCTTGGTGAAATGGCTGGTTTATCTAGTCAGCGGACAGGAGAGGAGGAGCAGCCAGAGGAGCTAGAGGGTTGTGAGGAAGGCGAGACAGAGGACCCGGACACACCATGGCAGTATGCAGTGGAGATGGAGACAGGTAGTCCCTCCGAGTCACTTGCGCAAATGGCAGGAAGCATGCTCACGTGCTTGTGTAGTGACCCCAGAATTGTTTCCATTTGTCGCCGGGATGATTTCTGGCTGTCCACCTTATTGTACCCTCTCTTCCGGCACAAAATGTGGGCATTTTTTAAACCCGCCGAGAGGGAGGACAAACTGAACTACTACAAAGACATTCTATGTAGTCAGTTGGCTGATGCCTATCTGCGCCATGGTCCATACTCTCGCAGGTCTGACTCGGGGGGACCTCTGCGCTCACCTTCCACTGCCATGCCTGCTGGGGGGGTTGGCAGGAGCATCAGCAGCAGCTCCATCAGCAGCAGCCTCAGTCACTAATGAGTAGCTTTCTACACCCACAAAGTGAGGCTAATCATTAGCAGCAGGAAGACCTGGAGCAGGACCTCAACCAGCAGGTCATGTCATACCTTGACATGACCATGCCAACACACCTTGAGGATCCGCTGGACTTCTGGGCAGCCAAACTTGGCTTGTGGCCGCAACTAGCAGAGTTTTCCCTGGAAAAGCTGTCCTGCCCGGCCAGTAGCGTGCCATCTGAGCGGGTGTTTAGTGCGGCGGGGGCCATAGTTACGGCGAGGAGAACTCGTCTGACAACTAAAAATGTGGAGAGACTCACCTTTGTCAAAATAATTAAGGGATGGATCAGCCAGGATTTCCACCCACCAATGGCTAATGCATGCAACTAGATTCAGCATGGTGCCACGTTTTACACTTTCCAAATGGTGCAAAACATATTTATGTCTTTAGGCCAATTTTTGGGCTCCTGCTGATGCCAACTTCAGGGTGTGCCTTTCAGCCAATTTTTGGCCTCCTGCTGCTGCTGCTGCCAACTCCAGGGTGTCTTTCAAGCAATGTTTGGGCTCCTGCTTCTGCTGCTGCCAACTCCAGGGTGTGCCTTCCAGCTAATGTTTGTGCTCCTGCTGCTGCCAACTTCAGGGTGTGATTCATCCAATTTTTGGGCTCCTGCAGCCAACTTCAATGTCTCTTTCACGCAATGTCTGGGTTCCTGCTGCTGCTTCTTGCAACTCCAGGGTGGGATTCATCCAATTTTTGGCCTCCTGCAGCCAACTCCAGTGTCTCTTTAAAGTAATGTTTGGGCTCCTGCTGCTGCTTGCAACTCCAGGGTGTGATTCATCCAATTTTTGGCCTCCTGCAGCCAACTCCAGTGTCTCCTTAAAGTAATGTTTGGGCTCCTGCTGCTGCTTGCAACTCCAGGGTGTGATTCATCCAATTTTTGGCCTCCTGCAGCCAACTCCAGTGTCTCTTTAAAGTAATGTTTGGGCTGCTGCTGCTGCTTGCAACTCCAGGGTGTGGTTCATCCAATTTTTGGGCTCCTGCAGCCAACTCGAGTGTCTCTTTAAAGTAATGTTTTGGCTCCTGCTACTGCTTGCAACTCCAGGGTGAGATTCATCCAACTTTTGGCCTCCTGCAGCCAACTCCAGTGTCTCTTTCAAGCTATGTTTGGGCTGCTGCTGCTTGCAACTCCAGGGTGTGATTCATCCAATTTTTGGCCTCCTGCAGCCAACTCCAGTGTCTCTTTAAAGTAATGTCTGGGTTCCTGCTGCTGCTTCTTGCAACTCCAGGGTGTGATTCATCCAATTTTTGGCCTCCTGCAGCCAACTCCAGTGTCTCTTTAAAGTAATGTTTGGGCTCCTGCTGCTGCTTGCAACTCCAGGGTGTGATTCATCCAATTTTTGGCCTCCTGCAGCCAACTCCAGTGTCTCCTTAAAGTAATGTTTGGGCTCCTGCTGCTGCTTGCAACTCCAGGGTGTGATTCATCCAATTTTTGGCCTCCTGCAGCCAACTCCAGTGTCTCTTTAAAGTAATGTTTGGGCTGCTGCTGCTGCTTGCAACTCCAGGGTGTGGTTCATCCAATTTTTGGGCTCCTGCAGCCAACTCGAGTGTCTCTTTAAAGTAATGTTTTGGCTCCTGCTACTGCTTGCAACTCCAGGGTGAGATTCATCCAACTTTTGGGCTCGTGCAGCCAACTCCAGTGTCTCTTTCAAGCTATGTTTGGGCTGCTGCTGCTTGCAACTCCAGGGTGTGATTCATCCAATTTTTGGGCTCCTGCAGCCAACTTCTGTGTCTCTTTAACCCTTTAAACGCCAGCCACGTAAAATTTACGTGGCTGCCTCTCCTGCAGTTAACTTCCAGCCACGTAAATTTTACGTGCCTGAATTTCCCCACTAATAGTAAAAAAAGTTTTTAAAAAAGGCACTTACCTGACCCCTCGTTTGATTCAGCCGGGTCTCCTCTTCAAAATGGTGGTCTCCGATCATTCACCGGACCTCCTCTGGCTGCAGGGGAGGGCCCGGAATAGGGTGCCCCCCCCCCCATTTCAGCTGCCTCCGGCTTTTCCTGTAAAATAAAAAAAAAAAAAAATGACATTTACTTACCTCTGTGTGCGCTGGCTCCCGCCGACCCTCCTCTTCACCTGGGGGGCCTCCGATCCCCCCCCAGGTCATTCCGATCTTCAGGAGAGAGCCTGGAAGGCTCTCTCCCCTCTCCTGTTCCGATGGCGGCCGCCATCTTGACTAGGGATGAGCGAATCGATCCGGACGAACCCGGATTCGATCCGAATTTCATGAAAAATTCGATTCGGATCGAATCCGAATTTCCCCGCGATTCGATCGATCGAAGTTTTCCTGAAATTTAAAAAAAAGGCCGGCCTGGTGGGAGCCGAGGAGGCCGGCTACTCTGTCAGCTGTGCAAACCAGCTTCCGCCTCCCGCTGACAGTGCAGCCGGCCTCCCCGGCTCCCACCATAACGGCATGTAGCACACACTTACCTACATGCCGGTATGGTGGGAGCAGAGGAAGCTGGCCGCACTGTCAGCGGGCGGCAGAAGCCGGGTTGCAAAGCTGACAGTGTGGCCGGCTTCCCCGCTCCCACCATGCCGGCATGTGCACACTATAAAAACACTAGAAAATAAACTAAAATACCTGGAGCATAAAATAAATAGATAAACATTTAAAGAATGAATGAACAGTTAAAAATGTATTCACATATATAAAAAATCAAACATTGAAAGAATGAATGAGCATTGTAAAGGGTTTCAAGATGGTGCCAGGAGGCTGTGCTGTTGCAGTCCTCAGGCTTGTTTGTTACAATGTATTTACCTGGGAAAAGGCAGTATGTATATGTAACAGATTATTATACAAATGTCACAAGGTATTGTAATTAAGTGTTCAGCTGTGCACCCGACTCTTCTGCAGAGATTCTGCGCATATAAAAGTATTGTGTTTGTACTCTATTTTGGATCCTGCTTGTGTGTGGAAAAAGGGGAATCATGTTTATAAATTCTGTATATAAATAGAAGTGTTATATTTGTGTGAGGGAACTTAGATTTAAATAAATAAATAAATATATATATATATATATATATATATATATATATATATATATATATATATAAATACCTATATATATATATATATATATATATTTATATATATATATATATTTTTTTTTTTTTTTATAAAAATATATAGTTACAACTACAAGCATAGGATAAATATAAATATAATATAAATATTATTTATTATAATTAGAAAGATATATAGATTAATTAGATATATAGATAGATTAATTAGATATATATCTATATATCTATATAGATAGTACAAGTTGGTTTTGAGGATAAAGCGCAACTGGATAATATGAGCGGCTCCTACAGCAGGAAAACCTGTGATTCCCAGGAAAAATTGTAGTGTGTTAATCAATTTCAATTCAGGTGTAGCCCTAGAAGGAAAAAGATTGGTGTAGGAGCGCTGTGGATACACAAAGGTTGGTTGAATCATTACATGTGATAGAATGTATTATCACAGATTAAAAGTAGTAGGATGATAACTTATCATGGAAAAAAAAATAAAGAAGTACCAATATGATATACTGAATATAGTGGAACATCTTAAATAATTGTAGATAATATAAATTAATAGTGGATAGTATAAATTAATGATTAAATAATAAATTATTGATTGATCTAATAAATAAACAATAATTTTATTAAAATTTTGATAGGGGGGCAATTCATTAGAAAGTTAGATACTATAAATTAGTGTATATTAATAGTGGGTACTGTAAGTTCATAATTAAATAATTAGTTATTGGTTGATCAAATAAAAAAAAAATAGAAAATGATTAAATCATTAGTAGAGGGACAATTCATTAAATAATTAGATGGAGGGATGTAAAATTGAAACTGGGTAGACGTGAATAGATAGAATGGATATATAAACTAAGGATATGATAAAAATATGATAAGAGTATAAATATATAGGTCATTGTGGATGAGGAATAAATTACTAGAGGATTAGTAAGAAGTAATTGATAAAAAACGATTTGATGGATATATAAAGTAATGATATTATAAAAATATGATAAGACTATAAATATATAGATCATGGTTGATGAGGAATAAATTATTAGAGGATTAGTAAAAAGTAATTGATACAAAATGATTTGAGATGATATGAAAATGATAAAAAGGTGGTGACATTAAGGATGTAAGGGTGTAAAAATGTAAAAGTTAATTAATTATGATTGAATAGTAATGTTAATGTTAATGGAAATAGTGTAGTCGAACATTGCGGTAAAGGAGTAAATTAATAAGTTTGATGAGTAGGGGGAAAGTCCAGACAAATATTTTCTAAGGAACAGATCAATATTGAAGGGGAACCAATCTAGTTAGTTGTTTTCTAAAAAGCAATTAAAATCCAAATCTATATTTTGTCCATGTGGTGAGAGTGTGTTTAATTCAAAAATCCAGAACGTTTTTTGAATAAAATCCTATTAATAGGTTATCATTGTCTCATTATTTTATCTATTATTATTTTTTTACCTATAAATAATCAATTTACCTATAAATAACTTATTTTATATCCACTGTTCACACATTCTTACATAATTTTCACTTATTTTATTCAAATTACCTCCACAGCCATATAAAGTCCATATTTTAATAATATATATATATATATATATATATATATATATATATATATTATATTTTACTAATCATTCCATAGACTAATAAGAATATAAATTAATCCAGACATCTCTTTCATGTCCCACTCACAAATTACCACATACATTTTACTTGGATCATGATATTATATTATTCTCCTAATATTATTAATAGTGATGATGAAAATAATAATGATATTAATATTAGTGTTGTTATTATTATTATTTTTTTTTTCATTATATACATCCTCTAGTGCATAAACAATCTTTTCTAAACAATTTCTTTGATCACTTTCTCATTTTTTATCCAACTTCTATTCAATTTTTAATCATATCAATTTTATTCACTTTCATTAATTTATTCATTCTTATCAGTTCCATTCATCCAGATCTAATTCATCCAGTTATTTAATAATGTATTTATTTATTGAATTATTTAAACACTTAATCATTATAACCAATTTGTTAATTGCGTCAACTATTTTTTTCCCAATTATCTATTATGATAATCATTTATTTATTATATAATCATAATTATGATAATCATTTATTTATTTGAATCAATAGTACAATTAACTGTCACAATTCACAGTCCTCTATTTAAACAATTGATTATTTCATTCAATTCATTTTTGATTAACCATATAATTATAACTATAATACCACCAAAGAAGACCCCACCTTCACCTTGAAAGCGTCGGTGAACTGAAATACTCAAGTACAGCAGAAAAAAAGCCGGTAACCGGCTTTTCACTAGATAAGACTATAAATATATAGATCATGGTTGATGAGGAATAAATTATTAGGATTAGTAAAAAGTAATTGATACAAAATGATTTGATATGATATGAAAATGATAAAAAGGTGGTGACATTAAGGATGTAAGGGTGTAAAAATGTAAAAGTTAATTAATTATGATTGAATAGTAATGTTAATGTTAATGGAAATAGTGTAGTCAAACATTGCGGTAAAGGAGTAAATTAAAGGAGTAAATTAATAAGTTTGATGAGTAGGGGGAAAGTCCAGACAAATATTTTCTAAGGAACAGATCAATATTGAAGGGGAACCAATCTAGTTAGTTGTTTTCTAAAAAGCAATTAAAATCCAAATCTATATTTTGTCCATGTGGAGAGAGTTTAATTCAAAAATTCAAAAATATATATATATGAGTATAAAATCGGTATTCAATAGTAATAACTAGTAATTCAATTATATAAAAATTTATATAAACAGTGGTCAGTAGATGGAGTTTTATTAAATTGATATGTAAGAGATATATGTGTATATAATTGTACCGGTGATATCATTGATGGTAATGCTCATAGAAAGGTAGCAATAAATTGATGAGTCTAGAGGTAATAGTTTAAATTCACTTTATATAAGTTATATATATATATATATATATATATATATATATATATATATATATAAAACCTCTCACTCCATCGATTTTCTGGCATATTCATATTCTCAAACTAATTAATTTTAAATCAATCTTAAACCAATTTCATAAAACTATTTCAAGAAGGGGCGGGAATGCCCTTGCTGTCTTTTTGAACCAGGTGTTTCCCAGTGCTTGCTGGGAAATGTAGTTGTAGGCAGTAGTTCTATTGTCAGCTTTTCTTTGATAGCTCTATTGCCGGCTCTACTTTATTAGTTCAATTGTCGGCTTTTCCTTATTAAAAGCATAAAAAAAACTTGGTAATGTTTTGTAGTGGAAATAGGACAAACTTTATGTATTTATTACTTAATTAACTGATGATTAAAATTAAATTGATGATTGAAAATAAAATGAAAGTCAAATGGAAAGGAATATAAGTTTCGGGGACTTGATTGTGGTCTGATTTATTTAGTTGATTAGCGGGAATTCGTTTTGTTTAGTTAATTGATAGAGTATGAATTTAATGGATGATAATAGAGAATTAATTTGGCGGATGATAATAGAGTATGAATTTGGAGGATGATTTTTGTGAATGACAGCTTGGAAAGAAAGTGGGCTCCTGCCTGCCGGCCCCGTCCGCTGTCATTCCAAGCTGTCATTACCTCCCCGCCCGCTGTAACTCCTCCCTCCCGCCTTGCCCACTTTCTTTCCAAGCTGTCATTACCTCCCGCCCCGCCCACTTTCTTTCCAAACTGTCATTATCTCCCGCCCTGCCCACTTTCTTTCCAAACTGTCATTACCTCCCTGCCCGCTGTAACTCCTCCCTCCCGCTCACTTTCTTTCCAAGCTGTCATTCCTCCTGCTCACTTTCTTTCCAAGCTGTCATTACCTCCCCGCCCGCTGTAACTCCTCCCTCCCGCCCCGCCCACTTTCTTTCCAAGCTGTCATTCCTCCCGCCCCGCCCACTTTCTTTCCAAGCTGTCATTACCTCCCCGCCCGCTGTCAGTACCTCCCTCTCGCCCCGCCCACTTTCTTTCCAAGCTGTCATTACCTCCTAGGGGGGATCGGATGGCACCAAATGAAAGAGGATACCCGGCCAATTCGATAGAGGGGTCAGGTGAGTATTTTTGTACAGTTATTTTTTTACTAGCAGCGGGGAAATCAAGGGTGGTTAATAGCGATTCGCTGCGAATAAATTCGGATCGAAACGATTTTTGTCAGAAAATTCGGCGAATCAGCCGAATTGAATTTTTCAAAACTTTGCTCATCTCTAATCTTGACGCTAAGCCCCGCCCCTTTTGGGGGCAGGGCTAATGACGTCAGTCCGTGCCGTCGCACCCGCTAAGCCCCGCCCCTTTGGGGGCGGGGCTATGACGTCATTCCCAGTCCCGATCACCGGCTACAGCTCTGTTAGCTGTCAGATGCCGGTGATCGGTGCCCTGGAAGGAGGTGACAGGAGATCCTCTGATCTCCTGTCTCCTCCTTCTCTGGATGCCGATCACCAGCATCTGACAGCAGATCAGCGAGGGACACAGGAGCTGACGATCGAAGGTGAGTAAAGAGTAAATTTTTTTTTTTTTTTTTTTAATAAATAAAAATTTTGTGTCCGTGTTTTTTTTTTTTCTGTTAACCCTTTGTGAACTGGTAAGGGGTCCATGAGACCCCTGTACCAGTTCACAAGGCTGGGGTCTGGCAAGTCACCTGCCCTAGCGGGTGACTTGCCATTAACCCCTGCACCCCCAATTACCTGCCTCCCCAAAGCCCAGGGGGGGGCAGAAGAGCCCGGGCCCACATAGACTATGTGGGCTCGTAGGCTGCAGGGTGGGGGGGCCACAAAAGCTGGCCCCCCCACTCTGTGCCTACAAGCCCCCATAGCTGGTCCCGGGCTGGTTATGACGGGTAGGGGGGACCCTACGTCATTTTTTTTTTTAATTTTAAGGGTTAGGGTTAGGGTTAGGGTTAGCCTAACCCTAACCCTAACCCTTAAAATTTAAAAAAAAATGAGGTCCCCCACCCTGTGAGGGGGGACCCTATGTCATTTTTTTTTTTAATTTTAAGGGTTAGGGTTAGGCTAACCCTAACCCTTAAAATTCCAAAAAAAAATGAGGGTCCCTACGTGATTTTTAAAAAAATGTTTAACGGTTAGGGTTACCCTAACCCTTAAAATTCCCCCCAAAAATGGGGTCCCCCCCCTACTTTTTTTTTTTTTTTTTTTTTAAGTGGACCAACACCCAGGCTGATCGGCCCGGATCAGATCCCTCCCTGCGGGGCATCCGAAATCGGGATGCCCCACTGTGTGAAACCCCCAGGACGCCCCAATCGCCTTACCTTATCCCTGTTCCAACGGTGCATGCGCGGGCCGCATCTCGCGCTTCTCTCTATCAGGGCGCGCACACGTTCCGGTCGTTTGTGAATCGCCGATGCGGGCACGCTCCCTGTTAGAGTGGTTGTCCGTCCCTTGTCCTTGCATACCACAGCGGCTCTGAGCGCTCTGATTGGACGAGCGCTCGCGCATGCGCCGTAGGAGCGGGCTGAGGTGAGTTTTTTATACCTTTCTCGGGGGTTTTACGCAGCGGGGCACCCCCGCGGAAGTGGATCAAAACCCAGGATAGTGAAAATTCTGGGTTTTGGTCCACTTTACGGGTTAGGGTTAGGCTAACCCTAACCCTTAGAATTCCCCCCAAAAATGGGGTCCCCCCACCCCCTGGGATTAAAGAGAAAAAATTTAAAAAAATTAAAATTTTAAAGAATTAAAATTAAAAAGAAAATGACATAGGGACCCCCTCCCAGGGGGGCCCACTATTTTTTTAATTTTTGGGGTTAGGCTTAGCCAAAAATTCTCAAAAAAAATTGGGGTCCCCCCCCCGGGAGGGGGTCCCTATGTAATTTTAAATTAACCCCTTATGTTTATAGTGTGGATAGTAGTATTTTATTTGTAAATGTTATAAAATGCTCTTTTCAGTTTGGGGGGTCTCCTGGGCAAGAATGAGGGGCTATTGATACATATGTGGTACCGTTGTAATCGGGAGAAATGGGGCTATCACATGCAATATGGTTTTTATTACTAAAAAATGTTTTATTTAAAATAAAGGAGACAATTGTATATATATATATATATATATATAATTTTATTTATTTTTTTGTTTTTTTTTTACGCAAAAATATTTAAAAAACAGTAGAAAAATTACAAACAAGACATTTAATGTTAAAGCCTAAATTCTGCTGCAAAAAAATATATATATATTTTCCAAGAAATTCCGACAAAAATCACGGTTAAACATGCCGCAAAATGGGGAAAAATGACCAACTGAGGGCGACAAAAGTTCAAGTAGGCTGGCAATTAAAAGGGTTAATAGTACCTATGCATGTTGGGTATTGTTCTGCTCGGGGGACCTTGCGCTTTCAGATTTAGCTTGTTTTTTCTTATTTGCATATTGATATTTTAGGAAAAGGTGTTTTTTATTCTGCTTTTTTATAATTTTTTTTGTGAAACCCTGTGCAACCTAAGAATTCTTCAAGGGATTACTTCCAGAAAGATGAGCCCACGACAACAAGCTGGGTACGCTTAGAAAGCTTAAAATGTGTACTTTCAGGGAATATATGGTTTATGGGGGATATTCTAAATGTAAAGGGTTGTTTTGGTAGAAAAAGCACAAGGTGCGCACTTTGTATGCAGAGCTGAAATTTTGAAGTAAAATTACCGTTACGCACATGCTTTACTTTGGTGTGTTTGGCAACTCTTCCCTTGACAGTAGCTATGCATGCTGGGTATTGTTCTGTTCGGGGCATGTTGCTTTTTCAGATTTTCAGTTTTTTTCTTGTTTGCATATAGGTTTTTTTAGGAAAATGTGGTTTTGATTCTGCTTTTTTATACTTTTTTAAAGAAACCCTGTGCAACCAAAGAATATATTGAGGGATTACTTCCAGAAAACTGCACCCATGTCAACAAGCCTGGTACGCCTAGAAAGCCTGAGGTGTGTACTTCCAGAGAATATATAGTTTGTTGGGGGTATTTCAAATGTAAAGGGTTGTTTTTCTTTAAAAACTGCAAGGTGCGCTTAGCACGTAGCATAGTTGTATTTTATCTGAAAATCTCCTAAAGAGTTGTTTCAGTTTGGGGGAGTCTCCTGGGCAGGAAAGGGTGTCTACCTATACATATGTGGTATCACTGTAACCGGGAGAAATTGGGGTTTCACGTGCAATAAGATTTTATTGACAAACTTACATTTTTTATTACAAAAAACACTACAAATTGTAAAAAATTGTTTTTTGGGTTTTTTTTTGCACATATTTCATCCAAAAAATATTGAGAATACACCTAAAAAATGACAAACAAGACATTTCATGTTAAAGCTTAGACTCTGCTGAAAAAAACAATATATCACTTTTCTGGGAAATCCCTGGAAATCCCTTCAAAAATCACAGTTGAACAAGGGGAGCGCAAAATAGTGCAAAATGGTCTGGCAACAAAGGGTGACAAAATCTCAAGGTAGGCTGGCGGTTAAAGGGTTAAAGTAATGTTTGTGCTCCTGCTGCTGCTTGCAACTCCAGGGTGTGATTCATCCAATTTTTGGGCTCCTGCAGCCAACTCTAGTGTCTCTTTCAAGCTATGTTTGGGCTCCTGCTGCTGCTGCTTGCAACTCCAGGGTGTGATTCATCCAATTTTTGGGCTCGTGCAGCCAACTCCAATGTCTCTTTCAAGCAATGTTTGGGCTCCTGCTGCTGCTGCTTGCAACTCCAGGGTGTGATTCATCCAATTTTTGGCCTCCTGCAGCCAACTACAGAGTCTCTTTAAAGTAATGTTTGGCCTCCTGCTGCTGCTTGCAGCTCCAGGGTGTGATTCATCCAATTTTTGGCCTCCTGCAGCCAACTCCATTGTCTCCTTAAAGTAATGTTTGGGCACCTGCTGCTGCTTGCAACTCCAGGGTGTGATTCATCCAATTTTTGGCCTCCAGCAGCCAACTCCAGTGTCTCTTTCAAGCAATGTTTGGGCTCCTGCTGCTGCTGCTTGCAACTCCAGGGTGTGATTCATCCAGTTTTTGGGCTCCTGCAGCCAACTCCAGTGTCTCTTTAAAGTAATGTTTGGGCTCCCGCTGCTGCTTGCAATTCCAGGGTGTGATTCATCCAATTTTTGGCCTCCTGCAGCCAACTCCAGTGTTTCTTTCAAGCTATGTTTGGGCTCCTGCTGCTGCTGCTTGCAACTCCAGGGTGTGATTCATCCAATTTTTGGGCTCCTGCAGCCAACTCCAGTGTCTCTTTAAAGTAATGTTTGTGTTCCTGCTGCTGCTTGCAACTCCAGGGTGTGATTCATCCAATTTTTGGGCTCCTGCTTCCAACTCCAGTGTCTCTTTAAAGCAATGTTTGGGCTCCTGCTGCTGCTACTTGCAACTCCAGGGTGTGATTCAGCCAATTTTTGGGCTCCTGCAGCCAACTCCAGGGTGTGATTCATCCAATTTTTGGGCTCCTGCAGCCAACTCCAGGGTGTGATTCATCCAATTTTTGGGCTCCTGCTGCCAACTCCAGTGTCTCTTTAAAGCAATGTTTAGGCTCCTGATGCTGCTGCTTGCAACTCCAGGGTGTGATTCAGCCAATTGTTGGGCTCCTGCAGCCAACTCCAGGGTGTGATTCAGCCAATTTTTGGGCTCCTGCAGCCAACTCCAGGGTGTGAATCATCCAATTTTTGGGCTCCTGCAGCCAACTCCAGTGTCTCTTTAAAGTAATGTTTGTGCTCCTGCTGCTGCTTGTAACTCCAGGGTGTGATTCATCCAATTTTTGGGCTCCTGCAGCCAACTCCAGGGTCTCTTTAAAGCAATGTTTGGGCTCCTGCTGCTGCTTGTAACTCCAGGGTGTGATTCAGCCAATTTTTGGGCTCCTGCTGCCAACTCCAGTGTCTCTTTCAAGCAATGTTTGGGCTCCTGCTGCTGCTGCTTGCAACTCCAGGGTGTGATTCATCCAATTTTTGGGCTCCTGCTGCCAACTCCAGTGTCTCTTTCAAGCTATGTTTGGGCTGCAGCTGCTGCTGCTTGCAACTCCAGGGTGTGATTCATCCAATTTTTGGGCTCCTGCTGCAAACTCCAGTGTCTCTTTCAAGCTATGTTTGGACTCCTGCTGCTGCTGCTTGCAACTCCAGGGTGTGATTCATCCAATTTTTGGGCTCCTGCAGCCAACTCCAGTGTCTCTTTCAACCAATGTTTTAGGCGGCTGCTGCTTGCAACTCCAGGGTGTGATTCAGCTAATTTTTGGGCTCCTGCTGCTGCCAGCTCCAGGGTGTGTTTTTCAGGCACTATAGGGGCCCCTCATAGTGATGCCACTTCAACTCTCTGCAATTGTGCCGCTCTGCGATTCTATTAGCGATGCCTCTGATTAGCATGTGATAACTGATAATTATTTACAGTATTATTTCACTAACCCATCCTATGCATGTTACAGCAAGGCAGAATGGTTTACAACCCTATTGAGGCTCTAGGAGGCTCAGAAATAGCCGTTTTTAATATCGATTCGTCGCAAATAAATTTGGGTCGAAACGATTTTTGTCTGAAAATTCGGCAAATCAATCGAATCGAATTTTTCAAAAGTTCACTCATCTCTACTCATTTCCTACCCACCCTTCTTCCATATTGGTGATATCCATGCGCATATATTACCTGGTGTTTTTTGCTTATCACTACTATTTTTGTTCCCAGTTCTCATGATTTTTCCCCTGGTTTCCTATTCAGGTCTGATTTCTTGTATATTTATTATCACTGCTCTCTCGTTGGGAGGGGGGGGGGGGTTCTCTGCATGGGCGACTTTGGCGCCCGAACGGGACATCCTCCTACTCTATTTTAATTATTTACACTTATACATTTTTTTTGTAATTTTAGGCTTTTGCACTTAGCACTTCAATATTGCATTGACACTTTAGTATCAGGCACCAGGATAGCTTATCAATTATTATACTATGTTTTTAACTGTGTGTTGTCTATGCGTAATAATGTGTTGTCACTTTATGGATTAATAAATTAAATTACCTTGCCGTTTATATAGAGTGTGGCATTAATTTGTGGAGTAATTTTTCTGGGCCATTGTGGGGGGCTGGTGTTGCTTTTGCTATTTTGAGCTCCTGTAAAGTCAAGTTTTTGAGGCAGTTGGCGGGGCTTCAAACAGCGGGGCATCACAAATTAGGATGTCCCGCGATAGGCAAGTGGCCTAGGGGCCAGGCCGCATGGGATTTGGACCTTTGCAATCGTAAGGTCTTAATGATAGTATTAATGGTTAGTTTCATTTTAGCTGTTTAAGGCCAGTCTTAGTGTTTTGGTTAGGGTTACTTTAAAGTGAACTCTGTGTTTTGTTCTGTGCCACCCCCAGCTTTGATGCCAATTTGGATCCAGGGTGCCCCACTTTGTGAAACTTAGTGGAAACATCAAATACTCACTTCGGCCCCAATCCTATGGCACACCTGCTGCTTGGCCCAGCTTTAAACAGCTTGCTGCTACCCTTGCTATGCGAAATCACATCCACAGACATTTAAAGGGAAACTCCCTTTTTGGCATGTTTTTGGTTTTCCTGTTTTGAAATGTAAAATGTGTTTGCACGATTTTCATATCTACAGTGGGAGTAGTTTTCATAGTCTTGAGTAAAACACATGGACTACAAATCCCACAATTCTTTAAATGTAACAGGTGAACTATATAGCATATTTGGCTTATATTTGACCTATCCAGCTGAGAATCCGGCTACTTAACCCTTGCTACTGGAACACAAAGTGTATTTCAACAGAATGGGTTAAACCAGTCAAACACGCCTTTGCCAATCAGATGATTAGTAAGCTAGAGTGAGTTAGGCCCTTATTCATGAAGGGATAGCGTCAGGTAGTGCCTTGTAAATGAGAGGTAGTGACAGGTGAACGCTGGATACAACAGCAATTACACATTTATCAAACAGAATCTGTGGAGCAACTGGAATAACGCCATGTAGCGTCCGATTCATCATTATCGCAGCCTCAGCGTACAGCGCCGGCGTTCAGCCTTGCAGAGCGCCAGGTATGACCTCTCGCTACTTGTCGCTCTCCCATACATTTCAATAGACGTTCTTTTAATTCTTTTTAAACAGGGTTTTTGTTCATTTTTTTTTTAATCTCAAATGTGGTGACCTCTTCTGGCATAGAAAAAGCCATTTCTCCAATTATTTTTCATGTTTTATATATTAATGCAGAATTTACATTACAGGTCTGGCATTAATGTGTTCATGTTACAATGTAATAACAATGTAATTCCATATGTTTTCGCTTTGTTACTGGTGGATAGATGTTAAAAAACAACCTTTAAACACACAGCCTCCGGCGCTCTAGGCTTCAGAGAAGCATTTTTGAGCGCCGGAGTTGTGTGAGACTGTTTTTTTGATGAATATGTTGTGAGTTGGTCGTACTGACCAGTCGCTAACATGCGCTCCCATACAGCACTGTACTGGTCATATAGCGACTCCCCACAATGTATTCATCATTGCTGCACAGCGAGTCGCTCTGAACTAGCAACCCACGGCCGAGCACAGCGACTACTAGTGGGCGCTCTGAAATTCCTGCTACAGACGTTCATCTGTCGTTACCTGGCGTTAGTGATGAATCAGCCTGCCCATCTATGATTTGTACTGGAAATCAACAGTTTGGTGTACATAGCTATGGTAAACAAATTGTTGCTATGGAAAATTGTTTTCTATTATAACACAAATAGAAAATTAAAAAAAATAACAGATAAGCTTAGCACATTGAAGACATCATGTCACCACACACCATTGGCAACTTTTAGAAAATCCATCGTAAGTGAAACCCTTTAAGTTGGCTACCTGAGCAATAGTCGTTCTTCTCAACTAGTTAAGGTCGAGCTGTATTTGCTCACATACTTTATTACAGTGGTATTTGCACAGTTGGCACGTGCTTATCGAATTACTTTTTTTTATTTAGCAATTACCAAGTAAACCTTAACTTCTTTCACAAGTATTATTATCATTGTTATCAAGTATTATTACTATCATTGCGTAAAATATAATTGTCTATTGTGCTTGCTATGTTGATGTGTAAACAGAGTCAATTCCAAAGTCATGCAAATGCAAGGCAAGGCAAAACGGACTCAATGTATTATGGGAAAAGGCGGGGTAAAATGTGTCATATAAATTGATATGAATCCTCCACAGAATATAGACAGTATCACTATGGGAGCTCTTAAGCAAATTATGCTTTTGGGTGGATTTCTTCTGATTTCAGGTAATAGGATTTTAGCTATTTTTTATGTCTTGTTTAATCCTTATTTTTCCTTGTTGTATGCCTTCCTTGGTTTAGACCATGTGCTATACAGGCTTACATGCTTTCCTTTTTGTATGCATGGTGGCATTCGGGGTGTGCAAGGTGTCCGGTCACACAGGGCGGCATCCCAGAGGCGGTACCAGGAGCTCTGAACAGGAGCAGCAGGGCTCTCTTTTCCAAAATACCCTCCAACTCTTTCCTTTCTTTTTTGCACATTTCTTTATAATTCTACTTGAATTTCCTTTTCTTCTTCTGATTTATTTTATGATCCCTCCATTTTCATCTCTTTTTCATATCCTCTCCCTCTCTTTTCATGTTGTTTCCATATTCCCTCCATCTTTCTCTTGTCCGCCTGTCCACCTCTTTTAAGCTTTCTCACATGTTCCTCCCTTTTATCTTCCCTCCATCCCTCTTTTTCAGTTTATTTCTTTTTGGCTCCATCGTTCTTTCTTTGTTTGATTCTTTCTTTCTCCCTCTCTCTTTTCCTTCTTTCTTTCTTTCTTTCTTTTTTTCTTTCTTTTTCCTTCTCTCGATCTGTTTTCCACATTACCATCTCTCGGTCTCCCTCTTTCCCTGATGCTCCCTGTCTATTTATTGTGTGTGTCTCTAGGGGGAGCCATTCTAAGATCCTGCACAGGGTGACACTTACCCTAAGGCCGGCCCTTTTTGCATGGTTACTGATGTTTTTCTGGGAAATAGGAGGCAGAATATTTTACTTTTAAGTGGACCAAAACCCTAAATAAACATTTGGTCCACTGTTGTTACTCCTACGTGGCTGCTCTCTGGTGCCATCTGTTGCTGGAACCTGAAAGAAGGTGAGTATACAACATAGCCCCTGGGTGGGCAATATTGATACAATTGCATGCATGTCAAATCATGATGCCCCTAGGGAATGAGGACTTTAAGAGAAAAATGAACTAGATGTGTTTATCATTTAGTATCAGTATAGAAGAATGTTTTGCATGTTAATTTTATAATACATTTGCTATTGGTCACCCTTTGTATAAGGCCTCAGGTATATTACCCTCTGAGGTTTAGTTTAAGAAATTCATGAAAAAGATTGTTACTTTGAGGGGTGCATATATAACTATACCCAACAACATGATTCATTCTGAATTTACAGAGCTATTCGGCCACAGTTAGAGCATCTGACATGATCAGCTGGTTTGCTAAAGTAAGTGCTCCTCACCTGCGGGTTATGGTATTATAACCTAAGGGGTTATCCAAATTGTTTCTGCAGTTTTTGGTGGGTTTTGATAGACTTCTCACCAAACACGCAATGGTGGTCTTATTATTTGGTGAAGCAAGTTTGAATTGTAACCTGCATCTCAATGAGCTTTTGATCTTTAACACACACTGTACAGTACATGCAGAGGGGCATTTTTACAGATACAGATCCATAATTTTTTTAAATATTTAAAGATTTAGAATTAACGGTGCTCTATGGGCCACGCAAGAAAAAAAACAACACATTTTTCCGCATAGCCATAGGGGGCAATTATTTACAAATTTTAAAATCAATATCTTTACCTCATTGGAAAAATTGTGTACCTTGTCTGTGATTTTTTCCTATTTCTTGTGTGTTAAACAAATCTCACATAGATGCAGGTTGTAATTTACACCACCTTGCACACACAGTCAAACTAGCCTGACCGAATTATTAGCATGGCCCCAATTAAAGCGTTTAAGTGTTGAAAAATCCCCTGCGCTAGTGATGTAACAGTTCTGTAGGTGAGGCACAGATTGGGGGTCATGCTAAAGATTTAGTGAAGCAAGTTCAAAAAGTGCAAAAAAAAATGTTTTGTCCTAAGTTGTCCCAATTCTTTCTAAAAATAATCACCTGCGCATGTGATTTTTTTCAGGTGAGGTGCATAATTTTTCCAATGAGGTTAGAACATTTTTTGAATGTGCGGAAACAACAGAACCATATGGGCTATGCTAAAGAATGTGTTATTTTTTACATACCCCAGCGGGTGCTATTGTTTCCAGACTCTTAAAAAATTATTTTTACCTCATTGAAAAAATGATGCACGTCACTTGTAAAAATGCCCCATCACATTATACAGGTAACGTTTTTAGGCAAATGTAAAACAAATAGTTTTATTACACTTTTTTGTGTGTTAAAATGACCCAGTGGGGGTCATACTAAAGATCTGACAAAGCAAGTTTACGTTTGGGTGTACTTTCGGGTGTGACCTGAAGTTTACATCTGAGAGAGCTTTTTTTACCATGAACACACAATAAAATTCTATGGAACATTTCTTTTCTAATATTTTCCAAAACATCCCCTCCCCTGTGATGGGGCATTTTTACAGGTGAGGGTGGGTGCTGTTTTATCCAAACTTAATAATTGAAACGCAGGACCTAGATGGTCCAAAATAAATGTTTTGATGTTCTTAAAATTGATTTTAATGGGTTCTTTTGTCTAACAATGTGAAATTTGGACACCAACGACTAAAACGCAACCTACGTACACTGTAGTTTGTCCACTTTGTCCCAAGCAGTGATTTCTTTTAACTGTAATGGAAGAAATGCTGACCAGCGTCAGAAAAATACAGCGCCAAAGATTTCAAGGAGGAAATATTTCATAAATATGCTGGGGAGCGCAGGAAAAGCAGCAGTGCAAAGTGTCGCTCACTGGCGCTGGGATAATCGGGCGGTGACATAGGCCAGCCAATATCTAAGAGCAACAATCAAAGCTAATTAGAAGCTCTCTGCTGAGTGACTGCTAGTGCCAATGTAGTACACAGCACTGCGCCAGGTAAGACGCTAATGCGGGAGCTCCAAAGATGGCATTATTGCCACAAAAATGATGCAGACTCACAACATAAATTAGGCCCTATTATTTTATCCCCATGTGATTTTCATATGATTGCTGTTCCTGCCGGCATGTCTCCAAACTATAGCCTCGATTCAGAGAGAACACAAAAAAACTTCAGTCTTTGTGCCGGTCTGTTTTTTTTGTGAAATGTTTCCGTTCTCGTATGAGCGTTCGAGCGATTCAATGCATGCATTGAAAACCTTCTGTAAAGTTTCCGTCTGTTCGTACGGCAGATTACGAATTACGAGGATGTAATTTTCCATCCAGACTTTTCCGTTTTATTTTCACATGTTACAACGTAGCCTTTCGCTTTTGCCCTTTTCCCATCGTATCCTCCAACGAATCCTTTATATTTCCCGTTCGGTTCTGTTTCCCTTTTTCAATAAATATTCATCCAGACGGAAATCCTTACCATCTTGCGCCTGCGCACTACAAACTTAACTCATTAAAGTGCTTGCCTACATATTTGCCACCCTCACTTCTACTACAATGTTTAGCTAAATCACTTAGCACTCTCCTCCATCTTCCCTTTTGGACCCTTAAGGCTCACCCAAACCACTTCTCGGTTAGGTTCTTCTTCCATTTTAGCCCCCTAAAACTTACCCAAATCACTTCTCGGTCATGTGAATATTCATCTTTAAATATTTCTGGGCCCATTAGTTTTGTGTTAATGTATTTTGTAAATGAAATGACAATGTAACATTTTTAATACCATCATAAAATATAAAATGTTTAAAAATGTAAAATTATAAACTATAAAAAACAAAATACATAGCAATGGCAGGCCACAGAACATTATATTATCTGTGGTCCCCAACGGGTTGCACAGCTCCTGCATCTTGCCCACCAACTGAAGGACCCTGACACTCAGTTGTGCCACTCTGGCACGTGTGGTCCCTGTTAAAAAACGTAAATTAAAATTTGGGTATAACCTTGTTGGGGTCATACTGCAGTCCCCCCCCCCCCCCCCCGTATGGTTCAAACACCGAAATCTGGACTTCAAAAGCCAGAGGGCCCTTGCCACCACGGGCCTGGTTTTGCATAGTGCCTGATTAGAGAACCCCTGGCCCGCATTCTGCAGGCAAAGAACGGGCATCAGGAGCAAGGGCGAGTGGCACATCTTGTGGTTCCTGCAACCAAATATAAAATAATTACACAAAGCAAAGGTAACCAACTAAAACAATAACTCCTACAACAAATTAAGATTCAAGTTCAACAATCCTAATATAATTCACAAAGGACATAAGTCTAAAAAAATATAGCAATTATATGGATGTGTGAGAAAATAAATGTTTACATGCTAAGGACTAATTTAGGTCAGCATTAAAATGCATCTATAAGGCATACATGAAATGTATTGATTCAGGTATGCGTTGCTATACAATTTATGGCCTCGGCCATGCTGATACATGCAATGCCTTGGTGCTAAAGGCGCGCAGACTCCTCCACATAGCCACAAAACATGTTCAACAATAGCAATCCGAGCCCTCAAAGGTCTCGTAAGTGGATCAGAAAAGGATTTATAGGGTGGAGATCCGTCGGAAATCAGCTCTCTGAATCAGGCAGAAACCATCCCAACAACGGAAGTTATCTGAACGAACGGAAAATGTCAGATTTGTTTGGAAATGTTCCGATTTGCTTTCGTTCATCGAAAGAGCATATACACATTTTCCCGAATGTTCGTGCGAGTAGAAAATGGACGAAAAAAAGCAAAAAAAAGACTAACACCCACCCACCCACCAAAACTTTCACAGACAGCTACGGAAGTCCGGACGAATGTGTCTCTGAATCGAGGCTAATAACTTGAAGCATAAGGTTATGGCTGTTTATGGAAAGTTCTCCAGTACCTTGCAATTTTATTTCTCTAAAATCTCTCCAGTTGTTTTCTTAACCCTTTAAATGCCAAGCACGTAGTTTTTACGTGGTTGCTTCTCCTACCGTTAAGTGCCAAACACGTAGAAATGACGTGCCTGGCATTTCCCCCTGCTAGTTAAAAAATAGAAAAAAAAACACTTACCTCTGGTATCCACGTGAAGCTTGGGGTCCCCTCTTCCTTGGGGGGGCATCCGATCCCCCCCGTCGTCCTCCGTCTACAGGAGGGGGCCCGAAACCTCTTCCGGGTCCTCACCTCTTGTAATGGGGGCGATGGCCGCCGTCTCCTAGCCCCACTCATTGTGGGAGGAGCGGGATGACGTCATCCGGCTCCTCCTATACTACCCCGAGCACCGGCATCTGTCAGATGCCGGTAGTGATCGGTGCAGGGCGGATGAGAGGAGAGGAGGCTCCGATCAGAGTGAGCGTCGTGGGACAGCGACGTGGGACCCAGGATCGGAGGTAAGTACAGTAAAAAAAAAAAATAATAAAGATTTTTTTTTATTATGTGTCAGTGTTTTTTTTTTACATTTAACCCCTTGTGAACTGGCAAGGGGTCCATGACCCCTATACCAGTTCACAAGGCTGGGGCCATGGCAAGTCACCTGCGACTAGCGGGTGGCTTGCCATTAACCCCCGGCACCCCCATTACCTGCCTCCCCAAAGGCCAGGGGGGGGCAGAAGAGCCCGGGCCCACCGGCTATGCGGGCTTGTAGCCTGCAGGGCCAGGGGCCACAAAAGCTGGCCCCTGCGCCCTGTTCCTACAAGCCCTGCATAGCTGGTCCCGGGCTGGTTACTTTGGGTAAGGGGGACCCCACGTCAATTTTTTTTTTTGATTTTTAAGGGTTTTTAACCCTTAAAAATAAAAAAAAATGGGGTCCCCCCCCGGGAGGGGGGTCCCTATGTCATTTTTTTTTAATTAACCCTTTGTGTTCTGTCATCCAGCAGCTATAAAAGGCTTCCAGCAGGTGAGCAGAAGCCAGTGATCGCTGAGGGACAGAGTGCTCCAGTATGGATGGGAGGTAAGTATAAAAAAAAAAATATTTTTTTCTCTGTGTGTGTCTGTGGTTTTTTTTTTTTACATTTAACCCCTTGTGAACTGGTAAGGGGTCCATGACCCCTATACCAGTTCACAAGGCTGGGGCCATGGCAAGTCACCTGCGACTAGCGTGTGGCTTGCCATTAACCCCCGGCACCCCCATTACCTGCCTCCCCAAAGGCCAGGGGGGGCAGAAGAGCCCGGGCCCACGGGCTATGCGGGCTTGTAGCCTGCAGGGTCAGGGGCCACAAAAGCTGGCCCCTGCGCCCTGTTCCTACAAGCCCTGCATAGCTGGTCCCGGGCTGGTTACTTTGGGTAAGGGGGGCCCCACGTCAATTTTTTTTTTGATTTTTAAGGGTTTTTTTTATTAACCCTTTGCGTTCTGTCATCCAGCAGCTATAAAAGGCTTCCAGCAGGTGAGCAGAAGCCAGTGATCGCCGAGGGACACAGTGCTCCAGGATGGATGGGAGGTAAGTATAAAAAAAAAAAAAAATTAATAAAATATTTTTTTTTCTGTGTGTGTGTGTGTGTGTGTGTGTGTGTTTTTTTTTTTTTTTACATTTAACCCCTTGTGAACTGGTAAGGGGTCCATGACCCCTATACCAGTTCACAAGGCTGGGGGGATGGCAAGTCACCTGCGACTAGTGGGTGACTTGCCATTTACCCCCGGCACCCCCATTACCTGCCTCCCCAAAGCCCAGGGGGGGGCAGAAGAGCCCGGGCCCACAGGCTTTGCGGGCTTGTAGCCTGCAGGGCCAGGGGCCACAAAAGCTGGCCCCTGTGCCCTGTTTCTACAAGCCCTGCATAGCTGGTCCCGGGCTGGTTACTTTGGGTAAAGGGGACCCCATGTCAATTTTTGGGGGGATTTTGTAAGGGTTTTAAACCCTTAAAAATCCCCCCAAAAAATGGAGTCCCCCCCCCCCCCCGGGAGGGGGGACTCTATGTCATTTTTTTTCTCGATTTAACCCTTTGTAGTGTGGATGGTATTTGTATTTTATTTGTAAATGTTATAAAGTACTTGTTTCAGTTAGGGGGTCTCCTGGGCAGGAACGGGGGGCTACCGATGAATATGTGGTACCATTCTAATAGGTAGAAATGGGACTTTCACATTCAATATGGTTTTCCTTAATAAACATTTTTTATTTAAAATAAAGGAGTCAATTTTCTAAAAAAAATTGTATTTATTTATTAATTTTTTTTACTTATTAACCCTTTAAATGCCAAGCACGTAGTTTCTACGTGGTTGCCTCTCCTACCGTTAAGTGCCAAGCACGTAGAAACGACGTGCCTGGCATTTCCCACAAACAGTTAAAAAGATAGAAAAAAAAAACACTTACCTCCGGTATCCCCGTGAAGCTTGGGGTCCCCTCTTCCTGGGGGGCATCCGATCGCCCCCCCGTCGTCCTCCGTCTTCAGGGGGGGGCCCCCCCCCCCGTTTCCAGCGCTGACATCGGCGCTGTAAAAAAAAAAAAAAAACAAACTGTCATTTACTCACCTCCGCGCCCGAGCCTTCTGTCCGGGTCTCCTCTTCACCAGGGGGGGGTCCGATCCCCCCCCTGGGCTGCGCAGTCTTCAGGTGAGGACCCTCTTCCGGGTCCTCACCTCTTGTAATGGCGGCGATGGCCGCCGCCGCTTAGCTCCGCCCATTGTGGGAGGAGCGGGATGACGAGCTCCGGCATCTGTCAGATGCCGGGGGTGATCGGAGCAGGGCGGGTGTCAGGTGAGGAGGCTCCGATCGGAGCCCCCTCGCCTGTCACCCGCCCTGCGCCGATCACCACCGGCATCTGTCAGTGACAGCGGCGCGGGACATACAGCGGCGAGGGACGTCGGATCGGAGGTGAGTATAGTGTAAAAAAAAAGAAAAATAAAGATTTTTTTTTCTCTGTGTCTGTCATTTTTTACTATTAACCCCTTGTGAACTGGTAAGGGGTCCATGACCCCTATACCAGTTCACAAGGCTGGGGGGATGGGAAGCCACCTGCGCTAGCGGGTGGCTTGCCATTAACCCCTGGCACCCCCATTACCTGCCTCCCCAAAGGCCAGGGGGGGCAGAAGAGCCCGGGCCCACATGGGCTATGTGGGCTCGTAGGCTGCAGGGTGGGGGGGGCCACAAAAGCTGGCCCCCCCACTCTGTGCCTACAAGCCCCCATAGCTGGTCCCGGGCTGGTTACTGTGGGTAAGGGGGACCCCACGTCAATTTTTTTTTTTGATTTTTAAGGGTTTTTAACCCTTAAAAATCAAAAAAAAAATGGGGTCCCCCCCCCCTGGGAGGGGGGACCCTATGTCATTTTTTTTTTTTGATTAACCCTTTGTGTTCTGTCATCCAGCAGCTATAAAAGGCTTCTAGCAAGTGAGCAGAAGCCAGTGATCGCCGAGGGACAGAGGGCTCCAGGATGGATGGGAGGTGAGTACAGTGTAAAAAAAAAAAAAAAAAAAATTAATAAAATATTTTTTCTCTGCTTGTGTCTGTGTGATTATTTACATTTAATCCCTTGTGAACTGGTAAGGGGTCCATGACCCCTATACCAGTTCACAAGGCTGGGGGGATGGCAAGCCACCTGCGCTAGCGGGTGGCTTGCCCCTAACCCCCGGCACCCCCATTACCTGCCTCCCCAAAGGCCAGGGGGGGCAGAAGAGCCCGGGCCCACATGGGCTATGTGGGCTCGTAGGCTGCAGGGTGGGGGGGCCACATAAGCTGGCCCCCCCACTCTGTGCCTACAAGCCCCCATAGCTGGTCCCGGGCTGGTTACTTTGGGTAAGGGGGACCCCACGTCAATTTTTTTTTTGATTTTTAAGGGTTTTTAACCCTTAAAAATCAAAAAAAAAAATGGGGTCTCCCTCCCCTGGGAGGGGGGACCCTATGTCATTTTTTTTCTCGATTTAACCCTTTGTAGTGTGGATGGTAGTTGTATTTTTTTTGTGAATGTTATAAAATACTTGTTTCAGTTAGGGGGGTCTCCTGGGCAGGAACAGGGGGCTACCGATAAATATGTGGTACCGTTCTAATCGGTAGAAATGGGGCTTTCACATGCAATATGATTTTCCTTAATAAAATACATTTTTTATTTAAAATAAAGGAGTCAATTTTTTTAAAACATTTTTTATTTATTTATTTATTATTTTTACTTAATAATATTGTAAAAAAAAAAAAAAAATTTACAAACAAGACATTTCATGTTAAAGCCTAAACTCTGCTGCAAAAAAATATATATATAATTTTCCTGAAAGTTCCAGCAAAAATGGCGCAAAACATGACGCAAAATGGGGAAAAATGGCCTGTCAACAGAGGGTGACAAAATCTCAAGTAGGCTGGCAATTAAAAGGGTTAATAGTACCTATGCATGTTGGGTATTGTTCTGTTCGGGGGACCTTGCGCTTTCAGACTTAGCTTGTTTTTTCTGGTTTGCATATTTATATTTTAGGAAAAGGTGTTTTTTATTCAGCTTTTTTATAAATTTTTTAAGGAAACCCTGCGCAAACAAAGAATTCTTTGAGGGATTACTTCCAGAAAGATGAGCCCACTACAACAAGCTGGGTACCCTTAGAAAGCTTAACGTGTGTACTTTCAGGGAATATATGGTTTATGGGGGATATTCCAAATGTCAAGGGTTGTTTTGGTTGAAAAATCGCAAGGTGCGCACTTTGTCTGCAGAGCTGAAATTTTCAAGTAAAATTACCGTTACGCACATGCTTTACTTTGGGGTATTTGGCAACTCTTCCCTTGACAGAACCTATGCATGTTGGGTATTGTTCTGTTCGGGGGATGTTGTGTTTCCAGATTAAACTTGTTTTTTCTTGTTTGTTTATAGTTTTTTTAGGAAAATGTGGCTTTGATTCTGCTTTTTTATCCTTTTTTTAGGGAAACTCTTTGCAACCAAAGAATCCATTGAGGGATTACTTCCAGAAAACTATGGCCACATCAACAAGCCTGGTACGCCTAGAAAGCCTGAGGTGTGTACTTCCAGAGAATATATAGTTTGTTGGGGGTATTTCAAATGTAAAGGGTTGTTTTTCTGGAAAAACTGCAAGGTGCGCATATTGCGTAGCACAGTTGTATTTTATCTGAAAATCCCCTAAAGCGTTGTTTCAGTTTGGGGGAGTCTCCTGGGCAGGAAAGGGTGTCTACCTATACATATGTGGTACCGCTGTAACCAGGAGAAATTGGGATTTCACACGCAATAAGATTTCATTGACAAACTTACATTTTTTATTACAAAAAAAACTACAATATGTAAAAAATTTTTTTTTTTTTTTTTTTTTTGCACATATTTAACCAAAAATATTGAGAATACACCTAAAAAATGACAAACAAGACATTTCATGTTAAAGCCCAGACTCTGCTGAAAAAAACAATATATCATTTTCCTGGGAAATCCCTGGAAATCCCTTCAAAAATCACATTTGAACATGGGGAGCGCAAAATAGTGCAAAATGGTCTGGCAACAGAGTGTGACAAAAACTCCAGGTAGGCTGGCACTTAAAGGGTTAATATTGTAAAAAACAAAATAAAATTTACAAACAAGACATTTCATGTTAAAGCCTAAACTCTGCTGCAAAAAGATATATATATAATTTTCCTGAAAGTTCCAGCAAAAATGGCGCAAAACATGGCGCAAAATGGGGAAAAATGACCTGTCAACAGAGGGTGACAAAATCCAAAGTAGGCTGGCAATTAAAAGGGTTAAAAGTAGCTATGCATGTTGGGTATTGTTCTGTTCGGGGGACCTTGCGATTTTAGATTTAGCTTGTTTTTTTCTGGTTTGCATATTTATATTTTAGGAAAAGGTGTTTTTTATTCAGCTTTTTTATAATTTTTTTAGGGAAACCCTGCGCAACCAAAGAATTCTTTGAGGGATTAATTCCAGAAAGATGAGCCCACTACAACAAGCTGGGTACGCTTAGAAAGCTTAACATGTATACTTTCAGGAAATATAGGGTTTATGGGGGATATTCCAAATGTAAAGGGTTGTTTTGGTTGAATAATTGCGAAGTGCGCACTTTGTCTGCAGAGCTGAAATTTTCAAGCAAAATTACTGTTACGCACATGCTTTACTTTGGGGTGTTTGGCAACTCTTCCACTGACAGAACCTATGCATGTTGGGTATCGTTCTGTTTGGGGGATGTTGCTTTTTCAGATTAAACTTGTTTTTTCTTATTTGTATATAGTTTTTTTAGGAAAATGTGGCTTGGATTCTGCTTTTTTATCCTTTTTTTAGGGAAACTCTTTGCAACCAAAGAATCCATTGAGGGATTACTTCCAGAAAACTATGGCCACATCAACAAGCCTGGTACACCTAGAAAGCTTGAGGTGTTTACTTCCAGAGAATATATAGTTTGTTGGGGGTATTTCAAATGTAAAGGGTTGTTTTGCTTGAAAAATCACAAGGTGTGCACTTTGTCTGCAGAGCTGAAATTTTCAAGTAAAATTACCGTTACGCACATGCTTTACTTTGGGGTGTTTGGCAACTCTTCCCTTGACAGTAGCAATGCATGTTGGGAATCGTTATGTTCGGAGGATGTTGCTTTTTCAGATTAAACTTGTTTTTTCTTGTTTGTATATAGTTTTTTTAGGAAAATGTGGCTTTGATTCTGCTTTTTTATCCTTTTTTTAGGGAAACTCTTTGCAACCAAAGATTACATTGAGGGATTACTTCCAGAAAACTATGGCCACATCAACAAGCCTGGTACGCCTAGAAAGCTTGAGGTGTGTACTTCCAGAGAATATATAGTTTGTTGGTGGTATTTCAAATGTAAAGGGTTGTTTTTCTGGAAAAACTGCAAGGTGCGCATAGCGC
The DNA here is from genome assembly GCA_027917425.1 of Gastrophryne carolinensis. Lineage (NCBI taxonomy): Eukaryota > Metazoa > Chordata > Amphibia > Anura > Microhylidae > Gastrophryne > Gastrophryne carolinensis. The sequence goes on from CM051237.1 coordinate 311,446,745, forward strand.
ATAGCATAGTTGTATTTTATCTGAAAATCCCCTAAAGCGCTGTTTCAGTTTGGGGAGTCTCCTGGGCAGGAAAGGGTGTCTACCTATACATATGTGGTATCGCTGTAACCGGGAGAAATTGGGATTTCACACGCAATAAGCTTTTATTGACAAACTTACATTTTTTATTACAAAAAAAACTACAAATTGTAAAAAATATTTTTTTTTATTTTTTTGCACATATTTCACCCAAAAATATTGAGAATACACCTACAAAATGACAAATAAGAAATTTCATGTTAAAGCCCAGACTCTGCTGAAAAAAACAATATATCATTTTCCTGGGAAATCCCGGGAAATCCCTTCAAAAATCACATTTGAACATGGGGAGCGCAAAATAGTGCAAAATGGTCTGGCAACAAAGGGTGACAAAAACTCCAGGTAGGCTGGCACTTAAAGGGTTAAATGTTTTGTAAAAACTCTTTAATGTCTGTAACTCATCTTTAGATTGTCCCATATGTCCCCATCAGCCAACATATGTTTTTTACAATGAAAATAGAAAAAACAAAGAAAGCCCATATAACTAGAGCACAAAGCTGTATATAATGCTGGTGTTTCCATTAAACAATTTATTTTTTGTTTTATTTAAAAGTATCCCCAATAAACAAAAAGTGCAATAAAAAAATGTTTGTTTTTTCCTCAAAGAAAATCACCTGTACATGCAATTCGGGATTTTTATAGGGGATGTGTACCCACGTGCATCTTGGGTTGGGGAACACTGCTGTAGGCAGTACTTGGACTTGGATTAGGGGGCTAGTTGTAATCCCAAGCATGCAATCCATCTTACCCAGAGCCTGTGCCAGAATTTACTCATTCCTCTGTAACATTCCCCTCTCCTCTTTCTGTCCCCATGAAGCATATTGGGAGCAGGGATCAGTAGCTCATGGGTTGGCAAGGCAAAAAATAAAAACCCAGGCTGATATTCGGCCCCAGTCCACCCCTGTCCTGAATACCTTTACTGTCTAACACCAAGCCACCATCTAGGTAGCAATATATCTGTAAAAGAGCCATCCAGGTCACATGCATATGCTTCATGGACCGCACAGGGAGGTGCCATGTAAGACAAAATATTCTGAGCCAAAACAGCCAAACAGAATAACCATTTCTTCAGTCAACATGTCGACCTATATTCTTACTATTTCTCTGCTTTTCCACTCTGCAGAAGTTTGCATATGCTCAGGTATCTGAAAGTTATGCACTCACATTCTGGTGTATGAATTTGGGGGAGCAAGGTACTCATATTTGACCTATAAGACGCACCAAGGATCTGGAGGAGGAAAATACAAAAAAAATATTCTTAACCAAATGTTGTGCTAAAACACCCTATTACAGTTTGGAATTCCCCCCCACCCTTTTCTCCATGGGCAGTGTGGCATTCCCCCATCCCATTCCCAGAGGCAGTGTGGCATTTCCACAATCTCATAGGCAGTGTGGCATTCCCCCATCCCATTCCTATAGGCAGTGTGGCATTTCCACAATCTCATAGGCAGTGTGGCATTCCCCCATCCCATTCCCATAGACAGTGTGGCATTTCCACCATCTCATAGGCAGTGTGACATTCCCCCCTCCCATTCCCAATAGGCAGTGTGGCATTTCCACAATCTCATAGGCAGTGTGGCATTCCCCCATCCCATTCCTATAGGCAGTGTGGCATTTCCACAATCTCATAGGCAGTGTGGCATTCCCCCATCCCATTCCCATAGACAGTGTGGCATTTCCACCATCTCATAGGCAGTGTGGCATTCCCCCCTCCCATTCCCAATAGGCAGTGTGGCATTTCCACAATCTCATAGGCAGTGTGGCATTCCCCCATCCCATTCCCATAGGCAATGTGGCATTTTCACCATCTCATATGCAGTGTGGCATTCCGCCATCCCATTCCCATAGGCAGTGTGGCATTTCTACCATCTCATAGGCAGTGTGGCATTCCCCCCTCACACAGCCAGTGTGGCATCCTCTCATCCCATTCCCCATATAGGCAGTGTGCCATTTTCCCCCTCCCATTCTCCACAGACAGTGTGGCATCCCCCCTCCCATAAGAATTGTGGCAGAATCACCCCAACTCCCCAGAAAAAAAGGTATACTTACATGAACGCTATCCCAGCTCTGGCTTCCAGTGCCGCCACTGCCTCTCGGGTGTAAGTGCACGCCAGAAAGTGAGGCAGTGGAGGGGCTGAAAGCCAGAGCGGGGACACTATCTGTCCTCTCAAGTGTCTGTGTCAGCGCACGCTAGTCCAAGAGGCAGTGGTGGCGCCGGAAGCCAGAACGTGCCAGAATACAACATTCAGCGTTTTTTTTACATTTGCCCAATAAGAAGCACTATCACCCCCCACGCCCCCATATTGGGGAAAAATAGTGCATCTTATATGGCAAAAAATACAGTACATCATTTAGACTGTCGTTGGTTTATGGTACAGATAACTCAGAACATTGCTCACGTTATGGAGCATTACACAGGTGGTACATGCAGGCGCTGTGCTCGACTTCCCTGTGTTTTGCTGCCTGAGAAGCCATCACAAATACCTCTTTAGACCTGATTTGGATTAGTTGTGACTCAGCAGCAGGAACTAATCAGGTGTTTTTTTCTTATTGACAATGAATGAATCCCCTACACGGTAAATCGTATTAACAACAGTGATGGGACTGTGAGTATCATGTTTGGAGCTTTTTATGGGAAAGGAACACCATGGCACTACTGAGGAAAGCACACCAGAGAGGCAACTGAAGAAGGCCGGTCTGTCGAAAAGGTTGCTAGTGCTCTTCTTCATTGGTTCTGTACTGTGTTTTTCTTTCTTTGTCTGGTTCGAGGGATCTACTAAAAGGGACAAGTGTAGACTCCAAAGAACAATTAAGACAGCGGAAAGAATAATTGGAGCCCCGTTACCATCCCTGCATGAACTGCACGAACGCAGAACCAAGAATCGGGCAGAAAAGATGCTTCGGGATCCCTCCCACCCTGGACACTCCCTATTCCATTACTTACCATCTGGGCGGCGTCTTGCGGTACCAGCCTGCAGGATCTCTAGGTCTAGGAAGGGTTTCTTTCCTTTGGCTGGCCACATACTCAAACAATAGGCAGGCATTATAGGCCCCGGCTCAAGCCGGTATCATTTGCACTTTACAAGATTAACTGTGTCTGTGTATCTCTGTTTCTATGTTCCCCTTCCTATGTTACTGGAACTGAAGTTAACTGTTTACTTTTGCACTGTGTATATGCCAAAATGAATTCCTTGTTCATCTCACGATGTACTTGGTGAACAATAAATTTAATTGAATTGAATTGATAATATTCACAGATACCCTGGTGAAGTATAAAGTTATATATGAAGTATAAAGGAATTTAAACTGTCAACATATGCTGTGAATATGTGATGTTACAACATTCTTTATAAAATATATTTTTCTCCATTTGAAGCATAACAAGTATCAAGTCGTTTAGCTTGAGGACCAAATAAACTGTTGTTTAAGTAACAGTGATGTGTTGTGAAAATACTTGCTTATTAATGTTTGTGGGCCCTCCCTGTGTGAGCTGTTATCACCACCAACCTAGGTGGATATATATATATATATATATATATATATATATAGTATTTATGTCTCTCTGGGGACCCTTTGGCCTGTTTTTCTAGCCTGGAAACACATAACCTAGGTAATGGAACAGGTGAATGTAACTATTGGTCTGCTGGTGCTATAGAGATGTTGGGCTGTGGGACAAAACTTGCATCTATTGAAAGGCAGCCAGCAGCTTGACATGCAAATTCATTCAAATGTATAGACAAGGTACTCCTAATAATTTTGTAAGCCTCTGCAATTTTCGAGAGGTCGAGATTTTATAACTATTCTTTAAGAAGATTTTCTGATGGGACAGTTTTCTAAGGGAGCTGCAGATTTCTTTCCAATGAGGAAGATTTTTTTTTATTTATGAATAGCAGCCGCCAAATGTTGAAAATACCACAAATTGAATACCACATAGGCGTTTCAAGTGTTTCAATTAAATATCTGTAGAAAAAAAAATGAAAGTGTTCTTCTTAAAGTGGATCAAAAATTGTCAGTAAGAAAATACCCACCCACAGGGCATCACAATTTGGGATTTCTGTGTGAAACCCCACCAGTCACCCTTAACATAGCTCTCTGGTGATCACATGGTGCATGCGTGGCCTGGCAGCACCATCTCCTGCACCTGATTGCGAGCAGCAGTTAAGTGCTCAGTCACCATTACTTTACTTTAAGCTGCTCTGACATATGAACAATGGCCTCATCTCCAACAAGGTTCGTAAATATTGTGTTTTGCTATACAAAATTTCTCTTTGATTAGGGCCCCCAAACACAACTTTGCATGGGGCCCCAAAAATGATAAACCCGTCCCTGGATGTTAATACAATGAGTTTAAGAATTGCAATATCTCTACCGTTTAAAAACGCTTTAAGGACCAATGTCCTACCGTATTTCTCCCAAAAAAGCAGCTGTACTAGCCACGTATGTAAGAAAAATAAACCATAGAGCCTGATTTATGAAGCGTCAGCGCCACTCATCGTCGCAGTGCCGGGTGCTCTGCTTGAGGCAGCACCAGTTTATAGTGGTGCTGTAGGTTAAGATCCCATAGAGCACAATGGGCAGAACTGTATTGAAGTGTTACATGCTTATATTTAATATCACACATTTATTTGTACAGAACTTACATTGGGACCTGTCATTAATGTAAATGCAGGACCTAGATGTCACATAATCCGTAAAATCATTTTTCGAGGCTTCTTTGGCTTACCAATGACATGCAGCCTAAACACATTGTAAAGTTTGTCCCCTTTGCAGTAATATCTTGTAACTAATGATGAAACGCAGACCAGTGATAAAAAATACATCGCCATTCTTTTCATGGTGGGAAAAATTCATGAATATGCTGTGCATCGCTGTATAGACAAAGGTACAAAGTGGTGCTCACTGTCACTGGTAAATATGGCAGCAAATGACAGGCACTGACATAGGCCAGCCAATACCAAATGCAATAATAAAATCTAATTAGTATCAGGCGCTGCAACTTCTAGCGCCACTGTAGTCAAAATCGCAGCGCTAGAAACGCCAAAGACGCTCCAAAACTGGTGCTCTAGCCACCAGAAAGATGCTAAATGACGCAATTCATAAATAAGGCCTAAAATCACAAAGAACTAACATACACAAGGCAATAAAAACCACAGACACACCGGTTGCATGGTAATAAGCATAACCACTATAATATACTGCCAGCCACATTGTTTCCACAACACAAATAATGCTTCCTCTTAGCGCAAGTGCTAAACCTAATTACGAGGTCAAAACTACCTACAGCAAAGTCTTCAGTGCCACTGGGGAAGCTGTAGTCCCTGCGGAAGACGCTGCATGACATGCAGTTGATGGATGTATGGAGATTGGAGCATGGACGGGCTAGAGATTATACGTACTTCTCACCCTTGCACGGATCATATAGTCGGATCGACTATATAATCCTAAGCCATCATGCCCTGCAGTGGCCCCCCGAGTCCCGCATTGGGCCATTTCTGTGGTCGGACCATGCGCCAGTCTTTGTATCGTTCGTCCTACCAAACGCAGCGCCGAAATGCTGGAACTGGCGCCTAAATGATAACCTCCTGAAGGACACGGCATGTATGAGCAGAGTGAAGGAGAATCACTAACTTTGCAGCCGATCAGGAACGGGATGGTTGCACACCAGCAATCCAGTGGGAGGCATTGAAATGTGTTCTCAGGGGTGTTTTTATTCAAGAGGGCTCAAGGTTGAAACGCGAGAAAACAGCCTTGATCACCAAGATGCTGCAAACCATCTGCGATCTAGAGTCTAGGCATAAGCAAGATCTCACACCAGAATTGCTCGCTGAGCTTTCGCTCAACAGAAATAAGTTACTCAAACTTTACGATCAAGCCCATCTCAGGTATAGAGACAGGCGATGTGCTACAATGTATGAACACGCAAATAAGTGAAGGAAGCTTTTAGCCAGGTCACTCCACTGCAGATCGGCAACTACGTTCATCCCAAGCATCAGCACGGGAAGAGGAGAGAACGTCACAAACCCATATAAGATTCCGGAAGAGTTTAGAGGCTTTTACAGCAACTTGTACAACCTTCAACCAGGCCTTACCCATGTTTCGGCTGCAGCGTTGGAGGCGAATATAAATAATTACATAGCAGAGACTCCACTTCCAACTATTTTGGAAGACTCCTCAACGGACTTGGAAGTGCCGTTCACAGAGGCGTCAAGCCATCAAGGAGGCTCCTGCGGGGAAAAGCCCGGGACCCGACTGTTTCACTCCGAGATTCTTCAAGGCCTTGGCCCCCCAGCTTGTTCCTTGGTCGGTGAGAGCCTACAATCACATAGGGGCAGACAGGCCCTGGAAGCCACAATCACAGTGATTCCTAAACCGGGCAAGGACCCCTCGGCGTGCGGCAGCTATAGGCCCATATCTAGGCTCAATATCGACTTAAAACTATACGCAAAAGTAATAGCCACCAGAATCAAACCATTGATACCCCATCACCCATGTTCACAAGAATGGCATACCGGCATGTGTTCTATCCTGCGACGCAGAGAAGGCGTTCGATAGGGTGAGTTGGCGCTTCCTCAGGGCAACCCTCTCCCAGATAGGCTTGGGCCCTATTATCATCTCCAAGATCATGCCACTATACCAGGAACCCTCAGCCCGTGTTAGAGCCAACGGAGTGCTATCAAGCCCCTTCACAATCACAAATGGCACTCGCCAGGGCTGCCCTCTTTCACCCCTGCTGTACATCTTAACAATGGAGCACTTAGCGATAGCCATCGGGAACAATCCAGATATCAAGGGGATTGAGTGTGAAGGGAGACAATACAAGGCCTTGATTTTTGCAGATGACCTGCTCCTCCACTTAACATATCCGGCCACATCTTTCCCAGTGGCTCTGAGGGAGTTTGAGCGGTTCGGCCAGTTGTCCAACTTCCGTATTAATTACGCAAAGTCGTAGGTGTTGAACTTTACTCTGCCGCACCCCTTGGTGGAGAGGCTCCGGAACAGTTTCCCCTTTAAGTGGCAACCCACCGCCATAAAATATCTTGGTGCTCTCATCCCATCCGATTTGGACAACCTTTATGAGCTAAACTTCAAGGCACTACAGGCTAAGGTTCACTTAGACCTTACAAAATATGATAGAGGTCGATATTCGTGGTTTGGCAGGACCAACATTCTGAAAATGGATATACTCCCCCGGTTTTTGTATCTCTTTCAGACAATACCGATCATGCTTCCCAGACATTTTTTCAAATCAATACAGACGGAATTCTTGAAGTTCATCTGGGGCTCGCGGAAGCCACGCATCAGATTTATTATATTGGCCAGACCAAAGAGCGCTGGCGGAACCGGGGCCCCGGACCTAAGGTTTATCATGCTGCGGCTCTCATTACAAGGATGGCGGACTGGACGTACAGGAGAGAGGACAAGCTCCGGGTCCAGCTGGAGAGGAATATTTTGGGGTTTACCCCTGCTCCCTCTCGTGGGTTTTCACCGCCGGGGATGCCAACAGAAAGGGGTTCCCTTACCTGACCCGGCATTTTCTTTCCAGCTGGGATAGATTGCAACGGAAGGGGGCGTTGGTAACTAGGCCTGGACCTCTCTCTCCACTGTTTAACAACCCGGAGTTCACACCGGGACAGAACACCTCCCGATTTTTGATCTGGAGAGAGACGGACGATACTAAGCTACGTGACATCCTGTCAGGAGGGAGGTTGCCCTCCCTAGCAGAAATGAGGGCACAGAACGGAGGTAGCCACTTGTCCTGGTTACATCATTGACAGCTTGAGGCGTTCCTTGCCTCAGGAGGGCTCATCAGCAATGCATCTCTACACCTGACACCCCTGGAGGAGTGCCTTACACAGTCGCAGCCACTGGAACACGTGATATCAGCTTTTTACAGTATACTGGTAGCCGCGAGGCACACTACAGAGCTGGAATTCATGTCCAAGTGGGAGAGGGACCTGGGGATGCCGATCACGGGGGAAGATATTTACGCTGACGCATAAGCTTGCGGGGGCCAGTTCAGCGCAGGAAAAAAATTACAAAGTACTCACAAGATGGTACAGGTGCCCAATGGACATTGCTTCATATTCGTCGGGGGGATCAGATGCATGTTGAAGATGTGGGGCACCCCGAGGAGGGATCTTGCATGTCTGGTGGGATTGCCCCCCGATCAAGAGGCTCTGGGATACGGTTCTCAAGATCCATACGGAGGTGGAGGGATCTGTGGTGCCGAACAACCCGCACTGCTCTCCCTGATTCCTGGCTCCATTGCCAAGGCTAAGAAAGGAGTCCTTAAATGCTTCCTGACGGCTGTAAGGTCAATTATCCCCAGACATTGGAAGTCCCCTCTCCCGCCAAGTTTAGCGGAATGGTTCGCTGAAATGGACCACATCTTGAGGATGGAAGAGTTGGTGACCGACGATGGAGAGGGAACTGAGGCGCACTGGACAACTTGGATGAATTGGATCAGATTCAGAGAGTCGGACGAAGCGAAGATTTTCATGGCGATTGACGTGGGCCGAAGATGATATGCCTTGCGGAGGGGATTGTGCTGATCTGTCGGTATGAGGTCCCTCTTACAGCACTACTCCCACCTACCCCATTTGGCCCGCCCCCTCCCTCCCATTATCTTCCCCACCCTCTTCCTCCTTCCCTCCCTCCTTCCCTCCTTCCTTCCCTCTCTCTTTCTTTTCTTTCTCCCTTTCCCCTCTTGCCTTGCCTTTTCTCCGGTTTCCCTCATTCACCCCTTATTTGCATGATGGGTTTCTTCTCCTCCCCCCGTCTCGTCTCATTCCGCCTCCCCGAGTCTTTCTCCGATCAGTGCTTGTGCCCCGCGGTGGATTCGTCGATGGGGTCTATACGCCCCGGACTCCCTTGCCGCCCTGGCGGCTGGCGGGGGGGAGCCCTTAGCCTCTGCTTTGGGCCACGGAGCCAAAGGCGGGGGACTTGGTTGGATATGATGCAATGCAGATGGCCTCCCCTCACATGTCCAACAGGACGTAGGGTACATCTTTTGATGGTGACACTTGACTCACTACAAATGATGACTGATTAACTCAGTAATTTTGACTCTCACCATCGGAGGTACGAGATGTAAGCACAATGTATGTCAGTTTATAAAATGTTTTATAGGGGTGGCGTGTCGGGGAGGGGGCAGGAGATTTGATGATGCCCCAACTGCGTCTGGAGGCGGGGGGTGGTGTGGGAGCCCGGATTGATTCTATGTCTGTATTGCTTATTCTTCTATAATTGTATTGTTTCTTGTCTCTATATTTGAAAATCTTAATAAAAAGAGATTAAACTAAAACTACCTACAGCAAAGTGATCATTATATATGTAAACAAAATCATACAAAATATATTTAAAAAAAACATATGCATCAGTACCCTATAGCACTATTTCTCAACCTGCAGTACACATACCCCAGAGGGTACACACCACAGCTTGAAGGGGTATGCTGAGATGTTCCGGGGTGCACAGGCATGGTGGGTCTGATGGGTTTGGTATATTTTTTAAACATTAATACATTATTCCTTCTTGCTTTAAATGTATTCTAATGCCTGTGACCTACTTATTTCGATAACATTTATAAGTTATCCCCTCCTTGGGGGTGCTTGGTTTGAATTTCTTGTTGCTAGGGGGTACTAGGTTGCAGTTTCTTGTCACTAGGGGGTAATTGGTGTAAATCAGTTGAGAACCACTGTTCTATAGTCTCCAATATTTCTGTGATTAAAGTGAAATGAAGAACGCCAATGGAGAGTGTCCCCAAGTAAACATAAGTGAAAAAGAAAAAAGGATTGCAAACCCGAAACAGGGTGTCCCACAGTGGTCTGCCATAGATCTCAATTTGCAGCCAGGGCCCCCAGGGAATCGTACTGCAATGCGTTCTGTGGGATATTACCACTACATCAGGGAATGTGTAATAAACATTTTGGCAAAAATAAAAATCCCAGTCATCTAATAGTCAGGAGCCCCCCCCCCCCCCCCTGCCCGCCATGCATCCAAGAGATTATCACGCACACCTGTGCCGCCTGGGAGCCTGCATACGCCCCCTCTACACACAAATCTACCGCACACCCAATCAAGTGTAAAATGTCTTCTATTTGAGTAAAATGACTAAACAAATGTTTAATACATCATTTTTTGTTTTTGCAGGAGGGACAGCTACAACTTCAGAAGGTAAAAAAACTGAAGGTAAAGAGTTCAAAATGACCTTCCTGTGATATATGTACAGTACCTTATATGAAGCTTTCAGTACAGCAACTGTAATACAAAACATGGAAAAATAATATTTAGTGGCTTACTAGAAAGATGTAAGTCATCTTTTTATTAAAGCATCAAGTATTAGGTAGAACTCCAGATCTAGATTCTAATTAAACTATGAAGGTTATTTAAATGTTTTCCAGTTTGAGGGTCAGTGAGTGGCTGCAAGATATTTAAAATCATGCTGTTAAGGCCAAAAAGTTGACAAGCGTCACATGTTGCTCATTAATTACCTTCAAAACAGATTACTTTTTTTTTTTTTAAGACGGCTCCAAGCTTTTTTTTACCCCTAGCCATCCAGCCCTAGCCTGGTGCTAAGCCCAATATGGCAGTTAATAATTAAACAGCTCAATCACAATTCGCTCCCGATTTTGGCAGTGGGGGGGGGGGGGGGAGGGGACATGACTCTGAATGGCAGCTGTAGATCTGAGTGACAGTTGGACTTCAGTGAATGGCTAGTACAATCACACTGCTGTATGGGATTGGGTGACAGACCTACCACTCTGTGTACTCACTCCAGGATGGCTGCGGATACAATATGCTGGGGGTATGGTGCTGGTTCCTGGACGAGGTAAGGCAGTTATTTATTTTTTTATATCATTGTGTCGCCTCATTTAGAGCGGTCAGCCAGACCTCATATTGTAGCAGACAAAGTCAATGGCAAGTAGATTAAAATTGTCGTTTTTGTACAACCAAATACAGGTTTTATCTGTCTGTCTTTAAAGCGGTTCTTCACACTGAATAAGAGCCTATCTTATATGTTTCCCATACCTTGTACATACAGATTGCTCACATTAAAAATCATTCTACCGGCATCTACTGCATATTATGAGCTTTTAAAGTGGACCAACACCCACGGGTGATCGGCCCGGGAATCTATAAGATTCCCGGGCCGATCACCCCCCACCCCGCGGGACATCCGAGATCGGGATGTCCCGCGGGGTGTAACCCCCCCAAAACCCCCGAAAAACCCTACCTGATCTTCGGGCGCGCGCGCCCGCGCCGGCCATTCGCAGACGGCCGGCGCGGGCGCGCGCACGCCTGCAGGGACGCGCGGGAGGCGGCGGCGGCGGCAGCCGCTTAGACGTCCTGGAATAGAGCTTGTACGTTGGCGCTGGGAGCGCGGAGAGGTGAGTTTTTCGGGGGGTTGGGGGGGGTTTCACACAGCGGGGCACCCCGATCGGGGGTGCCCCATCGAAGTGGACCAAGACCCAGGATAGTCAAAATCCTGGGTGTTGGTCCACTTTAAACATCCAAGATGGCGGCTCATGGAACATCAGGCAGCCTGTAAACAGGAAGTGCCTTCTGACTGTGCTGCTCTGCATTCTGGGATTGCTGACCTTTTCCTGACCCCCACTCTGCTCTGTCTGAGCAAAGCACAGCTATAACCCGCCCCCCTGTACCCCACTTGCTCTCCTCTCGTTGGTAAGTGTGATGCATCTGAGTCAAGATGGCGGCATCCGTATCCTAAAGTCCTTAACAGAGTTGCCGCTCAGTGGGGGAAAGAATAATAAGTGACTAAAAACTTAAAATAAATTAATTTTAGATGCTGCGGAATTTTTTTTTTTTAAGGGTTTGGGCTTTTCAATAAATCATGGTGAAGGTCCGGTTTAAGCATTCAAATTAAAATGATCTCTGCAAGCAAATAATATTTTGGTTTCTTCCCTAATAACATGTTCTTATTAAAACTGTATATACTAATTTAAAAGCATTACTGTAGAATAATGATTACAGTAAATTAGTCATGTTTCATTATTATCATTTTCTGATTGTCTCGTATTTGATTGTTAATAAATGTGCCTTTTACATTTTAGGTGGAGTCAACAAGACTGTAACAACAGGTAAGTCTGGGGAGCCTCTTCTGGAACCTGCACCTATACCAAAATGAAACCCACATAGTGAAGCACCCACCCCACAGAAGCCTAAAGAGGTCCAAGTACCCCAACCCCTAAAGGGGTCCATGAACCCTATTCCAGCCTAAAGGGATCCCTGCACCCATCACCCCACAGCAGCTTAAAATGGTCCCTGCATCCAAAACCACACAGCCATTTTAAAGCTATGCAGTGATGCTGCTGCTCACTTGTCATTGTCTAGAGATGATCTCAAACTAATCACTTGCAGGGACGGCACATGTGGCATCATCAGCTTTGTTATGTCTGCCAATGAACTTGACATTGTCAGACAGTCAAAGCTTAGTAAAATACTCCCCCAAACCCCATCTCTCACAGTCAGTGATGTAATTTAGGCCCTTATTTATGAAGGAATAGCGACAGGTAGCGACTGGTGAGCGGCCGGTAATGACGGGCCCCGCCACGAGAACACCGGCTCCCCACCACAATCACACATTTATCAAGCCGATCCTGCTTAGCGACTGAGATAGCGCCATATAGCCACTCATTCATCATTATTCCAGCCTCAGCCCACAGCGCCAGCGTCCGACCTTGAACAGCGACAGGTATGACCTCTCGCTACCTGGTGCTCTCCAATGCATTTCAATGGAACAATCTTTAAAAATTCATAATTAATTGTTATTAATTTTTTTTTTTTTTTATGTGAAAAATTCTGTGACCACTTCTGCCATTTTAGATAATTTTTTTAAGGTAAAAAAAAAATTGTACAGAATTGATATTACAGGTCTGATATTAATGTATTCATATTACAAAATTATTTAAAAAACTTGTTTTTTTTGGTTTCCAAAAATATGGTTGTTTGGGGGTTAAAAAACTACTTTTAACCCATCGCCGCCAGCGCTCTGGGGTTTAAACATGCATTTTACAGCGCAAGAATTTTTTGAGCGTGATTTTTTAATGAATATGGTGGAAGCCGGTCGCTCTGACCAGTCGCTATCATGCGCTCCCATACAGCGCAGAACCTGTCAAATAGCGACTCCTCACCCAATATTCAACATTACGCCAAACCGACTGAGTCGCTATCAACTACCGAACAACGGCCAAGCACAGCGACTACTAGCGGGCGCTCTGAAAATGCCGCTACAGTTGCTCAACTGTCGCTACCTGCCGCTATTAATGAATCGGCCTCATATTTGAGAGGGCTCAAATCCATTCAGATGTTGTAGGGAGGTTTTGCTATTGCTTCATCTGTGGACCTACCCTATACTAAAATACATTTGTCAGTCATCGTTATACAAATATATGATTTTTGTTTTTATTCTAGCACCTGATTACACAGACTGTGGAGGTCTGTTATTCCAAATGTATGGCAATATATCAAGCCCCTTCTATCCAAACCCATATCCTGCTAATGCCAACTGCACCTGGGAAATTCATGTTCCAATGGGTTACTACGTAAAGCTCTCTTTTCATCAGGTCATGTAAGTAAATTAAAAATACCCTATCCTGACTACAAATAAAAAAAGCACTTACCTGCCAATCCTCAGGCTCCACTGCTATCAGAGTGTTCCTCACCCAGCCTCACTTTGCATGCCTGCTGCAGGCTCTCAGGTGCTGCAGGATTTGTAATCACTTTTATTATTAATCAATTGATTATTTTTATTATGAGACATACATTAGCTGTACTTAGGTGACCCTACAGTGTTTTAAAAAAAGCAATTGCAGGGGAAGAAACAGGCTAACCAGAGAAGTATATGGAAATTATAAGTATATATGAATTTTGCTTGCTTTTCTAGGCACATATGCATAGCTAATTAATGAATGATTCTAAAGCTTAGCAAAGGCCTCACACTTTTATAAAAATAAGAATATCTACCTTTTATAAACTGTAAGAAAAAAAAGAAAATAAAGATTGGGGGGATGTTGACACAACATAAAATCTTTTATTGCTCTGCAATGCTCCTGCGCCCAGCCATTCAGAAAACTGGGTATGGAAACACGCACAGCTACAGGATGTGTCGCCGGCAATCACAGCGTTTTGGCTGCAGCCCAGTAAAGGTGAGTTTACCGGCGACCATGGGGATTTCACAAAGTGGGTATCCTGTGTTGGATGCCCTGAAGGCAGGCTAGCGGCCGGCCCTGAAATCACATCGGTGTGGGTTTTGATCCACTTTAAATCAGTGCAGTAATTCAAATAAACTTAATTATTTTTTAATATTTTGCATATATATAAAGAGATTGAATCTAAACAGATTAAATTGTACAGAAAGTAAATTGCTTTCACGCTTATTATACCTGTTCATTCATTCACCTTTTTTTCTGAAATTCTTCTTTTAATTTAATGGTATTGTAATTCATGTTAGAGCCATGCACCTTGTTTATGTGGTGGGTGTAAATATAAATGTCAACAATGTATATTTGGATTTCTTTAGGTTATAAATTCTTTAAGTTATGTAGGGCTTTGCATTGATTTTAAATTATATTTGGGTCTTGCTTAAACCGGACCTTTACCCTAAATAAGAGCCTATCTTATATGTTCCCCCCACCCTGTACATACAGATTGCCCACATTAAAAATCATCCAAGCTGCATCTATTGCATTTTCTGAGACTTTAAACATCCAAGATGGCGGCCTATGGAGGTGCAGGCTGCCTGCAAACAGGAAGTGTCCTCTGACTTTGCCGCTCTGCAATCTGGGATTGCTGACATTTCACTGACCCCAGCTCTGCTCTGTTTGTGCAAAGCACAGCTATAACCCAGCTCTCCTGCACTTTTGACCCCTCTACACTCCTCAGTATGTGATGCTACTGAGCCAAGATGGCGGCGCCCGTATCCTAGAGTGCTGAACAGAGTTGCAGGCCAGTGAGGGAAAGGGATTTTAGAATGTACAGTAGGTCCTGCTTAATATTTCTTAATATTTTATTTTTGAAGTTTAGTGTGCTAGAATAGATAGATAGATAGATAGATAGATAGATAGATAGATAGATATTAAATATATACATTAATTCCATTTAATGAGCTTGTTCATAGATATTTTTTGTCTTATCCACATGCACACATTGTCTAAATGATTTGTATAAAAGTGCTGCATAAAAATCCTGCAATAAAGATTCCTTTCTTATAAACAGATTGGAGCCCAATGCTGCCTGCTCTTTTGACTCAATCTCCATATATGATGGGATTCCCAGACGCTCCCCGAAGATAGGAGAAATCTGCTACCGTGGAAATTATACATTCTATTCAACATCTAATATAATGGGTGTAAACTTTAAAAGTGACTACAGCATGCAGTTCAATGGCTTTTTTGCTGTGTTTTCTGCATTGTTTCACAATGATGGTTAGTGTATAAAAATACATTAATTTACTGTATGTAAGATGTATATAAATATTTAGACCTATGTATATATTTGGGCCTCATACAATCCCTAAGAGAACCTGAATCCTTCAAATACAGGATATTATTTTTCTGAATTAACAAAATTTGGTCTATATTATTTTACACCAATTGGGAGTTGGTCTTTGCATCTGTCGATGCCCCCCCCCCTTCACATACAGTATGCCACTGCCAGTCCTAATTTTCTTTCCCTGCCCCAAGTTCCTCCAAAGAAATTCGGGCCTATTATTGGCCTCTGACAGTCACGTGGTCCAAACCCTTTCAACAGCCGAAAGCAATCTGGATCACATGACTGCCAGCTGCCAAGTACAGAGCCATATTTTGGTGGGAGGAAAGGTGAAAAGAACTAGGGCTGGTGCTGGTATACGCCCTATGGGGCATCAGCAATTGTGGTGCCTCCCCAATACATAAATCGGCACCCATTTGAAGCAAATTGGGTTCTGTCCCTTTCAAGTTCTTTTCATTTATCCCACTTTAATAAATTAGAACATTTTAGACTACATTACAGATTTCAAACTGCAAGCAATGGTAGGACATTGGTAGGCGCTCTCCATGTCTTCCATTGGTATAATGCACCACCCACATGCAGTAAATTCCTTTTACCTGTTTTCTGAAGGGAATCACCCTCAGTAATGGCTGCAGAAAGGCAAAGGAGCACACTCAGCCCCATGCTCTCCTCTCTTTGTTCTTAGCTTCTGTCAGAGTGCCCCAGCTGTCCTCTAGTAGTGGATGGCAGTATAGTGTCAATGTGCACAGCCTCTGCTTGTTTATGAGAGTTGCGATCCAATGCAATCTTGCCTAGTCAATACTGATAGCAGTTCCCCTTAAGGTCCACCATGAAATTTCCTGACCCCCTTCCACAGAGGTTCTGAATAGGGATAGGGGTGGATGAATGGAGCTGGGAGGGGGGTGGATATGTGGAACTAGGTGGGGGAGGGGAGCTGGGAGGGGGTGGCTTAGTGGAGGCAGTGGGAGTCCCCCAAGTTTGGAGTAAAAGATTTTCCGGGCTGCTATCAGGGCCAAAATATGAACCTTCCTATTGGCTGGGCCCCAGAGAGAATGGTGGGGACCTTGGAATTTACAGTTTGGGGCTGGCACCCTCCTGCCTCGATCTGAATGATGCAGAGACCCTGCTCTTGTCCCCGGGGCCTGCGAAGGGGGATAAAGAGGTGATTTAAAAATTGAAGGTTTCCCCTGACCCACCAATGATAGTAAAATCATTTGTAATCTGATTAATTACCATAATTGTTAAGGAGGTAAAAGTACCTTTAGCAATTCACTTAAAGGAAAATTAACTAAGGGGTCTGTTTATAAAAAAATGAAAAGAGAAAAGTAATATAGTAAAAATAGGTGGCATGGAGGGTCATGCTAATTATTTGGTGGAGCCAGTGTGAATTTCAGTGTGCATGGCAGTGTGGATTGCAACCTGCATCTCGGTAAGCTTTTTTACCGATGACACAAAAAAAAGTGCTAAAAAATTGTTGCCCTGTGCTAAAGAATTTGCCACTTATTCTACATAGCCCATAGGGTGCTCTTGTTTCCAAACTTAAAAAAAACACATCCTTTTCCCACATAAAAAATGATATACCTATCCTGCAAAAAATGCCCCATCACAGATACAGCTTCTTTATGGGGAATACATTTAGAAAAAAACATTTTCTTGCACTTTTTATGTGTAACCGCCAAAAAGCTCACCGGGATACAGGTTGCAATCCACATCACAATGCACATTGCAAGTCACACTGGCTTCACTTAATAATTAGCATGACCCCCCCCCCCCCCTGTATAGTCAAGGAGGGTCATGCTAATTATTTGGTAAAGCATGGTGTACCAGCAATGTGCCTTGCAGTGTGAATTGTAACCTGCATCTCCGTGAGCTTTTTCATTTTTAAGGGTTAAAGACATATTTTTTCCAATGAGGTAAGGGTATTTGTTATACAATTGGAAATAACAGCAACTTATGGGCTATTCATAATATTTTTATTTCTGCATACTCTATAGTGCCCTGTGGTTTCTAAAATCCTAAAAACACCCATACCCATACTTCATTGGAAAAATCATGTGTCTCATCTACAAAAAATACCCCATCACAGGTACAGGTGATTTAATAGGAAAATCTGGAAGAAACATTTTTATTGCACTTTTTTGTTTGTTAATATTAAAAAGCTCAACAAAATATATCCTCACATCTGGTGTTGAAAAAGGCAAAATTGCAATTGGCGAAACATGTCCACCTGAAGCATGATGACATAATGTGAAAGGAATAAGATTTCTAATACAATAATGAAGCGGACCTGTAATTATCACTGATCGGACTGTCTGTGACCAAAGGCCACTATAAATGTTTTTTTTTTTTTAAATGCAAAAATGAATGTATATCTATTTGTTTCCAATCAATTAAATTATAGAAATAATCAGGCGATTGTACATATTATTCTAATTTTAGAATGTGGCTAACTGTATAATATCTATTTCTTTTGTGCAGGTACAACAGCATACCCTCCAGGTAAAAACAATGATGTCATTATTGCTAGAGTACTTTTATTTTGACATAATTACAGAGCAGATCACAACTCATAATAGCCCCAGTCGGTTACTTTGTTGATCTCCAACATAATACAAAATAGGTACAGAAGAATGTCATTCAATCTAATATTACTGATATGAAATAATGACTTTTATACATTCTGTCAGAACATAATGCTAATGGCTATGGTAACCAAACTAGAAAGAATCTGGCATATGTATCAGTTGCACTTTGCTATCACTTAGATCTTAAATGGACTGTAAACCAAACCCCAATAACTGAACAGCAAACAGGTGACCTGATGCCTGCCCCTGTGCCTCTTCTCTATTTCCAGCAGCGTAGAATAGAAGTTGTAGCACGGCTCCAAAGTTTGTCCTTCTTTCAAATGTATTCCTCCAGGAGCACACAAAAAAGTCTCTGGAGGCTTTCAGCATAAGTGTGTTCTGCGCTATTACATGCCCTTCCCAGCTCAGCCAGGACCCAGAGATTGAAGCATAAAAATCAGTTTCACTTAGAATATAAAAGGTATTTACATACAATCAGGGCTTTTCAGGTGCTTTGAAATGCATTGTAATACTGTTTCCAAGAGGGATATGGAGGGAGAAGGATAGTGTATATCTGGACAGGGACTTTAAGACACATTGATCCTTTAAATGCCAGCCATGTCAAATTTACGTGTCTTCTTCTCCGGCGTTAACTGGTAACCACATATTTTTTACGTAGCAGGCATCCCCCCCCCCTTTACAGCCAAAACAAAAAAAAAGCTCACCTCCTTCCATTTTCCGGCGCTGGGGGTATCCTCATCTCCCAGCAGACTGCCATTTGTTGAGCCAGAGTCTTAAATGGGACAGAGAACACAGATTCTCTGCCCCATGCTCAGCTTTTGACAGCTTGCATGCCACTGCAGGGAGGGGCTTTTAATACTGGTGAGTGAGATGATGTCAGCTCACTCTTCCGGTATAAAAGACCCTTCCTGCAGTGGGAGTCAGTGCCAGAAGCAGTGGAAGCTGAGAGTAGGGCAGATGACACATACCCTCTGCCCTGCTCCCGGCTTCCACTGCTCACTTTAGGTTGTGATTGACAGTGTGGGACAGCATACACCGATGAAAGTGGGTACGTACTAGTTTTAAAAAAAAATATTGAAGGACTTTTGCAAGTGCGTGTGTTTTTTTTACACTTAACCCTTTGTGAACTGGGGAGGGATCCTTGAGAAACCTGTAGCAGTTCAAAAGGCAGGAAGCGCTGCTATAGAATGCAGATGACTTGCCGCAACCCCGCACCCCATTACCTTTCTCAACAAAGGTGGTGCAGAAGAGCCCATTGCCCATGTAGGCTGGCTGGTAGCTTTTAGGGACACAGGCCGGCTGCTTTGCCTTCAAGCCGCGGTCTACCAGCCCACAAAGCTGGTCCCCAGGCTAGTTTTGCTGTAGAAGGTTTTAACTCCCATGCTGTTTTTTTTAGGGTTTAACCTTGACAGTGCGGTTAATATATTCTTTTTTTCCCTACATGTTTTACCTAAAAATGTGTAGCAATAGAAAAATGACAAACGAGACATTTCATGTTAAAGCCCTAAATCTGCTAGAAAAAAAATATATAATTTTTATGGAAATTCCTGCAAAAATCACAGTTAAACATATGGTGCAAAATGCTTACAATTTGCTTGGCAATAAGAGGTGATAAATCTATAGGTAGGCTGGCAGTTAGAGGGTTAAAGCAACAGTACAGTCACAAAAAAGCCCCCCACCCCCTTTTTGTGACAAATGGGTGTTGTTCCAGTTTAGGTAGCTCCTCAGGCCGCATAATTGGGGAGGGACTGAGGGAGTAACACAGGGGGACATGTATATTTTGGTATATTTTGACTATAGCATATGTACCAAGTAATTGCACCACCTAAACAGATAGAAGTGTGCTCCACCGAAATAACTAACAAAAGTTATTATAGGAGAAAGTGAAAACCATTTGCCTACCCCTAAAAATGGGAGCACCACAAAACCAATAATGCTAATAAATCCATTTTATTGAATCAAAAAAGGTACAGTATTAAAACGCATGAACAGACACAGATACAATTAAAAACACAGCACCCCCTACCACCCATCAAACACCCCATAATTGCAGAAATTTATGTGAGCAGATGCAAACCCTGCAAATAACACATTTATGGTAAATTATAGCACTTTTTTTACTGTTGTATGAAATCATTTATATCATTATTTAGGATGCCTGATTAAATAAAGTGCAATAGTGCAGTGCAATAATAGACACACAAATATAAAATATATATATATATAAAATGATGAAATAAAGTGAAATAATAAATAAATCAGAGAGCACACCCCATGTGCCAATTCATATAAAAACTTACAATCAAAAAATAAATGACAAATATCAAAACCCCTGCACAAAAGTGTCACTTTATAACAAATGCGTATCAGGGGTTAAACATGTGGCTATATAACAATCCACATGCTCCCACAGTTTTGTAATACTTCAAACAATGTAACAAATAAATATTGCCCAAATAATATAACAAATAAATATTGCCCAGATAGTGTATTGGTGCACATAACTAAATATGAATGAAATGATCATGAATACAATTTAGCAAAATAAGAGAAGTAAATAAATATCACCAATAAATGAGTCAGCCAAAAGAACGTACACCCGCTGGGAAGGGGAAAGGAGCGCGCACCCCAGAGAGCCCATCTCTATACTCCGGAGCCCACACCGGAATTGGGGCTGCCAGAACTACTCACACAGAAGGCGGACCAATCCCCCGACTCAGTGAGCAGCGCACACCCCTGGGATATGACAGACGCACCTGACGTATCCAGGGAGTGCACCACAAGTTTGGGGGGCGGGAGAGCACAGCGGGGGGAACGCCAGCAACTTTGTGGGGAGCACAAAGCAAATAGAATGTACCTTAAAAATGAATAATAATTAACAATGTCATAATACACAAATTATTAATCACACAACATAATACACATTATTCTATTATCTGAGAGCAATACACAGATAAGGGACAATATATAAATAATAACCCATATTCACCTCCCATATGCAGTCAATTGTCAATAGAATATATATCACAGCCACAAAATCAATAATTATAGGCAGATAACAAAGGGGGGATGAAAGCAAGATGCAATGTATCTGCAAGGTTCAGTTATAACCAATACGAAAAGAAGATGAAATTCCTATTAAAAGGAGACTTCCAGGGCATAATCACTGGACAGTCGCGTCCCACATTCTACCATCCACAGTCTTTCCTGAAATGTGTATTTATGATTTTTTCCTCCTTGAAAAGATTGGCGCTGTATTTTTCCAGAGCTGGTTAGTGTTTCATCATTACAGTTACAAAATATTATTGCTGGGCACAAAGGGGACAAACTTTACAGTGCGTTTTTGCTGTGTTTTAGTTGCTGTGTCCAAATTTATAATCAAAATAAGTATTTTGGGACATGTAGGTCCTGCGTTTACATTACTGATAAGTCACAATGCAAGTTCTGTACAAAAAAAAAGTGTGCAATGTGATTTTTAAGCAAAAAAAACACCCCCAGTTCTGCCCATTGTTCTCTATGGGACTGAAATAGGGGAAAATATAATTTATATTAATATTCTCTTCACATTAATCTCCAATATCTCTACTACAGATCAATATGATAAATACAGGGAATACAGGCAAATACTACCAATCATATCAGCCCAGCGGCCACTAATCTGATTCAAAACAATGGCCGCTAAGGCTCTCCCTTCACATCCAGTGACATGTCCTAAGGAAGAAATAGGTTATGCCTTAAATACTTTGCAACTACAAACTATTGTGTGAGAATTATCCACCACACACACAGTAAGATGTATATATAAAACGGGTTTAATTACCAGCACAGTAAATAACCTTACTAACCCAATATGTTCCTAGAGTCCCCCAGATAACCTTACATTAATGATAAAGTTAGAGTATTTGTTATAGTGGATATAGAGAGAGACAGATACACAAAAAACGTATGGTTTCAGTTCAGGGTCCTAGAGTCCCTCAGATAACCTTATATTACAGGCAGTTGTTACATTTATGATAAAGTTACAGTATTTGTTATAGTGGATATAGAGAGAGACAGATACACAAAAAACGTATGGTTTCAGTTCAGGGTCATT
The DNA here is from genome assembly GCA_027917425.1 of Gastrophryne carolinensis. NCBI lineage: Eukaryota > Metazoa > Chordata > Amphibia > Anura > Microhylidae > Gastrophryne > Gastrophryne carolinensis. The sequence goes on from CM051237.1 coordinate 311,469,011, forward strand.
CAGGTAAGGCGTCCATCCCTTCATCCTCTGACTGCCTCCTGGACACAGCTTAATGTATTGAAAACTAGGGGGAGTGGCCAGCATTCCCCGCCTCGTGGGAGTGTCTGCCAAGGTCGGCCTACATGAGATCTCCATGAGATTAGATGTATACTTCATAAAAGGCATAACTCCCACAATATGCATGTTATCAACTTGTAACCAAGAAATGTATGATCCCCATTAATTTCTTAGTTAAATGAACCCAAACACCCCATATATATCATCCAGGGTCTGATACTATGTGGATTACCAGGTTCTGAACAACATATGCATGTTATGTTTGATATCAAATGAAAGGTCTCATTGACCTGAATAAGACCCTCTCATTAATATAGTCATAACTGACATATTACAAGAGCTACAATACTTCCCAGAAATAACAGCCAATGCCCATATACCCAATGTCTATTCAATATTTGGAGTCTGGAGACCTCATTAGGAATTCAAGGATGCCTTTTCAAGGTAGAACACCCCAGCTGTTGGAGGTAGCTAGGTGTGAATAGGCGTCTATTGTCATGGTCTGTTTACCATAGACATGGTAGGACTTTCAGCACACACCCTACTTTGAGTGTTAGGAATTGAGGTGACTCATTCCCCTTTAACAGGGACCTTGAGCTACAGCAATCTGTCGCTGCTTTAACCAGAGTGCCCAGCGCTACAACCTTTCGGGCACTAGAGTTAAAATAGACACCAGATGGCTGCCGCATCAGGGCTGCCATTTTTTTGTTTCTTAAATGGAATGCTGAGTGCTGCTGAGGCAAAAAAGTGGTGCTGTGTGGCGCTAACACTCATAAGACTCATAACTGTCATGCCAAGCCCTGCTGGCATCAATACCAAGCGTAGATAAAGCAAATCTAGAAAGGAGGTACATAAATGTTTGTGTTCCATGTTTTTGTAACTGTAGTTGGGAATGGTAGAGAGATTTTCATTCATACTTGTTTGCATAAAGGAAATATTTAATGTCCGCTTTTTTCAGGACTTCACTTTGCCTTGCTTAACAAAACTGAATTGCTATTAAAGACGTCCATGCTTTTTGTAATCCTCCCAGTCAGCCCTCCCTCTCCCCATGCTAAGCCCAAATAATCAAACAACTCACCTATACGGAGCTTTGCATGACAGCCATGGACTTGAGCGACAGACTAGAACAGTCACACCACTGCTTGGGATTGGGTGACTAACCTGTCACTCAAGGTTCTAGCTTCAGCTTTCGTACAGGTTAACCACCCCCCAGAGTGGTTAATTATGCTGTTGTCCATATTGGGCTTAGCATGGAGAGGGGTAAAGACCGATGTAACCAAATGCTTGGATTGTCTCTTTAAGGATAAGTCTGATTACACTGTTGAGCCAATCAAAGGACAGGACAGTGATAAAAAAAAAATCCTTGCCTGGTTCAAACTTTTTACTCATTTCTACTATGGAGAGGTGGACTGTGCTATTTTGGCTTCTGCACAGCTGAGCTGCATGGAGATGATGACAAACGTATCATCCAATTTGAGCAGAAGGGCACTGCTGCTGCCATGATTGGAAGAAGAAACTGTTATTTCTTATGCCCAGCAGTTAGGCAGAATCTGAAGTTGAGGAAAGAAGCTGACTCAAGCTAGGACACACATGACACACTTCCATGGGTAGTGGCCAAAAGCTGGGACCAGGAGACTTTGTTGTTTTAATTTGCTTGTCAAGCTTTGCCGGTAGGAAGGGATTGGGGATAATGTGGACATTTGTATCTCTTTAATATATAGTCACTTTAATGGTACTGTTTGATGTTCTCTTTTTCACATTGTAGTACGCCCTAACACTACTAATCTGTGGTTCACAACAGGTGAGTGACTTTATAGAATGTTAGTCTAAAAAGAAATTACAAAAAAGGAAAAAAGTAGCAAATCATGTATTTTATCATTTAAGCACCAAGCTACACATGTGGAGGAGTTTTATCCAATACATCAGGAATATTTTCAAGTCCACTGTTTCCAGGACTTTACCCTAATAATGCAATTTGCACTTGGGAAATTCGAGCCTTGCCTGGGCATGTTGTAGAACTGTTTTTTGTATATGTTGAGTAAGTACACACTTAATTTCTTATCATTTCTGGTGCAAGGCAAGGATTTTTGTTGTTAGTTATACGCTGGCAGAAACAGGTTTACTGTATTATAAATAAACTTACCCTACACATTTAGAGGCTGATTTACAATGTCTTCCGCCCTGTGCGTTAAAACCATGTAGCACCAATGGTTTTACAGCCTCACTTTATGCCCCATTTAAGAAGGATTTGTCAGCTGGTGCCAATGTGTATGCCAGCTAGGGACGAATTTATGACTTGTACTTTCATAGTGCAGACCATTCAAGTTGTACATAGGCAATAAAGCTCAGACAGCCACATAATGGGATGTTATGTTAATATCTTGGATGGGCTTTCTCTCCCTCCCACTGTGACTGTAACAAACATGATGAGTCATTCTGAAAAGCCTGCCAGCTCCCTGCTGAGAAGTCTGTTGTGTTACATTATTTAGGCCAAACAGCAATTTGTTTATTTAGTTTCTATCGTAATCAGCTGTGATACTTTCTAAAGCAGTCATGGGCCTATTATTGGAATTTAGATGTGCGCATGGCACTGTGGGATGGAAAAAACTCTGTAAAGATTGTCTCAGTACAATGGGCAGAAATGTATTATAGTGTTTTATAATGAAAAATATTAAAAAGAAACACAAAAAAAGATGTTTGTAACATGGTAAAAATTCAAATGCATGACTTAGCAGACAGCTATTCTTTTGCAAATTGTCAAAAACACTTTTTTCTTTTTATTTTCACATCAGTAAGTTAATCTAGCCTTAAAAACTAAAAATAGAAATAAAAGTACTGCAAAGTACGCCATATTTTATACGCCATATTTTTATAATAATTATAATATTACGGCAACCAGCTACTAAAAATCCACGCCAACCTCCGCTGCACCTTAAAAATGAACAAATATGCATGCATGCGACAAGAAGTTGGCAGAACAGAGAAGCCCACTTTGGAGCTTAATTCAGCATAAGGGCAAATAGGTAGACAAACAGACACTGACACAGGCTAGCCGATAGAGAGAAACCTAGTAGGCAATCATGATTATTTAAGTATAAATAAATAGATTGAGGGAACTACCCTGGAAGATCATCAGTGTTAGGTTTATCTAGCTTGGAAAAGAACTATGTAGAAATATATCCGGGTTCAATACAAAGATCTGCCCCACAATATATTTATACCCCGAAGTATAACTATAAGCTTAGGGCACCCACTAAGGTTAGAGTAAAGGCACTCCTCCACCAACATAAAGGTCGATTCATGGTCGTGCATGAACAAATTTGTATACGTTTTTTGGATCGCCAGGTTGAGCTTCCGCTTTCGCCTGATTCAAAGTTCTCAAAATGGGATGCACATTTATTTTTGCGTCCTGAAATTTACCGCTAGAGCCATCTTGGCGCACCAAACTGTCTCCGGCGCCTGAATTATGTTATGTTTAGAGGGCAGAAAAGCATGTGCAAATGTGGCAATTTGAAGAGTGAACTTCCTTCACCAAATAGGTGGAGAAAACTGGCGATTCCAATGAGTAACAGGTTTATTTCATTCCGAAAACACACCAAACAGAGGAGGGTTAAAGAGAACATCTGGGACAAAACATTGGGCAAAAAAACATTAAAGAGGAACATCGGACCTAAAATAAAAGGGGCTGATCCCCCCCCACCGGCCCTTACTTACCTTTTGGATGTCCCTAACTGACAAGCACATCCTTAGCCATGCTTGTCAATGTCCCATGGCAATCTAACAGCTCAGTGAAGTCTCGCACGATTTTGAGCGGCTCTATTGAATTCCATTCATGGGCACTGCACAGGCGTGGGATTGGGGGCCATACGCAGTGCCTGATGGCTCCGCCTGTCAGGAGGCTTGCCCAGAACTCGAGGGACCCAGAAGATGGATGCCCTGGCGAGGTGAGTAAAAATCGATGAGGTTTGGGGTTTCCCCCGATGTTCCTCTTTAAAGGTTAACTGAAATCAGAATATCCCCCCCCCAAAAAAATGGAGAACACAGGTTCTCTAGAGAATACACTCCGGAATGGTGAATAGAGCTTCACAAAAAACACAGTAGCTGGGCAAATTAAATCGCTATGGAGAAGAATTAAAGGAAAGGAGAGAAACATGGGGCACCATCAGGAGTAGTTAAGCACTTTGCCGGCCGAATGCACGTGGGGCAGGGCCATTTGCCCTTTTTAAAACAGCAGATTTTCCTTGCGGAAGGTGCAATTTGGCGCTTCTCCCATGCATTTGCCATTTGGTGCGATTTGGACATGCACTGGTGTGTGCGCAGGCATGAATCCTGCGTCCTGTCTGAGCATTTTTGCGCAACAACCGTGAAATTACCCTATAGCAACTGTCTGCTGCTGTATACATTATGACCACTCTGCTCCTGGCTGTACCTGTTTTTACTAGACTGTTCAGCCACATTTACTAATATCTTGCTTGTGGCAGAGCAGGGCACAAACAGGAGCCAACAAGACACACACCTATGGTCAAAGAAACATATTAAGGGCATATATATTACTTTCATGTATGTAACATTGGTGCTATAGTGTCAGTTTTAGGTAAGAAAAATGAACACATTTTTGTACGATGGTCATATTCACATAAAATTGATTAATGTAAATTGATATTTTCATTTTTTGCCACTTCTCACAAAGCCTCGATTCAGAGTTGCATCTTGCACCGTGCTGATTTTTTGTGAACAGCACTAAATCGAGCATAAAGTCACAAAATAAAAAAAGTTGAAATACCATGTGTCCTTTGTATTATATGGGAGCAGAGCTCCATGTGCCAGCTTATTGGTGTGTGCCACTGTGCACCCAAACCCACTTTAAGTTATTCACAGTGCTGCTGGATGAGGGTGGCGCATGCCAAGACACATTTCATGAATCAACCTATTAATGTATTTAATTGGGAGTTTGGGACCCACGCTGCTTTAATACAGTAGTAACCATTAGCTACATTAGAGACAACAGCTTAAAGGGACAAACAATGGGTATGTATATAAAGGGGTGAGTAAACTAAACAGACCACAATAAGCAAGTATTGTTCCTGCCTAGTATCAAAGTGCTGATGCTTTAATCTATGATTTCATAATGAAGACAATTATTTGAACTTTTAAGTAATGTAATGTTGGTTCCTTTGTTTGACTTAATTATTAAGTCAAACAAATTATATATAAATAATTATTCAGAAAAGTGAAAATCAGTGTTGTATTTCAATGATAGTAAAGTGCGGATTACTAAATACAGATATTTTCTGTGCATAAAGTATGCATAAATTCTAATATATATATATATATAAGTGTATATATTTATGCTGTATATATTATAGTAAATATGTATAACTCATTTGTTCTCACAGCATGGAATATACCAGCTCTTACTGTAACTATGATTACGTGATGATATATGATGGGCTACCACTGAATTCAACACAGCTAGGAAAAATCTGCAGTCCCGTGTACTCAGCATTCACATCTTCCTCTAATGTAATGAGTGTTGTCTTCAGAACTGATAGGAATGGACAAGGAACTGGATTCCAGGCTGTATATTCCTCATTAATTAGAAATTCTAGCCAACCAGGTACTGTTACAGTAGCTGCACAGGGGTGTAACTATTGGGGAGTGCAGTGGTTGCGACTGTACCGGGGTCCATAAGGTCAGAGGGCCCCATCATTTTTGTTTCTCTGCCTTATTACTCAGATTTGTGGTCTCATGGCATCATTTAAAAAAAAGTAGAATCATTTGTCTCTACTGCTTTAGTTTTTAGTGACTGGAATACGTTTACTGTATGAGCCATAATGGGGGCCACATTTAATGTTCACACCAGAGCCAGGTCACATTGAGTTACACTACTGTAGCTGCATACAAGGTTAATTTCATCCATATCGCAATATGTGAATAGTAGTAGAGTAAAAGCTTCAAGATTTTCTCCGGGCTTGGAGTACAATATTCTTTCCTTAACTTCTATACAGCCAATAACTATTGCTGTGCAGCGGCTGGAGATTTCTGGTCTCCTTTCTGTATAAACTGACCATTTTTGGGGGTCCAAAGTGGGACAGTTTAAGCCAGTTTGTGGGTGATGGGCGTGGTAGGGGTGTGCTTTAGTATGCTGATTTACAGCCCCAAGGTAAATAAATAAAGTTAATGGCAGTTTTCTCTTTTCCTAAAAATTGAGTATTTTCACCTGGCTCTGCATAGACCCTCATGTCACTGTTGCTGAATCACCAGCTAGGAAGGCAACGAAAGTACTTGTACTTTTTTGCTCCTATGAAAAGTAGAGAACTTTTTACTACTTGCCATTAAAAATTGCCTTCCTAGCTGGTGATTCAGCAACAATGAATTTCTCAGGCTTTTTTCTCATAAAGTGAATTGTTTACTACCATGAGAATTTTTTTCAACTCTTATGGAATCAAGGCCATTGGGTGTAACAATACCTGTAAGTCACACACAGACTAGAGGGAAAACTGAAAGGCACTGATTAGAATGATAAGGAAAAATCAGCAATACCCTTATGAAACCTTAGGAAACAGAAGACTGGCAGAAATCAACTGAGGTAATGACAGTGCAATTATGTCTTATCAAAATTGTACTTTCATGTAGTTATCTTTTTGTTAACTAATAGGCCCTTATTTATGAAGGAATAGCGACAGGTAGCGACTGGTGAGCGGCCGGTAATGACGGGCCCCGCCACGAGAACGTCGGCTACCCACCACAATCACACATTTATCAAGACAATCCTGCTTAGCGACTGAGATAGCGCCAGATAGCCACTCTTAAGGGAAAAAAATTGTAAAAAAAATTGTACAGAATTGATATTACAGGTCTGATATTAATGTATTCATATTACTAAATTATTTAAAATACTTTTTTTTTTTTGGTTTCCAAAAATATGGTGGTTTGGGTGTTAAAAAAACTACTTTTAACACATCGCCGCCAGCGCTCTGGGGTTTAAACATGCATTTCACAGAGCTTGAATTTTTGGAGCGTGATTTTTTGATGAATTTGGTGGAAGCCGGTCGCTCTGACCAGTCGCTATCATGCGCACCCATACATTGCGGAACCTGTCAAATAGCGACTCGTAACCTTGTATTCAACATTACGCCACACCAACTGAGTCGCTGTCAACAACCAAACAACGGCCAAGCACAGCGACTACTAGCGGGCGCTGTGAAAATACCGCTACAGTCGCTCAACTGTCGCTACATGTCGCTATTAATAAATCAGCCTCTTAGAAGCTTTAAGTGGACCTTCACCTGTGTAGCCACAATGACCCTCAGGACCCATGCATCTTGAGTAGGGATGACCGTCCATTAACAGTAAAACCCCTAAAATGTCTGAAATGGGGCAGAAAACTGACTCTATGCTTCAGCACCCAACTGTGGCACACTATAGCGATGACAAATTCGCTGAGTGCTACACGTTGTGCAGGTTCTGATGGTTGAACCCTGTTGGTCTCCACAGTCAGTATATGTCTGCCTCCCCTAATGCTGGAGGGGTGGTGAGCTCTGAATGGCAGCCCTGGACTTAAACCAGACCAACAGCCCAGTTGGCACAGTTGGAAAAGAAAACTCCCCAAACTCACTTGCCCCATCTGCATGCACGATACTGAAGCATTATCAGTACTTACATTTTCTCCTGCACCTACTCAACTAAGCTAAAATGCCTCCTTACCGATTTTCTGGCAGTATCGACCATTTTGGAGCTTCCTCTGCTGAGCTTCCTGTTACTGTGCATTGTCAGTTATGCCAGTTAAATCCAGGCAGCAGGATGGCTGGGATGCTGGGAGAGGAGCTTCAAAATGGCCACTGCTTTTATTTCCAACCATGCCAGGCTGTTGGTCCGTTTTTTTTGGTCATTTTTGACTGTTGGTCCACTTTAATGACAGCTGGACTTAACCGGTGCAGCCACACTGCTGCATGGGATTGGATGACTGACCTGTCACTCAAGGCCCCAACTTCCGCGCAGATCATTTAATTTCCAAATTGGGCTTAGCACAAAAGGTCTACTTACAGTCAATGCATACTCCTATACTATATGCATGATATAATTTGGGAGTGAAAGATTTTCCCTTATAGTAAAGTCTTCAACTTTTACCATCATCTTTCTAATTGAAACATGTATAATGCCTGAGGATACAAATGGAACAGTACATTTTATCATGTAATCTTTACAATAATAGTATTTGTATTGTACATGATTTTGCTATGCAGTTTATTGGATGATATTTGTTTCTTTTTGTGTAGGTACAACAGCATACCCTCCAGGTAATAACAGTAATGCCTTAAATTTAACTTATAATTACCAGCATTAAATTACAGTGCACACCCACTCTGTCCCCGTGTGCATAAGAGAGCATGGCAAGCCAGAGTGGTCACTAAGCTGTCTCTGACCACAGTGGAGCATGTGCAATAGTCAAAAGCTGCGCTATGACATGCTCTTCCCAGCTCAACCATGACCCAGAAATTGAAGTGAAAAATGAGTAATGTATTTACATATAATCAGAGAGATATTGAGATACCCAGCTCCCAAGGGGGATAAGGTGGGAGTCATTGTGTGCCTGGACAAGGCATCATCATTGGGGAGGGATTGACAAGGTAACACAGGTAGGGATGAGCGAACCCCCCCAAAGTTTGGGTCCAGCAAGTTCCGTCAAACTTGGAATTAAATCAATGAGGGTCCAAAATTTGGGGGGAGTGTGTGGTGGAGGGGGGGCGCAGAGTGTGCAGCAGAAGCTGTAAAACTCACCTTAGCTTTGCGGTCCACTTCCTGTACTGCCTAGTGCTGACACTAGGAGTGTCCTTACTCCTGGGGAACATGGGCCATCTTTCTGTGGCCTTGGCGCAGTACCATTCAAACATGACGTTGGCGCTGATGAGGGGTCGCAGATTGGGACTCTGCTGCTGCCCCCATAGATAAAGCAAGTTGATGGGCTGCTCAGTCTGGCTGGATGCCAAACTCAAACATGGACTTAGAGGCTGATTTAATACTAGCGCCACGTATTGCCATGTGAGCGTCTGTATAGCGACGCTTAGAGTGACTGCTAGTAGATGCTGTAAGTGGGTGTCGGGCACTATAACCTAGCTTAGTGGGTGGACAAGTGGCGCTGTACTATCCTGTCCAGCATTGATGAATGTGATGTCTGGTGGATGCTGTAGAAGCACTCTCCCTGATTCACTGCAGAGCCAATCGCGAACGCTAGGTGGTGTCCCAAGGTCATAGTGCCCAAGTCTACGCTACATCTAACAGCAAGACAATGCTGCAGCGAGCGATAGGTAGCGCCAGTTAAGTGCGTCCAGCCCTTATTCAAAAACTACACACGTACACACGTACACGTCACTTTCAAGCTGGGCGCTCTAGCATAGAGCGCCAGACGCTATGTGAACAACACATATACACCTGCACCAGATCGAAAACACATTGAACGACATTGTTTTAACACTGTAACAATGACACTGCAATATCAGACCTGCACATACAATTCTGCATTAATAATTAAAAAAAAAAACAAACAAACAATAAAAGTGTTTGTTTGCAGGGCAGGAGAGGACATACAATGATTTGAGACAACATTATAAAGTTTACTATAGCAAAATGCTATTTAAACACAACCAAATGAAACCCCATTAAAATGTATGGGAGAGCGCTACTGAGCGAAAGGTACTACATGGCGCTCCTGAACCTAGAGTGCTGGCGATATATGCTGAACCACCTGTAGTAATACATGTGACGCTACATGGCGCTGTTAGAGGCGGTCCACAAATTTGCTTTCTTAAATTTGTTTTTTGCATAGAGCGCCCAGCGTTCACCCGACGCTACGTGCTGCTATGTGCACTACCTGACGCTAGTGTTTCTTAAATAACCCCAATAGTTTTGTACGAACCCGAACTTTGCAGTTCACTAAACACAGGGCCACATGCATATTTTGACTATTAATTATCTTTAATGATATTACTTTTAATGTTCTTTTTCAAATTGCAGTACCTCCTAACACTACTCAGCCCTGGTTCACAGCAGGTGAGTGACTACATTTAAAAAAATAGCAAATCATTTATTTAATCTAGCACCAAACTACACATGTGCGGAAGCTTTACCTGACACCTCGGGAATATTCTTTAGTCTATCTTTTTAATACTCTTATTGCTACATTTATTTATTTAGGCACTGGTGGGTAATATATATCTATATCACTGTATATATTACAAGACAGGGGTGCACCGCATATGTAATCAAGTTTTGCTACACTGCACTTAAACAACCGAAGGCAAACAACTCTACAGGGTTCTGGGAGATAAAAAATCCCTCTTCCCCCTAGTGGCAGGAGCACCGAAAAATCACAACAACAATGATTTGAAGTATCAATGCCTAAAAATACATAATTATATTAAGAGTAATCCGACAACAACAACATTTAACAAGACATGCGAGAGAGCACCCAACGAAGCGGCACAGGTGGCCGCGTACGTAGGTGTCCCCTCGGCTGATCCCCTGCTCCATATGACGCGTTGGTGACCTTGATGCCGGGCTCTGGTTTTTATATTACCTTTTTGATTTTTGTTTTGTGTATTACACAGTTTGATATGGGTTTTCAAGTTGGTGATTTTTGCACTCTTAGGTGTCCATGATCAATAGGTTTCTCAGCCTTTTGATTTGAAATTGTTCAGAATATATTGCACGTGTTTTGTATGCTTATTAATTATGCTTATTAATTGTTATTGTTTTATCTATTGAATTATGGTCACTTTCTGTATATGTATATATTATTAATGAATTTTTCATGAATTTTTTATGAAATTTTTGGGATGTATTTTTCAGCACATTTTGTTAATGAAGCACTGTCACTTTAGGATTGGTAGCTATTGTAGGTAGGCAGTTTTCCCAGAATAGACCATAGATTTTTGTGCCGGCACAATTAATTAGTAGCTATCTTAGCCCCAGCACGCCGAATATTAGGGAGCTTCCCAGTAATTCATGTCTGCTCATTGTCAGCACTGGAAGTATTAGGGGAGACGCAGTGTTTTTATCATGTCTTGTTAAATGTTGTTGTTGTCGGATTACTCTTAATAAAATTATGCATTTTTAGGCATTGATACTTCAAATCATTGTTGTGATTTTTCGGTGCTCTTGCCCAACTCCCAGAACCCTGTAGAGTTGTATATCACTGTATAGATATTGGTTTACATTAGCATGTCTTAAGTTCCACTTGTATTTTCAGATAATTAAAGAACGCTGTAAAGAGCTAATCATAAGCAGTTTTGAGATTCACATTCAAAGTTAAATTTGATCAGAATTTCGCCAGTTCGGTTTGGCTAAACGAGAATATTTGGCAAAATCTGGGCAACTCTGTTTCTTTTGTCTTATTATTAACATATAAGGTTGAGGCAAAAATATTTATGAGAGCAGTATTACTTCTATAGATAAAAGATCGCTATTAGCCAACTTATATATTTACCTGAATAGAAGGGAAAAAAACTTTAAATAAACCTCTGAAGTAATGTTATAACAGAATGATGTATTTTGACAGTGAACAAATAATACATTTTTACCTTCTAGAGCTTCTAGCATTACATACAAAGAAATAAAGAGAGCTGAATATCCCTGTCTTAATACACTTTATTCTGGTAAATGTAATGAATATTTGCATTACATATAGAACTTTCAAGAACATTAAAGGTGGATTTTTCCATTTACCACCTGTCATGCTCTTGTTTTTATTTAAAATATTGCAGTCTGGGATTGATTTAGAGCCTAATTCATAAAGAACACTAGTCACCGCCATTTCAGTCTCTGCTGAATAGCGTTAACAGCACCTAACAGCAGGGCCCCAAAGTGCCAAATGGCCCAGATAACATTCTGAGAGGCGCCAAAGCTTGTGATGGCCGATAAATGACATTATCTGCTGGCGCTCATGTACACAGGTACAGCAACTTGCTGCGCCGGTTCTGAACACCGAAGCTAAGGCGGATGATGCCGAGGTGCTGCAAGAGAAAATGCTTCAGAAAAATGCTGAGAGTAAGGTTAAACTTCAAAATTAGGGGGCGCACAGATGTGTTTCTAAAAACGTTAACACTTGAAAATGCAGGGATGGGATAAACTGCGGATCAGTCAAAACATCATTGGTAACATGCCAACTATCAAGTAGTAACAAGCAGATACAAAAATAGTGAGCTAGAGCTTCTTTAATAAGGCCTCCCCCCTACAGACGTTAATGGCATTCGGATTGAGGTGTTGCTGTTGCAGGACTGAAATATTACAAACTATTCGCCAGAGCTGCAATGGAACAAAAAAGAGGCAGATTCGGCCCATCACTATCCATAGCATAGACTAGATCCAGTCAGTTATAAAACAGAAAAGGGGCAGATTCGCCCCCCATCACTGATCATAGCATAGACTAGATCCAGTCAGTTATAACTCAGAAAAGGGGCAGATTCGGCCCATCACTAATGATAGCATAGACTAGATCCAGTCAGTTATAACTCAGAAAAGGGGCAGATTCGGCCCATCACTAATGATAGCATAGACTAGATCCAGTCAGTTATAACTCAGAAAAGGGGCAGATTCAGCCCATCACTAATGATAGCATAGACTAGATTCAGTCAGTTATAACACAGAAAAGGGGCAGTTTCGGCCCATCACTAATGATAGCATAGACTAGATTCAGTCAGTTATAACACAGAAAAGGGGCAGATTCGGCCCATCACTAATCATAGCATAGACTAGATCCAGTCAGTTATAACACAGAAAAGGGGCAGATTCGACCCATCTCTAATGATAGCATAGACTAGATCCAGTCAGTTATAACTCAGAAAAGGGGCAGATTCGGCCCATCACTATCCATAGCATAGACTAGATCCAGTCAGTTATAACTCAGAAAAGGGGCAGTTTCGGCCCATCTCTAATGATAGCATAGACTAGATCCAGTCAGTTATAACTCAGAAAAGGGGCAGATTCGGCCCATCACTATCCATAGCATAGACTAGATCCAGTCAGTTATAACTCAGAAAAGGGGCAGTTTCGGCCCATCTCTAATGATAGCATAGACTAGATCCAGTCAGTTATAACACAGAAAAGGGGCAGATTCAGCCCATCACTAATGATAGCATAGACTAGATCCAGTCAGTTATAACTCAGAAAAGGGGCAGATTCGGCCCATCACTAATGATAGCATAGACTAGATCCAGTCAGTTATAACTCAGAAAAGGGGCAGATTCGGCCCATCACTATCCATAGCATAGACTAGATCAAGTCAGTTATAACTCAGAAAAGGGGCAGATTCGGCCCATCACTAATGATAGCATAGACTAGATCCAGTCAGTTATAACACAGAAAAGGGGCAGATTCGGCCCATCACTAATGATAGCATAGACTAGATCCAGTCAGTTATAACTCAGAAAAGGGGCAGATTCGGCCCATCACTATCCATAGCATAGACTAGATCCAGTCAGTTATAACACAGAAAAGGGGCAGTTTCGGCCCATCTCTAATGATAGCATAGACTAGATCCAGTCAGTTATAACACAGAAAAGGGGCAGATTCAGCCCATCACTAATGATAGCATAGACTAGATCCAGTCAGTTATAACTCAGAAAAGGGGCAGATTCGGCCCATCACTAATGATAGCATAGACTAGATCCAGTCAGTTATAACTCAGAAAAGGGGCAGATTCGGCCCATCACTATCCATAGCATAGACTAGATCCAGTCAGTTATAACTCAGAAAAGGGGCAGATTCGGCCCATCACTAATGATAGCATAGACTAGATCCAGTCAGTTATAACTCAGAAAAGGGGCAGATTCAGCCCATCACTAATGATAGCATAGACTAGATCCAGTCAATTATAACTCAGAAAAGGGGCAGATTCGGCCCATCACTAATCATAGCATAGACTAGATCCAGTCAGTTATAACACAGAAAAGGGGCAGATTCGGCCCATCACTATCCATAGCATAGACTAGATCCAGTCAGTTATAACTCAGAAAAGGGGCAGAATCGGCCCATCAATATCCATAGCATAGACTAGATCCAGTCAGTTATAACACAGAAAAGGGGCAGATTCGGCCCATCACTAATCATAGCATAGACTAAATCCAGTCAGTTATAACTCAGAAAAGGGGCAGATTCAGACCATCACTAATGATAGCATAGACTAGATCCAGTCAGTTATAACACAGAAAAGGGGCAGTTTCGGCCCATCACTAATGATAGCATAGACTAGATCCAGTCAGTTATAACTCAGAAAAGGGGCAGATTCGGCCCATCACTAATCATAGCATAGACTAGATCTAGTCAGTTATAACTCAGAAAAGGGGCAGATTCCGCCCATCACTAATCATAGCATAGACTAGATCCAGTCAGTTATAACACAGAAAAGGGGCAGATTCGGCCCATCACTAATGATAGCATAGACTAGATCCAGTCAGTTATAACACAGAAAAGGGGCAGATTCGACCCATCACTAATGATAGCATAGACTAGATCCAGTCAGTTATAACTCAGAAAAGGGGCTTGGTTTCAATGGGGCCTAACTGGTGATGTATGCCCAGACACATACGGTCATGCCATGCCCTACTGGTAACAGATTTACCACAAACACCAAGCATAGATAAGGCACAGGGATGCTTGTGTTTTCCATGTTTTAGAAACTGTAGTTTTTCATTCATGCTTGGTTGTAGGAAACAAATGTTTAATATCAGCATTTCACTTTGCCTTGCACAGCAGCATAAAACTGAATGACCATTAAAGAGGTCCAAAGCTTTTTGTAATCCCCCCAGCCAGCCCTCCTCGCCCCTTTACTAAGCTCAAATAATGAAACAACTCCCCTATTCGCTGCAATCCTCCACTGATGCTATTAGGGGTCAGGACTCTGCATGGCAGCAATGGACTTGAGTGACAGACAGGTACCATTACACTGCTGCACAGGATTGTGTGACTAACCTGTCAATCAAGATCCAAGCTTCAGCTTTCACTCAGATGTCATGCAGATTACCTACCCCCAGTGAGTTTTTTAAAGTATTGCCTAAATTGGGCTTAGCACAGGGGAGGGGCCTGTGGGTGGAGTGTTACAAAATGCTTGGATCTCTTCTTTAAGAATTATAATTACTGGTTGGACGGTTGAGCTAATTAAAGTTACAGGGGCAGTGATGAAAAATAACACTTGCCAGGTCCCAGCTTTTCACTCACTTGTACTCTGAGAGCTGGTCTGTGCTTTCATGGCTTCTGTCTAATGAGCTGCACAGGGATGATGGACGTCCTATCATTCAATGGCAGCAGTAGGGCATTGCTGCTGCCATGATTGGGAGAAGAAACCTTTTCGTGGCCAGCACCAGCAGCTAGACAGAAGCTGAAGAAACTTAGGACACACATGACCCCCATCCACAGGACCAAATGCTGGGGCCAAGGGAGTATTTGTTGTTTTAAGTAGCTCCCTGGCAATCGCCAGTGGTGAGTGATTAGGGGTAAAGCTGGGGAGACTATTTAAAGTTTAATGTTCTCTTTTTCATATTGTAGTACGCCCTAACACTACGTATCCGTGGCTCACAACAGGTGAGTGACTTTATAGAATGTTAATCTAAATAAAAACAATTATAAACAAAGGAAAAACTTGTAAATTGCTCATTTTATCATTTCAGCACCAAACTACACATGTGGAGGAGTTTTATCCAACACCTCTGGAATATTCTCCAGTCCACTCTTTCCAGGATTGTATCCTAATAATGCATTTTGCACTTGGGAAATTCGAGTCATGCCGGGGCATGTTGTAGAACTTTCTTTTGGTTATGTGGAGTAAGTACACACTTAAGTTATTAGGAGTCTGGGCAAAACATTGTGTCTTTAGGGTCCGTTTGTCATTAGTTATATTCTGATAAAGACAGGTTTACTGTACTATGAATTGTATATCTGTATTATGAATAAACCAAACTCAGATACATTTAGAGGCTGATTTACAATACCCCCACCCTGTGCTGCATTCAAATAGACCAGCAGTGGTGAGTCGAGCAAGTGGCAGATAAAATAAACAGGCATTTAGCGCCACCACTAGCGCTAATAACTGGCACTGAGGCCACCTGAAATTCACTTGCTCATCTGTTTGACAGTTAAGTTCCAATCACGTGAATTTTATGTGCCTGGCATTTCCCCAGGTAGAAGGGTCTCCTCATTCCCCTCCTGGGGTCTTTAGCAGGGCATAGAACACCCACTCCCTGCCACAAATGGAGGCCGTCAGCTCCCTAAAAAAAGCCCCTACCTCAGATGGAAAGCACTGGTAGACAGGCAGGCCGCAGAGCCGCAAGGGACAGACAGTGGTGGGAGCAGAGCAATCATTCCACGCTGGACAGTTAGGGAGCAGGTGAGTTTTTGCAATTTTTAAATGTATTTCAGCAAATAATTCAGTCAGCGTAAGTACAAGAAATTCAGTTTTGCACTGATTATTTTTTCCGTGAAATTCAGAGCGGATTCTGATTCGGATGAATTAGTTTGCTCATCTCTAGTTGTTAGTCTGACCCAGCCAACCTAGTACGCTTTCTAGCTCACCCACAATATTAAAGGTATTTATTACAGTTTGAACTGCATCTAAGAGACAAACAATGGGGGTGAATACAAAGCAGTGAGGAGAGCAGCCATCAGGGCAGGAGAGCTATGGCTCCAGTATGGGGCCCAAGGGGCCAAGCTGTGCAGGGGTTACCCTGGCCGGGGTTGCTCTAATGGTCACCCTGACCCAAGATCAGGCTTCCACACTATTCCACACTCGGCGCATACAACCACCCCAAAATGGCCACCGCCATAAGTGGAGACAGGAGACCAGGGCGGGATACTACGCTGGGCGGGGGATACAACGGGCCACCACACAGGAATACAACATTACGATTCCCCAGCTACACCATTAGCCATCCTGAGTGAATCACAATGACAGTTTAAACGCGCAATTAGTAACCTGGCACCATGATAACCAACAAAATGGCCGCCGCCATGGACGGGGACATACACTATAGGAGACCCAAACGGGACCGCCACAAAGGAAGTACTCTGACGTACTTCCGCCCCTGCTTTCCACCAATCAGGGACGCTGCCCAGGTGGGGATAGGGCCTTAAATCCCTCCCACCCGGCAAGTGGCGGTCCACAGCGCGCCGTCTGACAACTTCACACAACACGTTGTAGCACATCAGGGAGACCGAACGAGGCTGCACACGCAACACTACCGATCACACGGAACACGTACCAGCGGCGCTACCCTCCACATTTCTACCCCCTGACAGGGGTTATGGAGGGACCGGTTCTCCTATCCACAATACATGAGAAGCACCAGGTAAGCACTAACAAGCACCAATTGCATTATAGCATATAGTTACACTACATAGTGTTATACTATATAGTTACACTATACAGTTACACTATACCTGGTACTCGCTCACCATGGAATCACACCATACTAAGGGGTCCTTACCCCCCCTCTCTCCCTCCCCCCCTTTTTCCACAGCAACCAATTCCAATACTTCCTGCATCACACCAGCAAAGTACCAGGGCACCCTCAACAGCCGGTGAGTGACCACAACCGTGGCTTTTTTCTGATATATCAGCCTAGCAGAAATTGTGTGTAAATATCCATCTGTGTACCTGTATGTATTAACCACTAGAGAGCTTGAGGCTCCTACACTGAGGAAGCAATGAGCGAAACGCGTTTGTAAGGAGCCTACAAGTACTTGCTACAAACTGCAAAGGTGATCAGCTGGCTACAAACTGAGGAGCTACCACTCAACCTTGCTACAAACTGGAGGCAATCCCCACCGAGAGTGAGGCCGGACAAGTAACCCTAGCCCCCCACTTCCTTTTTTCATCTATTACCAGGACATTGTACCTAACCAGCAGACTATGAAATAATAGTTTCTGCAAGAGGACCATCCTTTTGAACAGTACATGAACAATATGTACCTTTGTAACACAAGACTTGTATAGTCATATCACTATCAATGTAAATAAATAAAATAATATGAAATACAAACAACATCAGAGTCAAGCGTAGAGGTAATACCTTTTTTCCGATAAGGGACTCACGGGACTAACCGTGGTGACCTTACCAGGAAAACCCCCCCCCTTATCTCATGTACCATTGTGGCCGAACCCAGGCCCAATGAATACCTCACCACTCTGATTAGGACATTTAACCAGTACGGTTACAGGAACCCCGATTCCTCCCCCTAACCCTCGTACTTCCACACTATTGCTGCTGGCATTGATGATACATAAGGGTGTCTGCCTTGGGGCCCATTTCAAACTAGGGGCCATGTCATCACATTTAGACTGTAGAGGGGCCCAGTCTATATACAGCTTATATTGTGCCTGGGCCCTTCATAACCTATGGTGTGATGGCTGAGCCCCTAGTCTGATTTTCATTTTCCTATATAGTATGGATCATAGGGCCAATTTCATACTTGGGGACCATCCATCACATATAGGTTATAGAGAGGCCCAATCTATATATAGCCAATATTGTGTCTGGGGCCCTCATAACTTATAATGTGATAGCTGAGCCCCTAGTCTGATGCCTTTATAGCATGCATACTGGTGCCCATTTAAAAAAAAACAGTAGGCCCAGCTATCACATATAGGTTATAGAGGGGCTCAGAACATATAATGTGATGGCTGGCCGCTAGAGTTATAGTTTTCTATATGGCCTGTCTGGACTGGAAGTAAGACTCAGGGCAAGAAGCTCAGTTTAAACTGGGGGCCAAGTCATCAAACATTGGTTATGAGGGGGTCCTAGGCATTGCTGCAGTATGGGGCCCGATAATTCCAGATAGTGGCCCTGTCTAGTAGTATATAATATAATATATTTATATATTATAAGAAATATAAATGTATATATATATATATATATATGTATAACTCATTTGTTCTCACAGCATGGAATATACCAGCTCTTATTGTAACTATGATTACGTGATGATATATGATGGGCTACCACTGAATTCAACACAGCTAGGAAAAATCTGCAGTCCCGTGTACTCAGCGTTCACATCTTCCTCTAATATAATGGGTGTTGTCTTCAGAACTGATAGGAATGGACAAGGGACTGGATTCCAGGCTGTATATTCCTCATTAATAAGAAATTCTAGTCAGCCAGGTACGGTTTACTGTGTATGAGCTCATATGTTAATTTCCTCCATATCGTAATATGTGTCTTAAATGACGGTAGTCTGGGGCAAAACTCTGGTGCTTTAGCTTCAGCTTCCATGCAGATTACCCACCCCCTAGTTTTTTTAATGTTATTAGGCTAAGCCCAGGGGGAAGAAGGGGTGGGTGGGTGTTACAAAATGCTTGGACCTCCTCTTTGTTAGAATACGTTCTTCTAACAGTAAATGCATACTCCCTTTTTAACACCTTTAAAAATATGCATGTAATGCTAGAGGTGAATAATGTAGTTTTAGGGTGGACGATTTTCCTCTCCTATTATAGTTTAACCTTTTAACATCAAAGGCTTCTCCTCTTCATTGATACATATATAATGCCTAATGATATCAATGGATCAGTAAGTGTTAGATTTTATCAGTAAATGTTTACAATAATAGGATTTGTATTATACTAATATTACTATACAGTTTACTGGATGATATCTGTTTCTTTTTGTGCAGGTACAACAGCATACCCTCCAGGTAAGAATACCTTAAGTTCCACTATATTTTAACATCATTAAAGAACACTGTGCAGAGCTAATCTTGACTTACTACTAGCTCTAGATGGTAAACCTATGTGAGTAGCAAATTGCTCATTTTCTTAAAGAAATGTACAGGCAATAGAAAGACATAGAGCAAAAAAAGGGGGTGGCTGCTTTTCTTACCTTCCATAGACCCCAAAACACATTCTGAACCCTCCCCCCATAAAGTCATTGACATTCAGATTCGGATGTTGCTGTTGCAGAATCAGAATATTACAAACTACTGTATTCGGCAGAACTGCACCAGAATAAATATGAGGCCGATTTTTCTCATCATAAATCATAACATATACTGGCACCAGCTGGTTACATAACACAGAAGAGGGGCAAAAAAGTAATTTCAGTTTATTCAGGTATTTGCAGGAAAAGTCGGACACCTGGTGAGTGTTACAAAATGCTTAGATCTGCTCTTTAAGAATTTCAATTACTGGTTGGACTATTGAGCCAATTAAAGTTACAGGGGCAGTGATGAAAAAAAAATCCCTTGCCAGGTCCCTTTTCCCTCACTTGTACTCTGAGAGCTGGTCTGAGCTTTCATGGCTTCTGTCTAATGAGTGGCACAGGGATGATGGACGCCCTATCATTCAATGACAGCAGTAGGGCATTGCTGCTGCCATGATTGGGAGAAGAAACCTTTTCATGGCCAGCACCAGCAGCTAGACAGAAGCTGAAGAAACTTAGGACACACATGACCCACTTCCACAGGACCAAATGCTGGGGCCAAGGGAGTCTTTGTTGTTTTAAGTAGCTCCCTGGTCATCACCAGTGTTGTGCGATTGGGTGTAAAGCTGGGGATACTATTTAACATTTAATGGTCTCTTTTTCATATTGTAGTACGCCCTAACACTACGTATCCGTGGCTCACAACAGGTGAGTGACTTTATAGAATGTTAGTCTAAATAAAAACAATTATAAGCAAAGGAAAATACTTGCAAATTGCTCATTTTATCATTTCAGCACCAAACTACACATGTGGAGGAGTTTTATACAACACCTCTGGAATATTCTCCAGTCCACTCTTTCCAGGATTGTATCCTAATAATGCATTTTGCACTTGGGAAATTCGAGTCGTACCCGGGCATGTTGTAGAACTTTCTTTTGTTTATGTGGAGTAAGTACACACTTAAGTTATTAGGAGTCTGGGCAAAACATTGTGTCTTTAGGGTCCGTTTGTCATTAGTTAGATTCTGATAAAAACAGGTTTACTGTACTATGAATTGTATATCTGTATTATGAATAAACCAAACTCAGATACATTTAGAGGCTGATTTACAATACCCCCACCCTGTGCTGCATTCAAATAGACCAGCAGTGGTGA
This sequence comes from Gastrophryne carolinensis, assembly GCA_027917425.1. Lineage (NCBI taxonomy): Eukaryota > Metazoa > Chordata > Amphibia > Anura > Microhylidae > Gastrophryne > Gastrophryne carolinensis. The sequence goes on from CM051237.1 coordinate 311,490,128, forward strand.
GTCGAGCAAGTGGCAGATAAAATAAACAGGCGTTTAGCATCACCATTAGCGCTAATAACTGGCACTGAGGCCACCTGAAATTCACTTGCTCATCTGTTTGACAGTTACGTTCCAATCACGTGAATTTTATGTGCCTGGCATTTCCCCAGGTAGAAGGGTCTCCTCATTCCCCTCCTGGGGTCTTTAGCAGGGCATAGAACACCAACTCCCTGCCACAAATGGAGGCCGTCAGCTCCCTAAAAAAAGCCCCTACCTCAGATGGAAAGCACTGGTAGACAGGCAGGCCGCAGAGCCGCAAGGGACAGACAGTGGTGGGAGCATCATTCCACGCTGGACAGTTAGGAAACAGGTGAGTTTTTGCAATTTTTTTTATGTATTTCAGCAAACAATTCAGTCAGCGTAAGTACAAGAAATTCAGTTTTGCACTGATTCTTTTTTCCGTGAAATTCAGAGCGGATTCTGATTCGGGTGAATTAGTTTGTTCATCTCTAGTTGTTAGTCTGACCCAGCCAACCTAGTACGCTTTCTAGCTCACCCACAATTTTAAAGTTATTTATTACAGTTTGAACTGCATCTAAGAGACAAACAATGGGGGTGAATACAAAGCAGTGAGGAGAGCATCCACCAGGGCAGGAGAGCTATGGCTCCAGTATGGGGCCCAAGGGGCCAAGCTGTGCAGGGGGTATATTATATTTATATATTATAAGAAATATAAATGTATATATATGTGTATAACTCTTTTGTTCTCACAGCATGGAATATACCAGCTCTTATTGTAACTATGATTACGTGATGATATATGATGGGCTACCACTGAATTCAACACATCTAGGAAAAATCTGCAGTCCCGTGTACTCGACATTCACATCTTCCTCTAATATAATGGGTGTTGTCTTCAGAACTGATAGAAATGGACAAGGGACTGGATTCCAGGCTGTATATTCCTCATTAATAAGAAATTCTAGCCAGACAGGTACTGTTTACTGTGTATGAGCTCATATGTTAATTTCCTCCATATTGTAACATGTGTCCTAAAGGACGGAACCTCTGGTGCCTGAATGAACTAAAGAAAAGTGCACCCACAGGATATACAACTTCCAATCGATAGAGTGGTGTGCTACGCCAACTGTGGCTCCCTTTGACTAACTTGCTGGTTAAAGGGAAGGGCTGCTGCTGTTGAGCCACCTATGATTGACTGTAAAAACATGTAAAAACATGACAGCATGCAGCATCACTCCCCAATCTGGTAACACTAATGGGGTGGACCTGAGTAACAGATCAGTACAGTCACACTGTTGCTGGAGATTGTGTGACTGACCTCTAACTCAAGGCTCCAGCTTCATGTCCTAGCACATAGCCTGCACCCTAGTGAGTTGTTTTTTTATATTATTGCCCAAATTAGACATATTATAGGGGGAGAGAAGGGTGGGTGAGTGGAGTGTTACAAAATGCTCTTTAACATAATAAGGTCTTCTTACAGTGAATCCATACTCCCTCTTTAAAAGCTTAAAAATATGTATTTAATGCTTAGACGCCCCCCTTAACAGAATAATGTCATTTTAGAGTGGAAGATTTTCCCCTTATATTGTAGTCTAAACTTTTACCACAAAAGGCGATAAATTGATACTTGTAAAATGGTTAATGATACCAGTGGACCAGTTTTACATTTTAGAAATTAATGTTTACAATAATAGTATTTGTATTGCACTAACTTTAGTGTACAGTTTACCGGATTATATCTGTTTCTTTTTGTGCAGGTACAACAGCATACCCTCCAGGTAAAAATATTGCTGCCTTATGTTCCACTTTTAATTTAACATAATTACTATAACACTATACAGAGCTAACCTTGACTTATACTAGCTCACACTTCTAAATGTGGATAGCAAATAGCGCCCTTTCTTAAGGCACTGTATATGTAATAGGAAGAAATAGGATAAAGAAAAAAAAAGAGGAAAGAGTGGGCAGAAGGTTAGTTGTGGGTCTGCTAATGTTAATGCTAAGGTAATATAACTGTCACTCATTGACTCTAGCAATCAGTGGCTGGACTGACAGAAGCCGAAGTGGTGTGACTGTGTAAAGCCAGGACATGACCTGAAGAGTTTCTTTCTTTTTTCCTTTAGCAAATCTGTTTGGGGGGAGCGGCATGTGTATGACTATATTTATGACTATACACTATACTATAGGGTCAATTCATGGTCAGTGTGCAAAAACGATTCCACATGTGCCTAGGCGCATGATTCATGGCTGTGTGTGCATGCCAGGGTGCATGTGTTAATTGCACCAAGTGGCAAGCGCATGGGAGAAGCACAAATTGCCTCTTTTTGCGCAATTTGTACCTTCCGCAAGGTAAATCAGCTGTTTTGAAGCGCAAATGGCCCTGCCCCATGTGCATTTGGCTGGCTAAGCACTTAACAGCTCCCGACGGTTCCTCATGTCTTGCCTTTCCTTTACTGTTCTTTCGTAGAAATTCGAATCGCCATTTCGGAGAGTATTCTCTGGAGTACCATGTGCTCTAATATTTTGGGGGTGTTTTTTAGGGGGGTATATTTTGATTCCAGACAATCCTTAACATTTTTTGGCCCAATATTTTGTTCCAGATGTTCTCTTTAACCCTCCCTCCCCTGTTTGGTTTGCATAATAATGCATAATAATTTAACTATAATATTTTCATTGGATTTGTTTTTGCTAAAATTTGGGGCCCTATATCCACATATTTGTTGTTTGGATTTTTGATAACTTTTTATCATTTTTTTCTAACAAAAAAATCCCTTAAAAAAAAAAAAATCAAAAAACTTGTGGCTGACATTTTCATTGTTGAAAAACATTACGGACCCCACAGGCTTGTGTTATTGGAATGAAATTAGGCTGTTACTCATTGGAATCATCAGTTCCCCTACCTTCAGAGGAAATTCACTTTTCAAATTGCCACATTTGTGCACACTTTCCTGCTCTCTAAAGATACCATAAATCAGGCATGTTGTGCCAAAATGGTGCTAGTGGAAAATTTCTGGTGCAAATTGGCCCTTCAAAAAATGACCGTTATGTCTCTTCAATTATATATATTGTTTAACTTTACATGTTCTCTTTTCACATTGTAGTACATCCTAACACTACCAATCCTTGGTTCACAACAGGTTGGTGACTTGTTAATGTTAGTCTGAAAACAAAAGGGAAAAATACAGTAGATCCTACAGTAAATGTTTTATCATTTCAGCACCAAACTACACATGTGGGGGAGTTTTATCTAACACATCAGGAATATTCTCTAGTCCACTATTTCCAGGCCTTTACCCAGATAATGCATTCTGCACTTGGGAAATTCGAGTGTTGCCTGGAAATACTGTAGATCTCTCTTTTGTTTACCTGGAGTAAGTATCCAGTTTATTCATTTTATTTTTTAGATATTGTTATAAATAATAGAAGCAGTAAAGTAGCCTAAACAGGGCATCCATGTGTTAATAACCTAATCTAAGACCAGTGGCGCTGTACAAGGTAGAAATTACACTACGGAGATAAACAGCAATCAGATGGAAATATGTACACTGGTCAGTTGTGTTAAGCAATGCTGGTTTTACAGTATGTTTTTGGCATAAGTGTGTTTGTGTGTGTATATATATATATATATATATATATATATATATATAGTGAGCGGTTGGGCGATCAGCAGTGACACGGACAACAGTTTTTAAACAGCAAAAACGGCTTTATTTAGCAAATTATCGCTCAGTCCATAGATTGCAGCCTAAACACAGTAAATCAAAAGTGGTTACTTCACCAAACAAATGTAAGTCCAGGGCTGGGTACTCCAGCAAGCTGTCACTTCCAGGTAAGTTCAAATCCACTTTGCAGGGCATATCAGCCCTCCGCTGCTCATCCCCACAAGTCCACAGTTAGGGGGCGCAAAAGCCAAGTCCTTCGGCTTACATACAGTCTTTTCCTTCACCAATGTGCACCTCAGCCTGGACTCACTTCTACAGGCTGGTCAATAGACAATAGACAGGCCGTGTGTTTCCTTCTTATTTAGGCTTCCCCTGTAATCAGCCTGAACACCTGTGCATCTCAGTGAGCTTTTTAACCTGCATCTCAGTGAGCTTTTTAACTTTAACACAAAATTTGATAATTTGTTTCATTATTGCTGTTATATATATATATATATATATATATATATATATATATATATATCTTGTTGCAAAAATGACCTGTAGTAATGCACAAGGTGTTTTATTTTGTGTATTTTTTTTTCAACTTTTTTGTGTGTTAAAGTTAAAAGGTCCACTGACATGTGCAATTCGTATCCAAAAGCACAACTTGGGGGTTTATTCATGAAGCTGTAGCACCAGGTAGTGCTTCGTAGTGTCAGGCAGCATCTCCTGAACGCTGGGCGCTGTACGCAATACCACATGTATGAAAGCGATTCCGTAGAGTGGCTGGAAGAGCACCATGTAGCGTACGATTCATCATTACAGATGGCTCAGCGTAGAGCGCCGGCGCTCTAGCTTCCAGAGTGACAGTTAAGACCTGTCGCTACCGTTCGCTCTCCCATACATTTCAATGAAAGCGGCCGGTAATGACGGGCCCCGCCACGAGAACGCCGGCTCCCCACCACAATCACACATTTATCAAGCCAATCCTGCTTAGCGACTGAGATAGCGCCATATAGCGACTCATTCATCATTATTCCAGCCTCAGCCCACAGCGCCAGCGTCCGACCTTGAACAGCGACAGGTATGACCTCTCGCTACCTGGCGCGCTCCAATGCATTTCAATGGAACAATCTTTAAATATTCATAATTAATTGTTATTAATGTTTTTTTTTTTTTTTTTAAATGTGAAAAATTCTGTGACCACTTCTGCCATTTTAGATAATTTTTTAAGGGAAAAAAAAAATTGTACAGAATTGATATTACAGGTCTGATATTAATGTATTCATATTACTAAATTATTTAAACTTTTTTTTTTTTTTTTTGGTTTCCAAAAATATGGTGGTTTGGGGGTTAAAAAACGACTTTTAACACATCACTTCCAGCGCTCTGGGGTTTAAACATGCATTTCACAGCGCTTGAATTTTTTGAGCGTGATTTTTTGATGAATATGGTGGAAGCCGGTCGCTCTGACCAGTCTCTATCATCCGCACCCATACATCGCGGAACCTGTCAAATAGCGACTCGTAACCCCGTATTGAACATTTAGCCACACTGACTGAGTCGGCCAAGCAGAGCGACTACTAGCGGGCGCTGTGTAAATACCGCTACAGTCGCTCAACTGTTGCTACATGTCGCTATTAATAAATCAGCCTCTAAGTGAATTTCAGCACAGTTTGGGTGAGGTGAACTGCATGTTGGGGGCTACTCCCAGCCCAGTCAACTCCAAAACAGTGCAGACCACCGGTAAATTTCCCTCTGATGGTCAATCCACACCTAGCCAATCTTTGGTTATACCCGGGAAAAACAAGCTTACTAGAAATAAATCAACCTCAGATACTTTTAGATTATTTACATTATTTACGGCTTTACTGAGGGCAGATCATGTCAGACCAATCTTATTGATTTCTTTGACAATGTCACTAAATTGTTAGATGAAGGTGGTGCTGTGGATATCGCCTATCTGGATTTTAGCAAAGCCTTTGACACTGTACCACATAAGTTATTGAAGGTAGGACTCAATCCCTGGATAGTTCAGTGGATTTCCAGTTGGCTGAGGGATCGGTATCAGAGTGCAATCTGAACAAAGGCGAGTTACAAGTGGTGTGCCGCAGGGCTCTGTCCTGGGCCCCATTCTTTTTATATATTTGTAAGTGACATAAGAGAAGGCTTGGTAGGAAAAGTTTGTCTGTTTGCTGATGATACAAAGGTTAGTAATAGGATGGATATTCCGGGAGGTGTCTGCAACATGGAAAATGATTTAGCTTTACTGGATAGATGGTGAAAACTGTGGAAACTAGAGTTTAATGTCTCTAAATGTAAAATCATGCACTTGGGTAGAAGGAATCCCTGCTCTGAGTACCGTATGGGCAGTACTGTGTTAGCCAGGACCTCGGAGGAGAGAGATTTAGGGGTACTGATTACTGATAGCTGCAAGATGAGTGGACAGTGTAGCCAGGCAGTGGGAAAAGCAAGCAGGATGCTTGGCTGCATAGCTCGAGGCATCACCGGTAGGAAGAGGGAGGTTGTGATGCCGCTGTATAGAGCCCTGGTGAGGCCACAGCTAGAATACTGTGTGCAGTTCTGGAGACCTTACCTGCAAAAAGACATTATTCAAATAGAACGTGTCCAAAGGCGGGCAACGAAAATGGTGGCTAGACTTAAACTTAAAACTTATCAGGAGAGACTTAAAGAACTTAATTTGTACAGTCTGGAGGAAAGAAGGGAGAGGGGGACATGACTGAGACCTTTAAATATGTGAAAGGATTGAATAAGGTTCAGGAGGGAAGTGTTTTTAAGAAGAAGCTTAATGATAGAACAAGGGGGCCCAACCTGAAGCTAGTCGGGGGGAAGATCAGGAGCAATGTTAGAAAATATTATTTTACAGAAAGAGTAGTAGATGCTTGGAACAAACTTCCAGCAGAGGTAGTTGAAAAATCAACTGTCACTGAATTTAAACATGCCTGGGATAAGCACACATCTATCCTAAAATAAAGAGTACATACAGTATACACATAAGGGCAGACTAGATGGACCGTATGGTCTCCTTCTGCCGTCAACCTTCTATGTTTCTTCTATGTTTCTATGTTACATTATCTACCACCCTGCTACCTATTAAGAACCTATACAGTATCCTGCAATTGACCTAACCCCCTCCAACTCTCCCTTTAAACTCAGTAACACCATATATTTTTTGTTTACATACTTGTTTAGTTGTTTTGGCTATTATCCCTTCTAGTGGCCACTTTTGTATTAAAATAGCTCATTAAAATCCCACAGTAAGCAATGTTCCTCCCTGTTAATCCAGCTCACATGTACTACTTGACTCCAGTTTCCTACATGTTTTCTGTTGTGTCATGCTCTCCCAGTGGAGAACTAGCTGGGGCAAGTCCTTTGGCTTTTAATTATTCTGATAAATCCGTATATTGCTTTAGAAAAAATGTTGGATTGACAACAACTGGTGTTTTTGTACATTGTATGTTGAACAATATGTATGACTCTTGTTCTCACAGCCTGGAAGAATCCATCTCTTGTACCTACGATTACGTGATGGTATATGATGGGCTTCCATTGAATTCAACACTACTAGGAAAAATCTGCAGTCCTGTGAACTCATCATTCACATCTTCCTCTAATGTAATGGGTGTTGTCTTCAGAACTGATGGGAGTGTACGGAGAACTGGATTCCAGGCTGTATATTCGGCATCTGTAAGAAGTTCTAGCCAGCCAGGTACAGCTGTTAACTGCATTTGACGCCACATGTGAATTTCCTACTATCATAACATGTGACTTAAAATGGCAGTAGTAGAGTAATAGGGTTTCTCCAGGCTAAGTTAAAATTTAGAGTACTCTAATTAAATTTCTTTTTGTGAACCTTAAAACAATTGAAAAGGACGTTCGCCCTTTTAACTTGCTATGACCTTCAGGGCCACTGCATTCTGTCCCTAGCATTTTGAATAGGGTCAACTAGCAGTTAAACCGAGGCAGAAACTCACTTCCCACTACTCCCCACATGATAGCTGACGGTCATATGAGTTCAGCAGGCACCACACATTGTGCATGTGCATGTTAATCCTGTTGATCTCCACTGTTACTGTATGCCACAGAAACATGGAGGGGTGAACTTTCTACTAATCATATTCTGGAAATTTCTAGCGGTAGTAGGATGGTTGTCCACTTTTGAACAGCCAATTGCTTGCACTGAAATCTGGAAATATAGAGAAAGGACACTTCTCTGGTAGCACTCAATACGGTTTGTGCTGCGCCTTCCATAGTAGATGTTTGCTCTGCATTGCCTGTTCTCTTTTAGGGGCTCTTGAACAATCCCAAATCGTGATGTCCGGAGGGTGGGGCTAAAACAGGCCTTTTCCATTTTTAATTAGAGGTCTGCTTTAACCTGGTCTTTTGAGTATTTCTTTAGAAATCTAACTTCATACTCATTCAGAGTGAAGGTTTATTATTCTGTTATCTTTCCTGCATGTACTGTATCTCAGATTTAATCCAGCCTTTATCTGTCTTGTGATTTCTGTCTTTGCAGTTAACTGTGGTGGAATTCTGATGAATCCCTGGGGAGTAATTGAAAGTCCATCTTACCCCTATTCACACAGCACCGCTGAATGTGTCTGGCATATTGTTAGTATGAACAGTATCATACACATTTATTTCAATGATGTCAGGTAGGTTAAAAAAGATGAAGAATTAAACCATTTTCAAATTCTCACATTATTAGGAATTTTTATTGTCTGAAGAAGTATGCTATGACGAGACCTAGGGGAAAGGGATTTTGGTAAGCAGAGGTGTAACTAAGTGTGACTGGGCCCTGCTGCAAATAATAAAAAGGTCCTTTCCAAAATTCATAGTGGCCCCCCTCTACTCTGGCCAAGCGGAGCTCTGCAAGGAGTAAGTATCTGCTGTAGGCGTCACTGGCAGTAAAAGTGATTCTCCCTGCTTAAGGGCTGCTTTAAGTTTAACAGTGCACCTAATACCTTAAGTGGACCTAGGGAGTGCCAAGATGAGCTATGTGGACTGGTAGCCTTTAGGGCTGGGGGCCGGCCACCTCAACCTCTGCTCCCTGGTGTACGATCCCCCAAAGCTGGTGCTTGGGCTTGTTTGCTTGGATAGAGGTTTATTCCTTAAAAATGTAAAAAATAAGAGGTGTTGTTTTTATTTTTAAGGCTTAACCCTTTAAGTGCCAGCCTACCTGGAGTTTTTGTCACACTCTGTTGCCAGACCATTTTACACTATTTTGCGCTCCCCATGTTCAAATGTGATTTTTGAAGGGATTTCCAGGGATTTCCCAGGAAAATGATATATTGTTTTTTTCAGCAGAGTCTGGGCTTTAACATGAAATGTCTTGTTTGTCATTTGTTAGGTGTATTCTTAATATTTTTGGGTGAAATATGTGCAAAAAAAAAAAAAATTTTACATATTGTAGTTTTTTTTGTAATAAAAAATGTAAGTTTGTCAATGAAATCTTATTGCGTGTGAAATCCCAATTTCTCCCGGTTACAGCCGTACCACATATGTATATGTAGACACCCTTTCCTGCCCAGGAGACTCCCCCAAACTGAAACAGCGCTTTAGGGGATTTTCAGAAAAAATACAACTATGCTATGCAATATGCGCACCTTGCAGTTTTTCCAGAAAAACAACCCTTTACATTTGAAATACCCCCAACAAACTATATATTCTCTGGAAGTACACACCTCAAGCTTTCTAGGCGTACCAGGCTTGTTGATGTGGCCATAGTTTTCTGGAAGTAATCCCTCAATGGATTCTTTGGTTGCAAAGAGTTTCCCTAAAAAAAGGATAAAAAAGCAGAATCAAAGCCACATTTTCCTAAAAAAACTATATACAAACAAGAAAAAACAAGTATGATCTGAAAACGCAACATCCCCCGAACAGAACAATACCCAACATGCATAGCCACTGTCAAGGGAAGAGTTGCCAAACACCCCAAAGTAAAGCATGTGCGTAACGGTAATTTTACTTGAAAATTTCAGCTCTGCAGACAAAGTGCGCACCTTGCGATTTTTCAACCAAAACAACCCTTTACATTTAGAATATCCCCCATAAACCATATATTCCCTGAAAGTACACATGTTAAGCTTTCTAAGGGTACCCAGCTTGTTCTAGTGGGCTCATCTTTCTGGAATTATTACCTCAAAGAATTCTTTGGTTGCGCAGGGTTTCCCTAAAAAATTTATAAAAAAGCTGAATAAAAAACACCTTTTCCTAAAATATAAATATGCAAACCAGAAAAAACAAGCTAAGTCTGAAAGCGCAAGGTCCCCCGAACAGAACAATACCCAACATGCATAGCTACTTTTAACACTTTCAATTTCCAGCCTACTTGAGATTTTGTCACCCTCTGTTGACAGGCCATTTTTCCCCATTTTGCGTCATGTTTTGCGCCATTTTTGCTGGAACTTTCAGGAAAATTATATATATATTTTTTTGCAGCAGAGTTTAGGCTTTAACATGAAATGTCTTGTTTGTAAATTTTTTTTTTTTTTTACAATATTATTAAGTAAAAAAAATAAATAAATAAATAAAAATTTTTTTTAGAAAATTGACTCCTTTATTTTAAATAAAAAATGTATTTTATTAAGGAAAATCATATTGCACGTGAAAGCCCCATTTCTACCGATTAGAACGGTACCACATATTTATCGGTAGCCCCCTGTTCCTGCCCAGGAGACCCCTCTAACTGAAACAAGTATTTTATAACATTCACAAAAAAAATACAAATACCATCCACACTACAAAGGGTTAAATCGAGAAAAAAAATGACATAGGGTCCCCCCTCCCATGGGAGGGAGACCCCATTTTTTTTTTTATTTTTAAGGGTTAAAAACCCTTAAAAATCAAAAAAAAAATTGACGTGGGGTCCCCCTTACCCAAAGTAACCAGCCCGGGACCAGCTATGGGGGCTTGTAGGCACAGAGTGGGGGGGCCAGCTTTTGTGCCCCCCCCCCACCCTGCAGCCTACGAGCCCACATAGCCTATGTGGGCCTGGGCTCTTCTGCCCCCCCCCCTGGCCTTTGGGGAGGCAGGTAATGGGGGTGCCAGGGGTTAATGGCAAGCCACCCGCTAGCGCAGGTGGCTTGCCATCCCCCCAGCCTTGTGAACTGGTATAGGGGTCATGGACCCCTTACCAGTTCACAAGGGGTTAAAAGTAAATAATCACACAGACACAAGCAGAGAAAAAAAATATTTTATTAATTTTTATTTTTTTTTTACACTGTACTCACCTCCCATCCATCCTGGAGCACTCTGTCCCTCGGCGATCACTGGCTTCTGCTCACTTGCTAGAAGCCTTTTATAGCTGCTGGATGACAGAACACAAAGGGTTAATAAAAAAAAAAAATGACATAGGGTCCCCCCAGGGGGGGGGGACCCCATTTTTTTTTTGATTTTTAAGGGTTAAAAACCCTTAAAAATAAAAAAAAAAATGACGTGGGGTCCCCCTTACCCACAGTAACCAGCCCGGGACCAGCTATGGGGGCTTGTAGGCACAGAGTGGGGGGGCCAGCTTTTGTGGCCCCCCCACCCTGCAGCCTACGAGCCCACATAGCTTATGTGGGCCCGGGCTCTTCTGCCCCCCCCTGGCCTTTGGGGAGGCAGGTAATGGGGGTGCCAGGGGTTAATGGCAAGCCACCCGCTTGCACAGGTGACTTGCCAGACCCCTGAGCCCTGTGAACTGGTATAAGGGGTCACATGGACCCCTTACCAGTTCACAAAGGGTTAACAGTATAAAAAATAAACACACACACAGGTTTTTGTAATAGTTTATTAAAAAAAAAAAAAAAATTTAACTTTACTCACCTCCGATGTTCAGATGCAGTGTCCCGCGGCGATCTGATGCAGGTGACAGCTGGGCAGAGAAGGGGGGAGGCAGGCGATCGGAGGATCGCCTACCTCCCTCCTTCTCCGCCCAGCCGTCACCGGCATCTGAGAAGAGAACTGCCGGGTGCCCCTTCGGGGGCGGGGCTAAAATCCAAGACGGCGGCCGCCATCGGAAGATGCGACGGAGGGAGGGCTGTTATGCCCCCCTCCAGAAGACAGAAGACCCGGGGGTGGGTAATCGGAGCCCCCCCCCATGAAGAGGAGAGGCGGCGGGAGTCGGCGGGAGCGGAGGTGAGTAACTGTCATTTTTTTTTTTTTTTTTTTTCACAGGCAATCCCGGCGGCTGCTGAAAGGGGGGGGGGGCACCCTATTCCGGGCCCTCCCCTGCAGCCGGAGAAGCCCCGATCGGCGATCGGAGCCCCGCTGGCTGAAGAGGAGACCCGGCCGGACCAAACAAGGGGTCAGGTAAGTGACTTTTTTGAAAACTTTTTTTTGTGGGATTGGGGAATGCCAGGCACGTAAAATTTACGTGGCTGGCACTTAAGTGGCGGAGAGGCAACCACGTAAATTTTACGTGGCTGGCATTTAAAGGGTTAAGCCATTACAAATTCTAAAAAAATGGCACGGGGTTCTCCCTATCCAGGCAGAACCATCCCAAGCACCACCTATAGGGAATTGTAGACCAGGCTGTGGAGGCTGAGCTGCCAGCCCATGACCCTGAAGGCTACCAACCTGCATAGCCTATTGCTAGGTACTCACAAGTTTGTGAACTGGAGTGAACTGATTTACACATGTAAAACCTATGGTCTATTCTGAAATCTTACAGTTGCATGCTAAAATCTGACATGTGAACAGCAATTATTAAATGACAAGTATCATTTGCCTGCTGTTCTCCTAGCTAATACATTTGATACATTTTCTGCTGCTGAGTAAACAAATGAGCAGCCGTTATTTTGTGATAAGTTGTACCAATTCTGCCCATCGCCAGAATAGCAGGCCAATAATTTTTGTCCTTTAATAATAAGTGCAACACACTAGGAATGTTCCATATTCAGACAGGGTAAGCAGAAAGCTGGTAGTGAGTCTAAGCATGGGTGAGATTCAACAGGGGAGAATTAACAAAAATACGTAGAATAAGTAGCAAAATCTTTTCATATCGCTTTTACACATTTTAATAATTAGGCAGGTTGTGTTCATTAGATTGGATGCAAACATGTAACGTCAAAATATAAATGTGTGCAACTTGTGCCTTTCCACTTGATGACTTTAGGTATAGGAAACATCTAGGATCTCACCCCAAATGCTAGAGGGCCATTTTACCAACCAGCAATAGGACAGTTGTTTTTCTTAAATGGGAGTATGACATTGTTTTTGACAGATTTCTAGACACTTTCATTGTTTTTGAATGTTGCTGGTTGTATATTTTTCTATGGGGCTCTGGGGTCTGTAGTTACACTGTTCTGAATCTACTGTATTATCATCATCATCGTGATTATTTCTACTATAGTTACTACTTGTAATATATTTATATGAATAATTATATATTAATAATGTAAATATATGACCAATATAATAATAATAATAATAATAATAAATATATATATATATATATATATATATATATATATATATATTAACTTTTGCACAAAAAAGATTATGCTTATGTTCTGTATTACTAGGCTGGAAAGTTCTCCTTATTGCTCATCTGAATCAGTGTCTGTTTATGATGGGACCCCAGATAATTCAGCATTATTAGGAAAGTTTTGCGGGACAGGAACTCGTACCTTCAGATCTTCATCTAACAGTTTAAGCATTGTCTATTCAAGCAGAGGGAGCAACAGCAACGTTCATGGATTTCAAGCCAACTATGTGACTGAAGCACAAAATAATCAGAGTGGTAACTATAATCACATTTTCAAGTAACTGAAACATTTATGCTTTAGTAGAGATGAGCAAATTGATTCAGAAAGTTCTGAATTTGGTCTGAAATTTTTTACATTTGGGCCACGTCTGAATCTGAAACTTTGGGAATTTGTTTTGAACAAATCACTGTGGCATTCCCCCATCCCATTCCCATAAGCAGTGTGGCATTAACCCCTCCTCTTATTTCCAAAATCAGTGTGGCATTAGACTCCTCCCATTCCCTATAGGTAGTGTGGCCTACCTCCCTCTCATTCTCTAGGTAAAAAAAAAAACAAGCAAAAAAAAAACAAAGTATACTCACATGTCCTGGTGCTCCCGTATTGCTTGTAGGGCTGCCACAGCCTCTGGGAGTCCAGAAGATTGAGGAACAGCGGGGGGCGCAGTAACTGAAGCCCGTCTGTTGTCCCCACTTCTCCCCACAGCTGCCTCCACACTGTTGCTGCTTCTCCTGGGGGCGCAGGCACGTGCTAACTCCCGGCTCCGTGTAGCAGGTGGGAGTGGCATGCGAAGAATGTCTAGTCCACCCACTGCATGGAGCTGGGTGTTTGCGTGTGCCCACACCCCCAGGAGAAGCAGCTGCAGGGAGGCGGCTGCAGGGACAGTGGGCAGGCTTCAGTTGCGCTATCTCCAACGCTCCTCAATATTCTGGCCTCCTGAAGGCTGTGGTCATAGCTGTACAGCAAGGCAGGAGTGCCAGGACATGTCAGTTTACCTTTTTTTTTGTTTTGTTACATTAACCTGGGAAGGCAGCCACTCGGGAATAAATGTGCATCTTATGGAGCGAAAAATATGGTAATTAGAAAAAAGGGTACACCTTGCCTGCACGTGTAGGACACTTTCTTTAAAATATTGAGGAAAAAAAATGTTTTATTCCATCTTATTTTGTGTTTTTCCACAAGTCTCTCAAAATATTTTGGATTAATTGATTTAGTGCAATTTGAAATATAATGGCTATATACCCCCTGTCACTTATCAATAATCCAAGGCACATTTGTATCTATTTACCAATAATATATTCTATATTTAAACTAGACCAAAAGTCAAAATAATTCTGTGGTCCAAACAACATTTTTTTTTAGAGGGGATGCCCGGCAGTCAGAACTGCTTCCTAAATCTCCCGCATGAACAGCACACTCATCTCTCTGGGATCCACAGGTGGTTTGGTGTAAATAGAGATACATAGCAAAGTATTAATCTTGGACCTTTGATTAGAACATAAAATGCATTTTTGCAGTATTAATAGCTAAGACAATTCAATATTTGTCACTACTTTCTATCTGTTCTAGTGATACTGTTATGCAAACCAAGCTTCATGGAAGTTCAGATTTCAGTGCTGTATTTACAATCTTTAGGATATTCTAGAAATGAAATATTTTTAAATGATGCACAATGTCATCCAAATTATTATGGAGATTGGATAAGTTTTTTCATTCCGCATAATCAGTGTGGTACAGTTATACAGGTAAGCATTGTTTGTAGGGGACACATATTGTTAGAATACATACATTAGTCTCAATACATTAGGTCTAGTATGTTATATTACACCTTTTAATATTGAAAGCTGATACCTGTGGTAGAAAGCATACTAATGTCCTATAATAAAAGCGAATACTGTTTTGTACCTGGTGGAAAAAGGCCGGTGACAATGCCCTGTGTCTACCACTCTTTGAAAATCACCCAATCCCTCACTCCTTAAGTGTATAACCGTGTATTTACCATGCTGCCCCATTGTCTGATGGCAAAGCACAACAGGGCAGCCCGATCATTTATGACTAGACTTTAAAGTGAATTCATCACCAGAAATGCACAGGATGCCAGAAGGAGGTTCACTGAAACCTCCATGCAGCAGCCTGTAGAATCAAGAGGCCATGCATTAGGTGGGTTATACTGTATATGTGGTATCTTTTCAGAGATTCGGATTTATTGAAGGAGATACTAGATTGCCTAAACTAGACTGTACACTAAAAATCCCCAAACTTTTGGCAATTAATACTAAATGCTGTGCAGCTAAGTAGAAATTATTTTGTAACTTTACAAAATTATGTTTGTATGATATATTTTTAATTGTTTTTCTTTCTTTTCTTTTACAGGGAGAGAGAGATACAATCAGCTACTCAAACACAGTTCAGGGCTACCATGCAAGTCAAACTGTTCAGCACAGTAAGAAACTCAACTTGAATCTTCGTTGCCAGATGTTCCAAAACACCATGGTGGATATTGTATACCATGCAGATGATGTTATAAATCAAACAGTGACACAGCAAGGCCTTTACTATGCTTCCCTGAGATTCTACTCATCTCCAAGTTTTATCTATCCAGTATACCAATATCCCTATTATGTTGAGCTGAACCAAAACTTGTATCTTCAAGCTATGCTACAGTCATCTGATACCAATCTTATCTTGTTTGTGGACACATGTGTGGCCTCTCCCGATCCCAATGATTTTGTGACGCAAACCTATGATCTAATACGTAATGGGTAATAGAATTTTACTAACTGTTCTATTGTGTAACATGTTTAAAATTTGTCAGATCTGCTGCAGTGATAGCTGTGGGGGACAGAAATAGAGAGACTGTCCTTGGTGGGGAGGGGCAGGAGACATAGAGAAAGAGACAGAAGGACTTTGCTGGAAGAGGGTCAGGAAAAACTGAAGAAGAGAGACAGAGAAGCACAAAAAGGGAGACGTGGGAGTGTCTTGGGGTGGGAGAGTGTCCAGAAAAAACCAGGACAGAGGGGGACCAGGGGCGAGAGAGACAGACTTGTCGGGGGGGACAAGTAGACAGGTAGAAAACTTGTCTTTGTGTCTTGGGTAAGCAGAGGGCATTAGGGAGAGAGCCTATCCAGGGGAACCAGGAAGAGAGAGACTGTTTGGGGGGTGGGGTTAGGGGGGCAAAAGAGTGAGACCGTGCTGATGGTAACCAGGAGAGAAAGAGAGAAACTTGTCTGAGTGTGGGGGACCAAGAAAAAGACACAGAGAGTCTATCTGTAGGGGGGCAGGAGCCCCAAATCTAATATATTTTGTTACTTTTTGATACTTTAAATTTAGTAATGACATATTTTAAGTTAATATTATATTATACCCAGAGCTTTCTATAATGTATATTTTATTAAAAGGCAGATTGCTGGGGGAGAGCAAATGGCAGTGTGTTTGGGAGGCGAAAGCCTGATTGCCTGGGAGGGTGAAAAGCTAATTTGTGGGGTGGAGGTGGCGATCACTGTGAGGGTAAGAATAATTGCTTGACTAATTGCTTGGGGGGCAGCAGGAGGGCCACTTTTAGGGTGGTACAGGTAAAAGTCCCTATTTGGGCTTGGCCATTTCAATATCCAAGTGGGTATGAGTCAGCAGGCTGAATTGATGGTGGAACATTGCCCAGGTTTGATGGAATATTGCCTAGGTTCCTAAGCACTCTGCTCAGCCTTAGAGCGAACATTGCCCTCCATCTGAAGTTTAAAGCATCCTTTCGGCCATAACTATGGGATCAATTCCTGGTCAATGCACCAGAGAGTTTGCGCATGTTATTTGGAGTCGGACTTCCACCTGATTCACTGTCATCAAAATGGGACACACTTTAGTTTTATCATCAATTTGCGCACTAGCATTTGCCATTGTGCCTGAAATTTTCCGCTAGCGTCCTTTTTGCACACCAAACTGTCCCTGGTTCCCTGATTTATGTTATCTTTAGAGGGCAGCAAAGCGTGCGCAAATGTGGCAATTTGAGAAGTGAATTTCCTTCAGCAAATAGGTGTCGGAAACTGCCAATACCAATGAGTAACAAACTTATTTTTAATTCTGAAAACACATCCCAGCAGCATGAAGAATGAAAGTGTTCATTTTTAGGGATTAAACCCTTTTTTCAGTTTGGGTTCCTACAAAAAAATGATAAAAAGTTTTCAAAAAACACAAAAATTAAGGTCAAAATGACAAAAATGCGGGTATTGTGCCCCAAAGTTTACCAAAAACAATAAAAAAATTATAGTTCATTTTATAGTTATAGTTGAAGTATTAAGCATTAATATGCAAAACAAATGGGGAGGGTTAAAAAATATTCTGGGACAAAACAATGGGCAAAAAAACAGATTACCCCCCCCCAAAAAACCCCCCCCAAAAATCCAAAAAATGGAGAACACAGGTTCTCCAGAGAATACACTCGAAATGGCAGAGCTTTGCAGAAAACACCAAAGCTGGAGAGATCAAAATCACAGTAAAGGAAAGGAGAGAAACATGAGGGACCATCGGGAGCAGTTAGGCGCTTAGCCAGCCAAATGCACATGGGGTAGGGCCATTTGCGCTTCAAAACAGCAGATTTACCTTGCGGAAGGCATAAATTGTTCTTCTCCGTGCACTAGCCATTTGATGCACTTTGCAAATGCACCCGGGGTGAGCACACTGACCATGAATCGACCATAAGATCTGATATTACCTAAAGTGCAAAAAAATGTATAACTTACCTTAGCACCAACTTATTTAGTTGCCCACTCCCTTCTTCAGTCAGTAGCCAACTGTAATTTGCAAGCTCTGATGTCCTATACAGCTGCAGAAGAACTTCTCAGCCGACCAAGCTACAACACAAAGGAGAAGTAGCCTGGACATTATGGGTTTCCATTATTATTTCATATTATAATGTTTACTAAATTAGCATTACACACATAGCTTACATGGGATATGATTAATACATTGTGTTACAACTGTGCCTTCTTATATTTTCAGATGCATTAAAGAATCTACATACGTAACCTACGAATCAAATAACTCATACCAGGTTCGATTTGGATTCCGCGCTTTTACTTTTGTCAGAAGTTTTTCCAGAGTTTATATACAATGTAAATTAACAGTATGCCAAAGATATAACTACAATTCACGCTGCTACCAAGGATGTATAAGTAGACAAAAGAGGGACGCAGCATCTTCTCATGAGAAAGTGAGCGTCTCAGTCGGACCTATTGAACTAATAGATAACTAGATAAAAATGTAACTGATAACAGCTATATAAAAAATGTAAAATTTATTGATTTACATGTATTGATTTTTAATTCTCGTTAATATATAAGTATAAATGAATTTTTTTGTGCAATATATCTTTATTGAGTTTGATATAGACATTTATATATATAAAGACAGCAAGAATAACACAGAGCCACAGAGTCTCAAGTATACAATGAGGATGACCAGTGCAATCATCGAAATATCAAAACTGTTGAAAGCTTTACAATATTAATAATAATAGTAGTTAGTTACCAATCAAAATCTTCAACACACTAACATTATAATGATATGACAGTGATGACAGCAATGGTCATAATGGCAATATCCATTCCATCCCGGGCCTGTAAGGTTGCCCCCGTTTATTGGTCTCCCCTTTTTACTAAGATGGGTACCCCCACTGCCATTATCAAGAAATATAGAGGAAGGCGACCCAACCCCCAGCCAGGGCCTCGAGAGTATCCGCCCGACGCTAAGGGGGCTCAGACCTCCGGGACAATCATCTACCCCTCCGTCTATGACCTCACAGGCCTTCCTGCTGTCAGCTCTGTCCGCCCCCAGGACCAAACCCAGGGGAGGCAGAGAAGAAAAAGAGAAAATATAGCGATAAATAAAGAGAGAGACGCAGGAAATATGAAAGAGAAGAAGATAGAAAAAGAAAGAAAGATAGAACGTCCACATCATCCACTCCTCTCCAGCAAATTCCGAATCTCCGGGAAACTCTTAGAGACTTCCCATATTGTCCATGTCATGTAGTGCTTCTTGCCCCCCCCCTCGACTCTGTCAAGTGCTAATACCTCCATCCTTTTGATATTTTCCAACTCCCCGCACCATTCCATCAGGGAGAGTACAGTATTGGAGCGCTTTTATCGGGGTATTACTGACCTCGTTGCCATAAGCATATGCCTCAGTAGACCCCTCCCCCCTGCCGCCACTGAACATGGAGTCATCGATAGAAGGGCCACCTGAGGGGAGTTGGGGACACTCTCAAGCGTTGTATACTCAAATACCTTTAACACCCCCTCCCAAAAGGTTTTAATAGCAGGGCATTCCCACCAGACGTGGGTCAGGGTACCATGGGCTCTGTTACATCTCCAGCAGTTGCCTGCCTCCGATCCCCCGAATCTCATTAAGTCCGCCGGGCTCCTGTACCACCTGGTCAAGATTTTGTAATTCCTTTCCTGAGCTCTGCAAGCCATCGAGAATTTGTGCGTCAGAGCAAAAGACTTTTCCCACTTCTCTTTCTCAAACGTCTGTCCCAATTCTTCCTCCCATCTCCTGCAAAATTGTGGGAGCCCTTCCTCCGTATCCCCAGTCAGATAAATCCTATATAAGGTTGAAATAGCTCGCAAAGGGGGGGTCTGGGCTTTGAGAATCATTTCCAACGTCGTTAAGGGCTGGGACAAGGTAGTTCCGGGAGCGAAGGATCCAATAACGGTGCTCAACTGGGCATATAAAAACCAGGACAGTTTCCTCCCCTCTCCCTGCTCTCTCAAATCAGATAGTGATGATCCAGAGGAAACCTCACCCAGTCTCGTGTCCTGGGTCGCATCCCATATGAGAAATGTCTTGGCACCCAGCCCCGGGGTGAATGCAGGGTTATCAAAGAGCGGGGTGAGAGGACCAGGTCTATGCAATATGCCCCTCTGCTTCAGGGATCTATCCGAGAGGGTCAACAGAGGATTTACTAGGTATGGAAGTTCCCGCCTTTTTGGACGGGACTCGGGATCCACCCAAGGCAAGGCAGTCAGACTGATTGGAGAAATGTTGTTTTCCAGTGCAACCCATTGTTTGCTCCCCCTGTGGTGAAACCAGTCAACAAGCCTCACTAGGACCGCAGCCGCGTGGTACGATTTCATGTCAGGTACCCCCAGCCCCCCCGTGTTATTAGGTCTACATAGCGTCCCCCTACTCACCCTGGGCTTCTTACCATCCCATACAAAATTGAAAAAAAGCAGCCTGTAGCTGCTTAAAGAACCCCCATTTCGGTAGCAACGGCAGAGTCTGAAAAACATATAAGAAGGTAGTACGTCCATTTTTAAGATATTGGTTCTCCCTAGCCAGGAGTATTGTTTTTTAGCATACGTTTTCAGGCTTTCCATTGTGCTGTTGAGGAGTGGCACATAGTTCAATTTATAGAGTTTCCCCAGGTCTGTGGATATCTGCACCCTGAGATATTTTATTGATTCCTTTTGCCACTTAAACAGGAAATTTGTCTGAATTCATTCTTGGGCCCATTCGTCCAAGGAGATATTTAAGATCTCTGTTTTAGTCATATCAACTTTAAAGTTGCTTAGCTTACAAAATCTTTCAAACTCCCTAATGATAGAAGGCAGAGAGGTATGTGGGGAGGTTATGTATAAAAGGAGGTCGTCGGCAAAGAGGGAGAGCTTATATTCCCTCCCCCGACATGGCACCCCTTTGATGGAAGGATTGGCTCTCAAGGCATTCACCAGGTGCTCCATTACAAGAACATAGAGCAAGGGGGACAGAGGGCACCCCTGTCACGTGCCATTCCTAATATTAAAAGATCCAGAGAGAGTACCTTCAACTTTAACTTTAGCAGTGAGGTCATGGTAGAGAGTCATAATTCTATCCAACATAACTGCTCCCACTCCTACCTGGGACAGTGCGGCTCTCAGAAACCCCCAATGCACCCTATCAAATTCCTTCTCTGCATCCATCGTCAGAAGGCAGGACGGGACTTTGGGCGAAGTGCATCAGCGAGACCGTCTTGATAACATTGTCTCTGGCCTCCCTTCCCGAGACAAACCCAACTTGATCACTGTGTATCAGCGAGGGTAGCAGGGGTTGAATCCTGTTTGCCATAATTTTGGCAAACAGTTTGATATCCACACTGATCAATGAGATCGGCCTATAATTACCCGGAAAGGCACCGTCCTTCCCATGTTTCGGAATGACCGTAATGTGAGCCTCTAAGGTTTGTCTCGGGAAGGGGCAGCGACCCAACACAGAGTTGAATACCTTCGTCAAAAAAGAGTCCCATCGTTTTATAGAACCTAGGGGTAAACCCATCCGGCCCCGCAGGGGTCCCCTTTATGGCCCTCATCACATCCTCTTGCCTTACCGGATCCTCTAATTCCTCACTTTCTTCCAGGGGGATGACCGGCAGAGCTGTCTCTGCTATATAGTTGTCGCTATCCTCCCTTGCACTCCACATACCGAAGCGTTGTCAATGTTATATAGACCCGAATAATAGGATTGGGATTTGTCTGCTATTTGGGGGGGTCTTATGTACCTCCTTACCATCTGCCGTTTTCATACTGGGGATAAATGTACAGCCTTGCCTTGGGTGGAGTGACCAAGCCAACAGCCTACCACATTTATCTGAATGCTCGTATAAGCGTGCCCTACACTTGTCTCTGAATCTGAGGTAACAATGATCGTAGAGCCCCTTTAACTTCTGCCTGGCCTCTATCAACTCTCGTAGTCCCCCAGGGGATGAGAGGGTTCTTGTGTGTCCTCTCTAACTCCTGTGTGCGCCCCAGAGTTTCCACAATCTGTCGAGCCCTCTCTTTCTTGAGCCTCGCGCCATGTTTGATAACGACTCCCCACAGCATACACTTGAGCGCTTCCCACTTTATCGGCAATGAAGTACTATCACTACTATGGTCAAGGTGAAAATTGGTTACCACAGTCTTGATCTCGGCCATGCATAGAGTATCTTTCAATAGGTTATCATTTAGATGCCAAGTGTATTGCCTGGGGGTCGCGTCCAGTACTGGGAGGCTCAAGAATACAGGGGCATGATCTGACCAGAGCATCTGACCATTTGAGGACTCAAGGTCTATAGCAAGGGCGAGCTTAGGAGGAAATAATCCAGCCTGCTATACATATTATGAGTATGGGAGAAATATGTATAGTCCCTCTCCCCCCCATGGTGGATCCTCCAAACGTCTACCACCTGCAGGGACTGAAGAGCCTTGCGGAATCTATTAAGCTTAGTCTCCACTAATGTCTCCACTCTATGTCTCCACCTATGACTAGCGTTCCTTCTCCAAAGTCTTCCAGCAAACATATCATTCCCATTCCCGCCTCCACCTGTCCCTGGTTGGGCAGGTACAGATTGGCCAGGGTGTATCTTGCCCCACACAAGGTAAATTTGAGGAACAGGTATCTGCCCCCAGCATCCACCTTAACCTGCACGTTCTCTAAAGGAACGTTTTTGTGTATGGCGATAGACACTCCTTTGGATTTACTCTCGAGGTTAGGACTATGATACCATTTGTCGTAGTACCTATTTTTGATTTCGGGGATTTTCCCTTGACAGAAATGTGTCTCTTGTAGAAGGGCTATGTCCACTCTTTCTTTATGAAACCCATATACGATTTTTGCCCTTTTCTCTGGGATATTGAACCCCTTGGCGTTAAACATGCAGAGTTTAAGACTCATCAGTGCAGCTAAATTACAGGGGGAGGACACCTACCCGGCTGGATGATGTCGCAGAGTCTTGTTCACGTCACACTACCCAGGCCCCGGGGATCAGGACCAGGAACCCGCTCACCTGAGCGGACGAACAGAGAGAGAAAACAAGACAGAAAGAGAAAAGAAAAAAGACAGAAAAAGAAAGACAGAACTAATGAGACTAACAAACTAACAAAGCCCTCCTTAAAGAGGGGGGAAATTAAGAACTAAGAGGGCCGTAGCCCTCAACACCATGCAAATCCCTCCGGTTCACAGCCAATGGGATGGCGCGAAAACCTAGATGGGGAAGTAGCCTCGCTACTCGGGAGTATGCTCCCGCCGACTTTTCAGTATCACGAGTTAAAGCACCCAACCCACCCTCCTTCCACATATCCTTTTATCAAATCCCTTGTCACATCTTAAGTCCCTATTTCACGTCTCTATAGGATTAAACCCCGGGGAACGAACCATTACCCATCAACAACCATGAGTCTGCACGGGCAAGGCCCGGCTAACCCACCCCACCCACCACCAAACCAGTGAGCCGCCCCACCCGCCCGGCGAGAACGGAGAAACCCCAGGGCCAGGGAAGAGAGCGCACACCTGGGTCCTGTGCAGGGCCCCGCAGGACCAGGCCACCCCAATCCAACAGCCCGCATAACAATCTGGGTCAGCTCCGGCCCATAGGGCTCATACCGGGCTACAGTGAGACCGGCCAACTGATCAAGTCCACCCCCCGCCAGGCAGCAACAAAGAGGGGAACAAAGACTCAGGGAGGGAAGATCCCCCGTGGGACCGCCAGTAAATCAGGGGAGGAGCGGGGGGGACCCGGCCCAACAGATCCTGCCCGCCGCCAGGTCACATGTCCTTCTCATACGCAAACTCAAGTATGACCCGGGCAGCATAAAAAAAAAGTCTCATCCGACCCCCGCCGGGGAACCAGCGGGGGGGGGGGGAGCCGAGACAGAGGGGGAAGATCCGGCCCCAACTCCCCAGACCCGGGAGGCGCAGACGCCCCCCAGTTGAGCGCTGCAAAATTTAGGGAAGAGGTGGGGGGGACCCGGCCCAACTATCCCGGTATGCTTCCGGATGCAGAATAATAGAACACAGAATAATCCTTATATAATAAGTCAGATACGCTCATCCGGTCTCTAGGACAAGAGAGGAGGTAGACTGTTAGGAAAAAAAAAACCCAGTAATAAGCAGGTTAATAACAATAACAGTAGGGGGGGAGAACATATAGAAGTAAACATCATCGGTTTCACCTAGGGAACCAGAGGCAACTCTACTGGTTTTCCGTCTGGGGGCCCCCCACCCCGCTCTCAGACCCATCGGGAATGTCTAGGGGCCCTTTGCCGGAGCGGGGGGGGGTGGATTAAAGTCTAGCCAGTCCGGGACCTGGAAGGGCTCTAGGCCCATGAAATCAAACATGTTTGACTGGCTGTGCGGCTGCGACATGTTTCTCCCCACTGCTCCTCCCGCGCCCCCCCCCCCCGGATGCTGCCCCGGCTCTTTTCTTCTTGCTGCCCCCATCTGGCTGGTCAGGGGGTGCAGTTAGGTGCTAAGTTCGACTAAAAGGCCTGGGTCGGACGGGAGCTCCTCCACACACGTCCTCACTCCTTCATACCGAAGCCACGCCCCCCCATAAATGAATTTTTAAATAATGATTAATATATATATACTTTTTACATTTTTTATTGTTTCTTAAATACATGGATTAAAGGCAAACCTGCTCTTTATATTATTTATTTTTATATTTAAATTATATATTTCCTGAAAACCAAAAATATAAACCCTCGATGCTCCCTAGAAGTGGTGCAAGAAAACCCATCTCAAAGATACTTGCATTTTTCTGGAGTAGCTTTGTCCAGTGGGAGAGCTGGAGTGCAACCACTTCCAGGTATCATGGAACATCTCCAGAAAAAAAAGAAACTATCTCTTACAATGAGTGAAGGAGGCATGTAATCCATCCCACAATATGTATATGTATTCAGGTATGCATAATAGAAGCCTACTCCAATTCAGTATAGGGAGCTACTTAAAGGCAGCAGGAATCCTCTAATATGCAGCCATCAATTTGGAAGTGCAAAATAAATAAAAGTTTAATGATCTTAAAACGTTTTGCAGTCCTCAGTTTGGCCCACCCTTGATGACCGCAGTACCATCTCACTCTCTTGCATTTGAAAATGGACAGCAAGTGTCGATGGTGATATAAACTTCCAGAGCAGAGACTCTACAGCATGGCAAGTGCAAGAAACTTACTCTGCTGCCACCTGAGCTTTCTATGCATGGATGCGAGCAGGAGGGAAGGGAATGTGGAAAAGAAGGAAATATGAAGGAAATTTCAAAATGAGCAGGGCGAGGGAGCCAATGTTGTATAAAAGAGTGAAGGAGACAGTGGCATAGTAGCACTGGCCAAATAGGCGGCGGTGAGGCCCAGGTCTGTGGCAGTAGGGCCCCGTGGTGTATGCTTCTGCCTGTTGCTGTATGCAGGTGGCTGAGGGGGTCGGCACTGTAGGTTGTGCAAGCCTGAGCTGAAATACTGGCCCCTTGTTTCTGCCGGTGCTCTATGTGTAAACAGCGGGCAGAAACAAGGTCGGCATCTTAGTTCTGGCTTGCATGACCAACAAGGACTCCCTCAGGCTCCTGCAAACAGCGCAGCAGCATGCCTCATGTGGATACTGCAACAAGGAAACAAGGAGACATCATTAGTTTCAGTGCTACAGAATCTATGTCGATTCCCCTGGCACCCCCTGCAAATGGTCAACACAGCCTCCCAATAGCTTCAGCAGCACCCTGGGCTCCACCACACCCAAACACGGTATCTGCAGGTAATGTAATTAATAATGTGTTAGGGGGCATTTACTTAATGATAAGTTATAAATCAATATGGGGTTCATAGCTGTGGGTGGAGGGGGCAATAGGCAAAAAAAAGATAGCTGGGCTGATCTGAGCATCCCCGCATGGCAAGCCATTGACTGCTGCTTATTGTAATTACCCTTTCATCATTCCCAGTAGCAGGTTACTGTTCACCAGCAGTCGAATAGGGCAGAAGAAGAAAAACCAGCTACAAGAGAACGTGTGCAAGTGTCAGCTGCATGGTCTCTGGCTGCCCACGTGGGTATGCACAGTCAGTGAACCACTCTTTTTTGACTGTTGGTTTTCTTTCTCATCTCCAGGGGTTATATATTTAAACAGAAGCAAGCACCGATCTATAGTCTATAGGACTCTAGGGCCAATAGTCTCATCCCAATTTGGGATGTGTGAAATCACTTGGATCACTCTGTATACTCCCTGCGTTAGTGATCCCATAGCACATTTGTGGCCCTCTTCCCCGTGCGCTTCCTCCTGTTCCTACTGTCATTATTATACTGGATAACGAAAAAAATAATTGTGTCCTGCTGGGCAAACCTAGCCGATTTAAAACAGAGGAAATCTCAAGCCATTAAACATATGTTAAATGAGGTAGCACTCTCTATGGAAGGAAAATATAAAATGGACCAAAACCCAGGATTTTTACTATCCTGGGTTTTGGTCCTTTCCTCCACTGTGTGAAACCCCCCAGATCGCCGAGCGACTCTGCCCATTTGCTAAATGGGGGGATCTGCTGGGTTTTATTCAGCGAGGTCATAGCAGACAGCCGCAGCATTTAGCTCACTGGTCTCCAAGCAGCAGCTGCAGTGAACTTGCTTTTTCTGAGGCAAGTGCTGTACACAGCTGTAACAGCTCTGTGTGTGTGAGGAGCTGCTTCTGTGATGAGACCACCAGGTATTCAGTATATATAATCTCTACAAAATATACAAACAAAAAATAAACAAAAAAATGACTTTGAATGACAGTGCAGGTATATATAAAAGATATTAAAATGGAACTAAACCCTGAGTGGCCGAGTCTAAAAGACTCCAGTGCCAAATCGGGATGCCCCACTGTGTTAAATGACACCTGGGTCGCCACAAAATCCTGGTTCCCATGGCGATGTAAATAGCTGTGGCTGCATCCTCATTATCTCTCGGCTAAGGTGCGCTCCCACGGATAGCCATTCAGATAGACTAGGCACCCAGGAATGCAGCCTCTCCAACTCCCCATTGCCGAGCTCTGTGTGCAAGCAAAGCCGTTTTCCAAGCAAGCAGCGCTGATTGGATGAGAGCCCATGCATACGCCATGGGACAGGAAAAGGTACGTTTTTACTGGCGAACATAGCCTCGACCTCCCAACTTGGCACTAGACACAAAGCATGGGATAGTAAAAATCCTGGATTTTGTTCTGTTTAAAACACACAAAGGAAAATGGCTTTGTAAGAATAAGATAGATAATTCAGTGAGTACTCACCTGTAGAACTGATTTCTCTTTCATTATTACTTTTATTACTTCAGGACATCAGAGTAATTCAGTCATGATTGGGTTAACATCTCGACCGAAGGGTGTGGCTCCTCCTCCCGGGCCTATAACCTTTCGGCTGAATTCCTCCAATCTATTTTAATTGAAAAGCAGTAGAACCAGCCTCCCGGGAGGCATACCTATATCTCTTGTTGGAGAAAAGGCTGGAGACAAAATACAAGACTGCTCTCTCCTTTTTATTTATTTATTGTTTTTAATTCTTTCGATGCTGATCATTATTTACAGCAACTATTTACATATTTACCACTCCACTAAGACTAGGCATCCAAGACATGGATATAACAACCTATCAGACAGGGAGGGTCTGATGTCCTGAAGTAATAATGAAAGAGAAATAAATTCTACAGGTGAATACTCACAGAATTATCTTTTCTCTTTCATTTTACTTCAGGCCATCAGAGTAATTCAGTCACGATTGGGACCTCCAAAAGCAGTACCCTTAATTCGTGTGAGTTTCCTAAAACCTTATTCCTTTCTATCAGAAATAAGTAATTTCAAAAACATTTATTTTACTACTGTCTGTAATACCTTTCTGCCCTATAAAATTTGGTAAATGTATGAACTAAGTCCAAGTAGCGGCTTTGCATACTTGTTCTACTGAAGCTTGATGCTGAAAATCCCAAGATGCTCCAATAGCTCGTGTCTAATGAGCAGTAATCCTAAAGGGAGGATCCTTTCCTCTGGAGACATAGGCCTTTACCACTGCATGTCTAATCCATTGGATGATGGTAGACTTAGCTGGTGGAAGACCTACGAAAAGATTGTGTAGCATTGAGATAGTATCTTAGTGCTTTCCCTACATTCAGCGAAGAATCCTTTCTTTATCGGACACTGGAGTAGGACATAAGGAAGCAAATTCATCTCTTCATTAAGATAAAAAGGAGAAAACCACTTTAGGAAGAACATCCTGTTTAAAGCAGAAGACGGCCTTGTCCTTATTTAACGCTAAATAAGGAGACTTAACCGATAAAGCTGCTAATTCAGAAACTCTCCTTACTGAGGTTATTGCCACTAAAAAAGATAACCTTAAGAGTCAATAAGTTAATGACGTATCTGCCAATAGTTCAAAAGACGGACCCTGAAGAGCTGATAAAACTAAGTTCAGGTCCCAAACCGGTAAACCGGTGGCTTACGAGCGTGAGCGATACATGAGCGACTCCCTATACAAAAATGTTGATAAATTTATTCTCAGCAATGGGTTTCTGAAAAAAGATAGATAAAGCAGATATCTGTCCCTTTAAAATATTCAATTGAAGACCTTCATCAAGATCTTTTCTGCAGAAAAAGTTCCACCAGCGAAGTCTCTAGATTCGCACCAGGCGATAAATGCTCGGCAGACTCTATAGTAGATCATTGTTGAAGACTTCTTCCTGGCTATAGTCTGGATGACTCTGGCAGAAAACCCACTTTCTGCCAAGATGAAGAATTCAATAGCCAGGCCGTCCAAGCCAAAACTCGTCAGGTAACCTCCACGGGCCATCCAAGCCAGTACTCGTCAGGTAACCTCCACGGGTCGCCCTCTGACATCCTTACTATGTCTGAGAACCAGCTTTTTCTTGGCCACGAGGAGCCACCAGAATGGTTGGGACTCCCTTGTGAGCTAACCTTTTTCAGTACTTGACCCAGGAGTAGAATCTGAGAGAATTCATAAAAAAGCTTGAATGCTGACCAATGAGGAATCAGGGCATCTGTTGCTCTTTCTAGAGGATCCCTGGACTGGGACACAAACTTTGGAATCTTCCGATTGTGCCGTAATGTAAAGAGATCTATGTCTGGAACCCCCCAGCACATGCATTAAGATTGAAAGACCCTCTGACTGAGAGATCATTTCCCCTGATGCAGGACCACTCTGCTGAGATGATTGGCCTGCAAGTTATGAATATGTGAGTCCATTTAAATAATCCCACTGCTCCGATTGGCTATTGACGGAGCAACACCTCAGACCGAGGGACCAATAGCACCCCGGTCTGAGGAACGGGCTCCTGTGATGTCACCCCCCTTACACAGTTAAAAGCGAGCGCCGATATGGCGCCGCACATGCAGCGCAGCATTGGACACGTCGCCACCCGCCCTCCACGGACAGGTGCGCTCCAGCCGACAGCCACATCCTTATACCACCCAGGTAATCATCTACTCGTACGCACTTTACTTTTATGCCCACTATAATACATAGGATACTTACCTTATTTCTCCCTTCCTAAAGGGACCGTACGGGATTAACTACAAGGTCCACTTGAATTACCCCATCAAGGTACAACATTTCTTATATAACTCCACACACCAAACTTAAGTACTGAACCCTTACCAGGTGGTACTCTTACCAAGTGGAATGCAACATTGCACCACTGCTTTTACTAATTAACAGCCTCACCACCAACTGCACAAGGTAATTACTAATTGGCCCTCTAATCATTATCAACTTACCAAATACTATGACAATGCTATATCTATATAACTTTTATTACTTTTTAACTTCTGCGATGGGACTTACTGTATTGCTCTATGTTTATTAATGTCATACTCCTGTACCAGTATATTATATATTTACCACAAGGACTAGTGTACACAATGAAAATGAGTAGTTCATCAACACTGACATCTATTATTATGCTACAGATGTAAATATTGGCCATATACACTGAGGAAGCGCTAAGCCGTGAAACGCGTCTGTATAAAGCCAAAAACAGGACTATTTCCTTGCTACAAACTTCATTTGCTACAACCTGTTTAGACAGTACCCAATGGATACCTACCTTGCTACAAACGCTACTTGCTACAAACTGAATTTTAAAAGGACTCAATAAAATTCCATAGAAGCTGGGCCAGCAGCTTGCCAGCTCCTCCACCCCCAGTCCGCTCTCTCAAAAGTTGGGCTTCGGGGGGTGGTGAGTTTCACAGGCTTCCCAGACCCATTTGAAAAAATGGTTTATGTGCAGTGATGGGTTGATTCAGCACAGTTTGCGAAAATCTTGGTTTCATGCAGTTTGGCTTTCTCGCATGATTCAGGGGCATGTGTGAAATGATCACACATGAGAAAGCATGCAAGAAAGCTGTGTCAGAATTCGCTCATGCCAGAATGGACCCTTATGCCAGTTCAAGGTTCAGGGGGATGGTAAACCATCTGCCCGACATCCCGCCAGGTGGCTTGCTCACCCCCTGCCAAATTACTTGAACCCGTCTGGGCAGATGATACAGAAAATCACGGTCCCCTAAAGAATTGGCCTGGTGCCATAGGGCATAAGAGCTAGCAGTTCAGCCCTCGAGCCATGGAATTCCTAGTTTCTATAGTTGCCAGGCCGATAAGTTTTAAAAAATCCTTCCCCCCTCTCTAAACCTTACCAGTCCAGCACACCAAGCAGAAGGGCTGGTAATCCTAGGACTCAAAGGCTGACACCTTTAACGTAGTGGGGGGAATCCTCAGAGGCTTCTCAGAGGCTCCTCTGATGTATAAAAGCCTCCTTCACTGGCCATATCTCCTGGCTGGGAGTCAGGATAGAAGCAGGAGGGACCCTGTACCACAGATTCCAGCATCAGCAGAAGCTTTTGGACGCCTCTGTCAAAAAAAAAGGTGCCTGATGAATCATGCTAGTGTGCATAAGTGTTGAGTTCTCGCACAGCAGTGAATCGATCCTAAATAATCAGGTAGCATTGATCCGCCACCCCCGGTCCGCTTTCCTAGCAGGCATGTTTCCAATAGTGGCAGGCTTCACATGCTTCCCTTACTTTAAAAAAAAATGCTGCTGGTGCAGCCATACGGCTGCAAAAGTCTATTTAAGGAATTAAGTAGCCTTAATCTGCCACCCTGGCAGACATGCCTCTGAATTTAACATACCAAGGAATTCTGTTTCTTTTCCAATAATTTTATTGAAGATATCTATAAACACTTTTGGTATATCTGATATATCATAGATAGGGATGAGCGAATCGATCCGGACGAACCCGGATTCGATCCGAATTTCAGGAAAAATTCGATTCGGATCGAATCCGAATTTCCCCGCGATTCGATCACTCGAAGTTTTCCTTTAACATCCATTCATTTACATTTACAGGCATTCTAAGATGGCGGACGGGACATGTCTGGACATCTATCCCGCGCCAGTGCAAGCTGGGGCAGTCACATGCAGCCTATCAGCAGCCAGCAAGCCCGGTGACGTCACACAGCGGTATTTAACGGCGGCCATCTTGCTTTTCCTCATTTCTCTATTGCATTCGTGACAGACAGAACGCTGTGTAGCTGAGGCAGTTAGACAGGCTGGAGACAGGGACAGACAGGGACAGGCTGGAGACAGGCAGGAGACAGACAGGAGACAGACAGAAAGCCAGGGAAAGGTAGGAAAAACGGAGCTGGCTGACAGGGAGATTTTTTTTTTTTCATCCAGCCTTTGTTAGCGTTTTCAGGCTGCTTATAGTAACTAACTGTGCATATATACTGAACTGATCTTAAGTCTGCTGTGAGGCATCCCATTCTGTGACTAAAGCAGCCTCTGTTTAAGACCATATAAGCATTTGCTCTTATCATATTTGAAATTAGCCTGATAAAGACACTTTTGCTGGGCAAAGCACTACTGGACCCTGCCAGGTCCATTCCTGCCCAGGGCATCCCATTCTGTGACTACAGCAGCCTCTGTTTAAGACCATATAAGCATTTGCTCTTATCATATTTGAAATTAGGCCTGATAAAGACACTTTTGCTGGGCAAAGCACTACTGGACCCTGCCAGGTCGATTCCTGTTGGGGCATCCCATTCTGTGACTAAAGCAGCCTCTGTTTAAGACCATATAAGCATTTGCTCTTATCATATTTGAAATTAGCCTGATAAAGACACTTTTGCTGGGCAAAGCACTACTGGACCCTGCCAGGTCCATTCCTGCCCAGGGCATCCCATTCTGTGACTACAGCAGCCTCTGTTTAAGACCATATAAGCATTTGCTCTTATCATATTTGAAATTAGGCCTGATAAAGACACTTTTGCTGGGCAAAGCACTACTGGACCCTGCCAGGTCGATTCCTGTTGGGGCATCCCATTCTGTGACTAAAGCAGCCTCTGTTTAAGACCATATAAGCATTTGCTCTTATCATATTTGAAATTAGCCTGATAAAGACACTTTTGCTGGGCAAAGCACTACTGGACCCTGCCAGGTCCATTCCTGCCCAGGGCATCCCATTCTGTGACTACAGCAGCCTCTGTTTAAGACCATATAAGCATTTGCTCTTATCATATTTGAAATTAAGCCTGATAAAGACACTTTTGCTGGGCAAAGCACTACTGTACCCTGCCAGGTCCATTCCTGCCCAGGGCATCCCATTCTGTGACTACAGCAGCCTCTGTTTAAGACCATATAAGCATTTGCTCTTATCATATTTGAAATTAGCCTGATAAAGACACTTTTGCTGGGCAAAGCACTACTGTACCCTGCCAGGTCCATTCCTGCCCAGGGCATCCCATTCTGTGACTAAAGCAGCCTCTGTTTAAGACCATATAAGCATTTGCTCTTATCATATTTGAAATTAGGCCTGATAAAGACACTTTTGCTGGGCAAAGCACTACTGGACCCTGCCAGGTCCATTCCTGCCCAGGGCATCCCATTCTGTGACTAAAGCAGCCTCTGTTTAAGACCATATAAGCATTTGCTCTTATCATATTTGAAATTAGGCCTGATAAAGACACTTTTGCTGGGCAAAGCACTACTGTACCCTGCCAGGTCCATTCCTGCCCAGGGCATCCCATTCTGTGACTACAGCAGCCTCTGTTTAAGACCATATAAGCATTTGCTCTTATCATATTTGAAATTAGGCCTGATAAAGACACTTTTGCTGGGCAAAGCACTACTGTACCCTGCCAGGTCCATTCCTGCCCAGGGCATCCCATTCTGTGACTACAGCAGCCTCTGTTTAAGACCATATAAGCATTTGCTCTTATCATATTTGAAATTAGCCTGATAAAGACACTTTTGCTGGGCAAAGCACTACTGTACCCTGCCAGGTCCATTCCTGCCCAGGGCATCCCATTCTGTGACTAAAGCAGCCTCTGTTTAAGACCATATAAGCATTTGCTCTTATCATATTTGAAATTAGCCTGATAAAGACACTTTTGCTGGGCAAAGCACTACTGTACCCTGCCAGGTCCATTCCTGCCCAGGGCATCCCATTCTGTGACTACAGCAGCCTCTGTTTAAGACCATATAAGCATTTGCTCTTATCATATTTGAAATTAGCCTGATAAAGACACTTTTGCTGGGCAAAGCACTACTGGACCCTGCCAGGTGCACTCCTATTTGGGGCATCCCATTCTGTGACTAAAGCAGCCTCTGTTTAAGACCATATAAGCATTTGCTCTTATCATATTTGAAATTAGCCTGATAAAGACACTTTTGCTGGGCAAAGCACTACTGGACCCTGCCAGGTCCATTCCTGCCCAGGGCATCCCATTCTGTGACTACAGCAGCCTCTGTTTAAGACCATATAAGCATTTGCTCTTATCATATTTGAAATTAGGCCTGATAAAGACACTTTTGCTGGGCAAAGCACTACTGTACCCTGCCAGGTCCATTCCTGCCCAGGGCATCCCATTCTGTGACTACAGCAGCCTCTGTTTAAGACCATATAAGCATTTGCTCTTATCATATTTGAAATTAGCCTGATAAAGACACTTTTGCTGGGCAAAGCACTACTGTACCCTGCCAGGTCCATTCCTGCCCAGGGCATCCCATTCTGTGACTAAAGCAGCCTCTGTTTAAGACCATATAAGCATTTGCTCTTATCATATTTGAAATTAGGCCTGATAAAGACACTTTTGCTGGGCAAAGCACTACTGTACCCTGCCAGGTCCATTCCTGCCCAGGGCATCCCATTCTGTGACTAAAGCAGCCTCTGTTTAAGACCATATAAGCATTTGCTCTTATCATATTTGAAATTAGGCCTGATAAAGACACTTTTGCTGGGCAAAGCACTACTGTACCCTGCCAGGTCCATTCCTGCCCAGGGCATCCCATTCTGTGACTACAGCAGCCTCTGTTTAAGACCATATAAGCATTTGCTCTTATCATATTTGAAATTAGCCTGATAAAGACACTTTTGCTGGGCAAAGCACTACTGTACCCTGCCAGGTCCATTCCTGCCCAGGGCATCCCATTCTGTGACTAAAGCAGCCTCTGTTTAAGACCATATAAGCATTTGCTCTTATCATATTTGAAATTAGGCCTGATAAAGACACTTTTGCTGGGCAAAGCACTACTGTACCCTGCCAGGTCCATTCCTGCCCAGGGCATCCCATTCTGTGACTAAAGCAGCCTCTGTTTAAGACCATATAAGCATTTGCTCTTATCATATTTGAAATTAGGCCTGATAAAGACACTTTTGCTGGGCAAAGCACTACTGGACCCTGCCGGGTCGATTCCTGTTGGGGCATCCCATTCTGTGACTAAAGCAGCCTCTGTTTAAGACCATATAAGCATTTGCTCTTATCATATGTGAAATTAGCCTGATAAAGACACTTTTGCTGGGCAAAGCACTACTGGACCCTGCCAGGTCCATTCCTGCCCAGGGCATCCCATTCTGTGACTAAAGCAGCCTCTGTTTAAGACCATATAAGCATTTGCTCTTATCATATTTGAAATTAGGCCTGATAAAGACACTTTTGCTGGGCAAAGCACTACTGGACCCTGCCAGGTCGATTCCTGTTGGGGCATCCCATTCTGTGACTAAAGCAGCCTCTGTTTAAGACCATATAAGCATTTGCTCTTATCATATTTGAAATTAGCCTGATAAAGACACTTTTGCTGGGCAAAGCACTACTGGACCCTGCCAGGTCCATTCCTGCCCAGGGCATCCCATTCTGTGACTACAGCAGCCTCTGTTTAAGACCATATAAGCATTTGCTCTTATCATATTTGAAATTAGGCCTGATAAAGACACTTTTGCTGGGCAAAGCACTACTGTACCCTGCCAGGTCCATTCCTGCCCAGGGCATCCCATTCTGTGACTACAGCAGCCTCTGTTTAAGACCATATAAGCATTTGCTCTTATCATATTTGAAATTAGCCTGATAAAGACACTTTTGCTGGGCAAAGCACTACTGTACCCTGCCAGGTCCATTCCTGCCCAGGGCATCCCATTCTGTGACTAAAGCAGCCTCTGTTTAAGACCATATAAGCATTTGCTCTTATCATATTTGAAATTAGGCCTGATAAAGACACTTTTGCTGGGCAAAGCACTACTGTACCCTGCCAGGTCCATTCCTGCCCAGGGCATCCCATTCTGTGACTAAAGCAGCCTCTGTTTAAGACCATATAAGCATTTGCTCTTATCATATTTGAAATTAGGCCTGATAAAGACACTTTTGCTGGGCAAAGCACTACTGTACCCTGCCAGGTCCATTCCTGCCCAGGGCATCCCATTCTGTGACTACAGCAGCCTCTGTTTAAGACCATATAAGCATTTGCTCTTATCATATTTGAAATTAGCCTGATAAAGACACTTTTGCTGGGCAAAGCACTACTGTACCCTGCCAGGTCCATTCCTGCCCAGGGCATCCCATTCTGTGACTACAGCAGCCTCTGTTTAAGACCATATAAGCATTTGCTCTTATCATATTTGAAATTAGCCTGATAAAGACACTTTTGCTGGGCAAAGCACTACTGTACCCTGCCAGGTCCATTCCTGCCCAGGGCATCCCATTCTGTGACTAAAGCAGCCTCTGTTTAAGACCATATAAGCATTTGCTCTTATCATATTTGAAATTAGGCCTGATAAAGACACTTTTGCTGGGCAAAGCACTACTGTACCCTGCCAGGTCCATTCCTGCCCAGGGCATCCCATTCTGTGACTAAAGCAGCCTCTGTTTAAGACCATATAAGCATTTGCTCTTATCATATTTGAAATTAGGCCTGATAAAGACACTTTTGCTGGGCAAAGCACTACTGTACCCTGCCAGGTCCATTCCTGCCCAGGGCATCCCATTCTGTGACTAAAGCAGCCTCTGTTTAAGACCATATAAGCATTTGCTCTTATCATATTTGAAATTAGGCCTGATAAAGACACTTTTGCTGGGCAAAGCACTACTGGACCCTGCCAGGTCGATTCCTGTTGGGGGATCCCATTCTGTGACTAAAGCAGCCTCTGTTTAAGACCATATAAGCATTTGCTCTTATCATATTTGAAATTAGCCTGATAAAGACACTTTTGCTGGGCAAAGCACTACTGGACCCTGCCAGGTCCATTCCTGCCCAGGGCATCCCATTCTGTGACTACAGCAGCCTCTGTTTAAGACCATATAAGCATTTGCTCTTATCATATTTGAAATTAGCCTGATAAAGACACTTTTGCTGGGCAAAGCACTACTGTACCCTGCCAGGTCCATTCCTGCCCAGGGCATCCCATTCTGTGACTAAAGCAGCCTCTGTTTAAGACCATATAAGCATTTGCTCTTATCATATTTGAAATTAGCCTGATAAAGACACTTTTGCTGGGCAAAGCACTACTGGACCCTGCCAGGTGCACTCCTATTTGGGGCATCCCATTCTGTGACTAAAGCAGCCTCTGTTTAAGACCATATAAGCATTTGCTCTTATCATATTTGAAATTAGCCTGATAAAGACACTTTTGCTGGGCAAAGCACTACTGGACCCTGCCAGGTCCATTCCTGCCCAGGGCATCCCATTCTGTGACTACAGCAGCCTCTGTTTAAGACCATATAAGCATTTGCTCTTATCATATTTGAAATTAGGCCTGATAAAGACACTTTTGCTGGGCAAAGCACTACTGTACCCTGCCAGGTCCATTCCTGCCCAGGGCATCCCATTCTGTGACTACAGCAGCCTCTGTTTAAGACCATATAAGCATTTGCTCTTATCATATTTGAAATTAGCCTGATAAAGACACTTTTGCTGGGCAAAGCACTACTGTACCCTGCCAGGTCCATTCCTGCCCAGGGCATCCCATTCTGTGACTAAAGCAGCCTCTGTTTAAGACCATATAAGCATTTGCTCTTATCATATTTGAAATTAGGCCTGATAAAG
Source organism: Gastrophryne carolinensis (assembly GCA_027917425.1). NCBI lineage: Eukaryota > Metazoa > Chordata > Amphibia > Anura > Microhylidae > Gastrophryne > Gastrophryne carolinensis. The sequence continues at coordinate 311,527,364 of CM051237.1, forward strand.
ACACTTTTGCTGGGCAAAGCACTACTGTACCCTGCCAGGTCCATTCCTGCCCAGGGCATCCCATTCTGTGACTAAAGCAGCCTCTGTTTAAGACCATATAAGCATTTGCTCTTATCATATTTGAAATTAGGCCTGATAAAGACACTTTTGCTGGGCAAAGCACTACTGTACCCTGCCAGGTCCATTCCTGCCCAGGGCATCCCATTCTGTGACTACAGCAGCCTCTGTTTAAGACCATATAAGCATTTGCTCTTATCATATTTGAAATTAGCCTGATAAAGACACTTTTGCTGGGCAAAGCACTACTGTACCCTGCCAGGTCCATTCCTGCCCAGGGCATCCCATTCTGTGACTAAAGCAGCCTCTGTTTAAGACCATATAAGCATTTGCTCTTATCATATTTGAAATTAGGCCTGATAAAGACACTTTTGCTGGGCAAAGCACTACTGTACCCTGCCAGGTCCATTCCTGCCCAGGGCATCCCATTCTGTGACTAAAGCAGCCTCTGTTTAAGACCATATAAGCATTTGCTCTTATCATATTTGAAATTAGGCCTGATAAAGACACTTTTGCTGGGCAAAGCACTACTGGACCCTGCCAGGTCGATTCCTGTTGGGGCATCCCATTCTGTGACTAAAGCAGCCTCTGTTTAAGACCATATAAGCATTTGCTCTTATCATATTTGAAATTAGCCTGATAAAGACACTTTTGCTGGGCAAAGCACTACTGTACCCTGCCAGGTCCATTCCTGCCCAGGGCATCCCATTCTGTGACTAAAGCAGCCTCTGTTTAAGACCATATAAGCATTTGCTCTTATCATATTTGAAATTAGGCCTGATAAAGACACTTTTGCTGGGCAAAGCACTACTGGACCCTGCCAGGTCCATTCCTGCCCAGGGCATCCCATTCTGTGACTAAAGCAGCCTCTGTTTAAGACCATATAAGCATTTGCTCTTATCATATTTGAAATTAGGCCTGATAAAGACACTTTTGCTGGGCAAAGCACTACTGTACCCTGCCAGGTCCATTCCTGCCCAGGGCATCCCATTCTGTGACTACAGCAGCCTCTGTTTAAGACCATATAAGCATTTGCTCTTATCATATTTGAAATTAGGCCTGATAAAGACACTTTTGCTGGGCAAAGCACTACTGTACCCTGCCAGGTCCATTCCTGCCCAGGGCATCCCATTCTGTGACTACAGCAGCCTCTGTTTAAGACCATATAAGCATTTGCTCTTATCATATTTGAAATTAGCCTGATAAAGACACTTTTGCTGGGCAAAGCACTACTGTACCCTGCCAGGTCCATTCCTGCCCAGGGCATCCCATTCTGTGACTAAAGCAGCCTCTGTTTAAGACCATATAAGCATTTGCTCTTATCATATTTGAAATTAGCCTGATAAAGACACTTTTGCTGGGCAAAGCACTACTGTACCCTGCCAGGTCCATTCCTGCCCAGGGCATCCCATTCTGTGACTACAGCAGCCTCTGTTTAAGACCATATAAGCATTTGCTCTTATCATATTTGAAATTAGCCTGATAAAGACACTTTTGCTGGGCAAAGCACTACTGGACCCTGCCAGGTGCACTCCTATTTGGGGCATCCCATTCTGTGACTAAAGCAGCCTCTGTTTAAGACCATATAAGCATTTGCTCTTATCATATTTGAAATTAGCCTGATAAAGACACTTTTGCTGGGCAAAGCACTACTGGACCCTGCCAGGTCCATTCCTGCCCAGGGCATCCCATTCTGTGACTACAGCAGCCTCTGTTTAAGACCATATAAGCATTTGCTCTTATCATATTTGAAATTAGGCCTGATAAAGACACTTTTGCTGGGCAAAGCACTACTGTACCCTGCCAGGTCCATTCCTGCCCAGGGCATCCCATTCTGTGACTACAGCAGCCTCTGTTTAAGACCATATAAGCATTTGCTCTTATCATATTTGAAATTAGCCTGATAAAGACACTTTTGCTGGGCAAAGCACTACTGTACCCTGCCAGGTCCATTCCTGCCCAGGGCATCCCATTCTGTGACTAAAGCAGCCTCTGTTTAAGACCATATAAGCATTTGCTCTTATCATATTTGAAATTAGGCCTGATAAAGACACTTTTGCTGGGCAAAGCACTACTGTACCCTGCCAGGTCCATTCCTGCCCAGGGCATCCCATTCTGTGACTAAAGCAGCCTCTGTTTAAGACCATATAAGCATTTGCTCTTATCATATTTGAAATTAGGCCTGATAAAGACACTTTTGCTGGGCAAAGCACTACTGTACCCTGCCAGGTCCATTCCTGCCCAGGGCATCCCATTCTGTGACTACAGCAGCCTCTGTTTAAGACCATATAAGCATTTGCTCTTATCATATTTGAAATTAGCCTGATAAAGACACTTTTGCTGGGCAAAGCACTACTGTACCCTGCCAGGTCCATTCCTGCCCAGGGCATCCCATTCTGTGACTAAAGCAGCCTCTGTTTAAGACCATATAAGCATTTGCTCTTATCATATTTGAAATTAGGCCTGATAAAGACACTTTTGCTGGGCAAAGCACTACTGTACCCTGCCAGGTCCATTCCTGCCCAGGGCATCCCATTCTGTGACTAAAGCAGCCTCTGTTTAAGACCATATAAGCATTTGCTCTTATCATATTTGAAATTAGGCCTGATAAAGACACTTTTGCTGGGCAAAGCACTACTGGACCCTGCCGGGTCGATTCCTGTTGGGGCATCCCATTCTGTGACTAAAGCAGCCTCTGTTTAAGACCATATAAGCATTTGCTCTTATCATATGTGAAATTAGCCTGATAAAGACACTTTTGCTGGGCAAAGCACTACTGGACCCTGCCAGGTCCATTCCTGCCCAGGGCATCCCATTCTGTGACTAAAGCAGCCTCTGTTTAAGACCATATAAGCATTTGCTCTTATCATATTTGAAATTAGGCCTGATAAAGACACTTTTGCTGGGCAAAGCACTACTGGACCCTGCCAGGTCGATTCCTGTTGGGGCATCCCATTCTGTGACTAAAGCAGCCTCTGTTTAAGACCATATAAGCATTTGCTCTTATCATATTTGAAATTAGCCTGATAAAGACACTTTTGCTGGGCAAAGCACTACTGGACCCTGCCAGGTCCATTCCTGCCCAGGGCATCCCATTCTGTGACTACAGCAGCCTCTGTTTAAGACCATATAAGCATTTGCTCTTATCATATTTGAAATTAGGCCTGATAAAGACACTTTTGCTGGGCAAAGCACTACTGTACCCTGCCAGGTCCATTCCTGCCCAGGGCATCCCATTCTGTGACTACAGCAGCCTCTGTTTAAGACCATATAAGCATTTGCTCTTATCATATTTGAAATTAGCCTGATAAAGACACTTTTGCTGGGCAAAGCACTACTGTACCCTGCCAGGTCCATTCCTGCCCAGGGCATCCCATTCTGTGACTAAAGCAGCCTCTGTTTAAGACCATATAAGCATTTGCTCTTATCATATTTGAAATTAGGCCTGATAAAGACACTTTTGCTGGGCAAAGCACTACTGTACCCTGCCAGGTCCATTCCTGCCCAGGGCATCCCATTCTGTGACTAAAGCAGCCTCTGTTTAAGACCATATAAGCATTTGCTCTTATCATATTTGAAATTAGGCCTGATAAAGACACTTTTGCTGGGCAAAGCACTACTGTACCCTGCCAGGTCCATTCCTGCCCAGGGCATCCCATTCTGTGACTACAGCAGCCTCTGTTTAAGACCATATAAGCATTTGCTCTTATCATATTTGAAATTAGCCTGATAAAGACACTTTTGCTGGGCAAAGCACTACTGTACCCTGCCAGGTCCATTCCTGCCCAGGGCATCCCATTCTGTGACTACAGCAGCCTCTGTTTAAGACCATATAAGCATTTGCTCTTATCATATTTGAAATTAGCCTGATAAAGACACTTTTGCTGGGCAAAGCACTACTGTACCCTGCCAGGTCCATTCCTGCCCAGGGCATCCCATTCTGTGACTAAAGCAGCCTCTGTTTAAGACCATATAAGCATTTGCTCTTATCATATTTGAAATTAGGCCTGATAAAGACACTTTTGCTGGGCAAAGCACTACTGTACCCTGCCAGGTCCATTCCTGCCCAGGGCATCCCATTCTGTGACTAAAGCAGCCTCTGTTTAAGACCATATAAGCATTTGCTCTTATCATATTTGAAATTAGGCCTGATAAAGACACTTTTGCTGGGCAAAGCACTACTGTACCCTGCCAGGTCCATTCCTGCCCAGGGCATCCCATTCTGTGACTAAAGCAGCCTCTGTTTAAGACCATATAAGCATTTGCTCTTATCATATTTGAAATTAGGCCTGATAAAGACACTTTTGCTGGGCAAAGCACTACTGGACCCTGCCAGGTCGATTCCTGTTGGGGGATCCCATTCTGTGACTAAAGCAGCCTCTGTTTAAGACCATATAAGCATTTGCTCTTATCATATTTGAAATTAGCCTGATAAAGACACTTTTGCTGGGCAAAGCACTACTGGACCCTGCCAGGTCCATTCCTGCCCAGGGCATCCCATTCTGTGACTACAGCAGCCTCTGTTTAAGACCATATAAGCATTTGCTCTTATCATATTTGAAATTAGCCTGATAAAGACACTTTTGCTGGGCAAAGCACTACTGTACCCTGCCAGGTCCATTCCTGCCCAGGGCATCCCATTCTGTGACTAAAGCAGCCTCTGTTTAAGACCATATAAGCATTTGCTCTTATCATATTTGAAATTAGCCTGATAAAGACACTTTTGCTGGGCAAAGCACTACTGGACCCTGCCAGGTGCACTCCTATTTGGGGCATCCCATTCTGTGACTAAAGCAGCCTCTGTTTAAGACCATATAAGCATTTGCTCTTATCATATTTGAAATTAGCCTGATAAAGACACTTTTGCTGGGCAAAGCACTACTGGACCCTGCCAGGTCCATTCCTGCCCAGGGCATCCCATTCTGTGACTACAGCAGCCTCTGTTTAAGACCATATAAGCATTTGCTCTTATCATATTTGAAATTAGGCCTGATAAAGACACTTTTGCTGGGCAAAGCACTACTGTACCCTGCCAGGTCCATTCCTGCCCAGGGCATCCCATTCTGTGACTACAGCAGCCTCTGTTTAAGACCATATAAGCATTTGCTCTTATCATATTTGAAATTAGCCTGATAAAGACACTTTTGCTGGGCAAAGCACTACTGTACCCTGCCAGGTCCATTCCTGCCCAGGGCATCCCATTCTGTGACTAAAGCAGCCTCTGTTTAAGACCATATAAGCATTTGCTCTTATCATATTTGAAATTAGGCCTGATAAAGACACTTTTGCTGGGCAAAGCACTACTGTACCCTGCCAGGTCCATTCCTGCCCAGGGCATCCCATTCTGTGACTAAAGCAGCCTCTGTTTAAGACCATATAAGCATTTGCTCTTATCATATTTGAAATTAGGCCTGATAAAGACACTTTTGCTGGGCAAAGCACTACTGTACCCTGCCAGGTCCATTCCTGCCCAGGGCATCCCATTCTGTGACTACAGCAGCCTCTGTTTAAGACCATATAAGCATTTGCTCTTATCATATTTGAAATTAGCCTGATAAAGACACTTTTGCTGGGCAAAGCACTACTGTACCCTGCCAGGTCCATTCCTGCCCAGGGCATCCCATTCTGTGACTAAAGCAGCCTCTGTTTAAGACCATATAAGCATTTGCTCTTATCATATTTGAAATTAGGCCTGATAAAGACACTTTTGCTGGGCAAAGCACTACTGTACCCTGCCAGGTCCATTCCTGCCCAGGGCATCCCATTCTGTGACTAAAGCAGCCTCTGTTTAAGACCATATAAGCATTTGCTCTTATCATATTTGAAATTAGGCCTGATAAAGACACTTTTGCTGGGCAAAGCACTACTGGACCCTGCCAGGTCGATTCCTGTTGGGGCATCCCATTCTGTGACTAAAGCAGCCTCTGTTTAAGACCATATAAGCATTTGCTCTTATCATATTTGAAATTAGCCTGATAAAGACACTTTTGCTGGGCAAAGCACTACTGGACCCTGCCAGGTCCATTCCTGCCCAGGGCATCCCATTCTGTGACTACAGCAGCCTCTGTTTAAGACCATATAAGCATTTGCTCTTATCATATTTGAAATTAGGCCTGATAAAGACACTTTTGCTGGGCAAAGCACTACTGTACCCTGCCAGGTCCATTCCTGCCCAGGGCATCCCATTCTGTGACTACAGCAGCCTCTGTTTAAGACCATATAAGCATTTGCTCTTATCATATTTGAAATTAGCCTGATAAAGACACTTTTGCTGGGCAAAGCACTACTGTACCCTGCCAGGTCCATTCCTGCCCAGGGCATCCCATTCTGTGACTACAGCAGCCTCTGTTTAAGACCATATAAGCATTTGCTCTTATCATATTTGAAATTAGCCTGATAAAGACACTTTTGCTGGGCAAAGCACTACTGGACCCTGCCAGGTGCACTCCTATTTGGGGCATCCCATTCTGTGACTAAAGCAGCCTCTGTTTAAGACCATATAAGCATTTGCTCTTATCATATTTGAAATTAGCCTGATAAAGACACTTTTGCTGGGCAAAGCACTACTGGACCCTGCCAGGTCCATTCCTGCCCAGGGCATCCCATTCTGTGACTACAGCAGCCTCTGTTTAAGACCATATAAGCATTTGCTCTTATCATATTTGAAATTAGGCCTGATAAAGACACTTTTGCTGGGCAAAGCACTACTGTACCCTGCCAGGTCCATTCCTGCCCAGGGCATCCCATTCTGTGACTACAGCAGCCTCTGTTTAAGACCATATAAGCATTTGCTCTTATCATATTTGAAATTAGCCTGATAAAGACACTTTTGCTGGGCAAAGCACTACTGTACCCTGCCAGGTCCATTCCTGCCCAGGGCATCCCATTCTGTGACTAAAGCAGCCTCTGTTTAAGACCATATAAGCATTTGCTCTTATCATATTTGAAATTAGGCCTGATAAAGACACTTTTGCTGGGCAAAGCACTACTGTACCCTGCCAGGTCCATTCCTGCCCAGGGCATCCCATTCTGTGACTAAAGCAGCCTCTGTTTAAGACCATATAAGCATTTGCTCTTATCATATTTGAAATTAGGCCTGATAAAGACACTTTTGCTGGGCAAAGCACTACTGTACCCTGCCAGGTCCATTCCTGCCCAGGGCATCCCATTCTGTGACTACAGCAGCCTCTGTTTAAGACCATATAAGCATTTGCTCTTATCATATTTGAAATTAGCCTGATAAAGACACTTTTGCTGGGCAAAGCACTACTGTACCCTGCCAGGTCCATTCCTGCCCAGGGCATCCCATTCTGTGACTAAAGCAGCCTCTGTTTAAGACCATATAAGCATTTGCTCTTATCATATTTGAAATTAGGCCTGATAAAGACACTTTTGCTGGGCAAAGCACTACTGTACCCTGCCAGGTCCATTCCTGCCCAGGGCATCCCATTCTGTGACTAAAGCAGCCTCTGTTTAAGACCATATAAGCATTTGCTCTTATCATATTTGAAATTAGGCCTGATAAAGACACTTTTGCTGGGCAAAGCACTACTGGACCCTGCCAGGTCGATTCCTGTTGGGGCATCCCATTCTGTGACTAAAGCAGCCTCTGTTTAAGACCATATAAGCATTTGCTCTTATCATATTTGAAATTAGCCTGATAAAGACACTTTTGCTGGGCAAAGCACTACTGGACCCTGCCAGGTCCATTCCTGCCCAGGGCATCCCATTCTGTGACTAAAGCAGCCTCTGTTTAAGACCATATAAGCATTTGCTCTTATCATATTTGAAATTAGGCCTGATAAAGACACTTTTGCTGGGCAAAGCACTACTGGACCCTGCCAGGTCGATTCCTGTTGGGGCATCCCATTCTGTGACTAAAGCAGCCTCTGTTTAAGACCATATAAGCATTTGCTCTTATCATATTTGAAATTAGCCTGATAAAGACACTTTTGCTGGGCAAAGCACTACTGGACCCTGCCAGGTCCATTCCTGCCCAGGGCATCCCATTCTGTGACTACAGCAGCCTCTGTTTAAGACCATATAAGCATTTGCTCTTATCATATTTGAAATTAGGCCTGATAAAGACACTTTTGCTGGGCAAAGCACTACTGTACCCTGCCAGGTCCATTCCTGCCCAGGGCATCCCATTCTGTGACTACAGCAGCCTCTGTTTAAGACCATATAAGCATTTGCTCTTATCATATTTGAAATTAGCCTGATAAAGACACTTTTGCTGGGCAAAGCACTACTGTACCCTGCCAGGTCCATTCCTGCCCAGGGCATCCCATTCTGTGACTAAAGCAGCCTCTGTTTAAGACCATATAAGCATTTGCTCTTATCATATTTGAAATTAGGCCTGATAAAGACACTTTTGCTGGGCAAAGCACTACTGTACCCTGCCAGGTCCATTCCTGCCCAGGGCATCCCATTCTGTGACTAAAGCAGCCTCTGTTTAAGACCATATAAGCATTTGCTCTTATCATATTTGAAATTAGGCCTGATAAAGACACTTTTGCTGGGCAAAGCACTACTGTACCCTGCCAGGTCCATTCCTGCCCAGGGCATCCCATTCTGTGACTACAGCAGCCTCTGTTTAAGACCATATAAGCATTTGCTCTTATCATATTTGAAATTAGCCTGATAAAGACACTTTTGCTGGGCAAAGCACTACTGTACCCTGCCAGGTCCATTCCTGCCCAGGGCATCCCATTCTGTGACTACAGCAGCCTCTGTTTAAGACCATATAAGCATTTGCTCTTATCATATTTGTAATTAGCCTGATAAAGACACTTTTGCTGGGCAAAGCACTACTGTACCCTGCCAGGTCCATTCCTGCCCAGGGCATCCCATTCTGTGACTAAAGCAGCCTCTGTTTAAGACCATATAAGCATTTGCTCTTATCATATTTGAAATTAGGCCTGATAAAGACACTTTTGCTGGGCAAAGCACTACTGTACCCTGCCAGGTCCATTCCTGCCCAGGGCATCCCATTCTGTGACTAAAGCAGCCTCTGTTTAAGACCATATAAGCATTTGCTCTTATCATATTTGAAATTAGGCCTGATAAAGACACTTTTGCTGGGCAAAGCACTACTGTACCCTGCCAGGTCCATTCCTGCCCAGGGCATCCCATTCTGTGACTAAAGCAGCCTCTGTTTAAGACCATATAAGCATTTGCTCTTATCATATTTGAAATTAGGCCTGATAAAGACACTTTTGCTGGGCAAAGCACTACTGGACCCTGCCAGGTCGATTCCTGTTGGGGCATCCCATTCTGTGACTAAAGCAGCCTCTGTTTAAGACCATATAAGCATTTGCTCTTATCATATTTGAAATTAGCCTGATAAAGACACTTTTGCTGGGCAAAGCACTACTGTACCCTGCCAGGTCCATTCCTGCCCAGGGCATCCCATTCTGTGACTACAGCAGCCTCTGTTTAAGACCATATAAGCATTTGCTCTTATCATATTTGAAATTAGCCTGATAAAGACACTTTTGCTGGGCAAAGCACTACTGGACCCTGCCAGGTGCACTCCTATTTGGGGCATCCCATTCTGTGACTAAAGCAGCCTCTGTTTAAGACCATATAAGCATTTGCTCTTATCATATTTGAAATTAGCCTGATAAAGACACTTTTGCTGGGCAAAGCACTACTGGACCCTGCCAGGTCCATTCCTGCCCAGGGCATCCCATTCTGTGACTACAGCAGCCTCTGTTTAAGACCATATAAGCATTTGCTCTTATCATATTTGAAATTAGGCCTGATAAAGACACTTTTGCTGGGCAAAGCACTACTGTACCCTGCCAGGTCCATTCCTGCCCAGGGCATCCCATTCTGTGACTACAGCAGCCTCTGTTTAAGACCATATAAGCATTTGCTCTTATCATATTTGAAATTAGCCTGATAAAGACACTTTTGCTGGGCAAAGCACTACTGTACCCTGCCAGGTCCATTCCTGCCCAGGGCATCCCATTCTGTGACTAAAGCAGCCTCTGTTTAAGACCATATAAGCATTTGCTCTTATCATATTTGAAATTAGGCCTGATAAAGACACTTTTGCTGGGCAAAGCACTACTGGACCCTGCCAGGTCGATTCCTGTTGGGGCATCCCATTCTGTGACTAAAGCAGCCTCTGTTTAAGACCATATAAGCATTTGCTCTTATCATATTTGAAATTAGCCTGATAAAGACACTTTTGCTGGGCAAAGCACTACTGTACCCTGCCAGGTCCATTCCTGCCCAGGGCATCCCATTCTGTGACTAAAGCAGCCTCTGTTTAAGACCATATAAGCATTTGCTCTTATCATATTTGAAATTAGGCCTGAAAAAGACACTTTTGCTGGGCAAAGCACTACTGTACCCTGCCAGGTCCATTCCTGCCCAGGGCATCCCATTCTGTGACTAAAGCAGCCTCTGTTTAAGACCATATAAGCATTTGCTCTTATCATATTTGAAATTAGGCCTGATAAAGACACTTTTGCTGGGCAAAGCACTACTGTACCCTGCCAGGTCCATTCCTGCCCAGGGCATCCCATTCTGTGACTACAGCAGCCTCTGTTTAAGACCATATAAGCATTTGCTCTTATCATATTTGAAATTAGCCTGATAAAGACACTTTTGCTGGGCAAAGCACTACTGTACCCTGCCAGGTCCATTCCTGCCCAGGGCATCCCATTCTGTGACTAAAGCAGCCTCTGTTTAAGACCATATAAGCATTTGCTCTTATCATATTTGAAATTAGGCCTGATAAAGACACTTTTGCTGGGCAAAGCACTACTGTACCCTGCCAGGTCCATTCCTGCCCAGGGCATCCCATTCTGTGACTAAAGCAGCCTCTGTTTAAGACCATATAAGCATTTGCTCTTATCATATTTGAAATTAGGCCTGATAAAGACACTTTTGCTGGGCAAAGCACTACTGGACCCTGCCAGGTCGATTCCTGTTGGGGCATCCCATTCTGTGACTAAAGCAGCCTCTGTTTAAGACCATATAAGCATTTGCTCTTATCATATTTGAAATTAGCCTGATAAAGACACTTTTGCTGGGCAAAGCACTACTGGACCCTGCCAGGTCCATTCCTGCCCAGGGCATCCCATTCTGTGACTAAAGCAGCCTCTGTTTAAGACCATATAAGCATTTGCTCTTATCATATTTGAAATTAGGCCTGATAAAGACACTTTTGCTGGGCAAAGCACTACTGGACCCTGCCAGGTCGATTCCTGTTGGGGCATCCCATTCTGTGACTAAAGCAGCCTCTGTTTAAGACCATATAAGCATTTGCTCTTATCATATTTGAAATTAGCCTGATAAAGACACTTTTGCTGGGCAAAGCACTACTGGACCCTGCCAGGTCCATTCCTGCCCAGGGCATCCCATTCTGTGACTAAAGCAGCCTCTGTTTAAGACCATATAAGCATTTGCTCTTATCATATTTGAAATTAGGCCTGATAAAGACACTTTTGCTGGGCAAAGCACTACTGTACCCTGCCAGGTCCATTCCTGCCCAGGGCATCCCATTCTGTGACTAAAGCAGCCTCTGTTTAAGACCATATAAGCATTTGCTCTTATCATATTTGAAATTAGCCTGATAAAGACACTTTTGCTGGGCAAAGCACTACTGTACCCTGCCAGGTCCATTCCTGCCCAGGGCATCCCATTCTGTGACTACAGCAGCCTCTGTTTAAGACCATATAAGCATTTGCTCTTATCATATTTGAAATTAGCCTGATAAAGACACTTTTGCTGGGCAAAGCACTACTGGACCCTGCCAGGTGCACTCCTATTTGGGGCATCCCATTCTGTGACTAAAGCAGCCTCTGTTTAAGACCATATAAGCATTTGCTCTTATCATATTTGAAATTAGGCCTGATAAAGACACTTTTGCTGGGCATAGCACAACTTGTCCCTGCCAGGTGTACTTACTGCTGGTTTTTAGGGCATCCCATTCTGTGACTACACCAGCCTCTATTTAAGAACCTAACCATTTGCACCTATTCTAATTGAAATTAGGCATGATAAAGACACTTTTGCTGTGCATAGTCTTACTGCTGCCTGCCAGGTGCTCTCTGGTTTTTGGGACATCCCATTCTGTAACATACCATTAGCCTCTGCATTTACTGTAAGCTGCACAGTTATTTAAAGAAATTTGGCCTGTATGAGCCTGCTAACACACTGCTGCTGTGTGCATATATACTGATCTCAAGTCTGCTTGGGGCATCCCATTCTGTAACATACCATTAGCCTCTGCATTAACTGTAAGCTGCACAGTTATTTAAAGAAATTTGGCCTGTATGAGCCTGCTAACACACTGCTGCTGTGTGCATATATACTGATCTCAAGTCTGCTTGGGGCATCCCATTCTGTAACATACCATTAGCCTCTGCATTAACTGTAAGCTGCACAGTTATTTAAAGAAATTTGGCCTGTATGAGCCTGCTAACACACTGCTGCTGTGTGCATATATACTGATCTCAAGTCTGCTTGGGGCATCCCATTCTGTAACATACCATTAGCCTCTGCATTAACTGTAAGCTGCACAGTTATTTAAAGAAATTTGGCCTGTATGAGCCTGCTAACACACTGCTGCTGTGTGCATATATACTGATCTCAAGTCAGCTTTGGGGCATCCCATTCTGTAACATACCATTAGCCTCTGCATTTACTGTAAGCTGCACATTTATTTAAAGAAATTTGGCCTGTATGAGCCTGCTAACACACTGCTGCTGTGTGCATATATACTGATCTCAAGTCAGCTTGGGGCATCCCATTCTGTAACATACCATTAGCCTCTGCATTAACTGTAAGCTGCACAGTTATTTAAAGAAATTTGGCCTGTATGAGCCTGCTAACACACTGCTGCTGTGTGCATATATACTGATCTCAAGTCTGCTTTGGGGCATCCCATTCTGTAACATACCATTAGCCTCTGCATTTACTGTAAGCTGCACATTTATTTAAAGAAATTTGGCCTGTATGAGCCTGCTAACACACTGCTGCTGTGTGCATATATACTGATCTCAAGTCTGCTTTGGGGCATCCCATTCTGTAACATACCATTAGCCTCTGCATTTACTGTAAGCTGCACATTTATTTAAATAAATTTGGCCTGTATGAGCCTGCTAACACACTGCTGCTGTGTGCATATATACTGATCTCAAGTCTGCTTGGGGCATCCCATTCTGTAACATACCATTAGCCTCTGCATTAACTGTAAGCTGCACAGTTATTTAAAGAAATTTGGCCTGTATGAGCCTGCTAACACACTGCTGCTGTGTGCATATATACTGATCTCAAGTCTGCTTTGGGGCATCCCATTCTGTAACATACCATTAGCCTCTGCATTTACTGTAAGCTGCACATTTATTTAAAGAAATTTGGCCTGTATGAGCCTGCTAACACACTGCTGCTGTGTGCATATATACTGATCTCAAGTCTGCTTTGGGGCATCCCATTCTGTAACATACCATTAGCCTCTGCATTTACTGTAAGCTGTACATTTATTTAAAGAAATTTGGCCTGTATGAGCCTGCTAACACACTGCTGCTGTGTGCATATATACTGATCTCAAGTCAGCTTTGGGGCATCCCATTCTGTAACATACCATTAGCCTCTGCATTAACTGTAAGCTGCACAGTTATTTAAAAAAATTTGGCCTGTATGAGCCTGCTAACACACTGCTGCTGTGTGCATATATACTGATCTCAAGTCTGCTTGGGGCATCCCATTCTGTAACATACCATTAGCCTCTGCATTAACTGTAAGCTGCACAGTTATTGAAAGAAATTTGGCCTGTATGAGCCTGCTAACACACTGCTGCTGTGTGCATATATACTGATCTCAAGTCTGCTTTGGGGCATCCCATTCTGTAACATACCATTAGCCTCTGCATTAACTGTAAGCTGCACAGTTATTTAAAGAAATTTGGCCTGTATGAGCCTGCTAACACACTGCTGCTGTGTGCATATATACTGATCTCAAGTCTGCTTGGGGCATCCCATTCTGTAACATACCATTAGCCTCTGCATTAACTGTAAGCTGCACAGTTATTTAAAGAAATTTGGCCTGTATGAGCCTGCTAACACACTGCTGCTGTGTGCATATATACTGATCTCAAGTCTGCTTGGGGCATCCCATTCTGTAACATAACATAACCTACCTACCATACTAAGCAGCTCTCTTATTTAAACTAAGCAGGCCTCTTGGAGGCTGAGTGTCCACTTTTGGGTGTGCATTTATATTCGGTTTCATATACAGTGGGGTATCCCAATTTGTAAGATAACCTACCCCAACCATGTAAACTAAATAGGCCTGTTGCAGCCTGAGTTTCTCTGCTTGCGTATGGCCTGCATTACAATCTGTCTCTTTCAATGACACTGCTGCCTGGGGTATCCCAATTTGTAAGATAACCTACCCCAACCATGTAAACTAAAGGTTACGTCCTTCCAGAAGGAAAACTTATGCCGAACACTATTTTTGTTAGGGGCATTGACCTTTGGATTGATCGGCATGAAATTAATTTTTTTTTTTCAAAGTATGGCGCTGTGAAGAAGGTCAAAATGATGTCTCATACTTGGATTATTGTTACTTTTTGTTCAGCTTGAAATATAACAGGCCACACGGGCATCCCAAGGCACATGCTATTTTAAACCTATCTGTTATACAACATAAGCGTTGATCAGGCTACTTCAGTTTGCACTTGTTTTTGACTGATTTTAATAAACCAGGCCGCAGGGCACCCCAAAGCTGCACCTTGCACCCTATCTGGTATACAACATAAGCGTTGATCAGCATCAGCTTCATTAAGCTACTTCAGTTTGCACTTCCTTTTTGACTGCTTTCATTTAACCAGGCCGCAGGGCACCCCAAAGCTGCACCTTGCACCCTACCTGTTTATACTAAATAAGCATCTACAGCCTCAGCTTTATTAAGTTATTGCATTTTGAATTGGTTTTGGTCTGCTTTAAATACACCAGGCCGCAGGGCATCCCAAACCTGCATGTTGCACCCCATCTGTTATACTAAATAAGCGTTGATCAGCATCAGCTTTATTAAGCTATTGCATTTTGCATTGGTTTTTGTACTGCTGCCAAAACACTAGCCCATATGGGCATCCCAAACCAGCACATGTCACCCTATCTGTTATACTAAATAAGCTTCTACAGGCCCTTTTTTTATTTATTTATTTTTATTTATATAGAGCTGCAATAGCTTATATTGTGAGGTTAATTTGCCATTTTGCAGCATAATATAGAGCAGCCCCTGTGTAAATCTGAGGGGCAATAGCTTATATAGTGAGGTAAATTTGCCATTTTGCTTCGTTATGTAGAGCAGGCCCTGTGTAAATCTGAGGGGCAATAGCTTATATTGTGAGGTTAATTTGCCATTTTGCAGCATAATATAGAGCAGGCCCTGTGTAAATCTGAGGCGCAATAGCTTATATTGTGAGGTAAATTTGCCACTTTGCAGCATAATATAGAGCAGCCCCTGTGTAAATCTGAGGGGCAATAGCTCATATAGTGAGGTAAATTTGCCATTTTGCTTCGTTATATAGAGCAGCCCAGTTGCCATCTAAATCAACTACTGTCCGGCCAGTACAGCTTTTCCAGGGCAAACTCTGCTAGTTGCGGGCACAAGTCAAGTTTGGCTTCCCAGCAAATCCAGTGGATCTTGAAGGTGTGTTGGCATGGTCATGTCAAGGTATGACATGACCTGCTGTTTGAGGTCCAGCTCTAGGTCTTCCTGCTGCTCATGAGTAGACTCACTATGCGGGTGTAGAAAGCTACTCACTAGCGACTGAAGACTGAGGCTGCTGCTGATGGAGCTGCTGCTGCTGCTCCTTCCACCCCCCCAGCAGCCATGGCAGTGGAAGGTGATCGCAGAGGTCCCCCCGAGTCAGACCTGCGGGAGTATGGGCCATGGCGCAGATAGACATCGCCCAACTGACTACGTGGGATGTCTCTGTAGTAGGTCAGTTTGTCCTCCCTCTCAGTGGGCGTAAAAAATGCCCCCATTTTGTGCCGGAAGCGAGGGTCCAATAAGTTGGAGAGCCAGAAGTCTTCCCGCTGACAAATGGAGACAATTCTGCGCTCACTAGTACGCAAGCATGTGAGCATGCATCGTGCCATTTGTGCAAATGACTCGGAGGGACTACCTGTCTCCATCTCCACTGTAAACTGCCACGGTGTGTCTGGGTCCTCTGTCTCACCTTACTCACAACCCTCTAGCTCCTGTGGCTGCTCCTGCTCCTCCTCTTCTGTCAGATGACTAGATAAAATGGTCATTTTGTGAAACCTAAACTGTGGTTTGCTTTGCCCCACCCCCTCCTCCTCCTCCACTTCAGCTCCCACAGGCTTCATGTGGCTGTGAAATGTATGTGCCATGTCTCCAGTGCCCTGACCAGCCATGGTTTCCAACATGTGTTGTAGTACATGAAGCAGTGGAATCTCATCGTTCATCTCATAGTCCTGGCAACTGACTAATAACGTAGCTTCCTCAAAGGGCCTGAGCAAACGGTCGGTGTCACGTATGAGCTGCCAATGGTTTACATTGAATTTACACAGGTGTCCCCCTATCCGTTTGGATCATCCAGAAATCCGTGATGGCTTTTCTCTGTTCCTATAGTGCAGTGGTCCTCAACCCTGTCCTCAAGGCCCACCAACATGTCATGTTTTTTGGATCTCCAAATAGCCAGCTCTATTGCTCTGCAGCTGCACTAATTACTCCACCTGTGCATCTTTGTGGAGATCTGCAAAACCTGGCCTGTTGGTGGGCCTTGAGGACAGGGTTGGGGACCACTGCTATAGTGGATCCTGCATATGGAGGGTGGAATTCCAACGGGTGGAAACATCGCAAATCAGACTATGGTGGGGTACACCGTTGTGACGCTGAGGCTCAATAGGGTTGTGCTTGGTGGTGTAGGAGTGCCAGAAGTGCATGCTAACTTTCTTTCCTGTTGTTCTTTCAGATGGGGGCAAGACTTAAAAACTAGACTGAACACGTGTGCCATGTGAGGACGCATGACTTTGGCTTCCTTGTCGCAGCGCAAACAAGATGTTCTTCCAAGTGTAATGCAGCAGGCTGGACTTATGGTGACGCTGTCTGAGAGGAGAAATCCCTCAGACATCAAGATTAAAAATTCCAAGAATTTTTGAGGGCTAATTATTCAGAGGCAAATGATAGCTAGTTGTTTCTGATTTAATTACAAGGTGGAAACACACCCTCAAACAAAACTTCACTTTGGCAATACTATTGCATTTGTCTATTCATAATTTTATGTATATACACTAACTAACCTACTTTTTCTCCCCAGGATGCTGCATGAAACACTGCCACATCGCTGAGTAGCTGATTTTTCCGAACAACAGTCCGCAATAATCTGCTGCTGCTGCCGCCGCCACCGCCGCAGACTCCAGGGACCCTCTTCCACTACCTCGGCTTGCAACACCTCCTCCCACGACACTCTCCTCATCACTAATTGCCGGCTAGTGGAAGAAGAGGCGAGTGTCTCCTCCACTTCTTGGCTGGGCAGTAGCTGCTGAATTTTATGATTATCAGATCTTCATCAATGGATAGTGGAGCTGAACCCAAAGCATAACAGACAGACAGTTGACTGGGGGTGTCAGATGCCACTTGTGATGCAGTGGACTGCTTTTGCAGCACTTCGAGACAAAGTTGCTTCATTGGCTGACACAATGACTGGTAAATCTGTGGAACATATGGTTTACAAGCAAGAATAACCATTTGTTTTTATATGAAAAAGACCCTGGTTTATACAGACTTTTTTTTTCCAGAGACTGCCCTGCGTGGAAATGAATGGCGCTTGGATCATCCAAGCTTTCCTCCCAACAATGCCTGATGTATTCCAGTAGATTGATGACGGGGCCAGACCTACACTAAAGAAAGATGGATCGTGCAAAACAGATTTAAGGCGCTGCTCTCCAGTTACAGACATTCCTCCACATCGGACCACAAGTAAGTATTGATAAAAAATCCTTTACGTTACTCTTACTTTTTATTAATATTCTTCGGATAAGACAGATCAGACATGATTCCAGATTAAAAATTCCAAGAATTTTTGAGGGCTAATTAGTCAGAGGCAATGATACCTTCTTGTTTCTGATTTAATTAAAAGGTGGAAACACACCCTCAAACAAAACTTCACTTTGGCAATACTTTTGCATTTGTTTATTCATAATTTTATGTAGATATTACTAACTAAGCTACTTTTTCTCCACATGACTCTCCACAGGGTGTGATTCATCCAATTTTTGGGCTCCTGAAGCCAACCCCAGGGTCTCTTTAAAGTAATTTTGGGCTCCTGCTGCTGCTGCTGCCAACTTCTGCCAACTCCAGGGTGTGATTCATCCAATTTTTGGGCTCCTGAAGCCAACTCCAGTGTATATTTGGGCTCCTGCTGCTGCTGCTGCCAACTCCAGGGTGTGAATCATGCAATTTTTGGGCTCCTGAAGCCAACCCCAGTGTCTCTTTAAAGTAATATTTGGGCTCCTGCTGCTGCCAACTCCAGGGTGTGATTCATCCAATTTTTGGGCTCCTGAAGCCAACCCCAGTGTCTCTTTAAAGTAATATTTGGGCTCCTGCTGCTGCTGCTGCCAACTCCAGGGTGTGATTCATCCAATTTTTGGGCTCCTGAAGCCAACCCCAGTGTATATTTGGGCTCCTGCTGCTGCTGCTGCCAACTCCAGGGTGTGAATCATCCAATTTTTGGGCTCCTGAAGCCAACCCCAGTGTCTCTTTAAAGTAATATTTGGGCTCCTGCTGCTGCCAACTCCAGGGTGTGATTCATCCAATTTTTGGGCTCCTGAAGCCAACCCCAGTGTCTCTTTAAAGTAATATTTGGGCTCCTGCTGCTGCTGCTGCCAACTCCAGGGTGTGATTCATCCAATTTTTGGGCTCCTGAAGCCAACTCCAGTGTATATTTGGGCTCCTGCTGCTGCTGCTGCCAACTCCAGGGTGTGAATCATGCAATTTTTGGGCTCCTGAAGCCAACCCCAGTGTCTCTTTAAAGTAATATTTGGGCTCCTGCTGCTGCCAACTCCAGGGTGTGATTCATCCAATTTTTGGGCTCCTGAAGCCAACCCCAGTGTCTCTTTAAAGTAATATTTGGGCTCCTGCTGCTGCCAACTCCCAGGGTGTGATTCATCCAATTTTTGGGCTCCTGAAGCCAACCCCAGTGTATATTTGGGCTCCTGCTGCTGCTGCTGCCAACTCCAGGGTGTGAATCATCCAATTTTTGGGCTCCTGAAGCCAACCCCAGTGTCTCTTTAAAGTAATGTTGGGGCTCCTGCTGCTGCTGCTGCCAACTCCAGGGTGTGATTCATCCAATTTTTGGGCTCCTGAAGCCAACTCCAGTGTATATTTGGGCTCCTGCTGCTGCTGCTGCCAACTCCAGGGTGTGAATCATGCAATTTTTGGGCTCCTGAAGCCAACCCCAGTGTCTCTTTAAAGTAATATTTGGGCTCCTGCTGCTGCCAACTCCAGGGTGTGATTCATCCAATTTTTGGGCTCCTGAAGCCAACCCCAGTGTCTCTTTAAAGTAATATTTGGGCTCCTGCTGCTGCCAACTCCCAGGGTGTGATTCATCCAATTTTTGGGCTCCTGAAGCCAACCCCAGTGTATATTTGGGCTCCTGCTGCTGCTGCTGCCAACTCCAGGGTGTGAATCATCCAATTTTTGGGCTCCTGAAGCCAACCCCAGTGTCTCTTTAAAGAAATGTTGGGGCTCCTGCTGCTGCTGCTGCCAACTCCAGGGTGTGATTCATCCAATTTTTGGGCTCCTGAAGCCAACCCCAGTGTCTCTTTAAAGTAATGTTGGGGCTCCTGCTGCTGCTGCTGCCAACTTCTGCCAACTCCAGGGTGTGACTCATCCAATTTTTGGGCTCCTGAAGCCAACTCCAGTGTATATTTGGGCTCCTGCTGCTGCTGCAGCCAACTCCAGGGTGTGATTCATCCAATGTTTGGGCTCCTGAAGCCAACTCCAGTGTATATTTGGGCTCCTGCTGCTGCTGCTGCTGCCAACTCCAGGGTGTGATTCATCCAATTTTTGGGCTCCTGAAGCCAACCCCAGTGTCTCTTTCAGCCAATGTTTGGGCTCCTGCTGCTGCTTCTGCCAACTCCAGGGTGTGATTCATCCAATTTTTGGGCTCCTGCTGCTGCCAACTCCAGTGTCTCTTTAAAGCAATGTTTGGGCTCCTGCCTCTCATAGTGATGCCACTTCAACTCTCTTGAATTCAATTGTGCCGCTCTGCGATTCTATTAGCGATGCCTCTGATCTGCATGTGATATTTATTCAAAGTATTATTTAACTAACCCAGCACGCATCCTGTGCGTGTTACAGCAAGGCAGAATGGTTTACAACCCTATTGAGGCTCTAGGAGGCTCAGAAATAGCCGTTTTTAATAGCGATTCGTCGCGAATTTATTCGGGTCGAAACGATTTTTGTCGGAAAATTCGGCGAATCAGTCGAATTGAATTTTTCAAAAGTTCGCTCATCTCTAATCATAGACATCCTTATATAAACCAATCTGCGCACATTATAATTAGAATATAGGATTTAAATGTGTTTAAGTATAAAGGCTTATGTCATAAAAAACTAGACACGGCGCCAGACTCCCCAAAAATGTTGACTGGTGTTGTGATCACCGGTTCTGCTTGGGGGAGGAGTCAGCTCGGGTGAGTCATCCCGGTAGTTGGATGGAGATTGGCGGGCTGACCATCCCCAGGAATTCTCTTCAGTTACGACAATGGGCTGGGCGTTGAGACCGCCACCCCTCCCCCATTCAGAACAGATGCTCGGGAGGAGATAGTCTGGCTGCAACGATGACTTTCTGAACTACGTGATAGTTTGAATTTATACATGCCTGACAATGCTGTGCACTTGCTGTTTGTGGAATGTCTATCTTTTTTTCCACAACTTTTGTAAACATTTTAAAAATGGTAAATAAAAAATATATATAAAAATAACTAGACACATACATATTATCAATTTCATTAAATCTAACACCTTCTCACACATTCATTAAAGTAAAAAAAAAACCCAAGCATAAATTATAACAAAGAAATCAGCATATAACACAACCTTATAATAGTAAAAGGTTAGAATCAAAAGGTTCCTAATATTAATTACTGACAGTTTTTCCATGGCCATGATATTATTAACTTTGTTGATAAACTCACTAAAACTTAAATCTTGTAATTTCCAGGCACTATCAATGACCATTTTTGCTCCCGTCAAAATATGAAAGAAAAGTTGTCTCTGTCTCACAGAGCTATTTCTAATGGAATCGTTGAAGAGCGCTATCCAGGGACTCAATTTAATTTCTGCTCCCAAAATCACTCCAAGAACATCAAAAACTTTACACCAAAATTCTTTAACTTTGGTACACTCCCACCAGATGTGACTATGGGATCCTATGAATTGACAGCCTCGGAAGCAAAATCCCTGGGATGCCCCATCGTACTGAGCCATCTGTTCGGTGTTATATACCATCTTAATGCAACCTTTACATTGGCTGAAGTACCAAAAGATGCTTTCCACATTTTCTGCCAGGATTCATGGTCTCTCTCCTCCTTTAGCTCTCACTGCCATCTCTTTCTATGCATCAGCTCCTCTTCATCTGTTCCAGAACTCAAGAGATTATAAATCTCTGAGACTGCCCCTTTCCCCCTAGGATCCTGACTGCAAAGTTTTTCCAGTGGGGAAAGGCTGTCCAAGTCTGCTCTGTTTTTAACAACCGATTTAATAAAATGTCAGCAAACATGCGGAATTGCGATGGGAGCACGCTGTTCCCCATCGGTAGCCAATCTCTTCCTCGGATGGTGGGAGAGGGAGGTGGTTTTTGGGGCAGAAATGAACCTGTACCAGCCCCATATTTTGGGCTGGTACAGGTTCATTGATGATATCCTAATCTGGCAGGGCACAGAAGAGGGGTGCGTTGAATTTCTTAATACCCTAAATACCAACCTGTATAACATTTACCTTACATCACATGTTTCGGACAAACAGGTAGAATTTTTGGATCTTACCATCCGTGTGGCTGAGAATGGTGCTTTGGAAACAACTCTATACAGAAAGGCGACGGCCGTGAACAGCCTCATGCCATCCCGATAGGTCAGTTTCTACAACTAAAACGTAATTGCTCATCAAGGGATGATTTCACATTGCAAGCAGAGGGTTTGACGGATCGGTTTATTAAAAGAGGATACCCGAAGAAGATAGTGAAGCGGGCCCTGGTGAGAGCAGGGAACACGCCGAGGGACACTTTATTGGTCCCTAGAAAAAGACAGAAGAAAGTGGAGTAGGTAAGTGGAAGATACATCTCAAGATTTAATACACATTGGACACAATTGAGGGGTATTCTAGCTAAACACTGGAATAAACTGAGGAGTGATCCCTTTTTGGCGAGGTGGACTAGACGGGGCCAACTTATGGTTGCACAGCGAGTGCCAAGTTTGCGTGATAAAATCTGCAGGAGTCACTATGTAAGACTCCAGACATGGCTGCGAAGTGAGACAAAAACAACGGGTAGTTACCCTTGTGGGAACTGCTCAATTTGCCCATTAATGCAGATGAGTAAGGTAGTAGTCAATGAAAGGACGGGTAGGAGGTATTACATCAAACAATTTATAAATTGCAGAACGGTGGGGGTCATCTACCTCATCACCTGTAGGTGCCCCTTGAGCTATGTAGGGGAAACAAAGGCACGCCTGCAGGCGCACTTATAGTCTATACGTCTTGCTAAAAGGAATAAGGATATGGGGAAAATAATACCACCAGTGGCGACCCATTTCCTAGAGAGGCATGAGGGTAAGGTTGAAGGACTACGGATGACAGCCCTTGAAAAAGTGACCATGGGCATCAGAGGAGGCGATCTTAAGAAACGCATGCAGCAGAAGGAACTGCGGTGGATTTTCGATTTAGGTACGCAGTATCCGACGGGGCTTAACGAGGATGTGGCATTCACTCCATATTTAGGATAACCACACGGGGTAGGTGTTTGTTTTTTGGGGGGTTTATGGATTATATCCAATATATAAAACACAAAAAATAAAAAATAAGAAACAACAATTTTAGGGATTGAGGGTTAGTAAATACACATATATTTCTTTTTGGGGGGTGCACGTGTGTGGTGACTTGACACTGTGTGGATGTAAACACAATTGTGATTAATGTGTTTTCACATATGATTATGTAGAGAGCTTTGTCGTTTCATTGGCCCATATCCTTGTTTGAACCCTGTCGGGGAGGATCGGAACTGCTGCATGAAATATCACCCACATATAAGACTGAGGATCCAGTAAGAAGAGAACTGGAAGGAGGAGAGAATGTTTAAGGGGAAGACTGGATTATTAATTATTAATATGTAGAGCCTTGGGCATTGGCGGAAATTCTGACCCCTTTTTTTGACACCATGGAAAATATTGAACCATCCGCCCTCCTCCCCCTAAATGGGGCCTGGGCCCCAAAGTCCCCTCTAATGAGCCTTGGACACACCATTGGACCCCATGTGGGGTGAGGATGGAGGATGTACCCAAAAAGATATTGGGGTTCACCCCCGGCTCGTACGGATATATTGTTATATACTCTTGATTTGTGGAGATGTGGCCATATCTCCATCATTTGTATGGTCTTATTGCTATATCTCCATCCTTTGTATAT
The DNA here is from genome assembly GCA_027917425.1 of Gastrophryne carolinensis. Classification (NCBI taxonomy): domain Eukaryota; kingdom Metazoa; phylum Chordata; class Amphibia; order Anura; family Microhylidae; genus Gastrophryne; species Gastrophryne carolinensis. Next base: position 311,551,097 of record CM051237.1, read on the forward strand.
CCCCATCATTTGTATTTCCAACAATTGGTTAGCTAAAGTGCGATGTATAGCCATGTCTGGCCAATAGAGGTAAAAGGATGTATCAATAAATAACCAGCATTGTATATAACAATAATGTTGCAACCCAAATTGTACTGCGTTATGGTGTAGTGTTGAAGAGGTATTTTTATTATGTAGATAATTGTAAGTTGTTGCCATCGGGGAATACTCACCCTTCCGGGTGGCAGTCCCGCGCCGACTCCGTTGTTCGGGAGCGTGTGGCGCCCGCCCATCTCCCTTTTGAGGGGGGGGGGCGGACGCAGCGCACGCCGACAGGTGTGACATCAGCCGGCGTTGCTGCGCTCCATTCTGGTGTGTGGACGTCCGCTTCCTGTCAGGCGGACCGACGCACTTCCGGCCGGAGTGCGTCGGTCGGCGCATGGACGATCAGTGCGAGTGCGGGAACGGTGGAGGGGTGGGTATATAAAAGAGGGGCAATATGCCCCACTACCCTTACTTGTGCCTTGCAAAAGAGACCCCAGGTGGTCTAAAAACGCGTTGGCCTGGCCGCAGGGGATGCTGCTGCGTGGATATATGTAAGAGTATTGACTCTTGACTCTTGAGTGTGTTTTCCAAGTATACAGGACGCCCTGTTTCACTTATTCCTTACGTCTGGGTTATCCACCACAAGGTGGCGCAGTGGACTGCAGAAAGACTTGTAGCATCTCCTGGCCCAATAAAAAGCCAGGAACCTCCCACAAATTCCCAGTTTTCCTTCTGCAGTCGGACTGCGAAGATAGAAGATGTCTCTCTCTCTCTCTCTTGCGCAGGTGAGCGAGGCAACTAGGGATGAGCGAATCGATCCGGACGAACCCGTATTCGATCCGAATTTCATGAAAAATTCGATTCGGATCGAATCCGAATTTCCCTGTGCTTCGATCGCTCGAAGTTTTCCTTTAACATCCATTCATTTACATTACAGGCATTCTAAGATGGCGGACGGGACATGTCCAGACATCTACCCCGCACCAGTGCAAGCTGGGGCAGTCACATGCAGCCTATCAGCAGCCAGCAAGCCCGGTGACGTCACAGCGCTATTGAAGGAGGCGGACATCTTGCTTTTCCTCATTTCTCTACTGCATTCGTGAGAGACAGGACGCTGCTGTAGTGAGGGAGAGACAGAGAGCCAGGGACAGACAGGGACAGGCAGGAGACAGGCAGAAAGTCAGCGAGAAGCAGGGAAAGTTAGGAAAAATCGGAGGCAGTCACAGGGAGATTTTTTTTTTTTTCATCCAGCCTGAATGTTACTGGCTGGCTGACTGGCTTTGTTAGCGTTTTCAGGCTGCTTATACACTTACTGTGCATATATACTGAACTGATCTCAAGTCTGCTGTGAGGCATCCCATTCTGTGACTACAACAGCCTCTATTTACTATAACCCTTTGCACTTATTCTAAAAGTAATTTGGCCTGATAAAGACACTTTTGCTGTGCATAGTAGTACTGCTCCCAGGTGCTCTCTGGTTGGGGCATCCCATTCTGTGACTACACCAGCCTCTATTTACTATAACCCTTTGCACTTATTCTAAAAGTAATTTGGCCTGATAAAGACACTTTTGCTGTGTATAGTAGTACTGCTCCCAGGTGCTCTCTGGTTGGGGCATCCCATTCTGTGACTACAACAGCCTCTATTTACTATAACCCTTTGCACTTATTCTAAAAGTAATTTGGCCTGATAAAGACACTTTTGCTGTGCATAGTAGTACTGCTCCCAGGTGCTCTCTGGTTGGGGAATCCCATTCTGTGACTACAACAGCCTCTATTTACTATAACCCTTTGCACTTATTCTAAAAGTAATTTGGCCTGATAAAGACATTTTTGCTGTGCATAGTAGTACTGCTCCCAGGTGCTCTCTGGTTGGGACATCCCATTCTGTGACTACAACAGCCTCTATTTACTATAACCCTTTGCACTTATTCTAAAAGTAATTTGGCCAGATAAAGACACTTTTGCTGTGCATAGTAGTACTGCTGCCAGGTGCTCTCTGGTTGGGGCATCCCATTCTGTGACTACACCAGCCTCTATTTACTATAACCCTTTGCACTTATTCTAAAAGTAATTTGGCCTGATAAAGACACTTTTGCTGTGCATAGTAGTACTGCTCCCAGGTGATCTCTGGTTGGGGCATCCCATTCTGTGACTACAACAGCCTCTATTTACTATAACCCTTTGCACTTATTCTAAAAGTAATTTGGCCTGATACAGACACTTTTGCTGTGCATAGTAGTACTGCTGCCAGGTGCTCTCTGGTTGGGGCATCCCATTCTGTGACTACAACAGCCTCTATTTACTATAACCCTTTGCACTTATTCTAAAAGTAATTTGGCCTGATAAAGACACTTTTGCTGTGCATAGTAGTACTGCTCCCAGGTGCTCTCTGGTTGGGGCGTCCCATTCTGTGACTACAACAGCCTCTATTTACTATAACCCTTTGCACTTATTCTAAAAGTAATTTGGCCAGATAAAGACACTTTTGCTGTGCATAGTAGTACTGCTGCCAGGTGCTCTCTGGTTGGGGCATCCCATTCTGTGACTACACCAGCCTCTATTTACTATAACCCTTTGCACTTATTCTAAAAGTAATTTGGCCTGATAAAGACACTTTTGCTGTGCATAGTAGTACTGCTCCCAGGTGCTCTCTGGTTGGGGCGTCCCATTCTGTGACTACAACAGCCTCTATTTACTATAACCCTTTGCACTTATTCTAAAAGTAATTTGGCCTGATAAAGACACTTTTGCTGTGCATAGTAGTACTGCTCCCAGGTGCTCTCTGGTTGGGGCGTCCCATTCTGTGACTACAACAGCCTCTATTTACTATAACCCTTTGCACTTATTCTAAAAGTAATTTGGCCTGATAAAGACACTTTTGCTGTGCATAGTAGTACTGCTCCCAGGTGCTCTCTGGTTGGGGCATCCCATTCTGTGACTACAACAGCCTCTATTTACTATAACCCTTTGCACTTATTCTAAAAGTAATTTGGCCTGATAAAGACACTTTTGCTGTGCATAGTAGTACTGCTCCCAGGTGCACTCTGGTTGGGGCATCCCATTCTGTGACTAAACCAGCCTCTATTTACTATAACCCTTTGCACTTATTCTAAAAGTAATTTGGCCTGATAAAGACACTTTTGCTGTGCATAGTACTACTGCTCCCAGGTGCTCTCCGGTTGGGGCATCCCATTCTGTAACATACCATTAGCCTCTGTCTTTACTCTAAGCTGCACACTTATGTCAAGTAATTTGGCCTGTATTAGGCTGCTTACACACTGTTGCTGTGCGCATATATTACTGATCTCAAGTCTGCTCCCAGGTGCTCTCTGGTTGGGGCATCCCATTCTGTGACTACAACAGCCTCTATTTACTATAACCCTTTGCACTTATTCTAAAAGTAATTTGGCCTGATAAAGACACTTTTGCTGTGCATAGTAGTACTGCTCCCAGGTGCTCTCTGGTTGGGGCATCCCATTCTGTGACTACAACAGCCTCTATTTACTATAACCCTTTGCACTTATTCTAAAATTAATTTGGCCTGATAAAGACACTTTTGCTGTGCATAGTAGTACTGCTCCCAGGTGCACTCTGGTTGGGGCATCCCATTCTGTGACTACACCAGCCTCTATTTACTATAACCCTTTGCACTTATTCTAAAAGTAATTTGGCCTGATAATGACACTTTTGCTGTGCATAGTACTACTGCTCCCAGGTGGTCTCCGGTTGGGGCATCCCATTCTGTAACATACCATTAGCCTCTGTCTTTACTCTAAGCTGCACACTTATGTCAAGTAATTTGGCCTGTATGAGGCTGCTTACACACTGTTGCTGTGTGCATATATTACTGATCTCAAGTCTGCTCCCAGGTGCTCTCTGGTTGGGGCATCCCATTCTGTGACTACAACAGCCTCTATTTACTATAACCCTTTGCACTTATTCTAAAAGTAATTTGGCCTGATTAAGACACTTTTGCTGTGCATAGTAGTACTGCTCCCAGGTGCTCTCTGGTTGTGGCATCCCATTTTGTGACTACAACAGCCTCTATTTACTATAACCCTTTGCACTTATTCTAAAAGTAATTTGGCCTGATAAAGACACTTTTGCTGTGCATAGTAGTACTGCTTCCAGGTGCACTCTGGTTGGGGCATCCCATTCTGTGACTACAACAGCCTCTATTTACTATAACCCTTTGCACTTATTCTAAAAGTAATTTGGCCTGATATAGACACTTTTGCTGTGCATAGTACTACTGCTCCCAGGTGCTCTCCGGTTGGGGCATCCCATTCTGTAACATACCATTAGCCTCTGTCTTTACTCTAAGCTGCACACTTATGTCAAGTAATTTGGCCTGTATGAGGCTGCTTACACACTGTTGCTGTGTGCATATATTACTGATCTCAAGTCTGCTCCCAGGTGCTCTCTGGTTGGGGCATCCCATTCTGTGACTACAACAGCCTCTATTTACTATAACCCTTTGCACTTATTCTAAAAGTAATTTGGCCTGATAAAGACACTTTTGCTGTGCATAGTAGTACTGCTGCCAGGTGCTCTCTGGTTGGGGCATCCCATTCTGTAACATACCATTAGCCTCTGTCTTTACTCTAAGCTGCACACTTATGTCAAGTAATTTGGCCTGTATGAGGCTGCTTACACACTGTTGCTGTGTGCATATATTACTGATCTCAAGTCTGCTGTGGGCATCCCATTCTGTAACATACCATTAGCCTCTGTCTTTACTCTTAGCCTCTGTCTTTACTCTAAGCTGCACACTTATGTCAAGTAATTTGGCCTGTATGAGGCTGCTTACACACTGTTGCTGTGTGCATATATTACTGATCTCAAGTCTGGTTGGGGCATCCCATTCTGTAACATACCATAAGCCTCTGCATTTACTGTAAGCTGCACAGTTATTTCAAGTAATTTGGGCTGTTTCAGCCTGCTTACACACTGTTGCTGTGTGCATATATTACTGATCTCAAGTCTGGTTGGGGCATCCCATTCTGTAACATACCATTAGCCTCTGCATTTACTGTAAGCTGCACAGTTATGTCAAGTAATTTGGCCTGTATGAGGCTGCTTACACACTGTTGCTGTGTGCATATATACTGATCTCAAGTCTGCTGTGGGCATCCCATTCTGTAACATCACATAACCTACCTCTCTTATTTACACTAAGCAGCTCTCTTATTTAAACTAAGCAGGCCTCTTATTTACACTAAGCACCTCTCTTATTTAAGCTAAGCAGCTCTCTTATTTAAACTAAGCAGGCCTCTTGGAGGCTGATTGTCCACTTTTGGGTGTGCATTTATATCCGGTTTCATATACAGTGGGGTATCCCAATTTGTAAGATAACCTACCCCAATCATGTAAACTAAAGAGGCCTGTTGCAGCCTGAGTTTCTCTGCTTGCGTATGGCCTGCATTACAATCTGTCTCTTTCAATGACACTGCTACCTGGGGTATCCCAATTTGTAAGATAACCTACCCCAACCATGTAAACTAAAGGTTATGTCCTTCCAGAAGGAAAACTTATGCCGAACACTATTTTTGTTAGGGGCATTGACCTTTGGATTGATCGGCATGAAATTAAGGATTTTGTTTTCAAAGTATGGCGCTGTAAAGAAGGTCAAAATTATTTCTCATACTTGGATTATTGTTACTTTTTGTTCAGCTTGAAATATACCAGGCCACACGGGCATCCCAAGGCACATGCTATTTTAACCCTATCTGTTATACAACATAAGCGTTGATCAGCATCAGCTGCTTTATTAAGCTACTTCAGTTTGCACTTGTTTTTGACTGCTTTTAATAAACCAGGCTGCAGGGCACCCCAAAGCTGCACCTTGCACCCTATCTGGTATACAACATAAGCGTTGATCAGCATCAGCTTCATTAAGCTACTTCAGTTTGCACTTCCTTTTTGACTGCTTTCATTTAACCAGGCCGCAGGGCACCCCGAAGCTGCACGTTGCACCCTATCTGTTTATACTAAATAAGCATCTACAGCCTCAGCTTTATTAAGTTATTGCATTTTGAATTGGTTTTGGTCTGCTTTAAATACACCAGGCCGCAGGGTATCCCAAACCTGCATGTTGCACCCCATCTGTTATACTAAATAAGCGTTGATCAGCATCAGCTTTATTAAGCTATTGCATTTTGCATTGGTTTTTGTACTGCTGCCAAAACACTAGCCCATATGAGCATCCCAAACCAACACATGTTACTAAATAAGCTTCTACAGGCCCCTTTTTTTATTTATTTATTTTTATTTATATAGAGCTGTAATAGCTTATATAGTGAGGCAAATTTGCCATTTTGCTTCATTATATAGAGCACCCCCTGTGTAAATCTGAGGGGCAATAGTTTATATTATGAGGTAAATTCATGGTTTTGCACCATGATATGGAGCAGCCCCTGTGTAAATCTGAGGGGCAATAGCTTATATTGTGAGGTAAATTTGCCATTTTGCAGCATAATAAAGAGCAGCCCCTGTGTAAATCTGAGGGGCATTAGCTTATATAGTGAGGTAAATTTGCCATTTTGCTTCATTATATAGAGCAGCCCCTGTGTAAATCTGAGGGGCAATAGTTTATATTATGAGGTAAATTCATGGTTTTGCACCATTATATGGAGCAGCCCCTGTGTAAATCTGAGGGGCAATAGCTTATATTGTGAGGTAAATTTGCCATTTTGCAGCATAATAAAGAGCAGCCCCTGTGTAAATCTGAGGGGCATTAGCTTTTATAGTGAGGTAAATTTGCCATTTTGCTTCATTATATAGAGCAGCCCCTGTGTAAATCTGAGGGGCAATAGTTTGTATTATGAGGTAAATTCATGGTTTTGCACCATTATATGGAGCAGCCCCTGTGTAAATCTGAGGGGCATTAGCTTATAGAGTGAGGTAAATTTGCCATTTTGCTTCATTATATAGAGCAGCCCCTGTGTAAATCTGAGGGGCAATAGTTTATATTATGAGGTAAATTCATGGTTTTGCACCATTATATGGAGCAGCCCCTGTGTAAATCTGAGGGGCAATAGCTTATATTGTGAGGTAAATTTGCCATTTTGCTTCATTATATAGAGCAGCCCCTGTGTAAATCTGAGGGGCAATAGTTTATATTATGAGGTAAATTCATGGTTTTGCACCATTATATGGAGCAGCCCCTGTGTAAATCTGAGGGGCAATAGCTTATATTGTGAGGTAAATTTGCCATTTTGCTTCATTATATAGAGCAGCCCAGTTGCCATCTAAATCAACTACTGTCCGGCCAGTACAGCTTTTCCAGGGCAAACTCTGCTAGTTGCGGACACAAGTCAAGTTTGGCTTCCCAGCAAATCCAGTGGATCCTGAAGGTGTGTTGGCATGGTCATGTCAAGGTATGACATGACCTGCTGTTTGAGGTCCAGCTCCAGGTCTTCCTGCTGCTCATGAGTAGACTCACTATGCGGGTGTAGAAAGCTACTCACTAGCGACTGAAGACTGAGGCTGCTGCTGATGGAGCTGCTGCTGCTGCTCCTTCCACCCCCCCAGCAGCCATGGCAGTGGAAGGTGATCGCAGAGGTCCCCCCGAGTCAGACCTGCGGGAGTATGGGCCATGGCGCAGATAGACATCGCCCAACTGGCTACATGGGATGTCTCTGTAGTAGGTCAGTTTTTCCTCCCTCTCAGTGGGCGTAAAAAATGCCCCCATTTTGTGCCGGAAGCGAGGGTCCAATAAGTTGGAGAGCCAGAAGTCTTCCCGCTGACAAATGGAGACAATTCTGCGCTCACTAGTACGCAAGCATGTGAGCATGCATCGTGCCATTTGTGCAAGTGACTCGGAGGGACTACCTGTCTCCATCTCCACTGTAAACTGCCACGGTGTGTCTGGGTCCTCTGTCTCGCCTTCCTCACAACCCTCTAGCTCCTGTGGCTGCTCCTGCTCCTCCTCTCCTGTCAGATGACTAGATAAAATGGTCATTTTGTGAAACCTAAACTGTGGTTTGCTGTGCCCCACCCCCTCCTCCTCCTCCACTTCAGCCCCCACAGGCTTCATGTGGCTGTGAAATGTATGTGCCATGTCTCCAGTGCCCTGACCAGCCATGGTTTCCAACATGTGTTGTAGTACATGAAGCAGTGGAATCTCATCGTTCATCTCATAGTCCTGGCAACTGACTAATAAAGTAGCTTCCTCAAAGGGCCTGAGCAAACGGTCGGTGTCACGTATGAGCTGCCAATGGTTTACATTGAATGTACACAGGGGTGTCCCCCTATCCGTTTGGATCATCCAGAAATCCGTGATGGCTTTTCTCTGTTCCTATAGTGCAGTGGTCATCAACCCTGTCCTCAAGGCCCACCAACATGTCATGTTTTTTGGATCTCCAAATAGCCAGCTCTATTGCTCTGCAGCTGCACTATTTACTCCACCTGTGCATCTTTGTGGAGATCTGCAAAACCTGGCCTGTTGGTGGGCCTTGAGGACAGGGTTGGGGACCACTGCTATAGTGGATCCTGCATATGGAGGGTGGAATTCCAACGGGTGGAAACATCGCAAACCAGACTATGTTGGGGTACACCGTTCTGACACTGAGGCTCAATAAGGTTGTGCTTGGTGGTGTAGGAGTGCCAGAAGTGCATGCTAACTTTCTTTCCTGTTGTTCGGATGTCTTTCAGATGGGGGCAAGACTTCTGAAAACGCTTGACAACTAGACTGAACACGTGTGCCATGTCAGGACGCATGACTCTGGCTTCCTTGTCGCAGGTACTTTCGTGTCCAGGGGTAGGTTACCCCGGGGGTCCTTTGTAGGCTCAGTCCTGTAACCACACCACTTGTTACTTATAAATTCTAATGTTTATTTAGTGCCAATAAAAGCAATTAGTATAAACAGCTATTTATACATCAAAATTCTTTTCTGTTGTCATGCATCAAAAAATTTTGACAGCGTGGCACAGGTATATTGATGACATTTTAGTCATCTGGGAGGGGCCGAAGCAGGAACTGGCAAAATTTGTGGAAGCACTAAATCACAATAATGCTAACTTAAAATTTACATGCCAGCAAGATCAGCATAAAGTCACGTTCCTGGACCTAGAAATCATCAAAGCCTCTGACGGTCAGATCACAACCAATTTTTTTCGTAAAGAAACTGCCGCAAATAACATGTTGCATGCTACCAGTTCGCATCCAAAACATCTACTGAAAAGCATCCCTTATGGGGAATTTGTTCGAGCGAGGCGCAACTGCGCCACCCTGGAACTTTTTGAAATGGAGGCATCGAGGATAAAAACCAGACTTAGAGAGAGGGGCTATAAGGCTAAAGTGTTAAGGTCCGCTTATAACAAAGCCAAAAGCAGGGATAGGCAAGAATTGTTATACAAACCCAAGATAAATAAGGAACAGTCAGGTCCTGCATTGATCATGACCTATACAGGGGCCCACCAACACATACAAAAGATACTGCAGACCCGCTGGTGTATTCTCCTTAATGATCCCTACCTAAAGTCATTCCTACCAAAGGCACCAAAAGTTATATATAGAAGGTCTAAAAACCTACGGGACACTCTGGTGCACAGCCATTATGAGCAGAATCGAGCGAACGACTGTTGTAAAACCAAAGGAACATTCCGGTGCGGGGGCTGCAGTATGTGCAAGTATGTGAAGGTGGGCCCAAGTATTTCTGTAGGGGGAGGCAGTACTTTATTAACTGTAATACAGTCAATGTAATATACTTGTTAACCTGCGCATGTGGTTGCCTGTATGTGGGCAAGACCAATCGACCACTAAAGAAGAGAATCTATGAGCATCACTATAGTATAAAAACGGGCTCCAATAAAACACCAATTGGTCGTCACTTTCTCAGATACCACAACAGGGACCCGAGCTCCCTACAAGTACAGGGACTGGACCGCATACATCCAACAATACGGGGAGGCAACATTGAAAAATCCACCTTGCAACTTGAAACAAGATGGATCTTTAGGTTAGGGGCACATCGGTACCCCGGCCTAAATGAAACCTTAAGCTTTGCCCCCTATCTCTGAACAGCGAAGGGCGTGTGGGGCTGCGTAATGCCCAGTCACCCTTCACTGTGAATACCCATAAATACATACTTAACACGGCTTGCCTCTAGATGTGCAATTTAATGGGACACCTCAATGTGGATGATTCTTAGGCCAGAGGAAATATTAGAAAAAAAAGTTTTCTCTTCTTATATACACATATATAGAGAGAAAAGAACACACTAACAATAAAAGAATTGGAGATAAATAACAATTGTTATCTTGAATGCATGTAATATGATGTAAACACATGGTGAATCGGTGGAATGCCCCTTTAAGATTCATTGTGGGTCAGAGTGAATGAGAGGCCATGAACTACTTATAACAACAATTAAGCCCAAATAAATACAGGGGCAATAGGTGAAATGCCCTTATACGAGGAAATTGTGATAAACAAAGATCCTAAAAAACATATGGATGTTATTGGTGTTGTTACCGAGTAGATAGTGCGTAAGGAAGCAGCAAATATTATATTAAAGTATAGGCAACTGTGTGGAGCATTTTCGGTTCCCTTCCATACTGAAATGTGTAAATGCCCTTTAGTATATAAGCTGAATAGGAAAAGCCTAACAGTATGAGTATTGAGGCTACACCATAATGGCGGACGCTGTATATGTGAGTCCCGCCTTTTGGGCCCTGACAAAATGGCGAGGCTCCAAGAAAATGGCGCCGCCTGAGAGACAGGGCGCCGAACCAGCGCCGCACCTCGTCATTTCCGGCGGAAGCCGGACACCGAGGTAGATGCGCTCCAGGTGTCTGGGGCGCATAAAATGAGCGTCGCTGGTGCGGTGGCAGGTAAGCATCCGGAGCGGTGAACGGGTGACACGTGGGGAGCGGGGACCGCTGCAGGACATCAGCAGCACAGCGGTCATTGATACTGTGACCACGATTGTCAATGGACAAAGAAACACCGCAGCCATTTGGACTTCCTGCCACCGCACTTGCTCCACACATGCCAGCAACTGAACTCAAACAGTAAGTCTGCTTTAATCTGACTATCCCCCTAAAAAGAATCTACGCTAGTACAACTCCAATCAAATGCCCCCCTTTTGGCATTTCCCCTTCATATAGGGATTACAGCCATTCTGCTTGGCCAAATACAAGGAATCTTCAGGCTTAAAGAGGAACACAACCAATTAAGGTATGGATGAATAACGTGGATAAGGGTGCTGCCCACATAGATAATACATGGAAACTAATTGAAACAAGCTGTAATAACAGGAGAGCGCATACCACCGGCTCACTCTGTGGAATGTCTGAATGTGCACAGCAACTTATGTCTCCAATATTTGCAATCATCAGAACCAGGTACTATTTTGATCTATCTCTCTGTGCCCCTAGTTATTTAACAATGCAATTACCTAAATATTAACACACTAATCATGTTACTAACATTGTGATTTATCTGTCTGTTTTGTCATATGATAGGGCATTGAAAAAGCCAGAGCTGGTGAAACATGATACATGTCTGCCCGTTACAAAAATATGAATATATTGTAACTATTTTTATATATGATGATCCAAAGTTGTAAAAAAAATTTTTTGATGCATGACAACAGAAAAGAATTTTGATGTATAAATAGCTGTTTATACTAATTGCTTTTATTGGCACTAAATAAACATTAGAATTTATAAGTAACAAGTGGTGTGGTTACAGGACTGAGCCTACAAAGGACCCCCGGGGTAACCTACCCCTGGACACGAAAGTATCTATAGCAAAGGCCAGGCTGTATACCAACCCTAACAAATACTATAAAAATTATAATAACAAGGGGTTAGTCTGAGGTCACTCATTGGGAACCCATGAGTGGCTCCCTACAGCAGTATTCCTTGTCGCAGCGCAAACAAGATGTTCTTCCAAGTATCAGTCACCATGGGTCCAAATTTGCTGTTTTCGTGGATTAAGCAATGATTTCATGGATTGAGTTCTCATTTTTAGTAGTTCCTCCCATGTGTGACTCAAGGAAAACCATGTGAAAAACAGCGTGAAACCACAATCACCAAGGGGGCCTAAAAGTATATATATAATGTCCACCATGAGTCCATAGTTACAGCTCCAGACGTAGACAACACTGTGCACTTTGGTACACACTGACAGGCTAAAGGACTGGCCCACCTTCTGTTCAACAACATTTTACAGGGCAGGTACTGCCATCTTTGCAAAGCAATGATACCATGGGACTCTCCACCTCAGCTCGGCACAAGCCATCAGTTCTCTGAAAGGTCCACCACTGGGTAATGCAGCAGGCTGGACTTATGGTGACGCTGTCTAAGAGGAGAAATCACTCAGACATCAAGATTAAAAATTCCAAGAATTTTTGAGGGCTAATTATTCAGAGGCAATGATACCCAGTTGTTTCTGATTTAATTACAAGGTGGAAACACACCCTCAAACAAAACTTCACTTTGGCAATACTATTGCATTTCTTTATTCATAATTTTATGTATATATACTAACTAACCTACTTTTTCTCCACAGGATTGTGGATGCTACCTGAAAAACTTCCACATCGCTGAGTAGCTGATTTTTCCTACCAACAGTCCCCAATAATTCACTGCTGCTGCCGCCGCCACCGCCGCCGCAGACTCCAGGGACCCTCTTCCACTACCTTCGCTTGCAACACCTCCTCCCACGACACTCTCCTCATCACTAATTGCCCGGCTAGTGGAGGAAGAGGCGAGTGTCTCCTCCACTTCTTGGCTGGGCAGTAGCTGCTGAATTTTATGATTATCAGATCTTCATCAATGGATAGTGGAGCTGAACCCAAAGCATAACAACAGACAACAGACAGTTGACTGGGGGTGTCAGATGCGACTTGTGATGCAGTGGACTGCTTTTGCAGCACTTCCAGACAAAGTTGCTTCATTGGCTGACACAATGACTGGTAAAGCTGTGGAACATATGCTTGAAAAGCAAGAATAACCATTTGTTTTTATATGAAAAAGACCCTGGTTTATACATACTTTTCTTTTTTCCAGAGACTGCCCTGCGTGGAAATGAATGGCGCATGGATCAGCCAAGCTTTCCTCCCAACAATGCCTGATGTATTCTAGTAGATTGATGACGGGGCCAGACCAACACTAAAGAAAGATGGATCGTACAAAACAGATTTAAGGCGCTGCTCTCCAGTTACAGACATTCCTCCACATCGGACCACAAGTAAGTATTGATAAAAAAATCCTTTACGTTACTCTTACTTTTTATTAATATTCTTCGGATAAGACGGATCAGACATCCAGATTAAAAATTCCAAGAATTTTTGAGGGCTAATTAGTCAGAGGCAATGATACCTTGTTGTTTATGATTTAATTAAAAGGTGGAAACACACCCTCAAACAAAACTTCACTTTGGCAATAATTTTGCATTTGTTTATTCATAATTTTATGTAGATATTACTAACTAAGCTACTTTTTCTCCACATGACTCTCCACAGGGTGTGATTCCTCCAATTGTTGGGCTCCTGAAGCCAACCCCAGTGTCTCTTTAAAGTAATGTTTTGGCTGCTGCTGCTGCTGCTGCCAACTCCAGGGTGTGATTCATCCAATGTTTGGGCTCCTGAAGCCAACCCCAGTGTCTCTTTAAAGTAATGTTTGGGCTCCTGCTGCTGCTGCTGCCAACTCCAGGGTGTGAATCATCAATTTTTTGGGCTCCTGAAGCCAACCCCAGTGTCTCTTTAACCCTTTCAGTGCCAAGCCCGTAGATTCTACGTGCTCGCTTCCACTCCACTTAAGTGCCAAGCACGTAGAATCTACGGGCTTGACTTTCCCCCCTGACAGTAAAAAAAATATAAATCAAAAATACTCACCTGACCCCTCGTTGGATCCGGCCGGGTCTCCCCTTTAATTTGGTGCCATCCGATCCCCCGTGGGGGGTCGGATGGCTCCAGGAGAGCCCCCGGAATAGCCCCCCCCCCCCCCCGCTTCGGCAGCAGCAGCTGCTAAATGTAAAAAAAAAAAAAAAAAAAAAATGACATTTCCTTACCTGAGGCCGCGCTGTCTCCCGATGGGTGTCCTCTTCACTGGGGGGGCCTCCGATCGCCCCCCCAGCCTCTTCGGTGGCGAGGAGAGGGCAGAAATTGCCCTCCCCCCCCACTTCCTGGAACGGGTCTGCTAGCCCCGCCCCCTGGGGGGCGGGGCCAGGTGACATCTTATGATGTCACCAGCAGCCCTCTTAATGCCGGGACGTGAGACAGACAATCAGTCTGCTCGTGTGCCTGGAGGAGGGCAGATGGGGAGGAGGAGAGGGCCGAGATCGCCCCCCCCTCCTCCCCAGGCTCTCTCCTTCAAACACACGAGCAGGCTGTCAGCGGAGATCGCCGGGGGACACAGGATCGGAGGTGAGTAAAGTAAAAAAAAAAAAAAATAAAGATCTTTTATATCTTATGTCTCTGTGTCTTTTTATTTAACATTTAACCCCTTGTGAACTGGTAAGGGGTCCATGAGACCCCTTATACCAGTTCACAAGGCTGGGGGGATGGCATGTCACCCGCTTGCCGCAGCGGGTGACTTGCCATTAACCCCCGGCACCCCCAATTACCTGCCTCCCCAAAGCCCAGGGGGGGGCAGAAGAGCCCGGGCCCACATAGGCTATGTGGGCTCGTAGGCTGCAGGGTGGGGGGGCCACAAAAGCTGGCCCCCCCACTCTGTGCCTACAAGCCCCCATAGCTGGTCCCGGGCTGGTAATGATGGGTAAGGGGGACCCCATTTCATTTTTTTTTTGGATTTTTAAGGGTTTTTAACCCTTAAAATTCCAAAAAAAAATGGGGTCCGCCCCCCTGGGAGGGGGGACCCTATGTCATTTTTTTTTTTAATAAACTCTTTGTGTTCTGTCATCCAGCAGCTATAAAAGGCTTCCAGCAGGTGAGCAGAAGCCAGTGATCGCCGAGGGACACAGTGCTCCAGGATGGATGGGAGGTGAGTACAGTGTAAAAAAAAAAATTAATAAAATATTTTTTTCTCTTTTGTGTGTCTGTGTTTTTTTTTTACATTTAACCCCTTGTGAACTGGTAAGGGGTCCATGACCCCTATACCAGTTCACAAGGCTGGGGGGATGGCATGTCACCCGCTTGCCGCAGCGGGTGACTTGCCATTAACCCCCGGCACCCCCAATTACCTGCCTCCCCAAAGCCCAGGGGGGGGCAGAAGAGCCCGGGCCCACACAGGCTATGTGGGCTCGTAGGCTGCAGGGTGGGGGGGCCACAAAAGCTGGCCCCCCCACTCTGTGCCTACAAGCCCCCATAGCTGGTCCCGGGCTGGTAATGATGGGTAAGGGGGACCCCATTTCATTTTTTTTTTGGATTTTTAAGGGTTTTTAACCCTTAAAATTCCAAAAAAAAAATGGGGTCCGCCCCCCTGGGAGGGGGGACCCTATGTCATTTTTTTTTCTCGATTTAACCCTTTGTAGAGTGGATGGTAGTTGTATTTTATTTGTAAATGTTATAAAGTACTTGTTTCAGTTAGGGGGGTCTCCTGGGCAGGAACGGGGGGCTACCGATAAATATGTGGTACCGTTCTAATCGGTAGAAATGGGGCTTTCACATGCAATATGATTTTCCTTAATAAAATACATTTTTTATTTGAAATAAAGGAGTCAATTTTCTAAAAAAATTTTTATTTATTTATTTATTTATTTTTTACTTAATAATATTGTAAAAAACAAAATAAAATTTACAAACAAGACATTTCTTGTTAAAGCCTAAACTCTGCTGCAGAAAATATATGTATAATTTTCCTGAAAATTCCAGCAAAAATGGCGCAAAACATGGCGCAAAACATGGCGCAAAATGGGGAAAAATGACCTGTCAACAGAGGGTGACAAAATCTCAAGTAGGCTGGCAATTAAAATGGTTAAAGGTAGCTATGCATGTTGGGTATTGTTCTGTTCGGGGGACCTTGCGCTTTCAGACTTAGCTTGTTTTTTTCTGGTTTGCATATTTATATTTTAGGAAAAGGTGTTTTTTATTCAGCTTTTTTATTCATTTTTTAGGGAAACCCTGCGCAACCAAAGAATTCTTTGAGGGATTAATTCCAGAAAGATGAGCCCACTACAACAAGTTGGGTATGCTTAGAAAGCTTAACATGTGTACTTTCAGGTAATATATGGTTTATGGGGGATATTCCAAATGTAAAGGGTTGTTTTGGTTGAAAAATCGCAAGGTGCGCACTTTGTCTGCAGAGCTGAAATTTTCAAGTAAAATTACCGTTACGCACATGCTTTACTTTGGGGTGTTTGGCAACTCTTCCCTTGACAGAACCTATGCATGTTGGGTGTTGTTCTGTTCGGGGGATGTTGCTTTTTCAGATTATACTTGTTTTTTCTTGTTTGCGCATAGTTTTTTTAGGAAAATGTGGCTTTGATTCTGCTTTTTTATCCTTTTTTTAGGGAAACTCTTTGCAACCAAAGAATACAATGAGGGATTACTTCCAGAAAACTATGGGCACATCAACAAGCCTGGTACGCCTAGAAAGCTTGAGGTGTGTACTTCCAGAGAATATATAGTTTGTTGGGGGTATTTCAAATGTAAAGGGTTGTTTTTCTGGAAGAACTGCAAGGTGCGCATATTGCATAGCATAGTTGTATTTTATCTGAAAATTCCCTAAAGCGCTGTTTCAGTTTGGGGGAGTCTCCTGGGCAGGAAAGGGTGTCTACCTATACATATGTGGTACCGCTGTAACTGGGAGAAATTGGGATTTCACACGCAATAAGATTTTATTGAAAAACTTACATTTTTTATTACAAAAAAAACTACAAATTGTAAAAATGTATTTTTTTTTTATTTTTTTTTCACATATTTCACCCAAAAATATTGAGAATACCCCTAAAAAATTACAAACAAGACATTTCATGTTAAAGCCCAGACTCTGCTGAAAAAAACAATATATCATTTCCCTGGGAAATCCCTGGAAATCCCTTCAAAAATCACATTTGAACATGGGGAGCGCAAAATAGTGCAAAACGGTCTGGCAACAGAGTGTGACAAAAACTCCAGGTAGGCTGGCAGCGAAAGGGTTAAAGTAATGTTTGGGCTCCTGCTGCTGCTGCCAACTCCAGGGTGTGAATCATCCAATTTTTGGGCTCCTGAAGCCAACTCCAGTGTCTCTTTAAAGCAATATTTGGGCTCCTGCTGCTGCTGCTGCTTGCAACTCCAGGGTGTGATTCATCCAATTTTTGGGCTCCTGAAGCCAACCCCAGTGTCTCTTTAAAGTAATGTTTGGGCTCCTGCTGCTGCTGCCAACTCCAGGGTGTGATTCATCCAATTTTTGGGCTCCTGAAGCCAACCCCAGTGTCTCTTTAAAGTAGTGTTTGGGCTCCTGCTGCTGCTGCCAACTCCAGGGTGTGATTCATCCAATTTTTGGGCTCCTGAAGCCAACCCCAGTGTCTCTTTAAAGTAATGTTTGGGCTCCTGCGGCTGCCAACTCCAGGGTGTGATTCATCCAATCTTTGGGCTCCTGCTGCCAACCCCAGTGTCTCTTTAAAGTAATGTTTGGGCTCCTGCTGCTGCTGCCAACTCCAGGGTGTGATTCATCCAATTTTTGGGCTCCTGAAGCCAACCCCAGTGTCTCTTTAAAGTAATATTTGGGCACCTGCTGCTGCTGCTGCTGCCAACTCCAGGGTGTGATTCATCCAATCTTTGGGCTCCTGAAGCCAACTCCAGTGTCTCTTTAAAGTAATGTTTGGGCTCCTGCTGCTGCTGCCAACTCCAGGGTGTGAATCGTCCAATTTTTGGGCTCCTGAAGCCAACTCCAGTGTCTCTTTAAAGCAATATTTGGGCTCCTGCTGCTGCTGCTTGCAACTCCAGGGTGTGATTCATCCAATTTTTGGGCTCCTGAAGCCAACCCCAGTGTCTCTTTAAAGTAATGTTTTGGCTCCTGCTGCTGCTGCTGCCAACTCCAGGGTGTGATTCATCCAATTTTTGGGCTCCTGAAGCCAACCCCAGTGTCCCTTTAAAGCAATGTTTGGGCTCCTGCTGCTGCCCAGGGTGTGATTCATCCAATTTTTGGGCTCCTGAAGCCAACTCCAGTGTCTCTTTAAAGTAATATTTGGGCTCCTGCTGCTGCTGCTGCCAACTCCAGGGTGTGATTCATCCAATTTTTGGGCTCCTGAAGCCAACCCCAGTGTCTCTTTAAAGTAATGTTTGGGCTCCTGCTGCTGCTGCCAACTCCAGGGTGTGATTCATCCAATTTTTGGGCTCCTGAAGCCAACCCCAGTGTCTCTTTAAAGTAATATTTGGGCTCCTGCTGCTGCCAACTCCAGGGTGTGATTCATCCAATTTTTGGGCTCCTGAAGCCAACCCCAGTGTCTCTTTAAAGTAATATTTGGGCTCCTACTGCTGCTGCTGCCAACTCCAGGGTGTGATTCATCCAATTTTTGGGCTCCTGAACCCAACCCCAGTGTCTATTTAAAGTAATGTTTTGGCTCCTGCTGCTGCTGCTGCCAACTCCAGGGTGTGAATCATCCAATTTTTGGGCTCCTGAAGCCAACCCCAGTGTCTCTTTAAAGTAATGTTTGGGCTCCTGCTGCTGCTGCTGCCAACTCCAGGGTGTGATTCATCCAATTTTTGGGCTCCTGAAGCCAACCCCAGTGTCTCTTTAAAGTAATATTTGGGCTCCTGCTGCTGCTGCTGCCAACTCCAGGGTGTGATTCATCCAATTTTTGGGCTCCTGAAGCCAACCCCAGTGTCTCTTTAAAGTAATGTTTGGGCTCCTGCTGCTGCTGCCAACTCCAGGGTGTGATTCATCCAATTTTTGGGCTCCTGAAGCCAACCCCAGTGTCTCTTTAAAGTAATATTTGGGCTCCTGCTGCTGCTGTTGCCAACTCCAGGGTGTGATTCATCCAATTTTTGGGCTCCTGAAGCCAACCCCAGTGTCTCTTTAAAGTAATGTTTTGGCTCCTGCTGCTGCTGCTGCCAACTCCAGGGTGTGAATCATTCAATTTTTGGGCTCCTGAAGCCACCCCCAGTGTCTCTTTAAAGTAATATTTGGGCTCCTGCTGCTGCTGCCAACTCCAGGGTGTGAATCATCCAATTTTTGGGCTCCTGAAGCCAACCCCAGTGTCTCTTTAAAGTAATGTTTGGGCTCCTGCTGCTGCTGCTGCTGCCAACTCCAGGGTGTGATTCATCCAATCTTTGGGCTCCTGCTGCCAACTCCAGTGTCTCTTTAAAGTAATGTTTGGGCTCCTGCTGCTGCTGCTGCCAACTCCAGGGTGTGAATCATCCAATTTTTGGGCTCCTGAAGCCAACCCCAGTGTCTCTTTAAAGTAATATTTGGGCTCCTGCTGCTGCTGCTGCCAACTCCAGGGTGTGATTCATCCAATTTTTGGGCTCCTGAAGCCAACCCCAGTGTCTCTTTAAAGTAATGTTTGGCCCCTGCTGCTGCTGCTGCTGCCAACTCCAGGGTGTGAATCATCCAATTTTTGGGCTCCTGAAGCCAACCCCAGTGTCTCTTTAAAGTAATGTTTGGGCTCCTGCTGCTGCTGCTGCTGCCAACTCCAGGGTGTGATTCATCCAATTTTTGGGCTCCTGAAGCCAACCCCAGTGTCTCTTTAAAGTAATGTTTGGGCTCCTGCTGCTGCTGCCAACTCCAGGGTGTGATTCATCCAATTTTTGGGCTCCTGAAGCCAACCCCAGTGTCTCTTTAAAGTAGTGTTTGGGCTCCTGCTGCTGCTGCTGCCAACTCCAGGGTGTAATTCATCCAATTTTTGGGCTCCTAAAGCCAACCCCAGTGTCTCTTTAAAGTACTGTTTGGGCTCCTGCTGCTGCTGCCAACTCCAGGGTGTGATTCATCCCATTTTTGGGCTCCTGAAGCCAACCCCAGTGTCTCTTTAAAGTAATATTTGGGCTCCTGCTGCTGCTGCCAACTCCAGGGTGTGATTCATCCCATCTTTGGGCTCCTGCTGCCAACTCCAGTGTCTCTTTAAAGTAACGTTTGGGCTCCTGCTGCTGCTGCTGCTGCCAACTCCAGGGTGTGAATCATCCAATTTTTGGGCTCCTGAAGCCAACCCCAGTGTCTCTTTAAAGTAATATTTGGGCTCCTGCTGCTGCTGCTGCCAACTCCAGGGTGTGATTCATCCAATTTTTGGGCTCCTGAAGCCAACCCCAGTGTCTCTTTAAAGTAATGTTTGGGCTCCTGCTGCTGCTGCCAACTCAAGGGTGTGATTCATCCAATTTTTTGGCTCCTGAAGCCAACTCCAGTGTCTCTTTAAAGTAATATTTGGGCTCCTGCTGCTGCTGCTGCCAACTCCAGGGTGTGATTCAACCAATTTTTGGGCTCCTGAAGCCAACCCCAGTGTCTCTTTAAAGTAATGTTTGGGCTCCTGCTGCTGCTGCCAACTCCAGGGTGTGATTCATCCAATTTTTGGGCTCCTGAAGCCAACCCCAGTGTCTCTTTAAAGTAATGTTTGGACTCCTGCTGCTGCTGCCAACTCCAGGGTGTGATTCATCCAATTTTGGGCTCCTGCTGCAAAATCCAGTGTCTCTTTAAAGTAATGTTTGGGCTCCTGCTGCTGCTGCTGTCAACTGCAGGGTGTGATTCATCCAATCTTTGGGTTCCTGCAGCCAACTCCAGTGTCTCTTTCAAGCTATGTTTGGGCTCCTGCTGCTGCTGCTGCTTCTGCTGCTTGAAACTCCAGGGTGTGTCAGTCAATTTTTGGGCTCCTGCTGCTGCCAACTCCAGTGTCTCTTTCAGCCAATGTTTGGGCTCCTGCTGCTGCTTGCAACTCCAGGGTGTGATTTATCCAATTTTTGGGCTCCTGCTGCTGCCAACTCCAGTGTCTCTTTAAAGCAATGTTTGGGCTCCTGCCCCTCATAGTGATGCCACTTCAACTCTCTGCAATTGTGCCGCTCTGCGATTCTATTAGCGATGTCTCTGATCTGCATGTGATATTTATTCAAAGTATTATTTAACTAACCCAGCACGCATCCTGTGCGTGTTACAGCAAGGCAGAATGGTTTACAACCCTATTGAGGCTCTAGGAGGCTCAGAAATAGCCGTTTTTAATAGCGATTTGTCGCGAATAAATTCGGGTTGAACCGTTTTTTGTCGGAAAATTCGGCGAATCAGTCGAATCGAATTTTTGAAAAGTTCGCTCATCTCTAGAGGCAACCAAGCCTGTGGCCCTGCAATTCTATTCCCATCCGATCCTGGACTCCCATTGCCTCCCAGCCTCGGCTGACAGATCGGGTGAAGGTAGAAGAGCACTAGGGTCAAGTGCTCTAGGAGCGCTGCTCCAAGCCGCAGACCCTGTACCACAAAGGGGAGCCAGCCATAGGCTTTATAGTGAGCCTGATTGGGATGCAGAGTTCATGCACTGCCTTCTGAGGGGGTGAGTTATTTGGGGACTATAGGCTCGATTCAGAGACACATTCGTCCGGACTTCCGTAGCTGTCTGTGAAAGTTTGGGTGGGTGTTAGTCTTTTTTTTGCTTTTTTTCGTCCATTTTCTACTCGCACGAACGTTCGAACTAATACGTATATGCTCTTTCGATGATCCAAAGGAAATCAGAAGTTTTGCGGAACATTTTCCAATCCAAATCGGACATTTTTCGTTCGTTCAGATAACTTCCGTTATTGGGATGGGTTCCCGTCTGATTCAGAGAGCTGATTTCCGATGGACCCCCACCCTATAAATCTGTTTCATTTCCGATCCACTTACGGGACCTTTGAGGGCTCGGATTGCTATTGTTGAACATGTTTTGCGGCTATGTGGAGGAGTCTGCGCGCCTTTAGCACCAAGGCATTGCATGTATCAGCATGGCCGAGGCCATAAATTGTATAGCAATGCATACCTGAATCAATACATTTCATGTATGCCTTATAGAAGCATTTTAATGCTGACCTTAATTAGTCCTTAGCATGTAAACCTTTATTTTCCCACAAATCCATATAATTGCTATATTTTTTTAGACTTATGTCCTTTGTGAATTATATTTGGATTGTTGAACTTGAATCTTAATTTGTTGTAGGAGTTATTGTTTTAGTTGGTTACCTTTGCTTTGTATAATTATTTTATATTTGGTTGCAGGAACTGCAAGATGTGCCACTCGCCCTTGCTCCTGATGCCCATTCTTTGCTTGCAGAATGCGGGCCAGGGGTTCTCTAATCGGGCACTACGCAAAACCCAGGCCGCGGTGGCGAGGGCCCTCTGGCTTTTGAAGTCCAGATTTAGGTGTTTGGACCATATGGGGGGGGGGGGGGCACTGCAGTATGACCCCCAACAAGGTTATACCAATATTTAAATTTACGTTTTTTAACAGGGACCACACGTGCCAGAGTGGCACAACTGAGTGTCAGGGTCCTTCAGTTGGTGGGCGAGATGCAGGAGCTGCGCAACTCGTTGGGGACCACAGATGAAGAATAATGGCCTGCCATTGCTATGTATTTTGTTTTTTATAGTTGTAAAAATGACTCCGTTCGGGGGGGGGGGGGGGTGGGCTGGTGGCAGTGGTGGTGAGTGGTGTTTTCTGAGGTAATTTGGTGATTTTGGTGTTTTTTGGTGTTTTTAGCTGCCGCGCAGCTTTGTACTATGCTCCGCGGCTGTGGGCGCTATAACCTGAGGTAATTTTGCTTTGTCAGGGCGCCGGCCAGGCCACCTGTGGTGTTTTCTTAGGTAATTTGGCGATTTTGGTGTGTTTTTTGGTGTTTTTAGCTGCCGCACAGCTTTGTACTACGCTCCGTGGCTGTGGGCGCTATAACCTGAGGTAATTTTGCTTTGTCATGGCGCCGGCCAGGTCACGTGTAGTGTTTTCTGAGATAATTTGGCGATTTTGGTGTGTTTTTTAATGTTTTTAGCTGCCGCACAGCTTTGTACTATGCTCCGCGGCTGTGGGTGCTATAACCTGAGGTAATTTTGCTTTGTCATGGCGCCGGCCAGGTCACGTGTGGTGTTTTCTGAGATAATTTGGTGATTTTGGTGTGTTTTTTGGTGTTTTTAGCTGCCGCTAAGCTTTGTACTATGCTCCGCGGCTGTGGGCGCTATAACCTGAGGTAATTTTGCTTTGTCATGGCCCCGGCCGGGGTTACGTGAGCGCCGTTTTCGCGCTCTTCGAGGGGGGGCGGGCCCGGTGATGCTGTGGATCGCGCTGTTCCCCTGCGGCCCGCCCCTCGAGGTACCTCAGCCGGCGCCATTTTGTACAACCTGCGTGTCTGGTTTTCTTAATTCCCGGCTGCAGCGCTGCTTTCCCTGGTGTATCGCTCTACCTAGCGGTCTGTGCCTGAGTGACCCCGTGGTGTCTTTGGTCCGTGAGTCCCCCTTGGGGGGGGGGGTTTATTAACCTTGGGATTTTCATGTGCTGCAGGATGCTCATGTGTATTTTTGCTTATGTCTTTCAGGCAGGATACCATTGAGTTGTGGTTATCCCGGCTTACTCCTTCCTCACACCCCCTTCACAAAATAGACTTCTGGGGGCATCCCGTGGGAGGGCATCTCGGGTGGCTTCTGTCTTAAGCCTTTACCCACTACTGGTCTATTGCGCCTGTGTTAATCACCATATGGAGGCTTCAGGGGATAGCGTGCTTGGGGGCCCTGCGGGGCAAGCCCAGCCATGTTTCAAGTGTGGGGTATCCCCTGTGATTAACAGTGTCACGGTGTGTGAATGCCGTGTGCTGACAGTGTAATTGCGCTACAAGCTGGTTTTGCCTGCTTCGCTTCCCAGCTCTGCGCCTCCCTCTGCTTCATCCACTCCCCCGCTCCTGCAACTAGGCCACTGTGAGGGCTTTGATAGCAGGGAGTCTCATTCCGATTTGGCTCTGCGGGTGGCTAACATTGAGAGGCAGCTTGCCAGGCCTGTTCCTAGGAAGGCCTCTGGCAAGAAGCGGCACCTGGATCCCAGGCCCCCCCCCCCCCCCTCTTGCTAAGGTGTATGTGGGGATTGATGAGTTTGGTGGCTGTCACTCCCTTGAGATGGGGGGGGAATTTCCCAGGATTCTGACTCCTCTGGGAACCAGCAGGAGGGTTGCGATCTGAGGATTCATGGTACCCTGAGGACACTGATAATTTGCTGTCACATATTTTTGATATATTGCACATTGCTACCCCTGAGCTGGCTAAGAGAAAGCAGGGGGAGCTCTTTCGCCCTGGTAAACAGCATCCAGAGTACCATTTTGGTACTTAAAGAATGGGAACGTCCTAGCAGGCTGCCTGCTATGCCCAAGGGTTGGATAAAAGGTATCCCTTTCCTGCTGATCTTGTTAAGAAGGCTTGTCCAATACTTCGGTCATGCCTTCCCCTGACATTACCTCTCTGAGGGATGGTGAGGACCGACGCATGGATCAATTGACCTGCCATGCTTTTACCTGTGTGGGGGCTGGATTGCGTCCGACCTGTGCCGCTGCCATTACTGCTATTGCCCTCAAGAGGCTGCTCAAGCGTCTCCTTGATGGTGCTAAGGCTGGTAGCGGAGAAGGGACTATAGTACTCTCTTACTTTGTTCTGATTTAGAGGACATTTCGGGGGTCCTCCATCCTCCTACCTTCCTTTTGGCTCCCAGAGGAGGTCGTGGCTCCCTCTTCTCTAGTGGCCGCAGAGATTCTTGGGGCCGTGGCAGATCCCGTGGTCGTCCCGGTCTCTCCTGGATACCAAGCCCAAACCCTCTCACAAGCCCCCTAAAGCTTGAAGGGGTGCCCTCACCCATCCGGGGGGGGGGGGCGGTTTCGACTCTTTGCTCACGTCTGGAGGCTTCATGTCTCAGACCGATGGATACAGGAAGTATTGTCCTCCAGTTACAAGATCTGAAGGGCCTTAACAAATTGCCAGATTCAAGCATTTTCGTATGGAGACACTACGCTCTGCTGTCAGTATCCTTTGCCCGGGCGACTTTATGACCACTGCAGACATCAAGGATGCTTATCTTCATGTGCCTGTCTTTCCGGGTCATCAGAGATTTCTAAGGTTCGCGCTGGAGGATCAGCAATACCAGTCTGCGGCTCTGCCCTTCGGTATCACCTCGGGTGTTCGCCAAGATACTGGTGGGAGTGTTGGCTCTGCTACGGATCCAGGGCATCCGCATCATTCCTTGCCTGGACGACATCCTGATTGTGGCCCAGTCCTTTCCTCAGGCCGAGCAGGACACTCAGATGGTGATCTCCACTCTGGAGTACTTCGGCTGGGTGTTCAACTTTCCCAAGTCTTCTCTGTCCCCGTCCTTCGTGAGGTCCTTTCTGGGCATGACTCTGGATACCTCTCAGGTCAGGGTGTTCCTTCCTCAGCAGAAGGTGGAGGATCTTCAGGTGCAGGCTCGGGCTCTGCTATCATGTCCTCATCCCTCCATTCGTCAGGGGATGCAGTTGATGGGCCTGATGGTGCCCTGCTTTGAGGCAGTCTCCTTTGTTCGTTTTTTCATGAGACATCTTTAGTTACACCTCATGTCAGTTTGAGATCGGGACCCTGTGTCCTTGGATTAAGAGTTTGCTCTGTCCCCTCTTGCCAGACGGTCCCTCTCGTCGTGGCTGTACTCAAGGAACCTTCTAGTGGGCAGGACCTTCCTGCCCCCGTGCTAAACGCCTATGCTTGCATTTGGCATGCAAATAAATGTCTGCAAATAACATGCGCATAAAGGTCTCCTGCTGCTGGCGAGTGAAGAGCGTGGGGGCCATCTTGGGGTGTTTCTCTTTCGTTATGTGGCCGTACGCACTGACGTCATAGACTGTGACAACTATTTAAAGGGTAGCCTCCAACACAGCTATGTTTCTGATCACACATCAAGATGACCGAGAAGAGACGACCCCAAAAGACACCAAAACAGATTGGATCGCAAGATTGCTGTGGTGTACGCCAGCAAAAGCCTGTGCCTTCAACTTCCAGGCAACACAGTGGGAGGCCAGCTACCAGGTCCAGCCAAGGCACTTCTAAAGATAGTGGTGGAAGATGCCATTCTCACCCATCTCAGAAGGATCAGGCTTCCAGGGCTTCTAAAAGGCAAAAAGAGATTAGTTCAACCAAAAATTACACCAACCGGGAAGCCTAAGGGATCCTCCACCAGCCACAATGCTCCCCTTACTAAAACATCTAAAGGCAGCAAGTGTAGTAAGGGCAAGGGGCAGAGAAGGCGAAAATACCATAGCCCCCCCAAAAAACCCTCTCCTGTTAGAGGCAACTTGCCAGAATCAATTGTAGAGAGCCCTGTGTCACCGTGTGCCTCAACAGCTGATTCTTCCTGGGCCAGCCAAGCTAACACACCCAGCCCCCAAGTAAGTCCTGCCCACTCATTTCCCAGCCAAAGGTCTCATTCATCCTCATCCGCAAGTCCGGCACAAATGTCACCTATTTTGCCAACTAGCCAGGGTGAGGCAGACAGATCATCAGTTGGCAGACACCGGCGCCCTGGCAGTTTGAGTGGGCAGTTTAGTGAGCCCCAATGTATGGCTTTGGCTACTGGTGTCTCCGACCATTTCCAGGAATTATATGGGAGCAGATCTAAAGCAACTTTCATCAGAAGATTAACAAATGCAAGTTGCAAGGGTAAAGATGGTTGTTTGGGGTGGGCAGGTTGATGTGGTGCATGAGATTCTAATTTTTGTGTTTTTTTATTGTTTAAGGTTGAAAACAGGAGGTGGATACCCATCAAAACTCCTATTCACTGCTGCCGAGGAAATGGTGCAAGGTTTTATACACCCATCAACACTTCAGGGCGTTGCAGGGAGGATGGTCTCTGACAAATATCTTGAGCCAGAAGGTTAGTATTTCAACTAATGGATGATCTTTTTAGTTGCAAAAAATGTATAGAAAATGTTTCAGACCACAATGTATGTGTGTGTGTTAACCTTAGATTACAATATAATTTCAGCACAACCAACAGTTCAAATGATTAGCCAACAACTACCAACAGTTGGAGGTTCGGGTGCCACTTCTACAGAACAGCCGTTAGCAAGGAGTGCTATTACAGAACAATTACATCTGGTAAGTGTAATATTCCCTATCTGGTGATGCATGTTAAACAAGATGACCATTGCCCACAGGATATAATAAATAGAATAAATAGCTAAATACTGTAATTTCTGTCCCTACAGACACCACCCATTTTGGCAGACATCCATGAGCTTGAGGAGGATGCCAACATGTCGCTGCCACCCCTACATGAAACACATTAACAGCAGCTGCCACTGCCCCAGCTCCAACCTCCCCTAAATCCTCTGCAGCAGACTCGAGCACGCCCTCTGCTGGCACAGCCCCAACAAAAGCACCAGCATGGCCAGCAGATGCCTACCCAATAAACAGGTACATGGCCAAGCTCTACTGCAGAGGATTTTGGCTCACCATCTGGAAATGTCACTAGCCCTGTCCCAGCAGCTGCATGTGTCCAAACCTGGCCACGAGTGGCTATCATGTCCAATTACCAAAAAATATTCTTTAAAAATTTACTAACTTTTGTTTTGGCTAAATTCCCCCAAAAAAATAAAAGATTTGAGAAAAACAAAGTTGTTTGAACCAAATTTTACTTTGCCAAGGTAAAGAACAAATAAGTAACATAAAATAACACATATTGGTAACAAACACATAACAGAAATTTTAAGTGAAATGAGTGGAAATCAGGTGCTCCCTGGCAGACTGAGCAGAGGAGCTCTGGGTGCTAACATAAAGCTCTTCCAGTATGTCCAGAAGTGCTGGAGAGGGAGATACATCCATATATTGGGGCACCTTCTCCATGATGGCAAAATTATAGAGAATCATACAAGCACAGATAATTTTAATAACTTTGGCCAGCTCGTACTGCAGAGCCCCCCCTGTATGGTCGAGACAGTGGAAGCTTCAGCAAGACAAATGCCCTTTCAACTACAGTCTGGGTCTTCTGATGGGCCCAACTATATAATTCTTGTGGCTGCGTCTGAGGGTGAAGGATGGGGGTCTTTAGCCACGGGAGAAGGGGTTATGCCGAATCACCTATAAAAAAAAAAATAATCTCAATATCATAATTACATTGTATCTCAGTAAATCAGAGAGGAAGAACGTCCATAGAGACTGGAATTATGCAGAATACAGGTATCGTGTGTAGACCCAGGAAATCCAGCCATGACGCTGAAAAAGCGAAGGTCTGGACCAACCACACACTCGACGTTTATCAAATTAAACATCTTTCGGTTCCTGTAACTGCAAAAGAAAAAACAATTTTCAAAACATATAATAAAAATGTAACTTTCTCATTGTTAGGGGGTCCTTATTTGTTAATTTTTGGTGGAAAAACCAGATATATAGCAGTTAAAATACAAAGTAGAATTATATTTAGATTTAGGTCAACATTAACATATACAAAGTAGCTTTAGATCTAGATTTAGCTCAACATTAACATATGCAAAGTAGCTTTAGATCTAGATTTAGCTCAACATTAACATATACAATGCAATGCTACATTAGGTTACATATATGGAAGGATGGGCAGAAAAAACACATACCTATATAGATGTTCATCCGCTGCTGGAGGCACCAGCACTACGTGCGTACAGTCGATCGCACCCATGGCGTTAGGCATATCGGCTATATCATAAAAGCCTAACTTCACTGCATTCCAGGCTACCGCGTTATCAGGGAAACAAATGTATTTTTGAAACATGGTAGCCATGCCATCCAAAAACTTGTTTAGTGTGCGGCTCAGCGTAGGTTGGGACATGCCCACGGAGAGGGCACCCAGCCTCTGGAACGAGCCGTTTGCTAAAAATTGAAAAACCAATTTGGTCATGCCTGCAATTGCATGCCCCTTCCTTGTGGTGGGGGCCAACAGCTCACTATACAGTTTCTCAAGGGAAACACAGTTCAGTTGGGTGAGCTCGAATAGCTCAATGCCATTCATGCGAGCGATGTCCAAACGTGCGCGATGCAACCTGAAATCTGACATGCAGATGCATAGTAAGCCGTGTCGCTGCAGGCGCTCAAATTCCTCCACGTAGTCCGCCTCCATCACATTGCAACTCACACAACGACAGCAAACTTTCACTAGGAAATACACCCCGTAAGTTTAGTGGAAACACCCTCGTTTTATTGGCAGTGTTCGAATCATCAATCAATGCTTGGAATCATGCGCAAGCCCATTCCAATAACGTAACATTCCTGAGAATGCGAACTATTTACGCGAAATATACGATCATCGAATATGCTTATTCGCGTTAACGTAAACGCACATACGCATGAAAAAAGACATGAAAATCCTGTAAATGGCTGCAAAAACGCATGTGAAAGTGAAGGAAAAGGAGGCTGTGAATCAAGGCCATTCACATTCTATTTCCTTGCTTGAATATGTGAGAAATAGCTGAGCAGTTGCCACAGGGCTCAATGGCCCTACAGCGGTACAGCCCACTAAACTTATGTGTCAGTAGAGGTGACAAATCAAATGCCACCTGCAGTGTGCTGAAGGTCCCTTTGTTTTTTGTGAGGTTCAGCTGACAAAGATGTTTGCAACCACATCAGGGTTTTCTGTCAAATAGAGCGTCAAGAATGCCAGCCTCACAGCTGGAAGGAGGTGGGTTAGAAGGTGTGTCCAAGAAATCAGCACTTTGGCATTTCCATACCAAGTAGGGACCATCAAGGATTTTGAACTCTAACTCACTTGAAGTTAGAGAGGGCTATTACAAGACATTGAAACTAAGAGTTAAGCTTTTGTAATGGTGAGTGCTGTACTAATGGTCAAGCTGTGGTACAGAGATTGAAGTTATGGTCAAGCTTTGAGTGGGTTAGGAGGGGGCAAGATTGGAGCCATGAGGGGGATGAATAAGGGAAGCAGGGGTGGATGATACGGAAGGGGCGTAGATGTGTATATCTGAAAGAAGGTATGGATGAATGGACCTGGGTAGAGGTTTGGGTGAGTGGGCCTGGGGAGAGGAATGGATGAGTGGGTCTGGGGATGAATGGATCTGTGAGGAGGGATAGATGAGTAGAGTTGGGAGGCAAGTTAGGCTGATATATATATATATATATATATATATATATATATATATATATACTGGTCTTGAGTGAACAAACAGGGATAATTGAAGGCAACATCAATTGCATCAATTCAGCTTTGTTTACTTGCCGTTCCCTTTTCCCTGTTCTCACTTTTGATTTTATTTAGGCCACGGCTCTCTGCTGCTGGGGGAAGGGCCTAAATCTGCAACCTAATGGTTCAGAAGTGTCTATTGTATGTTCAATATACACCACGCAGTATGTCCTGTTAGAAGCTAGTTTATAATGTTGAGTTTATTATTTTTGGGAATTAGATTATGAGAGCTTTTATTATGATCCACAATCGGCCACTAGACAAAACAGTGGGAGAAAAACAAAATATATAATAAAACTAAAATACATTTTATTATTGAGCTATAAGGTACTGAGTTTCAAAATTGGATTGTCATAAATGCTGACAATTGTTACTAGGAATCACAGCGTTACTGACAGGAAGACACCAAAAAGTGAAGGCAGCAAAACAGAAATCTAAAGTGGTCACACAATTACTTATCCACCATACATCCTAAACTAAAATAAAGGGTCATACAACAGGAAAGGTTAAAAAAAAGAAGCTGTATGATTACTCTGGTGTAATGCCAGGTTTCATTAAAAGTGTGGTGAATACCAATGATGTATTGTCTTACATCCACAGGGAAACAACATATCAGAAAAATACCCAGAGCACATAAACCAAGTGACTCTGCTTTTTAAAATACTTTTATGGTCAGTGCAAACATTTCATCGAGTTTAGAAGTAATAAAATCTGTAAGGAAAAAAACCCGTTTTATAACTTGTAACAATCAGCTTTTACATGTTCTTCCATAAGCAATTTCTTTTTTTATTTTAACCTTTAGAACACATCGGAAGCATACCAGAGCTAAATCACCACAGTGCCACATAAAAAGGAGTTTCCGGGTTAAAAAGCACTCAATGTATTTTATTCAGTGGTATTTTATGCATATATAGCCATTTGGGTTGATTCAAAGAAACATGTAACAGCTTGGATTTGGCTCACGATCATCCTATTTTTCACGTCCGCTCGTGCGTTCGTATGAACTTGCGAGTGATTCAATAAGCAAATACGTTTCTATCCTAAAATATACGTCCGTTCGTATGGCAGTTCGGGAATCAGACCTATGTCAGTTTCCATCCTGAATTTTCCGTTTCATTTCTCAGGTTGCAACATTGGTTTTGCCCTTTTTCCTTTTTTGTCTGGACGTAAATCCTTCTGATCTTGCGGCTCCGCACTACAAACTTACCTCATTAAAGTGCATTCTAAATATTTGGTCGTTTATTTTTCTTTATTTCATTCATTTTGTAGTAACCAACCATTAATGAATGCATTTGCATAAGTAAATCTTACTTTGTTTAATTTTTACTTAACTTGCATTTTTTACTTGTGGATTTAATTTTAATATTTATGCTTCAAATGGTACAACTTTAAATTTTTAGTGTGGTTACCCACACCCTCTACATACAGATTGCTCACAAATATTAAAAAACACCCAGCAACTTCTGCATGTTATGAGCCTAGAAACAGCCAAGATGGCGGCTCAGGTATTATCGGGCAGCCTGCAAACAGAAAGGGCCTTGTGACTGTGTTGCTCTGGATTCTTTGATTTCTGACCTTTACATGCCCCCAGCTCTGCTGTGTCAAAATACAGCAGTAACCCACATCCTGCACTTTATCCCGCTCTCCTCTCCTCAGTAAGTGTGATGCATCTGACCAAAGATGTGCTTAAATAATTAAACAAAGCAAAGGTAAACAACTACACCAATAAATGCAATCTAAAAATATTATTCTAGTACCTCAATTTTAAAATAAATAACAAAGGACATAAGTTTCTTTAATTAACGCAAATATATTGCAAAATAAAGGTTTACATGCAAAGGACTAATTAAGGTCCACATTAAAATGCTTTTAGAAGGCATACATGAATCAGGTATGCATTGCCATACAATTTATGGCCTCGGCCATGCTGATACATGCAGTTCATTGGAGCACAAGACGCGCAGACTCCTCCACATAGCCAAAAAACCTGTTCACGAACAGCAATCCGGCTGCTAAAAGGTGTCGGCTGTGGCTTTCTTTTAAAACGCGTTTAGAGGTTTCTCTGAATCACACCTAAACACATCCAATTAACCTAAGTTTTACGTTTTGATCGTAAGTTTTAGGATTTGATCCTAAGTTTTACGTTTTAATCCTAAAATTTAGGAACGAACTTCCGCTGATCGTAAGAGCATATACGCATTCGTACGTAGGCTCGTGCGCGTCGTAAATGGCCAAAAAAACAGGAAAAAATGACTAACACCCACCCAAACTTACGATTCTCGATACGAAATCAATTAACTTTTGCTCTTTGAATCGAGGGGAATGTATGCTTGCACATCCATAGAATTTTTTTCTCTGCATTCAGTGAGTGTACACATGCCCAGAGTAGTAGCCTGCCCAAACCATGAGGGAGTAATTGAGGGGCTAGGTGTCATGCTCAAAAGCACATCAGTCATGTTCCAGCCAGAAATCAAACATGCAACCCTTCTGTCACAAGAACGGTTCCTTAACCACTAGTCCATGATTGCCTCTTTGGTAAGAACAAATCCCCACCACTACCACATAGCAGCCCCAAACATTCGGCCTAATTACAATAATTTTAAGTAGTTATGAGCTTTAGATCAGTGTTAAAGAGACTCTCCAGCCAGATGGATATTTCCCATCCCCCATCCTGCCTCAGCACCTGGGGGGATCCCATATTTGGATTTGGGATCAACTTAAATGCATATTAGGTTTAGCCAGATACAATGCCAACAATTGGGTTAAATTGTTTGGCCCTTTTTTATTTTTACTAAATCCCATTGGTATTTTCTTTCTCCTATACCTCAAAACTTGCAGCAAGCAGAGCTTCTCCACTTCCTTGATCTGCTATTCTAAGTCTCTATATAAAAACTTCAGGGGGGGCAGTCTTCTTTATGTGTCTTCATTGAGACCTAGTCAGAGGCTTGTGGCCTTGGGTTTCCCCCTACCCACTCACCACAAAGAAGAGAGGAGGAGGGAAAAGGAGGGACAAGAAAATAGGGGCAAGAAAAGAATAAATGTGGTATGAAGAGGAGAAATGGTACAGCAAACATAAGGTTATAGACAAAAAAGAGATAGAAATTAGAGCCTCATGCAGGGAAATTATAGCCTCTCTGTAGGGAGAGTGTCAGCCAAGATATCATTTTAGGTATTCATGTCTTTAAACAGGATCCATGGTCCACTGTCCTGTTTCACATGAAGAATTTCTTTAATTTCTTTAATTTCTTATTTCATTTTAACCAGTATTTAATTGAAGGCCTGGTCTTGGACCTCCATAGTCTCAGTATGGTTCTCTTATCTGCACATATAAGATGAATACCCAGGGATTTTGTGAAATTAGTGGAATACTTCAAGGAACCTGGAAAGTTCAACAAACTAGTAATCAGACTCCAGGTGTATTTATCCCCTGTAATTTGCTCTATTACTTTGTGTACTTCTTTCCTATATTCCGGTATGCCTTAACATTCCCACCATATGTGGAGAAGGGTCCCCTTCTTTCTCCTACATCTCCAGCATTTGTCAGATGTGGCTGGGTTAATGATGTTTAGGAGATTTGGAGTGCTATAATACCTGGAGAGAGGTTTATAGTTCATCTCCAGGCATGATTGTTATGCCTGTAAGGCAAGGTCCTAGCTTTTGTTAAGGCTCTCAAGGTAGCTCCTATAAAGGGATACTCCCTCGTTTCTTGTTTTACCATTTGAGCAAGAAGCCAACCTAAGGAGGTTAAATCACCACCTCCCTCCATGTGTTCTATTCCTACCCATTCCCTATTTTTTTTTTTAATTGCCAATCCACCACCCTAGCCAAATGTGCCGCTATATAGTATGTTTCTACACATGTGACACCCATCCCACCAGTTGTTTTAGGTTGGATCCTAATGCTAGGAAATAGTTGGTATAACAATAGGTTATTTTACCAAACCAAGATAGTTTAAGTTTGGCCCATTTTTCTAGATCCTTCTTAATGGTATGCCACAAGGGTACAAGATTAAGTTGAAAGCTTTCCGGCAGCCAAACTGGTAGGTTAATGCCTAAGTATTTAAGGCTCAAGTTCCCCCACCGGAATGGAAATTCTCTTTGAATTTGAGCTGCTGCTTCTATCTCCATTGAGACATTGATTGCTATCAATTTTGAGTAATTCATTTTCAGACTGGAATGCGCACCAAAAGTCTTAAACTCTTCCATCAGCACTGGTAGGAGGATATGAAAAAAGCATATCATTCGCATAAGCAGCTACCTTATATTCTTTCTTCCCTACAATAACACCCCTGATATCCGTATTCTGCTTAATTTGCAGCAAGAAGGGTTCCAAGGATAAAGCAAATATCATGGGTAAGAGGAAGTATCCCTGCCTAGTGCTGTTGCTGATATGGGTTCCTAAAGAGTATTGTTAGCCCTCACCCTGGCTGATGGGTTGCGATGTAGAGACATAATTCTATTCAGAGACCAACATTGATATGTGAAAACACTGCTTTTATCCAGCTCCAAATAACGAAAGCCTTTTCGGCATCTGTCAATAAGTACATAGCTTTTATATTTTTCCCCGGTTATCCAGTGGTGTAT
The DNA here is from genome assembly GCA_027917425.1 of Gastrophryne carolinensis. Taxonomy (NCBI): domain Eukaryota; kingdom Metazoa; phylum Chordata; class Amphibia; order Anura; family Microhylidae; genus Gastrophryne; species Gastrophryne carolinensis. The sequence continues at coordinate 311,585,704 of CM051237.1, forward strand.
GTTTAAGGCTTTAATCATGTTGTCAGGTGCCTCTCTGTGCAGGACAAACCCCACTTGGTCCTGGGCTACTAACACTGGTAGATATGTGGCCAATCTGGCCACATCTACCTTGACGTAGAGTTTGACATCTACGCTGAGTAGCGAAATTGGTCTATAACTTAAGCATTGTAGTGGATTCTTATCTGGTTTTGGAATCACCAAAATGTGCTCAGCTAGAACGGGAGTTCTAGCTGCGCTGGGAGTTCTTCCCTCTCCTTCGTGGTTTCATATGCATTAGCCAGGTGTTGCAGGAGAATATCTGGATATGTCCTGAAATACTGTGTAGCCAATCCGTCCCACCATGTCCGGGACCAAGATCAACATTTCCAGTGCTTCTCTTGCCTCTTCTGAGAGCATGGGAAGGTTGCATGCCTCTCCTTTTTTATTGCCTTTTTTATATAAGTTTACGTAGTATTTCTGGAACTGTGCAGCTATCCCCTTCGGTGCGTGCACATGACTCACCGTGCATCGGAAATCCCTGCGAACTAAGCTTCTGCTCCTTCAAAGCAATCGCCAAAAGCTTACTTCTCTTATTCTTGTGTTCATAGTATATCCCTTGTCACAGAGCAAATGTTCTCTTGGCTTTGACCTCCAATATGCATAGCAAATATTTCCTTGTCACCAATAGCTTTTGGAGACATGCCATTTGCATTGACTGTTTATGTTGGTTTTCAAGAAGAGCTATCTTCTTTATCATTTCCGTGCCTTGTCTCTCCTTTTTAAGTCTTGTCCCTTTAGATATCATAATTCCCCCGATCGAGCACTTTTGTGCTTCCCAAATCATCATTGGGTCCATACCTTCAGTTGTGTTTTCCTGAAAGAAATATCTTAATTCCTCTCTGATTTTCTGTTCAAGTCCCTTATCTTACAATAGACCCGTGTTAAACCTTCGATTCTATTCTCTGTGGCTATAACACGCCATTTCTATTGTAGCAAAAGTTGGAGCATGAACAGAATAAGTAATATTCCCGAGGGCCATACCTCTCAGTTTTTCAAGATCCTTCTGTGACATAAAAATGTAATCAATTCTCTTTTATTTGTTATATAGGTTTGAATAGATCTCTGCTGGATTTTCCAGGAGTGAACCAGACAGAGCTCCTGAAACTTTTGTTTCATTTTCCTTAACACACTGTAGCTCAGAGTAGTTCTGGAGTCAGAGGTATCCAAATGAGGATTGGAAGGGCACAGTTTAGGTCCCCTCCCAGAATGATCATTCCATGTTGAAATGCAATCATCTTGTTGAGGGTGGCACAAATAAATTTACCTTGCATCTTATTTGGAGGGTATAGATTAGCTAACTTGACAGGGACTTCTCTAATGCACCCTTTAACATATATAAAGCGTCCTTCGTTGTCCTTTAATTCATCAATCAATTGAAATGGTACGGATCACTCTAATAGGACTGATACCCCTTTCGTTATACTGGTTGGAGAGGTAACCCAGAAGTGGACAGGAAATGTTATAGACGTTAGTAATGCTGCGGGATAAACATTCCATAAACTATCTAAGCTTTTGGTTTCTTCAGCTTCCTAAACATTCCCCTCGATTCAAAGAGCAAAAGTTAATTGATTTCGGATCGAGAATCGTAAGTTTGGGTGGGTGTTAGTCATTTTTTCCTGTTTTTTTGGCCATTTCCGACTCGCACGAGCCTACGTACGAATGCGTATATGCTCTTACGATCATCGCAAGTTCGTTCCTAAATTTTAGGATCAAAACGTAAAACTTAGGATCAAATCCTAAAACTTAGGATCAAAACGTAAAACTTAGGATAATCGAATGTGTTTAGGTGTGATTCAGAGAACAGTTTTCAAACCTCTAAATACGTTTTAAAAGAAAGCCACTGCCGACACCTTTTAGCAGTCGTATTGCTGTTCTTGAACAGGTTTTTTGGCTATGTGGAGGAGTCTGCGCGTCTTGAGCTCCAATGAACTGCATGTATCAGCATGGCCGAGGCCATAAATTGTATGGCAATGCATACCTGAATCATGTATGCCTTATAAAAGCATTTTAATGTGGACCTTAATTAGTCCTTTGCATGTAAACCTTTATTTTGCAATATATTTGCGTTAATTAAAGAAACTTATGTCCTTTGGTATTTATTTTTAAATTGATGTACTAGAATAATATTTTTAGATTGAATTTATTGGTGTAGTTGTTTACCTTTGCTTTGTTTAATTATTTAAGCACATCTTTGGTCAGATGCATCACACTTACTGAGGAGAGGAGAGCGGGATAAAGTGCAGGATGTGGGTTACTGCTGTATTTTGCACAGACACAGCAGAGCTGGGGGCACGGAAAGGTCAGAAATCAAAGAATGCAGAGCAACACAGTCACAAGGCCCTTTCTGTTTGCAGGCTGCCCGAGAATACCTGAGCCGCCATCTTGGCTGTTTCTAGGCTCATAACATGCTGAAGTTGCTGGGTGTTTTTTTATATTTGAGAGCAATCTGTATGTAGAGGGTGTGGGTAGCCACACACAACATTTTAAGTTGTACCATTTGAAGCCAAAATATTAAAATTAAATCCACAAGTAAAAAATGCAAGTTAACTAAAAATTAAACAAAGTAAGATTTACTTATGCAAATGCATTCATTAATGGTTGGTTACTACAAAATGAATGAAATAAAGAAAAACAAAAGACCAAATATTTAGAATGCACTTTAATGAGGTAAGTTTGTAGTGCGCAGCCGCAAGATCAGAAGGATTTAAGCTATTTAAGAAGAGTAAAAGAAGGAAGACTGATGAAAATCACAAGTAGAGGGAGAGAAACCCAATAGGACCTAAATTGAAAGAATACAGACCTAGGTGCTGAAGAGGTCAAAACTTAAACATCTATTAGTCAATAGAGTCGCTATCTGTTCACCCCGGCTCCTATACTCCACTTTATGTAGGTGGGTGGCTCAGAAAAACAGGAAGAGAGAACCAATTTACTTCCCAATGAGCCTAAAACAAGGATGATCAACATGCAAACACATGAATTAACTAGGAAGATATTCAGAGCTCGACACATCTAAAGTGCTTCACCCACATGGCAGTTTGCCCTCCCCAGCTTTCTGAATGCAATACTGGTTTCCTCAACTATATTGCTAGATTTCTTAAGAGGGAACTTGTGAAAGGTGTTGACAAAGTCCTCTTCCACATCTCCAAGCAAATCACTGGAAACGCATGTGCACCTAACTCCAGGCTAGGTGAGGTGCGGGGAGGGGCAGAGCTAAGGAGCAGAGCAGGGAGCATGGGCCAAATCAAACCAGCCAAATGAGTGAATAAGTAAACTAGTAAGGGGGCTTAGGGAGCATAAGAGAAACTGATGTTATGGGCCCGCTTTAGAAAGAGAAAAAAAAAACACAAACATCGGCATCTGACCTCTAGTGGTCAGGGGGCAGCTTTAGTAGCTGAATCTCCTGCATCCTGGGTAGGAGGGCTGACCACAGGGCCATTGTGGTGTGCCTTAGAAAGGGCCATTGTTGTCTCCTGTTTAATCCCTAGCATTTATTAAGTTATTGCAGTGTGAGCAATTAAGCGGGCTTCCCCTCCTCCACAAGCTCCCATATGGCTGATGATCTAGATTGTCAGGTTGCTATTCAGCATAACAGCATATTGTGTCCCTCCTCATTAACATTTCTGGGTCTGAGTGCTCTAATTATGTCTATAGGGGATACGGCTGGGCGCTCTATTACAGAATTAAAGACAGCGATCAGGGCTAGTTGTATCTGGTCTTGTGTCACAGACTCAGGGACTCCCCGCACTCAGATATTGCTCCTTCATCCTCTATTGTGTAGATCCTCAATATGTGTATGAGGTGATAATTCCCCTCTGCTATGGATCCCTTTATGTCTCTAGATAAATGTAGTAAATTAGCTTTAGTGGGTTCACCCGTTGCATAGTAGGAGCAGAGTCATCCGTAGGATCGGGAGTGGCTGTTTTGCACCTGGCCGGGGAGATTTCTGGGGAGGAGAAGACCGTGGTGGATCCTGCCTGTGTCTTGTCCTCAGATTTCTGGGAACAGAAAAGCTCATGCATTTTGCCCGATTTTTGTGTCTGGGGTGCTCCTGGATGCCCCTGCATTGAGGGGTGTCTGCTGATCTTCCCCATTTCCTGCTGGCTGCTAGATTCACGCTTCTTAAGACCTGGCTATTCCAGAGCTCCCAGAATAAGCGGCCATCTCCTGCGCCATCTAAGCCACCCACCACGCTTCAGTCATTTTTGGTTGGAAAGACTAAAATGCATTGGTAAGATGAGGAAGGCTTATAGTCACATCAGCTTCCTCTGCAGAAAGCATGTTTTATTAGCTTTCACCAAATCTTTGCCAGGATCTACCATACTTACAGTTTTACCACCATGTGTCACGTGACACACTGCAGAGAAGCCCACTGAGGCTCATCCAAGGGTCTACACAAATCTGGAGCCAGCCCCTCTTGGTCCTGCACATGGCGCTAATAATGTTGCTGATTTTACATGGTCTCTTTTTCAAATGAGATCACTGCCTGGGTTCAGCCGGGTAAAGAGTGACCATCAAGTGCAGGACCAGGGAAAAAAATCACACTGATGGAATGAGAGAGGTTGAGATCTCTGGATTAAGAAGTATCTCCCCATTTCCCCAGAAACAGCAATACAATATGACAATTCAGATGTAAGAAGAGCATGCTTATCTGCCCACCACTCCCAAGCTGCTTCCCAGCTGGCGCAATGACTGGTAGAGCCATATTCCTGCTGGTTTAAGAAGGTTGGTTTAAAACTTTCTACCAGGAACAGTACAATGCTGAAATATTCCCAGGTTGCCTTGCTGTACCAGTTAATCAGGGTCCTGTTTTCCAGTTGTTCACCTCTGACCACTTTCTGCCTCTGGCAAACATCTCTGGTAAAACATCTCTACCAACCTCTGCCTGATGCCTGCGCACAACCTTTGCTATGGATTTTGGCCACCCTCTATCTGCACAGGCCTAAGATCTCAGTCACAGAGCACAACCTTAATAAATAGGCAACAGACAACGTGACACCAGAACCATGGCACTTGTCTTTAACTGTTATAGATCCACAGTGTAGGATATTGGCTATGTACAGTATTCTGTTCAAAGGGATTGTCGAGTCTAAATGACAATTTATTCTCACCTTATGTCCCCTGAAGCAACGTCACCCTATTCTCGCACATCAAAACATATCCATTCCCAAGATTGAGTATTGCAGCAAGTATTTTCCAGGGGTTTCTGTGGAGATTGTCCTTCATTTGCAAGCAAATAGGTGAATGATACTCTAAGCTTATCATTATTTTCAGAGAGACAAATTTGGGACACTTAAATTGTGACAGTTTAACAAATCTCTAGATTAATTTTCCATACAACAGCATTGAGTGATGTATGACCAATGCTGTCGCTATCAAAATTAACTTAGTGATTTATTAAGCTGTCACAATTTAAGTGTTCCAAATGTCTCCCTCTGAAAATGGTCAGCTTAGATTATACCCTCAACACAGTCCCTGGATTAGGCAGATCAATTCTCTGCAGCGGAGGGGGTGTGCCAGGCACTGCCTTTGCGTGCTGCCTAGGTAGAAAACTGGGGGGGGGGGGAGGGGCACCATGATCTGATCTCAGATTAGACTGAAGTTGTTGTAGCAGGCAAAGGTGAGTTTTGTTGCCTTAGCTTTGTCAGGGACTTTACGGGGAAGAAAACATTTTTTGGTTGGTTTTGCTTACTAAATGTCTTTATGGCCCAATTACACTGCTTTGTATTTCCTTGACAAAGGTTATATGATGGGATGAGCTTTCTCTTATCATCTTTGAAGATTTATGGAAAACATAAAGGTGACGCACAATTCTATCACTGGCACCTCCCTATAGATGCAGAATTATCCACATACTGTATAAATAGAGTACATTCCCCTGTTTTAGGAAAACATCATTTAAGATGGAAACAGTCAGAACTTTGTGTTATCTGCTCCTCATTGTCCCTCTAGCATTTGCAGGTATGTACTTTTTATATGTGTCTTTAAACATTTTATTTTATTTTTATTTTTTGCAGTTAGTTTGTATTTGAGCTCTAAAATAATGTACATGGCTAAAGGGAACCTGTGTCATTGGGGGTCATGCTAATTAAGAGTAAACTGGGTGCACATTCGGGTGTGAATTGCAACACGTATCTCAGTGGGCTTTTTAAAAGACTAACACACATAAAAAAATGTTTGTTCTCCTTTTTTCACAAAAAAATCACCTGCACATGTGATGGGGTATTTTTACAACTAAGCAAAGATATGTATGAAACGACAAGGCCCTATAGGTTAGTTAGAGACTCTCAATGTATCTATTTAAGATTAGAGAGCATCTTCCATCTAATTGAATGCCCCCATCTGTCTTCTTCCACAGAGCTATCATGTTGAATTCCTAATCATGTTATTAACATAGTAACATATAGTAACATAGTGTGTAAGGCTGAAAAAAGACATTTCTCTATCCAGGTCAGCCTGTTATTAGTGATCTAGTTGCCATAGCTGGTAATGTTATCACATTGCAAGGAAGGCATCCAGGCCTATTTCGAACTCATTTAGTGTACTCTTTATAACAAGCCCCTCTAGCAGAGAGTTCCATAGTCTCACTGCTCTTACAGTAAAGAATCCCCTCCTACGCTGGTCCAAGAAGCGTCTTTTCTCTAACCTTAGTGGATTTTACTTACAGTCCTGGCTTTAAACAGATCATTGGACAGATCTTTGTATTGACCTCGGATATACGTATACATAGTTATTAGATCACCCCTCAAACGTCTCTTTCCAAACTAAATAAATCTAAAGTTGACAATTGTTCAGGGTACTCTAGTTCCCTCATTCTATTTATTAATTTACTTGCCCGCCAAGTCTGCCACAAAATTAGTACATTTGCTTTTTATAAATTTGGAGTTAATAGCATCATATGTGCTATGATAAGATTTTCTGAATTTTACTGCACAGCCTTTTTTTTTTTACAAATTCTTACTTTCCTAATTTGAAAGATTCTGTAGCTCATATGCAAAAATGTCTGATTAAATGCTCAGGTGTTTTTTGGAAAATAATAGAACAAAAAGATGTTTATGTTGCCATTTTTCTGTGTGTGGGGCAATCAAGCTAACTCAGAGGCAGGTTGCAATTCAAACCTGAAAGCAGGCCAAATACTTATGACCCTCAATAGCAGAAGGCAGGGACGGTGTCGAGCAACTAAAGTCAGCAGCTGGTACGGTAATAGGTACACAAAAATTCCTTTTGCAAGATAAATGAAGCTATCATTGCTATTTTTAGAAATGTTGGCTTTTGCACCACATGAAAATGAGCATGCGTGCAATTTAGCAACACATATGCAGATGACTACAACCAGACTCCATATTTACAGACGGTTTCCACTAAGTTACTACTTTTTATACCGTTATTAAATATTAACCACCTGGACAGATTCTTCACCTAAGGCAGAGAGACTATCCACTTAGCACTTTATAAAAATAACCCCTCCTGTCTTGTAATATTCGCCCTATAAGACGCACGTGTCCATAATAAGCACATAGGATTTGGAGGCGGAAAATAAGAAAAAAAATATTCTAAACCAAATTTTGTACTAAAACACCCCATTACAGGCAGTGTGGCATTACCACCCACCCCATTCCCCATGGGCAGCGTGGCATTCCCCCAATCTCATTCCCATAGGCAGTGTGGCATTCCCTCCTCCCATTCCCCATAGGCAGTGTGGCATTCTCCCTCCTATGCCCATCAACAGTGTGACATCCCCCCGCCCCCCCCCATCAACAGTGTGATATTCCCCCCCGCCCCCCATCAACAGTGTGACATCCCCCCGCCCCCATCTGCAGTGTGACATCCCCCCCGCCCCCATCTGCAGTGTGACATCCCCCCGCCCCCCCCATCAACAGTGTGATATTCCCCCCCCCGCCCCCCCATCAGCAGTGTGACATCCCCGCTCCCCCAACTGCAGTGAGACATTGCCCCCCCCATCAGCAGTGTGGCATCCCCTCACCCCCCCCAGAAAAAAAGTATACTTACATGAACGCTGTCCCCGTTTTGTCTTCTGACAAAATGCTGACAAAATAATCGGCGAAAGAAGCCAGAACAGGGGCAGCGGGCGTGAGATTCATGTAAGTATACTTCTTTTAACATTTTTTTTTTTTAACATTCACCTAATAAGACGCACTGACATTCCCCCCCCCCCCCCCCCCCACACACACACACACACTTACACATTTGGGGAAATAATAGTGTGTCTTTTAGGGTGAACAATACAGTACTGTCCACACACAAATGTCCTGTAATCCAATGCCGTAAAAAATAGAAAGGAGATGCTTTCAAACTTTTTGAAACTGCAGGCAAAGGTAATTGTTACTCCATTGTGTCGGGCTACATTTGGCGCGGTCTCTGTGTTGACAGCAGTGTGATAAATCTGTAAGAGAAGACGGAGGAGGTGGAGGAGGGGTGGAGGACGTGCAGAGGAAGGACAGAGGAAGGACACAGCAAGGGCAGAGGAGGGGCAGAAGGAGGGAGGGACCAGCAATCCTGTCCTGCTCTGCTGAGCTGATTGGAGGACAGGAGAAAAAGAGAAGGTCATTATCAAGGCTATTTCTGCTTCAATTTAAAAACGGCAAAAGTTAGGACAGTTTTACCTTTGCCTGCAGTATCACTTCAATAACAATAAAAGAAAGAAATGCATAGTGTCATATGTTCTTACAGTATCAAGCTATTTAATAATTTTGGAGCTGTAACTACAGAATTCCGGATACATAATGGTTGTTTCAGGTATAAAAAGTAAGGTTAAACCGGACCAACAGTCTGGTACAGTTGGAAAAGAAAGGTAGCTGCCATTTTGGAGGGTCCTCTCCCAACTGACAATCACAGTAACAGGAAGCCCAGCAGCACTTCCTATTTGCAGGTGGCCTGCAAATGCATGAGCCGCCAACTTGTTTTTAAAAGTTACCACAGCAAAAGTTAGAGAAGGGTGAATGAATTTTTATGTGCAGCAATCTAAATTGCCCTGGGGTGCATATGAGCACTGTTTGTTGTGTTGGTCTGGTTTAAGTAATTTTTGACTGTTGGTTCACTTTAAGGAAGAGTCCTTTTGCCCAATTACGCTCAGTCTCCTTTTATTTTGTTTATATTTACTGGTGTCAAACTAACTAAAGTCAAAGCTTGGAGGTCACTGACCTTGCAAGGAATTGCAGTGTGCGCTGTGCTGTAAATTGCAACCTGCATGTCAATGAGCTTTTTAGCGTTTAGATACAAAAAAGTATTGACCTTGACCTGTACCAATGATTTTTACCAATGAGATACATAATTTTCCAATGAGATGAGGGGGTTTTATTTAAATTTAGAAATAACAGCATCACACTTTTCTGCATAGCCCATAGGGTGATGTTATCCATCACAAAATGTAGGAAAAAAAACATTCTTCTTGCACTTTTTTGTGTGTAAATGCTAAAAAGCTCACCAAGATGCAGGTTGCAATCCACACCGCAATGCACTCTGCAAGCCACACTGGCTTCACCAAATAATTAGCTTGACCCCCTCCCCCGAATCTGATCTTCTCAACATGCATACTATTCACTTTGACAATAGACTACTTAAAGTGGACCAAAACCCACACTCCAATGGCCCTGGAATCCATAAGATTTTAGGGCTGCTAGATTCCTTCCCCCCATGGCATCTTGAAGTGGGATGCCGCACTGTGTGAAACCCTCTAGGTCACCCAGAAATTCACCTTCTTTACTTGTCCAACGGCCCATGTGCGAGCAGCGACCGCATCCCCGCTATCCCTTTAGCAGGGCTCAAGCACGCACCAGGCATTTGTGAATGGCTGGCGCAGGCACACTCCCTGTTAGAGGAAAGCGAGGGCTGCCAGCGCGCTCACCTTAGACAAGCTCTTAGACGAAGGGGTGGGAGGGGATCCAATCATGCTGATTGGATGAGAGGTCATGCATGCGGTTGGTTCGGGTGACCTGTGGGAGTTTCACACAGTGGGGTATCCCCGATTGAAGTGACAATCCAGGGTTTTGGGCCACTTTAAGCAAGCCAACTGTTAAAAATGGGATATAAGTTGTTCAACAATGATATAGTTTTTTTTTTATATCATTACAGATTGGACAACAACTATGGATACAGGCACACCACCTGATCACACAAACACATCACCTGGTCATACAAGCCCAGTTTATTCAGGTATTGTTAAAAAAAACTTTTTAATAAGTAGAAAATAACCCCGAACATGCAGCCATTAAATATGTCTGAGCCAGACGGTGGTGGGCTTGGCTCTAAGCAGCCAATGTCTGCTTGCCTGTACCTCTGGGCACAGACTGTGGGTGGAGATGGGCTGCTGGTGCAATGAAAATATTTGGAACCTGGCTCCTATCAGACTCCTGCATAACTACAGGTGCAAAGGTACCATTGTTGTCCCTCCACATTATTTACCTGATTTGTACTCACAAAAAATCACAATTTGTATTTGATGCTTCAGTGTTTAGTTGGCTTATTTAATTTAATCAGGATCTGATTGTGAATTGGTAAAAAGTATGACCGGGTCACATTTAGTTACCCTTTTAGTTGCAGTGCAACGCTTTGAAAACTCAAATCACATTTTCTGTGTTTTTGTCCCCTCCATTAATTCTACTACAGCTTAACCCTACAACACAATGTGAATGATGTACTTACTCATTGGCACAACATTACTTTGTGGCTTGGTATAAACGCGTTCTTATACCCATAAGTTAACCACCTTCTCATTCCCGAGTGGCAGGCCGGTGCTCAGGATTTTCCAGTGGGTTTGCACATTAAACCTGAATGATTTTCATTTGGTGCCATATACCATAAATGAGCAAGTGGCACCTTGAGTATAGTGCTGCAATAATTTGATGAGCCAAAACAGGGAATATATAGTTCCCATCTGGCATTTGGTGCTCCTGAATGCCAGATACATTAGGGCTCCACTACCAGATTACAAAATGTTAAAAAAATTGTAAAAAATGACATGAAATAAGTACCCATCTCTAGACGTCTTCTTTCCCCAATTCCCTGCCGGGCAGTGTCCTCTATTCAGGCCTGCCACGTGGGGGTCCTCACTGGTCCATCCAGAGACGGTCTGCTTATGCCAGGGAGCCACTAATGTAGCTGGCCTGCAGGCTTCTGTAGTGATGGAGGACACGTCTCCTCCTTCCTGCCAAGCTAGTGATGTCGCTGGATGGGGAGGAACATGGAAGGAGATTCCCTGGAAAATGCTGTACTTGTTGCATTGGGTTGGTAAGCTTTGGAGGAGGTGTCACTGAAGGGGACAGGCAATGAAGAAATACATACTGGTAAGCCAGGGCTCAATGTTCGCACAGGTCCTGTATTCTTCCAGGGGTGCCGAGTGGACAGTCAGGCAGTCCAAGATAGAACACAGGGTAGGGGGCCAGCATGCCACCTGCCGGCATTAATGGGTAGCATGCCAGATGATTTGACCTACATCTTGCTGGAATCTGGAATGGAGCGACCCGGACCAAATCAGCATTTTAGCTTCAGCCTGAATTGGAAACCCATCACTAGACAGACATCACAGTTATTGGTCTTTTGGCTGGGATATGTCCTAATATAATTTGTATAATGTTACCAGTGCAAATACAGATGAAGCTTGTTACTCCCATTGCATATTCCTCTAGCCCAACAGTACCATGGAACAGTACATGGAATTCCATAACTAATTATAAAAAAAAACACTTTATTTCCCCAAGTACAGGTATAAGATTACACAAGGAATTTATTGTGGCTGGTTACAGGGGTGAGGTTGGATGGACAGGTGGGAGGAGTGGACAAGATATTGTATACAGTAAGGGGGAGAAATTACCTATGCTAAATAAGGGCAATAAACAAGGCAGCGAACATAGTGCACATGTACCCACTATCCATCTGCCTACACTGGATCCAATCACGCTGATTGGACAAGAGGCCACACATGCACCGCAGGACCAGGAAAAGGTAAGTTGGTTCAGGTGACCTGGTGGGAGGTTAGACAGCGGGGCATCCTTGTCCACTTAAAACAAGTAATATAAATTGTTCAATATTGAGATTGTGTTTATTATTTTTTTTAATCTCTTTACAGTTTTGCCAACAATGGATACAGGCACACCACCTGACCACACAAGCGCACCACCTGAACACACAAGCGCACTACCTGATCACACCAACACACCATCTGCTTATGCAAGCCCAGTTTATTCAGGTATTGTCAAAAAATGTTTCATAAGTAGGAATTAACCCAGAACATGTAACCATTAAATCTGTCTAAACCAGACGGTGGTGGGCTTGGTTCTAAGTAGCCAATGTCTGCTTGCCTGTACAACATCTTAACCCCACAATACAATGTGAATGATGTACTCATTGCCACAACATTACTTTGTGGCTTGGTGTAAACACGATCCTATACCCATAAGTTAACCACCTCCTTGCCTAGTGGCAGGGCAATTATTTGATTGCTGGTGATCAGGATTTTCCAGTGGGTTTGCACATCAAACCTGAATGGTTTCCATTGGTCACCTGATTAAATGCTTTCATGAGAAGTTGATGTGCCCTTGACTATTGAAAGCAGTGCTGAGATCATCTTGATTATCAGCCTAAATGTAGATTTTTTTGGCTATTCAACCATACATATCATTTCTCCTTGATCCATATTTAAGACCAAGTAATAGCATGTCATTAACGTTGTCATTAAATCTTGTAAGGAAGCATTTGCGTCTATTTCTCTCACTTTTTCTAATGAATAGGGAAGCATTAGAGTTGCATATGGAAGCCACCATCTTCATCAAATGGCATATTCAATTTTCCCTCCCATGCAAAAGTTCCTTATTCATGACTTTTTTGCTACACATACACCCTCTCCAAAATCAGGGCATGAAGGGAAGTCTGGGGCCACCCTGTCTGTCCTATGCCCAACTCGAGCAAAATGCTCAGACAGGCTGACTGTTTCCCACGGACATGCTTTCCTTTCGGGCCAAGCTACAATCCCTCATCTGCTTGGCTATTGAAAGGACAGTTCAACCCACCAATGTATATTGCATGATAAGGTAAGGGGCCTGTTTTTTGCCTAATTCTGACCTGCAATGTCTATAACTCTTCCCAGAATTGTGTTTCAAGTTGACAATTGCTATATCTGTACATCCTAAATGTTCCAACAAAACTTTTTCTTACCTATCAGATTTTGTTTGTAGTGTATTGACAGGTGTCAATATACTATGCTTGTCATTACTCTCCATGACTTCTAAAAGTAATTCTAAAGTGGTCCTAAAGTCACATAAGACTTTAGGTTCATTGAATACCCCCCCCCCCCCTTTGCTGCTTAACAACCCTGAGCCTGGAAACTGGCTTAATTACTTATCTGGTCTGCACTCCTTCACCACTGTCATGGCCTTTGTAATTATTCACTGGGCCCCTATGTATGCTGCACGTGCACAACCTGATTGGTCGCTGGAGGAGAGCAGGTATTATTATTATTATTAGTAAGGATAAGCATTGGAAGGCCCAGGTGTTAAGAAGTGTGGAGAGTATTCAGCAGCAGATGGTCACCCCAAGAGGCAGGATCATTTGACAAAGAAAAGCTATGGATGCCCCTAGGACCAGTACAAAGCATGGTACCCTTCTGCTACTAATGAAAGGTGCAATCCTATATCCAATAAAGGAAGTTTATGTGGTTACCTTCTATCCCCAGCCCAGTTCCTCAAAGCAGCCTGTGTTTCTTTTTTTACTAAAACCTTTGCCCGATATTGATAACAACATGAACCGGATGCAGTTGACCATAATGCACCCTGCCAAGCAGCCCCACCCTGTTATTTTCGATCAGTGATACATTCAGTTAAAGTACACTTATCATTTATCACTTATCATTTATAAAAATGTGTAACTGAATCAATTAGCATATGACTGCCGTTCGGATAACATACTGCTTCCTGTTAGTGTTTCTATGAAAATTGGGCAAAGACTGTAATAAACATAGAGACACAGGCTGTTTGGGGCACTGGGCTGGGATCACTTTAAAGAGGAACAAAAGCCTTCACAGTATATTGTATGTCCTAAACAAAGGACTGATCAGATTTCTCAGGTGCTGTGTAAGGGATAGTGGCAAATGGAAGAGTGCCTGTTACACAGTCTGGTCACCACACTAATGTAAACTGTAGTAAAAGGGACAATGTACAAATTGCAGATGCTGGTTACATGTGATGCTTTTATCAATATATTGTCTGTCTTTCAATACAGTTTCAGAAGTAACGGAAATACACACTGACACAACTCACCTGACATCAGGTATCATCTGACAATAAAATACTACATCTTTAAAATTGCTTGTGTGATTAACTACACTTAATGTACATGGTGTAATAGTAACTATATGCAAATGTAAAACTGAGCAATGGGCATTTTTAAATGTGGGTCTAATAAAGGTGCACATTTTTCACTTGGCCTTGCCAAGATTGTGCTTAGTCCAGTTACCTAGGCCGGACGTTCACTGTTCAGACATGCATTTTAAAACTTCAATATTCTAAGTATACAGCACGTCCTGTTCCAGAATATTCCTTACTCCTGGGTAATACATCCACAAGATGGCCAAGATGGCGCTGGACTGCAGAAATCAGCTTGTGGCTCCTTCCCTATATAAGTCAGGGACCTCCCACAAAATCCCCAGTTCTTTCTGCAGTCTGGACTGCGAAGATAGAAGATAGCTCTCTGTGGCGCAGGTGATCGGGGCTTATATGCCTGCGGCCCTGCAAGACTATTCCCACCCGTTCCATCTCATTTACTGCCTCCCAGCCTCGGCTGTTAAGGTTCGGGTGAAGGTAGGTTAGCAAGCACCAATGGTGCTGAGGAGCTAGGCCCCTACCGCAGTCCCTGCTCTAACAGGGTAGGCGGTTTAGGCTAATGGTGAGCCTTTTTGGGATGCCCCCGCTGCCTCACTTGCCAGGTTATTCTGTGCAGTTAAACCCTATTCCCATATATATTTCCCCCTCCACCCTCACTTCCCTGGGAATTCTGCTGTTATCCTCCCTCACTCGGGGGAGGGGTCGTCTAGTGATTCAACACTGTATTTCACTCTTGACATGTTTTAGTGCTTGTAACTTTATAATACGGCGCCGCTGCGCTTTGTACTGCGCTCCGCGCCTGGCAGCCCCGTTCACCTCAGAGCTGCTGGGCCGCTATTGGCCGGCCGGATCACGTAAGCGCGTTTCGCGCTCTTCGGGGGGGGGTGGGCTCTGTGGATGATGCATTTTACCTCATAACTACACGGCCTGCCCCTCGAGGTCTGCGGACGCCATTTTGTCTCCTTGCTGCGTGCTGCTTGGCTCTCTGCGGTCTGTGAGTAACCCCGATGGGGTGATTTTTTTTCTAAAGGTTTTTTCTAACTGCCTTATTCTCATGGGAATGTTGATTATGTCTTCCAGGCGGGTGAATACTTCAGCACTGTGGTTTCTCCCGGCCATTTTCCCTCACTAACTCCCACTTCCCTAGCGGTTCTTGGGGCATCCCGGGTAGCTCTTTAGTGTTAACCCTTACTGGCCTATTGTGCCATTCAAATCACCATATAGAGGCTTCTGGGGATAATGGGCCTGGGGTTCCTTCGGGACAAGCCCGCCTATGTGTTGTGTGTGGGGTATCCCCTATTAGTGATGATGTCAGGGTGTGTGTACCCTGCGCCCAGCAGGTACTTGTGCTGCAGTATGGGCTGTCTGTTACTGGGCCTGGTGGTGCGCCCCCTCTGGCCTCACCTACCCCCCCACGCTTATAGAAGGCCCACACCCATATCAACATTCTGGAACTGAGGGCGATACGGTTGGTTCTCGTCCAACTGACTCCATACCTTCGGGGTCGGGCTGTTCAGGTCGGTGGTTGCCTACACCAATCATTAGGGAGGAACCCGGAGCAAGAGGGCCCTCAAGGAAGTGTCTCTGATACTGTCCTGGGCAGAGGAGAATGTTACCTGCATCTCGGCAGTGGAGTGGAGAATCTGGAGGCAGACTCCCTCGGCAGGGGGACTTCTCGCCTGGGAGAATGGTCCCTCAGCAGCAGGGTGTTTTGCTCCCTGTGCCACCGTTGGGGTCAGCCGGATGTGGATCTGTTTGCGTCCCGCCACAATCACAAGCTTCCAGCCTTTGTCTCTCTGTCCCAGGACCCTCTGGCTTTGGCCATGGATGCACTAGCAATGTCTTGGAAGAGCTTTCAGCTCCTTTATGTGTTCCCTCCATTTCCTCTGCTGGGCAGGGTGCTGCGCAAGATATCCCAGGAAGGGGTGCCAACCATCCTGGTGGCCCCCTGTTGGCCAAGAAGAGTGTGGTTCACAGACATTGTGCAGTTGGCAGTAGATCAGTACGCCCTGCCCAAGGTTCCAGACCTGCTCACTCAGGGGCAGCTACGCCATCCCAATTTACAAACGCTGGCTTTAACTGCCTGGCTGCTGAAACCTCCATCTTGATGGAAAAGGGGCTGCCTGCCTCTGTTGTTAATACCATGATTAGGGCTAGGAAGAAGTCCTCGTCCTCCATCTACTATAGGATATTGCATGCTTATATTGACTGGTCATTTCCCCGTCGGGTGTTTTCTGTCCCTAGGATTCTGGAGTTTCTGCAACATGGTTTGGATTTGGGTCTGCAACTTAGTACCCTTAAAGGTCATGTTTCTGCCTTGGCCATTTTCTTCCAAAGATCTTTTGCTCACCATTGTTTGGTTAAGACCTTCTTCCAGGGGGTTACTCATGTGCGTCCCCCACGTAAGCCTGTTACCAGTCTGGGATTTGAACTCTGCCTTGCAGGGGTCTCCCTTTGAGCCCTTGCGTGAGGCCCCTTTGTCCATTTTGACGCTTAAGGTAGTCTTTTTGGTGGCCATCACTTCTGTTAGGCGTGTTTCTGAGTTGGCGGCACTTTCCATCAAACCCCCTTACTTGGAGAGACATCAGGACAAGGTGGTGTTTCGTTTTAAGTCAGATTTTTTGCCTAAGGTTGTGTCTGCTTTTCATCTCAATCAGGACATTGTTTTGCCTTCTCTGTGCCCTAATCCTAGTAACCCTAAGGAGCGGGTTTTAAACTATTTGGATGTGGTTAGGAACCTGAAGTTCTATTTGGTGGCTACTGAATCCTTCAGGAAGACTGATGCTCTTTTTGTGCTCCCATCTGGACCTAAGAAGGATCTGGCTCCAGCTAAGTCCACTATCAGCAAGTGGATCCGTCAGGCTGTGATATAAGCCTATTCTGCTAAGGGGAAGGAACCTCCCTTCCGCCTTACTGCTCATTCTACCCGTGCTATTGTTGCCTCTTGGGCTTTTCAGCACCAGGCTTCTGTTGAACAAGTTTGCAAGGCCGCTACTTGGTCTTCTGTTCATACTTTTTCCAAGTTTTACAAAGTTGATGTTAGGGCCTCAGCTGACGCAAAGTTCTGCAGGCGGCAGTGGTTTAAACTGCCCGCTGTTACTTTTTGGGGATCCCACCCTACCTTACGGACACTGCTATTGGATGTCCCAGGAGTAAGGAATATTCTGGAACAGGACGCGCTGTATACTTAGAATAATACAATTCTGTGATTACTCACCTGTAGAATTGGTATTATATGTATACAGCACGTCCTGTTCCACTCCACCCTTGTTATCATTATTCTTAGTTACCTCTGTATGGTGATTGTTCATTTTGAGTTTTTGTTATTATTGTCCTCCCGGCTTCTTGTTAACTGCTTGTCAATAATGGGCATTTTGTGGGAGGTCCCTGACTTATATAGGGCAGTCCAGCGCCATCTTGTGGATGTATTACCCAGGAGTAAGGAATATTCTGGAACAGGACATGCTGTATACATATAATTCCAATTCTACAGGTGAGTAACCACAGAATTGTATTTGCATATCCACCCCCTTTCCCCCATTTTGCAGAGGGACTAGGTAAGCTGGGACATGAATTGATAGTTGGATACAAGGACCAATAGATGTGTTAAAGAGGAGACCATGTTTTTCGAAACTGAGCAAGCCATCAGAAGTGGCAGGTTACATCATGGAGACAGAGAGTACCTGAATTGTAGTGTCTGAGGAGATTATATTCAGAACTTCACAGGCCTCGTCTTATCTTCTTATTATCTATTTGGGAGGGGGGGGTTCTTAAAGTGGATCAAAACCCTCTGGAATCCCCAAAAAAAAAAGTTTTTCCCCTGCCGTCCAGTAACCACCTACCTGTTAGATAACAATTGGCATGTCTGACATACCTTTATTGCTCCTGTGTGGTGTCGCTACAAATACAAAATGCGGGCGCCATCTTGGATCTGGCAGCCATGGTCATCATCCAGGAAATTGTCAGAGCTCTCTGGTCCCCTTTGACTCTGTCGAGATCCCTTGTCTGTGCTGAATGCTAGAAATGCACTGTTATAGCTGTGCCCAAGCGTCACTTTGACCTTTTATATTGCACATGCACAGTGTTCCCTTGAGCCAGCAAGCAGAGGATGACAAGAGCCTGATTAGCATTCTAGGGGAAACAACACGAGATCAAGACATGACTGGTGATGGAAGCAGGGAAAGGAGCCGTGATGTTAGTGCGGCTGAGGCACTGAACTTTGATTGATGACTGCGGCTGGGAGACAGGCCCTCTGGAGGCAATTTTTTTACAGATTGGGTGATGTCCGGGGACAGAGGCGTTGTGAACACCCAAACAGTAATCTGCTGGGGCAGGGTGTTGCATTGCCAGCTAGTAGCTTTCTAGGCCTTTGGTCCACTTTAAATATAAAGGTAAATAAGAACCAGTTTAACTTTTTTTTCATTTTAGTTTAGTCTATAAGACTCCAGGGCTAGGTGAAAGTAATTCCCAGTAGCATTTGTGATGTCCCGCTGTGTCATCTGGAATCTCACCTTGATCCCTGCTCCCACAGCACATATGCCACCCCTCTGCAGCATCTGCATCCGATGTGTGCACCCTCGCCATGCATATGCAAAACCTGGGAAAGGGGCTGGGCTTTGGCCCACTTTAAAGCCACTGGTAGCAGCAAATATTTTACAGTATACTGGACCAGCTGCTAGAAAATACACAGCATTTATATTGCCCTGAATGGATTACTTTTTCTGTAGACAGGGCAAGTTCTTTTGAATAGTTTATTTTTGGGCTAGTTACAGTAAATACACATCACAAACATCGTCTTATGGGCACACTTTTCAAGCAGCAGGTAGGTTCACGTTGAGCAGTATATTGTCACAAGGAAAGTTATGGGTGAACAGCCACCAACATGCATCTATTCCCCGTCATTTATGTATCTGTAGAAAATTCTATGAACATTTGTCCTCCACAAATCTAAACATCAAGCCTGCATTTTTGAAAGTATATATATCCTCAAGGTGCTGATTATTTTACAGTATACTAGAGCAGCTGCTAGAAAATACACAGCACTAATATTGCCCTGAATGGATTACTTTTTCCTTTAGACAGGGCAAGTTTCTTTGCATAGTTTATTTTTGGGCTAGTTACAGAAAAATACACATCACAAACATCGTTTTATGGGCACACTTTTTAAGTTATCTCAGATTGTTTGTAGACAGGGAGAGTTACTAGGAATCTGCTAGTTTGGCCAACTGCTGGGAAAACATAACAATAATTTAATAATTTAATAATTTTATCAAAACTTTTGCTTTACAAAAATAAGAAATTAAAAGGAGTAGGCAACGGTGATAAGATTGGGGTGAGGTAGTGGTGGTAAAGGATTTAGCCATTTGGCATTTCTAGCACAACCAACATGTAATGGGCTCCAATTCTTGCAAAACACACAGAACTTCTGCATTTTGTTAAAAATGGAACTAGTGGTTCCTTAAAACTGCAGTACAAGGAAGATGTACTGTAGCAAAGTAGATGACCCAGCATCCAGGTCAGCTCAAATCACTACCTTTGCTTTACGCCTGTGTCAAATTCAATTTACTCTGAGCAGTCAATATAGATACACATGCAGAAAGTTTCCAAATTCCAAGTCGCGGTTGTTTACAGGAGATTTAAAACAAGACCAAGACATTCTATGCCCTTATGCAGGAGGACATACTAGAAAGGAAGAACAGCATGGGTCAGTATGTGCAGTCATTCCCTACATGGCATGTCCAAACAGAATAGACAACTCCTAAAGGAGCAACAGCACTTGACCTGGTTAGCTAGCAACTAATCCCATAGATATCTGGGTTGGCAAACATCTGCAAAGGTATGTTGAAGCCAAACACTAAGATGCATCTCTGTAGTCCTAACGGTAACTTTAAATCTATGAGAGCCCTCTAGGGATGTTAGGGATATATACTGCAATGGATACATTCAGGGATACTTAGCTGAGGGTGCCTTATACCTCCAGTGCAGCACATGGGGGTTTTGAAATTCTCCCCTATAGAGCTCAAGCCCCCCCCCCCTTCCATGAACTTGCAATCAGGACTGCACACAGAGGCATTTTGGAATTTGGAGGTGCAACTTCAACATGTGTGTCAACCAGGGTCTAACAACTGCTGGATCTCCCTAATGACAAAAAGTAGGCTCATGTTGAGCAGTATA
Organism: Gastrophryne carolinensis; assembly: GCA_027917425.1. Taxonomy (NCBI): domain Eukaryota; kingdom Metazoa; phylum Chordata; class Amphibia; order Anura; family Microhylidae; genus Gastrophryne; species Gastrophryne carolinensis. Next base: position 311,606,247 of record CM051237.1, read on the forward strand.
TTGTCACAAGGAAAGTTATGGGTGAACAGCCACCAACATGCATATCTATTCTCTGTCATTTATTTATTTGTAGAAAATTCTATGAACATTTGTCCTCCACAAATCTAAACATCAAGTCTGCATTTTTGAGTTTATATATCCTCAAGGTGCTGATTATGTCTAGTATTTTGTTCACAAATGTGTACCGTATTTTTTGCCCTATAAGACGCACTTATTTTTCCCCAAAAGTGGGGGAAAAATGTCAGTGCGCCTTATCGGGCGAATGCAAAAAAAAAAAACTCACCCGTTCCTGGCGCTCCCGCGTTGCCTGTCACACTTCGGGAGCCCAGAGGAGCAGCGGGGGCTCTGTCCTGGCCCCGCCACTGCGATCGCTGTCTTTTACCGGCAGCAATGACAGCGGCGGGGCCAGAGACAGCGCCCCCGCCGCTCTTCCATCTGCTGCCTCTTCCTGGGCACATGCGAGCACCCAGGCCAGGGCAGTGGGTGGGCGTGGCCTATGTGGCATCCCCCTCCCCCCATTAGTATTGCCACACAGCCAATACTAATGGGGGGAGGGGGATGCCACACAGCCAATACTAATGGGGGGAGGGGGATGCCACACAGCCAATACTAATGGGGGGAGGGGGATGCCACACAGCCAATACTAATGGGGGGAGGGGGATGCCATACAGCCAATACTAATGGGGGGAGGGGATGCCACACAGCCAATACTAATGGGGGGAGGGGATGCCACACAGCCAATACTAATGGGGAGAGGGGATGCCACACAGCCTATACTAATGGGGGAGGGGGATGCCACACAGCCAATACTAATGGGGGGAGGGGGATGCCGCACAGCCAATACTAATGGGGGGAGGGGGATGCCACACAGCCAATACTAATGGGGGGAGGGGGATGCCACACAGCCTATACTAATGGGGGAAGGGGGATGCCACACAGCCTATACTAATGGGGGGAGGGGGATACCACACAGCCTATACTAATGGGGGGAGGGGATGCCACACAGCCTATACTAAGAGGGGGGTACACTGCCTATATGGGGAATAGGAGGGGGGAATGCCACACTGCTTATGATAATGGGGTGCACACTGCCTATATGGGAATGGGAGGGGGGATGCCATACTGGGTATATGGGGAATGGGAGGGGTGAATGCCACACTGCCAATATGGGGAATGGGAGGGGGAATGCCACACTGCCTATATGGGGAATGGGAGGGGGGAATGCCACACTGGTATATGGGGAATGGGAGGGGGGAGAGCCCCACTGCCTATATAGGGAATGGGAGGGGGAATGCCACACTGCCTATATAGGGAATGGGAGGGGGGAATACCACACTGGTATATGGGGAATGGGATGGGGGCATGCTACACTGTCTATGGAATGGGGGCATTCCACACTGCCTATGGTAATGGGATAGGGGGAATGCCACACTGTCTGAAATGGTGCGTTTTTGGTTTAAAATATTTTTTTTCTTATTTTCCTCCCCCAAATCCTAGGTGCGTCTTATGGGGGGATGCGTCCAATAGGGCGAAAAATACTGTATTTTATGGAAGCAGCCTGCAATCTGTCGCTATTAGCAACTGCACACAAACAGTTAATTTAACTCTTACAAGAAGAACTTGCATTGTACTCTTATCCTACTGTGCTGGAATAATGGTATTTTTCTGACCCAATTGCTCAGGGGAATGGCAGTTAAGGTTAAGCAGTCCTTCCTTGTTAAAGTAAAATGGTATAGTGAGATGTAGTAAATGATAAAAATGAACTTTATAAATCTTCAGAGAAAACGTGCCTTTAATTATTATTATTTTTTTAAATAGGAATTATGTGTGGTGGACACTTAAATCAGTTTTCTGGGGTAATACATAGCCCCAATTATCCATATGGTTATGCAGCAAATACCTATTGCCAATGGGTCATTGAAACATTTCCAGGCTACAATATTGCACTCAGGTTTCAAGACATTGAGTAAGTATATAGTATTTGTTATGCAACATATATACATATCAATGTGCCTTTCCTCTTTGTCAATAATCCACAGCTGTGTTACAAAGCAATTTACAGGTTTTGCATTAAAAAAGTTTCCCTGTTCATTAAAAACATTGAAAATAGTCACAATCATAAATAGGACTTACAATATAGCAGGCTTTTTTCTAGCACCCAGCTGGTTTCCTAACTTAGGTTGTGAATCCCCTGTTGATTTTATTTTGATTTGATTTTATATAACAATATTCTCTTCCACATTACTATAACTACCAGTAAAGCTCATTGGTCACTAGCTGTCACATGTGAACATGTTTGCCTGATTTCTGTCATACCCAGGACATGGGGGATACAGCAGCCCCGAGAATCATAGTATGTAACCCTTTTCGAAAGAAATGTTCATAGCACAATATATTTTACAGAAATAATTGAAAGTATTCAGTGGTTTATAAGTGGGAAATTTACTAAAATATTGAATAATATTGTGACAGTATCATAGATGTGCCTGGCAGGGCCGTATTTATCTTTCATGCTGCCCTAGGCACTTTTTGGCCACATGACCATATTGGAGGGAGGGTAAAAATGTTGTGCTCTGGTCCACTTTTAAGAGGCACATCTGAGGCCCTGGAGTCTAAAAGACAGGGCTGTTCAAATTCCACTACCTAAGGCATCCTGAATTGGGAAGACAAGCTGTGTGGAAAGCCTGGATCACCTGATCTTCACAGAGCCGTCGCTGCATCACAGCACCATGGCTGCATTCCTCTAACTGTGGTGTGTACCCAGGCTAGGCCTTAATGATTGGGCAGCCTGGGCAGGCACACAGCTGGCTCCATTTGGCTCATTAGCTAACAGCGACTGGTGAGTCGATTGAAACCAAGAACGCTGATTGGCTGAGTGACCCACTTTGCACTGTGAAAGCGGCAAAAAGATGAGTTTCCTAAAGGATTTGTGGGGATACGCACAGCAGGGCATCTCAAATCAGTATGCCTGGTCTGAGAGGAACAACACCCTGGAGAGTGAAATTAGTAAACCTAGTGCATTGTGCAGTGGGGCATCTCTATGCTGCCAGTGTAATGCACTATGAAGGAGAAATCTTTGCCCTCACCCCCCAGGAGGTCATGAAACCTGCAGCCAGACCACAGCCTCAAAATCACCCTTTGCCAGCGCTCTGACACCCAAGAGGCAGTGGCGGCACCGGAAGCCAGAGCAGGAACAGTGGGCGTGAGACTTTGCCCAATAAGACGCACTTCCCACTCCACATTTGGGGAAAAATATTGTGTCTTATATGCCAAAAAATATGGTATTCTCCAGCTTACTCCTGGCCCTGCTCTCAGCAAACAGACTCGTCTTGCTTGCTTTGCTTTGCCATGACATTACAGAAAACAGTGATTTACTACTAAAACGTGAATTACAGCAAGGGTGCCAAACCCCCTCCTGAAGGTCTACTAACAAGTCATGTTTTGTGGACAATCTAAGTTTTTTGGTTTAAATATTAATCCTTATAGTTGGTATGTTTATCTAACAGTTTCCAAACTCATCCAAACTGTAATATTGACTCACTAATAATATACGATGGAATTCCGGGATCTCCTCAGCTTGGGAAAATCTGTAGCTATATATATGACGTCCACTCTTCCTCGAATATTATATCCATTGAATTCACAAGTCAGTCATTCACCTTCCACAGAGGATTCTTTTTGGAATTTCTATCATTTTATCCAGGTAATACATTTTGTTTTGTTACTTCAGTACTTGTTCTGTGTCAATTTCAATTCTGACTCTAAAAATAACATGGCCTTGAAACAGCATTCCATGTTAGATCTAGGTCCTGTGCCATGTATAGGCTACATTACACAGGACTGTATTTGTACAAGTAAGTGGGATCATTTTTGAAAAAGCAATACATTTCTTTTCTTGGGAGGATTAGTAGTGATTTGACAGGCGACTTATGTTGGCCACTAAAAATGAACATAAGGCAATAGCAGTGAGACGGATGAAGAATTATTAGGGGAGTTCATTTCAAGAAAGAAAGCTACATGTTAAGCAAAAAGATTATGCTCATTTACTTTACTGTTCAGCAATACCACAGGCAAAACATATCCCTTTGGTGAAAATGACGTACAAGTATTCTTACTTCTACCCTGTCACCCTCAGTATGGGCTAACACATCTTTTTAGAACGCTAGAACTATATTTAAACTTTGGAAAGAAAGGAACATTAGAAATGTATTCAAATAAGTTGCCTTATTATTTATTAACGCATTGTTATTCCTACAGACTTTGTCACTCCTACACCCATAACAGATAATGGTAAGTTCAGTGCATACTAATAATAGTAAGGTGGTTGTGCTAGTATAATTAATGGCCAATAGATGTACAACAAACATAAGAAATACAAGAAAAGGATATATTTATATATATATTTTTTTTACATTATCAATCACTTACTGAGGAAAATGGGTGAGGTGAGTTTCATCGGGAGATCTGGGGGTTTCACATAGCAGGGCACCCCTAATCGGGGTGCCCTGGGGAAGTGGACCAAAACCCAGGATAGTCAAAATCCTGGGTGTTGGTCCACTTTAATTTGAAAAAGATGAATCTATCAAAGAAGAAAAAAAGATGAGAACCTCATGTGTAAAGCTGACCAGGGTCTCATTGTCACATTGTTTGAAACCACCTGGCATCCACTGTAAAAAGGAACATCGGGGGGAGGTTAAAACCTCCCCAAGCCTCGCCGGACTGCCCCCCCCCTCCTCCAGCTTCACAATTGGGCACTATTCACTCACCACAACAAGGGATACAACTTCTGGGTCCCTCGGATCCTGGGTGACCTTCCGACGGCCGGCACCATCTTGCATTCCATCAAGCACAGCATGTGGCCCCGAACTCGTGCCTGTGCAGTGTCCATGAATGTGATGCAATGAAGCCGCCCAAAATCCGCAAGAGTACAGCTAAAGCCGTGCTGTCATTTACAGAAGGCTAAGCCGGCAGTGGGGGGAGAGAATGGGGCTCTGAAGCAGCCAGATGCCGCTGCAGTGGCGACATCCAAAGAGTAAGTAGGGTTCAGCCCCTTTTTATTTTAGGTCCAATGATCCTCCACCTGACAGCACAGTGCAAGTTCCCTGGCGAGCAATCCCACTTGAGGAATGCCTCAGGGTTAAAGCAGACCAAAAAAAACAATAACGCAAAACCTTATTAGCTGATCTCCCCACCTGCAGTTCAGACCATATCCTATATTTTAGTTGTGTAAAAATATCATTGTTAAGCCTTTCCAGTAACATGTGAATTCCTGAATTTAATGTGTTTTTTATTAACAATGAAGACTGGTCAGAATGTTAAATACTCCTTGTAAACCTTCATTATCAATTTAATCCCAAAGATTAAGAAAAGCCTATCCCACGGCACAAAGAATCTATATCTATGTGCATATGTATAGTGAAAGCCCCCAGATCGCCCATTCCAATGTACCTTTTTTGGTCCTATGTGCATGCGTAGTCCAATCCATGCCGTATGGCATGCATATTATTCATCAACTAAACTGTTCAACCAGAACTCGGCAATCAGGAGCAAGAGGGGGCGCTGCTGGCAAAGGTGAGTTTTTGGGGCGACTCCCCCAACAAAGAAGCCTTTGCCACTGGTCTTTTGTTGTTTGCTGTATGCTGTTTTTGGCTTTATAAAAATAAAAAATGACAATGAACCCCTGGTTCCACCTTAATCTATTATTTTGTAATTTAGATATAATATCTACCAACGGATACACAGAAGGTAAGAACTGATTAATCATATGTCAATAAGATTTAATACACATGTCTGTGAGATTCTACGTCACTGACTTTCTGTTTTGGAACAGGGCCAATTGACAAGTGCATTATTTCTGAACTACTCTCTAATATTATCCATATATTTTGTTTTGACTACCACCCTACTCCCTGCACCCCCTATTTATTTTAAGTTTAATAAATGTAGTGTCTCCAGGGAATTCTCAAAATTAGGAAAAAAAACCAATACAACAAGGTAAGAGCTGGGCTTTAAAACACCCCCCCCCCACTACCACCAAAGCAGAATTTTAATAGAAGCTGCTGTAAAAGTTATACTACACAACAATACCTAAGCCCCCCCCCGTTTATTAAAAGCAATATATTTACATACCTGTCCCTAATCCAGTAATGCTGTATGTTTTAGTCCCACTGTCACCTGTAAAACAGTTCTCAGTTCTCTCTTTTAGATCCAAGAGCTAATCATCTGCTGAAATCAGTACAAAAGAATACTTATCCAGATGTAAAGAGTTTTTTTTTTCAGGGAGGTTATAGCTAATTAGAAAAGCTTCAGGGTAACCTAACTAAAAACAGGTTTAACGAGCTGAAATATTCGGTCCAAGAGTCAGGAGATCCCGCTACCAGATTTTGCCAGGTCATTGCTGAAGTCAGTAATCAACTCAACCCATTTCACTCTACCTAGGTCTTACATATATGGCTTTTGGATAGACTCACCAGTTCATAAAATATATATATAGCTAGTTTTATAACATAAAACTACATTACATGTATAGCGATTTTCACTATTCTTGTTTAGATTCAAAATGTGTTTTAATTATATTTAATTTGTTTAGTGACAGGATCTATTGCCTACACCGAGAACTCAACAATGGGTAAGTTTCCTTATAGTATGAAAGTGTACTACTATTCACATTTTTTAGTGGGAGGTAACATGAATAGTAATGTAAATACACCAATATTGTGGTTGGAAGCAGTTCACCCAGGTAGGGAATAGGGTTACTCCCAAGAAGCAATCCTCTAAGGGGAGCAGGGTACACACTATTTAAAAGAATGTTTTAATATAGTCAAAAAATAAACACAAATGTCAGCTGTAATTTTTATTGATAAAAATCATGCTGGCTATTGCAACATCGCTTTTATTAGTGAAATAATTTACATCTCACAGACAGTGATGGTCATGCAAGTTGAAAAATCTCATATAGAAGTTAGAATTCTCTCACAGCTTTCTCCCATGCTTCATGCACATGTGAGACAGTCTTGCATGTGTCCCTGAATCAGGTAAAAAAGCGAGAATTTCTGCTTGCGAGTTGGATTTTGCACAGAGCAGACTTTTGCCAGGACGACACTGATTATAGGTGCATATGTAAGAGCAGAGGTAAACCTGTGCTACACTGTACAGTTTGTCTTCAGTAGACAGTATTGTCAAAGTCAAGGAGGTTAGATTCCTGACAATGCTGGGAGGTATTTATGACCTATAGTAAAGTCATGTATTACTGTAGTTTACAAGGTTTGTAACACCGGAAGCTGCTGCTCTTTGCCTGTAGTTTGACTTTAAAGGAGCACTATTGCGAAAAAATTCATATAAATATGCAGGATGGAAGGAGGACGGGTCACTTATACACCAGCATCAAGAAATATCCAGCCAGGCCTTTTTTTATTGGAAGAAAGAGGACATCGGGGGTGACAGGCCTGATTCACTAAACCTGTAACCCCAGAATTTTATTCCTACCAGGAGAAGAAAACTACAGACTTGGTGGGAATTTTATTCAGTTTGGGTGTAAAAGTGACCCCTTGAGAGGTCATTAGCCAAAGTGTTTATATGGATTTTTGTTATTACACAATTTCACGATATTGCTCCTTTAAGCATTTATAGTATCCTAGGTATTTAAAAAATAACTAAGATGCCCCATAGCAATTTTTTTTGCCAGTTTGCTAATAACAAAGAATCTCCTTTTTTTATAAAGCATAAAATTTAATATGTTTTATGTTCTTGCAGATACTATTTCCTGCGGTGGTGTGCTTACAGGGCCAACAGGGATGTTCACTTCCCCATCGTTCCCAGGATATTATCCTAATTTCTCTCACTGCAGATGGGAGATTCGTGTTCAGCCTGATCATATTATACAACTTAATTTCTTGCATTTTGAGTAAGTATCTATTTTTCAGCAATCAGAAATTGTGGGGTTTCAAATATTTAGTACATTTTATTTGGTAAATTGTTGGAGATTCTCTTACTCAGCACATCATAAAGTGGAGAAAAATAATTGTTTGGCAGGTTCAGGTGATTGAAACGAAAATAAAATCTGAACTTTTTTTGAAGCTCGAAGTAAAAAGTTCACTGAGATGCAAGTTGCTATTAACACCTAAAGTTAAACTTGCTACACCATACAAGTAATGCTTTTAAACGGACCAACACCCTTAGAAGAAACAGTGCTCTATGGATCCCCCCCAGGGTAATTTAGATTGCTGCACAAAATTTACCCTTTTAAAACTCCTGTTGCAAATTTACAACCAAAATGGCATCCAATGGAGCTGCAGACCACCTGCAAAGAGGAAGTGCTGCTGGGTTTCCTGCCACTGTGCATTGTGGGTTATATCAGTTGAGTACTGGCAGCACCACTGCTGGGAAAGAAAGCTCCAAAATGGTTGCTACCAGCCAGGAGAAAATCTGTGAGACGGAGTTTCAGCTTAGAGTGGGTGCAGGAGCAAATGTAAATGCTGACAATGATTCAGTATCATGCTTAAAAATGGGCAAGGGAGTTTTTTTTCAACTGTGCAAGGTTGTTGATGCAAGTTTAATGACTTCCTCAGCTCCCTTGTATCTGTACTCTTCGTCTTATAAAATAACAAACCACATAAGATTATTTTCACCACACATTGCAAAGGAGTCCAAAACCCAGGACTTAGCCCTTTGGTCCACTTTCCAAGGCCATGGGCTATAATTATTAGTGTCAAACAATCAAAACAAAATATAAATGCTAAACAAATGTGTAAAAACTATAATTAAGTATAAAGCTCAAGTGAAACTTATAATTATTAACTTTTATATAATACAGTACCAACCAAATCTAAATAAGAAGCCTTTACATTAGTAAAACCAGAGACCACGTCCCTTAGCGCCTCGTGACCATCAGTCGCTTCCAGCATTTAAACATTTGTTTAGCATTTATCTTGTTTTGTATATACAGCTCTATTAATTATAGCACAATACAAATTCAGTACAGTATTATTGCAATACTTTTGCTGGACATTGGTCCTTAACCCCTATCTTCAATTAACTGTGATAGATAGAAATTGTCTAGCTGCTTTTCTTGGTGATTTTTGTCCTGTTGCTCTAAATCGCGGGGCTTTATTTAGGTACTTTATTTGAGGACTTGGGTACTCTTTAAAAGAACTGAGCTTTTTTACTGCCGCTACACTTCTATAGACTAGGAAAGAACATTTTTGATTGCAGCTCGGTTGGCATGCAGCAAGCACGACTTTTTGGCTACCTTTCAATCACCCTTTATCAAAATGAGAAGGTGTGAAAGGATCCCTGGAGGATACATGTTGTTCTTTTTTGTGAATTCTGTACATTTTAAACTCACCGCAGAAAACACAGTTATCTGCATAGGTGTGAGTGTGGATATGAGGTGGATATGACACATTACACTAAGCTCCAGCCAAAACAATAGTTTTAGGAAAGCTAGATCTTCCCTATTGTAATATCAGATACAGAGCCGTGTAAAATACATTTATATCATTTCAAAAAGGTAGAAATTTCAGTTTGAGTTAAGAAAAAAGAGCAGCCAATGTTTTTTAAAACCAATTGTTTCTGGATTCCCATAAGCTGCTGTTATTTTTACATTTCAAAAGTCAAATACCTTCCTTAATAAAAATAATCTGCTCCTCACTTGTCAAATTGGCCCATCATATTAGAAGAAAAGTATTTTGAACCTCTCACCACCTCGTAAGTTGAAAATCAGTTAAAGACTGTATTATAATATCTTGAGCAGGCTGGCTCACACCAAGCTCACAGCACATGTATCCAGAAGTCTCACTTCGCAGAGCTTAGATGGATAGGCTGTACAGGGCGCCAGCATTCTAGGGGCACTGATGGGGTGGCAGACCTTTTCTTATTCTTTAGCAAGGTTTTTTTTAATGGATTAACCCTTTAAATGCCAGCCACGTAAAATTTACGTGGTTGCCTCTCCGCCACTTAAGTGCCAGCCACGTAAATTTTACGTGCCTGGCATTCCCCAATCCCACAAAAAAAAGTTTTAAAAAAAGTCACTTACCTGACCCCTTGTTTGGTCCGGCCGGGTCTCCTCTTCAGCCAGCGGGGCTCCGATCGCCGATCGGGGCTTCTCCGGCTGCAGGGGAGGGCCCGGAATAGGGTGCCCCCCCCCGTTTCAGCAGCCACCGGGATTGCCTGTGAAAAAAAAAAAAAAAAAAAATGACAGTTACTCACCTCCACTCCCGCCGACTCCCGCCGCCTCTCCTCTTCATGGGGGGGGGCTCCGATTACCCCCCCGGGTCTTCTGTCTTCTGGAGGGGGGCATAACAGCCCTCCCTCCGTCGCATCTTCCTTCGGGGGCGGGGCTAATGACGTCACCGCCGGGTGTCATCGGGGCACCCGGCAGTTCTACTGTCAGATGCCGGTGACGGCTGGGCAGAGAAGGAGGGAGGTAGGCGATCATCCGATCGCCTGCCTCCCCCCTTCTCTGCCCAGCTGTCACCTGCATCAGATCGCCGCGGGACACTGCATCTGAACATCGGAGGTGAGTAAAGTTCAATTTTTTTTTTTTTTTAATAAACCTGTGTGTGTGTTTATTTTTTATACTGTTAACCCTTTGTGAACTGGTAAGGGGTCCATGTGACCCCTTATACCAGTTCACAGGGCTCAGGGGTCTGGCAAGTCACCCCCCTGGGGGGGGGGACCCTATGTCATTTTTTTTTTTGATTAACCCTTTGTGTTCTGTCATCCAGCAGCTATAAAAGGCTTCTAGCAAGTGAGCAGAAGCCAGTGATCGCCGAGGGACAGAGTGCTCCAGGATGGATGGGAGGTGAGTACAGTGTAAAAAAAAAATAAAAATTAATAAAATATTTTTTTTCTCTGCTTGTGTCTGTGTGATTATTTACTTTTAACCCCTTGTGAACTGGTAAGGGGTCCATGACCCCTATACCAGTTCACAAGGCTGGGGGGATGGCAAGCCACCTGCGCTAGTGGGTGGCTTGCCATTAACCCCTGGCACCCCCATTACCTGCCTCCCCAAAGGCTGGGGGGGGGGCAGAAGAGCCTGGGCCCACATAGGCTATGTGGGCTCGTAGGCTGCAGGGTGGGGGGGCCACAAAAGCTGGCCCCCCCACTCTGTGCCTACAAGCCCCCATAGCTGGTCCCGGGCTGGTTACTTTGGGTAAGGGGGACCCCACGTCAATTTTTTTTTTTATTTTTAAGGGTTTTTAACCCTTAAAAATCAAAAAAAAATGGGGTCTCCCTCCCCTGGGAGGGGGGACCCTATGTCATTTTTTTTCTCGATTTAACCCTTTGTAGTGTGGATGGTATTTGTATTTTTTTTGTGAATGTTATAAAATACTTGTTTCAGTTAGAGGGGTCTCCTGGGCAGGAACAGGGGGCTACCGATAAATATGTGGTACCGTTCTAATCGGTAGAAATGGGGCTTTCACATGCAATATGATTTTCCTTAATAAAATACATTTTTTATTTAAAATAAAGGAGTCAATTTTCTAAAAAAATTTTTTATTTATTTATTTATTTTTTTTACTTAATAATATTGTAAAAAAAAAAAAAAATTTACAAACAAGACATTTCATGTTAAAGCCTAAACTCTGCTGCAAAAAAATATATATATAATTTTCCTGAAAGTTCCAGCAAAAATGGCGCAAAACATGACGCAAAATGGGGAAAAATGGCCTGTCAACAGAGGGTGACAAAATCTCAAGTAGGCTGGCAATTAAAAGGGTTAAAAGTAGCTATGCATGTTGGGTATTGTTCTGTTCGGGGGACCTTGCGCTTTCAGACTTAGCTTGTTTTTTCTGGTTTGCATATTTATATTTTAGGAAAAGGTGTTTTTTATTCAGCTTTTTTATAAATTTTTTAGGGAAACCCTGCGCAACCAAAGAATTCTTTGAGGTAATAATTCCAGAAAGATGAGCCCACTAGAACAAGCTGGGTACCCTTAGAAAGCTTAACATGTGTACTTTCAGGGAATAAATGGTTTATGGGGGATATTCCAAATGTAAAGGGTTGTTTTGGTTGAAAAATCGCAAGGTGCGCACTTTGTCTGCAGAGCTGAAATTTTCAAGTAAAATTACCGTTACGCACATGCTTTACTTTGGGGTGTTTGGCAACTCTTCCCTTGACAGTAGCAATGCATGTTGGGTATTGTTCTGTTCGGGGGATGTTGCGTTTTCAGATTAAACTTGTTTTTTCTTGTTTGTATATAGTTTTTTTAGGAAAATGTGGCTTAGATTCTGCTTTTTTATCCTTTTTTTAGGGAAACTCTTTGCAACCAAAGAATCCATTGAGGGATTACTTCCAGAAAACTATGGCCACATCAACAAGCCTGGTACGCCTAGAAAGCTTGAGGTGTGTACTTCCAGAGAATATATAGTTTGTTGGGGGTATTTCAAATGTAAAGGGTTGTTTTTCTGGAAAAACTGCAAGGTGCGCATATTGCATAGCATAGTTGTATTTTTTCTGAAAATCCCCTAAAGCGCTGTTTCAGTTTGGGGGAGTCTCCTGGGCAGGAAAGGGTGTCTACATATACATATGTGGTACCGCTGTAACCGGGAGAAATTGGGATTTCACACGCAATAAGATTTCATTGACAAACTTACATTTTTTATTACAAAAAAAACTACAATATGTAAAATTTTTTTTTTTTTTTTTTTTTGCACATATTTCACCCAAAAATATTAAGAATACACCTAACAAATGACAAACAGACATTTCATGTTAAAGCCCAGACTCTGCTGAAAAAAACAATATATCATTTTCCTGGGAAATCCCTGGAAATCCCTTCAAAAATCACATTTGAACATGGGGAGCGCAAAATAGTGCAAAATGGTCTGGCAACAGAGTGTGACAAAAACTCCAGGTAGGCTGGCACTTAAAGGGTTAATGTCATTTAGTCCTGGTGAGGATAAATGGCACAGGGATGCCACCTTATCAGCTCAAGCTCTGCCAGACTAAATTTTGGGGGTATTTACCAGGCAAACAGTGTGTTTTGTCCTGGCGGGGGGGGGGGTGCCTCTGCCAGATTAAATTCTTTGGATTGGGGGGCACAGAGTTGTTTTGCTATGGGGCGTCACCCTGCAGTCTTGCACAGGTTGCTTTCCACGCATGGCCATCCCAGGGCAGGGGTAATCCAAAAGTTTGTTGATGCAAGGCTCACTAGATACTTGTGACGTGAGCTTGGGTTTTTACTCAAAACATTTTTTCTTCTGTTTTTTTAGCATTAGAACTGCCCATGCAATGGGGCAGTTTTACAGATGAGGTATAGACTTTTTTCAGGAAAGTAGGGGTATTTTAAGAAAAAGGGAAACACCAGCCACTAATAGGTCATGCTTTGTGGATCTCCACAATTGCTGTACTAATTAATGAACCTCTGCAGAGAACTGGAAAACCTGGCCTGTCGGTGGCCGTTGAGGAGAAGATCCAGGAATATTAATCTATAGGTTGCTGCCATTTACAAATTTGTAGAAAAAAAACCTAAACCACATTGTCTGCGCCCACAGAGTTTCCCCAATGCAGATGCATTCAATGTTCTTTAAAAAGAAAAAAAGGGAAACAAATGTTTTTGCATTCACTTTGAGCTCATTGCAAAGGTACTGTATCCAGGATCAATTTGTGAGTCACTCCCAAGGCGAGCCTCACTTCAGCAAATCATTTAGATTACCCCCGCTGTGCTGGCAATCCAAAAATCCCACTGGAGCTGACTGCACATGCCCAGCTGGAAATGGGAGATGCGCGGTGCTATTGGATTGCCTTCAGGTTTCCGCTGTGCAGGCCACAGGCTCCACAGCAGCAGCCATTGAAGTCACAAAAAATGTTTTTAAACAAAATAAAGGAGAGATTTTTTTATTGCACTATCCAGATGCAAAGAACTTCGTTTTAGGCTGTTATTCTAGTTTAAAGTGAACCCACAACCTGTAAGGTTGTATGGAACCACTGATCGTGTCTGAAGGGGGGCCTATGCCAATTGGTGTCCCCCCCTCACTCATATCCTCCTGCATGTCCAAAAACCCAGACCCCAAATACTTACCTCTTCTGGGTCTGCTTCCACTAGTGCTCAGACCCTGGTGACTGCTGCTATAGCCCACCGAGAACAGTAATTGTCAGCTGGTGATCAAGTGGGTCCTGAACCCAGAAGAGGAGAGTCCTGGAGTTCTCGTTCTTGGGCCTGTGGGTGGGATCACCAATCACGATCCTCTTCAGGCATGAGAAGTGGCACTGTCACTTCTTTAAAGGTATACTATTACGCACAAACAAGTAACAGTAAAAACATTTATTGACATTTCTCAGAGGTGTTTAAACATTCAACATTTTTTGTCAACTGATGCTGCTGTCTGAATAAACATCAGGTATGATTGTAACATTGTAAAAACATTATTTGTGCTACTAAATCCATGGTCTGCCATGGTGATTGATGATAAAGAAGTCAGTTCCCTGCAATCTATGATCAGCTATTTCATTTTTTTTTTCTTTTTTCTCTTCTAGTTTAGAACCTGAATCGCAATGCAGATATGATTCTGTGACTATATATGATGGAGTTAGCTCTCCACTGCTGGGTAAATTTTGTTCACCGATAGAAAATACCATTCAATCAAGTTCTAACCTTATGAGCATTGTTTTTATATCTGATGGAAGTGTACAACGTACTGGATTCCAGGCTGTCTATACATCATCACCCAGAAATAATGGTGTTGCAGGTAAATTAGTACAAACAATAATAACTATGCATACAGATTAGGTAGGAGAAAATCAAGGCTACTGGATTTGTTGCTTTATTTCATTGCTGATATTTCACTAGTCATCTAGCTGGCCTTCTTAAGTTCATAGTGACTTGTAAGGTTAGAGGAAAGGTGTGTTCTCCACCGACATAAGAGAGGATTCTTCCCTGTAAGAGCAGTGAGACTATGGAACTCGCTGCCAGAGGAGGTAGTTATGAAGGATACAGTAAAAATGTTCAAAAGTGGCCTTGATGCCTTCCTGGCATGTAATAACATTTCCAGCTATGGCTACTAGACCACTGGAAGGAGTTAAACAGGCTGAACTGGATGGACTAAAGTCTTTATTCAGCCTTACATACTATGTTACTATGTTGTAGAGGAAAACGGCAGCAATAATACGTGTCCCAAATTCACATGCTCTGTCTAACATAAATAGCCTAGAGTTCCTTGACTCAGACAGGTTCTTTTCCATCTATATACACCAGCAAACAGCTTCTCTCTTGTGGCATGCGTCATAACGGTTTATCAGTTTTCACCACCACCATCAAAGCTCTGGAGACAACTCAAAAACATTTGGCAAAGTTCCCCAAATTTTGGACTGCTTCTCTAATATTTTATGAATACATGATAATTAAGTATTTGAGTCTTTCCAACACAGCATAGGATTTAAAAAAACTCTTTCGGCAACATTTGTAAATGACAGAAATTCATGGGGTATCCATAAAGTTCAGAAAAAGGCTCCGCAGGCCTCAACAGCTAAAGATGAAGAGCCTTCACAGCCTCTCTCTGTTCTATATTTATTTTGCACTTTATTGGGTCTTGTATTTAAAAGAATTCTAGCAACTCATTACACAGGTACTGATTAAATATTAGATTTGGCAAGCCTCTGAGCGTCAGTAAGATGATGCACTGTTGCACCTTAACCTTGGATTTCCGGCAAGCCTCTGTAAAATCTTATGTAATTACTGCCTCTGTCTCTGGCTTATCTACTTATACATTTCTGCAAGATTTAGCACCACCATCTCTAGCTAAGTGTGGGAGGGCAGTAAGCATAACTTTGTGTTTTAACCCTCCTTGCTTCAGCTGCCTGACAGATTTTAGTTTTTTTCACTAAAGTTCATTAAAGTATATAGCAATGGTAAATGAGGCACAACACACCACACATTTATTTGCAAGTTCTGTGAAAGCGAGATATTGTTTTCTTGAATCAAGTTAAACTGTGTTTTTAAGAGACCTACGTAAACTGATACTATGCTGTTTTTTTTACCTTGTAGTTAATTGTGGGGGAATTTTAACGAATTCCTGGGGAACACTGGAGAGTCCATTCTACCCAGTTTCACATGAATCTGTTAATTGTACGTGGTATATACAAGCATCAAGTAATCAAAAAGTTAAGCTCTACTTCTCTGATTTTGCGTAAGTACACTCCTCTGTTTCTGCACATAGTACACATCTATTCGCATTTAGTCCATTAAGGGGCTGATTTATGCCTAATCCATAATTCTGGCAAACAGAGCTATTTGTGGCAGCGAATGTAGGAAACTGACTATTTGCTGGGATTCGCTGCACTTCGCCACGCTAAATGAGTGGTATTTACTTGCCGTTGTGGATTTGGTTTTGAAAACTAAAGAAAACCCACTTTTATGGCTTATATCAGCATGTGATGGGTTTCAGAATATTTGTGCGGTGTCTTTTTTGTTTGAAAAGCCTTATATAATGAATTAAGAAAAAAAAAATAATGAAAATGAAGTCATGAAAACAGTTTTGTTAGTTGTTTTTTTAAATACTAGTTAACTATCTGACATTAAGGTTCAAAATATAAGATACAGATGAATAAATGATCTAAACAGACAATTTTGGAAAAAGTGAGGTTCGCTGCTAAAAGCTAAAGAACTGAGCAGGTGTTTGCTAGCATTCGCCAATCTACACTGAGCTAGAAGTAAATACAATCACGGGGGGCATGGCGCATTTTGGCAAAAACAACCAATATTTCCAATGTGGTTCGCTGATAAAAGCTGGAGAACTGAAAATGTGTTCGCCACTAGAAGTATATAAAGCAATCAAGCTGTATTCGGGCGCGGGGGGGGGGGGGCACATGGCACATTTAAGTTTGGTTAATATGCCAAATGCTACCTAAACCTGCAAATGCCCCACGGATAACAACAAAGTGATTGAGAAATCCAGGGCAGTTTCTAGGCAAAATAGAGCTTAGTGCGGAAAGAAACATTTTCTCCCCTCTGTGCCTTGGTTTTACATACATAACATTTCATGATGTTCATAAACTTAAGCAAACAAAATGAAATGCAAATGTTCTACAAAGTTATTCTGACCCTTATTTACCAAGCTTCCATATTAACTATACATTTCAACTAAGCCTAGCCAAGCCATCTGAGCAAGCATTGTATCATGAGGAGGTATAAAATAGAAATCATATAGGTAAACATGCCTGGTCGTTTTCTTGGCCTATTGGTAAAAAAACAAAAAAAAAACAAAAATGTATACTGATTTCTAAGGGTGCATTTTTATAAGCATTTATTCTAAATCCTTAATTTACATATGTTATTATTCTGTCCCTATTCAAACAAGGAACAATATCCTAAAATTACAATATTGCTTATAGGCAGAAAGTGCTTTTCTGAAACAGAAAGTATTTACAAGCTGCATACAAATGAAGGATAGCAAGATGTATCCCAGAATCCTTTGCTATGAAAATTACATCTTTACTCCCAGAGACTGCTGTGGGCATGTAATGCTTGGGTATAGCTAAAAAATATTACATAGCCATCCGCTCCCACTTGTGTACATGTGATTTGGGGTTCTGCCCCTCGTCAGCACAAGACTGAAATCTCTAGAGATGTAACAGATAATTACCATGGCTCCGTCTACTTAAAAGATTCTGGACGAAATCCTGCTATGCTTAGTTTGTATGCAGCATCTAAATACTTTCTGTTTTAGGAAAGCAATCTCTGTCTTGTACCTTTAAATAAAGGGCGTTTTGATCTCTTTAATCCCCCTATATAGCTTAACATGGGTCTCTTCCCTAGCTTGGCTACTGACTGTGTTAGTGAGAGGTTCTGAGGCTCAGTTCGCACTGCAATGGTGTTTTTTTTTTCATTTGAGCTTTTTTTTAAAGCTCATAAAATCAGAACTGATAAGTCTTCTGCATTGCAGGTGGAAAGGGTCTGTAGGATTACATGGGTCATAATTCCTTTGCAAATACACAACAATTTCATTCACCAATCTAAGAGCATTTTCCGCATGAGCCTAGCCTCACTTAGCAAAATGTAGGCTAAAGGGTTTCGGATGTTAATGCTATTGAATTCCAATAGGCTGCTGTTATTTCCAATCTCCCGAAGTAGAATAATTTGCACCTCCCCTGGAAAATTTCCACATCACAGTTGCAGGGGATTTGGGATTTTTTTTAATCCAGGAAAATTTGCCATTTGCTTAATTTCACTGATCACTTTCTTTGACTTTGTATCCCATTTTTTTTTATTTTAATAGTGTGTCAGATGGATAAAACATACAGAATGGGAAAAGTTATTTTGTCTATTTGAAGGCTCAAGAAAGGCTTTTTTATATTTTGTCAGAACTCTACATGTATTGCATACAGTCTTTAGAGGCAGATTTTAAAGTGGACCAACACCCAGGATTTTCACTATCCTGGGTGTTGGTCCACTTCAGCGGGGCATCCGAGATCAGGATGCCCCTCTGTGTGAAACCCCCCCCAAAAAACATACCTTTTCGGCAACGGACAAGCCGCCGCCGCCTTCCGCGTGTCCCTCTTACACTGCTAGATGGGCGCGCGGGAGGCGGCGGCGGCTGATCCGTCGCAGATAAGGTAAGGTTTTTTGGGGCTTTTGGGGGGGGGTTTCACCCCTCGGGACATCCCAATCTCGGATGCCCCGCGGTGAGGGAGGTGATCGGCCTGGGAATCTTATAGATTTAACTGTGTCTATAGAGAAAGTTAGCTGACAACATACAGAATGACAACTGAAAAACAGTGGGATTTCTAACCTGATATGTATTAGCCTGTTTCAAATCAGGCAGTTAGTAGCTTCATATACTCACACATGGAGATGGAGTTGCTCTCCTGTCCAAAAAAAAACAGTGACCACAGTGGTCCTCACTCCTCATCAACCCACCAGCACCATATGCCACAACTATGAATGTAAACAAACATTTAAATCTATTTCTTAAAAAAAAGTGTAAAAACAGCATTTTTACAGTGAAATTCAATTTCACACCATATGCATAGCGAGACATTACTTTCTGCTTGCCATTGCATATATATATATACTTTATTTTTCTACTTTCCTTGTGTCCAGCTCATGTGTCTGTTCATTTAGTCCCATTTTCTCTTATACCAAAATACATTTTATCACTAATACCATACTTGATTGTTTCCATTTTTTTTATAAAGTTGGCGTACACCATTTTTGTTATAAGCATTTTTTTACAATGCATGTTTTTCTTGCTTGTACAAATAATGGAAATCTTCTGTGTTTATGTAACAGACTGCAGAACTCCCCTTCCTGCTCTTCTGCATCAGTGTCAGTGCATGATGGAACACCCCTTGGTTCTGCTTTATTTGGGAAGTACTGTGGGTTAGCTTATCCACTTAATTTGACATCTACAGCCAACAGCTTAAGTGTGGTCTATTCTAGCAGAGGCAGTGTCAGCAGTTCTGTGAGAGGATTTCATGCCTATTACTATTTTGAATCTCAGACAAATCAAAATGGTAGGTATTAAAAATGTGTACTTGAGCGGAAATGCATACCTCCCGACTTTTGAAAATAGGAAAGAAGGACACATGCGGCAGCGTAGCATGGGGCAGAATTTTTTTGGTCATTAAACCACAGCTCCAGCCACACCACCTAAGAATTAGATAATAATACAGGCAAGCCCCCCACACACACCAGCATACAGGAAAGCCCCCAGCACAAACGCATACAGACAGGGTCGGCCATAGGTTACATGGCGCCCTGTGCGAGACCTTGTTTTGCACCCCCTCAAGTGTACATTAAAGCAGACCCTAAGTCTAATAAGACTTGATGTCCATAGCAGCATCTATCCCATTCCTGCAGAGTCCTCCACCGGTATTTGCCTAGTGAACCCAATAAACTATCATGTGGGCCATGATAGTTAATTGCAGAAGCATGAATGAGGTAAATAATTCTGTCCAGTTCTCAAGCAAATCTTGATGCCTCTAGGGGAGGCTATGCTGCAAACCGCAAATATTTCTAGACTTTTGGTCTGTTTTAAAGCGATGTCCCAGTCCTGTGTGCTCTTGCTGAGCAGCTGCAATGACCGTGACTGACTGCAACTGCCCAGATCTGGCATGGCATAGAGCCCCCATGTTTTAAAGATGTTTTTTATGTTAACTCTTCAAAACAGGGTTTAGAGCTGGTAGGAGGTGTTTTGTTTTTTTATCTTGAAAGGACATCTGTGGCCAAATATAACAACACCTATTGTCACCCAAACTCGCAGCCTTGATTTCATGCATCAGGGAGTTTTTTCTTTAGCTTTCAGCTTATGTTGTATGCTGACAGCAATGTTTAAAGAGGACCTAAAAACAAAAGGCACTTACCTGTCAGCCTGCAAAGGGATGTCACAGGGTCAGTAAATAGCAATTTGGGAGGGTGGGGGAGTTCACACCACAGGTCATCAAAATTGGGATCTACATTTATGGTTTTGTCTACCTTAAACTGGTCATATTGACTTTTGGTCCGGTCACAATGATGTCGAGGGAGCATCCTGTTTTGGGATGGCCCACAGCCAGAATTACTGGCAAACACCCTGCCGGGGCTGCATTTGCCAATGCCACGATCCAGCGCGGTTTCCAAATGTGACACATGAAATGCATGTAGCAGCATCCCTTCATCCACGTGCTGGGAAGACACAAAGAAGGCACATTTGAAAACAGTGGTGGATCACAGCCAGGGCAGCATGGGGCTTGGCCTAGGGGTTTAGAATTTTTTTTTCAAATGAGGATGCCTCACAGGAATCACAAAAAGCAGTACAAAAGTCTTATATGGACTATATTTTGGAATATAAGGAGTGGGGTACTGGGAGGAAGGTGTTCAATGGACTCAGAATACAAAAAAATAAAAATACATAAAACAATAACACAATATAAAGTAGGCTATGTAGTCTGTCTTGTGGCTGCTGTAAATAACAGAAGACAGAAAGAGAGGGTGGAGTAGGGAAGAAAAAGGGGGAAACAGTGCAGAGACATGGGCATCAATGGGGACAGAGGAGAGACTGGAAATAGATTGGGGGAGGGGGGGGAGGAAAAACGGGATACAGATCTTTTTTTTTTTTACTTGCTGTGGGTAATGTGACGATCAATATCAGCAGCTGTCACCATGCTGTAGAAAGGCGGCGAGGCCAGCACATCCCTAACAACAGCATTATGCCTGGGACCACAAATGAGGCTCAGCCTGGCCACAGAGACTTCAGGCAGTAAGGAATGCTTAAGGTTGTAGTAGAGACAGGTTTCCCTCAGACACACATTCAGCACAGAGCTTGCAACAGGGAAGCCAGTGACAGCCTGAGAGTAAAGGAGGCAGCTATGCTCCTTACAGCCCCGAAGAGCATTCAGACAAGTGCCTCCTCAGCATCCCACCCCAAAACCGGGAGTTTACCTACTGCCAGCCCCGACCCCGTTGTGTGCTCACCACCAACACACCCCTAACCCAATGACAGCCGAAAAAAATAAGAAATATTATTACAAACACATACCTACCTTTCCAATCCAGACCAGTCACTCCCCTGAGTTCTGTCCTCTTTGGTGTGTGTGCACGCAGAGACACAAGCTGCTGATGCTGGCTCTGCCGGCTGCTTGCCTGCTACAAACAGAGAGGAGAGTACGAGGCAGCTTCTCCCTCTCTCTCCACCATGAACAGCAGAGCATTGGAGCTTTAAAGTGGACCAACACCCAGGATTTTGACTATCCTGGGTTTTGGTCCACTTCGGGGGGGCACCCCGATTGGGGGTGCCCCCCTGTGTGTGAACCCCCGAGAAAGCCCCAAAAACTCACCTCACCACGCTCCCACGTGACCACGCCGTCCAATCCCCACCGACGTCCAAGCGGGTGACAGCGACGTCCAAGACAGCGCGTCCGCCGCCGCCTCCCGCACGTCACTCTTACAGGGCACGCGCCCACGCCGACCATTCACAAACGGCCGGCGTGGGTGCGCACACGTCTAGAGGGGCGCGCGGGAGGCGGGGCGGCATCAGGTAAGGTTTCACCCCGCGGGACATCCCGATATCGGATGTCCCGCGATGAGGGCCGATCACCCCTGGGTGTTGGTCCACTTTAAAGCTTCTAGTGCTGGCGGGGTAAAAAGGATACACATCGCTCCCCCAGCACCACCCCCTCCCCTGTTCCATTCAGCTACTACGCTGCGGGAGTGTCATAGCCACCCCCCGGGTGTCCCGGAGCCACCATAATCGATTGCAGCCTCAAACGATTTCGGGCCACATTGGATTGTCCATTGAGAATCGGGGCATGTAAAAGCTAAATATATGTTGTGAATTAGAGTCCTGAAGTTACAGTAAAAATGTTAGATGACAATTGTTATCAGCCATGTTGCATATAGTATTATCTAATCCTATAGGAAAACCTTTCTTTATCTTTTAGAGAGGATTTTTTTTTATTAATATACATATTCACTTTATTAACTTTATTAACTTTTTTTGCTGTTACAGTGGCCCTTTCATGCTATTCGGATTACATAGAGGTTAATGTATTAGCAACTTACCTTGGGAGTCTTAGTTATTCACCCAATGATCTTTTCCTAAATGACCCGCTATGTCGCCCTCAGCGTGTTGGAAATGTGTACCGCTTTACTTTCTCATTCACCCAGTGTGGCACATTGAGACAGGTAAGCTAACCCATTCATTGTGTACTGGTAATAAAGAAATGTAAAGTAAAGTAATGCTATGAAGTACAATGTTGCAAAATCTTTAGCATAGGCCATGCTGTTGTCCTAAATTAAAATGAATAAAGGGGGGTGGGAGCAGCTCAATCACTATTATTTATACAAAATTATTATTAATATTCAGGGCCCAGTTTAACCCTCTCATCAACTAAATATCAAGCAACAAACATGTCTAGCTATGTGGAAAGACAGAGACCTGGTTGCATATATCTGCAGATACATGTGGAAGCCACACTGCCCCGGCAAGGCACTCTGTGTTTAGTGTGGTCCCTACTCTAAATTTTGAGTCTCCAACATTGGGACATGGAGTGTTCTAAAAGGAGGCTGGCAGCTTCCCAGGTGAGTAGCTCTGGCTGCATTGCATGTCCCAACTTTGGGGACTCAAAAATAAGAGTAGGGACCACACTAAACACAGAGTGCCTTGCCGGGGCAGTGTGGCTTCCACATGTATCTGCAGATATGTGCAACCAAATCTCTCTCTTTCCACATAGCTAGACATGTTTGGTGCTTAATACTTGGATGATGAGAGGGTTAAACTGGGCGGTAAATTGGTTCCCAGGCCCTGAATAATAATGATAATAATTTTGTATAAATAATAGTGATGGAGCTACTCCCACCCCCTTTGCTCAGTTGTTCTAAATTAAAATAAATATATATCCTTCCCTTATTGGAAAAATTATTAACCTCAACTGTAGAAATGGCCCAACGCATGGCTAGGTCATTTTCTTGGAAAAATGAATCAAACTGTTTGGGGGGGGGGCATAGATGGAGACTGCATGCTTGCACACACATATGAATTGTTTCTCTGCATTTAACCCATCTGTGCAGTGAATTTACACTTGCCAAGTGGAGTGGGCTGCCCTAATTACCACTACCTGGGGAGCAGTTGAGCGGTTGGGTAGCTTGCTCAGGGGCACTTCAGTCATGTCCCATGGCCAGGATCAAAACCTGAAGTACTTCACCCTGAGCAGTGAGATAGAAAACTACGGAACATGTGGGTGTTCGGTGACGCCACTGCGCTGAACCAGCAGACTTGCAATTTTTCTGACAGGGAAGTGTTGGTTTCACTTTTTTTATTAGCACAGATGTATGGATTTTTGATTCATATATACACATTTTTTTTTTTTTACCAGCCCTCCCTTTAAACATTGTTGCACTTTATTGTAGGGTAGCCGAATCAAAAAAGAAAAAACTGCTCTTGTCATGTGAGCTACCAGGTGCAGGGGAATATATAATGGGGTTTCAGTATAAGAGGAATTGGGATTCGGTGAACATTTTATGCAACAACATCTTTTATTTGAAACTCTAACTTCCCTGAACCTGTGATGAGACAGTTTTACAGGTGGGGTGCCAGTATTTTTATTTAGATTTCCCATAGGTCACTGTAATTTCCAAACTTCTAACCCATTAATTATAATTTGCACCTGACTTGTAAAACTGCCCCATTGCAGGTGTGAAGGATTTTGATTTTTAAATTAAAATTTAAGAGCCTTATTTATGAAGCGTCAGAACCAAACAGCACCACTTTTTGGGCCTCAGCGGCACTTAATGCGGCGACACGCAGTGCATTTTAAAGAAGTACTATCATGAAATTGTGTATATTAAAAATCCATATAAACACGTCGGCTAATGAGAGGAGGGGTCACTTATACACCCGAACTGAATAAAACTCCTGCCAAGCTTGTGGTTCTCTTCTCCTGGTAGGAATAAAATCCAGAGGTGACAGGTTTAGTCTATGAGGGGTGACAGAGCCTGTCACCCGTTTCCTTTTATTAATAAAAATAAAAAACAAGCCTGGCTGGATATTTCCTGATGTCGGATGTATAAGTGACCCCTCCTCCCGCCATCCAGCATATTTATATGGATTTTTATTGTAGGCCAAAAATAAAAAACAAGGCTGGATATTTCCTGATGTCGGATGTATAAGTGACCCCTCCTCCCGCCATCCAGCATATTTATATGGATTTTTATTGTAGGCTATTTTTTTCGTGATAGTGCTCCTTTAAGGAACAAAAAACAGGCTGCGTCGATGTGGCCGCCAGCCTGTATCCAATTTACCAAAAGCATGCAAAAGGTCACAGCGCCGGGCGCTCTGGTTGGAGCAGCGCCAATTGAAAGTGATGCTATAGGTCAAGATCCCATAGAGCACAATTTGCAGATCTGTATTGAAGTGTTTTATGCTTATAATTAATATTACACACATTTATTTGTTCTGAACTTGCATTGTGACTTGTGTCAGTAATGGAAAGGCAGGACCTAGATGTTGCCAAATTACATTTTTTGTTTTCACAGAAAAGTCACTTTTCATGGCTTCTTTCTGTTACAAATGTACAATTTGAATAACAACAACTAAAATGCAACCTAAACACAGTGTAAAGTTTTCCCTCTTTGTCCCCAGCAGTGATTTTTTGTAACTGTAATGCTGAAATGCTGACCAGCGCCAATCTTTTCAAAGAGGAAACATTTCATAAATATGCAGGGGGGCATGAAAAAGAGGGCAGTACAAAATGGCTGGTCCAACAGGCGCTGACACAGGCTGTCCAATACCTAGTGCAACTATTAAATTAGCTAGCTGCGACTTCTAGCGCCATTGTAGTCCACAGCGCAGTGTCAGAAAAGACAAATATGCCAGCGCACATCATAAATAAGGCCCATTGTGTGTGCAGAATGCTCACCTAGCATGAGAAATTAACCCTTTTGTTGCCAAGCACGTAACACCTACGTGCTGGCTTGGCTGGGCCTTAAGTGCCAAGCCCGTAGGTGTTACGTGCTTGACTTTGATCGCTTCTAGTTTAAAAAATAAAAATAAAAAATACTCACCTGACCCCTTGTTGGATCCGGCCGGGTCTCCCCTTTAATTTGGTGCCATCCGATCCCCCGTGGGGGGTCGGATGGCTCCAGGAGAGCCCCCGGAATAGGCCGCCCCCCCCCCCCGCTTCTGCAGCAGCAGCTGCTAACTGTAAAAAAAAAAAAAAAAATAAAAATGACATTCACTTACCTCCATGTGCGCTGGCTCCCGCTGTCCCTCCTCTTCACCTGGGGGGCCTCCGATCCCCCCCCAGGACTTACCGATCTTCAGGAGAGAGCCTGAGAGGCTCTCTCCCCTTTGATCCTCGATGGCGGCCGCCATCTTGCCGCTAAGCCCCGCCCCCTTGGGGGCGGGGCTTATGACGTCATCCCGGCCCCCGATATCTGGCTTCACCCTTCTCAACTTCTCAGATGCCGGTGATCGGCACAGGGTAAGGAGGTGGCAGGAGATCCTCTGATCTCCTGCCTCCTCCTTCTCCTGTACCGATCACCGGCATCTGTCAGCTGAGCGGCGAGGGACAAGAGCTTGCAATCGAAGGTAAGTACAGTAAAAAAAAATTATTTTTTTTTAATAAAATACTTTTTTTTATTGTGTGGTGTTTTTTTTTTTACAGTTAACCCTTTGTGAGCTGGTAAGGGGTCCATGAGACCCCTTATACCAGTTCACATGGCTGGGGGGGTGGCATTGCCATTAACCCCCGCACCCCCATTACCTGCCTCCCCAAAGGCCAGGGGGGGGCAGAAGAGCCCGGGCCCACATAGGCTATGTGGGCTCGTAGGCTGCAGGGTGGGGGGGCCACCAAAGCTGGCCCCCCCACTCTGTGCCTACAAGCCCCCATAGCTGGTCCCGGGCTGGTTACTTTGGGTAAGGGGGACCCCACGTCATTTTTTTTTTTGGATTTTTAAGGGTTTTTAACCCTTAAAAATCCAAAAAAAAATGGGGTCCCCCTCCCCGGGAAGGGGGACCCTATGTCATTTTTTTTTTTAATTAACCATTTGTCATCCAGCAGCTATAAAAGGCTTCTGGGCAGGAAAGGGTGTCTACCTATACATATGTGGTATCGCTGTAAGCGGGAGAAATTGGGGTTTCTCACGCAATAAGATTTTATTGACAAACTTACATTTTTTATTACAAAAAAACTCTACAAATTGTAAAAAAATATATTTTTTTTATTTTTTTTCACACATTTCACCCAAAAATGTTGAGAATACACCTAAAAAACACAAACAAGACATTTCATGTTAAAGCCCAGACTCTGTTGAAAAAAACAATATATAATTTTCCTGGGAAATCCCTGGAAATCCCTTCGAAAATGACAGTTGAACATGTGTAGCGCAAAACAGTCAAACTCAGTCTGGCAACAGGGAGTGGCAAATGCTGCAGGTAGGCTGGCAGCGAAAGGGTTAAACCACAAGCTTGGCAGAAGTTTTATTCTGTTCGGGGGTATAAGTGACCCCTCCTCTCATAATCCAATGTGTTTATATGGATTAATATTACACAATTTCACGATAGTGCTCCTTTAATACTGTACATGCTATAACTGGCAGTGCTCTTTTAAAAGACAGAATTTCTTGTGAGTTGAATAGGCCCAAGTTTTTGACATAAAACGTTTAATGTTCTCTGATGTAGTAACCAATGTTTACTCTTTCTTTTCATAGGCGGTAGCAGACACAATTAGCTACTCAAATGATCTATATATATATCACTCCTCACAAATCATTCAAAGAAACAAGAAGCTGAGGTTTACTCTGCGTTGCCAAATGTTCCAGAATACTATGGTAGAAGTCATGTACATACCAGATGACACTATACATCAAACTCTTACACAGCATAGCTTGTATGATACCAGCATTTACTTCTACACTTCACAAGCCTTTGCAAATCCTGTGTATAATTACCCCTACTATGTCCAGCTTAATCAGAACTTGTACCTGCAGGCCAATTTGCACAGTTCTGAAACCGATCTAATGCTCTTTGTGGATACATGTGTAGCATCTCCTGATGAAAATGATTTTTCAACAAAGACTTATGACATCATACGTAATGGGTAAGTTATATACATTTGGGTTGATTCAAAGAAACATGTAACAGCTTGGATTTGGGTCACGATCATCCTATTTTTCACGTCCGCTCGTGCGTTCGTATGAACTTGCGAGTGATTCAATAAGCAAATACGTTTCTATCCTAAAATATACGTCCGTTCGTATGGCAGTTCGGGAATCAGACCTATGTCAGTTTCCATCCTGAATTTTCCGTTTCATTTCTCAGGTTGCAACATTGGTTTTGCCCTTTTTCCTTTTTTGTCTGGACGTAAATCCTTCTGATCTTGCGGCTCCGCACTACAAACTTACCTCATTAAAGTGCATTCTAAATATTTGGTCTTTTAATTTTCTTTATTTCATTCATTTTGTAGTAACCAACCATTAATGAATGCATTTGCATAAGTAAATCTTACTTTGTTTAATTTTTACTTAACTTGCATTTTTTACTTGTGGATTTAATTTTAATATTTATGCTTCAAATGGTCCAACTTTAAATTTTTAGTGTGGTTACCCACACCCTCTACATACAGATTGCTCTCAAATATTA
Source organism: Gastrophryne carolinensis (assembly GCA_027917425.1). Classification (NCBI taxonomy): domain Eukaryota; kingdom Metazoa; phylum Chordata; class Amphibia; order Anura; family Microhylidae; genus Gastrophryne; species Gastrophryne carolinensis. The sequence goes on from CM051237.1 coordinate 311,634,302, forward strand.
AAAAACACCCAGCAACTTCTGCATGTTATGAGCCTAGAAACAGCCAAGATGGCGGCTCAGGTATTATCGGGCAGCCTGCAAACAGAAAGGGCCTTGTGACTGTGTTGCTCTGGATTCTTTGATTTCTGACCTTTCCATGCCCCCAGCTCTGCTGTGTCTGTGCAAAATACAGCAGTAACCCACATCCTGCACTTTATCCCGCTCTCCTCTCCTCAGTAAGTGTGATGCATCTGACCAAAGATGTGCTTAAATAATTAAACAAAGCAAAGGTAAACAACTACACCAATAAATGCAATCTAAAAATATTTTTCTAGTACCTCAATTTGAAAATAAATAACAAAGGACATAAGTTTCTTTAATTAACGCAAATATATTGCAAAATAAAGGTTTACATGCAAAGGACTAATTAAGGTCCACATTAAAATGCTTTTATAAGGCATACATGAATCAGGTATGCATTGCAATACAATTTATGGGCTCGGCCATGCTGATACATGCAGTTCATTGGAGCACAAGACGCGCAGACTCCTCCACATAGCCAAAAAACCTGTTCACGAACAGCAATCCGGCTGCTAAAAGGTGTCGGCTGTGGCTTTCTTTTAAAACGCGTTTAGAGGTTTCTCTGAATCACACCTAAACACATCCAATTAACCTAAGTTTTACGTTTTGATCGTAAGTTTTAGGATTTGATCCTAAGTTTTACGTTTTGATCCTAAAATTTAGGAACGAACTTCCGCTGATCGTAAGAGCATATACGCATTCGTACGTAGGCTCGTGCGAGTCGGAAATGGCCAAAAAAACAGGAAAAAATGACTAACACCCACCCAAACTTACGATTCTCGATACGAAATCAATTAACTTTTGCTCTTTGAATCGAGGGGATTGTTTATAATGTACACATGTCGCCTTATGCTACTCACTACAGTATACATATTTCACTCAATAATCAAATATACATAGGGCAACAAATATTTAAATTAAAGGTGCCTCCAATTCACTAACTTTATTCTACAAAATGAAAATGAAAACTAAAAAGAAAGCCTTTAATCTCTTTCTCCACTGTAGCCACTTCCTCTAGGTAAGGTGCTGTAAACCTTAGATTTGAAGATCAAGTCCCATAATGTGCACAAGCACATCAATTATTCTGCCACCCATCCACTATTTGCTATCAAATAAGTGGATAGGACTCAATCCTGCATCTCCGCCACACTGATTGGAGTGCTGTGCCTTATAGCAAAGAGGAAATGGCAGGAGCTACTTTAGTATGCTTCCTCTGTACGGGGCAGAGTAGGCATGCAAACGTGTCATGAAAATGATTAATTAAGACCAGTACAGTATGTGTTTTGGATGGGGGGGGGGGGCTAAGTAGGTCAGTATACAATTTGCTTTGTATATATTGACATAGACTTTAAAAAAATTTCGAAAGACAAAACAAAAGAAACACTAGACAACATAAGCTTAAAGCTTTTAATTTTATTTTAGTATTTCCAAAAAAAGAAATGCATGTTTATAGATAATTTAGTTAGCATTCATATTTAAAATTTCATGCTAAAAAACAGAAGGTAATTACATGACGTGTTAAAACGGTTTGCGATTTTTTCTCTTTCTATATAAATGACTACTAGGTTGCTTTAAAACTGTACAAGCTGAAGACATTTCCCTGAAAGTCCAGCTCTTGTTTTTTAATCTTTTACTAAATAAGGGAAGGTTAGATCAAATGTATTATTTGTTCAGTTTTAACCCCATTGTGGAGTGCCAAACAGAAACCAAACGTAACAGAAAAAACGCAGGAACTACAGGGCTCAAGTATGTAGCAATCTCCTATTTTCTCTTGTGGACATTTTGGTTCTTATGGCTTTTAATAAATAATTATTTCCTGGCCCTGGTGTCCAGATCACAAAGTTAGCATTTACCTATTGAATACTTTAAGATTTTGATGTTTTTTAATATTATTATTCAATATATCTAGTGAAGAGGTTTGACATCAGGTCATTGCAAAATTTGACCTAAATACTGCCTTTTCAGTTCTCCTCAGCCAGACTCATATATGCAGAAATTTGAGAGTCAGTCAATATGACCATCAGTTAATATATATATATATATATATATATATATATATATATTTTTTTTAATGAAAGTTCCACCCAGGGCCACTACACGGACGGAACAGGCATAGTGGCTGGTATCCCCAGGACGGCTTCTGACTTCAACGGTCCCCCCCCCCCCCCCCCCCCCAGTGCCCAGAAGAGGGTGCAATTAAATGGGTGGTGGTTTCGGCCAACAAATGCCAGGCTCGTGGCTCTCCAACCACCCCCCTTTGAGCTGATAAAGAGGCCCCATGACTCTTTAGATAATTAAAACCAAAAATATATTTAGAAACGTACACTATTATTTATAGCTAAAACATCTTATTACATATTTTAAATGTTTTTTCTTAAAGAGGTTCCATAATGCATGCTAATGTTGTCCATTTTATTTGATAAGTGCACTATCTGGGAACTGAACCTAGGGAAACTCCTCGAAGGCAGCTACTCTATGCCCACCACCAAACCACCCACACCAGATACCTGGTGGTGTTAATAGTATGCAAATATGGTTTTTGTTTATAAAAATGTTGCCTTTTAAACTAATAATGTTAAATTTTATAAGCCATTTTTTATTTTATTTCTTTTCAGATGTGTCAAAGATTCTACATATAGGACCTATTCTTCAGCAAACCCTAGTCAAGCACGATTTGGCTTCAGTGCATTTAGCTTTGCTAACCGGTTTTCAAAAGTTTACTTGCGTTGCAAATTAACAGTTTGTCAGCGTTATGACTACAATTCACGCTGTTACCGTGGTTGTGTTGCTAGACGCAGAAGGGCTGCAGATACTGACAACAGCAGACAAGTCACTATGCTGTTAGGACCTATCATAACTCAATAATTTTACGCCAGGCCTGAAATAATGTCAAATATGTCACATACATATGTCCTTTGGTAAATATGTATCCTGAAAATAATTTGGAATTTATATCTGAATCGGCTATTTGAGAAAAAAAACATGCTTTCTGATATTTTACATTTTTTGTTATAGAAAAACTGCTATGAATTGCAATATTTAATCATGTTTAGAATAAAAATATTTAAATGAATACAGTAGTTGTCTTTGAAGGAATGATCTAGTTTAAATTTTGAAAAACTCACGGATACAAGTCCGAAGTTTCCCATTTATTTCCCCCTGCTCTGGCGTTAAGGCTTTCTAGTCATAAATATGCACAGGACCTAATCTCCCCCAGGAAGGAGAACTAGCATTTGTGAGTTAAGCCAAGCGCAGATTACAGACTCCCTGCTGATTCTCTCACACCCCCAGCCTGGGAAGGCCCCGATGGGTCTGAAGGCGGTGTGATCCCTGGCTGTGAGCTTCCTCACATCAAAGACAAGAGCCTCAGACCACCGGCACCAACACAAATCGGACCGTAGCTGGGTCACTGTGTGTCCCAGCACCAAGCCAGATACAGAACCAGAACGGGCCCACAAAACCTCACGTAAAGGTATGATTCTCAGGGCCATGCGACCACAGCAACCTAATGTCGTTTGGTGCCATATTCAGAGCCATATGACCCCCCTGCCCAAAGTTAGGTTCTAAAGCAGGTCCCACAATGGTGGGAGGGGGCAGTCTGTGCCACAGAAGGGAGGGGGTAAAAGGGGTTTCGAGACATAAAGGGGCATGATGCTGGGCCAGGCTTTTGTCACTTCTGGGGTAGGTCATGATGCAGCGTGATAGAGGTGCCTATCAATAGGCTTTCCACTCACCTCCATGTGGGAGCTCTTCATCATCACTCTACATCTGCATGTTAAGGTAACTGACTATTATATCTCTGTTTGTAACTCGCTGTAACCTGTAACCCACTTCTTATAACAGCATTTGTATTCATTCATATTCCATCATAGCCAAATGTTTGTTATCACTGCCTAGTGTGCTCATTGCATTAAAACCTATATTTAACTTGAGCGATCTTTTTGCCTTAGCCAAGAATCTGTGTGTCCGTAGGCTTTGGGCCTGGTAGTCCCACTAGGAGGCCAAACGGGCGGGGTTTTGGGAAGGCGGCTGCATGATCGGAGGTCCCTGACTGATAGTTGTATCATGTGACCTGCGGTTCCTGACATTGTTCACATCTAAATTGCACAGCATTAGTGATACAACTTCCTCTTAGACCCCCCCCCCCATCATGCACACTGTAAGTTGTACCTCAGAGCAGGCATAAAGACATATGATTAATATTTGACATATCTGTGATACTGTATAATAATCAGCATTATGGGTGGGGTCTGTAAAACAGGTATTCTCATCACCCTGGCTGTTATTCCTCTTTTCCAGTCTACAAAGTCTGATGATGAGGAGCTTTGGACCACCAGCTTAGTCCTATGGTGGTCTATAGCAATGACATTCAGGGAGTTTGCCACTACTATTTACCTTGTTTCTACTTTTAGAAGCAGCTGCATTCTGACAGGGAGAGGGAGGGCAGCCATGATGAGGTGAGCTGCTGAATGACAGTTTATGAACTTTGCCTAAAGAGTCTCTTTAAATACATATCCAAATGTCTTGGATTAATTATTAATCAGATATTACTGTAAACACTCAAAATGGCTCATTTAAATTCAAAAAGCATAGCAGGTGAAGTTGAGCTTTGAGACACTGGCATGTGAATTTACATGTGTAGGCTGTCAGTTTTAATCGACTATGCGGGCAGGACAGGAAAAAGTTTAGGACCAATTAAGCACTGTGAGAATCTTTTTTTCTCATGTTTTTTGGGAAGAAAATACATTTTTTCTCTTACTGCAATTCAGCATCATGGTGTCAGAATTATGATGCTGAATCAATCTCTTTATGTGTCAGAGAAATTCTCATCCTGCATCCACCCCAGGTTCTCTTCTGCCCGTTTTGGCCATACATTTTTGACTAAAGATACATTATACAAAACAATTTTGCAGACTTGGAATTTGGTTGAAAATTCCTAAGATTCCGAACCAAATTTGAATCTGAAACCCAATATGTTTTGGGTGAATCTGAATAGGTGGTCATATGGGCTGATATGCTCTTCAACCATGGTAGGGTGCCTTGAAAGAGTTTCCCCAAATTTGGGCACCCCTCATCTGCCAGATACTGACAACCCCAAAGCACATCTACATACCTGTGCTCAGGATGGGGTGCTTAAGACCCAAAGGACCTATTGTATGTGATCAAGCTGGAAATTGAATTTATTTCATGGAAAAATGTCTTCCAAATTGATTTGGAAATGTCTTAAAAGGCATCATCAGATACAAAGCTCCTCTCCACAGATCGCTACTAGCAAACATCTAGTGGGTGATTTATCATGACATGGTCACTGCTAGAGAAGAAACGTAATCCATATACAGATGCAGATCTAGCCCTTTAACGCCTAAAGCTGTATCATTAGAAAGTCTCTTGATCCAGTTGGCTACATGCATAAAAACAAGCACAGCCAACTCCCATCCTCACAAATATGTTTAGGACGTCACAGGAAAATGGAGTTATGTCTTGTTTCTAAAGATCTACCATTATCCCTGCTCCCAAGAAGTCTGACTCCCAACACTTTTAACACATGTAGTAAGTAAAGTGAAAAGGTAAATGGAGAGTTACAACTGAGCCACTAACCAGATTTTACAGTGTCTACTATCTGGAGTAACCTGCTAAAATTGTGACCTACATTTCCCATTACCTGTCTTGATGAATCTTCCCCACAATTCAGTTTCATTACATTAATCCAAGAATTCTATTTACTAGCAAAAAATACCCGTGGGGCTGAACAGCAGCCTGTTATTTGTATTAAATATAGATGGACAGACTTTGAGGAGCCCATTGGTACCCTACCGTTGTTCATGGGTTATATCTTTAAAATCATTCCCCTACTCACAAAGGTATAAGGTAGGATACAGGAGGAAAAATATGAGAATAGATAATAAAGGAATATTACAAAAGGGGCAACTGGATACATGTTCATAGGAAGGTAAATTTGACACAAGAAATGGAAATGTTGAAATGACAATGTTAGCCATTGCTTTAACATTTTTATTGATGCTGGTGCTTAAATAAATATAAAAAAATTAAAATATAGAAATCCTTAAATACATGTGCAGTTTTAGTGTAATTCTGCCTTGAATGAATCATTCAATCACTGTGATCACATAATTATTACATTTGACCTGTAAATGGCATTGAACACTGCCTTTCTATCACCCTGAAACATCGTTCTCTCTTTCTGAAAATTCTTAAAACATAACAAACTTAAACTTTAGAATTCTTGAAAGTTTAAAACGTATATAAGGACATTTTAATAAACATATAACTGGATTATATGGTGGTTTAATGTTTGCTTTATAAAAAGTAATTACAATTTTAAATTGCTTAGTTGACACTTCAGATGTTTTTTCTTTCTCAGCTTTTAGTAGAAGTGTTGGAAATTGTTAATGTGTTACTATAAGGAAAGATAGTACAATAGTTGTTGATAAATTCAATTTATTAAAATGGCAAAGTACACAATGGCCTTTTCATAGAAAGATTAGTCTGCTCATAGGCTCTGCAATATTAAGAGGGATAAAAACATACGCAGAGAAGAAAGAAAATGCAGAACTGTGAAAAGAATCAATGCTGCCCTTTATGGTGCCTGACATTTGAGAGACTTGTTATCAAGCATTGCCAAATAGTTATCTAAATGCATCTTTCCATCAGCTATTTCCAGCACTGATAGGATAGAGAATGTGCTGATAGGCTGTCAGATAACGCTTCCACTAAAGTTTGGAAGTTTACCTTCTGCCGTAGCCATCAACTGACCCTGGCATTTTAAAATCGCGATAAAGTCAACATTTTAAATGCTTTTTTGCAAGCTCCTGCTGATATATATTTCTTTATTTTGATTGTATGTAGCTTCTGTTATGCTGAAAAAACCTCAATGTAAAATGTATGTTGTAACGCACTATTGTTTGATACGTCCATTCCAATAGCGCACTATGAAAATTGCAAAGTGCTGGGATATGCTCATGATATTCAAGGTGCACAGTGGGGTGCTGGTGGGATTTCTGGCACACAGGACAATTTGAGTTTATCACAGCAAAGAATGGCACATACATATATAGTCCTGAAAAATGGGACAAAAAATATATCCGCCTCACATGTAGATTCCTTTTGCATTTTCTCTTGCAAGGTGCTTTGACAAGAAGGGCTCAAGACAGTGGAAGTCATCTGTCACATTGGGTCAAATTGTTGAAGACATTTTACATGCAGAAAACAAAAAAAACAAAATACTGACCATGTGTCCCAAGTTCAAGGTCTGGGGAACCTGGAAAGGAACGTGTGAAGACCTAACATGCCCCTTTCCATTGCAGTGAATGGAGGCGGTCCTGCCAGCTAACAGCTGATGGTGGGAGTGTCCCCCAGTTGGAGATGCAGGATGATGGGTGCAATTGTGTGGGCAGAGCAGGACATGGATACAGGTAAGAGCTGCTTCCCCGAACCAGGAGAGATGGTCTGTGTGGGACACAAGGTGAGTATAGAGTTTTTAGTTTTATGCCTGAAAAATGTCTTTAAATTGATAATTATCTAGAAGGGGAGAAACATTTCCCCTCCCGAACCCAAAACACCATTCCACCACCACCCCAGCTACTGTTTATCTTTCTCATATGTATTTGGGTCCCCTCTCCTTTGAAGAGCCATGAATCTTATGCTAGCTCAATATTTAAATAGATTAGTAAAAACTTTAGAATAAAACTCTAGACAATAATGTTGCTGCAGCCTGGAAACACAGGGCACAGGCAAGGTTCGGAGGCACAGTCACAGACTAAGGGCAGAGACAAACACAAGAGGCAGTAGCAAAGCAAGGTGGTACTCACTAACAGCTTGCACCAGATACGAAGCAAAAAGGCTACAGAGCAAACGGGGAGGAATAAGGCTGTAATCTAACACAAGGAGGCCATATTCAGGAAGGTTATAGCCCAACATCAAGACAGGAGGCTGGAAATGTGCACACAGAGAGCACACCGAGACCAACTTAAAGAGGACCAACAGACAAAAATGAGTTAAATCAGACCAACACAGCAAAAAAGTGCTCATTTGCATCACATGCATCCCTCACCGAGGCAAATTACTTTGCTGCAGATAAAAAATTATTTACCTTTTTCTAACGCATGCTGGGGCAAAATTTTAAAAACAAGATGGCTGCTCATGGGCTGGCAGGCCACCTGCAAACAGGAAGTCATGCTGGGCTTCCTGTTATTGTGCATTTCAGTTATGTAATTTGGGAGAGGCTGTTGGTCCGGTTTAATGCAAACGTCAAACAATGTACCAGCAGGGAGGTAGAGATAATGAGAAAAAAATTACTTAAAACTGCAGGAGCAGACCCCAGCACATTTGAGGCATGCCCAGCATTGCCCCTCTAGCACAATGCACTGTTAACACAACCTAATAGAACATTTTAAATAAACAAGGACTAAAGGTTAAAGTTGGAAGGGCTAGTGCACTGTTAAATAGTGCCCACATAGAATACAAAGTGCCACACAATCTAGGTACAAAATTTAAAAGACACATGTCAAACATATGTTAAAATGTACAGTCCGTTCTGTTTATTTTTAAGATCATGAGAAATACATGAGAGTGAGACAGCAAGACGACAGGGGGCTCAGCAGTAAAGACAACAGTCTAATACAGACATACTTTCCAAATGCCAGTGATCAGTTCTGTGTCCTCACTTATCCTACAGCAATAAAGCCAGCTGCAACGGGCCAGATAAAGTCCTATAAGAACTGTTCCAGCTGGAAACCGCTTATGGTCATGCACAATATAGTAAATCACCTGGATTTTTTTTTACTGTTGCTTTGGTAGTGCCGCCAACACCCAGAGCACTGAGAAAACTATTGCCAGCTAAAATTTCCACACTACTGTACTGCAGCCGCTTTGTTCATCATTAATATGAAACATTGTTTTTAATCTATTAAGATTATGGTGTATTTAAACAAATGAGCCAACAAAATGAGCCTTACATTTGTTTGAATAGCCCACTGTTTTCTTAAAATTTTGTTTTAAAAATTCTACCCCCTCAAAATTAGATGTGGATTCCTTAAGGTCCACTACATATTATCAGACCTCAGGATGAAATAGTGGGAGAATTTAATCACAGCCTACAGCGCACTCAAGGTGCCTCCAATTACAGCACTGGATCTCCTATTTGCTTCTGAATAAACCTAACTAGGCTACTCTGGTAGATTTGTCTGGAGGGAAGGCTGGAACCGGGACTGAATTCTATCATATATAGTACAGTTTGCTGAATGCTAAGATTTCGTCGTTCCCAGGGCATGTGTATGGAGATGTCAGTATTTCCCTCCTATTATGCCTTAAATGAATTCATAATTATAATGCTGGTGATGGCATGTGTTAATATATCTGTACAGGCAGAAAGAAAAGGGGTTGGATCTAGCTAGTCCTGAATTCACCCTATGCCCAGACCACTTATTTTACTTTAAACTTGTTGAAAAGCGTTGTAAAACCGAGATTCTCTTAGGGCCCTAGTCATGAGGTGCGCATTTTAGTGTAATTTTGCAGGTGTACACATCTGCTTTGGAGCGCCAGCATATATTTATATACTTTGCCACTATTATTTTTCCAGCATGGCACTGCAAGTCACAACGCCCAATGTTAAATAATGAGCTCGGATAAATGTAGTAGGTATTGTCTAGCCTGGGTGCGCGCTTGTTGAACCCTTATGCCAATTAGAACAGCGTCAGGGAATGCCACTCTGTACTGCAGCACACCGCATCTAATTGCCACACTGAAAAGATTGGCACTGTATGTAACAGGTGCTGGTCAGCGTTTCTTTATTACAGTTACAGGATATCATTGCTTTGAACAAAGGAGACAAATATTACAGTGCATTTAGGCTGCTTTGTAGTTGTTGTGCTCCAATGTACACAATGGTAAGAAAAATAAGCTTTCAAAAATGATTTTACAAGAAACTAACAAAATGACATTTGGTGACATCTAAGTCCATTTACATTATTAAGTCACCAATGCAAGTTCTATGCTTTGAGAACAGTGCTGGTCACCGATAAGATGGGAAAATTATACCTGCAATTACAGTTACCAGTAAGGAAACTATTAATTGCACCATTGGCCAATAAAGAAAAAAATGCCGGCCAGGTGGCAACCCTAAATTTACCCCCAGTGATAAATTAGACAAAGGCTGGCGGACACATTGGTGCAAACTGTTTTACATTAGATTGGGCAATGACTGACACTTGATAAATTAGGCTCTTATGTCTAATTGAACTAACAGCCCTCCGGAAAGTTTGATGTTAAATTCAAACAGGTGGTTCAACCTGAAGAGGTTCTACATGTGCGAACCTGATCTAGAGCAATTGCTTCCAGTGGTAAAGTACTTGAGGTGATCACACGGGGAAATCTACAGAAACTATTTTTATGTTTATGCTAATATTGTTAAAACAAATATATAAACTAAATTCTTCCCACATATGCTAATATATGTTTTTAAAAGTGAGATTTTACATGCGGTATGCTTCTTTTTGACTTAAAAGAGCACTATCGCGAAATTGTGTAAAATTAAAAACCCATATAAACACATTGGCTAATGAGAGGAGGGGGTCACTTATACACCCGAACTGAATAAAAGTGCTGCCAAGCTTGTGGTTTTCTTCTCCTGGTAGGAATTATATCCAGAGGTGACAGGTTTAGTGTATCAGAGGTGACAGAACCTGTCACCCGATTTCCTCTTCCTTCCATTAATAAAAGTAAAAAACAAGCCTGGATGGATATTTCTTGATGCTGGGTGTATAAGTGACCCCTCTTCCCGCCATCCAGCATACTTATATGGATTATTATTGGCCCATTTTTTCGCGATAGTGCTCCTTTAACTGAATTTGATATTTTACTAAATTATTTTTGGAAGAACACAACAGTTGTTTTTCCCAAAAGCTAGGAGCTAATTGGTTAATAGGGGGAACAAAATTATCTGGTAAATAGACAAAAACATCCTTTAAACACTTAACGTTTCCTCTGACATGTCCAAGTCATTGCATAAGAATGTCCTACTTTAGATGAGTACAACAGACATTATTGAGCTATTGATGTTTTTTGTCTTATCTCAGATCATTAATTAAAAAAAGATATTATGTGAGTTAATTTAAACAACTGAACCATCTAGTGCTGAAAGAGAAGTTTACATGTCAGACCATTTTGTGCTACACAATAATATATATGATCATGAAGAAGGTCATCTGAGTAAAAAGAAGGCAGATAAATCAATAAAATAACAAAACCTCTTTGTAATTATCGGTGTCAACCAAATTTCACATTAGAATTCATCTGCATTAATTAAACAAATATCCTTTAACAAAAAGGTGTCCTTGGTGTATTTTGCTATCTCATACACAGAAGCTAAATGTGAGCATATACAGTATAAATGGGAAGGTGAAATGGACATGTACTAATGGTATGTATACCTATTCTATTAGATTCTAGTAGGTTTATCAACAGTACTAGTCAACTGATGAAAAACATATACTTATATAGAATAGAATATAAAATGTTTAATTTAAGCTCCTAAGAATAAAAATACATTCTTTACAGATAGTTGGACATAATAACCCCAGTTAGTGGTAAAATTGTGATCCCTAGCCCTATTCTTCTGTTCTTCAAAGATTTTCCCAGAAACCACAACAGAGGACGCTAATCTGAAACAATGGATTTAGCCAACAGAAGAAGCGAAATTGAAGCAACAGGGTTAGCTAATAGAGGAAGCTAAATTGAAGCAGTTGGGGTAGCTAACAGAGGAAGCTAAATTGAAGCAATAGGAGTAGCTAACAGAAAAAGCTAAATTGAAGCAATCAGGGTGGCAAAGAGAGGAAGCTAAATTGAAGCAATCGGGGTAGCTAACAGAGGAAGCTAAATTGAAGCAATCGGGGTGTCTAACAGAGGAAGCTAAATTGAAGCAATCGGGGTGTCTAACAGAGGAAGCTAAATTGAAGCAATCAGGGTATCTAACAGGGGAAGCTAAATTGAAGCAATCGGGGTGTCTAACAGAGGAAGCTAAATTGAAGCAATCAGGGTAGCTAACAGAGGAAGCTAAATTGAAGCAATCGAGGTGTCTAACAGAGGAAGCTAAATTGAAGCAATCAGGGTATCTAACAGGGGAAGCTAAATTGAAGCAATCGAGGTGTCTAACAGAGGAAGCTAAATTGAAGCAATCAGGGTAGCTAACAGAGGAAGCTAAATTGAAGCAATAGGGTAGCTAACAGAAAAGGCTAAATCGAAGCCAAAGGGTTAGCAAACAGAGGAAGCTAAATTGAAACAATAGGGGAAGCAAACAGAAGAAGCTAAATTGATGCAATAGGGGTAGCTAACAGAAAAGGCTAAATTGAAGCAATAGGGGTAGCAAACAGAGGAAGCTAAATTGAGGCAAAAGGGTTAGCAAACAGAGGACGCTAATTTGAAGCAATAGGGGTAGCTAACAGAGGAAGCTAAATTACAGCAATATGGGTAGTTAACAGAGGAAGCTAAATTACAGCAATAGGGGTAGCTAACAGAGGAAGTAAAATTAAAGCAATAGGGGTAGCTAACAGAGGAAGCTAAATTACAGCAATAGGGGTAGCTAACAGAGGAAGTTAAATTAAAGCAATAGGGGTAGCTAACAGAGGAAGCTAAATTACAGCAATAGGGGTAGCTAACAGAGGAAGCTAAATTGAAGTAATGGGGTTAACCTGAAACAGACAATTACTTTTGGTAAATGCCAGCTCCTTAAAGAGGACCAAAACCCATGTGACCCGAACTAGATTAAAAAAAGAATGTAGGATCAGGCCATTCTCTGTCCTAGAAGCATCCTGAACTGGAGTGTGAAACTCTTTATTTCACCCATATACTTACGTGATTGAGTCTCGGACAAGTAAGCAGCTGCCTCGGCCATGTGGAACATGAGATAGCTTTCCCTCCAAAACTATTCAACCAATGGATGACGTTTCCTGCTGCTCAACTTTTTCTATAACTCACACTTTCTTCTACTTACTTCTAGTAAGTAGTCTACTACTCCCTTCTAGAAAATTCCTAATTATAACTTAATGGCAAAACTACTGCAATCTAGCTTGTGTATAAATATTATCAGTACAGTTACTAATTAATTCTAATGCACTCAATCTAAATTCCTAACTGACAGTCTGGACCAACATCTCTAGACTTTCTCCCACCTTGGTGTACCTTCAAGTCTACTCTAGTTGATGGCAATGTGACTAGGAAGGCTGCAGATCTTGCACATCCTGCAGATTTTGTATTTTGACCATTTAGTGGTCACAAGTCTCAGAAATCACTTAGACAGATATGTCTTTCTCCTGTACCTCTGATCTGGAATTGCATCTGCATAGGTGGGAATGGGGCCTAACAGTCCTTTTGCAGGGCACATCCCCACTACTCTCCAGCTGAGGCACGGGTACACAGCCAGAAGTGTGCTCCATTTAAATCACTAGCCATTCTGCCATCAGATCGACATAGCAAAAACTGAATTCAATGCAGCCTGCTGATAAATGGGCGTGCAAATGTGCCGTGGGTCTGTTTACACATCATTCTGGGGGATTTCACACCCCGGGGCATCTCAAATTGGACTGGAGATGAATACCCAGGATGGTGTAGCTCACATCAAACCTCACATATCTTGCAGGAAGCTTTATTTACCTGTGCCATCCCCGGAAAACATTTTTTTAAAGTGAACTTTCTGCAAATATTGTAAAGGAAAATAGAATAATATACAAATAAAATCATCTTTGAACAGCCTTAAAGTGGTGATATCACCGCTGTCTGTGTCTGGGTTCCATATTCACATGACCACAGTGGCAATTGATGTCCCACCACCCTGTAGGGTGTGGGATGGCTTTAAAGCCTTGAAAGCAGTGTGAAAGTCATTATATTGTTTGGTACTCCAAGCATCCTAGATGAACTATCCACAGTATGTGATCTCCGCAAAATTCATACACAAATGCATACAGCATACCAAGTACGTTTTATGTATCCATTATGTATCCATTTTAAGTTGGAACAGAACTCATTATACCTGGCCCTAGAGTCTAATAGACTCTAGGCCAAGCCAAAGAGAAACCAGCAGGAATGCTGCCAGAGGCCCATCCTGCAGGATAAAGGTGACGCAGTGGGGGTTTCATATTGCAGGGCATCCCAAATCAGGATCACCCGAGGAAGGATATTAAAGGGGGGTGTTTTCATGTTGCATCTGCATTGCGTTTCAGTTGCGCTTTACGTGTTTGCTTTGCATTGATAAGAAATCTAATTACACATTGATTTTTCAGTTACGAAATGCACCGCAAACACATTTTACATTTTAGACCTCTGTGGGTCTGCTTTTTCAGTGCGTTGAAAACTTGACCTATTGGTGGCTGTCGAGGAGAGGGTTGGGGAACACTGGGGTTTTGGCCACCACTCACTTGCATAGCTTTTTTTTTATAGGACATCGGAGTTAGATGACATAAAAACACCGGGAATATGTTTTAATATGGTATAAACTGCCCAAAATCTATTTTCCTGACACTCATCAATCTTTTACTTATAAATGAGCAGATTAAATGATGTCTGGCAGAACATTCAGATTAGATATTTGATAGCCAAAAGACATTTGTTGTTTTATTATTGAAGCTAAAAATGAACAGAACTCAAGCAATTATATCTGTCCAAATATAAATGAATCTGATTTTCTCCCACCCTATTGATTGATTTTCATTTAAACAGATTACAAAAACATGTAAAAGAAAGTTGAATTATGCCACGGGTTAGACTTTTTATTAGATATCGACAAACAATTAAATCAGCAAACTAACCAATCAGGTTGAAACCAAATGCCTAAATAGATGAGCCAATAAATAAAACTGATGCCAAAATGAATCAATGGTTATCCAGCTGATTTTTGGAAAAAGTTTGAGAGCTTTTTTCTCTCTACACAAAAAAAGTTTAAAATGTTTTTTTTTTTTCTAAAAATAATTTGACAGATTAGTCAATAATAAGGTAGTTGTCGAAATGTAGACATTTCTAAAAAAAATGGTCACAGGCCCATGTTAGGCTGACCTTTGATGGCTTGGCCAGAGGGCATGGTCCTCTTTGCTATTTCTTAGCCATACTACAAAAGGCTCTGGAAAAAAGCAGAGGCATATAGAGGGTTATATAAACGATCCCCTGAACATGTGATAGGGCAGTGACAGTGACAGATGTTGGATTACAAATAAAAGCTGACTGTGATTGCTGCTGTTTAACCGCTGTTATTTGGATTACAAGTTTGGCATCACAAATAGGATGCGACGATGAATAATGGGGTACCCCAAGTTTCAATAGATGGTGGCATCCCCCTGCTCCAGCCATACCAGTGGCTCTGCCAATTGTCCCAATAATGCCACCACTGCATAAGCTTGATGGAGAGGATGTGTTTCTGTGTGACTATGCTGAGACTATGCCAAAGCTGATTAAAATGCTTCACTTAGGAAATGATATACCATTGGAAAGTTTGTGAATGACTAAGGCTACCTTAACCCATAAGAGCTGGATCATGCTAAAATCACTGATGCTTTGTTATCCTGGATGTACCGAACTTTGCGAGAGTACAGCGCTGCTGAGTTGTGCCACTGGAGACTGCAACTCAAAGGTATAAGTCTGATCAAGGGAGATCCCAGGATGGTGTCTGGTCTTGCCTGACAAGATGTGCCATAACTATTGCTTTAACCTTGATGGATAATCTGCTGGAAATACCGTGTTACATATGGGGATTACCTTAAGGTTTGTCTGGAGTGGAGGAGTGTTAGTACAAATGACTGGGTGCCAATGGAACCAAGTTCTGTGTGCCCAAGGCAACAATGTTCTATGCCCAAGTAATGTATTGATTGAACCATAGTCCGAAGAAGAACAAACAAAAAAACATAAATAATTTTAATAAGAAGACGATGGTGGGCGGTAAGGGAAGAAAAAATATGGAAGAGGGATGACCGAGTTTCAACACTTGGGGATGGAGAAACCTAAAATATAAGAGTAAAAACAAATTAATTAATTAAAAACAAATCACAAATAAAAAATACAAAAAAGTGGAGCGCAAGATAAATCTAAAATAATTTCACACTGAGGAGGAGCGGGCTTTCAAAATTTAGGTAGACCTTACACAAGAAGGTAAAAAAAATCTAACAATTTGCCAAACTTGTGTAAATTTGGGTTGCATGGGAGGGTGGGGGAGGGGAGAAATAGGAAGGGGGTTTAGCAAAAAGCCACTCAGAAGCATAATGAAGGACAGGCTAAATGCAAATATCTGAAAACTCTGCTACCTGGGCTCCCTCCTGTTTGGTACCATCAGGGGGAAAGATCCATAGAATTACAAAATAAAAATGGATAAATGAAGAATCGCTATTAAAGATATGCAGTTACAATGTGGCGCAAATACAGAATATAAAAGAAAACAGATCAGTGAGGAGTTGAAGTATAATAAGATTGATATTGTTTTTAATCAGGAAACTCACTTCAATACTTCATGGCTGGCATATAATGAGTTTGGGCTTCACTTTCTCCAAAAAAAGCCAGAGGACTATCAATTCTCTTTAGTGCAAAATGCCACCAAGACAAAGCAATGAGGCACGTACAATCATTCTGGTGAAGCGCCTAAAAGGAACACTATGAACCCTGGTTAACACATTTGCCCGGAACAATGTCAAAATAAAAAAAAATAGAAGAAATAAAAAAGGTACCCTCATCTGGGGTGAGGACTTTAATCTGATCTCTCATAGGTCCAAACAGACACATATCCAATACCTTAAGTGCCCCCCTAACTAAGGGACCAAGTTAGGAAACTTATGGCGTGTATTCAACCCTAACCCCAAAAACTACTCCTGTAAACCCAAGCAAACAAATCTTTTTCAAGAATAAATTATTTTTTATATATACAGCAAAATACCCTCACAGAAGTAAGGGAATGCAAATGTCTATTGTTAACCATTTATCATTCTAGAGTGGGGAAACAAATTTAGACCAAGAGGAAGATGGTCTTATCTATTAGTTCAATTTGGGAATACCACAACATTTATATAGGGGGAATTACACAATCCATCCAGCATAAAATATATCTAAAAGACAAAACTCTTCATTTAATTAAAAAAAATCTAGAAATGACCTAAAACAACTAATTATTTACAGATTCACATTCTCTGCACGGAACACAAGCCAAAATGAACATGTTACTAGGAAGATGTGGTAGACAACTACTACATTTTCTGTCTAAATGACAGAAGAGCTTTCAATTTTGAGAAAAAAAATCAGATCAGCTAACAGGGACCTATACTATACAACCAATCAAATTAAGGCTCTATTTGTTAAATTCTACAAAGAAATCTACAACCAGGAGGCAAAGAAACTGAAACTTTCCAACCCAATGATGCTTTCCACAGAAAACATCTTATCAGAGTTCGAACGAACTGGAGCAACCAATTACCGTCACAGAGGTAGAACAAGCAACATATAAAATGAAGTATGGGAAGTTCCCAGGAATTGATGGCTACCCAACATAGTACTATAAGTACTTAAAGACGGTTTTGGCTCATTATATTCTGGACAACCATCACCCCATTACTCCCAGGATGAACACCATTATTACTGTTATCCCCAAACCAGAAAAAGACCTGACTCTTTGTGCCAATTTCTGCCAAGTCTCACTAATCAACATAGATGTGAATATATATGCCACCATGTTAGCAACAGATCATATAAATCCTCCCTGTAATAATAAAACCATATCAGAGAGGAGTGTATCAGAATGTTTATGGCAATCTCAACCATTAATAATATCAATTGGAGAAAATCCAAATCTATAATTGTAGCCATTGACACAGAGAAGGCATTTGACCAAAAATCCTGGTCCTTCCCTAATCTGCACCGCCCAGTCCAGCTATAAATTAATGGTGCTGTTAGCCATTTCTCTTTTGTCTGTTATAGTGTGATGAGTGCATGTGGATAAATGTTGAGGGGTCTTCAGCCGTATGTTTTGGAGTTGACCCCCCCACATCTGAATCACCAGAAATAAAGGGTTAGAGCCCTGGGCAGCCTCAGGTAAGTTCAGATCTCAGTTTATCCATTGCTATGTCTGTCCCAAAATTGGAGGCGCTCTCACTGTTGGAGTAGGACTGCAGGAAAAAGTGGTGCCTTGACATGGCCCTGCCGCTTCCCATCCATTTGCAAATGTGTGCAACAAAAACCTGTCTGTTTTTCAAATTTAGACAGATTGTAGGATTTGTTTCAGGCTGGTGGAGATTTGAGTGTTGGGGGTACTCCTTTTTGTTTTGCCCCACCAATTGATGGTGCTACTTGCTATTTCTCTTTTGCCTTCCTGGAATATTCCTTAGAAGAATTCCATTTTGGGCCAAAAACTATTACCAAAATAATTTCTTCATACATAACCTGAATGCAGTGATTAGCATTTATGGATCTTTATCTGAACCTTGAGGAATGACACCAGCCAAGGATGTTCTCGCTCCCCAAAATTGTTTAATATCCACCTAGAGATCCTGCTGCGAGTCCCTCCTTCGTGATTGATGTAAGCGACCGCCGTCCGATTGTCCGATCGGACTTGAACTGGCAATCCCTGCTATAGAAGAGTCAAGCGAGACAGAACCACCAAATGGTCCATAGCTCCAAAACGTTGATAGAGGTATGAGCCTCCCAAGGCCCCCATAACCCCTGGAACTGATGTTCTCGCCAGAAGCCCCCCCAGCCCGACAGGCTGGCGTCCGTGGTGACCATTTCCCAACAAGGGGTCAGAAAGGATCTGCCCTTCAACAGATTGCTTGACACTAGCCACCACTGAAGGGACTGCTGAGCCCGGGTAGACAGCAGACAAGACTGATCCAATGACAGCGGACACTTGTCCCAAGTCACTAGAAGATGGAGCTGAAGCCTTTGAAACTGGGCAAAAGGGACTTCCTCGAAGGAAGCCACCATCAGACCTACCAATCTCATCCCTAGCCGGATAGACGGGCGAGGATTGGAAAGCAGAAGCCGAACCAAATCTTGGATCAGAAGAATCTTGGGCTGAGGAAGGAACACCCTGGCCTGAAAGGCATCCAAAGTCATGCCCAGAAATGAAACCTCCCTGGACGGGGAGAGGGAGGACTTGGAATAGTTGATCACCCAACCGAACCTCTCCAGCGTGGATACCACCAATCTGGTGTCTAGCTCCGCTTGGCTGAGAGAGGAAGCCAAAATGAGAAGGTCGTCCAGGTATGGTTCAATGCGAATGCTCTGGGCTCTGAGGAGGGCCATCACCCCCGCCAATACCTTGGTGAACACCCTAGGAGCCGAGGTAAGCCCAAATGGAAGGGCCACAAACTGAAAAATACCATTTTGTGAGTACTCACCTGAAAAATGGATATTGTTGGTGTGCCACACACCCCGCTTCACCTTTAATATTCTTCACGATTGGGTTACTCACCGCCAGGTGACGCTGTTGCAGAGAGGAAGTCTTGTAACGAGCCCCCTTCCGGCCTATATATACCTGGTACCTCCCATTTATCACCAGTGTATTAAAAAGCAGAAAGACAAGGTACCAGTAATTTAACGGTAACCTCAAAATAAATCAAAATAAATAAAAGCTTCACCATATAAAGGATTCGGGATACCGAAAAGGGTGAAGCGGGGTGTGTGGCACACCAACAATATCCATTTTTCAGGTGAGTACTCACAAAATGGTATTATTCTTGGTGTGCCACACACCCCGCTTCACCTTTAATATTCTTCACGATTGGGACATCCAAAAGCAGTGTCCACAAGGGATGGGCATCCCAAGGCAAGGTGAAGCATAACTTAAATGACTGCAGTCTGCAGAACTTTGCGGCCAAAAACAGCATCCGCTGAGGCTCGCACATCAACTTTGTAAAACTTAGAAAAAGTATGAACAGAAGACCAAGTGGCGGCCTTACAAACCTGTTCAACAGAAGCTTGGTGCTGAAAAGCCCAAGATGCTCCAACGGCGCGAGTAGAATGAGCAGTGATACGAAAAGGGGGAACTTTCCCCTTAGCAGCATAGGCCGCAATAACGGCCTGACGTATCCATTTGCTAATGGCAGATTTGGCTGGTGCCAAACCCTTCTTAGGCCCACAGGGCACAACAAAAAAGGCATCCGTCTTACGAAAAGGAGACGTGATAATCAAGTAGTACTTAACACAGCGTACTACATCCAAACAATGCAAAACCCTCTCTTTGTCATTCTTAGGATTAGGACACAAGGAGGGAAGAACAATATCCTGATTCAAATGAAAAGCAGAAACAACCTTAGGAAGAAAGTCTGGCTTGAACCGAAAGACCACCTTATCCTGATGCCTCTCAAAGTAGGGCGCCTGGATAGACAAGGCCGCCAACTCCGAGACACGCCGGACCGAAGTGATGGCTACCAAGAAGACAATCTTCTGAGTCAGGGTAGACAAAGCAATATCTTGCAGAGGCTCAAAAGGAGGAGCCTGCAGAGCAGAAAGAACCAAATTCAAATCCCAAACCGGGAGTAATGGTTTCCTGGGAGGCCGCACATGCGTAACCCCCTGGAAAAAAGTTTTAACTAAAGGATAAAGCGCAAAACGCTTCTGAAAAAAGATAGATAAGGCAGAAACTTGCCCTTTCAAAGTACTTAGCTGAAGACCAGAGTCCAGCCCAGATTGTAAAAACTCCAGAACCCTTGAGACCGAGGAGACCCTACAAGGAAAGGATCTAAACTCACACCAAGCGATATAGGCTTTCCAAGTCCTATAGTAGATGATAGAAGACGACCTCTTCCGGGCACTGATCAAAGTCTTAACGACTGAGTCAGAAAGACCCTCCTCCTTCAAGATGAAGGTTTCAGCAGCCAGGCCGTCAAACCCAGCGCTGGTAAATTGGGGTAACACAACCGACCCTGAGTGAGCAGATCGGGCCGAAGAGGCAGAACGAACTGGTCCACTGCCAGCCGAACGATGTCTACGAACCACACTCGCCTTGGCCACCTTGGGGCCACGAGAACGGCGGACACCCTTTCCAGAGCCAACTTCCGAACCACCCTGCCCAGCATGGGTATCGGAGGAAACAGGTATAGAAATCCCAGATCCCCCCAGCTCAGGGACATGGTGTCCACTGCCAGAGCCAGAGGATCCCGGGAGAGCGACACGAAGCTCGGGAGCCTGTGATTGTGACGAGAGGCAAACAGGTCCACCTCCGGTGTCCCCCATCGGAGACACAGTGAGCGAAAAACCTGAGGATGGAGAGCCCATTCTCCCAGACGAGGATAGCCCCTGCTCAACCGGTCCGCTTCCTGGTTCTCCACTCCTGGAATGTATACCGCCGAGAGACAAGGAACATGGGCCTCTGCCCAGGTCAGGATCAGGGACACCTCTCAGAGCACTCAGACTGCGAGTCCCTCCCTGATGATTGATGTAAGCAACCGCTGTTCGATTGTCTGAACGCACCTGGACCGGAAGGCCCAGAACGTGATGAGTCAGGAGAGCAAGCACCCGACGGATGGCTCTCAGTTCCAGAACATTGATGGGTAAGTGGGCCTCTTGAGGTCCCCACTGCCCCTGGAACTGAAGCTCCTTCCAGAATCCGCCCCATCCCGAAAGACTGGCGTCCGTAGTGACAATTTCCCAAAGAGGGGTCAGGAAGGACCTGCCCCTCACGAGATTGGCCGAGACCAACCACCACTGGAGGGACTGCCGGACCCGGGAGGACAACTGGAAGGGCTGATCCAGCGACCGAGGCTGCCGGTCCCAGGACGCCAACAGATAAAGCTGAAGCGTCCTCGTGTGGAATTGAGCAAAAGGAACTGCCTCGAAAGAGGCGACCATCAACCCTACCAGCCTCATCCCCAGACGGATGGACGGCCGAGGATTGGAAAGTAGGACCCGAGCCAACTCCTGAATCAGATGAATTTTGGACTGGGGGAGAAACACTTTGTGTTGATGAGAGTCCAACTGCATCCCCAGAAAGGACACCACCCTGGCCGGAGCGAGGGAGGGCTTGGGGAAGTTGATCACCCAACCAAAGCTTTCCAGCGTGGAGACCACCAACCTGGTGTCTGTCTCCGATTGATTGAGCGACGGAGCCATGATGAGAAGGTCGTCCAAATAAGGTACGACCCGAATGCCCCGAGATCTGAAAATGGCCATCACCCCTGCCAGCACCTTGGTAAACACTCTTGGAGCCGAGGTAAGGCCAAACGGAAGTGCCACGAATTGAAAATGCTGATCTTTCATCACGAATCGAAGAAAACGTTGATGAGCGTGGCAGATGGGAACATGAAGATAAGCATCCTTGATGTCTATGGACGTCATGAAGTCCCCCTGCTGAAGGGAACCGACGGCCGTACGCAAAGTTTCCATGCGAAACTTCTGAAAACGGATGAACTTGTTGAGTAATTTCAGGTCCAGGACGGGACGAACCGACCCGTCCTTTTTGGGGACTGCGAAAAGATTGGAGTAGAAACCGAGGCCCATCTCTAAGCGCGGTACCGGCCGGATGACCGCCATTTCTAACAGATTCTTTACCGACGCCAGGAGCCCCTGTGCGGCCAAAGGATCGATAGGCACCCGAGACCGAAAGAACCGTGAAGGAGGGCGAGACTCGAATTCCAGCTTGTAACCGGACGACACTACTTCCCGGATCCATCTGTCGGAATCTCCTGGTCCCAAACCTGGGAGAAGTGTCGCAATCGTCCCCCCACCCGCACGGGTGAGGGCAGCCCCTCATTGCTGAGCGGGCTTCCCGGCAGGCTTGGGCTTGGAGCCCCAGGACTGTGCGGGGCGGCCACGGCCCTTCCCCCGAGTCCAACCTGCACCTCTGGTAGCGGGAAAGGAAGCCCCCCTACCCGCTCTGAATCCCCGAAAGGAAGGCCTACCAGAACCTGCCCCCCGAAAGGGACGACGAGGCCTCTTACGTTGCGGCATTTTACCACCTTTTGCAACTGAATCAATTTTATCACCAAACAGTCGCAATCCCAAAAAGGGGAGAGCTGTGAGCACCTTTTTAGAAGCTACGTCCGCCGACCACTGGCGCAGCCATACTGCCCGACGAATAGCCACCAGCATTGCCGCTGTCTTGCTACTCATAGCCAGCGCATCGTCCTGAGCGGACAAAACATAGGAAACAAAAGACTCACACTGCCTGAGAGCAGTAAACTCCTTACAAGTGGGATCAAGATCCACGCACAGATCCTGAATTACAGATCTAACCGCCAATAGAAGAAGCGCCGAAGCACACACCGGGCGCATCGTTGACCCGGCATAAATAAAACCATGGCGAGCGTACTGGTTAATCCGACAATCCTCACCATCCTTAAGGGCAGTGGTCTCAGCAGACTGCACCATAGCCGTGCTGGAGAGCCCTAGCACAGGGGTATCGACGTCAGGAGGAACCGACCAAAGCTTCACCAATTCAGGCGGAAAGGGATAACGTTTCTCCCAACTGGAAGGAACTCCAGTTAACCGTGTGGAATGTTCCCATTCCTTAAGCACAACCCTCTCAAAGTGGTGTTGTCTGGGAAAAACCAAACGCGGCTGAGGCACATTAAACAACTGACCCTTTGGCAGGGTGACGGCCTCAGGCGGATCTAAATTCAAAATTTCAAACATTTGAACCAGAATGGAGGGGGTGTCAAGGGAAACCCCCGCAGACAAATCGCCAATAGCATCAACCTCAAGCTGATCTGCAGGCTCATCTGATTCCACCAGGAATTCTCCCTCCTCGTCCAGGGAGCAATCGGACCAATCTACAGGCTCACATACTTCATCCTGTGAAGCCGGAGGTACAGGAGAAAGGTGCTTCCGTTTCGCAGTGGCTTTTAACCCTGCTTTAACGGAAATTATCTTCTCGAGGTTGGCTAACCGTGCAGACACCTCGGATTGCGAATCCCCACCTTTGACAATGTCACACGGGGTCCGGAACAGGGAGGGAGGGGTAGGGGATGATGGAAGTTGCGAAGAGCCAGCAGCCGGAGCAACGGACTGACGCGCAATATTCTGCCTTGCACAAGGAATGCATACAATAACATCATCGCCTGGGAGCGGATTCCCACAGCCTCCACACACCCTAGATGGCCCAGAAGAACCATTTCCGGTATTATCGGAAGCCTCCATATGGTGATTTATGGTATTCGCAAAATCCTGGGTTTAAGGCATAAGCCACCCGGGATGCCCCTTTATATTAATGTCCCGGGAGGGAGGATTTAATTTATAATAAAGATCCCCTTAAAATAAATATATATATATATTTTTTTTAATATATATATATATATATGTATATATATAAATATATAAATATGTCCCAATTTGGAGAAAAGAAAGGACTAGCCAGGCAAAATAGAGCCGGGAGGCCACTGTATTGAGGGAATCCCAGGATCTGTGGGGAAGAAACAAACCAACAGTCAGACCCCCAGAAACCAATGGCAACATGCAAGATAACATACATACACAGCACCAGAGTGCTTTGAAGAGGCAAAGAAAACTGGCCTCTGATTTTCCTCCTTTTTCTTTTTTTTTTTTTTTTTTAAATAAAAGTATTTCTCCATTAGATATTTTACTTTTTCCTTTTTTTTTTTTTTTTTTTAAATAAACAGTTAGACACAATAAAAAATAGACGGCCCCACGCCAGGTGAGGCCGCTTACCTGCCCCAGTAAGGCTAACAAAGCCCAGCACCCGACCATAGAAGTGGTGGAAGACATGCAGCAAAGTCAGCGAAGGCGGCAGTGGCAGCTTGGGAGCAGTAGCGGCAGAGCCCGCAGAAGCGGAGAAGCGGTGGAGCGGGCAGCAGTAGCAGCAGCAGCACACCTATGCGGCTGAGAGCCCCGCACGCACCCTGCTGATAAACAGGTAGGAAGTGCGGCTGGGGCCGGTAAAATGACACGCCGCCGGCCACGCCCCCACCCCTGACGTCATCCGGGCCCCGCCCCCCCGCCAAATTTGAACAGTGCGGCCCGCCGGACGGCGGTGCCAAAGCAGCCAGAGGGCTAACAAGCCCTCAGTAAAAGGAGAAGGGGGGGAGGGAGAACCGGAGATCCTAGGCAGACTGAGCTGCCCCCAAACACCAACACGCGGCCCACCAAGCGGCGGCCGTTTAAAACAAAGGAGACAAGGGGAGGGGGAGCTGAACAACCTGAAAAGGGCGCAGGCAGCCACAAGCAAGCCTGACACTGTGCAGCCCGCCCCGATCACCCCTAAAGCTGACCCAAAGCTCTGGCCCTACAGGCCAGCAGCAGCAGCCCGCATAACAGAGACTGCCATATAAGGAGGAATCTTAGTCAGGCCACACGCACCCTCGCTTCCGGTGCAGCCTGACAAACGTTAAAATAAGCAAACACATGAACATACAGTAAACCATACACACAATACACATCCCTCTACCCCCCCCCCCCCTAGTGAAGGGAGAAGAGACTGAAACGGGAGAGCAAGGGGCCAAGGGGACCCTCGGGACAGGGGCATCCCACATCCGGATCACCATGCCGGATAGCCGCATTGCCCCCAAAACAGGGGGTCGAGCGGAGGAGATAAGCTCCTAGGCACCTATAGTGCCGTCTACCAATTGCCCAGTGAGCAGCCTAGGCTGGGAGGCTTCCATTAACCCTTTAAATGCCAAGCACGTAGTTTCTACGTGGTTGCTTCTCCTACCGTTAAGTGCCAAGCACGTAGAAACTACGTGCCTGGCATTTCCCCCAAACAGTTAAAAAATAGAAAAAAAAAATCACTTACCTCCGGTATCCTTGTGAAGCCTGGGGTCCCCTCTTCCTTGGGGGGGCATCCGATCGCCCCCCCGTCGTCCTCCGTCTTCAGGGGGGGGCCCGAAACCAGCCGCCCCCCCCCCGTTTCCAGCACTGATCGCCGATCGCCGCTGTAAAAAAAAAAATAAAACTGTCATTTACTCACCTCCGCGCCCGAGCCTTCTGTCCGGGTCTCCTCTTCACCAGGGGGGGGTCCGATCCCCCCCCTGGGCTGCGCAGTCTTCAGGTGAGGACCCTCTTCCGGGTCCTCACCTCTTGTAATGGCGGCGACGGCCGCCGCCGCTTAGCCCCGCCCATTGTGGGAGGAGCGGGATGACGTCATCCCGCTCCTCCTATACCCCCTCCGAGCTCCGGCATCTGTCAGATGCCGGTGGTGATCGGAGCAGAGCGGGTGTCAGGTGAGGAGGCTCCGATCGGAGCCCCCTCACCTGTCACCCGCCCTGCGCCGATCACCACCGGCATCTGTCAGTGAGGTGATCGGCGCGGGACAGCGGCGAGGGACGTCGGATCGGAGGTGAGTATAGTGTAAAAAAGAAAAATAAAGATTTTTTTTTCTCTGTGTGTGTGTCATTTTTTTACTATTAACCCCTTGTGAACTGGTAAGGGGTCCATGACCCCTATACCAGTTCACAAGGCTGGGGAGATGGCAAGCCACCTGCGCTAGCGGGTGGCTTGCCATTAACCCCTGGCACCCCCATTACCTGCCTCCCCAAAGGCCAGGGGGGGGCAGAAGAGCCCGGGCCCACATGGGCTATGTGGGCTCGTAGGCTGCAGGGTGGGGGGGCCACATAAGCTGGCCCCCCCACTCTGTGCCTACAAGCCCCCATAGCTGGTCCCGGGCTGGTTACTGTGGGTAAGGGGGACCCCACGTCAATTTTTTTTTTGATTTTTAAGGGTTTTTAACCCTTAAAAATCAAAAAAAAATGGGGTCCGCCCCCCCTGGGAGGGGGGACCCTATGTCATTTTTTTTTTTGATTAACCCTTTGTAATCTGTCATCCAGCAGCTATAAAAGGCTTCTAGCAAGTGAGCAGAAGCCAGTGATCGCCGAGGGACAGAGTGCTCCAGGATGGATGGGAGGTGAGTATAGTGTAAAAAAAAAAAAAAATTAATAAAATATTTTTTTCTTTATGTGTGTGTGTCATTATTTACTTTTAACCCCTTGTGAACTGGTAAGGGGTCCATGACCCCTATACCAGTTCACAAGGCTGGGGGGATGGCAAGCCACCTGCGCTAGCGGGTGGCTTGCCATTAACCCCCGGCACCCCCATTACCTGCCTCCCCAAAGGCCAGGGGGGGGCAGAAGAGCCCGGGCCCACATGGGCTATGTGGGCTCGTAGGCTGCAGGGTGGGGGGGCCACAAAAGCTGGCCCCCCCACTCTGTGCCTACAAGCCCCCATAGCTGGTCCCGGGCTGGTTACTTTGGGTAAGGGGGACCCCACGTCAATTTTTTTTTTGATTTTTAAGGGTTTTTAACCCTTAAAAATCAAAAAAAAAATGGGGTCTCCCTCCCCTGGGAGGGGGGACCCTATGTCATTTTTTTTCCCGATTTAACCCTTTGTAGTGTGGATGGTTTTTGTATTTTTTTTGTGAATGTTATAAAATACTTGTTTCAGTTAGGGGGGTCTCCTGGGCAGGAACGGGGGGCTACCGATAAATATGTGGTACCGTTCTAATCGGTAGAAATGGGGCTTTCACATGCAATATGATTTTCCTTAATAAAATACATTTTTTATTTAAAATAAAGGAGTCAATTTTCTAAAAAAATGTTTTTATTTATTTATTTTTTTTTTCACTTAATAATATTGTAAAAAAAAAAAAAAAAAAATACAAACAAGACATTTCATGTTAAAGTCTAAACTCTGCTGCAAAAAATATATATATAATTTTTCTGAAAGTTACAGCAAAAATGGCGCAAAACATGTCGCAAAACATGACGCAAAATGGGGAAAATGGCCTGTCAACAGAGGGTGACAAAATCTCAAGTAGGCTGGCAATTAAAAGGGTTAATAGTACCTATGCATGTTGGGTATTGTTCTGTTCGGGGGACCTTGCGCTTTCAGACTTAGCTTGTTTTTTCTGGTTTGCATATTTATATTTTAGGAAAAGGTGTTTTTTATTCAGCTTTTTTATAAATTTTTTAGGGAAACCCTGCGCAACCAAAGAATTCTTTGAGGAATTAATTCCAGAAAGATGAGCCCACTAGAACAAGCTGGGTACCCTTAAAAAGCTTAACGTGTGTACTTTCAGGGAATATATGGTTTATGGGGGATATTCCAAATGTAAAGGGTTGTTTTGGTTGAAAAATCGCAAGGTGCGCACTTTGTCTGCAGAGCTGAAATTTTCAAGTAAAATTACCGTTATGCGCATGCTTTACTTTGGGGTGTTTGGCAACTCTTCCCTTGACAGAACCTATGCATGTTGGGTGTTGTTCTGTTCGGGGGATGTTGCGTTTTCAGATTAAACTTGTTTTTTCTTGTTTGTATATAGTTTTTTTAGGAAAATGTGGCTTTGATTCTGCTTTTTTATCCTTTTTTTAGGGAAACTCTTTGCAACCAAAGATTACGTTGAGGGATTACTTCCAGAAAACTATGGCCACATCCACAAGCTTGGTACCCCTAGAAAGCCTGAGGTGTGTACTTCCAGAGAATATATAGTTTGTTGGGGGTATTTCAAATGTAAAGGGTTGTTTTTCTGGAAAAACCGCAAGGTGCGCATATTGCGTAGCATAGTTGTATTTTATCTGAAAATCTCCTAAAGCGCTGTTTCAGTTTGGGGGAGTCTCCTGGGCAGGAAAGGGTGTCTACCTATACATATGTGGTACCGCTGTAACCAGGAGAAATTGGGATTTCACACGCAATAAGATTTTATTGACAAACTTACATTTTTTATTCCAAAAAAAACTACAATATGTAAAAATTTTTTTTTTTTTTTTTTTTTTTGCACATATTTCACCCAAAAATATTAAGAATACACCTAACAAATGACAAACAAGACATTTCATGTTAAAGCCCAGACTCTGCTGAAAAAAACAATATATCATTTTCCTGGGAAATCCCTGGAAATCCCTTCAAAAATCACATTTGAACATGGGGAGCGCAAAATAGTGCAAAATGGTCTGGCAACAGAGTGTGACAAAAACTCCAGGTAGGCTGGCACTTAAAGGGTTAAACCACAAAGGTAACAAACAATCAAAACCGGGCAGAAATAGACCAAAAAGGGGGTGCCGGGGTAAGACCCCGGCTACCTGCAAGCAGGAGACTTCAACCTTCTGTCTTGTCGTCATGCAGAGAGAAAAACACTGGTGATAAATGGGAGGTACCAGGTATATATAGGCCGGAAGGGGGCTCGTTACAAGACTTCCTCTCTGCAACAGCGTCACCTGGCGGTGAGTAACCTAGTCGTGAAGAATATTAAAGGTGAAGCGGGGTGTGTGGCACACCAAGAATATGCTGATCTTCCACCACGAACCTGAGGAATCTCTGGTGTGCCAGGAAGATAGGTACATGCAGATAAGCATCCCTGATGTCTATGGACGTCATGAAGTCCCCCTGACGAAGAGAATCGATGGCTGACCGCAAGGTTTCCATGCGAAACTTCCTGAAGCGGATAAACCGGTTGAGGAGCTTCAGATCCAAAATGGGTCGAACGGAGCCGTCCTTCTTGGGCACCGTGAATAGATTGGAATAGAATCCCAAGCCCCTTTCCGCGAAAGGCACTGGGCAAATGACAGACATGTTCAGCAGATAACTTACTGCCGCCCGGAGCCCCTGTGCGGCCAGTGGATCCGAAGGCACTCTGGGGAACTCTGAACTCTGAAGAGTCTGGGAGGAGGCCGGATCTTGAATTCCAGCTTGTAACCAGAAGACACCACTTCCAGAATCCATTTGTCTGAGACCTCTTGGTCCAAGACCTGGAAGAAGTGCCGCAGCCGTCCCCCCACCCGCAAGGGTGAGGGCACCCCCTCATTGCTGAGCTGGCTTAGCAGCGGGCTTGGGTTTGGAACTCCAATTGTGACCTGGACGGGCACAACCTCTGCCTCTACTCCAGGAATCACCTCTGAGGGTAGAGAAGGTCAAAACTCTGCCAGTTCTGGTACCACGAAAGGAAGGGTTAAAGGAGGCCGCCCCGAAAGGGACAACGTTGCCTCTTACGCTGAGGTAACTTCCCTCCTTTCGTGACAGAATCTAATCTTTCTCCAAAAAGCCGCAATCCCACAAATAGAAGTGCTGTAAGCGACTTTTTGGCCACAAAATCAGCCGCCCACTGGCGCAACCATACCGACCGCAGAATAGCT
Source organism: Gastrophryne carolinensis (assembly GCA_027917425.1). Lineage (NCBI taxonomy): Eukaryota > Metazoa > Chordata > Amphibia > Anura > Microhylidae > Gastrophryne > Gastrophryne carolinensis. Next base: position 311,664,406 of record CM051237.1, read on the forward strand.
ACAAGCAAGGCCGAGGTTCTACCACACATGACCATGATGTCATCCAAGGCGGCAAGCACAAAGGACATGAACAATTCACACCGCTTAAGGGCGGCGAACTCATCACTAGCCGGGTCAAGCCTGGAGGTACTCAACAGGCCTCTAACCACAAACCTGGTAGCCACTGCGCCGAAGCACAAACAGGCCTCAAGGCTGATCTGACACTAGCAAACTCGTGGCAAGCCATCTGATCAATGCATTTATCCTCACCATCTTTGAGAGTGGTGGAGTCAGGAGAATGAAAAATAGAAGTATTGGATAACCCGAGCACCGGGGCATCCACCTCGGGAGGGGACGACCATCATTTTACCACGTCCACCGGAAAGGGATACTTTTTATCCCAACCTTGAGGAATACCTGGAAGCCGAGAAGGCTTCTCCCATTCCTTAAGAATAATGCCATCAAAATGCTTTTGATTTGGGAACTCCAGGCGCGGCTTTGAAGTCCCAAAGAATTCCCCTTTTTGAGGAGCGGCCTCCTCAGGAGGAGAAATTGCCAGAACCTCAAAAAGGTCAGCCAAGACCTTGTATCTACAGCATTCCCCTGCCCTTGCTCAGTATCAGCACCAACAAACTGCTGATTGTCAGAACCCTCAGAATCCTCAAATAATTCCCCCTCTTCTAGTGGGGAATAATCAGACCAGTCAAGGAAATCATAATCATCAAACTCAAAGGCCGGCGCGGCTGGAGACAAATGCTTTCGCTTAGCCGAGGCCTTTCTGGCAACAGAGCCAGAAATAAATTTCTCAATATTACCCAGTCTGGCACATACATCAGATTGCGACTCCCCACCTGTGACAACATCACTAGGGGTACGGATAAGGCAGGGTGGGGAAGGAGATGAGGCCGGGACCCCGGACCCAGACACCTGGGCCCCCGACTGCTGCTTTATGGCCCGCTGAGCACAAGGTATGCAAACAAGTACATTATTCCCCGCAAGGGATGCCCCACAACCCACACACTGCCGGGGTTGCTCCGGGGGGAGCCCAAGCCCGGTATCCTGAGAAGCCTCCATATGGTGATTTTAATGTAGTCGCAATGACCAGAGGGATTTACGCTATTAAGCTACCCGGGATGCCCCTTCAGGTCCCAAGTGGGAGGATTTTTTTTTTTTTTTGGGAACCCTAAATTAAACTCTAAGGGACCCTAGGACCGGGAGAACTCCCTCTTTAAACTTCAAAAGAAGGGATCCCACCTAAAGGACATGAGAACAGACATAAGTGTCAACATGCACATCACCCACCATATAAGACAGTTAAAAATGGTGAAATAAATAAAATCCACTCACCGCAGCAAAGCAGCGAACGTCAACCCTCACAGCAGCAAGGGAATGAGAGGGAGAGCAGCAAAGCAGGCAGCGAGGCCGGAAAGAGTGCTTGAGAGAAGCCGGCCTCGAGGGGGGGGGTGGACGGGCCACAACGAGCACCTGTTGAAAAGTGAAACCGGCCCAGCAACAACGGCCGCAAAAACACATACGAACACACACAATCCACACACCTTTTCACCCAAATAAAGTAAACAACCCACAGGAGAAAAGGCCTCCCCCCCAAGGGGCACAGAGGGATACGGTAGGGGGGAGAACCCACACCAATAGGGTAAGAGGGACGGGGCATCCCAAGCCGGGATAACCAACCCGGACACAGCCTACCCCTTTGTATGGGGTCTCACGGGGGAGCTAGCTCCCATATACACCACAAGGTGCAGCCTACCATTGCCTGGACCTTCAGCCTAGGCTGGGAGGCATACTGCTATAGTTTAAATTAAAAAAGGTTCAGGCAGCAATAGAAACAAAAGGCCGGGGGGTTACCCCGGCTACCTGCAAGGAGGAGACAACCATCTTCTGACTTGCTCGCCGACTGCAGAGACGAAAGACTGGGGAATGGTGGGAGGTCCCAGGTATTTATGGGCCAGGAGGGGCTCCTTTTTTCATGTCATCTCTGCAAGATCGCCCTCTACAGGACAGTTACCCAAGTGTCATGAATATTCGGAAGCGGGGTGTGTGACATACTGGGAATATTATATCAGAATACAGAGGATCAACATTGGTCCACGGGACACAATGACGATTTGGGACCTTCTCAAATTTTAAGCTAAATCATGCTAAATCTGTATTTCTTCTATGCGATCTCTCAAATAGGGAAATAGACACAATAAGAGAAAAGAATCATTTCAATCCCAAATTTGTTAAGCTGAAGTATCTGGGTCTAAATTTTACCAGAAGTCTTGACCGACTTAGCTGGACTGCAGTAGAATTACATCCTTTAGGTGCTAAAGACATAGCTAAAGGCAACAAGTAATGTCAGCTATCCCAAGAAATATCAGTTTAACATCAGAGTTGCCAGTAGGCCACATAATATATAAAATATCACCTTTAATGCACTCAGATTCAAATCCAGCCAGGGTGAACAAGGGCATAACAAGTATTCAAATCTTTCAACTCATTTTGACCCATTTCATGATAATTTATGACTAATACAAAGGCCTTTACATACCTCATGAAGTGGCACCAAACCATAATGCCTTCCCCCACCCTGAAAACCCAGAGTTCAGTATTAATCTATGGGAATCAAATAATCTAAAAAGGAAGTGAATAAACAAGGGTATTTCATATATGGAAAAAACCCTACAGGATGTACTTTACCACAAGAGAGGGAAAATCCTTTCTGGAAAATTGCAAGGTTCAAAGTTATTTTCAAACCCAAAAGCTCCTTCCAGCAACATTCATTTCCTCAACTTTGCAGCTATTATTCCCAGAACCTGAAGAGATAATGCACCCGCTATCATTTTACTTCAGGGAATCAGATGAATTCAGACACAAGTAAGTTAACTACTTACTAGAACAAAGGTGTGGTTCCTCCTGGCCTATATACTTCCGTCTTTCTTACTACTATCCAGTTTAACTGAAAAGCAGTAGATCCAGCCACCCGGAAGGCATTCCTATATCTTGTGTTAAAGACAAAAGGGTAGACAAGACACAAGACTGCTCTCTACCTCTCTCCGTTTAATTTTTGTTTATGCTGATCAACTATTTACATATATACAACCTCCACTAGGACTTTCAAGGAATGGATTATAGCAACCTAGCAAACAGGCAGTGTCTGATGCCTTGAAGTAATAATAGAAGAGCAATTAATTCTACAGGTGAGTATCACAGAATTATCCTTTCTCTTCCATTTTACTTCATGCCATAAGATGAATTCAGACAAGAATGGGACCTTCAAAAGCAGTACCCTTACATCAGGGTGGGATCCCAGGTAATAACTTATATCTTTAACCCTTTAAGTGCCATTTATCACCCGCTGTTGCAAGAGCATTTTTCACTATTTTGCGCTACACATGTTAAACTGTGATTTTTGAAGGGATTTCCTGGGACTTCCCAGGAAAATTATATATTGTTTTTTCAGTCTGGGCTTTAACATGAATTGTCTATGTCTTGTTTTTTTTGTAGTCTATTCCTAATAATTGTGGGTGAAATATGTGAACAAAAAATAAAAAATACATTTTTTTTACGTTTTTACATTTTGTAGTGGTTTTTTAGAATCAAAAATAAAGGTTTTCCAATAAAATCATATTGTTTGTAAAAGCTCCATTTCTCCCGCTTACAACGGTACCACATATGTATTGGTAGACACCCTTTCCTGCCCAGGAGACACCAGAAACTGCAAAGAGCGCTAGAGGAGATTTTCAGATAAAATACAAATACTATGCCCACCTTGCAGTTTTTCAAAAAATACAACCCTTTACATTTTAAGTACCCCCCAACAAAATATATATTTTTGGAAAGTACACACCTCAAGCTTTCTAAAACTACTGGCCTTGTTGGCTCGGGTGCATCGGTTTGGACTCAATTCATTGGAAAAACCTCTGGTTGCAAAAGGCTTTCCCTTAAAAAAATATGAAAAAAGCAGATTCAAAACCATATTTACCTAAATAAGCAAGCAATAAATAACACAGTAAATCTGAAAGTGCAAGGTCTCCTGAACAGAACAATACCCCGCATGCATAGGTACTTTGAAGGGTAGAGTTGCCGAACACCCCAAAGTCAAGCATGCGCTTAATGGTCATTTTACCGGAAAAATGCAGTTTTTCAAAAAATACAACCTTTTACATTTGAAGTGCCCCCCCACAAACTATATATTTTTGGAAAGTACATACCTCAAGGTTTCTAGCTGTCATAGCATGGCACCTCCAGTCATGGCACCTGACTAGGTTGGCCCTATCGCCACCATGTCATCTGTCCACCCCTAAGGCAGATGCGTTGCTGGGATGAAGATTGGGAAAAAGAGGCAGATGCATTGCTGGGATGAGGGGGCTGAGAAGAGAGAGAGGCAGATGCGGTGGCCGGAATGCAGTGGCTGAGCAGAGGGGGCAGATGTGGTGGCCAGAATGAGGTGGCCGATCAGAGGGGGCATACTGTACTGGGATGGATGCCTAAGGAGTGAGGGCGGATGCAGAGCTATAGGGTGAGGAAAAGCCTGGTACACATTGTAATAAGCCAGAAGTGTCTCCGAGTAACAAAGTAATAGTTGGCATTGACAAATGTCTTTCAAAACAGTTATGACTTCATTGACGAGAGAGAAAAAAAGAGAAAGAGAGAGAAAAAGAAAGAGAGAAAGAAAAAGAAAGAGAGAGAGAAAAAGAAAGAGAGAGAAAAAGAAAAAGAGAAAGAAAAAGAAAGAGAGAGAGAAAAAGAAAGAGAGAGAGAAAAAGAAAGAGAGAGAAAAAGAAAAGTAAGTGAAAGAGAGAAAGAGAAAGAAAGAGTAAAAGAAAAAGAGAGAGAGAGAAAAAAAAAGACAGAGAGAGAAAAGAAAGCGAGAGAGGGAAAAGGAAGAGAGAGAGAGGGGGAAAGGATGAGAGAAGGAGAAAAAGAAATAGAAAGCGAGAAAAAAAGAAAGAAAGAGTGTTTGCATAGGAAAAACCTGCTTCTTCTTGGGGATTCTGGGCCCGAAATGTTCAAAATCTCTAAGATGAAACTAATCAGACCCTCCATCTGTACTCTCACCTGAGAGCCCCCTTGTATAGATGACCCTGAATCCGAGCCACTTCCTTCCCTACAGGAAGAAAGTCTGCACTCTGATAACTCCTCCTGGGAGACTATAGTGAAGATATCATCTTCCATATCAGAGGCCATTAAATGCTCCCTTTTCACTCAAGCTTTCCCTGCAGTCTATAATGCCGAACGACTCTCTAGGCGATCCAGTCTCTCCTTAATCTCCTGGAGGACATTTTTACCCTGGTTCTCCTCACCAGGTTGAGCTACTGAAGGAGCCCTAGTGTCTGAGGACCCAGCCACGGGGTCTGAACCCTTGCAGGAGACAACTGTCTTCCATATTCAGCAACTACTACTGTTGCACAACCTCTGCACACGATCCTCGTCCAGTGCCACCTGCATGCATACTGGACATGGGGTGAACCTGTCTGCTAAGGGACCAGATCAGCTTACCCCAGATGCCTCCGTCATGGTGAAACTATTAGAGTCTAAAACTCCCTGAGGGTCTAAGACCAAAGTATACATCGATAGTCACAAGTGACTACTACGAGACCTTGGGGTGAACCACACCAAATATTGCTTTCCCAATTTCACAATCTACAAGACAAAAATAAAAAGCATTGATAAAAATAACAATATCAATAATAATATCCATATTAGTAATAGCATTAATAATGCTCGGTCCCCCTGGAGCAGCCCCGGCGTCCGGCCGAACCACTGGACAAACCTGGCCAGGATACAACTGTAAGCCGTTGGATAACCGGTGGAATTGGCGTTGCTAGGCGCTTAGCCTAGCCAAAAATCATCTAGAGGCGGTGGCTAAAGAAATTACCCCGCATGCGGGGAAGATGAGCGCCTCAAGCCGGAGACAGAACCAGTGTTGGTGGTGCTTATTCAAGCCAAAAAAAGAACCACAGGTGGACGATGCACCAAACTTCCCTCGCTGCTCTAGCAGAAGAAAGCTTTCTGTCTTTTCCTGCAGCCTAAGCTCCAATCCCTCTTAACCCTTTAAATGGCAAGCACGTAGTTTCTACGTGGTTGCTACTCCTACCGTTAAGTGCCAAGCACGTAGAAACTACGCGCCTGGCATTTCCCCCTAACAGTTAAAAAACAGAAAAAAAAACACTTACCTCTGATATCCCTATGAAGCTGGGGGTCCCCTCTTCCTGGGGGGGGGCATCCGATCCCCCCCCCGTCGTCCTCCGGGGGGGGGGGGACCCTATGTAATTTTTTTCTAATTAACCCTTTGTGTTCTGTCATCCAGCAGCTATAAAAGGCTTCTAGCAGGTGAGCAGAAGCCAGTGATCGCCGAGGGACACAGTGCTCCAGGATGGATGGGAGGTAAGTATTAAAAAAAAAAAAAAAAAAAATAATAAAATATTTTTTTCTCTGTGTGTGTGTGTGTGTGTGTGTGTGTGTGTTTTTAACTTTTAACCCCTTGTGAACTGGTAAGGGGTCCATGACCCCTATACCAGCTCACAAGGCTGGGGGAATGGCAAGTCACCTGCGCTAGCGGGTGACTTGCCATTAACCCCCGGCACCACCATTACCTGCCTCCCCAAAGGCCGGGGGGGGGGCAGAAGAGCCCGGACCCACGGGCTATGCGGGCTTGTAGCTTGCAGGGCCAGGGGGCCACAAAAGCTGGCCCCTGTGCCCTGTTTCTACAAGCCCTGCATAGCTGGTCCCGGGCTGGTTACTTCGGGTAAGGGGAACCCTATGTCATTTTTTTTCTCGATTTAACCCTTTGCAGTGTGGATGGTAGTTGTATTTTATTTGTAAATGTTATAAAGTACTTGTTTCAGTTAGGGGGGTCTCCTGGGCAGGAACAGGGGGCTACCGATAAATATGTGGTACCGTTCTAATCGGTAGAAATGGGGCTTTCACATGCAATATGGTTTTCTTTAATAAAATACATTTTTATTTAAAATAAAGGAGTCAATTTTCAAAAAAATTATTTATTTATTTTTTTTTTTACTTAATTGTAAATAATAAATAACTAAAATATTATATCAATAATAACTCCTGGCTGGCGCAAGCCAATTATGTAAACAATACAACCTCTCCTGAATGGCATGTGCCAATTATGTAAACAATTAAATATTAATAACTAATATTAATACATCCTGGCTGGCGCAAGCCAATTATGTAAATAAAATTAAATAATTAATAACCAAATATTAATAATATTATATGTATATATATCTATTCTGCCCGGCTCGACTAAAATAGGCAAACACATATACAAATATTATCAATATCTGGCCAATGATCACACAATGGATACACGCATAAGACTGTAAGACTGTAGGTTCTTTCGACTTCTGGTATATGCAGAGGACATTGAGACAAGTAGTAAATAAAGAGATATATTGTAGTGAAAACAAAATGGCAAAAGACAATACAATTTACTCTACATGCGACCACCGATATATTAACCCCTAATGGGTGGATTTACAGCACCAATACCATACTGAGACAAGGAACTTACAATTAATCATGCAGAAAAGAAAAGAGCCACACAAGTTAAATGGACACCCCAATACAATGCTAGACGTAAAGGTTATGGTAGGCAACACAGCAGTCTCCCCTGATAGCACTAACCAGTGTTAGCTATCGCACAACATCAGTAGCAGCTCAGTTACTTGCCTCAGTGGATCGTCTCTCTCAGCGCTATTGCCGGGCCCTTCTCATGTGCTCACACAGACTCTCCTTCTCACCTTCCTTCCCCCTGCCATCTAAGGATCCCCCCAATTATACTCCAAGTGGGCTTTCATCTTCTGGTATTCCTATGATCTTTTAAGACCCTAGTTGCAGGTTTTACTCTTCCTTATCTCATCTCTCTTACTGCTGCTTTGTTTAGAATGTATTACTTTATAGACCCAGGATGCTCACACACTCTATTGAATACCTCCCTTAGGCCTTCCTCCTGCTGTTGTGCCATAAATTCTTTGTTTTGTATATCACTCTATTGAATACCTCCCCTAGGCCTTCCTCCTGCTGTTGTGCCATAAATTCTTTGTTTTGTATATTATATATAAGCAACATTATTAACAATTCTCTTCCAACTCATATACCCCTGTATATTTACATAATATTGTAAAAAACAAAATAAAATTTACAAACAAGACATTTCACGTTAAAGCCTAAACTCTGCTGCAAAAAAATATATATATAATTTTCCTGAAAATTCCAGCAAAAATGGCGCAAAACATGGCGCAAAATGGGGAAAAATGACCTGTCAACAGAGAGTGACAAAATCTCAAGTAGGCTGGCAATTAAAAGGGTTAAAAGTAGCTATGCATGTTGGGTATTGTTCTGTTTGGGGGACCTTGCGCTTTCAGACTTAGCTTGTTTTTTCTGGTTTGCATATTTATATTTTAGAAAAAGGTGTTTTTTATTCAGCTTTTTTATACATTTTTTAGGGAAACCCTGTGCAACCAAAGAATTCTTTGAGAGCTTAATTCCAGAAAGATGAGCCCACTACAACAAGCTGGGTACGCTTAGAAAGCTTAACATGTGTACTTTCAGTGAATGTATGGTTTATGGGGGATATTCCAAATGTAAAGGGTTGTTTTGGTTGAAAAATCGCAAGGTGCGCACTTTGTCTGCAGAGCTGAAATTTTCAAGTAAAATAACCATTACGCACATGCTTTACTTTGGGGTGTTTGGCAACTCTTCCCTTGACAGTAGCTATGCATGTTGGGTATCGTTCTGTTCGCGCGATGTTGCTTTTTCAGATTAAACTTGTTTTTTCTTGTTTGTATATAGTTTTTTTAGGAAAATGTGGCTTTGATTCTGCTTTTTTATCCTTTTTTTATGGAAACTCTTTGTAACCAAAGAATACATTGAGGGGTTACTTCCAGAAAACTATGGCCACATCAACAAGCCTGGTACACCTAGAAAGCCTGAGGTGTGTACTTCCAGAGAATATATAGTTTGTTGGGGGTATTTCAAATGTAAAGGGTTGTTTTTCTGGAAAAACTGCAAGGTGCACATATTGCATAGCATAGTTGTATTTTATCTGAAAAGTTTCAGTTTGCGGGAGTCTCCTGGGCAGGAAAGGGTGTCTACCTATACATATGTGGTATCGCTGTAACTGGGAGAAATTGGGATTTCACACGCAATAAGATTTTATTGACAAACTTACATTTTTTATTACAAAAAAACTACAAATTGTAAAAAATAGTTTTTTTTTTATTTGCACAATATATTATTTGCACATATTTCACCCAAAAATATTGAGAATACACCTAAAAAATGACAAACAAGACATTTTATGTTAAAGCCCAGACTCTGCTGAAAAAAAAAAACAATATATAATTTTCCTGGGAAATCCCTGGAAATCACATTTGAACATAGTCTGGCAACAAAGGGTGACAAAAACTCCAGGTAGGCTGGCACTTAAAGGGTTAAAGGATGCGAAATTCAAAATTTGAAAATAAAATACACAATACACAATTAATGATTCCCCTGGTTTCCCCAATCAGGGTCACTAGACAAAAACCTGTGGGACTTCCAGAAGCCCAGGAGTAACTACTTCTTAAAAAAAAAAGTGACACCCCCGAAGTGCCCCAAGACCCTCGCAGTTACCCTTACCATTCTTATCCTTTGTATACAGCATAGCTGAGGAGGCATTGTGGGTCTATCCAGATCAGAGGGACATAGGGGCAAGGAAGACAGTGCTTTCAAGATGAAAACCTTAAAAACAAAAAATAAACAGAGAGAGGAGCCCCAGCACACCTTGCAGTCCAGTTCCAACTGCAAGAATGAAACTGGAAGGTAGGAGGTCAGCCAGAAGTATATAGGCCAGGAGGAACCACACCTTTGTTGCAGTTCATGCCCAACGGCCAAGGAGTTAACCCACTTATGTCTGAATTCCTCTGATGGCATGTAGTAATATGGAAGACAAAAGAGCTTTCCCCAGTAGAAAGGACCCTATCTATTTCAATCATATTAAAAGACCCCCCCCCCCTAAAAATATTCACCAAGAAATTTGTGGCAAGACATCAAGTACCTCACCGCAGACTTTAATAAAAAGGTTCTCCCATCAGATATACCAAAAGTGTTTATATATCTTCAATAAAAATTATTGAAAAGAAAAAGGTTCTTCCATTTCGATGCATGTGATGTGAGGCTCACTGCTCCACAGTCTTGTACATATGGTAGGTATGCAGGTCCGCTCAAAGAGTATGGCAGTGGTCACCTAATAAAAAACCTACTTGGGCTTGAAATAACTCTCTCCCCAACAGATGCTCTTCTGAACCTAATAGTCCTAACTGCTGCAAAGACCCACAGACAAATTATATATTTCATAGTATGGGCCGCAGAAATGTATTCACTTTAGGATGGTCACAAGAGACACCTCCAGACTTTAAACTATGGAAAACCCAATTAATTATGAATCTCCCCAAGGTCAGAGTAACTCAATTTAAGGTCCTAATGTTAAATGAAATTTGAACAGTAAGTTACAGAGGCAACTTAGATTGAGGGACATATTCCATCCACATAAGGTAGGACCCCTTGCCTGGAATGGCTCTACATACTTGCCTGACTTACATCAGCAATAACCTATCAGTCCAGGGAATATCATAATGATGGATGGGGCATCCAGTTCCTTGACATCAGCTCCAGCTCCTGTAAAAATGTTGGGGAAAAGGTCTCAAATGACCTTTCTAAAGTGGAATAGTCTTTATAGAGAACAAAGAAATGCCAGGGGAAAGAGGAAGGAGAGAATTAGACTGGAAAAGCCCTGACTGAATGCTTTCTGAGTGGTATGCAAAAAAAAAAAAATCTTCTTGCCCAGGGTGCAGCTTGCCAAGCGTCCAACAGTTCTTGTCCTATAAAGTGTTTTTCATGAAAGTTAAACATTTTTCTTTTTTTTGTTTTATCTTGTGTCATTTTGTCCTAATTTACCTGCTCTAAGGGTTTTGTCAAATGTGTGGTTTTGCATTGAAAATAAGTCTTTTTGACCTGTAATGCTCCAAAAACCCTGCTTACTTAATTTAGAACATTTGCTAAGATGTATTAACTGTTTAGGATAAATTAAGGTCCTCTTTAACCCTCTTTTTGCACTAGTGTGGATGACTACACTATTTTAGTGGGGTGGAATTATGTAGTAGTAAAAAACACAACCACACCACTTTATTCATTAGAGGGAAATTTATTTACGGGGCAAGCAAGGTAGGATTGGTATGAGGCAGGGAGGATAGGGTTAATGTGGTCCACCAAAATCTTCTCTTTTGGATATGGGAAGGGATGCGTGATACAGGTGCCCATCATGGGAAAAGAAGGGATTCAGTTATTAGGGAACTAGGTTTAATGTGCCACCCAAGGCCATCCCCAAAATTCTACATTTAAATGTCTACTTACCAGGTGGGTGCAGGAACATTAACATGAGCAAATGGAAGCTGTTTGGACAGGTGGTCCAGGTAGGAGGATGATTCTGGATCTTTCAGGGGAGCCCTGTGCCATCCCCGAGCATCCACGCAGATCGGGACCTGCATCTGTAAAAGGAGTGGGAAAGGTTAGTAAGGAAGTCACAGAGGGGTCCCTAGGCCTAGAGAGGGGTAGTGAGAGTGTAGCTTACCTTGGCAAGGGATGTGCGTCCTCCGTCCTTGTCCGGATGGCACTTGTCCTGGATGGGTCTAGGGGAGGCAGTTGGTTGCCCCATAGTGTTGGGGGGATGCCACAGGGAGCTCTTGCATGGATTAGCTGTCCCTGGCGGCAAGAAACTAAGGGAGCCCTGAGATGTCAGGTGGGGCAGAGCTGCATCCGGCTGGGTGGCTTCGTCTGGTATGGGATGCCCCGATGGAGTGTAGTTCTCAGTACAGGAGGGTGGCCTTGCCTGCCAGGGTTCATCCCTGCATGCAGCACCCTCCCCTCTCTGCTGCTGTCCTCCATTAGTGTGGTGGATGAGAGGGCAGGAGGATTATCTACCTTATAAAAAGAGAGAAGTGGGTAGAGTTATTTTATTAACAGAGAGAAGGGGGTGGCATTCCCATTAATAAGAGAACAAAAGAGCAGTAGTTAGACTGTAAGCAAGAGGGGTGGAGTTAGGCCCTGAGCTAAAAGAAGGGGGTGGAGCCTCCCTAAGTACCAGAGGAACAGTGGGTGGAGTTCATGGTAGGTCACTGGGTGGCTCAAGGTAAAAAAGCCCAGTTTAGAGCCAAATTAGTGAAATGGCAGGAACAGCAAGCTTGGTGCAGGAGGAGAAGTGCCTGGGCTTAGGTAAAGTGCAGCTGCCCTGTTTGGAAACCATCAGCTGACCGTGACGTATTATGGATGACAATTAGAGATCGGCGTCCGTCCCGAACACAGAAAAACTGCTTTATGGGCTGCTTCACCTAAAGGGGCAACCTGCTTCACCTAAAGGATGCAGCTCAGTCCCTTTCCTCTTCATCAGCAGCGACAGAGTTTTAATTTGGCTCCAACCAGGGATACAAAAGATGCCCACCAGCTTCCATAAGTGAGGACACCTCTAGTGCCAGCACTAGAGTTTGGCAGCACATATTGATTTCAGTGGGGACCGGGGTTTGGGCCCCTGAACCCAAACATTTAGTCAAAGTTTGGCTGAACTTGCCAGACCCGAACTTTGGGGGTTTGCCAATCCCTAATTACAATTATAAGTTGACCGTGATTTCTGCAGTTTAACCCCTATTATTCACACCTATCAGATTTTTGAGCAATGCACAGTAAGCAGATGTGAATACAGCCTAAGGTGTTAAAATGTTTAATAAGCACAGCCCATAAAACTGGAATGCCTTTTACCCAATGCATCCATGTAACTACTGAATATATTCATTGAAGGCAATACAACCACATTTTGGATTAGAAATCTGAATTATTTTCAACCTGTGTTTGTTTAAGATGCATCAAACATTTTTATTCCTGAGAAGGAAACATGAGTGATTTATTACTCAGACATTTTTTCTGATTACGTTTTGAATTATTCGAAGCTGAATGGCTCGTGGTTTCATCTTGAAAGGTCAGAAGTCACAGAGAAAGCTCATCCTTTCTCAGACAGCAAATACAATTCCAGAAGAATGTGTGTCCCAAAAGTTTAGATTCTGTGGTCTATGAATTGCTTTCTTTCTATGTTATTTATTATTGTAAATCATATAACAGCAGTAGAGACGAGCAAACTTTAAAAGTTCGGTTTGTGGAATTCGCTACATTTGTGAAAGAAATTTGGGTATAATCGAATCGACATTTAAAGTGACCCAAAACCCAGGATTTTAAATAGCCAGGGTTTTGGTCCTTGCCCCCGGGGCACCCCTATGCTCCAGCAGAGCATATCCAAGCATGCTGGCAGCCGCATACCTGTTACCCTTTACCTAGGGAACGTGCCCGCGTTGGCCATTCATAAATGCCTGGCGCAGGTGCGCACCCCGCTGCTCCCACATGCACCGTTGGATCGGGTGAAGGTGAGTTTACTGGGTAACCTGGGGGGTTTCACACAGCGGAGCATCCCGAATCTGGATGCCCTGAGAGCAGGGAATCAAGTGGCCCTGGGTTTTGGTCCACTTAAATGAACTTGCTTTTAAAACAATAAAAAAATACGCTTACTTCAGTCGTCGTTCCAGCACCAAGCGACGTTGTCATCCTTTGGCCACCAGCGGTGTCTTCAGCAGGATGTAGGACCCACATCTTGCTCCCCACCACAGGGAGGGACTATTTATAATAATGCCATCCCTATTTATAAAGTGAGCTGACGGTATAAAAGGCACCTGCCTGCAGCGGGGAGCAAGATGTCAGAAACCACAGAGATTCTTAAGGGTTTTTTTTCATTCTTAAGGGTTTAAACCCTAGAAATTAAAAAAAAAGGGTGTGTTCCCTCCCTGGAGACGGGGACCCTATGTCATTTTCTCTTGGAGGGGATTCTACACACTGCCTGTTATGGGGTTCTTGGGGTTGGGATTCAGCACACTGTCTGTTATTGGGGGGTTGTGCGCACTGCCTGTTAAAGGGGTTCTGTACATTGCCTGTTTTAGTTTTCTGCACACTGTCTGTTATGGAGTTCTTGGGGGGGTTGCATACTGGAAATTATGGGGTTCTTGAGGGGGATTCCGCACACTGTCTGTTATGGGGTTATTGGGGGGATTGGTTGGGGGGATTCTGCATACTGCCTGTTATGAGGTTATTGGGGAGAGGGATTCTGCACTCTTCCTCTTATGGGCTTATTGGGGTATTCTGCACACTGCCTGTTATGGGGTCTTGGGTGAGTGGTTCTGCATTCTGTCCATTGTCCATGGGCATCTTGGAGGGATTCTGAACACTGCCTGTTATGGGCTTCTTGCAGGGAGATCCGGCACACTGCCTGCTACAGGGTTCCTTGGGAGGAATTCTGTATACTATATGTTGTGGGGTGATTCTGCATACTGTATGTTATGAAGTGATTGGGGAGGATTTTGCACACTGCCTGCTATAGGGTGCTTGGATGGGGGAATCTCCACACTGCCTGTTACAGGGCTTTTGGGGGGGGGATCTGCCCACTGCCTGTTATGGGGTTATTACGGGGGGGGGGGGGGGACTCCGTGCTTCTCAATAAAATACATTTAAGGTTAAACTCCCTTTTTGTCAAGTTTTTGGTGCTCTGCCTTATTGATTTCCTCTTTTGGAATGTAAAACAAACATTTGTGTTAGACCTGTTCCCCCAAACCTGTGATTTAGCATGATGTTTCCAAGTTTCCCTTATTCCTGTGTGTCTTTAATCCTAAGGTCAGAGTGGTTTTTCTGCCCTTGAGTAAAAACCCCTGACTACTTATCCCAGAATGCTTGCAATTTAACAGGTGAACGCTTTAGTAGCTAAGTCACACAGCAGTAACAACACTTCCAGCTGAGACCACTGCCTGTAACCATTTAGCTGCTGGAAGATAAGATTGTGGAATTACCCCTTAAGTTTTCTGCTATAACATTAACAAATGTGAAAAAGTGCTAAGGTCTATGGCGCTGTAACTAAATAAAGAGGGAAACTTTTGACATCTCACTTTTTTATTTTCAGCTGTTAAATTGAGAATATTAAAACAAATAATTCTAAACCTACAATTACAAAAAACATTTCTGACATTTCCAAAAATCAGTGACCAATATAGCCACCCTTCTTCAATGTGTCTTCCATCAATGGAGTCTGTAAGTTTCCTAATGTGTTGACAAACTTTTTGTGCAGCAGCAACCACAGCCTATCAGACACTGTTCAGGGAGATGTGAACTATTTGGATTTATGTGGATGAAAAACAGTACAACTTCTAATTCGAGTCTAGGTCAGGAATGTAATGATGCTAAGAGGCTGATTCATTAATAGTGACAGATAGCGACAGATAGCGACTGTTGAGCGACTGTAGCGGTATTTTGAAAGCGACCGCTAGTAGTCGCTGTGCTTGGCCATTGTTCGGTGGATGATAGCGACTCAGTCGGTGTGCTGTAATGTTGAATACAAGATGCTGAGTCGCTATTTGACAGGTTCGCTGTTGTATGGGAGCGCATGATAGCGACTGGACATTGCGACCGGCGCCCACCATATTCATTAAAAAATCAGCCTTAAAAATTCCTAGCGCTGTGAAATGTTTAAATCCCAGAGCGCAGTAGGCGATGTGTTAAAAGTAGTTTTTTAACCCCCTAACCACCCAAAAAAAAAATGGAATGATTTTGAAATAATATTCAAACCTGAATAGTTTAAAGTCAGACCTGTAATATCAATTCTGCAAAAAAAAAAAAATTTTTTTTAAATCCCCAAATAAAAAATTTTCTAAGGAAGAAGGGTTCACTGATTTTTTTTTTGAAATTAAAAAAAAAAAAAATATTAAAAAATAATTATTAATTAAAATACATTCTGCCATTGAAATGCATTGGAGAGCGCCAGGTAGCGAGAGGTCATACCTGTCGCTGTTCAAGGATGTTCGCTGGCGCTGTGGGATGAGGCTGGGATAATGATAAATGAGTTGCTAGGTGGCGCTATCTCAGTCGCTAAGCAGTATCGGCTTGATAAATGTGTGATTGTGGAGGGGAGCCGGCGTTCTAGTTGCGGTACCTGGCTTTACTGGCCAGCTCCCCAGTCGCTATCTGTCGCTATTCCTTGATAAATAAGGCCCTCATATTCTTTCCACAGAAGTGGACTTTTCGAAATACTCCAGCACCAGGCAGTAGAAGAGGCCTACCTTTTTGCTGCCAATCGATAATGAACTTGCCCATTGTCTCATTGAGCGCAGCACCCAAACTTTAGATGGTACCCAGAAGCACTGCTCCCCGATTGACATAGTGGCTGCAGGAGACTGATCAGTGGTATAGGAAAGGCAGTAAATTAAAGTGGAACAAAACCCACCCAGGAGTCTATGAAACTCCAGGGCAGGCTTACTCCCTCCCATGGGGACATCCCGAACTAGGATTCCCTGCTCTGATGTGCACAGCCCAAAGTGATGCCGCACGTCGCTTGCAAGTGCGGCTAGGATTTCAGCCAGAGGCTCTAGCCACAGCGTGGGCTTGAAAGGTGAGTTTGGTGATCGGGGGGTTTCTCACAGCATGGCACCCCAAAGCGGGGTGCCCCAGGGGGAAGGACCAAACCTGGGATTTTGAAAATCCCAGGTTTTGGTCCATTTTAGGCAGACCTCTTGGGCTTCCCAGAGATGGAGTATTAGGAAGTCCATGGAAGAGGAGTCTCCTTTAACGCCTTTATTGGCTACCCATGCAGTGGAGTAGTTTAATGTATGTAATGGAGCATGGTCCTGTATAAAAATGTGGGAGTTGATATTGACTCCATCTTCAACATGAAACAGGTGCAACTAGTTCATCTTTATTAATACCAGCCCCACCTCCATTTTGCTGGCATCTTAATTGAAGTGTAGCTCTTTGCCAATTACTCATTCAGCCATGGGCCCATCCATCAGGGTCCAACAAGAGTAATTTTTATCCCATCAGTCCATAAAACCTTTATAAATAGATATGAGTTACCTGTACCTATATCTAACATAGTTGGGCCAGGGTGGATGATCTTCCAACTAGCAGGAGCAGCAGAGGAATGTTTGCTGGAGGAGCTGAAGATTCAGAGGGGGAAAAAGTGGACAACAGAGACAAAAATCTGGAAATAAAAGATGTTCAACAGGTTTGGTTTTTCCAAGAAATGTTTATGGACCTCTCTTGCCCTAAAGAGCATAACTTTCTCAGACACAATTTTTAAAGCGGACTAAGGCACTCTAACCCACCCCTATACCCCCTACCTATGTACCTCGGGTGATGCTGTTCTAAAGAACAAAAATACAACCAATTTTTTTACCACTATTGCATCAGCCAGTCAGAAGATTTGAGATTGCCAGTTGGCTGATCTCAAATGTGCCGCCTGATGTGGCTGCATCCCCAGCTTTCCTCTAGTCTGAGGCATGCTCCAGCTCCATATTTTTTTGGATGGGTGGGCACTGGAGGGTATCTCAGCTAAAAGGAAGCCAGGGATACAGCTGAGAAAGCTCTGTGAGAGCCCTGGGTAAAGATGAGTTATGTGCCAGGGGGCGTCTCAGACAGCTATTTATGGTGAGGGCACAAACACCATAACAGCCTGATGAAGTGGGCAAGCTGATCCACGGAACATGTGGCTGGTTGGTGAGATGGGGTGACAATTGAGTTGTGATTGTTTTGGATACTGCTATTTACTTTTTGATTTATTCATTCTCATTCCCTTGTTGATTCTGGACTCAATTTGCACATGACTCCTACTGTTTTTTTTATTACAATACATTATTTGTGAGCACTAATTTGGGTTTTTTTTTTGTTTTGATTTTGTGTACTTTGGATTTTCATTGAAATTGTATGACCAGGAACATTACTTAGGGGTGATCACAAGTAGGAAGGAGAGTTACTGATTATTTGAGTAACCAATGGATTTGTATATGTTGTCCTGTGTTTGGTGTTTAAGGTGTTCGCTTTGTATTTATTTTACAATGGTTTTAATATGTTTTGTATGTGTATATGATGTTAAATAAAAATATGAATTTTTGATATATATTGGAGTGCCTCCAAGTATATCCGTTTTTGATTTGGAGTTGTTGCATCTTTTATAGGATTGGGCGTAGCACCCTGTCAATCACTGAGGGTTGGGCATGAGACTTGGGAGTTTTTTGTCCATGCCTGTTTTCTAAAGAACAGTTGTGAAGCCGCTTTGTGACAGGCTCGGGGGGGGGGGGGGGGGGCAGATTGCTGGAGCTCCCCCCCCAATAACACCCTGACATCTGATTGGCTGCCAGCATCAGCAATCGCCTGAGGGTCAAGGTTAATATAAGGATTTGGGGGTGTTGTAGGGGGCATTGTGCAGGGGGGCTCCAGAAATCTGTCCCCGAGCCTGTCATGATGTGGGCGTTAAAAAACAGGAGTGGGACCACTTTAATGTAGATCGAAACCCATGAGCGGAGTTGGCTGCATATATCACCTTTCCCAGGGTTCCTACAGAGCCCTAACAGAGGTGATGTGGAATAGCTATAGCTTTTCACAGTCAGCCAGCAAGTTAACATTTAGGGGTCAGAGTATGCACCTCCGTAAATAAATAAATATATACCGTATTTTTCGCCCTATAAGATACACTTATTTTCCCCCAAAAGTGGGGGGAAAATGTCAGTGCGCCTTATCGGACGAATGTAAAAAAAAAAAAAAAAATTTAAAAATACAATTCTGTGAATACTCACCTTGTAGAATTGTTATTATAAGTATGCAGCACGCCCTGCTCCAGTAATGATTCATTACGTCTGGGATATAGTCCACAAGAGGGCGCTTTACTGCAGAGATGGCAAAAAAGAGGCCCCTCCCAGTCCTTATATACCTGGGACCTCCCACTAAATTCCCCAGTATAAAAAAGCAGTAAGGGAACCAGGAGAAGCCAATAACAAGATTAACAACAATAACCAGGAAACAGTCACCATATAGAGGATCCAAGAATAAGTACTCAGGGTGGGATGGAGCAGGGCGTGCTGCATACTTATAATAACAATTCTACAAGGTGAGTATTCACAGAATTGTATGCAGCATGCCCTACTCCAGTAATGATTCATTATGTCTGGGACATCCAATAGCAGTGTCCAACAAACGGATGGGGATCCCAAAAGGCAACAACGTGCAGTTCAAACCACTGCCGCCTGTAGAACCTTGCGGCCAAAAACAGCATCTGCTGAGGCCCGAACATCAACCTTGTAAAACTTGGAAAAAGTATGAACAGAAGACCAAGTAGCAGCCTAACAAACTTGTTCAACAGAAGCCTGGTGCTGTAAAGGCCCAGGAAGCCCCAACAGCACGAGTAGAATGAGCAGTAACATGGAAAGGAAGATCCTTTCCCTTAGCAGAATAGGCCCTAACAATGGCCTGACAAATCCATTTACTAATAGTAGACTTAACAGGAGCCAAACCCTTCTTGGGACCCGAGGGTACCACAAACAACGCGTCCGTCCTTCTGAAAGGCGCTGTAGCCACCAGGTAGTATTTCAAATTCCTGACCACGTCCAGAGAATGCAGGGCCCTCTCCTTGTCATTACCAGGATTAGGGCACAAGGAAGGAAGCACACTGTCCTGATTGAGGTGGAAGGCAGAGACAACCTTAGGCAAGAAGTCTGGTTTAAAGCGGAAAACCACCTTGTCCTGGTGTCTCTCAAAGTAGGGGGCCTGAATAGACAGAGCCGCCAACTCAGAAACACGCCGGACAGAAGTGATAGCCACCAAGAAGGCAACCTTCAAAGTGAGAATAGACAGCACAGCCTCATGCACGGGCTCAAAAGGAGGACCCTGAAGGGCCGACAATACCAAATTCAAATCCCAGACCGGTACCATGGGTTTGCGGGGAGGGCGCACATGAGTGACCCCCTGGAAGAAAGTCTTTACCAGAGGATGAAGAGCAAAGGACCTCTGGAAGAAAACAGCCAAGGCGGAGACGTGCCCCTTAAGAGTGCTGAGCTGAAAACCCAAATCCAAACCATGTTGAAGGAACTCCAGGATCCGAGGAATGGAGAACACCCGACAGGGAAAGGCCTCACACCAGTCAATGTAGGTCCGCCAGGTCCTATAGTAGATGGTAGAAGAGGATTTCTTCCTAGCCCTGACCAGAGTCTGAACAACCGAATCAGACAGACCTTTCTCCCTTAGGATGGAGGTTTCAGCAGCCAGGCCGTCAAAGCCAGCGTTTGTAAATTGGGGTAACAGAGCCGTCCTTGAGTGAGAAGATCCGGAACCAGGGGCAGAGGGTACTGATCCACCACCAGCTGCACGACGTCTGCGAACCACACCTGTCTTGGCCACCTGGGGGCCACCAGAACAGCTGGCACTCTTTCCTGAAGCAGCTTGAGCAGAACCTTGCCCAGAATGGGAAACGGAGGGAAGAGGTACAGGAGACCAAACCCCTGCCAGGACAGAGACATGGCATCCACTGCCAGAGCCAGAGGATCCTGGGACAGTGAGACAAATGCTGGCCGCTTGTGATTGTGGCGAGAAGCAAACAGATCCACATCCGGCACTCCCCACCTGTGACAAAGGGATAGGAAGACCTCGCCGTTGAGGGACCGTTCTCCCCGACAAGAGGCCTCCCTGCTCAGGGAATCCGCTTCCAGATTCTCCGCTCCCGGAATGTAAACCGCAGAGATGCACGGGACATTGTCCTCAGCCCAAGACAAGATCAATGACACCTCCCGGAGGGCACTCTTGCTCCGAGTCCCTCCCTGATGATTGATGTAGGCGACCGCAGTCCGGTTGTCGGAGCGAACCTGAACCGGCAGGCCCTCAGCTCCAGAACATTGATGGGGGCGTGAGCCTCCTGAGGGCCCCACAGCCCCTGGAATTGGAGGGCTCTCCAGTAGCCCCCCAACCTGACAGACTGGCATCTGTAGTGAACGTCTCCTAACATGATGTCAGAAATGATCTGCCCCCCAGAAGATTCCTCGAGTCCAGCCACCACAGGAGAGACCTCCGGACCAGAGGAGATCCAGAGACAGAGGACTCTTGTCCCAGACTGACAGAAGATGTAGATGAAGGGGTCTCATGTGAAATTGAGCATAAGGGACCACCTCGAAGCAGGCCACCATCTTTCCCACCAATTGCATCCCTTGCTGGAAGAAGGGATGAGGGCTGGACAGCAAGAAATGAATAAGAGCTTGAAGAGAGTCCACCTTCTGCTGAGGGAGGAAAATCCTGGCCTGAATGGTATCCAGAGTCATACCCAGGAAGGGGGTCACCCGGGACGGGGAGAGGGAGGACTTGGGATAATTGATCACCCATCCGAACCTTTCCAGGGTCGCCACCACCGTCCGGGTGTCCAATTCTGCCTGCTGGAGTGAATGGGACGTAATGAGAAGGCCGTCCAGATAAGGAAGAATGCGAATACCCCGTGCTCTGAGAAGGGCCATCACGCCCGCCAACACCTTGGTGAACACTCTGGGGGCTGAGGTGAGACCAAAGGGAAGTGCCACAAATTGGTAGTGTTGTTCCTCTACTGCGAACCTGAGGAACCGCTGATGCCCCGGGAAGACCGGCACATGAAGGTAAGCATCCTTGATGTCTATTGACGTCATAAAGTTCCCCGGGCGCAGGGAGCTGATAGCGGAGCGCAGAGTTTCCATGCAAAAGCGTCTGGTCCTGATGAACTTGTTGAGAAGCTTTAGGTCCAGGATGGGTCTTATGGAACCATCCTTTTTTGGCACTATAAAGAGATTGGAATAGTAGCACTGACCTCTCTCTCCCGGAGGGACCTGGAGGGACCTGACAAATGACTCCCATGGCCAGATTTTGTACCGCCAGAAACAGACCCCCGAGATGCCCGAGGGTCCATAGGAACCCGGGACCTGAGGAATCTGAGAGGAGGCCAGTCCGCGAACTCCAGCTTGTATCCGGAGGAGACAACCTCCAGAATCCAATTGTCTTGAGACTTGTTGAGCCCAGACCTGAGCGAAGAGCCGCAGCCGTCCCCCCACCCGCAAGGGTGAGGGCGCCCCTTCATTGCTGAGCGGGCTTGGCAGTAGATTTGGGTTTGGCACCCCAGGAGGATCCGGGCCAGGCACGGCCTCTGCCCTTGCCCCAGAAATCTCCCCCGCGAAGGATACCCCCGTGCCTGACCTAGGCCCACGAAAGGAGGGAGTGAAGGAACCAGAGCCCCGAAAGGGTCGCGGCTGCCTTTTGCATTGGGTCAACTTACCTCCCTTAGCAAGAAGGTCCAAACGATCACCAAACAGGCGCAGCCCCTTAAAGGGGAGCCTTGTGAGCACCTTCTTAGCAACATTGTCAGCTGCCCACTGGCGCAACCAGACCGAGCGGCGGATAGAGACAACCAAGGCCGAGGTCCTGCTACACATCCGAATGGTGTCATCTAAGGCAGAGAGAACATAGGTGATGAACATCTCACAATGTGACAAGGCTCTAAATTCAGCACTAGAAGGATCCTCATGGGAGCCGTCCAGAAGGCCCCTGATCAAGGTCCTAATAGCCAAGGCCATAATAGCAGAAGCACAAACCGGGCGCAAGGCCGAACCCACACAGGCAAAGGCGTGGGCCAGCTGGTCAATACGCCGGTCCTCACTATCCTTCAAGGTAGTGGAATCAGGGGAATGCACCACATAAGTGTTAGACAACCCCAACACAGGGGCATCCACTTCTGGGGGAGTTGACCAACATTTGACCACATCCGAGGGGAAAGGATACCTCCTATCCCACCCCTTAGGGATACCGGTGAGCCGGCTAGGCTGCTCCCATTCCTTGAGAACCAGATTATCAAAATGCGTCTGTTCTGGGAATTCCAAACGTGGTTTTGCGGTACCAAACAATTCCCCCTGCTGCTTAGGATGGAAAGTACTTCAAAAACTTGAGTCAAAAGTCTAAGGGTGTCGTCAGCATCCCAATGCTCTGGGCCAGCATCAGCGCCAAGGCAATGCTGATCATCAGAAAAATCAGAATCTGAGAATAAATCCCTTTCCTCGAGAGGGGTATAGTCAGACAAATCAAGAAAATCATCTTGTTCCATAGTAAAGGCCGGCGTGGCAGGAACCACATGCCGTCGTTTAGCTGGAGCCTTACGGGCTGCAGAGCTGGCAATCAGTCTCTCAACGTTGGCCATTCTGGTGGAAACATCAGGTTGAGACTCCCCGCTAGTATTGATCTCACTGGGGGTCATAATCAAGCGAGGGGGCGCGGGGGACGATCCAGTAGGTGCCGACCCAGATACATGTAGCCCAGATTGCCGCGTAAGCGCCTGCTGGGCGCAGGGTACACAGACCCGCACATCATCGCCCAAATTGGATGCCCCGCACACCGCACACAGCCGGGCTTGCCCCGATGGGACCCCGAGTACAACATCCTGAGAAGCCTCCATATGGTGAATTAGTAGTCGCAATGACCAATGGGAATTACACTGTGCAGCTACCCAGGATGCCCCTTAAATGTCCGCTAGCGGGAGGATTTAATAACTAAGCCCCTAATTTCAATATGGTTAATATAGGGCACAGGACCGGGAGAAACCTCTAATTAGGTTGTCCCGCCTGAAAGACACAATATAAAACACTCAGTCAGCATGGTATCTACAACAAATAAACATAAGCAAATCAAAATACAAGCCCGCTGAGGGCACTCACGGACGTCACAGAGCTTGCACTCCACCGCGATACCAGGGCAAGATGGTGCTGAGCAGCTCAGAAGGGGCGGGCCGCCTGCGGAATGCACCAAGCGCTAGGCCCCTCCAGGAACGCGGGGACAGGCCAAAGACAAGCCGCCCCGCAGCCAAATAATGAGAAGCCGGCCCCAGTGACGTCACCTGCCCGCCGCCGAGCGCACGCGGGCCTTTCAAAAGTGAATCAAAATGAATCAATGAGGAGAGGAGGAAGGAGTGCTGAGCCTATGTGCCAGCGCAGCCGTACAGTGTCACAAAGATAAAAGAGCTTTACAGTTGCAATCACTCACACACATACAAACACGGACACTGACCCCCCCGACTAACCGGGCAAACGGGAGAAGGGGGAAAATAAGCCCATAGTTACATTTGGGGCATGTAAGGAGGGCTAATGCGGACGGGACATCCCATATACAGGCTCACCAAACCTGCGGAGCCTACCCTTTGGTGGGGGATTTGAGGTGGAACAATACTCCATTAAAAACACCTCTAATAGGTGCTGCCTACCGTCACCCAACCACGCAGCCAAGGCTGGGAGGCAAGTAAAGAGTGGAACGGGTGGGAATAGAACACAGGGCCAGGTTGGGCTAAGCAGCTCAGCTTACCTGCGAGGAGAGAAGCCATCATCTTGACCTTCGCAGCCCACTGCAGAGAAAGAACTGGGGAATTTAGTGGGAGGTCCCGGGTATATAAGGACCGGGAGGGGCCTCTTTTTTGCCATCTCTGCAGTAAAGCGCCCTCTTGTGAACTATATCCCAGACGTAATGAATCATTACCGGAGCAGGGCGTGCTGCATACTTGGAATAAAAAAATTAAACTCACCTGTTCCCGGCGCTCCCGCGTTGCTTGCCACATTGCGGGAGGCCAGAAGAAGACAGAGGAGTGACGGGCTCTGTCCCCGTCCCTGCCGCTGCTATTGCTGCGGCAGCGATAGCAGTGGCAGGGACGGAGGCAGCGCCTGCTGCTCCTCCATCATCTCCTGCCCTCCAGCTGCTGCCTCTTCCGGCAAGGGCAGGAGTGAACAGCTGGGTCCGTGCAGCAGGTGTGCGTGGCCTGCACTGCGTAGGCGCAGGCCATGCCCACCTGCTGCACGGACCCGGCTGTTCACTCCTGCCCTTGCCGGAAGAGGCAGCAGAGAAGTTGAGGAGGAGAGGCTGTCCCTGTCCCCGTCGCTGCTCCTTACTGGGAGGGACGCGCAGACACCCGGCTCCATAGAACGGGTGGGCGTGGCCTGCGCCGATGCGATGCAGGCCACGCCCACCCGATTCACAGGGCCGGGTGTCTGCACGGCCCGGCTAGTAAGGAGCAGTGGCGGGGATGCTCCTCCATCTTCAACGTGGGAGCGCCAGTAACATGTGAGTTTATTTATTTATTTATTTTTTGTTATTTTGTGCCTATGGGGAACGGGGGGGGTGCCACACTGCTTCTATGGGGAATGGGAGGGGGGAGGAATGGCACACTGCCTATATGGGGAATGGGAGGGGGTGCCACATTGCCTATATGGGGAATGGGAGGGGGGATGAATGCCACACTGCCTGTATGGGGAATGGGAGGGGGTGCTACACTGCCTATATGGGGAATGGGAGGGGGTGCTACACTGCCTATATGGGGAATGGGAGGGGGGGGGAATGCCACACTGCATATATAGGGAATGGGAGAGGGTGCTACACTGCCTTTATGGGGAATGGGAGGAAGGATCCCACAGTGCCTATATGGGGAATAGGAGGGGGGATACCACACTGCTTATATGGAGAATAGGAGGGGGGTGCTACACTACCTATATGGGGAATAGGAGGGGGATCCCACAGTGCCTATATGGGGAATAGGAGGGGGGGTACCACACTGCCCATACGGGGAATAGGAGGGGGGGGTGCTACACTTTGTTTAAGGTGAATGGGAGGGGGGATGCCCACTGCCTATATGAAGAATGGGACGGGGGAATGCCACACTGCCTATATGGAGAATGGGATGGGGGGAATGCCACACTGCCTATGGGAATGGGATGGGGGGAATGCCACACTGCCTATATGGGGAATGGGATGGGGGGAATGCCACACTGCCTATATGGGGAATAGGATGGGTGGAATGCCACTCTGCCTATGGGAAGGGGGAATGACACACTGCCTATTGGGAATGGGAGGAGGATGCCACTCTGCCTGTAATTGGAGGATACTGCACTTTGCCTATTATTTGGTTAAAAATGTTAATTTTCTTATTTTCTTCCCCAAAATCCTAGGTGTGTCTTATAAGCAGGTGCGTCGTATAGGGTGAAAAAATACTGTTTTGTGAGTACTCACCTTCAAAACTGATATTATAAGTGTGACATACACTCCGCTTCAACTCTTCATGACTTTTGGGTTATTCTCCAGTAGAGGGCGAACTTCTGCACTGATGAATGCAAAAAAGGAGCTCCTCCCAGTCCATAACTACCTGGGACCTCCCACCAATTCCCCAGTGTAAGATAGCAGTAAGGGGACCAGGAAGAACCAAATATAACCATACTAACAACATAAACAATGGTTCACCATATAAAGGATCCGGAATACCAAAAAGGGTGGGGTGAAGCGGAGTGTAAACATGCGTTTTAAAGGTGAGTACTCACAAAACGGCATTATTCCAAGTGTGAAATACACTCCGCTTCAACTCTTCATGATATTTGGGACATCCAATAGCAGTGTCTGTCATGGGTGGGAACCATAAACAGTAAAGAATGCACCAACTTAAACCACTGCAGCTTGCAGAACCTTGCGGACAAAAACGGCATCCGCTGAAGCCCGCACATTAACCTTGTAAAACTTGGAAAAAGTATGAACGGAAGACCAAGTAGCAGCCTTACAAACTTGTTCAACAGAAGCCTGGTGCTGAAAAGCCCAGGACGCACCAACAGCACGAGTAGAATGCGCAGTGACCCTAAAAGGAGCAGAATAGGCCCCAACAATGGCCTGACGAATCCATTTGCTAATGGTAGACTTGGCGGGTGCCAAACCTTTCCTGGGCCCACAGGGCACCACGAAAAAGGCATCCGTCTTGCGGAAAGAAGAAGTAGTCACCAAATAGTACTTAACACAGCGAACCACATCCAAATTGTGCAAAACCCTCTCCTTGTCATTGCTAGGCTTAGGACACAAGGAAGGGAGAACAATATCCTGATTGAGATGAAAAGCAGAAACCACCTTAGGAAGGAAATCTGGCTTAAAGCGAAAGACAACCTTGTCCTGGTGTCTTTCAAAGTAAGGGGCCTGAATTCGACAGAGCCGCCAACTCAGAGACACGCCGAACAGAGGTAGCCACCAAGAAGGCAACCTTTTGTGTGAAAACAGAAAGAGCAATATCCTGTAACGGCTCAAAAGGAGGACCCTGGAGGGCCGACAGAACCAAATTCAAATCCCAAACAGGAACCATAGCCTTCCGAGGGGGTCGAACATGAGTGACCCCCTGGAAAAAAAATCTTAACCAGCGGGTGTAATGCAAAAGATCTTTGGAAGAAAACCGACAGAGCAGAAACCGGCCCTTTCAAGGTACTAAGCTGGAACCCAAGATCCAGACCGTGCTGAAGAAACTCCAAAATCCTAGGGATCGAAAACACCCTGCAAGGCAAGGCCCTAGCCTCACACCAGTCAATATAGGACCGCCAAACCCTATAGTAAATTCCAGAAGAGGACCGCTTCCTAGCTCTGATCAAGGTCTGAACCACAGCCTCAGACAAACCTTCCTCCTTCAGAATGAAGGTTTCAGCAGCCAAGCCGTCAAATCCAGTGTTTGTAAATTGGGGTAAAGTAGTTGACCCTGAGACAGATCCGGAAACATGGGAAGCCGGTACTGATCTACCACCAGCCTTACAACGTCTGCGTACCAAACCCTTCTTGCCACCTTGGAGCCACCAGAATTGCTGGTGCCCCCTCCAGAGCCAGTTTGCAAACCACCTTGCCCAGCATGGAGAAGGGAGGAAACAGGTACAGAAACCCCAGATCCTTCCAAGCAAGGGACAAGGCATCCACTGCCAGAGCTAGAGGATCCTGAGATAGAGACACAAAGGCCGGAAGTTTGTGATTGTGCCGTGAGGCAAAGAGATCCACCTCTGGAGTCCCCCACTTGCGACAAAAAAAACAAAAAAACCCGGGGTTGAGAGACCACTCTCCTTGGCGAGAGAACCCCCTGCTCAGGGAGTCCGCCTCCATGTTTTCCACTCCCGGAATGTAGATCGCCGAAATGCAAGGAACATTGCTCTCCTCCCAATGCTGCGAGTCCCTCCTTGGTGATTGATGTAGGCTACCGCCGTCTGATTGTCTGAACGAATCTGAACCGGAAGACCCTGCAAGTGCAACGTCAGCAGTAACAGGACAAGCCGGATGGCTCTGAGCTCTAAGACATTGATGGGGTTGTGAGCCTCCTGAGGACCCCACACCCCGCTGAACTGATGACTTTTCCAGAAACCTCCCCAGCTTGACAGGCTGGCATCCGTGGTAACCGTCTCCCAGCGAGGAACCAGAAAGGATCTGCCCCTCAACAGGTTGCTCAACTCCAGCCACCACCAAAGGGACTGCCGAACCCTGGGAGACATCCTGAACGGTTGATCCAACGACAACGGACACCTGTCCCAATGCGTCAATAGGTGAAGTTGAAGAGATCTCATGTGAAACTGCGCAAACGGGACCGCCTCGAAGGAGGCCACCATCAATCCCACCAGTTTCATCCCGTCGGATAGAAGGGCAAGGATTGGCCAGAAGAAGGCGGATCAGATCCTGAATCCCCTGCACCTTGGTCTGGGGTAGAAACAGTCTGGCCTGAATGGTATCCAGATTCATGCCCAGGAATGAAATCACCCGTGATGGCGAGAGAGAGGACTTGGGGCGATTGATCACCCACCCGAACCTCTCCAGGGTCGACACCACCTGGTGGGTGTCCAGCTCCGCCTGATGGAGGGAAGAAGCTGAAATCAATAGGTCGTCCAGATACGGCACAATGCGAATTCCCTGAGCTCTGAATAGGGCCATTATGCCCGCCAGAACCTTGGTGAAGACCCTCGGCGCTGAGGTCAACCCGAAGGGAAGGGCTACAAACTGAAAATGTTGATCGTCCACCTCGAACCTGAGGAATCTCTGATGCGCTGGAAAAATTGGAACATGCAAATATGCATCCTTGATGTCTATGGATGTCATGAAATCCCCTTGACGAAGGGAATTGATGGCCGAGTCTCCATGCGGAACTTCTTGGTTCTGATGAGGACCTTGAGGTCCAGAATGGGTCTTACAGAACCTTCTTTCTTGGGAACCGTGAAAAGATTGGAGTAGAAACCCCTGCCTCTCTCCGACAGAGGCACCGGGCATACAACTCCCATGTCCAGAAGGTTTTTTTACTGCTAACAGGAGCCCCTGAGCCACCTGAGGGTCCAAGGGCACCCGAGACCTTAAAAATCTTGGAGGAGGCCAGTACCCGGAGGAGACCACTTCCAAGATCCAATTGTCTGTGACCTCCCGAGCCCAGACCTGGAAGAAGAGCCGCAGCCGTCCCCCCACCCGAGCGGGTGAGGGCGCCCCTTCATTGCTGAGCTGGTTTACCCGCAGGGCTTGGGTTTTGAACCTCAGGCAGAAGCGGGACGGGCCCGACCTCTGCCCCTGTTCCAGGAAGAGCCTCTGACACCTGAGAAGGCCAAAACTCTACCAGCTCTGGCACCGCGAAAGGAAGGATTGAAAGAGCCTGCTCCCCGAAAGGGACGGCGCTGTTTCTTCCGCTGAGGTAACTTACCTCCCTTTGCCACAGCATCCAACTTATCTCCAAACAGCCGCGTACCCAAGAAGGGAAGAGCTGTGAGCGATTTCTTGGCCGCAAAGTCCGCCGTCCACTGACGGAGCCATACCGATCGGCGCATGGCCACCAATAAGGCTGAAGTCCTACTACACATCACAATAGTGTCTTCCATAGCAGCCAAGACAAAATCCATGAACAATTCAAATCTTTTAAGCGTAGTGAACTCAGCGCTGACAGGATCAAGGTGATCGTCATTTAACCAGTCCCTAATCAGAGACCTAGCACCCACCGACACTAGAGCAGATGCACAAACAGGCCGCAAGGCCAAACCAACACTGGCAAAGGCATGGCATGCCATCTGATCAAGGCGCCTATCCTCACCATCCTTTAGGGAAGTGGCGTCAGGGGTGTGAAGCACAGAGGAGTTGGTCAACCCCAAAACCGGCGCATCAACCTCGGGAGGAGAAGCCCAACGCTTAACCGCTTCCACTGGGAAAGGATACTTCTTATCCCATCCCTGAGGAACACCCGGAAGCTGACTAGGTTTCTCCCATTCCCTAAGGATCAGTGCATCAAAATGACCCTGGGTAGGGAACTCCAAACGAGGCTTCTTGAGAGGGGGCGCCTCAGGTGGCGCGATATCCAAAACCTCCAAGAGATGTGACAAAACCGTGGCCATGTCAACAGCATCCCCCAGCGCCTGCCCAACATCAGCCTCGCCAAACCGTACATCGTCAGCCTCTGACTCCTCATACAATTCCCCCTCCTCCAACGGGGAATAATCTGACATATCAAATGAATCATCATCCATATCCCAAGTCGCCTGGACCGACGACAAATGTCTCTTTTTAGCCTGGGCCTTCTTGCCCACCGCGCTAACCATAAATTTCTCGATGCTGGCCAACCTAGCACAAATATCGGACTGCGACTCCCCGCTGGCACCAATGTCACTTGGGGTACGGATAAGGCGGGGAGGGGAAGACGATGAAGCGGGGGGCACCGACCCAGAAGGCTGGGCACCCGACTGCCGCGATATGGCCTTTTGTGCACATGGAATACAAATAAGCACATCCTCACCCGTAAGGGATGCCCCACAACCCACACATGGCCGGGATTGTCCCAGAGGGAGCCCGAGCCCGGTATCCTGCGGAGCCTCCATATGGTGATTTTTGTGGTCAGTCGCAAGACCGCAGGGGATTTAAGCTGATAAGCAACCCGGGATGCCCCTTTAAAAGTCCCTGTGGGAGGATTTTTAATGAACAAAATTTTGGCAAGGGACCCTAGGACCGGGAAAAAGCCCCTTTAGCATGCACACACACGTGACAATCTGAAAGACACATGAAAAAGGCCCATAAGAAAAAACATCTATAATCATATATATATATATACATAAGTAACTAAATATAGCACAATGAGGGCCATAAAACCAACAAGGATATATACATATAGAAATGTGCTAGGATAAAAAGAGGCCCCCCCGAAAGCTAATGAAGTGGCCCGGAGGCACTTACAGACCACAGTGATCGCCGCAGCAGGAGCAGCTAGACGCCCAAGATGGCCACCACCGATTAGGAGAGTGTGAGGAGGTGAGGAGGAAGGGGGGCGGCCAGGTCACGCCCCCCTCCCAGAGCCTCCAGCAACGCAGATCCCAACCGGAGGGCCGGGCCGCAGTAAGGCGCCAAACAGGAGGGGAGGGGCAACCGAGGCCCCGCCCCGAACGCAGCCTGAGGGAGAGAAGCTCCCCAGGCTGAGGTACGAAGTACAGCTGCCCTGCCAAGCAGCAAACGTCTGTCTCAAACACTATGAAACACCGGCTGGGAGGCTCACATAGGGACAATTTAGAAAAGGTCCTGGCAGCAATAGAGACAAAAATGGCCGGGCGCGAGCCCGGCTTACCTGCAAGTAAGAGAAGTCTTCATCTTCTGTCTTGCTCGCCTTCCTGCAGAGAAGAAACTGGGGAATTGGTGGGAGATCCCAGGTAGTTAAGGACTGGGAGGAGCTCCTTTTTTGCATTCATCTCTGCAGAAGTTCACCCTCTACTGGAGAATAACCCAAATGTCATGAAGAGTTGAAGTGGAGTGTATGTCACACTTGGAATATACGGTGTGTGTGTGTATATATACCCTGTTTCCCCGAAAATAAGACATCCTCCGAAAATAAGGCCTAGTGCCTGCTTTCGGAGGATATCGTTATATAAGTCATCCCCCGAAAATTGTATTGTAACCACTAGGGGTATTAGATATATATATATATTTCTCCTCCCTCTGTTTTTGTATATTGTGTACTGTTAAAATCATATAAAGGGAATCTTTTCTTTGGTGAAAAGAGATAAAAACAAATGCTCTTCATTTGTACAGAGCTAAAAAACTAAAAATGTAACACAGCCTTAAGCAAAAGAAGACAGGTGGCTCAGACATATTGAGTAACGTCATCTGTTTATTAATGATGTCTCATTCCACCCACATACTGTGTTATATTCATCTTTCTTAATTCTTTTACAATTGAGCAAAAAAAAAGGTTCCTTGTTTTTTGGTCTTGTAGGGACATCTAGTGGGCATATTTTAAAATGCTGTCAAACAGCCAGAAGTTTTCCAAAGGATGCTTGAAGGGAACAATTACTATGGATGATTTGTTTTTAATATAAAAGTTAAAGCGGAACTTCAGTCAACTACAACCACCCCCCCCCACCTTACTCTGGAGCTGAGGCAGGACGGGGGTTACAAAGAAAGAAAACCCTTACCTTCTCCAGGGGCCAGCAGCTCTCCTCCAGCACTCTGGATCCTGGACACTGTCAGCTTGGATGAAAAGCACAGAGCTGTATCTCCCGGTTTTGTGCGCATTCCCACCCACCCATTCAAGTGAATGGGCGACAGGAGCACGCACAGACTTGTATCTTGTTAGCGTTTAACTATTTAAGAACTAGCTTTTTGGTTTAGTTCTGTTTATATTTGCACAGTTAGTAAGTTACACTTGAAACTTTGTCCCACACCGGGGGAGGGGACTTTATACAGGTACTATACTTGGTATTTCTCAGTATTGAGATAGGTAGTGTGAATATATGTATATACTATACTTTACTATTTTTTATAATCCAGCCCTACATACCCCCTTGTTGTTTGTGGTTTTAATTGTCTTTTTTCAGCCTTACATACTGTGTTACTATGTTATGTTAAACCGGTATTGGGGTCCTCTGGACCCCTTACCAGTTCACTAAAGTGAAAAAGCACCCCCACATTAAAAACATAGTTTTAGCTCACTAAGTTGTCTTATCACCTTCAAGAGAATAGCCAGCTCTCCCCATGTAACTCCTCCCACAACCCTGAAAGGAGCACAGAAATTGCCACTGTATAGCTCCGAAGTCTGATGAATATGATAGTAGAGATTTGGGTCCAAAGGAGAGTTAAAACGTAACTTTTACTACTTATAAAGGTATGGTACCCAATGCACCAGGGAGTTGCCATTGAAGGGCAACGTTTTTCAGGGGCCTATGGCATACTCTTAGTCATATCACTTTTATAAGTTCCTAGTAAAAGAGTTATGTTTAACCCTTCTTTGGACTTGGTAGCCAGATCTCTACTCCAAACGTTTGACATTCATCTGCACATTTTCCTAGTGTCCAGACTGATGTCACTAGTGTCACCCTGGTCCAGCTTGTTGCTTTCATGCTTTTGTAGACATATCGCACCCATCTCCAGTGTCACCGTTATTGCTTAGCACAAATTTCTGGCCTACAACCACAGGATTTAAGATACTGCTATTGTGAGGGTTTTTTATACCAGGAAGAGGTGTTTCCCAGATCTGCCCACAGTATCACAGTAATGGACTCAAGGAAAATCACAGTAAAGCCTGGGGAAGCCTGCAAGAAAGGTGGGGGGTCTGTGCTGCACTGAAACAACAGCAGCCGGAGAGACAGCAGAGACCAGCTATCTTCAAGCCAGTCAGAAGACCCCAGAGAAGTCTGTGAGAAACCTGCAATTAAGACACTTGACTTCAAGCAGCACATCATCTGACGTGCCCACCAGTAGGAAGACTTTAAGCTATGTAGGCAGAAGGTTTGCTGATACCCCTGCCCGCCTGATTACCTACCCTTGGAACTGGGGGTGTGGATGAGCCTTTTGGCCACTTGACCTATGCAAAAGGGCACAGGGGCTGGTATGCCACCACACTCAAAGGCCAACCTGTTGCCCTTTGAACCCTGGGGATCATTGTTTTGTATGCCCCTTTCTTTTATGTATGCCACTTTTCTGGAGCCCATCACTGACACATATGCACATTAGGGTTGATTCAGAGCCCCTTTCTCATCATTTTTATAGAGGTCTTGCTACCAAACGAAAAATCATGCAAAAATGAAAACATTTCACACTAAAGTTCTCACAGAAAAAAGGCTCTGCTGAATCAGACGAGCGGAATAAATGAACGAGAATGGAAATTTTCAGGCAAAAAAAAGGTGAGAAAGGGGCTCTGAATCAACCCTATTGTTTGAAGTCCATGCCTGACACCATCTTTGACTACTGTATCCACTCCTTTGCCTTACACCTAAACAATTTTCCCTGTTCCATGATTCCCCCAGCTTAGTGCTGAATTTCTAGAGGCAGCAGAGAAATCTTGGCACAAAAATTACATCACAAAACAAAAGGTACAAATATAATAAAAGGAGCCTTTGGGATTCAAAAACACTTCCTGTAAGTAAAAAAAATTACATTAGATATTTGATTTAAACCATTTTTACATATTTATTAAAAAAATATAATGCACAATAACTGTAATTATAATAAAATCAATCTAATGGTAATTTGTAACTGTACTTAATATAGAAGCATTTTTATGTTAAAAAAAAGAACATTATACATTGTGCACATCTTACATTTACTCTTAATTTACTCCTAAGAGAAGTAGAAACATTTGTGCTTATTTTACACTAAGCCTTACAGAGAACAATAGTTAAAAACATGAATTTAGATCAGAGGCCCTCAACCTTTTTCTCTTTAAGAATCACATCCAGCTCAGAGAGATGGTTGGGAGCCACATTAAGAAACAAATATTTGGGACTGTAATGTTTGTTTATAGCCAATGCACACAACCCTTTTTTCTTAGCAGGTTTCATCCAGGTGTGCTGTTGAATAAAGTTTTTATTGCTGGGATCCAGCCCCCCTTCTGTAGCTCAGTCCCTGGATGTTATTTATTCCTGAGCAGGTTTTTCGAGAGGTGGATCTACAGAAAAGTATACACACCTTTCTGATATCAGACTGTGTGGGACACGCACCTTTCCCTGCTTATCTGTTTTTCACATGCTACTTTGTATACTGCACATTTAACTGACAGCAAATAAATAAATCTTGTCTGCTAGAAGTATATTGCTTAGAAGTTTTAACCGCACAGACACAAAGAAAAAGATGCACCTTCCTTCTTCACAGAAATCTGGTGCAATCTCAGCCTGCTTTTTACAGAAAGCTGCAGCGGGGTATATAACAGAAGACAATTATACCAACATTTTTCTTCTGAGAGTAGACCGGCAAAACTCGACTGTGCGGGACACTTATACTGTAATTTTAGGGTCTGTACAGTTTCTTTAATAAGAATAGTGTTTACGGTTACCCCCATAAAATAGTTGCTTTCCACAAGCAAATCCTACCATAAAAGAATGGTCAGCTTTGTCAGCTTCTGTCCTCTGCTTATTTAAGTGGGGAAACCAAATTTGAGCCGGCATACTTCTGACATTTAATTAATCAGAAAATACAATTCTGTGAAATACCCACCTGTAGAATTGGTATTATACGTATACAGTACGTCCTGCTCCAGATATAATACTTACACTTGGGTAATCCTCCGCCAGATGGCGCTGTGCACTGCAGACATGCAAAAACAGGCTCCTCCCGGCCCTTCATATACCCAGGGACCTATCACAAATCCCCAGCATTGAAAAGCAGTGAAAAAGAAGCCGGGAGAAACTAACCACCAAAACCTGGTAATTACAACAATGATAGCAATCACCATACAGGGGATCCAGAATAATGCAAAAACCAGGGTGGGGTGGAGCAGGACGTACTGTATACGTATAATACCAATTCTACAGGTGAGTATTTCACAGAATTGTATTATTCTAAGTAAACAGTACGTCCTGCTCCAGATATAATACTTACACTTGGGACATCCAATAGCAGTGTCCATAAAGTAGGGTGGGATCCCCAACAAAAGGCACAGCAGACAGTTAAAAGCACTGTCACCTGCAAACCTTGCTACCAAGAGTGACATGAGCAAAGCTCAAACGTCAACCTCATAAAAACCTTTGAAAAGGTATGAGCAGAGAACAAGTAGCGGTCTAGCAGACTTGTTCCACAGAAACCTGGTGCCAAAAGGCTCAAAGATACAGAAGCACCAGTAGAATCAGAAGTAAGGCGAGAAGAAAATTCTTCCCCTTAAAAGAACAGGCCTGAGTAACAGCCTGACAAGTCCAAAAGCTAACAGTAGCCTTGGCAGAAGCAGAAACCTTTCCTAGGACCAGAAGGGATGACCCATCCAAGTAAAGACCAGGCCAAAGACCGCATAACCCCTGGAATCAGACGAAATCAGGCACATACAGGATGGAGACGCCCGCAAACCCCAAGGGGCAACAGTCCCCCTAAGGGACGAGAGACAATTCAGGAAAACACGTCCAACACCTGTTGAGGGAATGTAGACCCCCTTTTCTCAGCGATACTAGGAATAAGGCCCAGTAGAAAGACAAAGTCTTGAATACATGAGCATAAGACACCACCTTAGGCAGAAGGTCCGGTTTAAAGCGGAACACCACCTCATCTTAGTGTATATATCTATGAACGAGGGCTAGCTAAACAGAGCCGCCCGCTCAGGCACACGGCTGACTGAAATAACAGTCCCTAGAAGGACAACTTGAGGGTAAGAACAGTCAGACTGCATCCAGAATAGGTCCAAGGGAACACCCCGCAAGGCAAGCAGAATAAATTCGAATCCCAACAGAGAACATAGAATTACGTGGTGGACGCACATGAGTAAGCCTCTGCAAGAAGCCTTAACCAAGGAAACTGAACCAAAGCCTTCTACAGGAAGTCGGACAGGGCAGAACCTGACCCTTCCGAGTACTGAGTTGGAGAATTCCAACTCCAACCCATGCTGTAATATCTCTAGAACCCTGGGAACAGAGAACGCCAGACAGGGAAGAGACCTAGACTCACACCAATCAATATGGGTATGCATACCCTATAATAGATGGAAGAAGAAGAAGAAGCTTGCTCCTAGTCTTCCCATGTCTCAATCACCAAGACAGATAAGCCTGTCTCCATCAAGATGGATGTTTCAGCAGTCAGGCCGTCTAGGCCAGAGTCTGTAGATCGGGGTGATGTAAAGGGGCCCTGAGTGAGCAGAGCTGGCACTACTGGCAGAACGCACAGATCTACAGTCCTCAGTACCACGTCTGCGAACCACACTCCACTGGGCCACCCGGGGGCCACCAGAACCACTGGTCCCCCCTTTCAGAACAATTTTGCGCAGAACCCTGCCTAGCAGGAGGCATGGAGAAAGACATACAGAACAGAATGTCCTGCCATAACATTACTAAATCATCTTGACCATGGCCAGAGAATCCTGGGACAGGGAAACAAGGGCCGAGAGCTTGTGATAGTGACGGGGCACACACAGATCCACACTGGTTGGACCTCATAGTGACACAAGGATTAGCACATTCTGTCGCAGAGGGACTTCCACCGGAGCGAATACCACTGATATGCAGGGAACATTGTCTGCCACACAGATCAGGATCGGAGACACTTCCCGGAGGACCCTCCTGCACAGGGTCCCTCCCTGACTATTCAATGTAGGCCAAGGCCGTCAGCTAGGCCTAGCTCCTCCGAACAGGCAGGCCCTGAAGAGGAGTAGGCAAGCGAGTTAGAACTAACTTGAACGCTCAGAGATTCAAACATTGATAGGTGTATAGGCCTCCTAAGGGCCCTACCTCCCCTGGATCCGTAGGGACTTCCAGAAGAAGACCCCCCTCAACCTGATAGATTGGCATCCATGGTGACTGTCTACCCAGGAAAGGGCAAGAAGGGACTGCCCTCAGGCAGGTTCCTTGAGTTCATCCACTACAAGAGGGACCTCCTCACCAGGGAGGAAGGCACACACACCGTGCTCCAGGGATGCCGAGTCCTTGTCCCGTAGGACAAATAGGAGAAGTTGCAGAAGGCCCCAGGGGGGACTGAGCATAAGAGGCCTCTTCGGAGTACGCCACCAGCGTGCCCACCAGCTGCATCCCCTGCCTGGTGGAGGGACGGGGACAGCTAAGAGGGACTGAGCCCATACAACCAGATTGTCCACTTTATTGCTGAGGAAGGAAGATCCTTACTTGAACTGTATAAAAATCATTCATAGGACTTGGGGTGTTTGATCACCCCTCCAAATAACTCCCAAATGGACACCCTCCAGCCGAGTATCCAACGTAGCCAGACGTAGAGACTGGGAAGAGATGAGGACGTCCCGGTAGGTCATCGTGCGGACGCCCCTTGGTCTCATGAGAAGCCACACCCCCGTCAGCACCCTGGTGAGCACTCTGGGAGCTGAAGAGAGGCCAGATGACAAGGTCACAATTATCAGTGTTGGTCAACCAATGCGAATCTGAAGAACCTCGGTGTCCAGAAGACACAGGGAAGTAAAAATAAGCAGCACCTGAACAGAGGCAGGGACCAGGAGCACCCGGGACCCGATAATCTTGGGGGAGGCCGCACAGCAAACTCTATCTTGTATCCGGAGGGCACTACCTCCTGAATCCACTAGTCTGAGGCGTGATACCTCCTGGCATGAGCAAGGTGCCGCAGCCGTGCCCTCACCCAGACGGGCAAGGGCGCCCCAACATGCTTGAGGGGATGTTGGTGGAAGACTTAGGCTTAGCCCCGCCAGAGGGGCCAGAGCGTTATATGCCGCTCCTGGGGCAGGAGTCTGCACGAGCCCCCAGGAAGGACACCCCTGGTTCTTGTTTTACACTATGGTAGGGAGGGGGAGGGGTTTCCCTGCCCCGAGGGGCCGGGACGGCCGCCTACGTTGGGGTGAATTACCCTTATTTACCAAACAGGTCCAGACGGCCCCAAACAAGCGTTGCCCTCTAAAGGGAAGCCCGGTAAGAGTATTCTTAGCATCATCGTCAGTACCCCACTGTCGCAGCCAAACCAAGCGACATATAGCCACCACAAGGGCAGGAGTCCTTGCACACATTCTAATGGTGTCATCCAGTGCTAATAGGATACATTTACATCACAACTGGAGAGTGCATTAAACACATTCTCAGGGTGATGATCAAGCATCTTTCTGATGAGGGTTCTAGCGGCCACTGCAGTGATGACCGCGGCACAGACCGGGCACAGCGCCGTCCCTGTACAAGAAAAGGCGTGGGAGGCCACAGGTCAATGCGCCGGTCCTCCCCATCCCGAAGAGTACTATAAGCAGGGGCTGTAATAAATGATCTGCGCATCCACCACGGGGAGGTGATGACTAACAATTGACCACCTCAGGGGGAAAAGGGGTATTTCCTATCCCAGTCCCCTGGGACCCCTGGAATTTACTGGGGAATCCCATTCCTTGAGTACAAGAGCATGGAAACGAGCCTGCTCTAGAAATTCCAAGCGCGCTGTAA
Source organism: Gastrophryne carolinensis (assembly GCA_027917425.1). NCBI lineage: Eukaryota > Metazoa > Chordata > Amphibia > Anura > Microhylidae > Gastrophryne > Gastrophryne carolinensis. The sequence continues at coordinate 311,703,426 of CM051237.1, forward strand.
TAAAGGGGGGGGGTTAGAAACCCCTACGATCTGCGCATCCACCACGGGGGGTGATGACTAACAATTGACCACCTCAGGGGGAAAAGGGGTATTTCCTATCCCAGTCCCCTGGGACCCCTGAGTACAAGAGCATGGAAACGAGCCTGCTCTAGAAATTCCAAGCGCGCTGTCGCTGTATGGAAATGCTCCCCTCTCGGCTTGGAGGCCTCACCAGGGAGAGAGATAGACAGGACCTTAAAGACCTTAATCAACAAATCTCACACTGGCCCCAGTATTCAGGGCCAGAATCTCCGTGACTCCTCTGCCTCTCATCAGGTGAGCCTGAGTCAGAGACCAGCTCTCCTTCATCAGAAGGGGTATAGTCACACGGAGTAGTCAACTCCTCAGTTCCCATAGGACAACAGAAAACGGGAGGCGTCAAGGGCCACTTCTTACCAGGGCCCCTGCGCCCTGACAACCTCGCCATAATCTGATCAGCCGTGGACAGGCTGGAAGACACAGCAGGCTGCAAATCCCCACTTGTATGCGACTCAGCAGGAGTGAGAATTAAGCATGGGGAAATAAGTGTATTGAAACGAGGTGCAGCCACTGGCAAGCCTGATTGCAGGGCCAGTGCTTGCTCGGCACATAGTGCGAAGACCTGTGTCCTATCAGCATGGGGTAGAGCACACGCTATACACAGCCGGTCTTGTCCCAGAGGGACCCCGGTCACATATTCTGAGATGCCTCCATATGGTGATTATCTAGGCACAATATGCCAGCAAGGATTTACGCAATAGGCAACCCTGGATGCCCCAAAGACCCGCTAGGAAGGTGGGAGAATTTTACAAGGCCCGCTATAATTTAACCCAGGCCGGGGAAGCCACTGGATTCAACTGTCTGAAAGACATAATGGGAATAAAGGGGTGTCAGAGCCATGCGCAGTAATAGGAATCATGAAAATCGCCCGTGAGGGCACTTACAGACCAAGGTAGGAGGAGGGCCATTACCACTCGCGCGTGACTAGCATCAAAATGGCGCCAAGCGAACCTCGAAGGGCGGCCAGAGCGGGCCGTGATGCGGAGCGCACCAAACCAGGCTCCCGCCCCCCCTGAAGAGCGCGAAGCTCTAAGGCGGTAGAAAATATTGTAAAAAGAAGAAGAGTGTATGACACACATAGCAAAGATGATTTTTGCCAATGGAGACACCGCAGCGTCTGGGGTCAATATTGTAAAGAGAAGCAGAGTGTATGACACACATACAGTAGCATAGATGATTTTTGCCAATGGAGACGCCGCAGTGTCTGGGGCGCCACCGCCGCCCGGCGCAGCACATCCAGTAAGGAAAGAGACGAGCGCGGCGGCGGCAGATAACAATAAAAAAGCAAACAGCGCGGCTCTGACACCAAGTTACAAGTCAAGGACAATACTAAGGCCATAATCGTGTAATCGCAGTACACTTGAGACCGCCACACCCCCCCCTTTCTTTCCCCCCGATCTACGGGGGGAAACGAGGGAGGATGGCGACCCTTTGGATAGGGCCCACCGCTACACGGGGAAATAATGCGGGACGGGCATCCACTAGAGCAGGGGTACTCAACCACCTCCTGTAAAGGTCCAATTACAGGCATCCGTTGAGAGGTGAAGGTCCGGGCGGCTGTCGCGGGGGGGGGGGGGGCTATAGATTCTACTGGCAAAGCTAAAAAGGCTACTTGCCCCCACCCCAAGGACCCTATTTGGACACTGCTTTTAACCCGCTGTGCATTCTGTGCAGGAGGTTTACAAGGGTGGACTAGGGCTGACAATGTTACTGGCAAAGGGGTCAGCACTAAGCACAGCAATACAGAAGCAACTTAGTGCAGGACTGTCAGGACAGGGGTCCGGAAATCTGGTGCAGAGGTCCACATTCGGACCCCGGTCCGCCAGTTGAGTACCGCTGCACTAGAGGCTCACCATTAGCCTAAACCGCCTACCCTATGGTGGAGGACTGCGGTGGAGCATGGCTCCATAAGCACGAATGGTGCTGCCTACCTTCACCCGACCAGCGCAGCCCAGGCTGGGAGGCACATCAAACGAAGGATGGGTGGGAATAGTCCAACAGGGCCGCAGGCTGTAATAACCCCGCTCACCTGCGGGAGAGTGATACTTCATGTCTTCGCAGTCGGCACTGCAGAGAAATCTGGGGATTTGTGGGAGGTCCCTGGGTATATGAAGGTCCGGGAGGAGCCTGTTTTTGCATGTCTGCAGTGCACAGCGCCATCTGGTGGAGGATTACCCAAGTGTAAGTATTATATCTGGAGCAGGACGTACTGTATACTTAGAATAGTCTGCTAGCCACAAACCACATGCTGTTCCCAAACTATAGGTTGGGGATCCCTGATCTAGATTATACAAAACTGTATTGTAAATTTTAACACAGCTTCATACCAGTGTCAGCAGCAAATTGAACTTGAATTAAACCTGAAGGGAACCTGCACCAGATTCTGCTTGTCTGAATAGCCCAGCATCAACAACAATGATTACCTGCTATCTCCTCCTACTACTTCCTCTTACCCTCATAATCCTAGGACACATAGTATCCCCCTACTCCTGGTAAGTCCATATATCTCCCCCTCTCTGGTCTCTACCCCCTACCTCTCTGCTTTTGAATTCCTTTCGCTGGCAAAATCACTTATCCAAGCACAAGTAACATTATGCCACCCTCTCTTACTCGTACTTGCCGCTGGTTACATCAGCCCTAATCCGGGGCCATTCTATCCACCCCTCTTCTCCTGCACGCTTCCCTTCTCATCAAAGCGTGTTAAACCTGGAAATACATGCAACCTATCTAATCTAATACAGCTTACTCCCTCCCAACATCTTCCTGCCACTGTCATCTGCCCACTGGGGAATGCACGCTCAGTCAGTGACAAACTTGCCTATTTCCATGACCTAGATCTTAAGAAACCTAGATCTTCAGTCTCTGTCTTGACATCATTCACGGACATTGACGCTGTACCATTACACTACCACAATACACTCACCTCAGCTCTAGACTCTGTCACCCCCTCCCCTTTAGCTATCCCCTCCCCAAAACCTGGCAACCATGGCTAAATGCAAGCACGGCCAGACTGTAACAGCTGTCTTGAGCTGCTGACTGGCATTGGAGGAGAACCAAAGCCAGTCATAAATGAATGTTCTATAAACAAGCCCTTTAGGAACTCAAGACTGTCCTTTCATCTGCTAAGCAGCATATTTCTCTTTGTTTATTTCTGCACAAGCCCCGAATCCCAAACAACTATTCAACACTTTCAGTTCCCTACTCCGCCCACCACCCCCTCCTCCAACCTCCCAAATAACATACAGAATTTTCTACATGCTTCAAAGAAAAGATTAACATCCGACTTGGCTTTGCCCCTCAGAGTCCCTCACCTCTCCGAACAACCCCCATGCCTTTCTCTTACTTTCTTTACTCCAATAACTGAACTTGGACTACATGTCCACTCAGAACTGGCACAATACTTATCTACCAACAACTTACTTGATCCCCTATAATCGGGATTCCACCCTAACCACTCCACTGCCCTCACCAAAGTCACTATTGATCTGCTCACTGCTAAAACCAAAGGTAACTACTCCATCCTCATCCTTCTTGACCTCTCTCAAGAGGTCTTGCACTCTCTTGGCTCACCTCTTACTACTCTGACTAATCATTCAGTGTATCCTACACTAACTCGGTTTCTTCCTCCCGCTTTCTCTCTGTCGGTGTGCCGCAAGGTGCTGTACTAGGCCCCCTACTTTTCTCAGTCTACACTTATGGTCTTGGCAACCTTTAACTTCACTAGGCTTTTAATACCACTTCTATGAGGATGACACTCAGATATACCTCTCTGGCCCCAATCTCTCCTACCTCGCCTCCCCAACTGCCTTGCAGTTATTTCTTCATTCATGTCAACATGGACAAGACAGAATTGGTCATTTTCCCACCATCTAACTCCCCTCCCCTCTCTAACACTTCTATCTCTGTCAACAATTATATAATAACTGCAAACCCCCAAGCTCGGTGCCTGGTAGCTGTCCTGGACTCTGCACTCTCATTCAAGCCGCATATTCACTCCCTAGCCACCTCCTGTCGCCTCCAACTTAAAAACATCTCAAGCATCTGTCCCTTCCTCTCACCTGACACTGCTAAAATGTTAGTGCATGCCCTGGTGATGTCCCGACTGGACTACTGTAACATCCTTCTTTGCGGCTTACCAACTAACAGACAGGCACCCCTCCAATCTATCCTGAACTCTGCTGCTTGCCTCATTCATCTCTCCTCCCGCTCATCCAGTGCTCTGCTCCTCTCTGCCAATCACTTACAATGGCTGCCAGTCCCACAGTGGCTCCTGTTCAAAATGCTGTCACCTACAAAGCTCTCTCCAGCCAGGCCCCTCCCTACATCTAATCTCCAATCCAACAATATCAACCTAGAAGCAGCTTCCGCTCTGCTGCCAACCTTCTCCTGTCCTCCTGTCCCAGTTCTATTGCTACTTCAACCTTCTGGAATGTCCTCCCCACCCAATCCGCCACTCCCCAACCCTCAAAGCATTCAGAAGAAGACAAGCATACAATCTGGCTCATGCCACAAAGCTCAATACTGACTGTTTGTGATCCTTCCACCTTGTCTCCACCCCTCATCCTGCAGATTGTAAGTTCGAAGAGGCAGGGCTCTATCTCCTGTTGTATATTGTATTCAGAATATTCATTGTACATTCTATGTAATGTATGTTTTTATCCTGTCTGTAATTACTACTTTGTACAGCCCTATGGAAGATGATAGCACTATATAAATAAATAAAGATAATACCTTAAGGAGTAGGGCTACATTTTACGGCTTGCTTTGTGTGGTTATCTCAAATATTTGGGACATTTCTTTAATCTTGGAGAGGCAGTGGTTTTCACTTAGCACACAATAAAATGAAATAAAAATAGTTTTCTTCTATTTAAAAAAAAACATTTTTATATTGTATATTAAATGGGGCAGTTGTATAGGTGTGCAGCAAATTATTTAAAATAAATAAATAAGGAAGATATTTAAATTATATATACAGTATATATACAAGATAACAGCACATTTTCTATATGGTTGATTGACCACCGTATTTAGTTTACTCTTTATGCTTTTTCTCGTGATTCTTTTCCTCAGTGCAATACAGCACCATATTTAGCTGTGCATTTTTTTAAAAAAATGTGCACAGTTAAATAGGTTGCTGAATTGCACCAAAGGAAAAAAAAACATGAGAAAAAGTGGTTTATCCCCAAAAACACGTTAGTAAAAAAAAATCAGATGCTGAATCAACCCTAATGTGTGTGTATTTTCAATAGGCAGCTGTTATATTTTTCTAAGTGAGAAAAGCTCTGAGTGCTTCTCCAAACTTGGCCTCTTCCAAATCATTTGGATACCCCTTTTGTCTTTCCATATGATAACATTAAAGATTGTGACTTAGTACAGAATATATTGCAGACAGTTTAACCCTTTCGCTGCCAGCCTACCTGCAGCATTTGCCACTCCCTGTTGCCAGACGATGTTTCACCATTTTGCGCTACACATATTCAACTGTCATTTTTGAAGGGATTTCCAGGGATTTCCCAGGAAAATTATATATTGTTTTTTTCAACAGAGTCTGGGCTTTAACATGAAATGTCTTGTTTGTATTTTTTAGGTGTATTCTCAATTTTTTGGGGTGAAATGTGTGAAAAAAAACAAAAAAAAAACATTTTTTTACAATTTGTAGAGTTTTTTGTAATAAAAAATGTAAGTTTGTCAATAAAATCTTATTGCGTGAGAAACCCCAATTTCTCCCGGTTACAGCGATACCACATATGTATAGGTAGACACCCTTTCCTGCCCAGAAGCCTTTTATAGCTGCTGGATGACAAATGGTTAATTAAAAAAAAAAATGACATAGGGTCCCCCTTCCCGGGGAGGGGGACCCCATTTTTTTTTGGATTTTGAAGGGTTAAAAACCCTTCAAAATCCAAAAAAAAAAATGACGTGGGGTCCCCCTTACCCAAAGTAACCAGCCCGGGACCAGCTATGGGGGCTTGTAGGCACAGAGTGGGGGGGCCAGCTTTGGTGGCCCCCCCACCCTGCAGCCTACGAGCCCACATAGCCTATGTGGGCCCGGGCTCTTCTGCCCCCCCCTGGCCTTTGGGGAGGCAGGTAATGGGGGTGCGGGGGTTAATGGCAAGCCACCCGCTAGGGCAGGTGACTTGCCACCCCCCCAGCCTTGTGAACTGGTATAAGGGGTCTCATGGACCCCTTACCAGCTCACAAAGGGTTAATGTGAAAAAAAAACACTACACAATAATAAAAAGTATTTTATTAGAAAAAAAAAAAATTTTTTTTTACTGTACTTACCTTCGATTGCAAGCTCTTGTCCCTCGCCGCTCAGCTGACAGATGCCGGTGATCGGCATCCAGAGAAGGAGAAGGCAGGAGATCAGAGGATCTCCTGTCACCTCCTTCCCCTGTGCCGATCACCGGCATCTGAGAAGCTGAGAAGGCTGAAGCCTGAGATCGGGGCCGGGATGACTTCATAAGCCCCGCCCCCAAGGGGGCGGGGCTTAGAGGCATGATGGCGGCCGCCATCGTGCAGAAGAGAGGAGAGAGCCTCCCAGGCTCTCTCCTGAAGATCGGTAAGTCCTGGGGGGGGATCGGAGGCCCCCCAGGTGAAGAGGAGGGACAGCGGGAGCCAGCGCACACACAGGTAAGTGAATGTCATTTTTATTTTTTTATTTTTTTACAGTTAGAAGCTGCTGCTGCAGAAGCGGGGGGGGGGCGGCCTATTCCGGGGGCTCTCCTGGAGCCATCCGACCCCCCACGGGGGATCGGATGGCACCAAATTAAAGAGGAGACCCGGCCGGATCCAACAAGGGGTCAGGTGAGTATTTGTTGTTTTTACTTTTTAAACTACAAGCGAGGAAAGTCAAGCACGTAACACCTACGGGCTTGGCACTTAAGGCCCAGCCAAGCCAGCACGTAGGTGTTACGTGCTTGGCAACAAAAGGGTTAAGCTTTTAACTCACAGCATTATGATCGTATGAAAGATTCCACCAAGTTCTTGATTTCCCTAAACAAAAAAAAGATTTAAAAAGAAGTTACAAGTACTGGTCAACAAATATGCACCCCGCAAATCAAATATATTGATTTCTGTTAAAGTAAATGCTTAAAAAATAGAAAATATTAGCTATATTAAAATTCATGACAACTTTGTAAAACTTATTTTGCCTATCATGCAGTCATCAGACCCGGGTCAAGATCTGTTGATCTGGAACAGAATGCTGGGGACAGGGGTGGGTGCACCTCTACAGTTCAGCTCTTACTGTAAATGATCATCTTTTTCAATGATGCTGCTGAAGCTCAATGCTGCTCTTAGCTGTTTTCTGCTCAACCGAGAACAGCATTGGGGCGCCAGTGGCATCATTGAAAAGATAATGTTAATGAGATGGGCAGAGATAAGGATGCAGCATGGAAGCAGAACAGATATTAGGTCACAATCGGGATGCAGAAGAGAGCTGGGGGTGCAGCATGGAAGCAGGATAGTGATTAGGGTGCAAAGAGAGGACGAAGCAGAGATGGGGGTCTCTGGCAGGTGGCAACTGATGTAACCCAGCCACCACCCAGCTCCTAGCAGCAGGTTGAAAAGAATAGGGGTATTGTAAGGTATAGGCAGAGAAGAAGGGGGTGTGGCTGCCTGTGTAGCTGTAGGGGCAAGTGGGGGGTACTGTATAAGTGTGGCTGTGGATGAAAATGGGGGGTTGTAAATGTAAATGTAGCATTAATTGTAGAGGACCAAGCTAGAGCAATGAGGACCAGGCAGTGGATACCAGAGGACCCGGCAGAGGAGACAGCAGAGACTAGCAGAAAAGAGAAATGGCACAGTGAAAAAGCCATAATCAGGCATTGAGCTCTGTATAATGGGGGCATGAAATAGATAGATACACACTGCAGTGCCCCCCCCCCCCCCGCATTGGGGTAATTTGTGGTTTCTGCAAATGTGTGCATGGTATCCAGTTCCCGTTGGTTAGCTCTCTACTAGGAAATGGTGAGTATTTCTCTAATGCAGGGCTCCCTGATGGCACAAGGGAGTGACTTAGGTTACTTTAGTGCCCGTTTTTACTTTAGTGCCATAACTGCAAGGGTATGTTTAGGTCTACTTTAGATGCATTCCTGACAAAGTCGGCCTAAACCCAATCTGCTAAGGGCCATGGACCACAGGGACACTAACCCACTCCATATACCCCCCCCCCCCCCCCATGAGACTCACAGAGAGCAGGGCAGAGATGGGGGTGCAGCGGATGCAGTGCAAACATGAGGTGTAGTAGAGAGCAGGGCAGAGATGGGGTACAGCAGAGAGCAGGGCAGAGATGGGGGTACAGCAGGAAGCAGAGCAGAGGGGTGCAGCAGGGCATATATGGAGGTACAGCAGGAAGCAGAGCAGATATGGAAGTGTAGCATGGGAGCCTGCAGACAGAGCGCAGGGGAAAACACACTACTAGCATTTGGGGCCCATGTCAGGTAAATCATAGAAAGATAATATGCTGTAGGGAGGGGGTGTGATTTTTATGCTGGGGGATATATTATATTCATCATATTCACGCTCGGTGGGCTGTCATATGCCCTAAACAATTTACAAATTCTTTAGGGGCAGGGGGTAAGGGTTATTGAATACTTACTCTTGTTTAGCCAAATCCATTTTTTGTTTCATGAACAATCTTTTTATTTCAACATCTAGGTCCTAGAATGATAATGAAACATAGTGAATGTTTTATGTGGGGAAATATCTTCAACAGGGATGTGAGCAAAAAGTTTCCAAACAAGTGATCCATAATTCCCCAAAACATTAGGTAAAAAGTAGAACCGCTGTGTTAACGTTTTCATTTCCAAGTGCAGTGCCCTAGAGTGACCCTATAATGATGGCTGATACCATTAAGGAATACAGGGATGTCATCATCGTCAAAAAGGTCCTTTTTGGAAAACTAAACTTTCATAAATACAGCAAGAAATACCAGTTGTACCACATTATGAATAAAACAGACTTGGTTATATATATATATATATATATATATATATATATATATATATATAATATATTTGCACATTTCGGGCTCGATTCAACAAAGGTAGAAATAAATTTGTGTCACTCGAAAAATCAGATCGCATGCACAAAGTTTTAACTTTTTCGAGTGATTCAAAAAAGGGGTTGAATTAAATACTTGCACTCGAAAATGCAATCGTAAAATTTTCTAATCACTTGTAAAATTTTCAAAATGCTCGTAAAAAGGCTGTCGCAAGCGAAAATTATTGGAAAATGTACTCGAATTTCTTTTCTATTGTTTAGTATTGTTTTCTGACTGTCGCATGGTGTTGTAAGGATTTTTAATGAGTAAATGTAAATGCATATTTTTATTTCAACTTTTTAAGTTACCTGTGTAGCTGTATGTACATGGCTAACATTGTGGATACATGTAATAAAGAGGCAAGGTATGCTGTAGTGGAAGTACTAATTAAATAGTAATATTTGTAAGAGGCATATATGTAGTTTTTTTTTTGGGGGGGGGGGGGGGTTGGTTGGATTGCCAGGGACCTGTATTAAAAATGTTTCCTTTAATGCAGAAATGTGGCCATTGTTTTCTATACAAAGCTTGCTCACATAGCACCACGTGTCCCTGGGTGCAGGGAGCAGCTCTTTGCTAGCTTTAACCTCATGGTACGCCATTCTTATGCTTACACTATAACGTGGACCAAAAGCCAGGATTTTGACTATTCTGGGTTTTGGTGCACCGCAATGTAAAAACCCAAAGGTCGACCAAAGGTCTTCTACCAGTTAATGGTGCCAAATATGGATTCTGAAGCTGCACGATTTAGCCTAGTAAGCTGGAAAAGTGCTTGATATGGCAGCTGATCCACTTCCAAATGTGTCCGAAAATATGGGAATGGGTAGTGTGCGCCTTCTCTGCGCCACATCATCTGCAATATGTTGGAAGTCAATGGCCTCGATTCACAAATCATTGAAAAAAATTCTCATGGTAGTAAAAAAATTAATTCATGAGAAAAAAGCCTGAGAATTTCACTGTTACCAAATCACCAGATAGGAAGACACTGAAAGTCAATGGAACTTTTTACTACTAGTAAAAAAGGGTAAAAATAGTGCCATTGACTTTCATTGTCTTCCTAACTAGTGATTCACAAACAGTGGAATTCTCAGGCTTTTTTCTTATGAATTGAATTTTTTACTACCATTAGAGTTTACTACCATTGCAAAGAAAGTAGAAGGGCTTCATTGTGAGAGAGCAAAATGAGTTTTCTCCTGCTGAAAGCTGCATCAAAAAACTAGTGTGAAACACTCTAATTTATATCATGTGTGTGGCTCATCAAGTCCACCTGAATCAGTAGTAAAATTTTCGAATTGTAAAATGCAGTAGTAAATTTTTCGATCCACTAATTTAATTCACACTTTTACAATCGCACTCGAATTTAATTCAAGTGACTCGTGTTTTACAATGGTTCCAGGTAGCTGAATCACTCGTAAAAAGAAAATTTAGCAAAATCGCAACTTTTTAAGCACAAAACACACGAAAAATCAATTTTCGACCTTTGTTGAATCGAGCCCTTTGGTCCTTAAATTCTAATTTAGAATTCACTGGTGATTTTAGAAACAAAGATTTCTCTTTTTGCAAATTCTATATTTTTCGCTCCACTTCGCTGACAGTCCTCCTGCAACTGATCATCCTCCAGCAGCTCTGGAGTTGGTGGGTGTGGTCTAGGAACCAGGGCTGCAGGACGACAATCAGATTCAGGATGAAGAGCGGCAAGGGAGCACCAGTAAGGTTAGTGGACTTTTCTTGTCCAGTCTAAATGTAACCCCCAAGGCGCTAAGCCAGGATTACAACAAAAAAACTTCTCATCTCGCCCATGATCCAGCGTTGATCACCAGCAATCCCAATGCTGGGAGCAGCCATCTTGGGTTTGGTTCCATGTGGCAGCTGCCTGTGTGCCGCCGGCATGGCTGGATCACATGCAAGTTAAGAAGTGGGTTTTTTTTTGTAACCCTCCCCACGCCCGGCCTTAGCATGGTGATAAGGGAGAGGAATTTGCCAGACTGTCTGTTATGGGAGGATTGGGAGAGGGGGATTCTGTCACACTGTCTGTTATAGGTTGATTGGCGAAGAATCTGCGCACTGCTTGTTTTGGGGTGATTGGGGAGAATTCTGTACACTGCTTGTTACTGGCTGATATGAGGGTAGGTATTCTACACATTTTATGGGGTGATTTGGGGGAGCAGAGATTCTGCACACTGTCTGTTATGGGGTGATTGGGGGGGATTCTACATCATGTCTGTTATACGGTATTTGGGGGGATTCTGCAACCTGTCTATTATGTGGTGATTGTGTGGGGGGATTCTGCCCACTGCCTGTTATTTGGTGATTAGGGGGAGGGACACTGCCTGTTATGGGGGTGAATAGGGGGAATCCCCATTTGTTTTAGAATATTTGTTTTATTTTTCTGCTTTAAGCCCTGGGTAAAATGCATCTTATAGTGCAACAAATATGGTATACATTCATAAGTCATTAATAATTAAACATTTTAAATCATCTTTAAAAATGGAAACAGTTTAAAACACAAGTGCCATTTATAATTATTCATACCTTATTTGCTCTTTGAAGAAAGTTATTTGATGACTGGAGTTTCACAGTCTCTGACTATTAAGTAAGAATAACACACATTTAGCAATTAAATAAATCTATGAAAAATATATTGCAGTAAGTATAAAGACTTACAACAGTAGTGAGTAATTAAAAGCTTTAAAAACATTAAAAATGAATAAAATTAAAAGATATTTATTCCACTATTTTATTTCCACTTACTTTTGCATCAATGAAAAAATACTGAAAACATCACAGCAAAGAAGACATACATCTATATTGTTTTTTATATACACAAAAGGCATAATTAAGTCCCCCGTTCACAGCTGCCTCAGGGCCAGGTTTGGATATTGGGGGACCCTGGGCAAAATTAGAAAAGAAAACTATATAAAAAAGAATTACTAGCAACACAGTCACCTTCAAAAAGGAGTAACCACCAGCCTAGAACATCCTAGAAGACTCTTGGGCCGGTGATCTCCCTCTTTGTGGGGCATCCTGATTTGGGATGTTAGAAACCCCGGGTGATAGCTGTAAAACTCACCTCTCTGACAATTCCTGTGCTATGGCATATCTAGATGGGTGGTGGTGGGTGCCTGCAGGTCGAGGAAGCAGCCAGAAGGAGAGCACCTGGTAATCTATTCAGTCAGCATTGATTACTCGATATTACCATGCATGGCAATCAATGACGACTAAAAAACAGCCTCCCCATGTGCTGTGGGCAGGGGCGGGCTGGCCATAGGGCATACCGGGCAGAATGCCGGTAGGCCGGCACATGGGAAGGCCGCAGGTGGTGGCCGATGAGCAGAGCAGTGTAACGGGTGGAGGCCGCACTGCCCGCCGCCACCGGCGTCGCTGTCTCACACACACACACACACACACACACACACACACACACACACACACAGATTATCTGTGTGTAAACATTAGTGTGTGTGTGAGAGCAACGGCGGGCAGAGCTGCCTCCACCCATTCACCCATTACACTGCTGTGCGCATCGGACACTGTTAGAACGTTGGCTCCGCGCAGGCTCGGCATCAGCAATTACACTTACATGGATGGGGAAGCAGAGGAGCCGTCATAGCTCTGTGTCATGTGACCAGAGCAGGATATGTGTGCACGCTGCTGCCCCCTAGTGACAGCCTGTCCCAGGAGCTGGAGGTCAGTGGATGCTTCCCACTAGGTTCTGCCATTTGTAACTCGGCTGCAGGGAAGTGCTGCTGCTTCTGCCACAAGGTAAAGGCTTCCCTTTGTGTGTCCTCCCTCCTGGCAGCTTATTAAGGAGAGTTTAGATGTTCAACCCCCTTTTACAATACAAACAGTGTCCCATGTGCTGTCCATAGACACAGCCCTGTAACAGGAGAGAGGCCGGGTGGCCAGTGTGACCAATGAGAAAACTTCTACAAAGCCACCTCACATCTGTGTCCAAATCTGATCTGCTCCTGATCTGTGTCCAAATCTGATCTGCTCCTGATCTGTGTCCAAATCTGATCTGCTCCTGATCTGTGTCTCCAAATCTGATCTGCTCCTGATCTGTGTCTCCAAATCTGATCTGCTCCTGATCTGTGTCCAAATCTGATCTGCTCCTGATCTGTGTCTCCAAATCTGATCTGCTCCTGATCTGTGTCTACAAATCTGATCTGCTCCTGATCTGTGTCCAAATCCGATCTGCTCCTGATCTGTGTCTCCAAATCTGATCTGCTCCTGATCTGTGTCCAAATCTGATCTTCTCCTGATCTGTGTCCAAATCTGATCTGCTCCTGATCTGTGTCCAAATCTGATCTGCTCCTGATCTGTGTCTCCAAATCTGATCTGCTCCTGATCTGTGTCCAAATCTGATCTGCTCCTGATCTGTGTCTCCAAATCTTATCTGCTCCTGATCTGTGTCTCCAAATCTGATCTGCTCCTGATCTGTGTCCAAATCTGATCTGCTCCTGATCTGTGTCCAAATCTGATCTGCTCCTGATCTGTGTCTCCAAATCTGATCTGCTCCTGATCTGTGTCTACAAATCCGATCTGTGCCCGAATCTACTCTGATCTATATACTAAACTAAATTGTGCTGCTAACTGTTCTGTGCCCCAGCTTTATCCACTACTGACTCATCTGTGCCCAAATGCAACTTTTTGGTGTGGGAAATAGGGACAGTTGTTAAATTAAGCCTGTAAAGTGGGATGCCCCTCTCAGCCTGTAAAGTGGGATGCCCCTCTCTTTCTTTCTTATTTTTGTCCTCCTAAACCCTGGTAAACCATGGAACAAAATAAGGTATATATATATATATATATATATATATATAAAATTATGTGACATTAATATACTATACTGGGCCAGGAACAGTAAAACAGGGCCGGTGTGCCCCAAAAAGTCCCGGGCCGTTTTTTAGTCCCAGTCCGCCCCTGGCTGTGGGAGCCTGTATCAAGATAAGAAATTGGGTGATCTCAAGGGTTTCAGACACAGGAGCATACCAAACTGGAAAGGGCCAAACCCCAAAAGGCTACTGACATTTGGTGCCTCTGGTGAGAATTTGTAAGTTGTGTTCTACACAATTCCCAGTTCTACACTGATTCCCTTCTTCTCCAAAGCTCTTAAAGAGGAGCTCCAATCGAAACGGATTGGAGATCTGCTCACCCTCTGGGCTTTTTAATTGGGATGCCCTACTCTCTCACTGAGAATCCCAAGACTCCCATGTTGACAGCTTCTGCTGTTCACTGCCCCATATGAACGCCAAGTTTGCATGAAGGACATGCTCATCGGCTGGTGAACCCGATTGGCTGCTGATTGTCTTGAGGTACCCAGTGGGGGGTGCACGGCTAGGCATCCAAATTAGTATGTCTCCACGATGCAAAGGTTATGGGTCAATTTATATTGGGGGCACTCTTACAGTGGAGAAACCATCATCCCAGGGTCTATAAGACTCTAGGGCCTCAGGTAGCCTTCTTCTTCTTTCAATTTAATTTCTATACAACAATGCAGAAATGATGTCCCACAGCAGCCCCTGTCCTATAGTGATCCCAGTGTGAGGGAGTCTGGCAAGCTACAGTGGTCACACTTGTGTGGCTCACTTGTGCTGGGGCAGCATAGGAAAATGGAGGTCATGCAACCACATCTGGAGTATGGTCATTGAAAAAGAGCTCTGCCACACCATCTATAACCCACCACAGGAAATAAAAAGAGCAACACAGGACACGCTTCAGGTGAGCTCCTTGCTGCCATATTATTGCAAATTTCTAGATTGTCCCTTTATATTGCAAAAAGAGTGTTGACATTCAGAGGCACTGTTACGAACAACAAGCTTGGGAAGATGTTACCACTAGAGCACAAATAATCATTTTCTCACAGTTCCACAAGATAAACTGTCTCTCTGTGACTCTTCCCAAGCTTTGGGACCTGGATCAAACTGCTGGTTAAGATACACAGTGTGACATTTATTTACCGTATTTTTGCCCTATAAGACACACTATTGTTTTTCCGCAAAAGGGGGGGGGGGGGAAATGTCAGTGCATCTTATTGGGCAAATGTAAAACAAAAAGTATACTTACAAGAGTCTTACTTCCGCACCGCACCACATCCACCGGAAGACTATAAGAGGACAGGATAACTAAACCCTGCCTGCTGTCACTGCTCTGGCTTCCAGCGCTGCCAATGCTTCTAGGGCTGGCTTGTGCACTGACACAAAAACTCAGGTCTGTGCAGCGTGTGTGCTTGGCTTGCATCCACATCTATTGTCCTCAAAGGATGCTGACCCAAGACATGCCCACCTGCTGCACAGACCCGGGTGTGTGTGTGCATGCCAGCCTGAGAAGTACCAGAGTGGGGACAGCAGGCAGGGTTCAGTTACCCTGCTCTCTCGCAGCTCCTCCATCTGCTGGCCTCCCAGTGGTCGCAGCACGGGGGAGAGGCTCTTGTAAGTATACCCTTTTTTTCTTCTCTCCAGCATCTGGGGGTGGGGGTGATTCTACCGCGCTGCATAAGGGAATGGGATGGGGGACCAACCCAACCAAATCATTACAGATGTCATCCATTGGAGGACATAGGAAAGTAGGAGAGCCACAACTAAGTTAGTGTGTTAAAACGGACCAAAACACATTAAAATTGTGAAATACATTTAGTTAATGCCCCTATTGTTCCTCTGTTCTTAGGGTGTAGAACTGGAAATGCATAGTTACCCCAACATCCTCCATGAAGGCTTAGTCCCCAAAACAGGAAACACAAACTGGAAGAGCACCCCTTCCTGTTTTTGTGTTTCCTCTCAGGAAACGTGGATGAGAATCATGCTGAATTTTTTATTGTTTCTCCCCCAGTGTGATGACGGGCCCAGATCCCTTCCACCTAATGTTTGGTACTGGAAGGGGAAGACCACTTGTAAGTCCAGGGTGACAGTTTCACTGGGGGGGGGGGAATTGTCCGCACATACCTGTTGGTCCTCCGGCCTTTTCCAAGGTCCTTCCCAAGTGCTGGGCTCCCTTGGAGGATGCAGCAGGCGTGTATGCCCTGCCTGATGGCAGCAGAGGACAGCAGGCTTTTGAGTGCTGCACCCGGGCAGGTCGGGCACCGGCCAAGTATGCGGCAGTGCAGGTAAGTAGTTCCCTTCGGATGGATAGCCTCAGGAAAGGCTGGGCATGCAGTGAGTCAGAGGAGCAACTTCTGGGTCGCGGTGAGGTCATGGCACTGGATGCGTGTGGCATCACTTTAGGGAGCCGAGAACATTTCTCTCACAGACTGCAGAACAGCTGGACGTGCATGCTACACCAGGAGAAACAGGCCCCACCCCACGTCAGCCACCAATGACATTTGCAGAAAAAAAAGACATTTGCTTACCTCCACCCTGCTATCCCACCTGTCGGGTCTCCTCCTCACTCGGAGGACATCCGATCGCCCCCCAGGCGCCTCAGGCTTCAGGTTAGGGCCCAGAAAAGGTCCCCCCACCACTTCCGCCAACCTGCTGGCCGCCACCTCTAGCAGTAGAGCAGAAGCCAGAGTGATCGAAGTGGGACACAGTGCTAGGGGATGGATCAGAGGTAAGTATTTAAAAATAAAATATTTTTGTGTGTGTGTTTTTAAATTACCCTTTGTGAACTGGTAAGAGGTCCATGATACCCCTATACCAATTCACAAGGCGTAGGAGGCTAGCAAATCACCTGCAGCTAGCAGATTCTGCAGAAAACTACAATAGATAATTTTCCTGGTGATAAATGGTGTGGCAACAGAGGGTGATAAAATATCTAGGTAGGCTGGAAGTTAAAGGGTTAAAGCATTGTAAGGTACAGTTGCTGTGCCAAAAACAAAAGAAGTTTGGATAAAAGTTACTTTCCTTTGATGGCTTCGTCCTGGAGGATGCTGGGAGAAAACCCCAGTTAGCTTACTAGTAACAATACTAATCTGTGATTTCCTGATTATTTCTAAAAGGCACTGAGAGAAGGGGTGGGCATATTAATGCTCTTTCAGTTTGTGTTTCCTGTTTAGGAGAGGAGGTGGTGGCTAAGCTGTCCTGGAGGACTAATGGAAATACCATTACAGGTAAGCTAACTGGGGTTCTTTGACCTACTGTATTGTCCTGGAACATGGACTTGTGCTATGCCTCTCCTCCCAAGAAGTAACATGGCAGGTTACACAATTCCAGTCCTTAGCCAGATCTCGCAAATGTGCCATGGCTTAACCTTGAGGATACAGGGCAGAGTACCTTTGAGGGAAACTGCCATAAGTTCTCTGCTACTGCAATGTGAGATGGCAATACATAGGTGTGACAATTACATCACCTGACTTAACAGCGCTCAAACGCACGGTATTAGC
Organism: Gastrophryne carolinensis; assembly: GCA_027917425.1. Lineage (NCBI taxonomy): Eukaryota > Metazoa > Chordata > Amphibia > Anura > Microhylidae > Gastrophryne > Gastrophryne carolinensis. The sequence continues at coordinate 311,720,861 of CM051237.1, forward strand.
AGGGAACAGAGTGGAGCAGGAGCATCGATAATTTCCAAAAGGTACTCTTCAGGGTGAAGCGAATTATGGGATGCTAGTAAAAATTAGTATTTTGGCCCTCTTTGAGGCCCAAAGAGGCAAAGCCTGTTATATTGCCAGTGGGTATTGAATAATGATCAGCTTTAAATTCCCTTGGCTGGTAAATATTTCTGAATGAAACTACATAACAGAAAAATGCCAATAATTCCTAGCCAAACACTCCTTTATTAGATCTGACACTAATATATTAATTTACCTGTACATCTTTGATATGTTGCTCAGACACCTCAGTATTAAGTGCATGGGTCATATTTTTTTTAATTTCTTCTTCTAACGCTTTAACTTCATGCACAGTTTTCAGTACCTCACTTCTCTTAGATACAAATGTTTGAACCTCATTTGACATACATGGCTCCTTGCCAAATTGTTCCTTAAGTGAAAGCCTCGGGGAATCAGTTTTCGACAAATCTAGACAATTAAGTTAAAACAAAAGAAATGGACTCTAAGATATACAAGTGTACAAATAATGATAAGCACGTACAGTATGTACTATAAAAAAAAATAATTGCCTACTAACAATGTTAACATTACCTTGTTATTTATTTATAAAGCGTTATCATCTTCCATGGCACTGAACAATGTAGTAAATTACAAACAAGGTAAAATGAATAAAAATGTATAATACATGAGTAGCAATTTGGCTTTGTATTCAGTCCGAACCTAGATTTGACAAAGATCTTGGCATCTAGATTTGACACAGAATTTGGTCTAGTTTTGCCATCCCGGAAATCGGCAATATCCAGGTCAAATCATCCAGTGCTGGCATGTGGCATGCAGGCCACCACAAAAAAATACAGTGTAAAAAAACACTTCATTGACAGGTCATCGTCATCAACTGTCTCCTCCAGGTGGCAACCATTCCGCAGGTTTTCTCCAGGTCCAGCAGCTGTCCCCTGCTTTAGGTCAGGGAGATGCTATTGCAGCTATGCTAACAGCATCTGTAGTGGGGGGGGGGGGCACAGGTCCCCCGTGCTCCTTTCTTGGGAGCCTGCCAGACCCACCTCGGAAGGAACCTTTTATACCACAGAGGATGAGTCTCTGTGGAATTTCCCCCCATGTGACTGATTATATATCTAGGATATATCATCCTAGCTTATAAGTATAACCTACACTGGGTAACCTCCATATACTGTATACGCTTTTAGTGATTGATGCATATTTGGTTCCACCTGATGGTTATATTGTACACTGGAAGCAATTCTATATTGCATTTTCACTCTCCCAGGTTCCAATGTAAAATTCCATGGGTCGCCCATAAAAACTCATGGTAACTGCACAGGTCGCCAGCCAATATACGCTCGCGCTCCATTCATATCTTGCTTAGATTAATAGAGTGAGCACCGCACCTCTGTGCTTGCCACTCAGAAATACCTTGTGCGGGTATGCACCTCAGCCAAGAGTATGGCGGGGATGCATCGAAAGGAAAGAATGTGGGATTGAAAGGGTACATGAGGTGATCTCGAGGGTTTCAAACAGCAGGTCATCCCAATTCTGGACGCACCAGGGATGAGAGAACCAGCATCCCTGGAGTCTAATGACCGCAGGCTGTAACAACTACCTCTACTGAAGCATGCTATGTAATAATAGGTTGATACATGTTAAGCCCATCTTGTGAGGTTAGGAACTATCACAAAGTGTAAATGTACAAGATATATTTAATATCTTCTATAGAGGGTATACATTACCTTGTCATTCAAATTATCACAAGGGCCTCTTGCATAACATAGCTTTATTCGGGGATTACAGTTTTTGGGTAAGGGGAGGAGAATAAGGTCCTACAGATTTCCCACATCCAGACTAAAAACTTGTTAGGGTAGGGCTCTCTCTCCTATTGTATGCACTTTTTCAGAAGATTTACTCTGAACTTTGTTGAATCTTGTTTGTACAGTATATGTCTATATGCTGCATGTTTTACCGTATGTAACAACTACAGTTGTAGTTGTTACATATGGAAAAAGTACTGTTCAATCCTGAATTCTCCTATTAAAACAGATTAGATTAAACTCAACAATTAAAGTGATAAGAAGATTGGAGTTTCACTGAGAAAGCTCAGGATAATAATTGGAGGCCTTGGTTCAAGCAGCAAAAGGCAGGGCCCATTTGGAAACAATAGGCTAGCCTGAATTTTGATTGAAAAGAAAAGCAGAAATAGTAACAATGTATGAGGCTACATTCACACTATGCAGTTGCAGATCAGGTGTGTTTTGCAGATGCAGTTCCATGGAGTAGACGCAGAATACACCTGTGGTTGCAGTTCAGTTGGATTGCAGCAAGCAGGACTCTTTGGTCTTTGTACCAACTGCACTGTATCAGACGGTCAGATTGATAGAGCTAGTTTTTCATGTTGCAAATAAACAGGGCCCCTGGGCCTCCACATTCATTTTTAGCTTCTGGTTTACACTTTCTAGAAGTGTAATTGCAAGAAGCTGTTAGTCCTACAGCATTAAATAAGACACATTTTGTGTACAGTGGCAAGTTCTGAAGGACTCAAATATCCTTACCTCTGCCACAGGTTTATCAGTATTTTGACAGATGAAGATACATTCCAGGCAAATGATTCCACCAGAAACTTGCCCCGTGCTAGTTGTCAGGGACTGCATCTTATTCACCAGCTATTAAACTTGAGCCTTTCTGCTGACTCAATTTTCAGGGCCCCCTGTTTGTATTTACAGTCCCCCAAAGAAATGCATGAGAGGCCCAGCACAAAGAGGACAGTTAACTTGGGCTAGTGTGTTATGGGTATGGTTTCCCCCTGGGGCCACTTGCATGATCAAATAATAGGTGCAGCACTGCATTGTACAGTTTTATCTATAACCCAGGAAAAGTGAAAACATGCAGTTCTGGGATTCTCACCCACCTGCAAAATTGTTTTCTCTCCTCCAAGCTGTCAGATAAGAATGGGTTTACTCTCGACCGAAGGGCGGGACTGCAAGATAAAAAGGTGTGGCCCCTCCCAGTCTACACCGGTTGCACCAACCACTCCAGTAGTTAATAGCAGTAAGATGCTTCCCCTCAGAAAGAAGTTCTCTCAGTGTGAAACATCTTAGTTTACCTAGGAAGAGACCTAAGTAGGTCATCCTCCTTTTTTATGACTATATATATATATATTTATTTTAAAATGCAAAGTAACACACACAAAGGAATATATATATTTGGTGCCACCATGCCACAACACTAAGCCACTCAAGGAATCAATATAGTAGGTTAGTAGGGAGGGTGAGTATGACAGCTTGGAGTGGAAAAGGACAGAAAACAATTCTACAGGTGAAAATCATGCAACCGCATTTTCTCTTATATTCCACTCCAGGGCATCACAAATCACATCTAAATGGGATGACCCATATCAGTATCCTTGTTTCAGGATGGGATTCCCTAGAACAATAAAAAACACTATATCACCCTGGCCTACAAGGGGAAGTTATCTGGAGAATTAGGCCCCACTGTTCGTAAAACCTTACGGCCAAAGGCAACGTTCACAGTGGCTCTTACGTCTACAGTGAAAAGCTAGGTAAATTCTGTGCACAGAAGACCAGGATGTGGCCCTGCAGACCTGTATGCCGATGTATGCCTGGTGTTGAAAAGTCAATGAAGAACAAACAGCTCTAGTGGAATGGGCAGTGACATGAAAAGGAGGCTCCATGCCCCTATAGTCGTAGACCTTAATCTCCGCTTGTCTATTCCATCGACTGATGGGAGACTTGGCTGGGGTTAAACCCTTCCTAAAACCCTCAGAAATAACAAACAAGGAGTTTGTCTTATGGAAGGTTGGAGTAGCTGAAAACATAATATTTAAGAGCTCTCACCAGATCCAAGGAATGGAGAACTCTTTACTTATGGTTGGAGGGACAAAAGACACAAGGAGGGCAATACTGCCTCCTCATGAATATAAAAAAAGGGGAAACAACTTTGGTCAGAAAATCCTGCTTAATGCAGAGACCGCATTGTCCCTGAGAAACACCAAATAAGGAGAACTGAGAGATGCTAACTCAGAAAACAGTCAAACTGAGTTGATAGTCACCAAAAGATGACCTTAAGAGTCCTCAAGAACAGGAACGTCTCTCCCAGAGGCTCAAAATCAGGACTCTGTAGGATGGATAAGACCAAAATGAGATCCCAAGGAGGCAACAAAGGCTTTCTGCCAGGACGTACATGAGAGACCCCCTGCAAGAATGTCTTAATAAGGCTGTTCTCTGCAATAGGCCTCTGGAAGAAAACAGACCAGATCAAAATCTGACCCAGAAAAGTACTAAACTGCTGACCCTTCTGCAAATACTCCAGGATTCTGTGCAGGGAGAAAAATCCTGCAGGGGTAACAAGGCCCCTACTCTGGCCTGAGGAAGACAACTCTTTCCTCCAGAAGAAATACCCTGGCTTGTTTGGTATCCAAGGTCATTCCCAAGAAGGACCTTACCTGCGAGGGACGCAAGTTGGCCTTGGGAAAACGTATCATCCATCCAAAAAACTTCCAGAGTAGCTAAGACTGTCTGAGTGTCCTCTCAGGCTTCCTGAAAAGATGTAGTTGTGATCAGAAGACTGTCCTGATAAGGAGTAATGTTGTACACCCTTGCTTCCTAAGATAGCAGGGCTTATGGCTAACACCTTTGTGAAAACCCAAAGAAATGCAGAAGGGCAAGGCCACAAACTCATAATGTTGATTAAAAACCAGGGAACTTATGATGTCTTGAGAAGCTTGGTATATGCAAGTAAGCAATGCTGAAGTCTACTGTCCTCATGAAAAAAACCTTGCTGTAAGGCTGCGAAGGTGGATCCTAGGGTTTTCATCCGAAACCCCCTTAGGCAAACGAAACTGTTGAGGTATAGGGTAGGATGTATTGATCCTTCCTGGGGATAACAAACAGATTTGAGTAAAAAACATAGCCTCTCTCTGAAAGGGGTACAGGAGAAACTACTCACCTCTGGATTAGACCATCTACTGCAGCCTGTAGTGCCTCTGATTTCATTGGGTTCCGGAGCAGACTTGATGGAAAAAATCTTTGAGGTGGCTTGGCTGCTAGCTCTAATCTGTAGGTCCTCTCGACCCAAGCATTCACCACCTGGTGCCTCCAGCAGGTTAAGGGCGCCCCTTCATTACTGGGAAGGCTTGTGGGGGCTTGTATTTACTTCACCAGAAGGGCTATTCCTTGTTCTGAGACTTAGGCCTTGCCCAGAATTCTGCTTGGTGTCAAGAATAGGATGAGCCCCTATTCATTTGAAAAAGCAGGGTATTCAACCTACAAAAGGAAGGATTAGGCTTCTTCTTCTAAGGGAGCCGAATAGACATTCTGCCAGTAGACATCTTTATGATGTCATCAAGTCATTCTCCAAAGAGTATACCTCCTACAAAAAATTGGAAACGTTGAGAAATGGCCAGATGGGATTGGCTACCCTGTAGCTGATCCAAAATCTGCTGGGGGTGTGGCTGGGGGTGATGCGGCGGCATTGATTGTTAATATTGTTATGGGGAAAGCGACATATAGAACGCAGAAACCAGAGGGAAACAGGAAATATGAATAAGATAGATGGAGAGACTGACAACAAAAATAGAGTATGGAAAACAGAGAGATGGAAGGAGCAAAAAGAGGGGGGAAAGCAACAGAGGGGGAAAGAAGGGGGGAAAGCAACATAGAGGGGGAAAGAAGGGGGGAAAGCAACATAGAGGGGGAAAAGGGAGAGAAAGAGGAAAGAAGGAGGGAGGGAAAGAAGGAGAAGAGCAAGAGGCAGAGATGGGATGGAAGGGAAAGAAGGAAGGAGGAAAAGAAGGAAGTAAAGTGAAAAAAAGAAGAGAAATATATGGAAAAATGGAAAGGAGGTAATGCTGAAAATAGAGCAAAATCGAGGGAATGTGGAAATAGATTAATAAAGAGGCATTTGGAAAGAGAGAGAGAGATCATATGAAAAAGAGACAGCGATAAAGGCAAGAAGGAGGAAAAATGCTGGAGATATGGAAAACCAAGGTAGAGAATAATGGCCAAGAAAGATGGAAGAAATTAGGACAGTCCAGCTGAGAGCTCTCACTTTGAGCAGGGCTCCCCATTATAGGAAGGTTGCAGTGGTGCTATATATATATATATATTTATCTGAAGAGACATGGTATAGTTAGTTCTATATACAGTGGAACTACATGTCCCAGCATGCCTTGCTGCCCAGGTCTGCAGCCTGTGAATGCCTTGTGGTGGCAGAGCATGCTGGGAGTAGTATTTCCACATCACCTGGAGACAGGCAGCTGGGGCAGGGCTGTCAGCTGGCCATGGTGGGGATGCAGCACAGCAGTGAGCCCGGGAGGGCCCATACAGGGAAGAGGGGTGAGAGGAGCCCCCCAGGAAGTGGCGGTAGCAGCAATGGCGACGCTCTCCTTCCTTCATCGTCCAGCTCCAGTTTCTCCAGCATGCCTTCGATGGTGCCGAGAACCTGTGCGGGGGAAGCAGACACAGCGATGAGCGGGCGCATACAAACCTGCTTCTCCCTCTACTCGCAGCACCGGGCCGGGGGGCGGGGACACCAGCTCCCATACCTACACCAATTGGGTAGCCCGTCAAACCGTTGCTCTATTGGTAGAGTGTGAGAGAGGAGTGAGCTAAACCCCGCCCCCTTTTCTCCCGCAACGCAAGCTGCTGCCGGCTGTCACTATTGGGCTCATTCTCTAAAGGGCCCGGTACCATTTGAGCCACGGACCGGTAGCGGTCCGCGGCCCGGGGTTTGGGGACCACTGCTCTAAGGCATCAGAGGCCTCCTCTTCTCTGCTAGAAACTATGGGCCTGATTTATCAAGCACTTCTGCCAGACTGCGCTACATCAGTGCAAATTAGAGTGGTGCAGAATATAATTTATAATTTTTAAAGCAGTAACGCGGAAAGGAGGATCCTTCCCTTTAGCCGAATAAGCACCAACAATGGCCTGACGAATCCATTTACTAATGGAAGATTTGGCCGGAGCCAAACCCTTCCTAGGTCCACATGGCACAACGAAAAAGGCAGCCGTCTTACGAAAAGAAGACGTAGCACGTAGATAGTACCTGACACAACGTACCACATCCAAACAGTGCAAAGCACTCTCCTTGACATTCTTAGGCTTAGGACACAAGGAAGGAAGAACAATATCCTGGTTAAGATGAAAAGCAGAGACCACTTTAGGTAGAAAGTCTGACTTGTATTGAAAAACCACTTTGTCCTGATGATCCTCAAAATAAGGAGCCTGAATAGACAAAGCTGCCAACTCTGAAACACGCCGAACCGAAGTGATGGCCACCAAAAAGGCAACCTTCTGAGTAAGAATGGACAAAGCAACATCCCGCAAAGGCTCAAAAGGAGGAGCCTTAAGAGCAGAAAGAACCAAATTCAAATCCCAAACTGGGAGCAAAGGCTTCCTAGGAGGCCGCACATGCGAAACCCCCTGGAAAAAGGTCTTGACCAAGGGATGACTAGCAAAAGACTTCTGGAAAAAAATAGCCAAAGCAGAAACCTGCCCCTTCAAGGTACTCAGCTGAAGACCGGAGTCCAGCCCCGACTGAAGAAACTCCAAAATCCTAGACACAGAAAAGACCCGGCAAGGCAAAGACCTAGCCTCACACCAATCAATATAAGATCTCCAATACCTGTAATAGATGGAAGAAGAAGATCTCTTCCTGGCACTAATAAGAGTCCGAATGACCGCATCCGAAAGACCCTCCTCCTTTAAGATGGAGGTTTCAGCAGTCAAGCCGTCAAAGCCAGCGTTTGTAAACTGGGGTAACAAAGTTGACCCTGAGTGAGAAGATCTGGCCGAAGCGGCAGATCGAACTGATCTACGGCCAGACGAACGATGTCCGCGAACCACACCCGCCTTGGCCACCTTGGAGCCACGAAAATGGCGGGAACTCCCTCCAGAACCAACTTTCGCAGAACCCTGCCTAGCATGGGAATTGGAGGAAACAGATAAAGAAACCCCAGGTCCCTCCAGCTCAGGGTCATGGCATCCACCGCCAGAGCCAGAGGGTCCCGGGACAGGGACACAAAGGACGGAAGCTTGTGATTGTGACGAGAGGCAAACAGATCCACCTCCGGCGTCCCCCACCGGAGACAAAGTGACCGAAACACCTGGGGATGGAGAGACCACTCCCCCCGACGGGACGCACACCGGCTCAGAAAATCCGCCTCTGTGTTTTCCACTCCCGGAATGTAAACTGCCGAGATGCAAGGGACATGAGTCTCCGCCCAGACCAAAATCAGAGACACCTCCCTGTGGGCACCCAGACTGCGAGTCCCTCCTTGGTGATTGATGTAAGCAACCGCCGTCTGATTGTCTGAACGAACCTGAACCGGCAGACCCTGTAAATGATGCGTCAAGCGAGACAGAACCAACCTGATGGCTCGCAATTCCAGAACATTGATGGGCAAGTGGGCCTCCTGAGGGTCCCACTGCCCCTGAAACCGAAGATCCTTCCAAAAACCTCCCCAGCCTGACAAACTGGCATCCGTGGTGACAGTTTCCCAAAGCGGGGTCAGAAAAGACCTGCCCTTCAGAAGGTTGTCCGAGACCAACCACCACAGAAGGGACTGCCGAACCCGAGGGGACAACCGAAAGGACCGATCCAACGACCCCGGACACCGGTTCCAAGACGCCAAAAGATGAAGTTGAAGAGTCCTCGTATGAAACTGAGCAAAGGGAACTGCCTCGAACGAGGCCACCATCAACCCCACCAGTCTCATCCCCAGACGAATGGACGGATGAGGATGGGAGAGGAGCAGCTGGACCAATTCCTGAATCATCAGAACCTTGGCCTGAGGGAGAAACACTCTGTGCTGGCAGGAGTCCAACGACATCCCCAGAAAGGTCACCACCCTGGCCGGAACCAGTGAGGACTTGGGGTAATTGATCACCCAGCCGAACCTCTCCAACATAGACACCACCGTGCTGGTGTCCCCCTCTGCTTGACTGAAGGAAGGTGCCATGATGAGAAGATCGTCCAGGTAAGGCACAATGCGAATCCCCTGAGCTCTGAGCAGGGCCATCACCCCCGCCAACACCTTGGTGAACACTCTCGGAGCAGAGGTGAGGCCGAATGAAAGAGCCACAAACTGAAAGTGCCGATCCTCCACCACGAAACGAAGGAACCGCTGATGAGCTGGAAATATCGGAACGTGCAGGTACGCATCCTTGATGTCTATGGACGTCATAAAGACCCCCTGCCGAAGCGAACCGAACGCAGACCGCAGGGTTTCCATGCGGAACTTCCGGGGACGAATAAACCTGTTGAGAAACTTCAAATCCAGAATAGGACGGAAGGACCCGTCCTTTTTGGGGACCGTGAAGAGATTGGAGTAAAACCCGCGCCCTACCTCTGAAGAAGGAACCGGGCAAACGACAGCTAAGTCTAGAAGATTCCTTACCGCCGCCAGGAGCCCCTGCGCGGCCAAAGGATCCAAAGACACCCGAGACCTGAAGAACCTTGGAGGAGGACGGGACTCGAACTCCAACTTGTAACCGGCCGAAACCACCTCCCGGATCCATCTGTCCGAGACCTCCTGGTCCCACACCCGGGAGAAAAGTTGCAACCGTCCCCCCACCCGAACGGGTGAGGGCGCCCCCTCATTGCTGGGAGGGCTTGGCGACCGGCTTGGGCTTGGCACCCCAGACGCGAGCGGGGCGGCCACGGCCTCTACCCCTATTCCAACTGGTGCCCCTGGGGGCCGAGGAGCCCGCACCCCTACCGGCTCCGGCTCCCCGAAAGGACGGATTGAAGGAGACCGTCCCCCGAAGGGAACGGCGAAATTTCTTGCGCTGAGGTAACTTACTTCCCTTGGCAACAGAATCCAGCCTCTCACCAAAAAGCCTCAAACCAAAAAAGGGCAGAGCCGTGAGCGATCTTTTAGAATTAAAATCAGCCGTCCACTGTCTCAACCACACACAGCGCCGGATAGCCACCAGCAAGGCAGTAGCCCTGCCACACATCAACATGGCATCCTCTTGAGCGGCCAGGATAAAAGACAAGAAAGAATCGCAGCGCTTAAGCGCAAGGGACTCATCACTGGTGGGCTCGAGATCCACACCCAAGTCCCTGACAATAGACCTGACAGCAAAAGTCAAAAGAGCCGAAGCACAGACAGGCCTTAACACCGAACCCGCACATACAAAACCATGACGGGCAAGCTGATCAACCCGGCGATCCTCGCCGTCCCTGAGCGAAGTCGTGTCAGGGGAATGCACGACCGCCGTGTTGGACAGTCCCAAGACCGGAGTATCTACCTCAGGGGGGACAGACCAACGCTTCATCAAGTCCGCCGGGAAGGGATACTTCCTATCCCAGCTAGACGGCACACCAACAAGACGTGTAGGTTGCTCCCATTGCTTGAAAACAATTTCTTCAAAATGTTGTTGGCTGGGAAACTCCAAACTCTGCTTGGACACCCCAAAAAGCTGACCCTTAGGCCTAGGAGCAACCACCGGAGGCTCCAAATCCAAAACCTCAAACATCTGGCTCAGAATGGTAGAGGAATCGAGAGGGAGGCCGTCAGCCTGATCCCCCTCAGAACCCAGCAACTGCTGAACATCAGAATCTTCTTCCTCAATGAGCTCACCATCTTCAAGGGGACGATCCGACCAATCCAGATCTCCCACAACTTCCTCATCTGAATCCGGCGGAGGCGGAGACAGATGCTTCCGCTTAGCTGGAGCCTTCTGAGCGGCCATAGCAGAAAACCGCTTCTCAAGACTGGTCAAACGGGCACATACCTCAGACTGCGAATCCCCACCCAGGACAACGTCACACGGGGTCCGGAATAAGCGAGGGGGAGAGGGAGATGGCGCGGCTGACGAAGTGCTAGGCACCGGAGTACTGGACTGCCGTGCAATGTTCTGCTGTGCACAAGGGATACACAAAATGACATCATCTCCCTGGAGCGGAGTCCCACAACCCCCGCACACCTTGGATTGTCCCGAAGAACCATTCCCGGTATCTGTGGCAGCCTCCATGTGGTGAAATTTATGGTATTCGCAGAACCCAGGGATTTATGCGGTACGCGACCCGGGATGCCCCCTAATAACCTAACAATTGTCTAAAGATTGTCAAAAGATCCTGACCCAGGGGAATAGCATAAAAACCCTTATATATATATATATATATATATATATATATATATATATATATATATTGTAATGAAAACACCCCCACAAGCCAGGTATATAAGACCGGGAGAGCCCTGCCAGACGGGATCCCAGGATCTGAAAGACACAAAAGGAGAGGGACAAGAGTCAATCCAGGCACAAAAATACCTAAACAAGCATACAGCATAACATACACCCCCCTCCCCCCCCCCCTCATTAACCATAGACACAGGAATGGTTAAAATACACAACCAGCACTTTAAAAGATGTGCAGGAGCGAGGAGGCGGGAGAAGGAGGGGAGGTAATACGGGGGGCCAGGCCACCAACTTTATGTGAACATCCCCCGCAAGATATAAGAAAAACGCCTACCTGAGGGAGAGCACAGCGCAGATAGGCACCGCAGAAGATGGCGGCCCGCACACCGCCCCGAGAAGTGAGGGAGAGGAAGACGAGCCCCGGGAGCGCGGGAGCCGAGAAGGCCCCGCCCCTCCGGAACAGCCAATCAGCGCGCGGCCCCGCCCCCTTGCAGCGTCAGCAAGCAGAGACCGAGCTCAGCCTCCAAGACGGGACCGGTGGAGCAACCTGCCGGTCCCAAGTGCGCACACAAAACAGACCCACACACTCATCTCCTCAGTTCCCCCCCTGTGCAGACCGGACACGCCAGGCTGCAAGCGCCGAGCACGGCGCTCAGCCACAGGCCCCGCCCCCCGGCTCCTGAGGGGAGAGACGCCATTCACGCAAACAGCAGTGACAAAAAAGACACACAAGAAGATTCTCAATAAAAAATCGCCACAGTAAACAGCGCATAAGCCCTCACAATACAGCAGCGCAGCAGCCACACTCACACAAACATGTCACCGGTCCCAAAGCACGCCCCACACCCCGGAATGTGGAATCATTAAAATCCCAGGGCTAGGCACATCCTGACCGCTAACCTACTATTAAATGGGGGCATCCCACATCCGGATCACCACTCCGGGAATCCCGCTATGCCCCGCAATGAAGGGTCGAGCGGAGGAGCTAATCTCCTAGGCACCAATGGTGCCGGCTACCTTTTGCCCGGCCTACAGCCGAAGCTGGGAGGCTGCCAGTAAACAGATATACTACTAAACAAGAGCCGGGCAGAAATAGACCACGGGGGGGGGGGCCGGGGGGATACCCCGGCTACCTGCAAGCAGGAGACTTCTTTCTTCTGTCTTGTCGCCACCTTGCAGAGAACAACACTGGGAGGTTCTTGGGAGGTACCAGGTATGTATAGACCGGGAGGGGCCTGTTGAAGTTTTTGGAGATTCTCTGCAATGCTGCCACCTAGCGGTGCGTTAACCCTATTGTAATTATTAATGTTTGAAGTGGGGTGTGTGACATACTTAGAATAAAACATTTTAAGTGATATTTTACATCACTTTAATTTGCACCGATGTGGCATAGTCTGTCAGAAGTGCTTGATAAAGCAGACCCTATCTCTCCCTCTGATTCTTCTTCAGAATTCAAGACAGCATTTAGATCCTCCTCTTCCTCTGAATCAGAGGACTCAAAAATAAACCAAGAGACCTAGGATTAGGAGGGACCTCTGTATACCCTGGGAGGGGGGGGGGCAATAGCTCTGGAGTCTGGTCAGCCTCTCACATAATTCCAGAGAAAGCTGGAAACTAGGTGCCAGGAGGAGGGCTCTGAAAGAGACGGGACCCTTGGTTGAGCTGGCAATCCGAAAGCGCCTGAGCCAAATTCAACTGAAGGGAGACCTTCAGGAGAGGAAGCAGACTCTTAAGCCCAGATAGCACTATAGTGGCGGCGCATTCAGTACAGATAGGACCATCCTGCTCGGGAGGCCGCTGTAGGCAAAGGGGACATAGAGCGCCACACTCTGCTCAAAAACCAGACCAATTAACCCAGACCAAAACCAGTCAATTAACCCCTAAGGGTCTAAGACTGACGTATGTAGATGGACCAATACCCTAGTATCTACCTCCAAGCAAAATAGCACAAAAAAGCAAACTCCTTAAGGAGTCCTTCCAGATTCCACAATGAGGTGATGGAAGCAGCCTCAGAGGTTAGCAGCAGCCTGAAGCGGTGCTCTCAGTGGTAGCGGTGTAGATGTCAGAGGCAGCGGGAGAAGCAGAAGCCGCAGTGCTACAACATTTGCAGGAGAAACACTCGCAGGAAATTTCCTAAACGGTAGACACCCTCTGGATGTCATGGAAGGAACAGAAGCACCACCCTATTCCCCTAGAGGCTCCTGCCCCTGAAGAACAGAAAAATGGAAGGAGGAGAAGGTCGCTAGGCATGCTAAGGACCCCGCCGTGAACCTACCTCCTGCAACATTGTGCGGTGTGAGTTAAAAAAATATATATATATCCTCGATCAGGTGCCAGCCGTAGCGGACCAAAGGACCGCCACGGCCTCAAGACTTCACCACCACAAGTTCCCATAGACCTCCCCTGCTCACAAGTCCCCCACTTCCTGAAAAAAAATGGAAAAAATAAAATCTGTGCCACAACCTTCACAGTCCAGTTCAACTGTAAGAATGTAACTGTAATGAGAGGTTCAGCCAGAAGTATATTTGTCCGGGGAGGGGCCACAGCCCCTTACAGTCTCGCCCTTTGGCTGAGAGTCAACCCATTTGTATCTGATTTGTGACGTCCTGGAGTGAAATATGAGAGAAAAAGTCAAACCAGTAAGCATTATGCCTAAGAGAACTGGGGTGCTCTTGAATATACTCAAATGACCTACAATAGGGATTGCCATTTTTTATTGGGCTTGCCAGAGAGCATGCCATTAGCACCAGAGCACCATTACTTTACCTGTTCCATAAAGGTCCTTACCTTTAGTCACATCTGATTTGATGACAATGTCACTCAAATTCTTCAGATTCATTCTGAGTCTAAGGAGAGGAGATACAAATATGTTACAGCAAATATGTTCTGATTTAAACTATGTTCTGATTTAGATACAAACTTTTTGTTCTGGCCATGTGCAAAATGTTGCATAATCATTTTCATTTTAGAATTCTTGGTTGTCTTTTCTTTTACATATCTCACTCAAAAATATCTACAATCAAAACATCACTCTCCCATAAATCTAAAATTAAAACTGTGCCACAAACACAAGATGGGGTAGTTCGCACCCTCCTGATTTAAGCTTATGGTATAAAGCATTTCAGAAGATTCTACAAATAGAAGCCACATAAGGGCTGTTTCTAGGATAGGTCGAAAAAGGCGATCATCCTGGGTGCCAAGGCCATTAACCCTTCTAGTGCCAGCTACGCGAGTCTCACCTAGCTGCCTCTCCAACCGTTAAGTGCCAGCTACGTGAGACTCACGTAGCTGACTTTAGAGCCCCATAAAAAAAAAAGTTAAAAATATACAGACTTACCTGACCCCTCGTTTGAAAGTGCCAGCGATTCTCTTCAAGCATCACCTGTTCGATTTCCGCCCCCGGGCCTCTGATCTTCAGGAGGGGGCCCGGAATAGCCCCCCAACTTCCGCCGCGCCGACATCTGAAAACAAAAAAAAATGACACAAACTCACCTGACAGCCCGATCGCTCCTCCAATGTCTTCTCTTCACCAGGGGGGGCTCCGATCCCCCCCCCCCGGACTTGCCACGCTTCGGGTGAGGACCCAGCAACAGGCCCTCACCATCCTCTTCGGGCGGCGTTGGCCGCGCCCACTTGTCGGAGGAGCGGGATGACATCATCCCGCTCCTCGTATACCGGGACCCAGCTCCGATCTGTTAGTTGTCGGTAGCGATCGGAGCAGGGAGGGTGGGAGGCAGGGAGGCTCTGATCCCCTGCCTCCCACCAGTCCTGCTCCGATCACTACCGACAACTGTCATCTGCAGCGGCGCGGACACTGGATGGGAGGTAAGTATTAGTGAAAAAAAGAATAATAAAATATTTTTTGTCTGGTGTCCATTAGACCCCTTTACCAGTTTACAAGGCTCTGGGGCTGGCAATCACCTGCGGCTAGCGGGTGACTTGCCATAACCCCCAGCCCCCCATTACCTGCCTCCCCAACGGCGGGGGGGGCAGAAGGGCCCGGGCCACTTAGTGGCTATGTGGGCTAGTAGCCTGCAGGGCCAGGGGCCACCAACGCTGGCCCCTGCGCCCTGTTCTACAAGCCCCCATAGCTGGTCCGGGTCGGTAATGCTGGGTAAGGGGGACCCTACGTAATTTTTGGGGGGGATTTTAAGGGTTTTTAACCCTGGGAGGAGGGACCCTATGTCATTTTTTTTTTTTAAATAACCCCTTACAACCATGCAATCATATTGCATAGTTGTATCCTATCTGAAATCTCCTAAACTGCTGTTTCAGTTTGGGGGAGTCTCCTGGGCAGGAAAGGGTGCCTACCAATACATATGTGGTACCGTTGTAACTGGGAGAAATAGGGCTTTCACACGCAATAAGATTTTATTAACAAACTTACATTTTTTATTAAAAGAAAATACTACAAACTGTAAAAAATAGATTTTTTAAATTTTTTTGCACATATTTCACCCAAAAGTATTGAGAATACACCAAAAAAAAGGCCAAACAAGACATTATATGTTGAAGCCCAGACTTTGCTGAAAAAAACAATATATAATTTTCCTGGAAAATCCCTGGAAATCCCTTCAAAAATCAAGGTTGAACATGTGTAGCGCAAAAACGTGAAAAGTAGTCTGGCAACAGAGTGTAACAAAAAATCTAGATAGGCTGGCACTTAAAGCGGACCAACACCGAGAGGTGATCGGCCCGGGAATCTATAAGATTTCCGGGCCGATCACCTCCCACCCTGCGGGACATCCGAGATCGGGATGTCCCGCGGGGTGAAACCCCCCCAAACACCCCAAATCACCTACCTTATCTTCCGCCGCCGCCGCCTCCCTCGCGCCCCTCTAGGCGTGCACGCCCCCGCGCCGCCCGTCTGTGAATGGCCGGCACGGGCGCGCGCGCGCCGAAAGTGACGGGAGGGAGGCGGCGGCGGCGGAAGCCGCTTTGACGTTCCTGTTCCCCGCCTGGACGTTGGCAGGGATTGGACCGGGCAGTCACGTGGGAGCGGGGAGAGGTGAGTTTATTGGGGTTTCTGGGGGGTTTCACACCCAATCGGGGTGCCCCGCCGAAGTGGACCAAAACCCAGGATAGTCAAAATCCTGGGTGTTGGTCCACTTTAAAGAGTTAAGGGCGCTTTTATGTCAGCCATTCTGTTTTCAGCAAATGAGTCAGGGCCACTGTTAGTGGTCAGACTACTTGTCCCCGCATATTGGGCTCAGCCATGAAGAGCAGGCACTGCCTGCTGCTAAGGAAGAGGCACAGCATGGCATATATTGGTAATGGACAGTAGCAGCACCTTAGAATGGGTGAGGAGGGGGCAGAATTCCTTCCTACACGCACTGAGCAAATTAGTTCATTGAATAGAGGAGGAACAGCTCAAAATAGTAGCAGACACTTTAAATAGAGACAGTACTCAAAGAAGACCAGCAACCTCTTATAATTAGGAGGCCAACATATACAGTATCACCTTAAATAGACTTGCATTCCATTTCAGGATGTAATAGACTGGCTCTAGGATACCTGATGAAGATTATGTCAATGTTCTTAGCTAAACTGGACCAGATAGTTTATTATCAACTGCCAGATTACCCTTTTGCTCTACTCAGGCCTATATGGGCCTGTCTATTAATTGCAAAAGAGCATATTCTGAGGGGGGATAAAATCCTCACATTTTTAGAACCTCTGAGCTCTTTTTTATGCTTTTATGTATTCGTTTTGATATAAATAAAATGTATACGAAGATATAAGTAATGGCCACATTTTTGGTTGATGGATGAAAATGGAAGTTCTCCTAACAGGCTGCAGCTTTATTATCCCAAGATCTGGAGGATACGGAATCATAGATCTGTGGAGCAATTAGGGGTTGAAGAAGCCTTCATAGACAAAGCTTATATTGTACCAAGCTAACAGGCAATAGTTGGGGATCTGTGTATGTGAAATATTCTGTAGGGACACTAACCGCTAAAAAATTCAACTACTTTGTTCTATACAAGTCTGATTTTACTTGAGTCACTGCGGCTAGGGACGTGACTTGGCACATGACTACAAAAAGTGTTGTTGTTTTTTTATTATGAACTTCTTTAGAGCATTGTTATTGTATGTTAAATGCCTCAAGTTATTGTGCATTTAAAATCAAGGACATTCTGCTACAGTATTCAAAGCAGTAAAACAGTTGAAATCCAGCTCGGACGATAATGTTTCCCTTATGAATGCAAGCTGTTACATCCCTTAGGCTGGACAGAGATGCTAGGATTTAAGTGAATATGTATTTGTATGTTTAAATTCTGTTTCATTCTTTTATAAAACCATATCCCAGTGTGCTAGTGGAACACCTAGATCGGTTTTTGCTATAATGTGTATATACTCAGCAATACGTTGCAGCCTGCCAGTGAAATATTTGTAGTTACAGAAAAAAATCCCTGTTAGACTTACCGGTAATGGTTTTTCTACAAATCCTTCAGCATGACCCACGGAGAGAGAGAGGGAGACTCCACTCCCTGGGAGGAAATACAAAACTGAACAATATTGAGGCAGATATCCTCTGAAAGTTAGCTGATCTGCTATTCGCCATTCTCTAGATCTTTCTAAATAAATAATGAATGCTCTTCTCACGTCTTCTCACTTACCCGTCTGGCTGAGGTAATTGCCAAAAGGAAGCAAAATTTTAAACATAACCATTTTTTAGGCACTTCCTTCAAAGGCTCAAATGGGGGTTCTAGTAGCCCCTTCAACACTATAGAAAGGTCCCATGTTGGAAATCTTTCATAGGTTACTGGACTGTCTTACACTTCTTGGTTTAGACACCATTCATTCTCTTGAACCCTGATCTGGCTGAGAAAATCTGCGACTGTGTTCCACACACACTTCAAATAAACTGCCAAAATAGTTCCTGTAAGTGAAACAGAATTGCATTGGAGAGATCTATCAGCACCAGGGATCTGGTCCCGCCCTGATGATTCATGTATGCCACTGTGCAAGCATTGTCGGAGCAGATTGGTACATCTCTGGCCATAATTACTTGAAAAAAAAAGATCCAGCACCAGCTTGACCGCCCGCCATTAATTCCCTGAAATGCAGGATCGGCCTGCAAGGTTTAGTGGCCATCTCCCTTGGACCTTATGGCTGTCCGAGAGGGCCCCCAACCCTAGGTACTGTTCATTCTAACTACTGGATTAATTTGCTTTACCACTTTACCTCTTTTAGTACCTCTGGATCTGTCCATCAATGGAGACTTTCTATGTTTTTCTCCATTAAAATTACCTGATCCAGTGAGTTGGGGGTCCTGTCCCACCGAGATAGCAGAAAATTCTGAAAGCTTCTCATATGGAGTTGAGCTCATGGCACTGCCAGAATTCGGGTCATAAGGCCAAGCAAGGTCATGATTTCTGTGAGAAAAACTTGAGGACAACCTATAAACCTTTGAGACATTGTTATGATTCTCTGTATTTATTCCTCTGGATGTTATGATTCTCTGTATTTATTCCTCTGGAAGCAGAATCCTCTGAAGGATACTATATATGTAGTATCAGATGAATTTGCAAAAAAAACACTGGGAACTAGATTTGACATCTCTAGGATGACCACCCAGCCCAAGGCTTTTAAAAGAAAAAATACAATTCTGTGACACTCACCTGTAGAATTGTTTTCTCTTCTATATCCATTACAGGCCATCAGCTCCAGAAATGAACAGGTTAATTCCTGCCCTGGGGGCATGGACTGCAAGATAAAAAGGTTTGACTCCTCTCGACCCTACATACTTCCAGCTGCCCCAACACAAGTCAGTAATTGAAAAGCAGTAGGACCACCAGCCGGGAGGCTCAGGCAGTTATGATCTATAGGAGAAAAAATGTTAATCCACACCTTTTGCCATATATTTTCTTTCTCAATTTCCCTTTTTTTTATGCTAAACACACTATTTACATATATACAGATCCAACAGGACTAGGCATCTAAGGAGTAGAAAACCGTAACCCAATAGAAGGGAGGGTCTGACCTCCTGGAATGGATGTAGAAGAGAAAGAAGAAGAAGAGAAAACAATTTTACAGATGAGTGTCACAGAATTGTATTTTCCCAATCAATTGCAGGGCGTCAGCTCCAGAAACGAACGGTACCTCTAAAAGCAGTGCCCTACATCTGGGCGGGATCCCAAAGTGTAAAAGAGTAGCCAAAAACAAATAAACTAACTACTGTATGTAAAACCTTTCTACCAAAATTGGCATCTGCCATGGCTCTAACATCTACCTTATAAAATTTATCAACTGAAGACCAAGTAGCGTCTTTACATACCTGTTCCACCGAGGCCTGGTGCTGAAAAGTCCAGGAAGCGGCAATAGCTCGAGTGGAATGAGCTGTAACCCGAAAGGGGGGTTCCTTTCCTTTGGCAGCATAGGCCCTGACTACCGCCTGTCTTATCCATTGGCTGATGGTAGACTTAGCTAGCGGAAGACCCTTTCGAGGACCTTTGGCTAGAACAAATATGAAGTCCGACTTAAGAAAAGGCTTTGTATAGATATAATATCTTAAAGCTCTTACTACATCCAAAGAATGTAGGAGCCTTTCCTTGGGATTAGCTGGAACCGGACATAAAGATGGTAAACCACCTCCTCATTAAGATGAAAAGGAGAAACCACCTTGGGAAGAAAATCTGGCTTAAATTGGAAGACAGCCTTATCCCTGTGTAACTCAAAATAAGGATAATTAACCAACAAGACTGCTAATTCAGAGACCCATCTAACCGAAGTAATATCTATTAGAAAAATCACATTAAGAGCCAATAAGGTTGGAGAAGCATCTATCAAGGGCTCGAAGGGAGCACCCTGCAGGGCCGACAATACTAAATTCAAGTCACAAACTGGTAAAATAGGCTCTTTCTGAAAAAAGATGGATAGGACAGAAGCAGGACCCTTTAGCGTGCTTAATTGAAGTCCATCCCCCAGACCCTTCTGTAAAAATTCCAGGATCCTGGAGATAGAAAACTTTCTATAAGAAAGGTTCCTAGATTCACACCAGGCGATGAAAGCCCACCAAACTCTGTAGTATATCTTTAAAGTAGTCTGTTTCTGGGCCTGGGCCATGGTGTGAATTACCTCTCTGTTAAGATTGTGGTTTCAATAGTCAAGCCATCAAAGCCAGCATTCGTAAATTGGGGTGCCGAAGAGGCCCTTGTGTGAGCCCAATGCTCCTCTGCCGACATTCTTACTATGTCTGAGAACCAGCTTCTCCTTGACCAGTGAGGGCCCACTAGAATGGTTGTAACCCCTTCTCAAGCTACCTTCTTTAGGACTCGACCTAGGAGTGGAAACGGAGGGAACGCATAAAGAAGGCTGAAAGCTGACCAGGGAAGAGTCAGTGTATCCGTTGCTATTGCTAGAGGGACCCTGGATAGAGACACAAACCTCCGATTGTGTGGTGACACAAAGAGATCTACATCTAGTCGACCCCAGCGCAAGCAAAGAGCCTGAAGAGCCTGAAACACCCACTGACTGAGAGACCATTCCCCCTGGTGCAGGGCTGTTCTGCTTAAACAGTCAGCCTGCGAGCTGTCCACTCCTGGAATGTGAATTGCCGAGATACAGGGAACATTCCTCACGGCCCAGAAAATTATCCAGCTTACCTCCCTGGTGCCCCCCTAATGGTTGATGGTTGACAGCCACCGCATCTGAGGGACTGGAAGTACAATGTAAGAGGACTAGGAGAATTGCCCTTAATTCTAAGATGTTTATGGAAAGCAAGCAAGATCAGACCTACTAGCCTCATCCCCTGATGGATTGTTGGCCGAAGGCAGGCCAAGGGAGTCTGTATTTTGGTCTGAAGCAATAAAAACTTCTGCTCTGGAAGAAACACTCTGGCCTGGGCTCTGTCTAATGACTTCCCCAGAAAAGACCTCACTGTTGAAGGAATTGTGTTTGACTTTGGATAATTGACTATCCAGCGTTAAACACAGATACTTCTGAGGACCCAGAAGAGGATGTGAAGATACACATCCTTTATATCCACTGTGGACATCCAATCTCCCGGCTGAAGTGACATCACTTTGGATCTTAAGGATTTCATGTGAAAGTGTCTTAGATGGACAAACTTGTTTAGACCCTTCAGATCTAAAATGGGTTGCACCAATACGTCCTTCTTAGGGAATGTGAATAAATTGGAGTAAAATCCTTGGCCTTTCTTTGGAAGGGGAACCAGACGGATGCCCCGCATTCGAAACAGATGCGAAACAGCGTCTCACAAGGCTTCTGCTTTTGTCAGATTTCAGGATGCCGTTGACAAAAGAAACCTTTGTGGAGGTGAGGCTGCAAACTCTTGTAGCCTGCAGACACCACCTCCTGTATCCAACGATCTGACACGAAGTGTCTCTGTATCCAACGATCTGACACGTGGCGTCTCCAGACAGAAGCAAACCTGATTTTTTCCGCCAAAAAGCCTTGTTCTGGGATTTAGGTCTGCTCCAGAATTCCCTACAGGATGCTGAAGAAGGAGAACCTCTACCCCCCCCCCCCCACCCGAAAAGGCCAGGAGCCAGAGGACTTACGAAAACGAGGGGTGTACTTCCTATTTTGTGGAAGTTTATTTACCTCCTTAACCATAACATCAAGACGCTCCCAAAACAGTAGACCCCCTAGGAAGGGTAGATCCGTCAAAACACCTCTTAGAAGCGGCATCTGCTGACCACTGCTTTAGCCATCGGGAGTGCTGTAATGCTACTAGTAAAGCTGAAGCCCTGGCGCCCAATTTAACCAAATCATCCATAGCCGTAATGACATAACTGTTAAAGTCTTAATCAGTCGGGAGCCCAAGTCACAGGAATTACCTCGGGACCTAGTCTGCTTTAACAATTTTTCCCTCTGAGGGACCCACACCAATAGTTACTGACGGCATAGACCTCTTACCATGTTCAGCGCAATCTGGGAATACTGTGCAGAACTCGCCAAATGATCTTTACATAGTAACATAGTATGTAAGGCTGAATAAAGACTTTAGTCCATCCAGTTCAGCCTGTTTAACTCCTTCCAGTGGTCTAGCAGCCATAGCTGGAAATGTTATTACATGCAAGGAGGGCATCCCGGACACTATAGATCTCCTATCAGTGGTCTAGTAGCCATAGCTGGAAATATTACATGCCAGGAAGGCATCAAGGCCACTTTTGAACGTTTTTACTGTATCCATCATTACTACCTCCTCTGGCAGCGAGTTCCATAGTCTCACTGCGCTTACGGAGAAGAATCCCCTCCTATGTCGGTGGAGAAAGCACCTTTCCTCTAACCTTAGCGGATGCCCTCAGGTTATGGTTACACTCCGGGGTATAAATAGATTATGGGACAGATCTTTGTAATGACCCCGAATATATTTATATATAGTTATTAGATCACCCCTCAATCGTCTTTTTTCTAAACTAAATAAACTTGGACAATCTTTCAGGGTACTCTAGCCCCCGCACTCCTTTTATTAACTTTGTTGCCCTTATTTGAACGCACCCCAGTTCTGATATGTCCCTCTCTTAAGCACAGGTGCCCAGAACTGTACACAGTACTCCATATGGGGTCTGACCAGTGACTTGTACAGGGGTAAAATGATGCTCTGGTCATGAGCACCTATGCCCCTCCTGATGCACCCCATGATCCTATTTGCTTTGGCAGCAGCTGCCTGGCATTGATTACTACAGTTGAGCTTATTGTCAACTAAAACCCCTAGGTCCTTTTCCATTGTTGTGTTTCTTTATTTAGTGTGTAATCATGACACAGATTTCTCCTTCCCATGTGCATAACCTTACATTTATCTGTGTTAAACTTAATTTGCCATTTAACTGCCCATGCTTCCAATTTATCTAAATCTGTTTGTAGCTGCCTGCTGTCCTCTTTTGTTTTAATTACTTTATACAGCTTAGTATCATCTGCAAAGATTGAAACTTTACTGTTTAATCCATACCCAATGTCATTTATATATATATATTGAAGAGAATTGGTCCCAGAACTGACCCTTGTGGTACTCCACTAGTAACAGTGACCCAATCTGAATGTGTACCATTGATAACCACCCT
The DNA here is from genome assembly GCA_027917425.1 of Gastrophryne carolinensis. Lineage (NCBI taxonomy): Eukaryota > Metazoa > Chordata > Amphibia > Anura > Microhylidae > Gastrophryne > Gastrophryne carolinensis. The sequence goes on from CM051237.1 coordinate 311,744,085, forward strand.
CTGCTTCCGATCATTAAGCCGATTTCCCACCCATCTGCACACATTTTCCCCCAGTCCAAGCATTCTCATCTTTTGTACCAGCCTTTTATGTGGCACAGTATCAAATGCTTTAGAAAAGTCAAGATATATGATATCCAATGACTCCCCCTGATCCAATCTCGAACTTACCTCCTCATAAAAGCTGATTAGGTTTGTCAGGCAGGAGCGATTCCTCATAAATCTATGCTGATATGGAGTAATAAGGTCATTTTCCCCAAGGTGCTCCAGGATAAATTTCCCTTAAGAAACTTTTAAACAGCTTGCCCACCACAGATGTTAAGCTTACCGGTCTGTAGTTCCCAGGTTCCCCCCTAGATCCCTTTTTGAATATTGGCACCACATTTGCCAAGCACCAATCCCTCGGAACAGACCCTGTAGTTATTGACAAATATTAGAAATAACAGCCTGTCTATTACTGTACATAACTCCCTTAAAACACGAGGATGTATGTCATCTGGTCCCGGTGATTTATTGATTTTTATCTGCTTGAGACGATGCTGGACTTCTTCCTTGGTTAGACCAGTGAAATTTAATGGAGGGTTTCGGTTATTCCCCTGCATTTCACTTGGCATGTCAAATTCTTTGGTGAATATAGAAGCAAAGAAGTTGTTTAGTAAATTTGCTTTCTCCTCATTTCCCTCTATAGGTGTCCCCCCCTTGCTTTTCAGGGGGTCCCCTCCCTCAGGTTTGTACCTTTTATGGTTTATGTAGCTAAAGAATAACTTGGGGTTAGTTTTACTCTCTTTCGCGACCAGTCTTTCTGTCTCCAGCTTAGCTCCCCTTATCTGTTGTTTACATTGTTTATTTTCTTCTTTATAGTTTTTTAATGCTTCCGCTGTCCCTTCCTGCTTTAAACGTTGAAATGCCTTTTTTTTTGTTGTTTACTGCCCCCTTAACCTTTTTGTTTAGCCACATCGGTTTACAAGTCTAACAGTTTTATTCCTGTAAGGTATATATCTGTCACAATGAAAATTAAGGATTCCTTTGAAAATATCCTATTTAGTGTCCATGCTTTTGTTTTTAAGGACATTTTCCCAGTCCTTTGCCGACACATGGGACAAAGCATAACCTTGTCCGCTGGGATACCGGATCTGCTATCCCCAGATGCCTCCGTCATGGTGATTTCATTATAGTCTCAATATACCCAAGAGCCTAAGACAGAAGTCCTCGATAGCCAAATGACTACGCCGACAGACTACGAGGAACCACAACCAACTATCCCTCTTCCCACAATCTAAGAATGAAGAGAAAAAAACAAAATGACTTAACAGTACATAAAAATAGAAATGCCAGGATAAATAAAATGTAACTAAAATATAAGTACCCACAAACTACTCGGGCTGGAGTGCCGCGTTAAGAAGGCCCCGCATGCAAAAACCGAAGCCGAGAGCTAGACCGGGCTGCAGAAGCGTGGCCCGGGGCAAGGTGATCCTGGAAGTCCCACTGGCCTACGGATCAGCGGTGGAGAGAGGCAAGGGGTGTCGGCCTCGGCAGCAGACGCGGTGGAAGCAGCAGCCTTGGCGATAGAAGCGGTGGCCGCAGTGGAAGTAGCGGCGGCCTCGGAGGCCACAATCTCCGCTCAAGAGTTTTCCAGCAACCCAGGAGTGAGCGGAGAGATTGAAAGCACAACCGTTGCCCAAGACAGCCGATGGAGAATGAAAGCCACGTACGCTGCCCAGTCTCTTCCTGGCACGTGACTCTGCCCCTTGCTAAGTTCAAACCCCTTAAAGAAAAAGGGCAAGAAAATTAAAATAAAGAAAAGTAAAAAACATGTGGAAAGAAAGGAGGGGGGTATAAAAAAAATACAATTCTGTGAAACTCCCCTGTAGAATTGTTTTTGAGTATATCCAGTCCAGGTGGTCCCAGAAGTAATGACAGTTGGGTAATCCACAGCTAGGTGGCGCCTGACTGCAGGATCAAAAGCTGTCGCTCCTCCCGGCCTCTTATAAAACAGGTGTCTTTCTATGATTCCCCAGTGGTTAAACAGCAGTAAGAAAAGAGACAGGCCGGGAGGCCAAGAAACCACGTTACTTCACATAGCTTCAGCATGTACTCTCTCCATCAAACTAAGGACAACGGTCCAATATAAAAATGGTAATCACCATAACAGGCAATCCAGATATAATGAATAAGGGCGGGGTGGGACGACCTGGACTGAATATACTCAAAAATAATTCTACAGGTGAGTTTCACAGAATTGTATTTTTCACTATATCCAGTCCAGGTCATCCCAGAAGTAATAACAGTTGGGACATCCAAAAGCCACCCATTAGGGTGGGATCCCCAGTGCGAAACAGCATGTAGTTCATTATACTACCGCCTGAAGCACTTTTCAGCCAAAGACAGCATCAGCTGAGGTCCTAACATCAACCTTGTAAAAAGTACTCTGGTTGCAACAGCATCAGCTGAACATCAACCTTGTAAAAAACTCCCACCGTGGAGGCAGAAATGACTTGCCTACCAGCAGATTTCTGACAGCATCAGCTGAGGCCCTAACATCAACCTTGTAAAAACTTTGTAAAGGTATGAACTGAAGACCAATTGGCGGCCTTACAAACTTGTTCAACAGAGACCTGGTGCTGAAAAGCCCAGGAAGCACCAATAGCTCTAGTAGAATGAGCTGTAACACGAAAAAGGGGGTTCCTTCCCCTTGGCAGAATATGCTTGTACCACAGCCTGTCTGATCCACTTACTGAGAGTGGACTTGGCCGGAGGCAAGCCCTTCCTAGACCCCTCGGAGAGGACAAAAAGACAATCCGGCTTCCTTAAGGACTCAGTCGCAACCAGGAGTACTTAATGGCTCTGACCACATCCAGGAAATGGAGGGTCCTTAATCGGAGCTGGACACAAGGAAGGCAAGGCAATTTCCTCATTAAGGTGAAAAGGAGACATGACCTTAAGCAAAAAATCAGGTTTAAGCAAAACACTACCTTATCCCTATGCCGTCCAAAGTAAGGAGGCTTCACACCAATCGCGGCCAGCTCTGACAAGCGACGCACTGATAGGTGATAGGTACCAAAAATACCAAAATAGACAATGCAGCATCGCACAAGGGCTCAAAGGGGTGACAATGGAGAGCAGAAAGCACCAGATTCAAGTCCCACACTGGTAATACAGGCTTACACGGTGGGCGTACATGGGAAACCCCTTGGAAGAAGGTCTTGATCAGTCTATGATTGCCAAAGGATCTCTGGAAGAATATGGCTAAGGCCGAGACCTGGCCCTTGAGGGTGCTCAGCTGGAGACCCAAGTCTAAGCCGTGTTGTAAAAAACTCCAAAATCCTAAAGATAGGGAAAGTGCGACAAGGAAGGCTCTTGGATTCACACCAAGCAATGTAGCCGTGCCAAACTCTGTAATATATCATGGAAGAAAACTTGTTCCACGTCTGAATCATGGTCTGAACAATCGTGGCTGACAGCCCCTGTTCGTCAGGATTGAGGTTTCAATAGCCAGGCCGTCAAGCCAGTGTCTGTAAATTGGGGTGCCGCAGCGACCACTGCGTGAGAAGCACTGGATCGTCGGGCAAGACGTAGCGAACGACTGACATCTGAATTATGTCCGCGAACCAACTCCGCCTCGGCCAGCGAGGAGCCACCAGGATGGTTGGTACCACCTCCTGGGCTATCTTGCGTAGCACTCGGCACAGGAGTGGAAACGGAGGGAACGCATAAAGGAGCCTGAACTCCGTCCAAGGAATTGCCAGAGCGTCTGTGGCAAAGGACAGAGGATCTCACAACAGGGAGACGAATCTCGGGAACTTGTGATTGTGCCTGGACGCAGATAGGTCCACGCCAGGCTGACCCCCGCGGAGACAAGAGCATGAAAAATCTTGTTGCTGAGAGACCATTCCCCCAGGAGCAAGGCGCTCCTGCTCAGGGAGTCTGCCTCCTGGGTCTCTATCCCAGGAATATAAACTGCCTCTGTGATTTATGTAGGCGACCGCCGTCTGATTGTCCGAGCATACCAGAATCGCACGACCCCTTAGATGGGTAGCACCACCGGATCGCTCTCAACTCCAAGATATTTATAGGTAAGTGGGCCTCCTGTGGCCCCCACTGACCCTGGATCTTCTGAGTCAGCCAAAAGCCTCCCCAGCCGGTCAGGCTGGCGTCCGTGGCCACCACAAAAGGGACTGTCTGGCCGGGGGGACAGTGAAAACTGCCGTTCCAGTGACTCCTGCGTCCGATCCCAACCGGTCAACAGATTCAACTGAAGAGGTCTCAAGTGGAACTGAGCAAAGGGCACTGCCTCGAAGCATGACACCATCAGGCCCACAGTTTCATCCCCAGACAGACAGATGGTTGCGGACCTGCACCTGCGTCTGAAGACCCACCACCTTCTGCTGTGGCAGGAATATCCTGGCCAGAGAGGTGTCCAACGTCATGCCCAGAAAAGACCCCACCATCAAGGGAGTGATTGAAGACTTGGGATAATTGACTACCCAACCGAAATCCTCGAGAGTGGACAAAACGGTCCGGGTGTCGCTCTCGGCCTAAAGAAGGGACTGAGCCGCAATCAGTAAATCGTCCAGATAAGGCAGCACGCGAATGCCCTGGATACTCAGGATAGCCTGACGCCCGCCAGCAGCCCACACGGGGGGCTGAGGATATCCCGAAGGGCAACGCCACAAACTGGTAGTGCTGATCCTCCAGCGCAAACCTCAGGAACTTCTGATGCCCCTGGAATATAGGGATGTGCAGATAAGCATCCTTGATGTCCACCGTGGTCAAGAAGTCGCCAGGTCGAAGCGAGCTCACTGCGGACCGTAAGGTCTCCATGCGGAAATGTCTGACTCTAACAAACCTGTTGAGAACCTTCAGGTCCAGGATGGGTCTCAGCGTTCCGTCCTTCATGGGCACCGTGAACAGATTGGAGTAAAAGCCCTGACACCGTTCCTGCCGAGGTACATTACAAATCACACCTGACAGCAGAAGGTGTTGGACGGCCAACCGCAGGCCTCGTGCCGTCAATGGGTTCTGGGAAATCCATGACTGAAGAAATCTTGAGGGCAGGCAGACTGCCAGCTGTATTTTGTAACCGGAGGAAACCACCTCCTGAATCCACCGATCCGAGACGCACTGTCTCCAGACGTGATCAAATAGCAGAAGCCGTCCCCCCACCCGGATAGGTGAGGGCGCCCCCTCATGCCAGAGGGCCTTGGTAGGCGGCTTGGGCCTAGATCCCAAGGAGGGATTGGGTCGGCCGCGAGCACCTGAAAATGAAGAGCCTCTTCCTCCTCGAAGGAGCAATAGGCAGATGAACCCCGAAAGGGCCGCGCAGACTTTCGTCGCTGAGGGAGTCTTCCGTTCTTGACCAGGAGGTCCAGGCGCTCCCCCAAACCGCCTGTGACCCACAAAGGGGATACTAGTGAGTACCTTCTTGGCCGGCAAGGTGAAGGCATGACAGACCAACTGATCCATGCGCTTGTCAGCTGGATCACGTAGGGAAGCAGTTTCAGGTGAAGGCATGACCGTAGTGTTGGACAGACCCGACACGGGGACATCCACCTTGGGAGGACGGGACCATAGCCGGACCAGCTCCTCGGGAAAGGAATACCGCCTGTCCAGGCCCTTAGGCACCGATGGTAACTTGTTAGGCCTTTCCCATTCCTTGAAAATCATGTTAGAAAAAAAGGGCCTGCTCAGGAAAGACTCGTCTCTGTCTCTCAGGCCGAAACAATCCACCCTGCTTTCTCTTGGCCACTCTAGGTGGAACAATGTGCAGCATTTCAAAGATCGCAGTCAGCAACCGCTCCGTATCATCAGGGAGCCATGTATCCACATCCGAGGAAGAACTGGGCCCACTATCATGGCCAACACCTCCAAAGAGATCATCATCATCATCATCCCCATCATTATCAGAATAGACCGGCTCAATATGCCGCCTCTTACTTGTGGCCTTCTTAGAAGCCGAGCAAGAGATCTGTCTCTCAAGGCTGGCCACTTGATACGCCAAATCAGATTGGGACCCCCTACTGGCTTCCCCCTTGCTGGGGGCTGAGAGCAAGCACGGGGGTTCTGGAGAGGCCACAGGCAATAACGGGCTAGGGGCAGATACACCCACCCGATCGTACTCCGAGATAACACTTCTGCCGCAAGTGACACAACCAGAGGGCTAGCACCACACATGGGGCAGAGCTTCACCTGCCCAGATGGGGTCCCAAGCTCACTATCCGCAGAAGCCTCCATTATGGTGATTTGAGTTATGAGCCAGAAAAAAGAGAGGGAGACCTCACCCACTAATCTATTGTAAAAGGTGTGCACAATCTAGGGGTGGAGGCACGTATGTGCACTACTGCATATCCCACCAAAGTAGAGAGTCCCAAACTCCCTTAATCCACTCCCTGTAGTGAATGGCACCACTCCGTTTTAATTACCAATTCATGTTACTTTATTCAAATGATTTTACTATGTACATACATTTTATTAAAAAACATTAGTTAAAATACATATATTTACAAACAATCCCCCAAAAACGGGGGAGGGGGGGTGGGGGAAGGGAAGAAAGGGAGAACCAGAATGTGCGGAGGGGGGGCAGGACAACACTGACCAGAGTGTCCAGATGGAAAAAGCCCTTATGGCTAAATTGGTAATTGATATCTATTGGTCTGCTACTATTCTAAATACCCATTGCTGCCTATCTACAAGTGACTCATTCATAAAACAATTGATTTAATATACAATAATGTGCAAAAAAATTAATGAATTAATATATTATATTTACATAAAGTGCTGAGTGCCATATATCACAGCAAACTATCCATGTCTATCCTAAGGACAGCCCTGGATAATCTGGTGACACTCCTAGAGGAACAGGAACCGGAGGTGAACACATTGCCACCATTGCGTGGACCATCCAGATATGCACCACCATGGACCTTAAGCCCTGCGGTATACACCTTCTTTAAGGCAGTAAGTAACAGTATCCAACAATTACCAACAAGTACGGGGCCTCATAATTTGAAGCCGGGGGAAGTAGCTGCTCTTAATAGCCTCCGTGCCCGCACGGACATAATTATAAAAGAGTCGGATAAGGGCGGTAACATCGTAGTTATGTCGAGTGAATTTTATCGCACGGAGGCATTAAGACAGCTGCAGAACCCGGCTAATTATGAAAGGTTGTCTAGAAACCCCTTGACAAGGTATAAGACTGAATATGAAGCATTGATCGATGAGGCTTGGGCTGAGGGTGTAATCAGTGGGGGTGCGCACAATTTTCTCAAGGTGGAGCATCCTGTTATAGCCACCTTCTATATGCTCCCCAAGGTACATAAGAACCCCCGGTAACCGCCGGGAAGACCTATTGTGGCGGGCATCGAAGGTCTTACGGAGAAGGCGTGCGTCCTTCTGGATAGACACCTTCAGCCCTGGAGTCCTATGTTCGAGACTCCATGGACCTAGTAAGACAACTGGATGACATAGAGATTCCTAAGGATACCCTACTTATTACCTTAGACGTTGAGGCCCTGTACACCAGCATATCAGATGTATCAGCCACCAACACGTGCCGGTACTTCCTCAGCATGAGCACCCGTGACTCCCCCCCTCTCCAGGAATTTTTGCTAAAATTACTCACGTTTGTGCTATCGCACAATTTTTTCATCTTTGATGGAGTGTTTTACTGTCAAGTATGTGGAGTTGCCATGGGGGCACGTTGTGCCCCCTCGGTGGCCAACTTGTTCCTGGGGTGGTGGTAGAGGGAGGTAGTAGGTAGTGAGGAATTGCTCCAATACCACCGGCACGTGTTGGGGTGGCATAGATACATTGATGATGTGCTGGTGTTGTGGCAGGGCACTGAGGAGCAGTTTAATGAATATCTGGAGCGTCTTAACACCAATAATTTAAATCTTTTTCTTACGGCTCAGATTTCATCTAAACAGGTTGCGTTTTTGGACCTTCTGATTACAAATGTGGGAGATGGCGCATTACGTACCGGGCTATATAGAAAAGACACGGCTGTCAACTAGCTCCTACATTATAAGAGCTTCCATCTAACCAGTCTTAAGCAAGGTATCCCGGTGGGGCAGTTCCTGCGTATACGCAGGAATTGCTCCAGCGATGAAGAATTTGAGCAACAAGCTGGTGATCTTCGGAGAAGGGGATACCCAAAGGCGGTAGTGGAAAGGGCTCGGTCACGAGCAAGAAGTACACCAAGATCAGGCCTTCTGATACCCAAACAAAGAACACGTAAGACCCCCGAGGTAAGATATGTAACAAGATACAACAGTGATTGGTCTAAACTAAGATCTATATTGAAAAGACACTGGGGCATTTTGAGCACAGATCCACAGATAGCTAAGTGGACAGGAGGTGGCCCACGAATGACAGCACAACGGGCCCCCAGTATAAGGGACAGGGTATGCTCTAGTCATTATAGGGGCACATCAAATTGGTTACGGGACAGTGCTGGAACAGGAGGGAATCACCCCTGTGGAGGGTGTTCCATATGTCCCCATATGGTGAAAGGTAAGAACATAAAAAATTTACAGACAGGCAAACAATTTTCAATACGCCAATTTATTAACTGTAGGACATCAGGGGTTATTTATGCCATAACATGTGGGTGCCCGAAGATGTATATAGGGGAGACACGTACCACCCTGAAAGCAAGGATACAAGCCCATCTATTCAGCATTCGTCTGGCCTCGAGGAATGTCTCATTGGGAAAAATAGTACCGCCAGTGGCCTTACACTTTTTGAAGGAACATCAGAGTGATACCAGTAGCTTGTGTGTTACGGGCATTGAAAGGGTGAGTTTGGGTCCACGGGGGGGAGATATAAAGAGATTATTACAGCAGAAGGAGTTGCGATGGATCTATCACCTGGACTCACAAGCCCCCACAGGATTGAATGAGGACCTGGCTTTTACACCATTTTTGGGGATTTAGGGTGTTTTCACATTTATTGATTTGGATTAGGTAAGTACCTAAGTTTATGTAGGCACATGTTGAATTGTGGGAGAGTGGTTTTTACAACACTTTTTGGGTTGATTACGTTTTTGGGGGGCATGGGTTGTTAGGAATAACACAGTTTCACATTTATGGTATTGATAACATGTTTTATTTAGTTCATTGTAGCACTGGCAAATCAAGTCACAGTACCAGGCCGTACATTCAAAGAAAATATCTCCTGGAATGAAGAAATGATGGGGCTTGAGCAAGTGAATTCTGGAGTTACCATCTCTACTTAGCAGTCTGTGGTTAAATGTACTTAATGGTTTGGTTCCCATAGAGCAAAAATAATACTTTGTAAGTCAGCAGGGGGACCCCATTTCTGTAATGAAAATAGGGATCACATAGTTGTATTATGATCTCCCAGTGTGTCTATAGTCTCCCCGTGGACATATTTGGGATATAATTGTACTGTCTTGCACGTACACACAGGATGGGTTGCTTGGTATAGATATATCCACCGAAGGGGCCCTAGTGTGTACTTTTTCTTCAAGTTTTCCTCCCCTTGTTTTTCTCCCCTCCCGTTCTCCTTTTCTTTCTTTTTCTTCTAATGTACATACATTTATGTCCAGTGGTGTGACAAGAATCTGTGTTTAAATGTTATTTAACAGTACCTTGGATACTCACCTATTGCAGCCTGTCATCTCCCGCAGACTGAGCCTGCACCTTGCGTTTCATTGGCACCGGAATACACACTTCCGGTGCCTGGAACGCAAGTTCCGTGACGCACGTCCAGCCGGCGTGCATCACGTGAGCGGCCGCCGGGTGACGCGCGTCTGCCCGGGACCGCATCGTCTGGCCAGTGATTAGCGGGGGAGCGGGCAGTGGTGAGTATTTAAGGGAGGACGGGATGAGGGCATTTGAACCTTTGCCTTGCCCTGGAGAAGTGATGCGAGACGTCACGCAACGCGTCGGTTGGGAGAAGAGGGGGTTGTGTGGCTGGTCATTGGAACGTTTAAGGTACTGTGTAATGTTATGTATGTGTCTGCTCTTTTCTCCCTACGGCTGTCCTTAGGATAGACATGGATAGTTTGCTGTGATATATGGCACTCAGCACTTTATGTAAATATAATATATTAATTCATTAATTTTTTTGCACATTATTGTATATTAAATCAATTGTTTTATGAATGAGTCACTTGTAGATAGGCAGCAATGGGTATTTAGAATAGTAGCAGACCAATAGATATCAATTACCAATTTAGCCATAAGGGCTTTTTCCATCTGGACACTCTGGTCAGTGTTGTCCTGCCCCCCCTCCGCACATTCTGGTTCTCCCTTTCTTCCCTTCCCCCACCCCCCCTCCCCCGTTTTTGGGGGATTGTTTGTAAATATATGTATTTTAACTAATGTTTAGTAATAAAATGTATGTACATAGTAAAATCATTTGAATAAAGTAACATGAATTGGTAATTAAAACGGAGTGGTGCCATTCACTACAGGGAGTGGATTAAAGGAGTTTGGGACTCTCTACTTTGGTGTGATTTGAGTTATGTTAACAGGTAAAAGGCACTAACGACCCAACCTGGCCAGCCCGCAAGAAATGATCCCTCTTTACAGGGAGAGGGCTTGGAGAGAGAGGGGGGGCGGGAGCGGGGGGTGGCCGGAGGCCGAGAGGAACCACAACCCTTAATATCAAGGGGCCCACCTGGAAGACACAAAGTGAACAACATATAAGCATCCCACACGACATGCCCAGCGCATAAAAGACAATATGTCAAGAGGGACTCACGACACCGCTGAAAGGGCCGACAGAGATGACAGCAGCGTGCAGGCGGAGAAGATGGCGCGGATCAGCCAGCAGCACAAGTTCCTCGAGGGGCGGGCCGCACGACCATGACGCGAAAAGCGTCATCGTGTGACCCCGCCTCCCCCGGCGGCGCGAGAATTGCGCCCGCCTCCAAGATGGCGGAGGGCCCAGGAACATCAAGCGGCCCACGGAGGAACCCAGCAGAATCGCCAGCCCGGTGCCCTCGCGCAGCCCAGGCCGGCCGGAAGCATGAAGGAGAGGGGAGAGAGCGGAGCGACGAGGGAGCGAGGAGGGTGAGCATGTGAGGTAAAAAGTCAGTAAAAAACACAGGAGGGTAAATATGTGAGGTAATAAGTCAGTAAAAAACACACCAGCACGCAAGGGACAGCAAGTCCAGTCAATAAACACCAGCACAATACAACAATAAAGCTTGTGGGGCAGGGAGGGAATGAACCTGTGGGCATAAGGTGGTTCCTCTCCCCCCTAAATAGGCTCACCATCAGCCTATGGCCGGCTACCCTTTAGGCAGGGTCTGCGGCCCAGAGCCTAGCTCTGCCAACACCTGACTCCGGCGTTCACCCTACCTTCACTGTCCTGGTCAGCCGAAGCTGGGAGGCAGTAGTGGGTCCAACGGGAACGGTGGCAATAAGGCTATAAGGATACAGTGGCCGACGGGCTAGGAGGCCCCGCTCAGCTGCAGTATTCCAGGAGAGAGTATCCATACGATCCTTATGCAGCAGACTGCAGGAAGAACACTGGGGAATCATAGAGAGACACCTGTTTTATAGGAGGCCGGGAGGAGCGACAGCTTTTGATCCTGCAGTCAGGCACCACCTAGCGGTGGATTATCCAACTGTCATTACTTCTGGGACGACCTGGACTGGATATAGTGAAAATATACCAAAGTTCCTCGGCATGTTCACAGACAAAGACCTGCAGCTGACTTGCTTTTCTTAAGAAAGCCTGCAGCCCAGAGTGAATGACACCCTGAAAAGCACCCCGAGACCCCGGAGCTTTCCCTTACCACAAAGAGCCCCCTAAAATCAGCATAGCTGCGGAGGCATAGAGGGTCAAGAGATCTAATATCTTTGTAAAAATCCTTGGGGCTAAGGACAGACTGACTTGGTCTGTCTGAATTGCAAACCTCAGAAACTTGCAATGTAATGCAAGGATTGGGATGTGAAGTTAGGCATCCTGCAGGTCCAGAATGACCATGAGGGCCTGCTCTATGAGAATATTCCTTATCGAGTATATTGATTGCATCTTGAACTATTTGTACCTGATGAAATAGTTTAATTTCTTCGGATTCAAGATCATCCGGTATTTTTCTGATGGCTTTTGAACCAGAAAATACAATTCTGTGACACTCACTTGTAGAATTGCTTTCTCTTCAACATCAATTCCAGGTGGTCAGCGGCTGCAACGAATGGGTTAATTCCTGTCCGGATGGCGTCGACTGCAAGATTGAAAGGTCTGGCTCCTCCCGGCCCTATACACTTCCAGCTGCCCCAACACAAGCCAGTAATCGAAAAGCAGTAGCACCACCAGCCAGGAGGCTAAGGCAGCTATGATCTATAAGAGAAAAAATATTAATGCACACCCTTTTCCGCTCATTTTCTTTCTCAACATCCTCCTCTTTTTTTTTAATTCAATGTTGAATACACTATTTACATATGTACAGATACCACAGGACTAGGCAACTAAGGAATATAAAACCATAACCCAGAGGAAGGGAGGCTCTGATGGCCTGGAATGGATGTAGAAGAGAAAATACAATTTTGTGAAACTCACCTGTAGAACTGTTTTTGAATATATCCAGTCCAGGTCGTCCCAGAAGTGATGACAGTTGGGTAGTCCGCCACCAGGTGGCGCAGTTACTGCAAGATCCAGAGCTGTAACTCCTCCAGGCCCCCTATAAAATAAGCTGTCTCAGTAGAATTCCCAGTGGTCAAAAAGCAGTAAAAAAGGAGACAGGCCGGGAAGCCAAGAAACCATGTTAACTCACATAGCTTCAGCATGTACTCTCTCCAACAAAACAAGGACAAACGGTCCAATATAAGGAAGTAATTACCATAACAGGCAAACAAGAGATAATGAACCAAGGGCGGGGTGGGACGACCTGGACTGGATATATTCAAAAACAATTCTACAGGTGAGTTTCGCAGAATTGTATTTTTAACTATATCCAGTCCAGGTCGTCCCAGAAGTGATGACAGTTGGGACATCCAAAAGCAGTGTCCATTAGGGCGGGATCCCCAGTGAGGAACAGCATGTAGTTCATTTCACTACTACCGCCTGAAGCACCTTTCGGCCAAAAACAGCATCAGCTGAGGCCCTAACGTCAACCTTGTAAAACTTTGTAAAGGTATGAACAGAAGACCAAGTAGTGGCCTTACAAACTTGTTCAACAGAGGCCTGGTGCTGAAAAGCCCAGGAAGCACTAATAGCTCTAGTAGAATGAGCTGTAACACGAAAAGGGGGATCCTTCCCCTTGGCAGAGTATGCTTGCACCACCGCCTGTCTGATCCACTTACTGAGAGTGGACTTGGCCGGAGGCAAGCCCTTTCTGGAACCCTCAGTGAGAACAAAGAGCGAATCTGACTTCCTGAAGGATTCAGTCGCAACCAGGAAGTACTTAATGGCTCTGACCACATCCAAGGCATGGAGGGTCCTTTCCTTAGAATTAGTCAGTGCAGGACAAAGGGAAGGCAAGACAACTTCCTCATTAAGGTGAAAGGGAGAAACGACCTTAGGCAAAAAATCAGGCTTAAAATGAAGCATCACCTTATCCTTATGCCGCTCAAAGTAAGGAGGCTTCATACAAAGCGCGACCAGCTCCGACACGCGACGCAACGAGGTGATAGCTACCAAAAAGACCACCTTTAGGGTCAAAATAGACAATGCAGCATCGCGCAAAGGCTCAAAGCGAGGACCCTGTAGAGCAGAAAGCACCAAATTCAAGTCCCACACCGGTAATACAGGCTTACGCGGTGGACGTACATGGGTAACTCTTTGGAAAAAGTCCTGATCAGTCTATGATTGGCAAAGGATCTTTGGAAAGACAGCCAAGGCCGAGACCTGGCCCTTGAGGGTGTCCAGCCGTGTTGTAAAAATTCCAAAATCCTAGAAATAGAGAATGTACGACAAGGGAAACTCTTGGATTCACAGCAAGCAATGTAGGCATGCCAAACTCTGTAGTAAATCATGGAAGAGGACTTCTTCCACGCCTGAATCATGGTCTGAACCACCGTGGCCGACAGCCCTTTTTCCGTCAGGATTGAGGTTTCAATAGCCAGGCCGTCAAAGCCAGAGTCTGTAAATTGGGGTGCCGCAGCGACCCCCTACGTTAGAAGCCCTGGGTCGTCGGGCACGATGAAGCGATCGACAGACATCTGGACTACGTCTGCGAACCAACCCCTTCTCGGCCAGCGAAGAGCCACCAGGATGGTTGGTACCCCCCCCGGGCTATCTTGCGCAGCACTCGGCCCAGGAGTGGAAAAGGTGGAAATGCATAAAGGAGTCTGAACTCCGTAAACGGAATTGCCAGAGTGTCTGTGGTGAAGGCCAGCGGATCTCTTGACAGGGAGACGAACCTTTGGAAGCTTGTGATTGTGTCTGGACGCAAACAGGCCCACATTCGGTTGACCCCAGCGGAGACACAGAGCGTGAAAGATCTTGTTGCTGAGAGACCATTCCCCCAGACGAGAGGCCCCCCTGCTCAGGGAGTCTGCCTCCTGGTTTTCTACCCCGGGGATGTAAACCGCCGAAATGCAGGGAACATTCTCCTTCACCCAAGACAGGATCTGGGTCACCTCCTGGAGGGCTCGCTTGCTCCGAGTCCCGCCCTGGTAATTGATGTAAGCGACAGCCGTCTGATTGTCCGAGCGGACCTGGAGCACACAACCCCTTAGATGGGGAGTCAAATGAAGAAGCACCAACCGGATCGCTCTCGGCTCCAGGAGATTGATGGGCAAGAGGGCCTCCTGCGGCCCCCACTGGCCCTGGAGCGTCAGCGTTTGCCAAAAACTCCCCAGCCGGTCAGATTGGCGTCCGTGGTGGCAATCTCCCACTGGGGAGTCGGAAAGGACTTGCCCACCAACAGATTTCTGGAGTCCAACCACCACAAGAGGGACTGTCTGACCTGGGGGTTCCAGGGACTCTTGCGTCCGGTCCCAACCGGTCAACAGATTCAATTGAAGAGGTCTCATGTGGAACTGAGCGAAAGGCACTGCCTTGAAGCATGACAACATTAGGCCCACCATTTTCATTCCCAGACGGATCGATGACAAGACAGTAAGGCCTGCATCTGCACCTGGAGGCCCGCCACCTTCTGCTGGGGCAGGAATACCTTGACCTGAGAGGTGTCCAACGTCATGCCCAGAAAGGCCCGTACCATTGAGGGAGTGATAGAAGACTTGGGGTAATTGATTACCCATCCGAAATCCGAGAGTAGATAACACCGTCCGGGTGCCACTTTCGGCCTGCTGAAGGGACTGACCTGCAATCAGCAAATCGTCCAGATAAGGAAGAACATGAATGCCCTGGAGGATAGCCATGATGCCCGCCAGCACCTTTGTGAACACACGGGGGGCTGAGGCTATCCCGAACGGTAGTGCCACAAACTGGTAATGCTGATTCTCCAGCACAAACCTCAGGAACTTCTGATGTCCCTGAAAAATCGGGATGTGCAGATAAGCATCCTTGATGTCCACCGTGGTCATGAAGTCACCGGGCCGAAGCAAGCTCACCGCGGACTGTAAGGTCTCCATGCGGAAATGTCTGACTCTGACAAACTTGTTGAGACCCTTCAGATCCAGGATAGGTCTCAGCATTCTGTCCTTCTTGGGCACTGTGAACAGATTGGAGTAAAACCCTAGACCCCGTTCCTGGCGCGGCACGGGACAAATCACACCTGATAGCAGAAGGCGTTGAACGGCCATTCTTAGGCCCTGCACCGTCAATGGGTTCTGGGAAATCCACGATTGAAGAAATCTTGAGGGCGGCCAAACTGCCAGCTCTAATTTGTACCCGGAGGAAACCACCTCCTGAATCCACCGATCCGAGACGTGCTGTCTCCAGACGTGAGCAAATAGCAGAAGCCGTCCCCCCACCCAGATGGGTGAGGGCACCCCCTCATGCCTTAGGGGGTTTGGATTTAGCTCCCCAGGAGGGATTGGGTCAGCCGCGAGACCTACCTCGTCCCCAGGAATCTCTGCGGCCACCTGAAAATGAAGAGTCTCTTCCTCCTCGAAAGGAGCGATAGGCAGATGAACCCCGAAAGGGCCACGCAGGCTTCCGTCGCTGAAGGAGTCTTCCATCCTTGGCCAGAAGGTCCAGACACTCCCCAAATAACCTGAGCCCCAGGAAGGGGATACTAGTGAGCGACTTCTTGGCCGCAGCGTCAGCCGACCACTGCCACAACCAGAGCGAGCGACGTAGCGCAACAAGCAGGGCTGAAGCCCTGGCACCAAGCCGGACACTATCATCCATAGCCGAGACTACAAAAGCAACAAAATCCCTGCAGGCTTTGAGGTCCTTATACTCCTCCGCCCGCTTGCGAGACTTGACAATATCAACAAGGCGTCTCACCTTCCTCCTGATGGCCAAAGAGACAATGGCAGCGGCACAGACAGGGCGAAGCCCAGCACCCACAAAAGTGAACGCATGAAAAGCCAGTTGACGCATACGCCTGTCAGCAGGGTCGTGCAAGGAAGCAGTATCGGGTGACGGCATAACCATAGTGTTGGATATCCCCGACACAGGGGAATCCACATCGGGGGAATGGGACCAGAGGCGTACCAGCTCCTCAGGGAAGGGATACCGCCTGTCCAGGCCCTTAGGCACCGATGGCAATTTATTAGGTCTTTCCCATTCCTTAAAGACAAGCCTCTGTCTCTCAGGCCGGAAAAAAATCACCCTGCTTCCTCTTAGCAACATTAGGAGGATCAATATGCAAGGTCTCTAAAACACAAAGGACAGTAACTTCTCCGTGTCATAAGTGAGCCACATATCCTCATCTGAGAAGGAACCAGGCTCGCTGCCCTAGCCAACCGATTGATCCCCTGAGGAAACGGAGTCCTTAAACAACTCACCCTCCTCCATGGAGTCCTGAACTCCAAAAAGATCATCATCTTCAGCAAAATCCGAGTAACCGGGCTCGATGTGCCGCTTCTTATTCGTGGCCTTCCAAGTAGCCATGCGAGATAGCTGTCTCTCAAGGCTGGCCACCCGGTGTGCCAAATCGGCTTGGGACCCCTTGCTGGCTTCCCCCTCGCTGAGGGCTGAATGCAGTCGTGGGGGTGTTGGCGAGGCCGCAGGTAAAAGAGGGCTAGGGGCAGACACACCCGCCCTATCATGCTCCAAAAATACGCTCCTGGCGCAAGTGACACAAACCGTGCTGAGTCCACTCAGGGGGCTGGTACCGCACATGGGACAGAGCTTCACCCGTCCAGATGGGGCCCCTAGCTCACTATCCCCAGAAGCCCCCATTATGGTGATTATAGTGACAAAAAATATAGGTTACAAGGCACTAACGGCCCAAACCTAAGAGATACCCAAATTAGTCCCTCTTTTTGTGATCCCTCTTAAAGGGAGAGGGCGCGGAGAGAGAGGGGGGGTGGTAGGAGACCGGGAGGAACCACAACACTCAGCTGGCAAAGGGGGCCCACCTAGAAGACACAAGCGGAAGAGGCCATGAGCGATCCCACAGCACATGCACCATAAGAAGACAATAGAAAAAGAAGGACTAACGGACCGACCAGCGCTGAAGGACCCTGAAGGCTAAGGCGGCAGGAGCAGCAGCAGCAGTAAGAAGACGACAGCGGCCGTTGGAGAGGCTGATGGCAGCATAGGAACAGCAGGCGGAAGATGGCGCCGGGAAGCCCGCACATGTGAACCTCGAGGGGGATCCCGAAGCATAAAAGAGTAGCCAAAAACAACTTGCCTAACTACTGTATGTAAAATCTTTCTACCAAAAGCGGTATCCGCTGAGGTTCTAACATCTACTTCATAAAACTTGGCAAATGTATGAACCGAAGACCAAGTAGTGGATTTACATACCTGTTCCACCAAGGCCTGGTGCTGAAAAGCCCAGGAAGCATAATAGCTTGAATGGAATGAGGAGTACCCCGAAAGGGCGGTTCCTTTCCCTTGACAGCATAGGTCTTGACTACCACCTGAGTACATATCCTCGGAATTTAGAGAAAAAAAGTTTCCCCTTTCCTCCAAGGCCTTCCTGTGACCCGACAGAGCAGGCTGCCTTAAAGGCGAGCTAACCTCTCCGCAATATCCGCAATATCTCGCCCCCTCTGCTGACCTGCGAAGGCATGGAAACCAAAGGGGCCTTAGAGTGCCCGCATCAATAGTTACTGATGGCATATACCTCTTACCATCTTCATTAAAATTCATTTGACGTAATCTGGGCATACTGTACGGAACTCGCCCAACCGTCCTTGCTGACACAAAGGACAAGTATTATCCTGCGTGCTGGGATACCGAATCTGCTAACCCAGATGCCTCCGTCATGGTGATTTACAGTCTTAACAACCCTAAGGACCTAAGACAGAAGTATATATAAGTCCTCGATAGTCAAGTGACTACTCAGACAGACTAGGAGAAACCACAATCCACTATCCCTATTCCCCACAATGTATAACAGAAAAAATAATATTAATAAATATAATAATAAATATAATAATGAAATAAAAGTACTCAGAGACCTGGGCTGGAGTGCTTCCTCAAGACAGGAATGCAGGACCGAACAGGCTGCGATCCAGAAGCCGAGCAAGCCGCCGGAGCAGTAGCGGAGAGCGTCGAAGCAAGCGGCAGCTGCGGTGACTAAAGCGTTTAAACATACAAACATATATATATATATATATATATAACATAACAGCACATAACATCAATAAAAACATGTGGGAAGGGGAAGGGGGATATATAAAATATTCCTCCAGCAGGTTCACCAGTCAAAAACCTGCGTCTGACTGCTTTTCTTAAGAAAGTCTGCAACCCAGAGTGATTGACACCCTGAAAAGCACCCCAAGACCCCGGCGCTTTACCTTACCACACACACCCCATTCAAAAACAGCAAAGCTGGGGAGGCATAGAGATTCATGGAGCATGTTTACAATGCACGTAGCATACATATTAAATCCAATGTAGCAAGACACTGCAGGGATAAACACGCGGGGGAAACTTTGTTCCTTAAAGTTCAGGTTGTACAGAAGGTGTCCTTAGGCCCTAGAGGGGGCAACCTCCGCAAGAAATTAGAAAGCAATGAAGCACGATGGATTTTTCTCTTAGACACATGCATGCCTAAAGGTCCTAATGACCGCTTTGATTTATTATTGTGTACTAATAGATAACCATTGGCTTCTATATTTCCTCTAGCTAATAGTAACTAAATGTTTTTGACTCCGGTTGTATAGAGTGTATTAGGGCACCACCAATTATTTTTATTGGGATTTTGTTTTTAACCATCACAATAAATTTTATTACATTGCTCCTTTTAGTAGAAAGAAGGTTTATCATTAAACAATCTGAACCTAGAGGGAAGATGTAGTAGTTCAATTTTACCATCCCCAATGATCTGTTTGGTTATATTCTATTATTTTTTATGACTCTAATTTTTGATTTTCATGCTGTTTAATATTGGTATAACCTTTTTGATCTATGCCGTAAATTGGCTTCCAGTCCATAGTTCAGTTTTGTCAACGTTATTAATATAGTTTTGCCCTATACGTATAGTCTAAATATTAGACAACTATAAGACAAGTTTTCTTTATGAATATTATAAGTATAATTCAAACACTTTATAGTACTAATTCATTCATGTGCAACTATATTATATTACAGTTCACAACAGAAAAACCTGCATTAAGTATATCTAGTGACTGTGCGGGATAGGGTTAAATTTTTGCCATTAGCTATCCTTTCCCTCTCCCTCTCTCTCTCTTTTTATTTCTCCACCCTCCATCCAATCATCAGACAGGGGGCGGGGTTTCTTCATTTCCAGCATCTAAGCAGGAAGTGTCATTATTTCACCACCTGCTCAGTATGCTGATATCTTTCTTAAAAGGAGCAATGGATCCCCATCTGTTTTAAGGTAGGATTAAGGGGTGAGGTAACCCCGAAACGCGTTACCTTTGAATGGGGAGCCCAGGATATTCACTACACACAGGTCATGCTATATTTTAAAATGTTACATTAAATGTTATGTTTTATCACACTTGGTGAGCTGGACCTGCAGCACATTACCACAATTGGGACTTACAGAGGTCTGTCCGTGCTCCCAGGTGAAATATCTCAGGGGATTTCTGAGCTGTCTATCTTCTTGGGACTACTAGTGAATCTGGTTTGACCTGCTCAATCCTCTTTTAAAAATACCTGTGTTGGAGTGTTTCCTCAGAAATTTTCAATCCGGAGGATTTGTATATATAATATGGAGGATGACATCCAAAGGAGATTGGATAAAGTGGGTCACATGTTTTTCCAAACTAACATATCTGAATCTAATGTGGAACTAAATCAAGAATTCAGTCATCTAGAAAAGCTGATGAAAAAAGAACTCAGAATCTGGTGGGACAAAGTTACCCTACAGAAATATTTAGATGGGGACATGATCCCAAGGGGATTAAGGCTGAAAAAAAGATCCACTACTGCTTTTGGAGAGGATTTTGAGAAACAGTGGTATGCTATTTTATCAGATGCTTCAAGTAAACTGATCACGCTGTTAATCAAACATGAACAAATAGCACTTGATACTCTCCATAAAGATATTATAGAGACCAAGGATAAATTACAGAAATATTCAACTGAGGAAAAATATCAAACATTACAAGATCAATTGAAAGAAAATTTAGAAAAATTGGAAACAGAAATCACCAATATCAAACAGAAAAAATTCAAACGTGATCTTGAGGATTATCAGTCTGATAGAGTCTACAGCTGGCCAAGAAGGTTCCACTCAAGTGGACCTAAATCGATATTAAAGCGAACAAGATCAAAATCGGTATCTTTTGTGGATCTTAACTTTTCCTCCTCTGAATCTGATACAGGATCCAGCACATCATGTGCCGAAGATCAGGATCGCCCCACACAAAGAGGGCAAAATTTTCACAGATCAGAAATACCCCCAACCAAAGCACGACAGGACAAAAGCAGAAGAAAAGGCGGAGGTCGGGGAGGAAACATCACACCCCCAGGCAATTACCAACTGAGGGAGAGAGGAAGGAAAACTCACCAGTAATTAATTTATCATCAACACCTCTGACAGACACACAATTACAACTCCTGGCAAAGGGTTTATCATTTGCACCAACATATGATATTAATATTTTTGAAACGATTGTGGACCTAAACCGATTTATTCGCCAGTTGGCCCTTAAGAAACACTTTTTAGAGAAGGAGGATGTCAACCCCCCGGTTATCCAAAATGAGATGTCCACAAGAGGATCTAGTCCACAAATAACTCAAAATCCTACAAGTGACCCAAATCCCACTTCAGATCCAACTGAAGGACCATTAAATTTCATGGATATCCTTAATATAATTCATTGGAAGGACGTCAACAAAATTGGAGAAAGAGGGGATTTGGAGCCACCCAAGGCATGCCATTTTAGAAATGAGGATTTTGATCCTATAGAGTCCAGAAGTAAAGCATTGGACAAATTCCAGGATGTGGTGATCTCACAGCTATGTGACCTGGCCAGGTCCCCCAGAAACAAAAACAAATATAAGAGCAATTTAACTTATTCAGAGAGAAAATCCCTTAAGGAACTCAAAGATAATAGGGATATAGTGATCCGCTCAGCGGACAAAGGTGGATCCATTGTGGTCATGGACCGTGACGATTATGTAGCAGAGGCTTACCGGCAACTTTCTGATGAAGGAACATATGTTAGTCTCAAAGGAGATCCCACTGTAGAATTCAGTTTAATACTGGATAAATTATTGGCAGAAGGTGTATCAATGGGAATCATTACTAATAAAACCCAGGATTAGTTGAGGAATCCATGTCCCTCTACTCCCATCTTCCACCACCTTCCCAAAGTGCATAAAGGAGAATTTCCCCCAAAAGGTCGACCGATAGTTTCTGGGAAAGGGGGTTTAAATGAAGGTTTGGGACAGTGGGTTGATTCCCAACTCCAACCCCTGGTGGTGAATCTTCCAGGTTTCATCAAAGATTCAACACAGGTTTTGAGAGCTATGGAGAATGTAATCTGGGAGCATGACTTTATGTGGGCAACTTTTGATGTACAAGCCCTGTATTCCTCTATCCCCCATAACTTGGCCGTTCATGCTTTACACCACATGTTGTATAAACATACAGCTTATACTATGGATCATATAAGGTTTTTATGTGACTGTGTTGAATATTTACTAACACACAATTACTTTATGTTCACAGGTATATTCTACCTCCAGAAATGCGGTGCTTCCATGGGGGCCCCCTTCTCCCCATCCCTGGCCAACATCTACATGGGATGGTGGGAGGAGCACCGCATATTCAACGAGGAGAATCCCTACCTGTGGAACATAGAGTTCTATGGACGGTATATTGATGATATCGTGTGTATCTATAAGGGTGAGAATACCATAGAGTTTTTGAATTACATCAATACTAATCAATGCAATTTAAGATTCACAGGACACTGGCATAAGGAGAAAATTGAATTTTTAGATTTAATGCTAAAAACAGATCCCGTTACTCATCAAGTGAGTACTAGTACTTTCCGCAAACAGATCACGGGAAATACTATACTCCATGCCAATAGCTGTCACCCAAGACATACGGTGCATGCCATCCCTTACGGGGAGTTCCTAAGGGCAAGACGTAATTGCTCACGGGATGACACCTTTAATGAGGAGTGTACAAAAATCCGAGAACGGTTATTAACAAGGGGATACCCCAGAGCATTACTGACACATGCTGAGGATAAAGCCAAATCAAGAAATAGGACAGACATGTTGAGGGGGAAACACTCAAGGGCCCCAGTACAAAATGAAACTAGACCCATTACGATGGTTACATCATATTCTAGTAAATTTCATAAAATAAAAAAAAATAATCATGTCTAGCCTACCCATCCTGCGCAGTGATGAGGAGCTGGATCGAATTTTATCACAGGGGGTAAGAGTTGTATCTAGGAGAGCACCCACTTTATCTTCCTTATTAGCACCATCTGTACTGCGGGATACCCCCGCAACAACTGAAACCTGGTTAAGTATCCAGGGTACTTTTCCATGTGGTGCTAGCAAATGCTCCTGTTGTAAATATATTACCAAGGGGAACGAGTTTGAATCTCTAACTAACGGCCGCAAATTCAAAACCTATGGTTTTCATAATTGCAATTCCAAAGCGGTGGTTTATTTGATTACATGTACATTTTGTAATCTACAATATGTTGGCTGTACATCTCGCCCCCTCAAACAAAGATTCATGGAGCATGTTTACAATGCACGTAGCATACATATTAAATCCAATGTAGCAAGACACTGCAGGGATAAACACGCGGGGGAAACTTTGTCCCTTAAAGTTCAGGTTGTACAGAAGGTGTCCTTAGGCCCTAGAGGGGGCAACCTCCGCAAGAAATTAGAAAGCAATGAAGCACGATGGATTTTTCTCTTAGACACATGCATGCCTAAAGGTCTTAATGACCGCTTTGATTTATTATTGTGTACTAATAGATAACCATTGGCTTCTATATTTCCTCTAGCCAATAGTAACTAAATGTTTTTGACTCCGGTTGTATAGAGTGTATTAGGGCACCACCAATTATTTTTATTGGGATTTTGTTTTTAACCATCACAATAAATGTTATTACATTGCTCATTTTAGTAGAAAGAAGGTTTATCATTAAACAATCTGAACCTAGAGGGAAGATATAGTAGTTCAATTTTACCATCCCCAATGATCTGTTTGGTTATATTCTATTATTTTTTATGACTCTAATTTTTGATTTTCATGCTGTTTAATATTGGTATAACCTTTTTGATCTATGCCGTAAATTGGCTTCCAGTCCATAGTTCAGTTTTGTCAACTTTATTAATATAGTTTTGCCCTATACATATAGTCTAAATATTAGACAACTATAAGACAAGTTTTCTTTATGAATATTATAAGTATAATTCAAACACTTTATAGTACTAATTCATTAATGTGCAACTATATTATATTACAGTTCACAACAGAAAAACCTGCATTAAGTATATCTAGTGACTGTGTGGGATAGGGTTAAATTTTTGCCATTAGCTATCCTTTCCCTCTCCCTCTCTCTCTCTTTTTATTTCTCCACCCTCCATCCAATCATCAGACAGGGGGCGGGGTTTCTTCGTTTCCAGCATCTAAGCAGGAAGTGTCATTATTTCACCACCTGCTCAGTATGCTGATATCTTTCTTAAAAGGAGCAATGGATCCCCATCTGTTTTAAGGTAGGATTAAGGGGTGAGGTAACCCCGAAACGCGTTACCTTTGAATGGGGAGCCCAGGATATTCACTACACACAGGTCATGCTATATTTTAAAATGTTACATTAAATGTTATGTTTTATCACACTTGGTGAGCTGGACCTGCAGCACATTACCACAATTGGGACTTACAGAGGTCTGTCCGTGCTCCCAGGTGAAATATCTCAGGGGATTTCTGAGCTGTCTATCTTCTTGGGACTAATAGAGGGTCAAGGGATCAGTGGCAATAAGGGTGTGCAGGAAGCTGACAGGGTAAATCCCCCGCTTCCTGTCAAAATCCTAGAAAAGGGAGAAAAAAATCCTTCACAATCCAGTCCAACTGCATATATAGTTAATACGGTGGAAAAAAGACATATGTCCCTCAAGTTCAACCAAGGGTGTTGGGGTAGGGGGAAGTTATTTTTTATTTTATAGCGGAAGCTATTTATTTAATTTTTTTTTTTTTTTTACTGATACCAGCTAATAGTAACTGTTAATGTTAGTTTCTGCTAAATAAGCATCTAATCCTTTTTTGAAGCTGTCAGCGGTTGATGCTGTAACAAGTTTCTGTGGGAGGCTATTCCATAGATTTATAGTTCTTATGGTAAAAACTGATTGTCGCCTCCGGAGACTAAATTTCTTTTTTTCCAATCAAAGGCAGTGCCCCCTTGTCTTTGGAGAGGATTTTAAATGAAATAGTGTTCCCCCGTATTTTTTGTATGGGCCATTTATATATTTATACAAGTTAATCATATCCCCCCTCAATCGCCTCCTCTCAAGACTAAACAGATTTAATTCTCGTAATCTTTCCTTATAACTAAGATCTTTCATTCCCTTTATTAGTTTGGTAGCTCTCCTCTGCACCCTTTCCATAGTCAGAGCGTCCTTTCTATGAATGGGTGCCCAGAACTGGACGGTATATTCCAGGTGAGGGCGCACCAGTGCCTTGTAAGAATGAAACTGGCTTGTGTTGGGGCAGCTGGAAGTATATAGGGCCGGGAGGAGCCACGCCTTTCAATCTAGCAGTCCACGCCCTCCGGGTAGAAATTAACCCATTTGTTACTGAAGCTGACGGCCTGGAATGGATTGGGAGAGAAAAATGTGAGAATAGAATCCCCTTCAAATCACATTTCTGTGAATTAACTCTTGTATAACTAAAGGAAAGGCTTCCCTCATTCTGAGGTCTGTGGGTAGTTTGGTTACCAGAAAACAAGATTGAGGGATGGATGAAAATTCTAATCAGTATCCCCTTTCCAGTGTCTGTAGCACAAAATTATGCTTGTCTTGTTTACCCTGAAACTGCCTTAGAGCCATCTTGCCTCTGAAACTTTCATTTTTTATTAAAAAATAATATCTAGGTCCTCTCCAAACAAGAGATTACCGTGGAATGGGATGCCACACAAATATGCCTTAGAAACCAGATCACCGGACCATGTTTTCAACCAAAGTGCCCTTCTGGTGCAAGCTAATAAGGCCATAGATTAGCCTATAGCCCTAATAGCTTCTTCCGAAACAATAATTATCAAGGAAACTGCTCTAAAAAGGGTAGGTAATGTATCTAGAATACTCTCCTTAGGAGTGTTGTTCGCCAAAAAACCTTTCAGGCTATTGAGCCAGATTTCCATGCTCCTGGCGACAATATCAGTTGCCAGGGTTGATCTAAAGGCCGTATCCCATGCCTTCTTTAGAATGCCTTCAATCCTACAATCCATAGGATCACAAAGTGCCCCAATAACCTCAAAGCTTAAATCCGCTGCTCTGGACATCTGACCCAATGGAGCAATTTAGGACACTTGTGTCAGGAACCGCTTACCTGGTCCCCGTTCCAGCGACGTCTCCAGGCGGCCAGCTGCAGCTGTCACTGTGCGGCGGCCGCGCCGAGCGGCGTCGGCTCGAGCAGCGTTGGCTCGAGCGGCGCCCAGCTCAGCCACGCCCCCCGCTTCCTCCTCCAGGAGACGTGCTCACGCGCGGCCGCGAGCACGTGTCTGTTATGCCCTCCGGCGGCGCTGTGCTGCGCGCACCCGCCGGAGGATCAAGTAAAGGGTTAATGAATCCTAGAGGATTGAGGGCTTCGCCCTCTTCTGCTCTGCAGCCAATTACCCTTGGAATCCTATGTGCTCCAATCAGTACACTGCTTCCCTCAGACCTGTTCCTATAAAGGCAATTCCCTCTCAGTTGTGAATTGCCTGTGATAGCGCTCAGAACCCTGTGTTACCTACTCCTGTGAAGTCTAGCCTGTTGCCGATTTGATTGTACGACCATTCTCGATCCTGAATCCTTGTTGCCGACCTCTGCCTGAATTGACGCCTCTCGATCCTGAATCCTTGTTGCCGACCTTTGCCTGAACTGACGCTACTAGATCCTGATCCCCAGTTGCTGCCTGAACCCCGACTACGTCTTGCCTGACCCCTGGTGCCGCTACGATCTCTGCCTTCCCGTTATCGACCTATTGCCTGTCTCTGGACTTCCGTCACTCACGCTCTTGCTATTGGTTCTCCAGTCCTCCCACATATAAGCTTACATCCTTTGAGCCATTAAGTCCTGGGGCAACCGATCCCGGGTAGGCGTATCTTGCGTCCCGGCAAGCGGGGGCTCCTACAGGTGAAGCTGGCTGTGGAGATTGGGGGTTGTGAGCTTATTAAGAGGGCTGGAGTTACCCCGAGCGTGACATTATCACAGGCCCAAAAAAATGGATGACCTGGTACAGCAGGTACAAGCTATGGCCACAGCGATCAACCAACTCGCTCAAAGAGTGGGCACTCAGGAATCTCGTCAAGTGCCAACTTCCTCTGTACCACCTCATTTCTCCGAACCTAAGATTCCACTGCCTGAGAAATTTTTTGGAGAACGAGCAAAATTTTCCAATTTCAAGAATGCCTGCGAACTATATTTTAAGTTAAGACCTATCTCCTCTGGCACAGAGGTCCAACGAGTAGGCCTAGTCATTTCCTTGCTTCAAGGAGACCCACAGTCCTGGGCCTTTAGTTTACCGTCCCATGACATTGCTCTACAATCAGTGACTGCCTTCTTCAATGCTATGGGCGTTTTATACGCCGATCCAGATATACAGTCTACCGCAGAGAATAGGCTTCGGGCCTTAAAACAAGGACGGAATTCGGCTGAAGACTACTGTGCTGAATTCCGCCGCTGGGCTATCGAAGCTAGGTGGAACGATCCAGCTTTGTGTAGTCAGTTCAGGGTGGGACTGTCGGATAGCATCAAGGATGCCTTAGTCAATTTTTCCCCGCCAGTGGACCTAGATCAATTAATGCAGGTCTCCATTAAAATAGACCGACGTCTTAGAGAAAGGGCCAGGGAGAGAGTAGGGGCTCCCACGTCCTTTAGACCAGTCCAGAGTCATAGATCCCCGGTTCCCTGTGGAGAAAATACCTCATCATCTTCCCAGGAAGAACCTATGCAATTAGGGAGAACCCGCTTATCCCAAGAGGAGAAACAGCGTAGGCGATCCGAGGGGTTGTGCCTGTATTGCGGGAATTCTGGTCATTTTGCAGGGTCCTGTCCAAACAAGGGGAAAACCGGTGGAAAACTTCCGCACCCAGACCAGGTAGAGAGTACTGATCTGGGTGAGTCCGTTTGTAACTCTCGCCAGAATAAGATGCTTGTACCTATTGATTTGTTTTGGGGGTCCTCTAAGCAGACAGTTTCCGCCTTCATAGACAGTGGTGCGGCTGGAAACTTTTTGGACAGGAGCATGATCTCCACCTTAGGGATCCCTGTAGTTCCTCTTGAAAGATCCCTACAAGTTTTAGCTATCAATGGAAAGGCAATCCAGGGAGGTCCTATAAATACCAAGACCCCACCTCTCAGACTAATTGTCGGCTCTTCTCACTCTGAATTCTTTATTTTTGATTGTCCGGAAACTCTGGTGGTTTTGGGATACCCCTGGTTGCAACTCCATAACCCGGTGTTAGATTGGCGGGCTGGGGAGTTGGTCAAGTGGAGTGACCACTGTAAAGGTCACTGTTTTAATACAGGCCTCAGAAGCGTTCAAGTCTTACCACAGGAATTACCTCAGCCATACGCTGATTGGATCGATGTATTCTCTGAACGCTCTGCTGATACTCTTCCTCCACATCGATCCTATGACTGCCCCATTGACTTGCTGCCTGGCACTATTCCCCCGAGGGGAAAGATCTATAACCTTACCCTGCCCGAGGAGCAAGCAATGAGGAAGTATATTACCGAAAATCTTAGGAAAGGATTTATCCGTCCCTCTACCTCGCCTGCTGGGGCCGGGTTCTTTTTTGTAGAGAAAAAAGATGGTGGCTTGAGACCGTGCATAGATTATCGAGCCTTGAATAAGATCACTGTAAAAAAACGATACCCCTTACCCTTGATTGGGGATCTGTTCAATCAAGTCACAGGAGCTCGAATTTTCTCCAAATTGGATTTGAGAGGGGCTTACAATCTGATTCGCATCCGACAGGGGGACGAGTGGAAAACTGCATTTAATGTGAAGGATGGGCACTATGAGTACCTGGTCATGCCCTTCGGTCTTTGTAATGCGCCAGCCGTTTTCCAAGATTTTGTTAATGATATATTCAGGGAATACCTCGGTAGATTTGTAGTCATCTACTTGGATGATATTCTCATTTTTTCTAATTCTTTACCGGAGCACAGACACCATGTTAAGTTGGTGCTACAAAAATTAAGAGAGAACAACTTATTTGCTAAACTGTCTAAGTGTGTGTTTGAAGTCACTACAGTTCCCTTCCTAGGGTATGTTATTACCAACCAGGGTTTGGAGATGGACGCGGGGAAGGTTTCAGCAGTTCAGGATTGGGTCCAACCCAAAACTTTAAAGGAATTGCAACGTTTTCTAGGTTTTGCAAATTTTTATCGGCGTTTCATAAAAGGCTTTTCCCATGTTGTTGCACCCCTTACCAACCTTACCCGCAAGGGGGCTTTTACTGCTAACTGGTCCCCCTCTGTGTGTGAGGCCTTTCTAACCTTGAAACGGGCCTTTACTTCGGCACCTGTCTTAGTGCATCCAGATATTCATAAAGCTTTTATTATTGAAGTGGATGCTTCTGAGCTGGGAGTGGGTGCAGTTTTGTCGCAATATTCTGGTAACCCTGAGCGTCTCCATCCATGCGCTTATTTTTCGCGTAAATTCAGTACCGCGGAACAAAATTATGATGTTGGCAATAGGGAACTATTAGCTATTAAACTGGCATTTGATGAATGGCGACACTGGTTGGAGGGTTCATTACATCCTATAACTGTGTATACCGATCATAAAAATCTCGAATACATAGGTTCTGCCAAGAGGCTGAACTCTCGTCAGGCACGTTGGGCATTATTCTTCTCGCACTTCAATTTTATTATTACTTTCAAGCCGGGTGTGAAAAATACTAAAGCTGATGCTCTATCTCGCATGTCCGGTGAATGTAAGGATCGGGGTGATTCTGGTGAACCAATTTTACCCACAGGTTGTGTGGTGGGGGCGTTACTTCCTGATCTCTCCAATACCTTGGCGCCGTTTCAAGATGAATCTCCTAGTGATGTACCCTTGGGGTGCCAGTTTGTTCCGCCGCACCTGCGTTCGGATGTAATTCGCGAATTTCACGATGCCAAAACTGCTGGTCATTTGGGTAACCGTAAGACGTTTATGCTTGCCCGTCGTCATGTATGGTGGCCTACCATGAGACGCGATATCACTGCCTTTATCGACGCTTGTGCTATTTGTGCTCGAAGTAAAGGAGTTCACAAGGCTCCTAGTGGCAGTTTGGTTCCTCTTGAAATTCCTGCTGAGCCATGGACCCATATTTCTATGGATTTTATTGTAGATTTGCCTCTCTCACATGGTAATACTGTCATTTGGGTGGTCGTAGATCGTTTCAGTAAGATGGCACATTTCGTTCCTTTGGCCAAACTTCCTTCTGCACCTGAGCTTTCGCGGCTGTTTACTTCGCATATTTTTCGTATTCATGGTATTCCGTCCAATATAGTCTCTGATCGGGGTGTTCAATTTACTTCCCGTTTTTGGAAACACTTCTGTTCGCGGTTGGGAATACAGATCTCTCTTTCTTCTGCCTACCATCCCCAGACTAATGGGCAGACGGAAAGAACTAATCAAACTTTGGAACAATACTTAAGGTGTTATGTTTCTGATGCCCAAGAACAATGGGCGGAATTTATTGATTTCGCCGAATTTGCTTACAATAACGCGCCTAGTGAGAGTACCAAGGTATCGCCTTTTTATTGTAACTTAGGGAAAAATCCTAGAGCTTCTTCCCTTTCAGGGTCACCTTCCAATCTGCCGGCGTTGGAGGAGTGGCTTCAAGAACGGAAGAATATCTGGACACACGTTCAGGAGATTCTTAAGACCACTGGTTTGAGGTATAAGAAATTTGCCGACCGCCGCAGATCACAGGAACCTACTCTTCGAGTAGGCGATCTAGTTTGGGTCTCCACTAAAAATATTGCGCTCCGTCAGCCATCTAGCAAATTAGGTCCAAAATTTATTGGTCCTTTTCCAATCGTCAAGAAGTTGAATAATGTGTCTTTTAAAGTTCAACTCCCGCCAACTATGAAAATACCTAATTCCTTTCACGTTTCACTGTTAAAACCGGCGAAGAATGCTCCTCTTGCTGGTCCTGCACCAATTCTTCTTAATAATGAGCCCGAGTACAAAGTGAATAAGATCTTTGATTCACGTAAAGTGCGTAATTCTTTACAGTATTTGGTGGATTGGGTTGGCTATGGTCCGGAGGAAAGATGCTGGGTGGCAGCGAGGAATGTTCATGCCAAGGCTCTTGTAAGAAGGTTCCATCGTGACAATCCAGGGAAACCGGGTGAGGGTCCGGAGGCCCCTCGTGAAGGGGGGGGTAGTGTCAGGAACCGCTTACCTGGTCCCCGTTCCAGCGACGTCTCCAGGCGGCCAGCTGCAGCTGTCACTGTGCGGCGGCCGCGCCGAGCGGCGTCGGCTCGAGCAGCGTTGGCTCGAGCGGCGCCCAGCTCAGCCACGCCCCCCGCTTCCTCCTCCAGGAGACGTGCTCACGCGCGGCCGCGAGCACGTGTCTGTTATGCCCTCCGGCGGCGCTGTGCTGCGCGCACCCGCCGGAGGATCAAGTAAAGGGTTAATGAATCCTAGAGGATTGAGGGCTTCGCCCTCTTCTGCTCTGCAGCCAATTACCCTTGGAATCCTATGTGCTCCAATCAGTACACTGCTTCCCTCAGACCTGTTCCTATAAAGGCAATTCCCTCTCAGTTGTGAATTGCCTGTGATAGCGCTCAGAACCCTGTGTTACCTACTCCTGTGAAGTCTAGCCTGTTGCCGATTTGATTGTACGACCATTCTCGATCCTGAATCCTTGTTGCCGACCTCTGCCTGAATTGACGCCTCTCGATCCTGAATCCTTGTTGCCGACCTTTGCCTGAACTGACGCTTCTAGATCCTGATCCCCAGTTGCTGACCTCTGCCTGAACCTCGACTACGTCTTGCCTGACCCCTGGTGCCGCTACGATCTCTGCCTTCCCGTTATCGACCTATTGCCTGTCTCTGGACTTCCGTCACTCACGCTCTTGCTATTGGTTCTCCAGTCCTCCCACATATAAGCTTACATCCTTTGAGCCATTAAGTCCTGGGGGCAACCGATCCCGGGTAGGCGTATCTTGCGTCCCGGCAAGCGGGGGCTCCTACAGGTGAAGCTGGCTGTGGAGATTGGGGGTTGTGAGCTTATTAAGAGGGCTGGAGTTACCCCGAGCGTGACAACTTGCTCCATGGTTCCATGTCGTTGGGGGGAAATTTTCGTTTTAGCGAATTAGAGCTAAGTGAACAGGAAAAAGTCTTAGAACTTTTTTCTATAAAAAAATGTATACATTGTGTCCTATATAAATAAATGTTTGTCCTCACACTTAATTCCCCATTTTCTATAGAAATCATCCAATAAT
This sequence comes from Gastrophryne carolinensis, assembly GCA_027917425.1. Lineage (NCBI taxonomy): Eukaryota > Metazoa > Chordata > Amphibia > Anura > Microhylidae > Gastrophryne > Gastrophryne carolinensis. Next base: position 311,776,188 of record CM051237.1, read on the forward strand.
CCTGCCAACACTTCCGGTATTGCTTCAGAGGAACCGGGAGCCCCCCTGGAGCCCTTATCCTAAGTTCCCTCATTAACAGAATCTACTGAGGAAAGTTCACCTTGACTTTCTTCCACTATGTAAGATCCTGTTTCGATTTGAACAGGCGCTGGACCGAGTAGATTAACGGCAGGTATAGATGCGACTAGGGAAATTAGAGGTTTAGTGCATAGATTGGAGGGTCCTGACTGGGGGGTGAGTGCGTCAGCAGGAGCTGATCCAGGAGGATTGCGAGTGTCAAATTGAGCAATCTCTTTCCTCATAGCTAGGATCTCCTTATACATAGCTGAGGTCTCCTCTTCCACATTTAAATTAATGCATGTCTGGAATATAGACTGCCAGGAATCCGGAAGTATAATGCTGCAAGATCCACAGCGCCTAGTCTGTTTGGGATCCTTAGTCTTCTCCTTAGGGGGGTTTTGTCCTTATGCTTGTCCTTTGCTTTAGGTAAACTAGGCTAGGGGACAATTAAAATAACAATTTTTAGCATACCTACCCTATAGAACTTGGATGTAAAATATACAAAAATATATTGGGATTTATATGTTAATGTTTTATCATGAGGCATTTTGCATGAGGTGTGAGGATTAGAAAAAGAAATATTGCCTGCACCTTAGGACTTTTCAGCCCAGTACCTCCAGACGCCGTTTGGGCCAGAAATAAGAGCTGCTGTGGGCTGCCAATTGCCGCTGGACTGCTGCTGTGCTGCCCCTGTGGTTGCTGCTGCCGCCTCAGGCTCCGAGAGAGGAGGAAGCTCTTACACTCCCGGGTCGCCCACGTGTAACAAAGACACGTAAGCAGACATGACCTCCAAAATCATAAAAAAATAGTGGCAGCGGAGAGGAAACCTGGAACGTCCAAGACCGGATCCTCGAAGATTAAGTGAGTAGTACAAAAAAAGAATTACAAAACTCTCTTGTGCTCTGTGTGAATGGTGGATGTGGTCTTAAAGGAATATACATGTGGAACTGCCTTGGCCGCCTGTGAACCTCGGGTGAACTAAACCCGTAAATTAAAGATTCCTTGTTCAGCGGGTTTCTCCACGGGTGTTGGTCCCAGTGACAGAACATAAAAACAAGCTTGGGGGGGCATCCAGAAATCTGGACTCCACACTTAGCACTGTGTGTCTGGAGCTATTTCTCTAGGACCGTTAAGAGGGTTACTGTATTTTTTTCCTGTTCTCAAGGTTGATATATCCTACAAGAGACCCTAAAGTATGCCTCCCATATCACATGCAGGCTCTAGGTCAGTCACATAGGACCAGTGAAGCAAAAAAAAAAAAACAAGCAGGGAGCGCTACACTGTAGTCCCATCTTCTTGTCTATCAGGCTGATGCAGACCATAAATGACTCCTCACCTAATCACAGTGGCACAGTCGCCTATAATACTCTGCTGTGGTATAGTGCTCACTGCCAGACCAGTGGTGTCACAGAAAAAACAGTCCAGTCTAAAATCTTGGGATTCATGGAAACAGCCATAATGGAATTACCTAATTACCTGCGATAGCTGCTCCATTGCCTTCTATTTAGAGGAAAAGATGGGGGGTGCTTTGTCTCATACATCTCAATAGAAGACACTGGGATAGCAGCCACAGATAATTACATCATGGCAGCTCCCATAAATCACAAGAGCTATATAGACTGGAATGTCCCTTTAATGGTTAACACACATAAAGAAAAATACTAAGAATACTAGTACTAAAGTTGAACTCTGGCATCACCCACACGGCTTGCTAACAGCAATGGATTTTTGAAGAAATGTCCAGGGATTTCCCAGAAAAAAATATATTTTGATTTTGGGCTTTAACATGAAATGTCGTTTGTCATTTTTTCAGTGCTTTCTCAATATTTTGGCCTATTGGGCTACATTGGGCCAATTAGCTATTTAAAAAAATGTAATGTTTTTAAGCAAATCCTATTTATCAGTACACTGCATTCCAAGGCTGGGTTCAGGCGAGTCCAATTGCAGGGAGCTTGAGCTTTCAGCCGAGCACCCCGCAATCTCTGTTGTCGCCGTGTGGAGGGCTGCGCCCTCAGGACACTGCAGGCAGGGCTTTTGCGAAGCGCTCTGAGCCCAACTGACATGTGAAAGCGCTCATTGCATACTATGAGCAGTTTTTCATAGGCGAATGCGGGGCGCTCGCCCAAAAACATGGCATCATTCGCATTGGTGTGAAACCAGCCTAAAGATGCCAAGCTGTGTGAGTTAGAGGGGCAGTAGATTTTCCACTCCTGTGAACATAAGGTATGTTTAAAGTAGAACAAAATGGGGGATTTTGATCATCCCGAGTTTTGTTCTGTGCCCCAGGAATTGGGATGCCCAGCTATGTGTAACCCTCCAGATCGCTCAGTACAACTCACCTTTTCGTTCCAATGGGCCATGCGCGGGCTCTTATCCAGTCAGAGCCACTTGCCATGATTCTGTCATTCAGCAAACAGCTCTGATAAAATTCAATGGGGAGCAAAAGTGGGCGCATCTCTAGCAGCACACGTGCTCCTGCACACAGGCTGAGATTGCAGGGTATTTGGCCATTCCCTCTCCCCTTTGTAAACAATGAGAGTAATTTGCCGAATTACATAGGTGCGCCAATTCGGGATGCCCCGGGGAAGGCCAGTGGCTGTCCCTGCAATATTTTAGATGGGTTTTGTTCCACTTTAACTCAGTTGTCAGTTATTTTTTGTTAAAGTTATGATTTACAAAGCCCATTGATAACATAGCTCTGAAATAAAAAATATATCCATCACTACGCATTTGTGGAAAGTAGAAGAATCTGATTACATGCTACAATTTAAAAGTATGCTTCTGCTTTTTCTACTTACTGATCATTGTGCTGCAGAGCCGTCCAAGCCACTTGTTCAAGCATCTTCACTTTTTGTTCCACCACATCTATATCTTTTGTCTGAACTGGTCTTTTCTTCAAGCCAGCTATCTTGGATAATAATACCTGTAAAAATACAAATCTGTGATTACTCGCCTGTAGAATTGGTATTATGAGTATACAGTACGTCCTGCTCCAAATATAATACTTACAATCGGTAATACTCCGCCAGATGGCGCTGGACTGCAGAGACATCGAAAATAGGCTCCTCCCGGCCCCTCAAATACCCAGGGACCTCCCACAAATCCCCAGCATTGAAAAGCCGTTAACGAGAAGCCGGGAGAATTAAATAACCCAACTATCAACTATAACAATGATAACAATCACCATACAGGGGATCCAAGATAATGCAAAACCAAAGGTGGGTTGGAGCAGGACGTACTGTATACTCATAACACCAATTCTACAGGTGAGTAATCACAGAATTGTATTATTCTAAGTATACAGTACGTCCTGCTCCAAATATAATACTTACAATCGGGACATCCAATAGCAGTGTCCATAAAGTAGGGTGGGATCCCCAAGAAGAAAGACAGCAGCAGGCAGTTGAAACCACTGCCGCCTGCAGAACCTTTCGGCCAAAAACAGCATCAGCTGAGGCCCTAACATCAACCTTGTAAAACTTTGCAAAGGTATGAACAGAAGACCAAGTAGCGGCCTTGCAAACTTGTTCAACAGAGGCCTGGTGCTGAAAAGCCCAAGAGGCACCAATAGCACGAGTGGAATGAGCAGTAATGCGGAAGGGAGGATTCTTCCCCTTAGCAGAGTAGGCCTGAATCACAGCCTGACGAATCCACTTGCTGATAGTAGACTTGGCAGGAGCCAAACCCTTCCTAGGACCAGAAGGGGCCACAAAAAGAGCATTAGTCTTCCTGAAAGGTGCAGTAGCCACCAGATAGTACTTCAGACACCTAACCACATCCAAAGAGTGCAAAACTCTCTCCTTAGCATTGCTAGGATTAGGGCACAAAGAAGGAAGAACAATATCCTGATTCAAATGAAAGGCAGACACTACCTTAGGCAGAAAGTCAGGTTTGAAACGAAACACCACCTTGTCCTGGTGTCTCTCATAGTAGGGGGGGCTGAATGGACAGCGCCGCCAACTCAGACCCACGCCTGAAAGAAGTAATAGCCACCAGAAACACAACCTTGAACGTAAGAATGGCCAAGGCAGCATCCTGCACAGGTTCAAAGGGAGCACCCTGCAAGGCTGACAGAACCAAGTTCAGATCCCAAACAGGCACCATAGGTTTACGTGGGGGACGCACATGAGTGACCCCCTGGAAAAAAGTCCTGATCAGAGGGTGCTGAGCAAAGGACTTCTGGAAGAAAATAGCCAGGGCAGAAACCTGACCCTTCAGAGTACTGAGTTGGAGCCCCATCTCCAACCCATGCTGCAGGAACTCCAGAATCCTGGGAATAGAGAACACACGACAGGGAAGAGACTTAGACTCACACCAGTCAATGTAGGCACGCCAAAATAAATGAAAGAAGACTTCTTCCTAGCTTTAATCAAAGTATCCACAACCGAGGAAGACAGCCCCTTCTTCATCAAGATGGAGGTTTCAACAGCCAAGCCGTCAAAGCCAGAGTTTGTAAATTGGGATGGCGTAGCGAGCCCTGAGTGAGCAGATCTGGCACCAAGGGCAGAGCGTACTGATCTACTGCCAGCTGTACCACGTCTGCGAACCACACTCTTCTTGGCCACCTGGGGGCCACCAGAATTGCTGGCACCCCTTCCAGAGCAATCTTGCGCAGAACCCTGCCCAGCAGGGGAATTGGAGGGAAGACATACAGGAACTGAAAGTCCTACCATGACATTGCTAGCGCATCCGAGGTCAGGGCCAGGGGATCCTGGGACAGAGAGACAAAAGCTGGGAGCTTGTGATTTTGGCGGGACGCAAACAGATCCACATCTGGTTGGCCCCAACGGTGACACAGAGATTGACACACCCTGATGCATAGGGACCATTCTCCCTGGCGAGAGGTCCCCCTGCTCAGAGAGTCTGCCAGGCGATTTTCCACCCCCGGGATGTACACAGCTGAAATGCAGGGGACATTGGCCTCCGCCCAAGTCAGGATCAGAGACGCTTCCTGGAGGGCCCCCTTGCTCCGGGTCCCTCCCTGATGATTGATGTAGGCAACTGCCGTCTGGTTGTCCGAGTGCACCTGAACAGGCAGGCCCCGAAGATGAGTAGTCAAGCGAGCCAGAACTAACCTGATCGCCCGCAGCTCCAAGACATTGATAGGTGTGTGGGCCTCCTGAGGACCCCACCTCCCCTGGAACCACAGGGACTTCCAGAAACCCCCCCAACCTGACAGACTGGCATCCGTAGTGACCGTCTCCCAGAAAGGGGCAAGAAAGGATCTGCCCCCCAACAGGTTCCTTGAGTCCATCCACCACAAGAGGGACCTCCTGACCAGGGGGGAGAGCACACAAACCCTGTCCAGGGACGCTGGGTCCTTGTCCCATACTGACAATAGGTGAAGTTGCAGAGGCCTCAAGTGGAACTGAGCATAAGGGACTGCTTCGAAGCACGCCACCATCAGGCCCACCAGCTGCATCCCCTGCCTGATGGAGGGATGGGGACAAGCTAGGAGGGACTGAGCCTGTGCAATCAGACTGTCCACCTTTTGCTGAGGAAGGAAGATCCTTGCCTGAACTGTATCCAGATTCATTCCTAGGAATGGAGTTACCAAGGAAGGGGACAGTGAGGACTTGGGGTGGTTGATCACCCATCCAAATGACTCCAGAGTGGACACCACCAGCTGAGTATCCAACACTACCTGATGTAGAGATTGGGAAGTGATGAGGATGTCGTCCAGATAAGGAAGCACGCGGACGCCCTGACATCTGAGCAGAGACATCACGCCAGCCAGCACCTTGGTGAACACCCTGGGAGCTGAAATGAGGCCGAAGGGGCAAGGCCACAAATTGGTAGTGTTGATCCATCAGTGCGAACCTGAGGAACCTTTGATGACCTGGGAAAACAGGAATATGAAGGTAAGCATCTTTGATGTCCACAGAAGTCATGAAATCCCCTTGGCGCAGGGAACTGATGGCAGAGCACAGAGTCTCCATGCGAAAGCGCCTGCCCCTGACAAACTTGTTGAGAATCTTTAAGTCCAGGATGGGCCTAACAGAACCATCCTTTTTGGGTACTGTGAATAGGTTGGAATAAAAGCCCTTGGCTTTTTCTCTTAAAGGGGCCTGGCAGATGACCCCCAGCTCCAGGAGGCCTTGCACTGCTTGCACTAGCTCCTGAGCTGACACAGGGTCCTGAGGAATCCGGGATCTGATGAATCTTGAAGGGGAATCGGCAGCAAACTCCAACTTGTAACTGGAGGACACTACCTCCTGAATCCACCGGTCTGAGACATGAAGCCTCCAGACGTGAGCGAAGTGCTGCAGCCGTCCCCCTACCCGGATGGGTGAGGGCACCCCATCATGCCTGAGGGGGCTTGGGAGAGGATTTAGCTTTGGTACCCCAGGAGGAGCCAGGACATCCATGTCCTCTGCCTCTACCCCAGAAATCTCCCCAGGCCCAAGGGAAAGAAACCCCCCCTTCCCTGTCTTGCACCACGGTAAGGGGAGGAGAAGGAACCCTGACCCCGAAAGGGCCGAGATTGCCACCTGCGCTGGGGTAACCTGCCTCCCTTAGCAAAAAGGTCCAGGCGGTCCCCAAACAGGCGCGGTTCTTTAAAGGAAAACCCAGTGAGGGCCTTCTTGGCAGCCTTGTCAGCAGCCCACTGGCGCAGCCAAACCGAGCGGCGTATAGCCACCACGAGGGCAGAAGTTCTGGCACACATTCTGATGGTGTCACCCAATGCTGAGAGGACAAAATTTACAAAAACATCACAACTGGAGAGTGCATTAAACACCTCACAAGGCAAATCATCAGGGGCACTATCAAGCATATTTCTGATAAGGGTTCTAGTGGCCACAGCAGTAATGGCAGAGGCACAGACTGGGCGCAGCGCCGTCCCTGCACATGCAAAGGCGTGGGATGCCAGCTGATCAATACGCCGGTCTTCAGCATCCCGCAGGGTAGTAGAGTCAGGTGAATGCATGACAGAGGTGTTAGATAGCCCTAGGATCGGGGCATCCACCTCGGGGGGGATGACCAACATTTAACCACCTCAGCAGGAAAGGGATACTTCCTATCCCAACACTTTGGAACCCCGGGAAGTTTACTGGGGCGACCCATTCCTTGAGCACAAGGTTATGGAAATGTGCCTGCTCTGGAAATTCCCGACGTGATTTTGCTGTATGAAAAAGCTCCCCTCTTTGCCTGGGAGCCTCAACAGGGAGAGAGATAGACAGAACCTCAAAAATCTGGGTCAATAATCTGTCAGTGTCATCCGGGGCCCAGGGGTCAGAGCCAGAATCGTCATGACCCCTTGGTCTCTCATCAGATGAGCCTGAATCAGAAAAGAGCTCCCCTTCATCAGACGGGGTATAGCCACACAGATTCCAAAACTCCTCAGTTCCCATAGGGAAAACAGTAACATTAGGCGTCAAGTGCCGCTTCTTAGCAGGGGCCTTACGCGCTAAGGACTTCGCAATAATCTGTTCAACAGTAGCCAGTCTAGAAGACACATCAGGCTGAGAATCCCCACTAGTATGCAACTCAGTAGGAGTGAGGTTTAAGCTTGGGGGAGTAGGTGAAGTGAAACGAGGTGCAGCCACTGGCAGGCCAGATTGCAATGCAAGCACCTGCTCAGCACAGGGTACACAGACCCGCGCCTTGTCAGCGTCAGCATGAGGCTGCCCACACGCTACATACAGCCGGTCACATTATCCTGGGATGCCTCCATATGGTGATTATAACGGCGATATACGCCGATAGGGAATAACGCTATGTAGCAACCCTGGATGCGGCAATAACCTGCTAGGAAAGTGGGAGTATAATTATTACAAGGCCTACAAGTAATATACTAAAACAGGGCCGGGAGAAGCCAAGAAGGGTTCGTCCCGCCTGAAAGACATAAGCAGACAAGACCTTAAGTACATCGTAACAAAAGTGAAGGAGATAAAGCCGCCCGTGAGGGCACTTACGGACCGCGGTAGGTAGGAGTCCGTCGCGCATAGGCCAACCAAGTAGGAAAGATGGCGTCGGTATACCTCGAGGAGCGGGCCAGTAACAGCGATGATGCGGAACGCACCAAAGACGGGCCCCGCCCCCCCGAAGAGCGCGAAGCCAGAACGGCAAGCAGTCAATGATGGCGCACCAGCGCCTGAGGTAATGCCGCCGCCAAGCACGGCGGCAAATGTAAAAAAAGCAGTAAAGACAAGTCAGCGCGGCGGCTGACACACGAATAAAAGGCATGTGAAAAGAGAGTGTAAAGCACAGAATGCATAACATACATATCTATACACATACCCCCCCCCCCCTCTTTTCCCCTGAAGACTACAAGGAGGATGAGGGCAATAGTGCGGGAGGGGCATCCCATATAGGCTCACCATAAGCCTGAACCGCCTACCCTTTGGTGGAGGATTGCGGTGGAGCAGCGCTCCTAAGCACCTAACAGCGGTGCTGCCTACGCTCACCCGACCAGCGCAGCCAAGGCTGTTGGAACGGGTGGGAATAGTCATACAGGGCCGCAGGCTAATAGCCTCGCTCACTTGCGAGTAGAGAGCCAATTTCTCGTCCTTAGCAGCCAGACTGCAGAGAAATTTTGGGGCTTTGTGGGAGGTCCCCGGGTATTTGAGGGGCCGAGAGGAGCCTATTTTCGTCTCTGCAGTCCAGCGGCATCTGGCGGAGTATTACTGATAGTAAGTATTATATTTGAAGCAGGACGTACTGTATACTAAGAATATAATGCTATTGTAAATTAGAAAATAGACAAATGTTTAACCATAGTACTTACCTTTCAAAGAATAAATGTAAATCAATGAAATTTCCATTGAGAACTTCTTACGGCACATCAGATAAGCACAATGCCGCTGGACCCTCCCCCCGGGTCCTAGCAAAACTCACCTGCTTCCTGGCTCCCTTGTAAACATTGGTGGCCTCATCCCTAGCATCTTTGGGCTGTGCATGTGCTCCTGCCCCCAGCCGTTCAGTTAGCCGACTGCCATTATCAGAGCTGTTTGCAGAACATTACATATGCACAGCAAATGGCTCTGATTGGATGCGAGTCCACGCCTGTGTCGTAGGACCCAGGTTTTTCCTAGGTGCTCTGGGGGGTTTCACACAGCAGGGCATCCGAAATGGGGATGCCCACAGGGCACGGAACAAAACCCGGGATCTTCCATAGATTATGAGTTAAATTAAGATTAATAGAATTGGCAATTACCTCATGCTTCAGAGATGACTGACTTTCCAGAAGGTAGTCCAGGTACAATGTATATGCATTCTAACAAAACAGAGAGGAAAAACTATAGAATATATAAAATGATTAGACAAATAGATAATTTGTTACAAGTGTTTGACCCACCACCTGCACCTTCTTCTGCATTTAAAACATATCTCCTAGTACAGGACGATGTATAGCAGTTCGACGTAAACATGCCTGAATTTTGAAATGAGAGAGACAAAACCTTGAAACTGAAATAAATGTGGAGCACTGCAAATCCAGTGTAAAACAACTGCCAAAGAAAGGTGGAGCAATATCATCCTTATTTAAGATAGTTAAAGGAGCAGTATCACGAAATTTGCATTAAAAAAGATAAATAATTAAATAGCCACACAATAGCTTCTAACATGTGTATAAATAATGTGGTGATAGAAAAAGGAAAAAATATATGCCTTTCTTTTAAATTGTATAATGACAATGGCTCAGTCCATTTGCTGAATAGGGGGATCTGCTGGGTTGTATTTAGTGAGCTGCTTCATTTAGCCCACTGGTCTCCTAGCAACACTTTACCTCAGAGGCTGACACTGTAATCAGTGGTAACGGCTGTGTGTGTGAGGTGCTGCTTTTGTTATGAGACCAGGTGACTCAAATGTGTAAAATCTATACAAAATAAACTAAACTGACTGAAAATGACTGAAATTCTTCTTTGAATAACTGTGCAGGAAAATCTAAAGGTATTAAAGTGGAACAAATCCCTGAGTGGCCGACCCTGAAGTTTATAAGACCCGGCCATTGACCTTCCCACCTTGGGCATCCTAAATCGGGATGCCCCACTGTGTGAAACGACCCCTGGACAACCACAAATCCCCCCATTTTTCTGGCGCGCTCACGCAGATAGTAATTTAGACAGGCCGGGCGGCCAAGAAGGTTACTGCTCAGGCTCCCCATCTGCGTGCAAACAGCGCTGATTGGATGAGAGCCTGCGCATGCGCTGTGGGACAGGGAAAGGTACGTTTTCACAGGCGAACTTGGGGTGCCCCTAGGGGCACAAAACAAAACTCCAGATAGTGAAAATCCTGAGTTGGGCTTTGCTCAAAACACACAAAGCTGAAAGAAAGGTCATATGGAAAAATGTGTTGAGAAAAGAGAGAGAAAATGGTAAACTGAAAGATTCTGCAGCAGAGCCAACATGAAGGGAAAACTGTCAAAATAAAAAATGTTTAGAGCAAAAAAACAGGATGTAAACCCAAAAATCCAATTCTGAAATAAAATAACCCCCCCCCCAAAAAAAAAAAGAAAAACTGGTGAGTCTGAGATTTGAACCAATGACTCTCTGGTTCAAAGACATTGCGCTTGAATTTACCAATCAGCTAAATGACTTCTAGAGCTTTTCTCTCTGTTTTAGATATATGAGTTCTGGCCAGGCAATGTTGTTATATTATGCTGGACGGCTGCCAGCACTGAACAGCTGATACTTTGTTACATTGTTTCCCCCTCTCCTCAGCGTGGAACAGGCCAGAGTGTCGGGCCCCGACACCCAGCAGACATAAACATGAGCTATTAGTCTCCAGCTGCACAACACAGACATAATTTTTTAATACATTTGTAATTCTTACTCCAACACTTACCTACATTCAAAGTACCATTTAAATATAAGTCAGCAAGAAAAATTTGCGATACTGCTCCTTTAAGTACAGTTATGCTATAAAGTAGACCATTGAGGAAAGTCTAAAAGCCGATGATCTGCTCTACTCTAATCTGGGTTGGTACACTGTGAGTTTATGCCTGGCTACATTTAGGTGTATTCTTGATAAAAAATTTGCTACCATCAACCAGGATAAGGAAGTTTAAACAAAGGTAAACATTTCAGGAAAAGGATCATCCCAAACAGTCGATAAAACTTTACTGTAATTTTTGTGGCATCCCACATTACAGACAGTGTGCGTTGCATCCCAATTGCAGGCAGTGTGAGGCATCTCAATCACAGACAGTGTGTCTAGGCTCCCAAATTAAAGGCAGTGTGCAGCATACCCCCCCCCCCCCAAAAAAAAAAAAGCAGCAGCATCTCCTGTCGATTTTAACAAGAGAGACTCACACACAAACATAATTACTGGGCCATCGCCCACTGCCTCCACACAGGCAAGTTCCCAGGGCGCTGGTCCCATCTCCCTGGTGGGTGTGGTCTGTGATTCATGCCAGCGTCATTGGAGGCAGCGGAGGCAGCAGACGCCAGTAATGTGTGTGTGTACATGTGTACATGTGCTGGGCAGGCTTAAATAGCTCAGTGCAAGCCTTAGTGGTGCAGGCAGTCATGCAAATAGATAGGCAGTAACCACCAGTGAGTAGTGGTGTCCAGTACTGGGCTTCCTGTTACTATAAGCATGACAGGGCATCCCAAATCAGGATACCCCTTGCTGCAGAGATGACCAGACCTCAAATTTTTGTTGACTGGAGGTCCAGTTCAGGGAGGGACAGCATGTATAATAAAACTACACCCATGCTGTACACTGGCAATGGCATTGCATTAAGAGTGAGCATTAAAGAGGACCAACGCGGTAAAATGAACGTTGGTCCTCTTAAAGCAGACCTTTGACCTCCAGTCAAAAAAATCAAAGTTTAGCAATTCTCACAATCAGTGGTGTAAACCATTTTAGATGGCTTAAATCCATGCAGATGTTGTGGAACAGCAGGCATAGTCTCTAAACTGCACCGGAGCAGCCATCTTGTCACAATTCTGACAAGCCTGCTTAAAAAAAACAGTCCTAAAGTCAAAAATTACTCTAAATCTCTTGAAATAATGCTTTATTTCTAGCCAGAAGTATAAAGCCATCAGCTGTAATGACTGATCACTGCTTAAAAAGCTCTGAAAACATTGTATTAACATTGTCAAAACTCTGATCTGCAGCAGCCAATAGCATGGCCATTAATACATATTACATACATCTCCTCCAACAGCTGTTGATTCAGTGCGTGAGTGTGTAACATGACAGACATGCTGATCTCTTTTCTGAGGTTAATCTTGCTCTCAGTTTAGTGTGGGCTGTGTATAGCAAAATCCCAAGCTCCAGGCAGCACACTATCACACAGGTACACTGCAGTGATTTTATCTCCATTTAACATTCTGTGTGGCAACAGATACAATATCTCTATGGCTGGTTGGGCTGATCGTAAGGAAGCACCCAGCTCCAATACAGGGTGTCTGTGCACTAGCAAAGTCTCTCCCATGTGCAAGCAGGGTTCTCAGGTGTGATCCAAAATGGCCGCTCCCAAGTAATTCTAGAAATGCATCTATTCCACAACATCTGCACAGGAGTATACCCTCTGAAACAGCATACACCACTGATCGTCAAAGGGGGGCTTTAAGGGAGCAAATTGCCAAGTTTTCTTGACTGAAGGTTTGCTTTAAATCAACAGCTCTGGAACATCCAATAGCTGAATGCCCTGCACTGTATACAGACTTACTGTGTGTGCACATGCCTTGCAAACCCCACTGGATTCTGGTGCTAATGGGGGGTTGCGATCCAGCAGCTCGTAGGTGAGTATCAGGGGCCAGGGAACTAGGATGCCTAGCAATCCTCAGGGTGTGTGTCTGCACGTTTAGGGGTGCAGGCATGTGTGTCCGGGGGTGTGGGCCGTGTGGCCATGTGCAAGTGGGGGCACGGGCATTTGCATCTGGGGGGGGGGGGGCACAAATGCATGCCTGGGAGTTCATACATAGATATCTGGGAGTGAGAGCATGTGCATCAGCACTGCTGGTCCAGGGGTCCAATGATAATAATAATTATTTTGAGTAAATGCACATCATAAAACAGAGTTTTTAAATTCAACCAAAAAGTTTATATATATATATATATATATATATATATATATATATATATATATTCCATTCGCCTTTACAGTAGATTACAGACTTCAAAGGGCAATTTCCCATGTGGACTTGACAATGCAGAAAGAAAAGTTGCTCAAATAATATTTGATATAGATGCAAAGTAGTACACAAGTTTAACCACGGGGTGGCACTATGGTAGCAATTGAAGAGAACCACATAGGAGCCCATATAAGACCATCAATGAAAATTCATGCAAACAAAAAAGGCAGCTTTTCACCCCTGAGGAAGGACCCAGTTCATGTCAGAAACGTTGGGTACCAGTTCTGCCTGCATTTCTGTAATGTATTCTACCGTTTGCTACCTATCAGTTTTTGTTTGCATAAATATTCAAATAGTAAAAAAAAACAGCATATCCAATGTAGTGAAAAACGACCAGCAGTGTTCACTGCTAACCAGATTAAAAGCCATACTTAACTTTTGATCTGGTATTGAAGATTCCTAGAACACATACCAATTTGGGATGCTCCAGAGTCAGAATCTCTGTTTAACCTGAGCTCAAGCCCCTGTCTGGAGGACTACGGAGAACACAGCAGGGGAGGAGGATTGTTCGATTGTGGCTTTTTGTTTCCGCAAGCACAGATACTGGCAGTAGCTGCTCTGTCCCCTATTGGCCCATAGCTTCCTCAGCAGCGAGGCAATGTCCTTAATGTCCTCGCTCCACTCATTGCTGCTGTCATAAAAATCTGTTCTGTCCATCTCCTGTTTTATCAGGATCTCCACCCGTTCTTGGACTTCTTGTTCCTCTAGGAGCCTTGTATTGAGCCTCCATAGTCCTTTGCCCACATCTGGGCGCTTACTAGTCCCTATATACAAGGCCAAGTGATCAAAGTAAGGGACCAACTTCTTGACTAAAGAATGAGCAGACTAAAAGTCAGTGGGCACAATCTAAATAATCACGCAATACAAATACAAGGGCGTGCTACCCTGACCCATCCTACTACTGAAACATACAAGCCAAAGCAAATTGACCAGGGTCTATAAATGGAGCACTGCTCCAATAAGTAATAATCCATTTATTAAAGTGGCATAAGGGTAAAAGAAACACAAACAACACAACCATACCTGGGCACTATGTGTCAAGGCACCAAATACAAATAAATGTCCGCAAGGATCAATTAATCAGCCATAGCAAGTAGAACTTCATAAAGTAATCATTTATAAATAAGCCGACCCTTGTGGTCAATGTCTGTGGCCCATAGATATTGATGAGCCTAAGCCTTCTACCCTGGATTGTGACATTTAGGATTAGATACCTGTGTGGTGTCCCAGTCAGCATGCCATGTATTAGAGTAAGTGTTATGTCATGCTACTGTGAGGTTAGGATGCCATCAGTATAGACTTAACTTGTTTTATATTGCATACATGTCTCTAGTGGCACCTACTGGTCAAAACATATTGTGTCTTCACATTAGTCTGCTTGTATTTGCATAGTTGTCTGTCAAAAGGTGGAGAGATACTTGGTCACACCCACCTTTCATAGACAACAGTCTGGAAGAAAGTTCCAGAAGTCTGTGGGAGGTCCCCGTTGGTACAGCCCCCTCTGACCAGGTGGGCTGGCCTTCAGCTCCTCAAGGGAGTTCGAGTGTGGTGTGCAACCTGGAGACATGTCTACTGCTAAGCTCCAGTCACAGATAAGTCTGCATCTTTTCAAAATCTTCTTTTTCCATGATACTGCTGCAAGCAAGTACCCTGATAACCAGTCCACACTGTGGGGATAGAGATCTTCAGTCCTTCAGATTGTTTCTCCAAGTAAGGAATTCTTCTTTAGTCCAGGGGGATAGAGCTGAACCAGGGCCCCTGGCAGACACTGTACCTATTGAGACCTACGGTCAGGGCAGTGACTTATCGGCTTCCATCTCGGTGCCTGTACTCCTGCATGCTTACTAGCGTATGGTGTGACAGCAAGGCAGAGTCCCTCTGTGAGTACAGATTCATGTTTAAAACTACAGTGAGCCAAGCTGTAAAGATCCTCACAAGTGAAGTATTACTTGGACTGTGATTTCCCCAAAACCCGCCAATACCACCTAAAGAGTTAAAGGGGATTGTGACCAATTTACTCTCCACTTATCTGAGGTCTGTGATGTACATCTTCTGTCAAGTGCTTCATTATAAAAGACTGTCTACTGCATTTGGGAATTGTTTTGCACAAAGTTTTCAGTAAAGCTCCCCGTTTTTTAACCTTGGTCTCAGAAGTCATTCCAGCCTGTACCATGCGAGCGAGAACAAGTGGGACATTTGACAAAAGCGGCATGCTGTGTGTGTACTAGGGATTAGGGCAAGATCCCCGGCCATTTCTCCACTCGTGACATACCTATTCTTGCCCTGGCTGTACCACAAGTACCAGCAGACCCTGCAGCATTGCCCCTGGTCACCACACCTGCCCATTGACACCTCAGTCTATGAATGGTGACATTTTGCATCTTAAAGAGTATTGCAATGCCTGCAAAAGGCTCCACAGCCAGTGACCAAAAGGATAGGCCTACCTGCCATTCCCGGATCTGCTAGATGAAGCACAAGTGATGATCTTGCAGGAAGGTGATGTCTGCATCTAGATACCTCAGGTGTTCATAGAGGGCATTCCTGGTTTCCCCTTCCTTTATACTGTTCACACTGCTGGTGATTATGCTTAAAGAGAAGCCTACCGACATTATGCAGAGCAGTAGCACATTAAACCCCATCATCATAGATCTGCCAATCACTTCCATATCAGTCCATAGGCTCTATAGCTGCTGATGATTTCTTCTTAGTTGGGAGGGTCCTCCTCTGCCGCTGAGTCACATTCTCTGGCCTTACGTTTTAGCTCTTGATCCAGCTCAATAGTATTGTGCCTGGAAAGATCTGTATCTAAATCAGTAGGTTATATCGATTTGAAGTAACCATCACTACTGTATCTGTTCTGCCCTTGGGCTTTTTTGCTGACTTTTGGACTAAGGACCATGCGCCCTCCGGTCTGCAGGTGGACTTGTCTTTCTTGCCCCTCCTCTTATCAACAGGGACCAGAAGAGGCTAGAGCAGGGCAATAGCAGGGGAAGGAGGTACAACGGAAAAAGGGCTATCAGCTTGCTCTGGTGCTGGCCGTGGGATGGTGGCCACAGGCTGTGGGGTTACATCTGTCTGACCTGCTATTTCATTTGTCTCAGACCCTGGCCTTGTTAATATCTGCCCAGACATCACAGCCTCCTCCTCTGCAACCTCATCTGCTGCCACCAGTTCCTCCGCCACCTGCCTTTAGAGATTATGGAAGGCTTAGTAGTCTCTATCGTAATGGCCCAGCTTGTCACACAAGTTACACCAGATATTTTCGCACATGGCACTGATGTGACCAATCTCCCCACACATGCTACACTTCACTAAGTACAGTACACACTCCAGCCACACACTTGAAGCACAAGCGGGGCTGACCGGTGTAGAAACACACCTCCCCCTCACGGCCAATGAAGAAGGAATTGGGCAAATGTAAGGTAACATTATTGTGCTGCCTGAGCTTCACCAGCACCCTCCAGCTTCATGAAAGGTGGGCAATGGGAATACCTAAGATAAGAACACTGCTATATCTACTAAACAAATTATGCAATAAACAAAAGGATATGATAGAACCTACAAGAGTTGTACTTCACATGGTTTGGTATTACCTCCTAGAAACTATTAAAGGTTAAGCATTTTTTATGCTACATAGCAAACAAATCAACCCAAACAACACCAATGGGGCACCCAAGATTATGCCCTAAGGGCAGGGGGTATGGTCTGGAAGAGGGGTGACACCTCATGGGAAGCATACCTCTGAACTGTTTACGACAAGAAAGAGGGAAAAGGGGGACGTGCCCTGGGACATCTCTGGATTTCCTCTGGCTGATGCACACACCAGCACCAGGCATTTCTGAATGGTTGCCATGGGAACGCACAGCCAAAGGGAAGCAGCCAGCTGCTTGTGTTCTATTCAGCTTTACTAATCCACTCTGATATCCAAGAGGCTTAGTGAAGTTGAATGGAGCGCTACCCACTGATTATAGGAGAGCATGTGCATGTGCCATGGGATTGAATCTGTTATCTTAAGGGAAACTAGGGATGCGGCCACTTCCGATCCCTATTGCCGAGCTCTGTGTCTAAACAGAGCCACATGCCAGGCATTATTATGGCATACAGCGCTGATTGGGCGAGACCCTGTGCATTCTCCAAGTGACTCGGCAAAGGTATGGAGGGCTTCGCATAGCAGAGCATCCGAAATCAGGATGCCCCCCGGGACAAGGATTAAAACCCAGGATAGTGAAAATCTGGGTTTTATTCTGCTTAATAGAGGCCCAGTCTAAAAGACTCCAGGGTCGGCCATTTTGCCAATATGGGATGCCCCTGTAAAACCCCACACCGGATTTGCTGCATCTACAAGGATGAGGCGTGTTCCTGCCCCCAGCCATCCAGATAGGCTGGGTCGGGGAGCACCCTGCAGACTGCAGAGAGACAGGGATGTGCCTGCTTACCACTCCATATGGTGAAACTCTGTCTCAAACAGCGCAGTATGTTGGCCATTAATATGCACATATATCACAAATTAGACAATAGCCCACACATGTGCCATGGAAGCGGTGGAAAGGTACATTTTCAGGGTGATCTGGGGAGTCTCACACATTGGGACATCCCAAATTGGGATGCTTAGGGACAAAGACATTAAACCCAGGATAGTAAAAATCATGGGTTTTGGTTCACCTTAAGTAACCTAACGCTACTTTTACAATTAAAAAAGACAAAAACCCAGATTATTCATTCAACCGGCACTTTTGGTCCACATTACAGGGGCACCAAAATTGGGATGCCCCAAAGAAAAGCTCTTAGTAATCCAGCCCTGAATTTCTTCACACTCCAAAGCTGGGTTACATGGGTTTTGGTCTCCTTTAAAGTGGACAAAATCCACCATCCATCAGAGCATCCCAAATCAGGATGCCCCGATGTGTGAAACTCCCTAGATACCCTGTATAAATGACTATTTTTCCATCCTATGGCACATGCGTGGGCCCTTTGGGGTGTATGTGTCATTTGGCAAACGGACTGCCCCTTTTGCATAACACCATCTTTGGGCTGGGCGCCCACGCTCCCATCCACAGAAGCGCACCCCATGCTGGTAATGCAGACGCTTACGCTTCCGATGCGAGAAGGACAGAGCCGTTTGCTAAATGACATACGCTTGGCATCCGCACCTGCACCATAGGACTGGAAAGAGGTGAGTTTAAAGAGTGATGGGTGGCTTCACACAGCAGGGCAGCCTGCCCGGCCCACATTTGGCAGCATATAAACCAGTTAAAATAAAGAAATCTTACCTTTCAGATCGATCCCCTGGAGAACTCGAGCCCTGTGATTAGCCGCCACGGTAATGTGGAAGCCGACAGCCTTCACTGTGTATCCTGGTGCCGACAGCCACGTAACCATACCGGCAAATAATGGGCCAATGGCCACAAAAGATTATAGGCCAGTGCCTCTCTCCGATGCCCCACAGTGCCATCCACAAGCCCTGCATCATTATAGGTGCGGCCCCGCACATGATCCATCTAGTCCCAGAACATACCTCCTTCCTGAACCCTGCTTTCATCCATAAAAGTCGACAAGGGTAACACATCACTTATTGAAAAATTGCCTTATATAGGTTTCTCTTTATATACCTTTATTTGCTTCAGTATCAGCTGGAAAATAGAAGGATCACTGCAGACATTTTCAAATGTATTACTGAAGATGTGAAGACGAGCAAAGTGAGGGGGCATGATATGGGCAATAGTCAGAAGTTCCTAAGAAGGTTGAAATAAATAAAATAGTAAACAACATGTCCAAATCTATTTCACATATTGAAAACTGGGCAGTCAAAACAAGCACACCTGCAGCAGGAGCAGATCTTTTATTTTGTGACCACATTGGAAACATATAGCCTTACCAAGAGGACGCCACAAACTGGATGTGAAAATCCATACTATAGGTGGAACCTGAGATGCCTGAAATATTCACACCAAGGAATTTTACCCGGGGGGGGGGAGGGCAGTAGGGAACTTGACCAGAAGTGGTTGTCAGAACTCTAGAAGGAGGGCAGAGTTTGCAGTTAACCTATACTGCGTACATGCAGCAGCTGAACCTCCCCTAATCTGAGGTCAGCAGTGCCCGAATTAGGCAAAGCTTCAGGGCCAGTCGCTGGCCTGAGTCTGGGACATCCCAAATATCCAGCTGTGTGAACTTCCTAAAGGATCTTGCAGTTTTGCACTCACCGCCACCTTCACTCCCGGGTCACCAGGTCCACAGCTGCTGTTGTCTTCTTTGCTGGTTCCTTGGGTCATTTTTTGCCTGTCCTCACTGTTGCCACTGGGTCCTCTGCTTCCTCAGCAACCACACCTTCACCCCCACTCCCTGCTAGCAGCCACACTTACGCACCCCCCCCCCAGCCACCCTTTCAAATTCCACTTAACCCAACAGCCACACTTACAGCCCCCCACTTCACCCAGCAGCCACACTTACAGCCCCCCACTTCACCCAGCAGCCACAGTTACAGCCCCCCACTTCACCCAGCAGCCACAGTTACAGCTCCCCACTTCACCCAGCAGCCACACTTACAGCCCCCACTTCACCCAGCAGCCACAGTTACAGCCCCCACTTCACCCAGCAGCCACAGTTACAGCCCCCCACTTCACCCAGCAGGCACACTTACAGCCCCTCACTTCACCCAGCAGCCACACTTACAGCCCCTCACTTCACCCAGCAGCCACAGTTACAGCCCCCCACTTCACCCAGCAGCCACAGTTACAGCCCCCCACTTCACCCAGCAGGCACACTTACAGCCCCTCACTTCACCCAGCAGGCACACTTACAGCCCCTCATTTCACCCAGCAGCCACAGTTACAGCTCCCCACTTCACCCAGCAGCCACACTTACAGCCCCCACTTCACCCAGCAGCCACAGTTACAGACCCCCACTTCACCCAGCAGGCACACTTACAGCCCCTCACTTCACCCAGCAGCCACAGTTACAGCCCCCCACTTCACCCAGCAGGCACACTTACAGCCCCTCATTTCACCCAGCAGCCACAGTTACAGCTCCCCACTTCACCCAGCAGCCACACTTACAGCCCCCACTTCACCCAGCAGCCACAGTTACAGACCCCCACTTCACCCAGCAGGCACACTTACAGCCCCTCACTTCACCCAGCAGCCACAGTTACAGCCCCCCACTTCACCCAGCAGGCACACTTACAGCCCCTCACTTCACCCAGCAGCCACAGTTACAGCCCCCCACTTCACCCAGCAGGCACACTTACAGCCCCCACTTCACCCAGCAGCCACAGTTACAGCTCCCCACTTCACCCAGCAGCCCCCCACTTCACCCAGCAGGCACACTTACAGCCCCTCACTTCACCCAGCAGCCACAGTTACAGCTCCCCACTTCACCCAGCAGCCACACTTACAGCCCACACTTCACCCAGCAGCCACAGTTACAGACCCCCACTTCACCCAGCAGGCACACTTACAGCCCCTCACTTCACCCAGCAGCCACAGTTACAGCTCCCCACTTCACCCAGCAGCCACACTTACAGCCCCCACTTCACCCAGCAGCCACAGTTACAGCTCCCCACTTCACCCAGCAGCCCCCCACTTCACCCAGCAGGCACACTTACAGCCCCTCACTTCACCCAGCAGCCACACTTACAGCCCCCCCCCCAAAAAAAAACACACTTACACCCCCTAGCAAGCACTTATACCTCCCACTTCCCCCAGCAACCAAATCTACACCCCCACACCACACAACCACTTACATCTTTGATCTGTCCAGCAACCTTACTTACACCCCCTGACCACAATTTGGTCTTGTTGTGTCTATCCTCCTACACTGCTTGTAAATTCAACGTTCCTTCATTCCCACAGTGCGGGCCATCAGGCAATCACCTTTTGCTTTGCTACAAAGCTGAATGGAGAGGGTGCCTCTGCCCACGCCCACCACTTCTCACACCTCCTCGGAGCAGGGAAATGCACATGGGATCGGTGGAAAGGTGAGTTTATAAGAGATCCTGGGTTTTAACAAATCAGGATTGCTGTGTGTGAAAAACCCGTGTGCCAGATTTCCAGCGATCCCACAACGCATGCATGGGCTCTCCACCAATCAGAATAATTTCCAGGAGATGCCAGTAAAACATGGATTGTGTCACTGGGCAATCTATTCTGAATGACTGGAATGCTGGGCACTTCCTTCCTGCTGATGTGCTCCCATGCCGGACTCAGAAATGCTTGGCAAGGGTATGTGCATCAGCTATAGGAAGCCTGTGATCAGCACATGCACTGTGGCATTCCAGATTCTTAAAGCGGACCTGCACCCTAAATAAGAGCATATCTAATATGTTTCCCCCACCCTGTACATACAGATTGCCCACACAGGAAGTCTCTTCTAACTGTGCCGCTCTGCATTCTGGGATTGCTGACCTTTTCCTGACCCCAGCTCTGCTCTATCTGTGCAAAGCACAGCTATATCCCCGCTCCCCTGCACTTTTGATCCCTCTCCTATCCTCAGTAGGTGATACTACTGAGCCAAGATGGCGGCGCTCATATCCTAGAGTGCTGAACAGAGTTGCCAGCCAGTGAGGGAAAGACTAAACACTAAGTGACTAAAAATACAATTCTGTGAAATACTCACCTGTAGAATTGGTATTATATGCATACAGTACATCCTGCTCCAATATAATACTTACACGTGGGTAATCCTCCGCCAGAGGGCGCTGTTCACTGCAGACATGCAAAAACAGGCTCCTCCCAGCCCTTCATATACCCAGGGACCTCCCACAAATCCCCAGTATTAAAAAGCAGTGAGAAAAGAAGCCGGGAGAAACCAACCACCAAACTGGTAACAATAGCAATGATAACAATCACCATACAGGGGATCCAGAAAATGTAAAACCAGGGTGGGGTGGAGCAGGACGTACTGTATGCGTATAATACCAATTCTACAGGTGAGTATTTCACAGAATTGTATTATTCTAAGCATACAGTACGTCCTGCTCCAATATAATACTTACACATGGGACATCCAATAGCAGTGTCCATAAAGTAGGGAGGGATCCCCAACAAAAAAGGCACAGCAGACAGTAAAGGTGCTGTCACCTGCAAACCTTGCTACCAAGTACGACATGAGCAAAGGCTCTAACGTCAATCTCATAACAAAACCTTTGAAAAGGTATAAACAGAAAACAAGCAGCTGTCTAGCAACTTATTCAACAGAAAACCTGGTGCTGAAGGGCCAAAGGTACCCAAACACCAATAGAACGGAATAAAAAGAGAGGGAGATTCTTCCCCCTTAAAGGAATAGGCCAGTGTAAAGGCCTAACCAGCCCAAAGGCAACAGAAGCCTCGGTAAAACGTAGAACTCTCCCCAATGGGGAATTGAAAACTGGTCTCCCGCCAGACAGGCGGGGATACTGACCCCTTCACTAACAAGGATCAGCAAGAAGCCGAAACCTTTACTCAGGACCAGGAGGGCAAACCATCCAAGTAAGATCAGTCCAAAGGGCGCACAGGCCCTGGAAGCAAACGAGATCAGGCGCATACCTATGGAGGCGCCCGCAGACCCCAAAGGGCATCAGTCCCCCTAAGGGACAAGAAACAACCAGGAAAATTTCAAGACTTGTTGAGGGAATGTAGACCCCTTACTTCAGCATTACTAAGAATAAGGCCCATAGGCAGACTAAAAGGACCTAAATAATGATCATAAAATACCACCTTGGACATAAGGGTCCGGTGTAAGGCGGAATACCACCGCATCATGGTGTGTATATATATATATATATATATATATAATGAACGAGGGCTAAGTAATAAGAACCACCTTCTCAGGCACACGTCTGACTGAAGCAACAGCCCCCGGAGGGGCGACTTGAACTACAAAACAGCTCAGACAGCATCCAGAATAAGTCCCAAGGGAACAATCCGCAGGGCAAATATAATGAAAATTGATCCCAACAGGGACCATAGAACTACTTGGGAGATGCACGTGAGCAATCCCCAAGAGAAGCTTAACAAGGAAGACTGAACAAGACTTCTACAGAAAGGCAGACAGGATAGAACCTGAGCATTCAGAGTACCAAAATGGGGAGCCAACCCCAACCCATGCTGTAATAACTCAAGAACCCTGGGAACAGAGAGCGTCCAACAGGGGAGAGACCAAGACTCACGCCAATCAATATGGGTACACCATAACCCACAATAGACGGAGAAAGAAGAAGCCAAAGAAGCTTACTACTAGCCCCCCCCATAGACCAAGTCACCCGGAAGATAAACCTGTCTCCAAAGGGGTGAATGAATCAGCTGTCAAGCCCTCAGACTAGAGTCTGTAGATTGGGACGACATAAGAAGGAGCCTGACAAGGGCAGAACCGCACTCCTGAGAGAGCGTACAGGTCCGCTGACCTCAGCAGAAGCATCTGCGAACAACAGTTCACTAGGCCACCCAGGGGCCATCAATCTCACAGGTCTCTTTATCAGCACGACCGTGCGCAGAACCCCACATAGCAGGGTGAATGAAGAGAAGACATATAAAATAGAAGTCTATACATAAATTTACTAAGCCCCCATGACCAGAGTCAGAATATTCTGGGGCAGTAAAAACAAGGGTAGAGCCCCTGTGATATTAACGAGACCCAACAGAGCCACCCTAGTTGGCTCTCAGAGGGACACCAGGATAGCACAACCTGCCACTGAAGGACATCCATTGGAGCGAATACCACTGAGGTGCAGGGAACATAGGCCCCCACCTAGATCAGGATCAGAAACCTTCCAGGAGAATCATCCTGCTTCAAGGTCCAGACCAATTAAAAAATTACAGACCCCTGTCCTCCGAGTGTCCCCAAATAGACAGGTCCTGAAGAGGAGAAGTCCAGCAAGATAGAGCCAACTGAAGGCTCACTGTTTCAACAAATCAGTAGGTAAGATTGACCCTCTAAGGGACCCTACCTAGGAACCGTGGGGGGTTATTGGAAGAAAATCCCACCCCCCCCCCCCCCCCCCCGCCAACCTGCGAGACTTGGCACCCAAAGTGACCATTCACAGGAATATGCAAGCAAAGGAAGGGGTGCCCCCTGACAGGGTCCTTGAATGTAACCAGTTCAAGAGGAACCACCGTACCAAGGGGGAATGAGCACAGACCTAGCTCCAGGGGTGCTGGAACCCCATCTAGGATCAATAACCTACTGTGCCGAAGAGCCCAAGGGCTCTGTATATAAGGGACATCATCTGATACATCACCAACGGGCCCACCGGCTGCAATCCTGCCTGGTGAAAGTAAGGTGTCAGCAAAGAGGGACAGAGCCCCTGTGACCAGGAGTCCACTGATTGCCAAGGAAGAAGGCTCAAGCCTGAACCGAATCCAAGGAATGGAGATAGCGAATAAGGGACCATGAGGGATTGAGGTGACTGAGCACCCATCCAAATAACTCCCAGAAGACACCGCCGGCCGACTAACCCACTAGGCCTGACGTAGAGATTGGGAAGTAAGGAAGGACGATCCGGTAGGTCCTAGTGCGGACGCCCCACAGGCATGTCAGAGACATCACCCCCATCCGCGCCTTGGCGAATAGCCTGGGAGCGGAAGAGAGGCCAAAAACAAGGCCCCAATCCGCAGGGTGGGTCCTTCAACACTGACTAGTAAAAGGTCTTGGTGTCCAGAAGACACAGGGGAACTAAAAGGATCTAGATCTCCAGAGTAGGCCAGAAGCCCCCCTTGCACAGGGCGCCTGTGTCCCAAGACAGAGATATCATACAGGGACTACCTGCGAGTGTAGAATTGCCAAGCCTACCATAGGCCAGCATGGCCCAGACTGCCACATAATTTTGAGGGAAAGAAAAAGGTTAACATAGAGGCCATCGCCCCATTCTGTTAAGGGCAACCTGCACCAACTCCTGAGGTGAAAACAGGGGCTAGAAGCACCCTGACAACCTCTGAGAGGGACCGCCCAGCAAATTCTATCCAGTGTCCAGGGGAACTACCTCCTGGAACCACCAGAAGGAGAAGATAAGCTCCCAGATAGGAGTCAGGTGCTGTGGCAGTCCCCTCGCCCAGAAGGGCGAGGGCGTCCCTTCATGCTTGGGAAGTCCTGGCGGATTTGGACTTCCCAAGCATGAAGGGACGCCCTCGCCATGAAGGGCCCCAGGGCGTTGCCTGCCCACCCCGTGGTGGAAATCCACTCCGAAAAGTTGGAAGCACACCTCAGGTTCATGTTTGACACTAACGTAGGGAGGGGGAGGGGTGTCCCTGCCCAGAGGAGGCCAAGACGGCCTTCTGCGTAGGGGTGCCTTACCCTTTTTTCCAAAAAGGTCCAAACGGGCCCCAAATAGACGGCGTCCTCTGAAAGGAAGGCCAGTGAGAGCCTTTTTCGTATCATCGTCAGCACCCCACTGTCGCAGCCAGACCAGGCGGCGAATAGCTACCACAAGGGCAGAGGCTCTAGCACACATCTTAATGGTGTCATCCAGCGCTGAGAGGATAAACCTCACAAACACATCACAATCTGAGAGCGCATTAAAGACCCCCCAGGGGAGGTCCTCAGGTCGGTGATCAAGTAGTTTTCTAATGAGAGTCCTGGCGGCCACCGCAGTGATGGCCGCGGCACAGACCGGGCGCAGAGCCGTCCCTGCACACGAAAAGGCGTGGGAAGCCAGTCTGTCAATGCGCCGGTCCTCAGCATCCAAGGGTACGGTAATGAGGAGCAGACATGAAGGGGGGGTTAGTAACCCCTATAATCGGTGCATCCACCACAGGAGGTGCTGACCAAAAGTTAACCATATCAGGAGGGAAAGGGTACTTCCAATCCCAGACCCCTGGGACCCCTTTAAGTTTACAAGGCGAGTCCCATTCTTTGGATATAAGATTCTGGAAATGCTCCTGTTCCAGGATTTCCAAGCGCGGTGGCGCTGTGTGGAAACTCTCCTTCTTAGGCTTGGGAGCCTCTCCAGGAGGGGAGATTGACAAAACCTCAAAGATCTTAATAAGTAGTTCATCTGTGTCACACAGGCCCCAAGAACCGGGCACAGAATCATCACGGCTCCAGGGCATCTCATCCGAGGAGCCCGAATCGGAGAATAGCTCACCTTCATCAGAAGGATCAAGGTCCTGCATAGCAGCAGATTCATCAGTATCATTAGGAACCGGAGAACCAGGAGGCGTCAGGGACCGATTCTTTCCAGGGCCCAAGCGCTCCGCCAAACTAGACAGCACCTGCTCAGCCGTAGGCAGCCTGCGCGGCACGGCTTGCTGGTCATCCCCGCTCGAGTGAGACTCATCAGGAGTGAGATTTAGGTCCGGGGAGACGGGTGTATTGAAGTGAGGTGCAGCCACTGGCAAACCTGATTGCAGGGTCAGTGCCTGTTCAGCACACGGTCCGCAGACCCGTGCTCTGTCAGCATCAGCATGGGGCTGACCACACACTGAACACAGCCGGTCTTGTCCCCGAGGGACCCCGGGTACATAATTCTGAGATGCCCCCATATGGTGATTATCTGAGCAGTATGCCCGCAGGGATTTACGCAATGGGCAACCCTGGATGCCCCAAGACCCGCTAGGAATGTGGGAGAATTTTATTTATTTATTTTTTTTTATGTGAACCCGCTATAATATATGTCAGCCTGGGAGAAGCCACCGAAATCTTGGCGTCTGAAAGACATAAAGGGGATAAGAGGGGGGTGTCAATGCCATGCACATACAGAGTTGTAATTAAGGAGATTGCTCTCAACACTAGAGAATGATGCTGCTGCCCGGGCTGCACACTTCACGTAATGAAAGGACACACACGCAAGCAACCAGACAAGGTTTGTGTGGAGCAAGGAGCGCGGAACTGACACCCAAGTTTAAATAAAAGGTTAACGGTCATAAACGTGTCTAACATTACACTGGGACCGCCATGCACATACCCCCCCCCCCTTTCTTTTCCCCCGAGCTACAGGAGGAAGTGAGGGAGAAGCGGACCTGCACCCAGGGTTCATCGCTATGAGGGGCACGGGCAACAATGCGGGAGGGGCATCTAATGGAGGCTCACCGTCGGCCTAAACTGCCTACCCTATGGTGGGGGATTGCGGTGGAGCGTAGCTCCGTGAGCACACGAGGTGCTGCCTACCTTCACCCGACCAACGGAGCCTAGGCTGGGAGGCACATCTTATCAAAGAGGACGGGTGGTAATTGTCCTGCAGGGCCGCAGGCTGTAAAAGCCCCGCTCACCTGCGAGAGAGTGATACTTCATGTCTTCGCAGTCAGCACTGCAGAGAAATCTGGGGATTTGTGGGAGGTCCCTGGGTATATGAAGGGCCGGGAGGAGCCTGTTTTTGCATGTCTGCAGTGAACAGCGCCCTCTGGCGGAGGATTACCCACGTGTAAGTATTATATTGGAGCAGGACGTACTGTATGCTTAGAATATATTAATTTTAGATGCTGGGAAATAGTTTTTTAAGGGTTTGGGCCTTTCATTAAATGATGCTGAAGGTCTGCTTTAAGTATTTAAGGCAACTACATGGGATGTCCCAGAGACAGGGTTTTGGTCCGCTTTCAACCCTCTCTGCCCCCTTAGCAGGTGTAAAGTCTATAAAACGGTTGGGAGCTTGGTCTACCCTATTATGGGGCATCCCAAATTGGGCTGCTCCCGTATTAAAACCCCTAAATCACGTGATCCACTCTTTCACAAGGGGTATTACTAACTCGTGGAGAAGGGAGAATTTAGTCTACCAAAAAGAGTACCTATATGATATGGAAAAGCTTGCCCTGTAGCACAAACTTCCCCTGATACTTGCACCCAACTTCGCTAATAAGATGTGCCAGGTGATTAGGTGTACTGCATCTTGGGATTCCAGATTTGCTAGAAAGAGGAGCTGGTGCTATGGCCAGGGGTTGTACAGTAAAGTACAGTTTTCTGTAAAGCGGGCCTACGACGTCTATATTGGGTGGTACTTAGGACATGGGGTAAAAAAAAAGGTGGGAACCCCTGGTCTAGAGCATTCACTGTATTAGGACTGAAACTTAATCTATACACTGCACTTTTCAACCGACCATTTTTTCTCTCTCTTTAAAATCCCTGAACAATGGCTACACTATATCATCGACTCATGGCCGAGCACTAAAAAGCCTCTAAAACGCATGTGGAAACTTGTGCATGGGAGCACGTTTCATGGCAGCATGCTCAGCAATGGCGCATGTGCGCATTGCACGACATGACATGCACAAAGTGTGAATGCAAGTTTCCAACTGCGCAAACTTGCCCAGCTCCATGCGCATTTTGCTGCCTAAGCCATTTACTGGTCCCCATAGCTCCCATGTTTCTCCCCCGTCTAATTTGTCTCTTCAACTTCTGGGTTTGATGCAAATCTCTATTCTCCAATCTGTAGTGGATTCCCTGTAGCGGCTGTTTTCTCCTTATTTTTATATTGTGTTTGCAGTTGACCTACAGTGTTGTGTTTCCCAATGTTTGGTCCCAGATGTTCTCTATATCCCACCCTCACTGTCTTGTTTGTTTAGTGGCTTAGTGCTAAATAATTTAGCTTCTAATGTATTGTATTGCCTTTTCAGTTTATAGAAAACTTTTGTGGCCAAATGTCCACCTTTCTGGTTTTATTAGGTTAAAACAATATTATATTTGTTAAATTTTCAAACTTGTTAAATTGGTTAAAAAAAAAATTAAAAAATAGGTAAAAATACTGAAAAATAACTTTCACTTTCATTTCCATTCATAATAAACATGCCGGATAGTGCAGGCATGTGTTTAATGAATGAATTGAAGTGGACCAAAACCCACAGCCATCGTCCCTGGCTGCCTGATTCCCTCCCCCCGGGGCATCTAGAATTGGGATGGCCCGATGTGTGAAACCCCCCAGGTCGCCCGGTATACTCACCTTCTCTCCCGATCCAACTGTGCATGCGTGAGCAGAGCTGCAACCCCGCTATCCCTTTAGCAGGGCACGTGCCCTGCTTAGAGGGCAGCGGGGATGCGGCCGGCGCATGCTCGGCTGGACTCAACTTCTTAGACTAGCCTAGACAAGTTCGTCTCAGCGCAATTGAGAGCACCGATTGGACGGACGGCCACACATGCACCATAGGATCGGTGAAAGGTGAGTTAGACGACCTGGGGGGTTTCACACAGCAGGGCATCCTTGATCAAGGGGCACCGGGGACACAAAACCAAGGATAGTCAAAATACTGGGTTTACTGGTTTTGGTCCACTTCAAGCAAGTGAAGCCGGCATTTTCCTCTAGTTTTTTGTTGGAGAAAAATAAAAACATTTGTGCACACTTCACACCCTTCAAACTTCATGCAAATTTACTCTTGGGAGTAAATTTGTGCATGAAATCCTACTTGCAAAAATAGGTGCACAAAAAAGTGTATCATAAATCGGGAGGAAGGGGAAAAAACAGGAGTAAACCATTTTTGCACATGACCATGAATCAAACCTTATGGCGTGGATTCAAAACTAGGTGAAAAAAGTGCACAACTTTTCAGTAGAGAAAACTGCCATTCCCTTTAATTGTTTACTTTACTTACTCACTAGATGTAAATAGAACATTTTTGCACCTGGTGCTGAATCACCCCCCGAAGTTGGACAATAAAAGTTAATTTAGCAGTTTTTGTCTACTAAAATGTAGCCCGCTTTATTTTTCACCCATTACTGGATTGACCCATCTTGCACTTACTGAAAATTGAAGAGCAATTCAATTCATGTTCATTGTTTATGGCACCTTCTAGTGAGAAAAATATTCTATATAACTTCTTTGAAATCAGGCTTTAGTTCTGTCTGACCCCAGAATAATATCTGTACCTCAGTGAGCTGGTTCTCGTAGTATTCAGCTCTGGCACTCCTGCAGAAGTCTTTTGTTATATCTCGTCTTTGGAGGACTTCTTTTTCAAACAGCAAAAACATTCTAAATTGATCGCTTTTGGTCAAACCGGAAAAAGAAGTGGGCAAAAGTGTGTATTTGTCTTTGTAGTCATGGAAAGACTGATATGGTGCATCGATGTTGGTCAGTAACTTTAAATCAGCTGCCTCAAGTTCTTCACTTGGCAATGGCTCCTTTAAATCTTCTTGTTCTGGACTTTCCACACAGGTTACACATGACTGAGTTTCCAGAACAGAACTAGCAAATGGGGTATTTATCGGTGTAGCCGGACTCGTCTGCTTTATTACTGGAGCCAGTCCAATGATTCCTTTGGTTTTAAGATTGTTATGCCCTAAATGAGTATTAATATTACATTTTGTGATAGCATTTTTCATCTCACTGAATTTTTGATCCGATTCATTGGATGCTGTGGTCTCTTTAAGTCTGCTATGCAGTACAGTTGATGTCTTTTGTCCACTTTTCCAGAAATGCTTCTTTTCAAGATCCCGGAATTTGAAGAGATGGCTATGGTTTAGATGTCCACTGGTATAATCCCACGAGTCATTTTTGCTTGCCTTTTCTATTTCGTCCAAAAGTTTGTTAAGTGGCTTCATTTCACTGTTTAGTACTACTAGAAAGAAAAAACATTTGCTATTTTTTTTTCAACCAGTTTGCAGGCAAATAACAAAAATAGCTATGCTCACCTTTTCTCCCACGCAGGCCATTGCTCCTATTATGCAGCTGCAGCCAGGGCCGGACTATGAGATGAGCGCGAGCCCCAGGGCCTCCTCCACTTGCCCTGCAAAGGGGGCCTCCACCAACCTTTGGGTCATGGTCTGGACCAGGAGTCTTTCCAGCCTTTGGTCTGATGGGCCGCGGGGTTGGCAACAAAGCTATTGGCAGCAGTGGGGGCCCGCTGCGCACCTTTTTATTGCTTTTGCAATCCTTCAGCCCAAGCCACCACAGAGCAGGACGGAGAGTCTAGAAGAGCAAAGCCGCCATCAGCAACGCTGCAGTGATGGGTGTGTGCAGAGCTGTCACTGCACATAAGCCACCAAGCACAGCTGCTGGCAGCTCAATGCAGGGAACTGTTTTCTGCTGGCCCAGTTGGGCGACTATACACTATACCCCGCCCAGAATGGCAAAGCAGGAGTTTCAAGGCAGCACGCACCCCCTCAAGGGCGGCACAAGGGATCCGATCTAACGTCCCAGTAAGTAGGCGGGTGCCAGACAACCACCAATCAGTTACTTGGCTGGACTATTATTTTAAATTTTGTGCTCAGGGGCCTCCACCACACTTAATCCGGCCCTGGCTGCAGCTCTTACCTTTCGCGGTTTCTTCCTGTTTCTCTGATTCAGCGACATCCCCCACCATCAGTCACAGCGAGCTGACACACTCACCTCCATTCACTGCAATGGAAAGGGGCATTTAAGGACCTAAGACACCCCTTTCCATTGCAGTGAATAGAGGGAGAGTGATGAGGCCGGGGCTGTCTCTACATCGGAGAGACACACGCTCAACGGGGCAGAGATGGACCTAAATAAGAGCTGCAGCTGCGTACTAGGAGCGATGGTCTACATGGGAGAAAAGGTGAGCATAGTGTTTTCTGGTTGTTTGCATAAAATTGTAATTTAAGAAACATTTTTACAGAATATTTAATTTGAATAACTAAAGTTAAATAAATTATACTCACTTCTCTCCAGCACCATCAGGTAAACAGCTTCGACACTGCTACAACTGAGACGACACCCCAAAGCCTGGGCGTTACAGGCCACTCTATATTTCCACTCAGCCAACACTGACAAAGAGTTGCGGCATTACATTTACTGTATCTTTCAACAAAAAGTCTATTGAAAGCATTTTTCATTTCCCAGTGTTCCGATATATCTGACCATATACAGGTGCATGATGATAGGCATCCTGTAGGAAAGGCGCAGTCATGGATGCACCTGTAATGAGGCCACGTGAGGCAGCACCTCAGGCAGCAATTCACAGGGGATGGGAATCACTGGGCCTGGTATTTCTTTTTACCTCCTTAGTGGTTCAGTGGAGATCAGGGGCACCCCTGAATTCTATTTTTTTTTTAAATCAATAATTTTTGGCTCTGCTTCGCTTTTGAGGAGGGGGCGACTTTCTATTTTTTCTCTCAGGTAGCAAAGAGGCCAGGCCCACCCCTAAGTACAGTGTTTCCACAACACGGCACAGGAGCGTGGCGTAGCGTTAGTGCTTATCATGTTGGAGAGGAAGCCCATCCACTGAATAACCTCTGAAACCCCCTGAAAGTGAGGATTATACTCACTCTATGGGGGTTAATTCATCTGCCACACCAAGTTTCACACAGCAGTCAGAGTAAAGGCAATCTGATGATGGTGAAGAAGACCCAGTGATTGGCCAGCAGCAGTCATGCAGTCCTAGTCTGAGTATCCCGCTGTCAGCGACATGGCCGAGACAGCTCAGCTTCGCAGGGGAGAAAGGTAAGATTTCTCAGTCACTCCTGGGGGTAATTGGGTGGTGTTTTGGTTTAAGGCAGACCTCAATGCTCCCCAACAACTCTATGCCATGGAGAGTGCAGCTCCATAGGGAAACTAAACTAACCTAATCTACCAGTTCACACCATCAGTGGACCCAACATTAGAGAAATACTCACATTTTTCTTAGCAGAGCTCCATCAAATGGGGGACAGGAAGCAGCCATTCATGCATGCGACAGCCATACCTTCTCCAATAGCAGGCATGTTTCATGGCAATGTGCAGCTATTTGGTGCCAATGCAGAATGCTGCTTGTGCCATGGGATTCCAGAACAAGGTGAATATTTGCAGAACCAGCTAGGTTTTACGTTGGGGGGGCATCTCAAATAGAGAGCCCTCTTTTATAGGATTGTACAATTATATTGTTAGGTATGTGGCCAACATAAATAACAATAAATCACGTCTGTGAACATACATGGACAAGTATAAGCATACATACATAAACATGTAAAATGCACCAGCAGAGAGGTGCAAAAAGAAAAAACTAAAATTAATGGAGCAGTGAGCTCCAGTGAGCTCCATTAGCTTTCTAGCCTATGGGCACATTCAGAGGGGCGAACGCGAATGCAGAGCCTTACCTGCAGCAATTTGAAGGCCTTGACGGCAGCAATTTGGCTTGATTAAGCAATCTCTATAACTTTCAAAAGACTGCGCAATCCAAAATGCGAACCCAGCCTAAGACTACTTTCACACTGGGACATTGCGATTGTGAAAGCAAGTTTCATAGATGATTGTGTTTGCATAGCAATTGCAAAGCGATTTACCGGTGATCGTGATTTCCTAACTAACCGACTTTACTTCAAAGAATTTAAAAATGGCAGAAAAATCTGATTGTGTCCTGGCTGCAACAAAAGTGCTAGCACAATAGCAAAGCACTTCAATTTACTTCTATGGAATTGCTGTCCCCCCAGCAAATGCCCCAAAATTATGCACACAGGACTTCAGTAACACTACAGGGATGGGTGGGTGCAGAGCTGTCACTGCGTCACCAAACGCAGCCACCCGCAGCTCAATGCAGGGAAGACTACACTACACTACCACCCGCCCAGAATGGCAAATCAGGAGTTCCTGAGCAGCACGCACCCGCACAAGGGTGGCACAAGGGACTCGATCTAACGGCCCAGTAAGTAGGTGGGTGCCAGACAACCACCAATCAGTTACTTGGCTAGACTATTATTTTAAAAAAAATACTGTATCTGGGGCCTCCAACACACTCCGACCCTGGTTACAACAATATAAACAATATTCATTTCTTGACACAGATCTGCATATTAATCCTCAAAGAAGGACAGAGAACAATGAGGGGCGGGGGGACATGTACTCAAAAGGGGGACAGTCCCTCCAAATCAGGTACAGTTGGGAGTTATGGGAAAGGGCTCATGGCATTAAATGGCAGGTATGGCAATCGCCCCACAAGCAAAGCACATGGTGTGAATCAAGCCTTAGATACCGCAACAGACGCAAGAGATTGAAAAGCAAGCCACAGATTATAATTCTTCGTTACACATGCTCTCTGGATTTATATCTAGCATATATCTGGCAGTGTAAGTCAGCTGTATACTGTATATCTGATGTTACTTACTTTATTCATCACCGTCATTCAGCAGATCAAGCCCAGCCTCGCATGGACACTGCCCAGCCGTCTCCAGGGTAACCAAGCAAACAGTGTTCTATCAGGATACCGCTAGATGGCGCCATCACCACACACATTGCTTTGCTTTCCGATATGTGCGCCGATACAGACACGCTAGCTGGCCTGTCCAGGTATTTACATACAGTACATCCCAGCTGTCTCTCATTTGGAGGCACTGTCCCTCTCCTGAATCCATGTCCCCCTGTCCCTCCTTGCTCTCATTTGCCCCTCTTTGATTCATTTGCCCATTCAAAGTGTTTATATTGTTTTAGGTGTTTCAAGCTCTCTCCTATCCATCCAGTGAGGGGCATGTGGCTTCATTTAACTATTTTCCCTCTTTCACACACTGAAAAGCTGGGAGGTATGCCATTACTATATATTTATGCTGGCTACTTAACGCTGAATGAGTGGAGGTCAGACAGGAGCACCTGGGGTCCCCCAGAGGAAATCCTTATTGGGGCCCAGCCTTCAGCCATCTTGGGATTAATCCAGAGCACTATTAAATTCAGGATGTCCCACTGTGTGACATCCCCCAGGCTCTACATCAAACTTTCCTATCTGGCAATATCATGGTATATTCATGGGCACACAGAGCCAGAGGGGAGCCATAATATGACCCTACCCTTGCACTGAGGCTGGATGGGGGGGGGGTTATCCCCTGGCTCTATGGGCGCTCCCACACACCTATTCAAGTGAATGGGCGGCGGAGCATATGCATACCCAGGAGATGCTGCTTAAAGCGGTGCTTCACTCTGAATAAGAGCCTATCTTATATGTTTCCCACACCCTGTACATACAGATTGCTCACATTAAAAATCATCCTACCTGCATCTACTGCATGTTATGAGCCTTTAAACATCCAAGATGGCGGCTCATGGAACATCAGTCAGCCTGGAAACAGGAAGTGCCTCCTGACTGTGCTGCGCTGCATTCTGGGATTGCTGACCTTTTCCTGACCCCAGCTCTGCTCTGTCTGAGCAAACCACAGCTATAACCCACCCCCCTGTACTTTATCCCACTCTCCTCTCCTCAGTAAGTGTGATGCTTCTGAGTCAAGATGGCGGCGCCCATTTCCCAAAGTCCTAAACAGAGTTGCAGCCCAGTGGGCGAAAGAATAATAAGTGACTAAAAACTTAAAATATATTAACTTTAGATGCTGGGGAATCGTTTTTTTTAAGGGTTTGGGCTTTTCAATAAATCATGCTAAAGGTCCGGTTTAATGTCTTTTCCTGCGGCCGCCGTACAGGCTCAGGAGGATCGGCGCTGGATAAGGTAAGGAGTTGTTCTTTCTTTGTAACCCCCCCCCCCCCCCGGTCATATTGTCCTGCCCTAGGGGGGTCATATTGTGACAGGAGTCCTGCTTTAATATTTACAGCAATCTATTATGAAGGGCTGCACAAATAGATTGTGAAAATTGTGGTAGGAATACCGGCAAGAGGGACCAAAACTGAGCTCAGCCCGATTTGGAGTCAAAAACTGACCATATGCCGGGTCCTGGACAAGCCTTGCTATACATATCTCGCCAGCGTTCCCACAGCGCAGACATGGCAGACATGGCTCTCCTCCGATCTGCTTCTTTGGCACATATTAATGTGCAGCTGGAAAAACTGATAGGAAGTCTCTGCGCATGACACCCCCTGCATTTCTTGGCTGTGCGAGGCTTTAAAGCGAAACAGAACCCACCAGCAGCCACCATGGAATCTAAAAGAATCGAATCAGGATGCCCTGCTGTGTGAAACCCCCTAGGGTGCCAGTAATAACTCACCTTTCCACGATCTAATGGGTACATGCACGGGCTATCGTCCAATCAGTAGCCCATTAAACCGAACCTTCAGCGTGATTTAATGAAAAGCCCAAACTCTTAAAAAACGATTCCCCAGCATGTAAAATTAATATATTTTACGTTTTTAGTCACTAACTTATTATTCTTTCCCTCACTGGGCTGCAACTCTGTTCAGGAATTTAGGATACGGGCGCCGCCATCTTGACTAAGAAGCATCACACTTACTGAGGAGAGGAGAGTGGGATAAGGTACGGGGGGCGGGTTATAGCTGTGCTTTGCTCAGACAGAGCAGAGCTGGGGTCAGGTAAAGGTCAGCAGTCCCAGAATGCAGAGCGACACAGTCAGGAGGCACTTCCTGTTTGCAGGGTGCCTGATAAGATGGCGGCTTCCATAAGCCGCCATCTTGGATGTTTAAAGGCTCATAACATGCAGTAGATGCAGGTAGGATGATTTTTAATGTGGACAATCTGTATGTACAGGGTGTGGGAAACATATAAGATAGACTCTTATTCAGAGTGAAGGTCCGCTTTAAAGGCAATCAGAGCCCTTTGCCAAAGGATGTAAACGTGGCAAAGGGCTTTGTCTGGATGAGAACCTGCACATGCACCGCTGGACAAAGAAGAGGTGAGTTTTACTGAGTGAACCGTTTCACACAGCGGGGCACCCCAGTTTGGGATGGAATGGGGACACGGAACAAGACCCGGGAAAGTCAAGTTCCCAGGTTTTGTTCTGCTTTAACTGTGCGGCGATTGGCTGTCTTAAGCAGTCTCTGGCAGGCAGTGAATGCTGGGCGAATGGGAGCTGGGCAAATGTGCACCATTTTTAATGTTTTTATTCCAAGTGGGGGGCAGTTTAGACTGGACTTCTGCTTTAAATAGAATCACAGAGATCAGAGGAAGTAAAGTATTTGGAATTTTACTTCCTATTTAAATAGGAACAATACATCCTGGGATTTTCACTCTCCTGGGTGTCTGTTCATTTCTAGCGTGGTATCCCAATTAAGGATGCCCCGCTATGTGTATGCTAGTGGATTTAAAAAAAACACACCTTCCCATCGATCACATGGTGCAGGCGCGGGCAGACAGCCAATCAAATTGCTAAGCTCCATTCAGCTCTGTTAGCCACTTTGGTGTCAGAGTAGCAAGCATAACGGAGCAGAGCCGGCCACCTCCACACTCACGCTTTACAAATGCCTGGCATATAGTATTGATGTGGCATCAGCTCACGCATATGCCGTTGGATTGTGGCTAGGTGAGTTTTACACTGCAATCAGCAGGTTTTCACACAGCAGGGAATACCAAATGAGGATGCCCCAGGGAGAAGGAATCGGCCACCAAAA
Organism: Gastrophryne carolinensis; assembly: GCA_027917425.1. NCBI lineage: Eukaryota > Metazoa > Chordata > Amphibia > Anura > Microhylidae > Gastrophryne > Gastrophryne carolinensis. The sequence goes on from CM051237.1 coordinate 311,813,430, forward strand.
CAGTTTCAATGTTTCTTCATAAAGTGACCCTAAAGTCTATTTTAAAGCAGAACAAAACTTGTTTCGGACCACCCGTGAGACTTATTCTGATTGGCTGGAAACTCATACATGCACCAAACATTTGCTGGCAAGGTGAGTATATCCTATTTCAAAAGACTGCGCAATCCAAAATGCGAACCCAGCCTAAGACTACTTTCACACTGGGACATTGCGATTGTGAAAGCAAGTTTCATAGATGATTGTGTTTGCATAGCAATTGCAAAGCGATTTACCGGTGATCGTGATTTCCTAACTAACCGACTTTACTTCAAAGAATTTAAAAATGGCAGAAAAATCTGATTGTGTCCTGGCTGCAACAAAAGTGCTAGCACAATAGCAAAGCACTTCAATTTACTTCTATGGAATTGCTGTCCCCCCAGCAAATGCCCCAAAATTATGCACACAGGACTTCAGTAACACTACAGGGATGGGTGGGTGCAGAGCTGTCACTGCGTCACCAAACGCAGCCACCCGCAGCTCAATGCAGGGAAGACTACACTACACTACCACCCGCCCAGAATGGCAAATCAGGAGTTCCTGAGCAGCACGCACCCGCACAAGGGTGGCACAAGGGACTCGATCTAACGGCCCAGTAAGTAGGTGGGTGCCAGACAACCACCAATCAGTTACTTGGCTAGACTATTATTTTAAAAAAAATACTGTATCTGGGGCCTCCAACACACTCCGACCCTGGTTACAACAATATAAACAATATTCATTTCTTGACACAGATCTGCATATTAATCCTCAAAGAAGGACAGAGAACAATGAGGGGCGGGGGGACATGTACTCAAAAGGGGGACAGTCCCTCCAAATCAGGTACAGTTGGGAGTTATGGGAAAGGGCTCATGGCATTAAATGGCAGGTATGGCAATCGCCCCACAAGCAAAGCACATGGTGTGAATCAAGCCTTAGATACCGCAACAGACGCAAGAGATTGAAAAGCAAGCCACAGATTATAATTCTTCGTTACACATGCTCTCTGGATTTATATCTAGCATATATCTGGCAGTGTAAGTCAGCTGTATACTGTATATCTGATGTTACTTACTTTATTCATCACCGTCATTCAGCAGATCAAGCCCAGCCTCGCATGGACACTGCCCAGCCGTCTCCAGGGTAACCAAGCAAACAGTGTTCTATCAGGATACCGCTAGATGGCGCCATCACCACACACATTGCTTTGCTTTCCGATATGTGCGCCGATACAGACACGCTAGCTGGCCTGTCCAGGTATTTACATACAGTACATCCCAGCTGTCTCTCATTTGGAGGCACTGTCCCTCTCCTGAATCCATGTCCCCCTGTCCCTCCTTGCTCTCATTTGCCCCTCTTTGATTCATTTGCCCATTCAAAGTGTTTATATTGTTTTAGGTGTTTCAAGCTCTCTCCTATCCATCCAGTGAGGGGCATGTGGCTTCATTTAACTATTTTCCCTCTTTCACACACTGAAAAGCTGGGAGGTATGCCATTACTATATATTTATGCTGGCTACTTAACGCTGAATGAGTGGAGGTCAGACAGGAGCACCTGGGGTCCCCCAGAGGAAATCCTTATTGGGGCCCAGCCTTCAGCCATCTTGGGATTAATCCAGAGCACTATTAAATTCAGGATGTCCCACTGTGTGACATCCCCCAGGCTCTACATCAAACTTTCCTATCTGGCAATATCATGGTATATTCATGGGCACACAGAGCCAGAGGGGAGCCATAATATGACCCTACCCTTGCACTGAGGCTGGATGGGGGGGGGGTTATCCCCTGGCTCTATGGGCGCTCCCACACACCTATTCAAGTGAATGGGCGGCGGAGCATATGCATACCCAGGAGATGCTGCTTAAAGCGGTGCTTCACTCTGAATAAGAGCCTATCTTATATGTTTCCCACACCCTGTACATACAGATTGCTCACATTAAAAATCATCCTACCTGCATCTACTGCATGTTATGAGCCTTTAAACATCCAAGATGGCGGCTCATGGAACATCAGTCAGCCTGGAAACAGGAAGTGCCTCCTGACTGTGCTGCGCTGCATTCTGGGATTGCTGACCTTTTCCTGACCCCAGCTCTGCTCTGTCTGAGCAAACCACAGCTATAACCCACCCCCCTGTACTTTATCCCACTCTCCTCTCCTCAGTAAGTGTGATGCTTCTGAGTCAAGATGGCGGCGCCCATTTCCCAAAGTCCTAAACAGAGTTGCAGCCCAGTGGGCGAAAGAATAATAAGTGACTAAAAACTTAAAATATATTAACTTTAGATGCTGGGGAATCGTTTTTTTTAAGGGTTTGGGCTTTTCAATAAATCATGCTAAAGGTCCGGTTTAATGTCTTTTCCTGCGGCCGCCGTACAGGCTCAGGAGGATCGGCGCTGGATAAGGTAAGGAGTTGTTCTTTCTTTGTAACCCCCCCCCCCCCCGGTCATATTGTCCTGCCCTAGGGGGGTCATATTGTGACAGGAGTCCTGCTTTAATATTTACAGCAATCTATTATGAAGGGCTGCACAAATAGATTGTGAAAATTGTGGTAGGAATACCGGCAAGAGGGACCAAAACTGAGCTCAGCCCGATTTGGAGTCAAAAACTGACCATATGCCGGGTCCTGGACAAGCCTTGCTATACATATCTCGCCAGCGTTCCCACAGCGCAGACATGGCAGACATGGCTCTCCTCCGATCTGCTTCTTTGGCACATATTAATGTGCAGCTGGAAAAACTGATAGGAAGTCTCTGCGCATGACACCCCCTGCATTTCTTGGCTGTGCGAGGCTTTAAAGCGAAACAGAACCCACCAGCAGCCACCATGGAATCTAAAAGAATCGAATCAGGATGCCCTGCTGTGTGAAACCCCCTAGGGTGCCAGTAATAACTCACCTTTCCACGATCTAATGGGTACATGCACGGGCTATCGTCCAATCAGTAGCCCATTAAACCGAACCTTCAGCGTGATTTAATGAAAAGCCCAAACTCTTAAAAAACGATTCCCCAGCATGTAAAATTAATATATTTTACGTTTTTAGTCACTAACTTATTATTCTTTCCCTCACTGGGCTGCAACTCTGTTCAGGAATTTAGGATACGGGCGCCGCCATCTTGACTAAGAAGCATCACACTTACTGAGGAGAGGAGAGTGGGATAAGGTACGGGGGGCGGGTTATAGCTGTGCTTTGCTCAGACAGAGCAGAGCTGGGGTCAGGTAAAGGTCAGCAGTCCCAGAATGCAGAGCGACACAGTCAGGAGGCACTTCCTGTTTGCAGGGTGCCTGATAAGATGGCGGCTTCCATAAGCCGCCATCTTGGATGTTTAAAGGCTCATAACATGCAGTAGATGCAGGTAGGATGATTTTTAATGTGGACAATCTGTATGTACAGGGTGTGGGAAACATATAAGATAGACTCTTATTCAGAGTGAAGGTCCGCTTTAAAGGCAATCAGAGCCCTTTGCCAAAGGATGTAAACGTGGCAAAGGGCTTTGTCTGGATGAGAACCTGCACATGCACCGCTGGACAAAGAAGAGGTGAGTTTTACTGAGTGAACCGTTTCACACAGCGGGGCATCCCAGTTTGGGATGGAATGGGGACACGGAACAAAACCTGGGAAAGTCAAGTTCCCAGGTTTTGTTCTGCTTTAACTGTGCGGCGATTGTCTTAAGCAGTCTCTGGCAGGCAGTGAATGCTGGGCGAATGGGAGCTGGGCAAATGTGCACCATTTTTAATGTTTTTATTCCAATTGGGGGGCAGTTTAGACTGGACTTCTGCTTTAAATAGAATCACAGAGATCAGAGGAAGTAAAGTATTTGGAATTTTACTTCCTATTTAAATAGGAACAATACATCCTGGGATTTTCACTCTCCTGGGTGTCATTTCTAGCGTGGTATCCCAATTAAGGATGCCCCGCTATGTGTATGCTAGTGGATTTTAAAAAAGCTCACCTTCCCATCGATCACATGGTGCAGGCGCGGGCAGACAGCCAATCAAATTGCTAAGCTCCATTCAGCTCTGTTAGCCACTTTGGTGTCAGAGTAGCAAGCATAACGGAGTAGAGCCGGCCACCTCCACACTCACGCTTTACAAATGCCTGGCATATAGTATTGATGTGGCATCAGCTCACGCATATGCCGTTGGATTGTGGCTAGGTGAGTTTTACACTGCAATCAGCAGGTTTTCACACAGCAGGGAATACCAAATGAGGATGCCCCAGGGAGAAGGAATCGGCCACCAAAACAGTTCCAATGTTTCTTCATAAAGTGACCCTAAAGTCTATTTTAAAGCAGAACAAAACTTGTTTCGGACCACCCGTGAGACTTATTCGGATTGACTGGAAACTCATACATGCACCAAACATTTGCTGGCAAGGTGAGTATATCCGACGCTGCTTAGGGTTTCACACACAGGACCATCCCAAATCGGGACCAGGTCAGAGCTTTTTGCCCCATACTGCCTAAGCACTGTGGGAGGGGCCGAGGGGGGGGGGGGACTAAATGAGAGTGCGTCCCACCAATCTCAATGGCTGGAGGGTCTCCTTAATGTTGGCCAAAACCCTCAATTCGGATGCTCTGCTGTGTGAAACCCCCTAGATCGCTCATAAACGTTGACACCCACTCCTACAGCGCATCCGCGGGCCTCCATTCACATCCATGGTATCCGCCATCCGACACGTGCAACCAGGGGGGGCGTATGGCCCCTTTAATTAAGAATAGATTGCCAGGCATTACTATGCACAACCATCTATTCTGGTTGGCTGGAGACCTGTGTGTGAGCCAGGGGGGCGTGGAAAAAGGTAAGAAATCTGGCTATCCTAGAAGTTTTACACACAGTGGCATGCCAAATTGGGATGTCCCTGTTAGGCAGACCAAAACTCAAAGGGCAGAAACACTGGGTTTTGGTCTGCCATCTAGCAGATTTACAGCTGAGCAAAAAACACTGAAGGCGTTTCCATTGAGTATGTCCCTATGCATAGAAGCTGAATCAGGGACCTTAATAAAAAACTCCAAGCTTTTTGTAACCCTGCAGCCACCCCATCCTCCCCCTGTGCTAAGCCCAATTTGGGCATTAAATTAATGAAACAACTCGCCTGATTACTGCAATCCTCCCCTGATTCCAGTGGGGGGCAGTACTCTGAATTGGCAGTCTTAGACCTGAGTGACAGTTTAACTTGGATGAATGGCCAGTACAGTCACACTGCTGAACAGGATTTGGCAGAGGCCTGCCTAAAGATCCATCTTGCATGTAAGAATTCTCCCTCTCTCATATGATTCAGGGACACATGCAAAACAATCTCGCCTGTGTAAAGCATGCAAGAAAGCTAGTAGAGAATTTGCACTTCCATGTGAGGTTTTACAACTCGTAAGTTAAACCGGAACTTCAGCATGATTTAATGAAAAGCCCAAACCCTTAAACTATTCCCCAGCATCTAAACTTAATATATTTTAAGTTTTTAGTCACTTATTATTCTTTCCCCCACCGGGCTGCAACTCTGTTCAGGACTCTAGTATACGGGTGCCACCATCTTGACTCAGAAGCATCACACATACTGAGGAGAGGAGAGCGGGATAAAGTACAGGGGTGGGTTATAGCTGTGCTTTGCACAGACAGAACAGAGCTGGGGTCAGGAAAAGGTCAGCAATCCCAGAATGCAGAGCAGCACAGTCAGAAGACACTTCCTTTTTGCAGGCTGTCTGATGCCCCATGAGCCGCCATCTTGGATGTTTAAAGGCTCATAACATGCAGTAGTTGCATGTAGGTAGATTTTTAATGTGAGCAATCTGTATGTACAGGGTGTGGGAAACATATAAGATATGCTCTTTTTCAAGGTGAAGGTCCACTTTAAGTGAATCACTGTATGCAAGCTGAAATTATTTCATTGAAAAAGCCACGCCGCAATAAATAAACCATTATAATAATAAACCCCCCTCCCCATTAGACTTACCGGTAACAGGATTTTAAAGAATCCCTCAGCACAACCCAGGAGAGACCCCCTGGGAGGAAACACAAACTGAAACAGAGGTTAAAAGCCCCACCCCTTCCGACAGTGCATATGTAATGCTTGGCAAGTGGCTCCGTTTACATGCAGAGCTTTGGCAATCAAGAGTGCAGTGGCCACACTCCCAGCAGCGTGCACTCTCATCCCCAGATCTGAATGGCTGGGTGAAGATGTGGGGATGTGGCCACTGGATGTTTTATATCGACAAGACAACCCAGACGTAGGTGAGTGATGAGGTGCCCCGGGGGGAGGGGTTCACACAGTGGGGCATGCTAGTAGCTAGCCCTGGAATATTATAGATTCCAAGGCTGTGCAGCGAGGGTTAAGTTTCTCTTCAAAACAATGTATTTACATAGGACATACAGGCCAAGACTAACAGGATTTACCCATGATTCTTAGCAGCCCATGAGATTCTCTGACAATGTTCTTTCCAAGTTTCTGGCTTGGGGTTTATTTGCAAATAATTGTAGCGATAAAATACTTTTACCTGCAGCGCTCATCAGGTCCAGTTTCCACCACTTTTTTCTTTCCCATAACACAAGTTATTCATTAGTTGTGCAGGTTTATCATCTCTCTTGCTCATCTCACCAGAGCACATTCTTTGCATGGTTTATCATTTAACTCTCTGCTTGTTACAGTTGTTGCACCCGCTATACTTAAAAGGCGTTAGTGTTTTCTAAGCTGCAGAAGCATGACATTTGCAAGCTAAGGGTTCAGGGCCATTTTTTTCTTCATGTCTAATACTTTTGTTTAACATTATCAAGGCCAGACCTTGTTACTGTATTTAATCTCAGAATGTAACTTTTCTTTCTAGTTCAGCTTTGATTAAAAACGTTTAGGCTCCTTTCACAGTACTGCTGTGAAATGGCCCTTTCACATAGTAGAGATGCAAACCCTGCACGCAGCTAATTTTCTACAATAGCGCTTGTGGTCGCTCATAAACAAATACAGTAGCTACTCACTACTGCAAATCGCCAGACACCATGTGATTGCATTAGCAATTTCTGAAGAGCCTTATACAATGGAAAGAAAACACTCAAACGTGATACATTTTTACCACTAACCAATTCCTGCAGTCTGTCAAGAGCTGTACAGGGTTTGCCCCATGTGAGAGCTACTGGGAGAGGCATGTCAATGTCTACACAGCAATGAAGGGCAGCTTGACCAGCCACTCCATAAAGCATTCACGTTTCCAAGGGACATACGGATTTAGGATGCCCGCTGCTAAAACGCTACGGCCCATGTTACGTACTTACCTTGATCTCCCCACGACTATGGCAGAGAGCACAGCAGGACAGTGGCATCTCTACAATCTTCTGTCATACAATTAAATTAATCTGTATATCAGTACTTTTTCCCATGATTAATTTATTTTAATTAGATCAAATTAACTGTTGTTTACATTTTCCAGATCATCAGTCATTAAAGAGAAGCAAATGACTGAAATGACATTTCAATTTTTAACTGTGCAAGAAGAAACTGGTGCTGTTAGCTTAGCTCTTGTCAGAAAATATGCACACTTTAAATATTTGCCATAAATTTTCTTACAAGCATATGTTGATGGGTGTCACATGCAAATGGTTTACATATGTAAATCCCCTCCCCCCCCCCCCCCCAGCCAAGGATCATCTCTCAGACGTCATGCCTAGTGGCAGCTTAATGACTTAAAACACAAATCTTTTAACAATTAACAAACAATATAGTTCCTCGTGACAGTGATCACTCATAGTTAGGGTAGGTTACACATGAGAACAAATGTACAAAGGCATAACATCTCAGTAAGCCTGAATAAGCTTACTATACAAAAGAGTATATCAATTTGGTGATTCATTATTGGAGCAGAGAGAAGTATTTTGTACATTGGGTCAAGGGCATACATAGGTTGGACAGGGTCCCATAGCAAAAGTCTTACTGGGCACCCCAAAACGAGCTTATCCTTCCATGATTAAAATGGACCAAAACCCAAGAAAGCCCTCCACAGAGACATCCCGATTTAGAAACCTCCACTGTGTGAAACCCCCAGGTTTGCCTATGCAATTACGTCATTCCTCCATCTCATAGTGTGAGCCAGAAGGAGGCGGCCAAAATACCATTTTGTGAGTACTCACCTGAAAAATGGATATTGTTGGTGTGCCACACACCCCGCTTCACTTTTAAATATTCTTCACTTATTGGGTTAACTCACCGCCAGGTGACGTAGTGCAGAGAGGAAGTCTTGTAACGAGCCCCCTTCCGGCCTATATATACCTGGTACCTCCCTTCAATCACCAGTATATTAAAAAGCAGAAAGACAAGGTACCAGTATTCCACCGGTAACCTCAAAATCAATTTGATATAAATAAAGGCTTCGGAAATACCGAAAAGGGTGGGAGTGAAGCGGGGTGTGTGGCACACCAACAATATCCATTTTTCAGGTGAGTACTCACAAAATGGTATTATTCTTGGTGTGCCACACACCCCGCTTCACTTTTAAATATTCTTCACTTATTGGGACATCCAAAAGCAGTGTCCACAAGGGATGGGCAACTCAAGGCCAGGTGAAGCATAACTTAAATGACTGCAGTCTGCAGAACTTTGCGGCCAAAAACAGCATCCGCTGAGGCTCGCACATCAACTTTGTAAAACTTAGAAAAAGTATGAACAGAAGACCAAGTGGCGACCTTACAAACTTGTTCAACAGAAGCTTGGTGCTGAAAAGCCCAAGACGCCCCAATGGCGCGAGTAGAATGAGCAGTGATACGAAAAGGGGGAACTTTCCCCTTAGCAGAATAGGCCGCAATAACGGCCTGACGTATCCACTTGCTAATGGCAGATTTGGCTGGTGCCAAACCCTTCTTAGGCCCATGGGGCACAACAAAAAAGGAATCCGTCCTACGAAAAGGAGACGTGATAATCAAGTAGTACTTAACACAGCGTACTACATCCAAACAATGCAAAACCCTCTCTTTGTCATTCTTAGGATTAGGACATAAGGAGGGAAGAACAATGTCTTGGTTCAAATGAAAAGCAGAAACAACCTTGGGAAGAAAGTCTGGCTTGAACCGAAAGACCACTTTATCCTGATGCCTCTCAAAGTAAGGCTCCTGGATAGTCAAGGCCGCCAACTCTGAGACACGCCGGACCGAAGTGATAGCTACCAAGAAGACAATCTTCTGAGTCAGGGTAGACAAAGCAATATCTTGCAAAGGCTCAAAAGGAGGAGCCTGAAGAGCAGAAAGAACCAAATTCAAATCCCAAACCGGGAGTAATGGTTTCCTGGGAGGCCGCACATGCGTAACCCCCTGGAAAAAAGTTTTAACTAAAGACTGAAGCGCAACACGCTTCTGAAAAATGATAGATAAGGCAGAAACTTGCCCTTTCAACGTACTAAGCTGAAGACCAGAGTCCAGCCCTGATTGTAAAAACTCCAGAATCCTGGAGACCGAAAAGACCCTACAAGGAAAAGATCTTATCTCGCACCAAGCGATATAGGCTTTCCAAGTCCTATAGTAGATGATAGAAGAAGACCTCTTCCGAGCACTGATCAGAGTCTTAACGACTGAATCAGAAAGACCCTCCTCCTTCAGGATGGAGGTTTCAGCAGCCAGGCCGTCAAACCTAGCGCTGGTAAATTGGGGTAACACAATCGACCCTGAGTGAGCAGATCGGGCCGAAGAGGCAGAATGACCTGGTCCACTGCCAGCCGAACGATGTCTGCGAACCACACTCGCCTTGGCCACCTTGGGGCCACGAGAACGGCGGACACCCTTTCCAGAGCCAACTTCCGAAGCACCCTGCCTAGCAAGGGTATCGGAGGAAACAGGTATAGAAATCCCAGATCCCCCCAGCTCAGGGACATGGCGTCCACTGCCAGAGCCAGAGGATCCTGGGAGAGCGACACGAAGTTCGGGAGCCTGCGATTGTGACGAGAGGCAAACAGGTCCACCTCCGGTGTCCCCCATCGGAGACACAGTGAGCGAAACACCCGAGGATGGAGAGCCCATTCTCCCAGACAGGGAGAGCCCCTGCTCAACCGGTCCGCTTCCTGGTTCTCCACTCCTGGAATGTATACCGCCGAGAGACAAGGAACATGGGCCTCTGCCCAGGTCAGGATCAGGGACACCTCTCAGAGCACTCAGGCTGCGAGTCCCTCCCTGATGATTGATGTAAGCAACCGCTGTTCGATTGTCTGAATGCACCTGGACTGGAAGGCCCAGGACGTGCTGAGTCAGGAGAGCAAGCACCCGACGGATGGCTCTCAGTTCCAGAATATTGATGGGTAAGTGGGCCTCTTGAGGTTCCCACTGCCCCTGGAACTGCAGCTCCTTCCAGAATCCGCCCCATCCCGACAGACTGGCGTCCGTGGTGACAATTTCCCAAAGGGGGGTCAGGAAAGACCTGCCCTTCACGAGATTGGTCAAGACCAACCACCACTGGAGGGACTGCCGGACCCGGGAGGACAACTGGAAGGGCTGATCCAGCGACAGTAGCTGCCGGTCCCAAGACGCCAACAGATAAAGCTGAAGCGTCCTCGTGTGGAATTGAGCAAAAGGAACTGCCTCGAAGGAGGCAACCATCAACCCTACCAGCCTCATCCCCAGACGGATGGACGGCCGAGGATTGGAGAGTAGGACCCGAGCCAACTCCTGAATCAGATGAATCTTGGACTGGGGAAGAAACACTCTGTGCTGATGAGAGTCCAACTGCATCTCCAGAAAAGACACCACCCTGGCCGGAGCGAGGGAGGACTTGGGGAAGTTGATCACCCAACCAAAGCTTTCCAGCGTGGAGACCACCATGCTGGTGTCTGTCTCCGATTGATTGAGCGACGGAGCCATGATGAGAAGGTCGTCCAAATAAGGTACGACACGAATGCCCCGAGATCTGAAAATGGCCATGACCCCTGCCAGCACCTTGGTGAACACTCTTGGAGCTGAGGTAAGGCCAAACGGAAGTGCCACGAATTGATAATGCTGATCCTTCATCACGAATCGAAGAAAACGTTGATGAGCGTGGCAGATGGGAACATGAAGGTAAGCATCCTTGATGTCTATGGACGTCATGAAGTCCCCTTGCCGAAACTTCCGAAACCGGATGAACCTGTTGAGTAACTTCAGGACCAAGACGGGACGAACTGACCCATCTTTCTTGGGGACTGCGAACAGATTGGAGTAGAAACCAAGGCCCATCTCTAAGCACGGTACTGGCCGGAATTCCAGCTTGTAACCTGACGACACTATCTCCTGGATCCATCTGTCCGGAACTTCCCGGTTCCAAACCTGGGAGAAGTGTCGTAATCGTCCCCCCACCCGCACGGGTGAGGGCAGCCCCTCATTGCTGAGCGGGCTTACCAGCAGGTTTGGGCTTGGAGCCCCCAGGACTGAGCGGGGCGGCCACGGCCCCTCCCCCGAGTCCAACCTGTACGACTGGTAGAGGGAAAGGAAGCCCCCCTACCCGCTCTGTATCCTCGAAAGGAAGGCCTACCAGAACCTGCCCCCCTAAAGGGACGACGAGGCCTCTTGCGTTGTGGCATCTTACCACCCTTTGCGACTGAATAAATTTTCTCCCCGAACAGACGCAACCCCAAAAAGGGGAGAGCTGTGAGCACCTTTTTAGAAGCTGAGTCCGCCGACCACTGTCGCAGCCATACTGACCGACGAATAGCCACCAGGATTGCCGCTGTCTTGCTACTCATAGCCAGCGCATCGTCCTGAGCGGATAGAACATAGGACACAAAAGATTCACACTGCTTAAGCGCAGTAAACTCTTTACAAGCGGGATTAAGATCCTCGTATAGCCCCTGGATTACAGATCTGACCGCCAATAGAAGAAGGCCCGAAGCACACACCGGGCGCATCGTTGACCCAGCATAAATAAAACCATGGCGAGCATACTGGTCAATCCGACGATCCTCCCCATCTTTAGGGACAGTGGTCTCAGCAGACTGTACCATAGCCGTGCTGGAGAGCCCTAGCACAGGGGTATCGACGTCAGGAGGGACGGACCAAAGCTTCACCAACTCTGGCGGAAAGGGATAACGCTTTTCCCAACTGGAAGGGATTCCAGATAACCGCGTGGGATGTTCCCATTCCTTAAGGACCACCCTCTCAAAGTGGTGCTGTCTGGGAAAAACCCAACGCGGCTGAGGCTCTTTAAACAACTGGCCCCTTGGCAGGGTGACAGCCTCAGGCGGATCTAAATTCAAAATTTCAAACATTTGAGCCAGAATGGAGGGGGTGTCAAGGGCAACCCCCGCCGACCAATCGCCAATCGCATCAGCCTCAAGCTGATCTGCAGGCTCATCTGACTCCAACAGGAATTCTTCCTCGTCCGGAGAGCCATCGGACTATTCCACAGGCTCACATAACTCGTCCTGTAGAGCCGAAGGTACCGGAGTCAGGCGCTTCCGTTTTGCAGAGGCCTTCAACCCTGCTTTAACGGGCAATACTTTCCGGAGGCTGGCCAACCTTGCCGCCACCTCGGATTGCGAATCCCCACTTTTGACAGTGTCATGCGGGGTCCGGAACAGGGAGGGAGAGGTAGGAGATGATGGAAGTTGCGACGGGCCAGCAGCCGGATCAACAGACTGACGCGCAATGCTCTGCTTTGCACAAGGAATACAAATAAAGACATCATCAGCTGGGAGCGAAGCCCCACATCTTACGCACCCCCTGGACGGCTCAGAAGAACCGTTTCCGGCAATAACGGAAGCCTCCATATGGTGATTTATGGTATTCGCAATTATTTGGGCTTTAAGGCATAGGCCAACCCGGGATGCCCCCTTATTGTAAATGTCCCCGAAGGGAGGGTTTTTTTTTTTTTTTTTTAAAAGGAAGGTCCCCCTTAATAATCTAAATATATATATATAAATATATATATATATATATATTATATGTGTATATTGTATAATATAAAAATATCCCAATTTTCTTTTCTTAAAAAGAAAGACTAGCCAGGCAACATAGAGCCGGAGGGCCGCTATAATCAGGGATCCCAGGATCTGAAAGGAAAGGAAAACCAACAATCAGATCCCCATATGAGTGTAACAAGACAAAACATATCTTATGCATGGCACCAAGGTGCTTTTAAAAGAGCACAATAATAACAATGCCTCCTTAAAAAACTCGCCCCCCATATCTATACAATACAGACACTAAATCCCACTCACGGCCCCACCAGAGTGGGGCCGCTTATCTGACAAAGCCGAGCACAGAACCGGAGGGACGATGCAGCAGCCAGCAGCCACAAAAGTAAACAGAACCATGTGCTGCAGCGCGCCCCCCCCCCCCCCACGTGACTTCCTTTAACCCAGAAAGGAAGGAAGTGAGGCTGGGGCCGCCGTACGACGCTACCGCCGGCGCCACGCCCCCGTCACCGCATCACAGGGACCCGCCCCCTTAAGCCCGGTCAGCGCGGCCAATTCATTCAGGGATTACAAACAGCTGAGCCGCTACAACGTCACACAAGGCAGGCGGCGGAGGAGGGGGGAGGAGAAGGCACAAGCGCAGCCACACTAACAGCCGCTAGGAGACCAGCGGGGGAGGGGGCTGTGGAACTCAGGCGGCAAGCCAACCTGCCCAGCGCGGTCCGCCCCAGCCGCCCCCCTAAAGTTGACCAAAACACTGGCCACACTGTTAAAAAAGACCTGCCCGAGGAACTCCAAGAAGAAATATCAGACTGAGTGCACACATGCTGTGCAGTCTGTTCTATGCATAAAGTAAACACACATATGTTATGAAAAGTAATACAGTGAAAACACATACATAATACACAACCCTCTACCCCTCCCCCCCCCATAGTTAAGGGAGAAAGGACCGTAACGGAAGAGTAAGGGGCTAAGGGGACCCTCGGGACAGGGGCATCCCATTTCCGGATCACCATGCCGGATAGCCGCATTGCCCCCAAAAGAGGGGGTTGAGCGGAGGAGATATGCTCCTAGGCACCAATAGTGCCGTCTACCGATTGCCCAGTGAGCAGCCTAGGCTGGGAGGCTTCCATTCCACCATCAAGGTATAAACAATCAAAAACCAGGCAGAAATAGACCAAAAGGGGGTGCCGGGGTAAGACCCCGGCTACCTGTAAGCAGGAGACTTCAATCTTCTGTCTTGTCGTCAAGCAGAGAGAAAAATACTGGTGATTGAAGGGAGGTACCAGGTATATATAGGCCGGAAGGGGGCTCGTTACAAGACTTCCTCTCTGCACTACGTCACCTGGCGGTGAGTTAACCCAATAAGTTAACCCAATAAGTGAAGAATATTTAAAAGTGAAGCGGGGTGTGTGGCACACCAAGAATAAGTCAATTCATTAGGCATTGTTTACCATGCATTTATATGCACAAAAATCAATGCTGATTGGGGGAGATCAGAATAAGACTATATTGGATAATCTGGGAGGGTTATACACACACAGGCGCATCATAAATCAAGTATGTGGTCTGAGGTTCTAAACATTGTTGGCATAGTGTAGGGCCTGTGTTATCGACATAGGGACCTAGTGAGGTCTGTTTCTTCCAGTAGGCAGTTAGTGCACGGTCTGCAGGATGATGTAATAGTTGTTAGTAGTGTGTGGCTTGACCAACTTCTCTGGTCTTTGCCTGTATTGAAGCAAGGTGTAAGCAAAGGCCAGAAATAGAACTCTCCAATTCTGCCCCCTGCATAGTGAATATCCCAGTTTTAGTCCTCTTTAAATAAGGACTGCAGCATTGCTTATACAGTAATGTTTTTTCAGCTACAGTCAGCCACTAGGATGGCAATTTTTAACTGAATTAGACACAATTAGGTTGCTAAACACAAACAGGAAAATAAAATGTGCTTTCTGTATGATGCCACACAAGTACAAATTCTATATATAAAAGGTAAGAGAATGATTTGGCTGGGAAGTAGTATATCAGATGGATGGGTGTCCAGAACCAACTGGGAACACACTCATAAATTGTAACTTGGAACTCAAGGCAAGGGGTCATGGGTAGGCAAGATGACAGACTTGGAGTAGGTAAGAGACAAACCCATCTGATCTGGTTAACTACCTGACCACTCTAATTCAGCCAAGCCCAAATGGTGGTGGTGGGGGGTGGGGTCCACCTGCCCCCAAGCACTAGAGACCCCTAGTGATTCCAAATTTATAGAAGGAGCAACATGTTAGTATTAAAGGATACATGTTTGGTATTAAAGAGGAACATTGGAAGCCCCGGAGTCTAAAAAAAACAAATTGGTTACAATGGAAAGGAATCCCACAAAGCTTGGTCTTAGATATATTGTCTCCAGGCCAGGTTTCCTACTGGCACAGGAAACTAGGGCCGAAGCTTTGGATGTAGCACTGACGACCTCCACAGAAGCATTATGGCAAGATCTTCTTAAGAAGTGCTCACTTCAGCACTTTATAGGGTCGCGTAATGCCCCCATGTCCTCAAAACTTAAACCAACAGCCTGGTATAGTTGGAAAAGAAATGTAGCAGCCGTTTTGGAGCTTCATCTCCCAACGGACATAACTGAAATCCCAAAGAACTTCCTGTTTGAAGGTGGTCTGCAAGCCCATGAGCTGCCATCTTGATTTAAAAATATACCCCAGCAGGTGTTAGAAAAAGGTAAATTACTTTTTATGTGCAGCAATCTAAATTGCCCTGGGGCGGGATGCATATGAGCACTGTTTGTTGTGTTGATCTGATTTTATTAATTTTTGACTGTTGGTCTGCTTTAAGTCTGCCACTCTGGACATCTGTCGCAGGGGTGCATACAACTTTGGACACTTGCTCCAGGGTTCTATGTCCTGACCATGGAATAGAACATTATTTTTTGGGGCACAAATCATTTTTTCTCTAGCTATTCCCATTCGGCCTTAATCATATCTTAATGAGGAATTGACTGGAAATGCTTTCCCTGCTTTTCCCAAAGAACCTTTTATACATCTCATCCTGAACCAATAGGGTTTTATCCTCTTGTTGAATCACCCATGTACTGTAAATACTCTGCAACAATAATAATTCTTCAGATACACTGTGAGAAAATTCCTGTACTTCTCCCTAGATATCTTCATCCAGAGAGTCTTGTGAGGGGGCCTCCTCTCTACTAATTCACCTAGTTCAGGAACAACCTCAATCTATACGGGGGCTGCAAACTGGGAGCACTGTTTATAATAGACAAACCCTGATTATCCACCTTACTCTCAGAAACTGGAAGAGGAGAAGGTGCGGTAGTGACAGACATCTGTGACTGACAAAACTTTTCTGGGCATCCCATATAGAGGCTGTCTCCTGCCTCATTACTCTGATCTCCCTTAAACTGGACCTTCAGCGTGATTTAATGAAAAGCCCAAACTCTTAAAAAACGGTTCCCCAGCATCTAAAATTAATATATTTTACGTTTTTAGTCACTAACTTATTATTCTTTCCCCCACTGGGCTGCAACTCTGTTCAGCAATTTAGGATACGGGCGCCGCCATCTTGACTCTCCCTTGGCAGTCCCAGAATGCAGAGCAGCACAGTCAGGAGGCACTTCCTGTTTGCAGGCTGCCTGATAAGATGGCAGCTTCCATAAGCCGCCATCTTGTATGTTTAAAGGCTCATAACAAGCAGCAGATGCAGGTAGGATGATTTTTAATGTGGACAATCTGTATGTACAGGGTGTGGGAAACATATAAGATAGACTCTTATTCAGAGTGAAGGCCCGCTTTAATAAGCAACTGGGTCTGCATTATTTTTAGCCTTATTTTAATCTCCGGCTAAAAAAAAACACCATTAGACTTACCGGTAACGGATTTTTTTAGGAATCCTTCAGCTTGACCACACCGAGAGATTATGCTTCACCCCCTGGGAGGAAACACAAACATGAACAGAGGTTAAAAGCTCCACCCCTTCCTCTCCGCCTCAGTCTTTGTAAAGAAATTTAAATAAAACTCTGGACTTTGGGTGGGTAATAAGCGGTCAAGCTGAAGGATTCCTAAAAAATACGTTACCGGTAAGTCTAAGGGTGTTTTTTTCAAGTCATCCTTCAGCTTGACCACACGAAGAGGAGTAGGCAAGAAATTATACCTTAGGGATGGGAAGCTGCAAGTAATACCCTTCTACTGAAGGTCTGATGTTTTGCAGATAGTAAATCAAGTCTATAATGTTTGAGGAAGGTGTGGGGTGAAGACCACATTGCTGCTTTACATATCTCATCCAAAGATGCCCCAGTCTTTTCTGCCCAAGATGTTGGCACTGCTCTTGTAGAATGAGCTGAGACTTCTTGGGGAGAAGCCCCCCTAGTAACAATGTTTGTACAATTCTGTGAGATACTCACCTGTAGAATTGGTATTATACGCATACAGCACGTCCTGCTCCATCTATAATACTTACACATGGGTAATCCTCCGCCAGAGCGCTGTTCACTGCAGACATGCAAAAACAGGCTCCTCCCGGCCCTTCATATACCCAGGGACCTCCCACAAATCCCCAGTATTAAAAAGCAGTGAGAAAAGAAGCCGGGAGAAACCAACCACCAACTGGTAACAAAGGTAATGATAACAATCACCATACAGGGGGTCCAGAAAAATGTAAAACCAGGGTGGGGTGGAGCAGGACGTGCTGTATGTGTATAATACCAATTCTACAGGTGAGTATCTTACAGAATTGTATTATTCTAAGCATACAGCACGTCCTGCTCCATCTATACTACTTACACATGGGACATCCTTCCAGTGTCTGTAAAGTAGGGTGGGATCCCCAAAAACAAGGCACAAGGCACAGACAGTAAAGGCGCTGTCACCTGCAAAACTTTGCAACCAGGTATGACATGAGCAGAGGCTCTAACGTCAATCTCATAACAAGACCTTTGAAAGGTATGAACAGAGACAAGCAACAGTCTAGTAATTATTCAACAGAAAAAACCTGGTGCTTTAGGGCCAAAGGTACCCAAACACCAATATAACGGAATAAAATGAAAAAGGGAGATACTTCCCCCTTAAAGGAATAGGCCAGTGTAACGGCCCAACCAGCCCACAGGCAACAGAAGCCTCGTGGAAAACTTAGAACTCTCCATAGGGGAATGAGAACTGGTCACCCGTCAAAAGGCGTGAATACTGACCCCTTCATTAGCAAGAAGCCGAAAGCTTTACTCAGGACCAGAAGGCATCCAAGTAAGATCAATCCAAAGGGCGCAGTGGCCCTGGAAGCAAGCGATATCAGGCGCATACATAAGGAGGCGCCCGCAGACCCCAAGGGCATCAGTCCCCCTAAGGGACAAGAAACCATCAGGAAAAATTGCAACACCTGTTGAGGGAATGTAGACCATTAACATTAGCATTATTAAGAATAAGGTCCGTAGTTAGACTAAAAGGACTTAAACAATGATCATAAAACACCACTTGGGCACAGAGGTCCGGCATAAGACGGAATACCACCACGGCATGGTGTGCATATAGATATATATATATATCGAGCCAAGGCTAATTAATCAGATCCACCTTCTCAGGCACACGTCTGACTGAGGCAGAAGCCCCCAGAGAAGCGACTTGGACTACAAAGCAGCTCAGACAGCATCCAGCATAAGTCCCAAGGGAAAATCCGCAGGACAAACAGAATGAAAAATGGATCCCAACAGGAACCACAGAAACTACTTGGGAGATGCCCATGAGCAAACCCCAGGAGAATTCCTCACAAGAAAGACAGAACCAGACTCCTACAGGAAGACAGCCAGGACAGAACCTAGACCTTCAGAGTACCTAGATGGGGAGCCAACCCCAACCTATGCTGTAAAGACTCTAGAACCCTGGGAACCAAGAACGTCCAACAGGTAAGAGACCAAAACGCATGCCAATTAGTATGGGTACACCATGAACCACAATAGACGGAGGAAGAGGAAGCTTGTTCCTAGCCCCCCATATACCAAGTCACCCTGAAGATAAGCCCGTCTCCAAAGGGTGAATGAATCAGCTGTCAAGACCCAGACAAGAGTTTGTAGAGTGAGACGACAAAAGAAGGGGCCTGACAAGGGCAGAACCGCACTCCCGAGAGAGCGTACAGGTCAGCAGACCTCAGCAGAAGCATCTGCGAACCACAGTTCACAAGGCCACCCAGGGGCCATCAATCTCACGGGTCTCTCTATCAGCACAACTGTGCGCAGAACCCCACATAGTAGGGTGAACGAAGAGAAGGCAAATAAAATAGAAAGTCTATGCATAATTTTACCAAGCCCCCATGACCAGAGTCAGAATATTCTGGGACAGTAAAAACAAGGGCGGAGCCCCTGTGATATAAGCGAGACCCAACAGAGCCACCCTAGTTGGCTCTCAGAGCGCCACCAGGATAGCATAACCTGCCACTGAAAGGCATCTATTGGAGCGAATACCTCTGAGGAGCAGGGGGCGTAGACCCCCGCCCAGATCGGGATCAGGAACCCTCCAGAGGGATCATCCTGCTTCAAGCTCCAGACCAATAATAAAACAGACCGTTGTCTTCCAACAGAACAGAGTCCCCAAATAGACAGGTCCTAAAAGAGGAGAAGTCCAGCCGTATAGAGTCAACGGAAAGCTCACTGTTGCAACAACCACTAGGTAAGATGGACCCTCTAAGGGACCCTACCTAGGAACCACGGGGGGCTTTGGAAGAAAGCCCCCCCCGCCTACCTGCGAGACTTGGTACCAAAGGTGACCATTCACAAAAAGATGCAAGCAAAGAAGGGGGTGCTCCCTCACAGGGCCCTTGAATATGATCAGTTCAAGAGGAACCACCTTACCAAGGGGGAATGAGCACAGACCAAGCCCCAGGGGTGCTGGAACCCCATGTAGGATCAATAACCTACTGTGCCGAAGAGCCCAAGAGCTCAGTATATAGGGGACATCATCTTATACGCCACCAACGGGCCCACCAGCTGCAATCCTGCCTGGTGAAAGTAAGATGTCAGCAAAGGGGGGCAGAGCCCCCGTAACCAGGAGTCCACTTGTTGCCAAGGAAGAAGGCTCAAGCCGGAACCGAATCCAAGGAATAGAGATAGCAGATAAGGGACCAAGAGGGATTGAGGTGACTGAGCACCCATCCAGTAACTCCCAGGGGACACCGCCGGCCGACCAATCCACTCGGCCTGACGTAGAGACTGGGGAGTAAGGAAAGACGACCCGGTAGGTCCTAATGCGGACGCCCTCCCCCCAGGCATGTCCGAGACATCACCCCCATTCGCGCCATGGCGAGTAGCCTGGGGGCGAAAGAGAGGCCACCAACAATGCCTCAAGCCGCAGGGTTGGTCCTGCCACACCGCCTAGTAACGGTCTTGGTGTCCAGCAGACACAGGGGGAACTAAGAAGATCTAGAACTCCACAGGAGGTCAGAAGCCCCCCTTTGCACAGGGCGCCTGTGTCCCAAGACAGAGATGTCATATAGGGACTACCTGTGAGAGTAGAATTGCCAGGCCTACCATAGGCCAGCGTGGCCCAGACTGCCTCATACGGTTGAGGGAAGGAGGAAGGTTAATATAGAGGCCATAGCCCCATAATGTTCAGGGCAACCTGTAAGTAAGCCCAAACTCTGTAGGCCCAGTACGGCCTGCACCAATTCCTGAGGGAAAAACAGGGGCTAGAAGCACCCTGACAACCACTGAGAGGGACCGCCCAGCAAAAGCTATCCTGTGTCCAGGGGAACTACCTCCTGGAACCACCAGAAGGAGAAGGTACATTCCTAGATGGGAGACAGCTGCTGCAGCAGTACCCTCGTCCAGAAGGGCTTGGGAGGTCTTGGCAGATTTTGACTTAGTCCTGCCAGAGGGCCCAGGGCATTGCCTGCCCACCCCATGGTGGAAATCCACACCGAACAGTTGGAAGCACACCTCAGGTTCGCGTTTGACACTAACGTAGGGAGGTGGAGGGGTGACCCTGCCCCAGGGAGGCCGGAGCGGCCTTCTGCGCAGGGGTGCCTTACCCTTTTTCCCAAAAAGGTCCAAACGGGCCCCAAATAGTCGATGTCCTCTGAAGGGAAGGCCAGTGAGAGCCTTTTTCGTAGCATCGTCAGCACCCCACTGTCGAAGCCAGACCAGGCGGCGAATAGCCACCACAAGGGCAGAGGTTCTAGCACACATCTTAATGGTGTCATCCAGCGCTGAGAGGATGAACTTCACAAACACATCACAGTCTGATAGCGCATTAAACACCCCCCAGGGGAGGTCCTCAGGCCAGTGGTCAAGTACTTTTCTAACAAGAGTCCTGGCGGCCACCACAGTGATGGCCGCGGCACTGACCAGGCGCAGAGCCGTCCCTGCACACGAAAAGGCGTGGGAAGCCAATCTGTCAATGCGCCGGTCCTCAGCATCCCGAAGGGTACGGTAATAAGGAGCCGTCATGAAGGGGGGGTTAGTAACCCCTATAATCGGTGCATCCACCACAAGAGGTGCTGACCAAAAATTAACCACAACAGGAGGGAAAGGGTACTTCCAATCCCAGACCCCTGGGACCCCTTTAAGTTTACAAGGCGATTCCCATTCTTGGGATATAAGATTCTGGAAATGATCCTGTTCCAGGAACTCCAAGCGCGGCGGCGCTGTGTGGGAACTCTCCTTCTTAGGCTTGGGAGCCTCTCCAGGAGGGGAGATTGACAAAACCTCAAAGATCTTAATAAGAATTTCATCTGTATCACACAGGCCCCAAGAACCGGGCCCAGAATCATCACACCTCCCGGACATCTCATCCGAGGAGCCCGAATCTGAGAATAGCTCACCTTCCTCAGAAGGATCAAGGTCCTGCACATCAGCAGAGTCATCGGTATCGTTAGGACCCGCTGTAACATATTTGAGGCCGGGAGAAGCCACCGAAGTCCTGGCATCTGAAAGACATAATGGGACAAGAGGGGTGGTGTCAGTGCCATGCGCAGCCGTATAAACACGCAGAACAATGCCGCCCCGGAGGGCACTTACATGACCAAGGGAGGAGGCGGATCGCACCACGCGGGGCGGGCCTGACCAGGCTGTGACGCGGAGCGCGTCATGCCGAGTCCCCGCCTCCCCCAAAGAGCGCGAAGCTCTAACCAACAAAAAAAGAAAGACAGTAGTGGATAGAAAGCGCATACATTGCTGTCACGCTGGAAAATAATGCTGCCGTCTGGGCAGTACGCTAATGTTAATGAAAGGACAAACAGGCTCGCAACTGTGGAGCAAGGAGTGCGACACTGACACCCAAGTATAATAAAAGATCAAAGGCCTTAACGTGTTATATTGCACTAGGACTGCCACACATACCCCCCCCCCTTTCTTTTCCCCCGAGCTACGGGAGGAAGCGAGGGAGAAGCGGCCCAGCATCCAGGGACTAACTCTGTGAGGGGCACGGGCAACAATGCGGGAGGGGCATCCACTAGAGGCTCACCATCGGCCTAACCGCCTACCCTATGGTGGTGGATTGCGGTGGAGCATGGCTCCGTTAAGCACACAAGGTGCTGCCTACCTTCACCCGACCAACGCAGCCCAGGCTGGGAGGCATATTCTTCTTAAAGAGGACGGGTGGAAATAGTCCCACAGGCCCACGGGCTGTAAAGCCCCGCTCACCTGCGAGAGCATGATACTTCATGTCTTCGCAGTTCAGCACTGCAGACAAATCTGGGGATTTGTGGGAGGTCCCTGGGTATATGAAGGGCCGGGAGGAGCCTGTTTTTGCATGTCTGCAGTGAACAGCGCCCTCTGGCGGAGGATTACCCATGTGTAAGTATTATAGATGGAGCAGGATGTGCTGTATGCTTAGAATAGTCTGTTTTATTCACCTATAGTGGACTTGGAGTCTGCTAAACCCTTCTTTTTACCACTGAAAGTTATTAGGAGTTGTTCCCCCTGCCTCCATTCTCTGGATCTTTCCAAATAAATAATTAAAGCTCTTCTAACATCTAATAGTGAGAGATCCTCTTCCTTGCCAGCTCCTACTGGTAGTGTCAGAAGGACTATCTCCTATTAGTTGTATTCACAATCTTTGGCAAAAACAATGGATTAGGCCTCAGTATAACCTTATCCGGGAGTATCGAACAATAAAGCTCCTTTGACGACAGGGCCTGCAGTTCACAAACTCTTCTTGCAGAAGTAATGGCCAACAGAAAACAAAACTTAAGAGACATCAATTGGATGCTGTCCATGTAGGAAACCCCTAAAAAGGAGCTGGCCTTTGTCGGCTGATTTGAAAAACATTTGGTAAGTCCTTTCTGTGCGAAAATCCGAGTCTTTAGTGTACTTACTGCTAGCCCTTTCTCGAATCCTTCCTGCATGAACTCAAGAACTGTAGCTATCTTTCTTTTCTTCAACTTGTTAACTTCACAATAAGAAGAAAAATATTTCCATACCTTTCCGTAGATCTTTCTAGTGGTTAACTTTTTGCTGTCTAGTAGAGTTTCAATCACTCTGGACGAACAGCCCTTACTGTTTAAGACATCAACATCCACGCCGTCAGTTGAAGTCTTGATGGATTTGGATGTAGAATGTCGCCCTGATGAATAATGTTTGGAACATCTGGAAACCGCCAAGGACCTTTCTTCACCAATCTTCTTAACCCCGCGAACCATAATCTCTTGGGCCAGAGCGGAGCTATCGGGATGATCTGAGCCTCTTCCTGTGCTGTCATGCGGATAACTTGTGGCAGAATTCTGAAATGAGGAAAAGTATAAGGTGAAACCTCCATGGCAATGTGAAAATAGAACCCCACCCTCCCTCTTCTTTCTGAGGTCCCTTGGGAGGTGTGGGTGAGGGAGGAAAATTCTAACCGATAACCCTCTTGCAGTGACTGTAGCACAAACTGATTTTGAGTGATTGTTCTCCAAGCAGTTACAAACCTGGAGAGTCTGCCCCCCACTGGCAGCTCTCTGTCAGAATTGAGGCTTAGGCCCCTCTGTAGGCTGTAACTGAAAAATACAATTCTGTGAAATATTCACCTGTAGAATTGGTATTATACGTGTACAGTACGTCCTGTTCCAGATATAATACTTACACTTGAGTATTCTCCGCCAGATGGCGCTGTGCATTGCAGACATGCAAAAACAGGCTCCTCCCGGCCCTTCAAATACCCAGGGACCTCCCACAAGAATTGAAAAGCAGTGAAAAAAGAAGCCGGGAGAAACTAACCACCAAAAACTGGTAATAACAACAATGATAGCAATCACCATCCAGAATAATGCAAAAACCAGGGTGGGGTGGAGCAGGACGTACTGTATACGTATAATACCAATTCTACAGGTGAGTATTTCACAGAATTGTATTATTCTAAGTATACAGTACGTCCTGCTCCAGATATAATACTTACACTTGGGACATCCAATAGCAGTGTCCATAAAGTAGGGTGGGATCCCCAACAAAAAGGCACAGCAGACAGATAAAAGCACTGTCATCTGCAAACCTTGCTACCAAGAGTGACATGAGCAAGGCTCTAACGTCAACCCCATAAAAACCTTTGAAAAGGTATGAACAGAGAACAAGTAGCTGTCTAGCAGACTTGTTCCACAGAAACCTGGTGCTGAAAGGCCCAAAGATACCGAAGCACAAGTAGAATCAGAAATAAGGCGAGAAGAAGATTCTTCCCCTTAAAAGAACAGGCCTGAGTAACAGCCTGACAAGTCCAAAAGTTAACAGTAGCCTTGGCAAAAGCCGAAACCTTTTTCTAGGACCAGAAGGGACAACCTATCCAAGTAAAGACCAGGCCAAAGGCCGCATAATCCCTGGAATCAGACAAAATCAGGCACATACAGGATGGAGACGCCCGCAAACCCCAAGGGGCAACAGTCCCCCTAAGGGACGAGAGACAATCCAGGAAAACACTTCCAACACCTGTAGAGGGAATGTAGACCCCCTTTTCTCTAGGAATAAAGCCCAGAAAAAAGACAAAGTCTACATGAGCATAAGACACCACCTTAGGCAGAAGGTCCGGCGTAAAGCGGAACACCACCTCATCTTGGTGTATATATCTATGAACGAGGGCTAGCTAAACAGAGCCGCCCGCTCAGGCACACGGCTGACTGAAGTAACAGTCCCTAGAAGGACAACTTGAGGGTAAGAACAGTCAGACAGCATCCGGAATAGGTCCAAAGGGAACACCCCGCAAGGCAAGCAGAATAAATTCGAATCCCAACAGGGAACATAGAATTACGTGGGGGACGCACATGAGTAACCCCCTGAAAGAAGCCTTAACCAAGGAAACTTGAGCAAAATACTTCTACAGGAAGTCGGACAGGGCAGAACCTGACCCTTCCGAGTACTGAGTTGGAGAATTCCAACTCCAACCCATGCTGTAATAACTCTAGAACCCTGGGAACAGAGAACGTCCGATGGGGAAGAGACCTAGACTCACACCAATCAATATGGGTACGCATACCCTATAATAGATGGAAGAAGAAGAAGAAGCTTGCTCCTAGTCTTCCCATAGTCTCAATCACCAAGACAGATAAGCCTGTCCCCATCAAGATGGATGTTTCAGCAGTCAGGCCGTCTAGGCCAGAGTCTGTAGATCGGGGTGATGTAAAGGGGCCCTGAGTGAGCAGAGCTGGCACTCCTGGCAGAACGCACAGATCTACTGTCCTCAGTACCACGTCTGCGAACCACACTCCACTAGGCCTCCCGGGGGCCACCAGAACCACTGGTCCCCCCTTTCAGAGCAATTTTGCGCAGAATCCTGCCTAGCAGGAGGCATGGAGAAAGACATACAGAACAGAATGTCCTGTCATAACATTACTAAATCATCATGACCACGACCCGAGAATCCTGGGACAGGGAAACAAGGGCCGAGAGCTTGTGATAGTGACGGGGCACACACAGATCCACACTGGTTGGACCTCATAGTGACACAAGGATTAGCACATCCTGTCGCAGAGGGACTTCCACCGGAGCGAATACCACTGATATGCAGGGAACATTGTCCACCACCCAGATCAGGATCGGAGACACTTCCCGGAGGACCCTCCTGCACCGGGTTCCTCCCTGAATATTCAACATAGGCCAAGGCCGTCAGCTAGGCCTAGCTCCCCGAACAGGCAGACCCTGAAGAGGAGTAGGCAAGCGAGTTAGAACTAACTTGAACGCTCAAAGATTCAAACATTGATAGGTGTATAGGCCTCCTAAGGGCCCTACCTCCCCTGGAACCGTAGGGACTTCCAGAAGAAGACCCCCCTCAACCAGATAGATTGGCATCCATGGTGACTGTCTACCCAGGAAAGGGCAAGAAGGGACTGCCCTCAGGCAGGTTCCTTGAGTTTATCCACTACAAGAGGGACCTCCTCACCAGGGAGGAAGGCACACATACCCTGCTCCAGGGATGCTGGGTCCTTGTCCCGTAGGACAAATAGGAGAAGTTGCAGAAAGCCCCAGGGGGGACTGAGCATAAGGGGCCTCTTCGGAGTACGCCACCAGCGGGCCCACCAGCTGCATCCCCTGCCTGGTGGAGGGACGGGGACAGCTAAGAGGGACTGAGCCCATACAACCAGATTGTCCACTTTATTGCTGAGGAAGGAAGATCCTCGCTTGAACTGTATAAAAATCATTCATAGGAATGGAGTTACCAATGAAGGGGACAATAAGGACTTGGGGTGTTTGATCACCCCTCCAAATAACTCCCAAATGGACACCTTCCAGCCGAGTATCCAACGTAGCCAGACATAGAAACTGGGAAGTGATGAGGACGTCCAGGTAGGTCATCGCGCGGACGCCCCTTGGTCTCATGAGAAACCACACCCCCGTCAGCACTCTGGGAGCTGAAGAGAGGCCAGATGACAAGGTCACAATTATCAGTGTTGGTCAACCAACGCGAATCTGAAGACCCTCTGTGTCCAGAAGACACAGGGAAGTAAAAATAAGCAGCATTGAGCTCCACAGACGGCAAGAAGCCCCCGACGCGCAAGGAGCCGATGGCCGAGCGCAGTGTTTCCATTGCAGAAACCGCCTGTAACTGACAAATTGCTGAAAATCTGTGAGACCAGATTGGGCCAGACTGACCCATCCTTTTTTGGGGAACTGTGGAAAGGTTAGTGTATCGGCCCCTGCCTCTGCCTATTAGAGGCAATCTGCAAGAGACCCCCAGACCCCGCAGGCCTTGCATGGCCTGCACCAGCACCTGAACAGAGGCAGGGACCAGGAGCACCCGGGACCCGATAATCTTGATAATCTTCGCGCAGCAAACTCTATCTTGTATCCAGAGGGCACTACCTCCTGAATCCACCAGTCTGAGGCGTGATACCTCCTGGCATGAGCAAGGTGCCGCAGCCGTCCCCTCACCCAGATGGGCAAGGGCGCCCCGACATGCTTGAGGGGATGTTGGTGGAAGACTTAGGCTTAGCCCCGCCAGAGGGGCCAGAGCATTATATGCCGCTTCTGGGGCAGGAGTCTGCACGAGCCCCCAGGAAGGACACCCCTGGTTCTTGTTTTACACTATGGTAGGGAGGGGGAGGGGTTACCCTGCCCCGAGGGGCCGGGACGGCCGCCTACGTTGGGGTGAATTGCCCTTATTTACCAAACAGGTACAGAAGGCCCCAAACAGGCGTTGCCCTCTAAAGGGAAGCCCAGTAAGAGTCTTCTTAGCATCATCGTCAGTAACCCACTGTCGCAGCCAAACCAAGCGACGTATAGCCACCACAAGGGCAGGAGTCCATGCACACATTCTAATGGTGTCATCCAGTGCTAATAGGATACATTTTACAGATACATCACAACTGGAGAGTGCATTAAACACATCCCAGAGGAGATACTCAGGGTGATGATCAAGCATCTTTCTGATGAGGGTTCTAGCAGCCACTATAGTGATGACCGCGGCACAGACCGGGTGCAGCGCCGTCCCTGTACAAGAAAAAGCGTGGGAGGCCACAGGTCAATGCGCCGGTCCTCAGCATCCCGAAGGGTACTATAAGCAGGGGCTGTAATAAAGGGGGGGGTTAGAAACCCCTACGATCTGCGCATCCACCACGGGGTGAAACTATGACTAACAATTGACCACCTCAGGGGGAAAAGGGGTATTTCCTATCCCAGTCCCCTGGGACCCCTGAAATTTACTGGGGAAATCCCATTCCTTGAGTACAAGAGCATGGAAACGAGCCTGCTCTACAAATTCCAAGCGCGCTGTTGCTGTATGGAAACGCTCCCCTCTCGGCTTGGAGGCCTCACCAGGGAGAGAGATAGACAGGACCTTAAAGACCTTAATCAACAAATCTCACACTGGCCCCAGTATTCAGGGCCAGAATCGCCATGACTCCTCGGCCTCTCATCAGATGAGCCTGAGTCAGAGACCAGCTCTCCATCAGAAGGGGTATAGTCACACGGAGTAGTCAACTCCTCAGTTCCCATAGGACAACAGAAAACGGGAGGCGTCAAGGGCCACTTCTTACCAGGGCCCCTGCGCCCTGACAACCTCGCCATAATCTGATCAGCCGTAGGCAGGCTGGAAGACACAGCAGGCTGCAAATCCCCACTTGTATGCGACTCAGCAGGAGTGAGAATTAAGCATGGGGAAATAAGTGTATTGAAACGAGGTGCAGCCACTGGCAAGCCTGATTGCAGGGCCAGTGCTTGCTCGGCAAATGGTGCGCAGACCCGTGCCCTGTCAGCATCAGCATGGGGTTGACCACACGCTATACACAGCCGGTCTTGTCCCAGAGGGACCCCCGTCACATAATTCTGAGATGCTTCCATATGGTCATTATCTAGGCACAATATGCCAGCTGGGATTTACGCAATAGGCAACCATGGATGCCCCAAAGACCCGCTAAGAAGGTGGGAGAATTTTACAAGGCCCGCTATAATTTAACCCAGGCCAGGGAAGCCACTGGATTCAACTGTCTGAAAGACATAAAGGGAATAAAGGGAATAAAGGGGTGTCAGAGCCATGCGCAGTAATAGGAATCATGAAAATTGCCCGTGAGGGCACTTACAGACCAAGGTAGGAGGAGGGCCGTTACCACGCGCGCGCGCGACTAGCATCAAAATGGCGCCAAGCGAACCTCGAAGAGCGGGCCGTGACGCGGAGCGCGCCAAACCAAGCCCCCACCCCCCCGAAGAGCGCGGAGCTCTAAGGCAGTAGAAAATATTGTAAAAAGAAGCAGAGTGTATGACACACATAGCATAGATGATTTTTGCCAATGGAGACGCCGCAGCGTCTGGGGCGACGCCGCCGCCCGGCGCAGCACATCCAATAAGGAAAGAGACGAGCGCG
The DNA here is from genome assembly GCA_027917425.1 of Gastrophryne carolinensis. Classification (NCBI taxonomy): domain Eukaryota; kingdom Metazoa; phylum Chordata; class Amphibia; order Anura; family Microhylidae; genus Gastrophryne; species Gastrophryne carolinensis. The sequence goes on from CM051237.1 coordinate 311,842,533, forward strand.
GCGGCGGCAGATAACAATAAAAAAGGAAACAGCGCGGCTCTGACACCAAGTTACAAGTCAAGGACAATACTAAGGCCATAATCGCAGTACACTTGAGACCGCCACACACACACACCCCCCCTTTCTTTCCCCCCGAGCTACGGGGGGAAACGAGGGAGGATGGCGACCCTTTGGATAGGGCCCACCGCTACACGGGGCAATAATGCGGGAGGGGCATCCACTATGAGGCTCACCATCAGCCTAACCTAGCCTATGGTGGGGGACTGCGGTGGAGCATGGCTCCGTTAAGCACACGTGGTGCTGCCTACCTTCACCCGACCAGCGCAGCCCAGGCTGGGAGGCACATCACAAGGAGGACGGGTGGGAATAGTCCAACAGGGCCACAGGCTGTAAAAGCCCCGCTCACCTGCGAGAGAGTGATACTTCATGTCTTCGCAGTCGACACTGCAGAGAAATCTGGGGATTTGTGGGAGGTCCCTGGGTATTTGAAGGGCGGGGAGGAGCCTGTTTTTGCATGTCTGCAGTGCACAGCGCCATCTGGCGGAGAATACCCAAGTGTAAGTATTATATCTGGAGCAGGACGTACTGTATACTTAGGCAAGGCCCCAAAGGAGGTTTGATATTCTGAGATCCCTGCTTTCTTTGCTGAATAATACATACCCTACCTCTGCCTCTATTTCTTAACGGAGCACAGAACCCCCACCTTTTAACGAGAAACCTCTTACCAGTTTCACTAGACCTGGATAGAATATTATCTAATTCTTCCCCAAGAGGAAATTACCACGAAAGTGGATCCCACACAACTTAGTCTTCCCACCCCAGGCTCTTTTAGCCAAGATATCAATTCTACGATCCATGGGATTCCATAGCGTACCCATGTCTTCAAAAAGTCTGCTGACCTGGACATCTGCCCCAATGATGGCTCCACCCTGGGACACTTGTCTTCACTCCTTTCCTCCCAAGTTCTATGTCCTGACCATTAAACGTGTACTTTCTCTTTAAAGTCCCCGACACTAAACATTTTTTCTCTGGTTTTTCCCATTCATTAATAATCAAAGCCTTTAAGGCTGAGTGGACAGGAAAAACCTTAGACTTCTTTTCTAACATCTTGTACAATTCATCCTGAACAGATAGGTGATTTTCATCCTCCTGGATTCCCCAGGTTGCATAAAGGTCGACAAATAGTCTGGAGCCTCATTATCCAGATCTTCCTCACCAAAGGAATCCTGAGAGGAAGGATCTTTTTCACCAGATTCTAATTCCACATTAGCCTGCAGGAAACCCCTAAAAAAACATCAGGAGTCTTAGCCATACGGGATGCCCCAACACCCTTTCCCAGACCTTCTACAACTAGGTTAACTGAGGGTGCAGTAGTGATGGATGGCTCGGGATGCCCCTGGTCTTGCTGAGCCTCCTGTATTGAAGCAATCTGTTGCTTTATTACTATGATCTAATTTATTAGGGCAGCCGCATCTGAGTCCCTCTTTGCTTCCCTGCATTCCTGGCACAGAACCTTATGCCAAGTATCCGGAAGCACACATTGACAATCATCACAATGCTTATACTTTTTAACAGCTTTCTTGTGTTTGGGGGATTCACGATTCTTATCTATTCTTATGTGTTTCGGGCTAAAAAAATACAATTCTGTGATTACTCACCTGTAGAATTGGTATTATATGTATACAGCACGTCCTGTTCCAGAAGATATTCCTTACAATTGGGATATACATCCAATAGATGGTGCTGGACTGCAGAGACAGAAAAGTTGCTCCTCCCGGCCCCATATATACCAGGGACCTCCCACAAAATCCCCAGTATTGAAAAGCAGTTAAAATGAGACCGGGAGAACTATAACCATTATAGGAAAATTTGAACATAAGAACAATCACCATAAAGAGGTAATTAAAGATAATGATAACAAGGGTGGGGTGGAACAGGACGTACTGTATACATAGAATAATACAATTCTGTGATTACTCACCTGTAGAATTGGTATTATAAGTATACAGCACGCCCTGTTCCAGAAGATATTCCTTACACTTGGGACATCCAATAGCAGTATCCATAAGGTAGGGTGGGATCCCCAAAAGTAACAGCAGACAGTTTAAACCACTGCCGCCTGCAGAACCATGCGGCCAAAAGCAGCATCAGCTGAAGCCCTAACATCAACCTTGTAAAACTTTGTATGAACAGAAGACCAAGTAGCGGCCTTGCAAACTTGTTCAACAGAAGCTTGGTGCTGAAAAGCCCAAGAGGCACCATTAGCACGAGTAGAATGAGCAGTAAGGCGGAAGGGAGGCTCCTTCCCCTTAGCAGAGTAGGCCTGTATCACAGCCTGACTTATCCACTTGCTGATAGTGGACTTAGCCGGAGCCAGACCATTCTTAGGTCCAGACGGAAGCACAAAAAGAGCATCAGTCTTCCTGACTACGTCCAAAGAATGCAAAACCCTTTCTTTAGGGTTACTGGGATTAGGACACAGAGAAGGCAAAACAATGTCCAGATTGAGATGAAAGGCAGAAACAACCTTAGGCAGAAAATATGGCTTAAAACGAAACACCACCTTGTCCTGGTGTCTCTCAAAATAAGGAGGCTTGATGGAAAGCGCTGCCAACTCAGAAACACGCCGTGATAGCCACCAAAAAGACCACCTTAAGCGTAAGAATGGACAAAGGAGCCCCTTGCAAGGGCTCAAAGGGAGACCCCTGCAGGGCAGATAAGACCAAGTTCAAGTCCCAGACTGGTAACATAGGGTTACGTGGGGGCCTTGGACAGCCAGGGAGAGACACTGAGCTGACAAGGGGCTTTGAGCTAACCGAGATTTGATGAATCTTGGAGGCAGACAGGCTGCAAACTCTATCTTGTAACCGGAGGATACTACCTCCTGAATCCACCGGTCTGAGACAGGACGCCTCCAGACGTGAGCCAAAAGCCGAAGCCGTCCCCCCCACCCGGATGGGTGAGGGCGCCCCTTCATGCCTGAGGGGGCTTGGGGGAGGACTTAGTCTTGGGACCCCAGGGGGGGCCAGGGCGGCCACCTCCTCTGCCCCTGCCCCAAAAATCTCCACGGGCTCCAGCAAAGGAAGCTCCCCGTCCAATTCTGGAGCCCCTGAAGGAAGGAGAAAAGGCACCTGAACCCCGAAAGGACCGGGGCTGCCTTCTACGCCAAGGTAACTTGCCACCTTTAGCAAAGAAGTCCAAACGTTCCCCAAAGAGGCGCAGTCCCTTGAAGGGAAACCCAGTGAAAGCCTTTTTAGCAGCATTGTCAGCTGCCCACTGGCGCAGCCAGACTGATCGGCGTATCGCCACCAACAAGGCAGATGCCCTGCCACACATTCTAATGGTATCATCCAAGGCAGAGAGAACATATGCCACAAATTCCTCACAACGCAGAAGAGCTCTATACTCTTCACTACCAGCATCATCAGGGGCCCCATCTAAGAGACCCCTGAGCAGGCTTGTAATAGCAACAGCCGTGATAGCAGAGGCACAGACCGGACGGAGCGCGGTCCCAACACAGGCAAAGGCATGGCAAGCCAGCTGATCCATGCGCCTGTCCTCCCCATCCCTCAGTGTAGTAGAGTCAGGGGAATGCATGACAGATGTGTTAGACAACCCCAGAACTGGTGCATCCACTTCTGGAGGACATGACCAACATTTAACCATCTCAGCAGGAAAGGGATACCTTTTATCTCAACTCTTCGGCACCCTGGGAATCTGGCTAGGCCGTTCCCACTCCTTGAGAATCAGATTATTAAAGTGAGTTTGTTCAGGAAACTCCAAACGTGGCTTAACAGTATGAAACAGCTACCCCTGTTGCCGCGGGGCCACGGCAGGAGGAGAGATACAGAGCACTTCAAAAATGTGAGCCAAAAGCCTGTCAGTATCATCTGAAGCCCATGGGTCAGATCCAGACTCAGCATAACCCCTAGGCTGATCCTCAGATGATTCTGAATCAGAGAATAATTCCCCTTCTTCCAGGGGGGTATATCCAGTAATATAAAAAAACTCCTCAGCTTCCACAGGAAAGAGAGTAACACCGGGTGCCAGATGCCGCCGCTTAGCAGGAGCCTTACACGGACCAGACCCAGCAATATGCCTTTCAATACTGACCAACCGGGCAGCCAAATCAGGTTGATACTCCCCACTGGTATGCACCTCCCTGGGAGTCAGATGTAAGCGTGGGGGATAGGCGAAGCCAGAGGGGGCGCAGCACTAGGCCCAGCCGCAGGTAACCCAGACTGCAGCGCAAGTATCTGCTGGGCGCAGGGTACACACACCCTGACATCATCACTTATAGCGGATACCTCACATGCCATACACAGCCGGGCTTGTCCCGAAGGAACCCCGAGCACATTATCCTGAGAAGCCTCCATATGGTGATTATCACGGCACAACAGGCCAATAGGGATTGACGCTAAAAATAGCAACCCGGGATGCCCCAATAACCCGCTGAGGGAGTGGGAGTCATGGAATATAATAGCCCTCCAATAAGAGTTAACACTAAATAGAGGGGATAGGATCGGGAGAAACCACAAAGTTTGACCCGCCTGCAAGACATAAGCAAAAGATCCCATAAGCAATACGCAATACAGAGAAATATATAAAATAAATCAGCCCGCAGGGGCACTTACGGACCGCGATAGGGAGACGCCAGGCACACGCAGCAGAGAACTAAAAATACAATTCTGTGATTACTCACCTGTAGAATTTTTATTATGAGTATACAGTACGTCCTGCTCCAGATAAGAATCATTAAACTTGGGTATTACTCCGACAGATGGCGCTGGACTGCAGAGACCGCGAAATTGGCTCCTCCCGGCCCCTCAAATACCTGGGACCTCCCACAAATCCCCAGCATTGAAAAGCAGTTAACGAGAAGCCGGGAGAATGATAAAAGAACCAACTAGTAACTATAACAATGAGAACAATCACCATACAGGGGATCCTTGAATAATGCCAAACCAAGGGTGGGGTGGAGCAGGACGTACTGTATACTCATAACAACAATTCTACAGGTGAGTAATCACAGAATTGTATTATTGTTAGTATACAGTACGTCCTGCTCCAGATAAGAATCATTACACTTGGGACATCCAATAGCAGTGTCCATAAAGTAGGGTGGGATCCCCAAAGGTAACAACAGACAGGTCAGACCACTGCCGCCTGCAGAACCTTGCGGCCAAAAGCAGCTTAGGCCCTAAGATCAACCTTGTAAAACTTTGAAAAGGTATGAACAGAAGACCAAGTAGCGGCCTTGCAAACTTGTTCAACAGAAGCCAGGTGCTGAAAAGCCCAAGAGGCACCAATAGCATGAGTGGAATGAGCAGTAAGGCAGAAGGGAGGCTCCTTCCCCTTAGCAGAGTAGGCCTGAATTACAGCCTGACGGATCCATTTGCTGATAGTAGATTTAGCAGGAGCCAAACCCTTCCTAGGCCCAGAAGGGACCACAATAAGAACATCAGTTTTTCTGAAAGGTGCAGTAGCCACCAGATAGTACTTCAGACACCTAACCACATCCAAGGAATGCAAGACCCTCTCCTTAGCGTTACTAGGATTAGGGCACAATGAAGGGAGAACAATGTCCTGATTCAGATGAAAGGCAGACACGACCTTAGGCAGAAAATCTGGCTTGAAGCGAAAAACCACCTTGTCCTAGTGTCTCTCAAAGTAGGGGGGCTGGATGGAAAGCGCCGCCAACTCAGAAACACGCCTAACAGAAGTTATAGCCACCAAAAAGACAACCTTGAGAGTAAGAACGGCTAGGGCAGCCTCCTGCACAGGTTCAAAAGGAGCACCCTGCAAAGCAGACAAGGCAAGAAAATAGCCAGGGCAGAGACATGGCCCTTCAGAGTACTGAGTTGAAGTCCCAGCTCCAACCCATGCTGTAGGAACTCCAGAATCTTGGGAATAGAGAACACGCGCAGGGGAGAGACCTAGACTCACACCAGTCAATGTAGGCACGCCAAACCCTGTAGTAAATAGAAGAAGAAGACTTCTTCCTAGCCTTAATCATGGTATCAACAAAAGAGGCAGACAGCCCCTTTTCCATCAAGATGGAGGTTTCAGCAGCCAGGCTGTCAAAGCCAGAGTTTGTAAATTGGGATGGTGTAAATGACCCTGAGTGAGCAGGTCTGGAATCCAGGGCAGAGAGTACTGATCTACTGCCAGCTGCACCATGTCCGCAAACCACACTCTTCTTGGCCACCTGGGGGCCACCAGGATTGCTGGCACCCCCTCCTGAGCTATCTTGCGCAGAACCCTGCCCAACAGGGGGAATGGGGGAAAGACCATGAACTGAAAGTACTGCCATGACATTGCTAGGGCATCCGTGGCCAAGGCCAGAGGATCCTGGGACAGGGAGACAAAGGCCGGGAGCTTGTGATTGCGATGGGACGCAGACAGATCCACATCTGGTTGGCCCCAACGGTGACACAGAGATTGAAACACCCTGTCGCAGAGGGACCATTCTCCCAGGCGAGAGGTCCCCCTGCTCAGAGAGTCTGCCTGCAGATTCTCCACCCCCATAATGTACACAGCTGGGAACATTGTCCTCCGCCCAGGCCAGGATCAGAGACACTTCCTGGAGGGTCCCCTTGCTCCGGGTCCCTCCCTGATGATTTGCGTAGGCAACCGCCGTCTGGTTGTCTGAGCGTACCTGAACAGGCCGGCGCCGAAGGTGTTGGGTCAAGTGAGCAAGAACCAACCTGATCGCCCTCAGTTCCGGAATGTTGATAGGTGTGTGGGCCTCCTGAGGGCTCCACCGCCCTTGGAACTGCAGGGACTTCCAGAAGCCCCCTCAACCTGTCAGATTGGCATCCGTGGTGACCGTCTCCCAGCAGGGGGCCAGAAAGGATCTGCCCACCAACAGGTTCCTGGAGTCCAGCCACCACGAGAGGGACCGCCTGACTAGGGGGGACAGAACAAGAACCTGGTCCAGGGACGCAGGATCCTTGTCCCATACTGACAAAAGGTGGAGTTGCAGATGCCTCATGTGAAACTGGGCATAAGGGACCGCCTCGAAGCACGACACCATCAGGCCCACCAGCTGCATTCCCTGCCTGATGGAGGGATGAGGGCAAGATAGCAGGAACTGAACCTGCGCTAGCAGACTGTCCACCTTTTGTTGAGGAAGAAAAATCCTTGCCTGAACTGTCACCAAGAAGGAGACAGGGAAGACTTGGGATGGTTGATCACCCAGCCAAATGACTCCAGAGTGGACACTACTATCTGAGTATCCAGCTCTGCCTGTTGGAGGCACTGAGAAGAGATGAGAATGTCGTCCAAATAGGGCAGCACGCGGATGCCTTGAGACCTGAGCAGAGACATCACTCCTGCCAGCACCTTGGAGAACACTCTGGGAGCTGAAATGAGACCGAAGGGCAAAAGCCACAAATTGGTAGTGCTGATCCTCCAGAGCGAACCTAAGGAATCTTTGATGACCTGGAAAAACAGGAATATGAAGGTAAGCATCCTTGATGTCCACAGAGGACATGAAGTCCCCTGGACGCAGGGAACTGATGGCAGAGCGCAAAGTTTCTATGCGAAAGCTTCAAGTCCAGGATGGCCTGACTGACCCATCACTTTTGGGCACGGTGAAAAGGTTGGAATAGAAACCCTTGCCCCTTTCTCGTAAGGGGACCTGACAGATGACCCCCAGCTCCCGAAGGCTTTGCACCGCCAGAATTAGAGCCTGAGCTGACATAGGGTTCTGAGACATCCGGGATCTGATGAATTTTGGGGGCGGCCAGGCAGCAAACTCTATCTTGTAACCGGAGGACACAACCTCCTGAATCCACTGTTCTGAGATATGAAGCCTCCAGACGTGAGCAAAATGCTGAAGCCGCCCCCCCCCCCCCACCCAGATGGGTGAGGGCACCCCTTCATGCCTGAGGGGGCTCGGGAGAAGACTTAGGCTTGGAGGCCCAGGATGAGCCAGGGCGTCCACGTCCTCTGCCCCTACCCCAGAAATCTCCTCGGGCCCCAGTAAAGGAGACCCCCCTCCCCTGTCTGGATCCACGGTAGGGGGAAGAAAAGGAGCCTTGGCCCCGAAAGGGCCGAGACTGCCTCCTGCGCTGGGGTAACCTGCCTCCCTTAGCAAACAGGTCCAGGCGGTCCCCAAACAGGCGTAGTCCTTTGAAGGGAAAACCAGTGAGAACCTTCTTGGCAGTGGAGTCAGCTGCCCACTGGCGCAGCCAAACCGAGCGGCGTATAGCCACCACTAGGGCAGAGGCTCTGCCACACATCCTCAGTCACAAAAACCTCACAACAAGAGAGTGCATTAAACTCCTCGCTAGACACATCATCAGGAGCACCATCTAGGACACTTCTAAGCAGAGTCCTAATGGCCACCGCTGTAATGGCAGAGGCACAGACCAGGCGCAGCGCCGTCCCCACACAGGCAAAGGCATGGGACGCCAGCTGATCAATACGCCGGTCCTCACTATCCCGCAGCGTAGTAGAGTCAGGGGAATGCATGACAGAGGTGTTAGATAACCCTAGGATTAAAATAGGCTTGCTCAGGAAACTCTAAACAAGGCTTAGCAGTATGAAACATTTCCCCCTGCTGCCTGGGGGCCACAACTGGGGGAAGAGATAGACAGTACTTCAAAAATCTGTGCCAACAGCCTATCAGTATCATCTGGGGCCCAGGGGTCAGAGCCAGAATCATCATGACCCCTGGGCCTCTCATCAGATGACTCCGAGTCAGAGAACAACTCCCCTTCTTCCAAGGGGGTATAACCAGACAGTTCCAAAAGAGTGACATCAGGCATCAAGTGCCGCTTTTTAGCAGAGGCCATACGCGCCATGGTATTAGCAAGCAACTTCTCAACAATAGCCAGTCTAGCAGACACATCAGGCTGAGAATCCCCACTTGTATGCAACTCAATGGGAGTCAAATTCAAGCTTGGGGAAGTAGGTGAGGCCATACGTGGCGCAGGCCAGCCGCTGGTAAACCAGGCTGCAGCTCAAGCACCTGCTGGGCACAAGTTATACAGACCCGCACATTGTCAGCACAAGTAGGGGACACCCCACAAGCTACACACAGCCGGGCTTGTCCCGAAGGAACCCCGAGCACATTATCCTGAGACACCTCCATATGGTGATTATAGCGGCACAATAGGCCGATAGGGATTAACGCTATAAAAGCAACCCGGGATGCCCCAATAGCCCGCTAGAGAAGTGGGAGTAATAATACACTAGGTCTCACAAGTTTAATAACTAAATAGAGGGGTTTGCATTCCGAGTATTGAAAAGGTGAGTTTGGGTCCACGGGGGGGGGGGGGGGGGGGTATTTAAGTTGATTTAAGTTGATGCACGCACTTGATGTTTAGTTGAGAGGTAGTGGGTACTATATTATTTTTGGGTTTGATCATGTTTTATTTTCATGGGTCATGGTTTGCAGGGTAAACACAGTTTTACACTCCTGGTATTGAAATATGCTTCTATTTAGTTTATTTTAGCACTTGCACACATTGATACAAAACCGGGTCGCACATTCAAAGAAGATACCTCCTGGAATCAAGAAAAGATGGGGCTCTAGCAAGTGATTTGGAGAGCCATCGCAACTTAGAAGTCTATTGTTTACATGTGTTCCTAATGTTGCGGTTCCCATTGAGCAAGCCTCTATTGCAGCATGATCTATGGATAAAGTGTGGAGTATTGGCATTATAGAGAATAATAATGATGTCTGTCAAGTGGAACTGGGGACTATAGTGCTTTAACTGAAATAGGTACAGCATAAGTGTATTGAGACTTTTGTATGTGTAAGTACTCAGTATATAGTTCCCCTGGTGGCAAGAGACGGTCTCACTGCCATTAATTTATACACAGGATGGGATGCCCCGGTATAGACATATTTATGTATGGGGTCCTAGTGTAGCCCCCCCCCCCCCCTTCCTCTCCCCCCAACTGGTCTTGATCACCTGGGAGCATGACTTCCATGAATGACCCCTATGAGTCTTCAAGTCCAGTTGTTTTAACAACCTCCTGCTCCCCAGAAATGCTATGGATGTAGCCCAGGCCGGCCGCAAGGTCGACCCCATAATAGAATAAGCAGGACATGCCACCTGATCCACGAGCTTATTCGCTGGATCCTTTGGAGAAGCGCTATCCGAGGATGGCATAACCAAAATGTTAAAAAGACCTGGCCCCAGAGCGTCCACCACAGGAGGGTGAGACCATAATTTAATCTGATCTGGAGGAAAGGGATACATAGTATCTAGTACTTTAGGAATGGGCAGAAGACAACCTGACTTCTGCCATTCCCTATTGATCAGATTAGAATAATGCGTATGCTCTGCAACATCCTCCAGAATCGAGGAAACCAAAACCATCCATCCATCTTAACTGAGCACCCCCTTGTGTAGAGGACATCTGAATAAGAGCCCCTACTGGATAAATTCTCCCAACGAATAACTTCCTGGGATGACTATGGCAGCTACAATATCCTCTTCAAGTCAGAGGATAAATCTTTTCTTTAAAAAACCTTTTTATTAGCCAATCCTTCTAAATGACTTTCTAAAGGTTTAGGACCACTTGAGGCTGCCGACAGAGTTTAAAGACTCAGAAGGAGGCTATGGCAGCCACAATATCCTCTTCAAAACTCAGAGGATTTTCTTTTTCCAAAACCTTCTTAGTAGCTAATATGACTTAAAGGTTTTAGGTCCGCTTGAAGGCTGCCAGGGGGGCTTTTAAGCTCAGAGGGCACCGGCAACAAGGATCAGAGCCCTTGCAGGGAGGAGACAATTGCCTTCCATATCCACTACTACAGTAACATAACCCTGCACACCGTGCTATCCTCGTCCAGTGTCTGTTTGCATACTGGACATGTGGTGAATCTATCTGCTAAAGGACCAGATCAGATTACCCCAGATGCCTCCATCATGGTGATTAATACTAGATTACCTCCCAGGGGGTCTAAAACCTTGTATGTGAACAGTTCCCGATAGTAGCAAGACTATTCTGAGAGCTCAGATATATAGAGCTCTCAGAAGAGATATATATATCTCTTTTAAAAACAAGAACAATTAACATTAATATTTATATATGAATAAATATATTAATACAAATAATAATTAAAAAATGACCTACCTAAAGATTTAGGTCCGCTTGAGTGTGGCCGTGCAGCAGCTCAGAAGCAGCCCTTTTTGCTGGCCAACAACCCCAGTATCAAGCGCTGCCGGAGAAGTCGGTGGTACTTTTGTGCTTCCCCCAGCCGAAAAATACCATTTTGTGAGTACTCACCTATAAAATGGATATTGTCAGTGTGTCACACACCCCGCTTCCCCTTTAATTCTTACGATCGGGTTACTCCACCAGCAGATGGCGACGTTGCAGAGAGAAGTCTTGAAAACGAGCCCCTTCCAGCGTACATATACCTAGGACCTCCCACTTAACACCCAGTGAATTCAAAAGCAGAAAGACAAGGTACCAGGAAATCCAATGGTAACCTCAAAATAAAAGAAAATCTTCACCATATAAAGGATCCAGGATACCAAAAAGGGCGAGTGAAGCGGGGTGTGTGACACACTGACAATATCCATTTTACAGGTGAGTACTCACAAAATGGTATTATTCTCAGTGTGTCACACACCCCGCTTCCCCTTTAATTCTTACGATCGGGACATCCAAAAGCAGTGTCCACAAGGGATGGGTATCCGAAGGCAAAATTAAGCATAACTTAAATTACTGCAGTCTGCAGAACCTTGCGGCCAAACAGCATCCGCTGAGGCCCGCACATCAACCTTGTAAAACTTAGAAAAAGTATGAACAGAAGACCAAGTAGTGGCCTTACAAACTTGTTCAACAGAAGCTTGGTGCTGAAAAGCCCAAGACGCCCCAACGGCGCGAGTAGAATGAGCAGTGATACGAAAAGGGGGAACTTTCTCCTTAGCAGAATAGGCCCCAATAACGGCCTGACGTATACATTTGCTAATGGAAGACTTGGCCGGAGCCAAACCCTTCCTAGGCCCACAGGGCACAACAAAAAAGGCATCAGTCTTACGAAAAGGAGAAGTAGTAATCAAATAGTACTTAACACAGCGTACTACATCCAAACAATGCAAAACCCTCTCCTTGTCATTCTTAGGCTTAGGACACAAGGAGGGAAGGACAATATCCTGATTCAAATGAAAAGCAGAAACAACCTTAGGAAGAAAGTCCGGTTTGAACCGAAAGACCACCTTGTCCTGATGCCTCTCAAAGTAGGGCGCCTGAATCGACAAGGCCGCCAGCTGCGAGACACGCCGAACTGAAGTGATAGCTACCAAGAAGGCAGTCTTCTGAGTCAAGGTAGACAAAGCAATATCCTGCAAGGGTTCAAAGGGAGGAGCCTGAAGAGCAGAGAGAACCAAGTTCAAGTCCCAAACCGGGAGTAATGGTTTCCTGGGAGGCCGCACATGCGTAACCCCCTGGAAAAAGGTTTTAACTAAAGGATGAAGCGCAAAACGCTTCTGAAAAAAGATAGATAAGGCAGAAACCTGCCCTTTCAAAGTACTCAGCTGAAGACCAGAGTCCAGCCCTGATTGCAAAAACTCCAGAATCCTGGAGACCTAAAAGACCCTAAAAGGCAAAGATCTAATCTCACACCAAGCGATATAGGCTTTCCAAGTCCTATAGTAGATGATAGAAGAAGAGCCAGAGGATCCCGGGAGAGCGACACGAAGGTCGGGAGCCTGCAATTGTGACGAGAGGCAAACAGGTCCACCTCCGGTGTCCCCCACCAGAGGCACAGCGACCGAAAGACTTGAGGATGGAGAGCCCATTCTCCCAGACGGGAAGAGCACCTGCTCAACAGATCCGCTTCCCTGTTTTCCACACCCGGAATGTAAACTGCCGAGAGACAAGGAACATGGGCCTCCGCCCATGTCAGAATCAGGGACACCTCTCTGAGGGCGCCCAGACTGCGAGTCCCTCCCTGATGATTGATGTAAGCAACCGCTGTTCGATTGTCTGAGCGAACCTGAACCGGAAGGCCCAGAACATGTTGAGTCAAAAGAACAAGAACCAGACGGATGGCTCTCAGTTCCAGAATATTGATGGGCAAGAGGGCCTCCCGAGGCCCCCACTGCCCCCGGAACTGAAGATCCTTCCAGATCCCCCCCCATCCCGAAAGACCGGCGTCCGTGGTGACAATTTCCCAAAGAGGAGTCAGGAAAGACCTGCCCCTCAAGAGATTGGTCGAGACCAACCACCATTGAAGGGACTGCCGGACCCGGGAGGACACCTGAAAGGGCCGATCCAACTACCGTGGTCGCCGGTCCCAAGACGCCAACAAATGAAGCTGAAGCGTCCTCGTGTGAAATTGAGCAAAAGGAACTGCCTCGAACGAGGCAACCATCAACCCTACCAGCCTCATCCCCAGACGGATGGACGGCCGAGGATTGGAAAGAAGGACCCAAGCCAACTCCTGAATCAGACAAATCTTGGACTGAGGTAGAAACACCCTGTATTGACAAGAATCCAACCGCATTCCCAGAAAGGACACCACCCTGGCCGGAGCAAGGGAGGACTTGGGAAAGTTGATTATCCAACCGAAGCTTTCCAGTGTGGAGACCACCGTCCTGGTGTCCGTCTCCGATTGATTGAGGGAAGGAGCCATGATGAGCAGGTCGTCTAGATAAGGTACGACACGAATGCCCCGAGATCTGAGAATGGCCATCACCCCTGCCAACACCTTGGTGAACACTCTTGGAGCCGAGGTAAGGCCAAACGGAAGTGCCACAAATTGAAAATGCTGATCCCTCATCAAGAACCGAAGAAAACGCTGATGAGCCTGGCAGATGGGAACATGAAGGTAAGCATCCTTGATGTCTATGGACGTCATGAAGCCCCCCTGCCGAAGAGAACCGACGGCCGAACGCAGAGTTTCCATGCGAAACTTCCGAGCACGGATGAACCTGTTGAGAAACTTTAGATCCAGGACGGGGCGAACCGACCCATCCTTCTTGGGAACTGTGAAAAGATTGGAGTAAAAACCGAGGCCCACCTCTAAGCGCGGCACCGGCCGGATGACCGCCATTTCCAGAAGATGCCTTACCGACGCCAGGAGCCCCTGCGCGACCAAAGGATCGGTGGGCACCCGAGACCGGAAAAACCGTGAAGGAGGGCGAGACTCGAACTCCAGCTTGTAACCGGACGACACCACCCCCCGGATCCATCTGTCCGGAACCTCCTGGTCCCAAACCAGGGAGAAGTGTTGCAATCGTCCCCCCACCCGCACGGGTGAGGGCAGCCCCTCATTGCTGAGCGGGCTTACCAGCAGGCTTGGGCTTGGCGCCCCAGGACTGACCGGGACGGCCACGGCCCCTCCCCCGGGTCCAACCTGCACCCCTAGTAGCGGGAAACGACGCCCCTCTGCCCGCTCTGACTCCCCGAAAGGAGGGACTAAAGGAAGTTGCACCCCGAAAGGAGCGACGGGGCCTCTTGCGTTGAGGCAATTTACCACCCTAGGGATCAAGACCTGCGTACAGATCCCTAATAATGGACCTAACTGCCAACAGAAGAAGCGCCGAAGCACGCACCGGCCGCAGTGTCGATCCGGCACTGATAAAACCATGGCGAGCCAATTGATCAATCCGACGATCCTCACCATCTTTAATGGTAGTAGTGTCAGGGGAGTGCAACACAGCCGTGTTCGACAGCCCTAACACAGGTGTATCGACGTCAGGGGGAACAGACCAAAGCTTCACCAAATCCTCCGGAAAGGGATAACGTTTATCCCAACTAGGAGGAATTCCAGCCAGGCGCGTGGGTTGTTCCCATTCCTTAAAGGAGCAGTATCGCGAAATTTGCATTAAAAAAGATAAATAATTAAATAGCCACACAATAGCTTATAACATGTGTATGAATAATCTGGCGATAGAAAAAGAAAAAAATATATGCCTCTCTTTTAAATTGTATAATTAAAATGGCTCAGTCCATTTGCTGAATAGGGGTTCTGCTGGTTGTATTTAGTGAGCTGCTCCATTTAGCCCACTGGTCTCCTAGCAACACTTTACCTCAGAGGCTGACACTGTAACGGCTGTGTGTGTGAGGTGCTGCTTTTGTTATGAGACCAGGTGACTCAAATGTGTAAAATCTATACAAAATAAACTAAACTGACTGAAAATGACTGAAATTCTTCTTTGAATAACTGTGCAGGAAAATCCAAAGGTATTAAAGTGGAACAAAACCCCATTCTAAATCAGGATGCCCACTGTGTGAAACGACCCCTGGATAACCACAGATCCCCCCATTTTTCTGGAGCTCACGCAGATAGTCATTTAGACAGGCCGGGCGGCCAGGAAGGTTACTGCTCAGGCTTCCCATCTGCGTGCAAACAGAGCTGATTGGATGAGAGCCCGCGCATGCGCTGTGGGACAGGGAAAGGTACGTTTTCACAGGCGAACTTGGGGATTTCCCATATCAGGGCATCCCAAGTCGGGATGCCCCTAGGGGCACAAAACAAAACTCCAGATAGTGAAAATCCTGGGTTGGGCTTTGCTCAAAACACACAAAGCTGAAAGAAAGATCATATGGAAAAAAGAAAAATAAGAATATGAAAGAGAAAATGGTAAAAAAAAAACTGGTAAAAAGATTCTGCAGCAGAGCCAACATGAAGGGAAAACTGTCAAAATCAGCTAAATGACTTCTAGAGCTTTTCTCTCTGTTTTAGATATATGAGTTCTGGCCAGGCAATGTTGCAATGTTGTTATCTTATGCTGGACGGCTGCCAGCACTGAACAGCTGAGACTTTGATACATTCTCCTCAGCTTGGAACTGATACATTGTATCTCCCCTCTCCTCAGCATGGAACAGGCCAAGAGTGTCGGCTGCCGACACTGACAAGACATAAACATGAGCTATTAGTCTCCAGCTGTTCAACACACACATCGTTTTTTTCTACATTTGTAATTCTTACTCCAACACCTACCTACATTCCAAGTACCAATTAAATATAAGTCACCAAGAAACTGCTCCTTTAAGGACAACCCTCACAAAGTGTTGTTGCCTGGGAAACACCAAACGCGGCTGGGGCACATCAAACAACTCACCCTTTGGCGGAGGGACCGCCTCAGGTGGATCCAAAGCCAAAATTTCAAACATTTGAGCCAAAATGGAAGGAGTGTCAAGGGACACCCCCACAGCCTGATCGCCAGCAGTGTCAACCAATAGCTGGTCTGCAGGCTCATCCGACTCCACAAGGAGTTCCCCCTCCTCATCAGGGGGACAATCGGACCAATCCAAAATTTCAAATACCTCATCCTCCGAAGCAGGCGCTGCCGGAGAAAGGTGCTTCCGCTTGGCCGTAGCCTTCTGAGCTAACGTGGCGGAAACTATCTTCTCGAGGTTGGCCAATCGCGCACGCACCTCGGATTGCGAATCCCCACTTTTGACAATGTCACACGGGGTCCGGAATAAGGGAGGGGGGGTAGGAGATGACGGGAGTTGCGAGGAGCCAGAAGCCGGAGCGACGGACTGGCGCGCAATATTCTGCTTTGCACATGGAACGCATAATATTACATCACCGCCTGGGAGCGGAGCCCCACAACCCCCACACAGCCTGGATAGCCCCGAAGAGCCATTTTTGGTAACGTCGGAAGCCTCCATATGGTGAAATTATGGTATTCGCAACAACCCAGGGTTTTACGCATTAAGCAACCCGGGATGCCCCTTTATAATTAATGTCCCGGGAGTGGGAGGATTTTTTAAGCCTAGGAAAATCCCAATTTGGAGACTAAGACTAGCCAGGTATATCAGACTGGGAGAGCCACTGCAGTGAGGGGATCCCAGAATCTGTAGGGGAAAAGAGACCACAGTCAGTCCCCCAGGAAAATTAGCCAGCATGCATCACACACAAATATGAAACAAAACACTGGTAAACCATACAACAGTATCATGAAGACAAAATATATATATATATATATATATATATATATATATCAAGCAATAAGTGCCTCCAGGAGTTTAAGCTAAAGTGCCCAGGAAACTCCAAACACAAGCATACACAGTTAAAATGACGGCCCCACGTGCGCGAGGTGGGGACCGCTACCTGTTTCTGCCACTGAAGAGAAACACCGCACTCCTGGACACGCGCCTTCCCCAGCACCTGTCTCTTTGATGAGACAGAGGAAGTGAGGCGGCCCGGACTCAGCGCGCTCCGGCCACGCCCCCCGCCAGCGCGTCACAGAGCGAGGGCCGCAGAGAACGCTGCCCCGCCCCCAGGACTTGAATAGCGTGGCCCGCCGAATGGCGGCGCCGCGTGCAAACGGGCGCCTCAGACGCCCTTAGACCCAGCGGGGGGAAGCCTTTTAAAAAACAAACAAGTAAAGAGGCAGAACCCCAGCAGCCCAGGCCACGCGCCCGCACACCCGGCGCTGACCCTGCGCCTGCCAGCGCACCCCCACTCATACACACATAATAAAAGTAAAAGCACCCCATGCACAACCACCCCCCCCCCCAAAGTGAAGGGACCGAGCGGGAGAAGATGGCCAAAAGGGAACATCGGGACAGGGGCATCCCAAATCCAGATCACCATGCCGGATAGCCGCATTGCCCCACGCGTGGGGTCGAGCGGAGGAGATAAGCTCCTAGGCACCTAGTGCCATCTACCGTTGCCCAGCCAGCAGCCGGGGCTGGGAGGCTTCCATTAACCATCTAGGCATGTGAACAATAGAACTGGGCAGAAATTGACCAAAAGGGGGTGCCGAGGATTGACCCCGGCTACCTGCAAGCAGGAGACTTCTTTCTTCTGTCTTGTTGCATCTTGCAGAGAGAAAACACTGGGTGTTAAGTGGGAGGTCCCAGGTATATGTAGGCCGGAAGGGGCTCGTTTTCAAGACTTCTCTCTGCAACGTCGCCACCTGCTGGTGGAGTAACCCGATCGTAAAAATTAAAGGGGAAGCGGGGTGTGTGACACACTGAGAATATCTTCCCGTGAAGGTGGCCTGAGAAGACCTGTGATCTCAGTGGTACTCGGCGCTTCGCCCAGCCAAAAATCTTCCACTGAAGGTGGCCGGAGGGGACCCGCGATGTTAGCGGTACTTGCCGCTTAGTCCCAGCCGAAAATGTTGCTTGCGACCAAAAATCTTCCAGCGCGAGCGGGTAAGAAAGAGCCACACACCAGTGCTCGCTGCTATGCTAAGCCGAAACAGTTTACATAGCGGCGGGCGCAAGTTTTGAATTTTTCAAACAGTAAAAACACATGGGAAGAGCAATAAAGAGGAAATAATTCCCCTGGTTCCCCTCAATCAGGCTCACCAGACAAAAGCCTTATGGTTACTTTTTCCTGTGGCTGAATTCTCAGTGTCACTATTTTTAAAAAACCAAAAGGTGATACCCCACAGCGCTCCAAGACCCTGGCACTTACCTTACCATCCTGATCCGAATACAGCTTAGCTGCAGAGGCAAAGTGGGTCCATTCAGATCCAAGGAGTATAAAGGCCAAGGAACAGTCAGGTTTCCACTACCCCTGCTTCCAAGGCATAATTCCTTTAAAACAAAAATACAATTCTGTGATTACTCACCTGTAGAACTGGTATTATGAGTATACAGTACGTCCTGCTCCATATATAGTACTTACTATCGGGTATTACTCCGCCAGATGGTGCTGGACTGCAGAAACATCGAAAATAGGCTCCTCCCGGCCTCTCAAATACCCAGGGACCTCCCACAAATCCCCAGCATTGAAAAGCAGTTAACGAGAAGCCGGGAGAATAGAAACAACCCAACTATTAACTATAACAATGATAACAAATCACCATACAGGGGATCCAAGATAATGCAAAAACTAAGGGTGGGGTGGAAACGGACGTACTGTATACTCATAATACCAATTCTACAGGTGAGTAATCACAGAATTGTATTATTCTTAGTAAGTACTATATATGGAGCAGGACGTACTGTATACTATCGGGACATCCAATAGCAGTGTCCATAAGTAGGGTGGGATCCCCAAAGCTAACAGCAGACAGTTTAAACCAGTGCTGTCTGCAGAACCTTTCAGCCAAAAGCAGCATCAGCTGAGGCCCTAACATCAACCTTGTAAAACTTAGAAAAAGTATGAACAGAAGACCAAGTAGCGGCCTTGAAAACTTGTTCAACAGAAGCCTGGTGCTGAAAGGCCCAAGAAGCACCAAGAGCACGATTGGAATGAGCAGTAAGGCGGAAGGGAGGATTCTTCCCCCTAGCAGAGTAGGCCTGAATCACAGCCTGATGGATCCATTTGCTGATAGTAGACTTGGCAAGAGCCAAACCCTTCCTAGGACCAGAAGGGACCACAAAAAGAGCATCAGTTTTCCTGAAGGGTGCAGTAGCCACCAGATAGTACTTCAGACACCTAACCACATCCAAAGAATGCAAAACGCTCTCCTTAGCACTACTAGGATTAGGGCACAAGGAAGGAAGAACAATGTCCTGATTCAGATGAAAGGCAGACACTACCTTAGGCAGAAAATCTGGCTTGAAATGAAACACCACCTTGTCCTGGTGTCTCTCATAGTAGGGGGGCTGAATGGAAAGTGCCGCCAACTCAGAAACATGCCTAACAGAGGTTATAGCCACCAGAAAGAAAACCTTGAGCGTAAGAATGGCCAGGGTAGCATCCTGCACAGGTTCAAAAGGAGCACCCTGCAAGGCAGACAAAACCAAGTTTAAATCCCAAATAGGCACCATAGGCTTACATGGGGGACGCACATGAGTGACTCCCTGGAAAAAAGACCTGATCAGAGGTTGCTGAGCAAAGGACTTCTGGAAGAAAACAGCCAGGGCAGAGACCTGCCCCTTCAGAGTACTTAGTTGGAGCCCCATGTCCAACCCATGCTGAAGGAACTCCAGAATCCTGGGAATAGAGAACACACTACAGGGAAGAGACTTAGACTCACACCAGTCAATAATACCATTTTGTGAATACTCACCTTGTAAAATGGGTATTATAAGTATGTCACACACCCCACTTCAAGATATTCATAACGTGTGGGTATATACTGACCTGAAGAGGCGATCTGCAGAGATGATTGGAGGAAAGAAAACCCCTCCCAGTCCATAAATACCTGGGACCTCCCACTCATTACCCAGTATAAAGAAAGCAGTAAGGTAAGGGACCAGGAAGAGCTAAATATAAGTCATAACAACGCAAAGTTCACAAAATGAAGGATCCAGAATACAAAAGGGCGGGTTGAAGCGGGGTGTGTGACATACTTATAATACCCATTTTACAAGGTGAGTATTCACAAAATGGTATTATTCTAAGTATGTCACACACCCCGCTTCAAGATATTCATAACGTGTGGGACATCCAATAGCAGTGTCCATAAAGGGTGGGGATCCAAAACAAGGCATAAAGCACAACTTAAACTACTGCAGCCTGAAGAACTTTGCGGCCAAAAACAGCATCCGCTGAGGCCCGAACATCAACTTTGTAAAACTTTGAGAAAGTGTGAACAGAAGACCAGGTAGCAGCCTTGCAAACTTGCTCAACCGAGGCCTGGTGCTGGAAAGCCCAGGAAGCCCCAACCGCACGAGTAGAATGAGCTGTAACGCGAAAAGGAGGATCTCTCCCCTTAGTAGAATAGGCCCCGACAATGGCCTGACGAATCCACCTGCTGATGGTAGACTTTGTAGGTGCTAGACCTTTCTTGGGCCCAAATGGCACCACGAAAAAAGCATCAGTCTTACGAAAGGCAGAAGTTACCACCAAATAGTACTTCACAACGCGAACCACGTCCAAAGAATGTAGGGCCCTCTCCTTGTCATTGCTGGGATTAGGACACAGAGAGGGCAGAACAATATCCTGATTTAAATGAAAGGACGAAACCACCTTAGGAAGTCCGTCTTAAAATGGAAAACCACTTTGTCCTGATGTCTTTCAAAATACGGAGCATGAATCGATAGAGCCGCCAACTCAGAAACACGTCTAACAGAAGTAATAGCTACCAAAAAGGCTACCTTCTGTGTAAGGGAAGACAAAGGAATATCATGCAAGGGCTCAAAGGGGGGACCCTGGAGAGCAGAAAGAACCAGATTCAAATCCCAAACTGGAATGATAGGCTTCCTAGGAGGCCGCACGTGTGTAACCCCCTGGAAAAAAGTCTTAACCAAAGGATGAAGTGCAAAAGACTTTTGGAAAAACACCGCCAGGGCAGACACCTGTCCCTTTAGAGTACTGAGCTGGAGCCCCAGGTCCAGACCATGTTGCAAAAACTCCAAAATTCTAGAAATAGAGAATTCCCTACAAGGGAATGACCTAGATTCACACCAGTCAATATAAGACCTCCAAGTCCTATAATACACAGACGATGAGGACCGTTTCCTAGCACTAATAAGAGTCCGAATCACAGCATCCGAAAGACCTTCCTCCTTCAAGATGGAGGTTTAAGCAGCCACGCCGTCAAAGCCAGCGTTGGTAAATTGGGGTAACGAAGAAGACCCTGTGTAAGTAGATCTGGCAGCAGGGGCAGAACGAACTGATCTTCTGCCAACCTTACCACGTCTGCGAACCAGACCTGTCTTGGCCACCTTGGAGCCACCAGGATTGCTGGTGCTCTCTCCAGAACAAGCTTGCGCACTACTCTGGCCACCATGGGAAACGGAGGGAACAGGTACAGAAACCCCAGATCCCTCCAGTTCAGAGACATGGCATCCGTAGTGAGAGCCAGAGGGTCCTATGCCAGAGACACAAATGCCGGAAGTTTGTGGTTGTGACGGGAGGCAAATAGGTCCACCGCCGGAGATCCCCATCTGCGACAAATTGAGTGAAAGACCTTGGGATTGAGAGACCATTCCCCCTTGCGGACTGACATTCTGCTCAGAGAGTCCGCCTCCATGTTCTCCATGCACGGGACATGGCTCTCCGCCCAGTCCAGAATCAGGGACACTTCCTTGAGAGCATTCATGCTGCGGGTCCCTCCCTGGTGATTGATGTAGGCCACCGCCGTCCGATTGTCCGACCTGACCTGGACCGGCAAGCCTCGCAGTTGATGAGTCAAATGACAAAGAACCAACCTGATGGCCCTTAATTCCAGAATATTGATATGCTCGTGAGCTTCCAGGGGACCCCACAAACCCTGAACTTGTAGATCCTTCCAAACCCCCCCCCATCCTGAGAGGCTGGCATCCGAAGTGACTATCTCCCACTGAGGAGTCAGAAAGGATCTGCCCCTCAGCAGGTTGGTTGATTTCATCCACCACCGAAGCGAGCGGCGAACTCGGGGGGACATTAGAAAGAATTGATCCAACGACTGAGGAGACCTGTTCCAGACCGACAACAGATGAAGCTGTAGTGTCCTTGTGTGAAACTGAGCAAAGGGGACTGCCTCGAAGGAGGCCACCATCAAACCCACCAGTCTCATCCCTAGTCGGATGGACGGACGAGGAATAGACATGAGTGACCGAACCAACTCCTGAATCAGAAGAACCTTGGACTGAGGAAGAAACACTCTGGCCTGATCTGTATCCAGAGACATTCCCAGAAAGGATACTGTCCTGGACGGGTGGAGTGAGGACTTGGGGTAGTTGATCACCCAGCCGAACCTCTCCAGAGTGGATATCACCGTCCTGGTGTCCAACTCTGCCTGGCTGAATGACGGTGCCATGATGAGAAGGTCGTCTAGATACGGCACTATGCGAATCCCCTGCGCTCTGAGAAGAGCCATCACCCCAGCAAGCACCTTGGTGAAAACTCTTGGAGCTGTGGTGAGACCGAAGGGAAGAGCCGCAAACTGAAAGTGTCGATCCTCCACCATGAACCTCAGAAACCTCTGGTGCGCGGGAAAAATGGGAACATGGAGGTAAGCATCCTGGATGTCTATGGACGTCATGAAGTCCCCTTGACGAAGAGATTGAATAGCCGAACGCAACGTTTCCATGCGAAATTTTCGCAGCCTTACAAACCTGTTGAGAATCTTTAGGTCCAGAATGGGCCGGACGGAGCCATCCTTCTTGGGGACCGTGAACAGATTTGAATAAAAACCCCGACCCCTTTCTAAAGGGGGTACTGGGCAAATGACTGCCATTTCCAGAAGACTTGATACCGCCGCCCGGAGCTGCTGCGCAGCCGGTGAATCCGGGGACACCTGAGTCCTGAAGAAACGCGGGGGGGGCGGGACTCGAACTCCAGCTTGTAGCCGGAAGACACCACTTCCCGGATCCATTTGTCCGAAACCTCCTGATTCCAGACCTGGGAGAAGTGTTGCAGACGTCCCCCCCACCCCCACGGGTGAGGGCGCCCCCTCATTGTTGAGCGGGCTTGGCCGCGGGTTTGGGTTTTGAGCCCCAACTGTATCCTGAACGGGCACGTCCTCTGCCCCTATTCCAGGAATCTCCTCTTGTAGAAGGGAAAGCAAAACCTCTTCCCGATCTAGATCCCCTAAATGAAGGGGTGAAGGAAGCCGCTCCTCGAAAGGGGCGTCATTGCTTTTTGCGTTGAGGTATCCTTCCGCCCTTGGCCACAGCGTCCAATTTGTCTCCAAAGAGTCGTAACCCAACAAAGGGAAGAGCCGTCAGTGACTTCTTTGACCCAAAATCAGCCGCCCACTGGCGTAACCAAATTGAACGCCTGATAGTAACCATTAGAGCAGAGGCTCTACTACTCATCATCAAAGAATCATCCAAAGCGGCTACCATGAAGGACAAAAATACCTCACATTGTTTAAGATCACGAAATTCATCACTGTCCGGATTCAAACCGGAGGAGGATAACAAATTCCTGACCACCTTTCTGGTAGCCACCGCCAACAGCGATGAGGCACATACAGGCCGTATGGCTGCCCCAATACTAGCAAAACCATGACAAGCCATCTGGTCAATGCGTCTATCCTCACCATCTTTAAGAGAGGAACAATCAGGGCTATTCAACACGGCTGAGTTGGATAACCCTAAAATTGGGGCGTCCACTTCGGGGGGGGGGGGCGCCCAGCGCTTAACCGTATCCACTGGGAAAGGGTATCTTTTATCCCAACTCTGAGGAATGCCCGGGAGCCGGGCAGGCCGATCCCATTCCTTAGAAATAATATCAAAATGCTTTTGATTAGGAAATTCCAAGCGCGGCCTGGATTCGTCATAAAACTCACCTTGCTTTTGAGGAACCTCCACCGGAGGCGAAATAGCCAGAACCTCAAACATTTGAGTCAGAACATTAGGAGTGTCCAAGGAAATTCCTGACCTCCGATCGGAATCAGCGCCAACAATTTGCTGATCATCAGAAATATCTGAATCCTCACATAACTCCCCTTCTTCAAGAGGGGAAAAATCTGACCAATCCAGGCCATCCGCATCATCATCATATACAAAATGATTAACCGGCGATAAATGCTTCCTCTTAGCCGTTGCTTTCTTGGCAACCGCAGAAGAAATAAACTTTTCAATACTGGCCAATCTGGCACATACATAAGATTGCGACTGCCCCCCCCGTAGCAATATCACACGGGGCATGGGTCAAGAAGGGAGGGGGAGAGGATGAGGCCGGCGGCGCTGACCCAGAAGCCTGGGTCCGGACTGCCGTGTAATAGTCTGCTGTGCACATGAAATACATAAGAAAAAATCATCCCCTGTTAGGGATACCCCACAGCCCATGCACTTGCGGGATTGTCCCGAAGGAAGCCCGGAATCCAGTGATGCCTCCATAAGGTGAACTTGAGTGAGTCGCTATGAGTGAGGGAATTACGCTATTAAGCAACCCGGGATGCCCTTAAGGTGTCCGAGTGGGAGGATTTGTAAAAATAATAGTAAAAATACCCAGGTACCCTAGGACCGGGAGAAGCCTAAAAACCCCTGAAGATTCAGCCTAAAAAACACAGAAAGACAGTATGAGTTTTAAATCCCTATATATATAGTATATATATATATACATATAATCAAATGTGCAAATAAAAAATGGTCCGCAGGGCCACTCACGGAATCTGTATGTGACAGGATCGGTGCGTCCTCTGCCTGAGGTAACTCAGAGCAGGGCAGGAGACTAAGGAGGGGTGGTCAGCGCGG
Source organism: Gastrophryne carolinensis (assembly GCA_027917425.1). NCBI lineage: Eukaryota > Metazoa > Chordata > Amphibia > Anura > Microhylidae > Gastrophryne > Gastrophryne carolinensis. The sequence goes on from CM051237.1 coordinate 311,867,493, forward strand.
ACCGCGCGCCGCAAGGCTCCGCCCCCCCGTCGCACACGGGCACGAGGAACAAGTTCCTCAGGAGTGCCTGTGACTAAAGGGGGCGGGCCGCGGCGACGCGCCGCGAGTCCGGTCGCGCCCCCACAGCTAAACCGTGAGGGGAAGCTCCCCTCCATTGTGAGCGCGTGCGCCGTGCTGGCGGGACCCGCGGCACCGGGCGCCTAATAAAGAAAACAGCCGGTAGCGGCCCGCAATGTATGCGGAGCCGCTCACCGCTCGAGCCGCGCTACAAACTGACAGAACATAAAGGGCGCGGGCCGCGGCCTCACACAGAAGGTCCGGCCCCGCCCCCACACAGAAGAGCGTGAGGGGAGAAACCTCCCCTCAGCTCTTCTGAGGTAAAAAACCAGCACCTCGGCGGCAATGGCGGCCGCGGGGCCTGGCAGGAAATAAAAGTGACAGGAAAGTGACAGAGAAAAGACTCACAGACAACATTAAACAATGCTACATAAATAGGATTACTTCTATACGCCCCACGTCATGTAAAACACTGAAATCATAGGATAGTGCCCCCAAACAAGATAATAATGTGGGGATATGGCCAATTAGGGGAAAATTATTGTCATGAACAGGGCATCCCAAACCGGGGTCACCAACCCGGTATAACCGCCTACCCTTTTAATAGGGTCTCGCGGCGGAGCATAGCTCCTGAGCACCTGTGGTGCTAATATACCCTCGCTCGGACAGCAGTCAAAACTGGGAGGCATTCAATATATATATTATATTCATATGGAAATAAATAGTCCGAACGGAAATAAAAAATATTGGCCGGGAGTAGACCCGGCTACCTTAAAATCCCCCTGTGCAAGGAGGAGACATCATCTGCTGCTTGCTCGCCGTCTGCAGAGATGAAGACTGGGTAATGAGTGGGAGGTCCCGGGTATTTATGGACTGGGAGGGGTTTTCTTTCCTCCAATCATCTCTGCAGATCGCCTCTTCAGGTCAGTATATACCCACACGTTATGAATATCTTGAAGTGGGGTGTGTGACATACTTAGAATATAGGCACGCCAAACCCTGTAATAAATGGAAGAAGAAGACTTCTTCCTAGCCTTTATCAAAGTATCCACAACCGAGGAAGACAGTCCCTTCTCCATCAAGATATAGGTTTCAGCAGCCAGGCTGTCAAAGCCAGAGTTTGTAAATTGGGATGGGGTAGTGAGCCCTGAGTGAGCAGACCTGGCACCAAGGGCAGAGCGTACTGATCTACTGCCAGCTGCACCACGTCTGCGAACCACACTCTTATTGGCCACCTGGGGGCCACCAGAATTGCTGGCACCCCTTCCAGAGCAATCTTGCGCAGAACCCTGCCCAGCAGGGGGAATGGATGGAAGACATACAGAAACTGAAAGTCCTGCCATGACATTGCTAGAGCATCCGTGGTCAAGGCCAGAGGATCCTGGGACAGTGAGACAAAGGTTGGGAGCTTGTGATTGTGACGGGACGCAAACAGATCCACATCTGGTTGGCCCCAACGGTGACACAGAGATTGAAACACCCTGCTGCATAGGGACCAGTCTCCCTGGCGAGAGGTCCCCCTGCTCAGAGAGTCTGCCAGGAGATTTTCCACTACCGGGACGTACACAGCTGATATGCAGGGATCAGAGACGCTTCCTGGAGGGCCCCCTTGCTCCGGGTCCCTCCCCGATGATTGATGTAGGCAACTGCCGTCTGGTTGTCCGAGCGCACCTGAGCAGGCAGGCCCCGAAGGTGAGTAGTCAAGTCAGCCAGAACTAACCTGATTGCCCGCAGTTCCAAGACATTGATAGGTGTGTGGGCCTCCTGAGGGCCCCATCTCCCCTGGAACCGCAGGGACTTCCAGAAACCCCCCCAACCTGACAGACTGGCATCCGTGGTGACCGTCTCCCAGGGAGGGGTAAGAAAGGATCTGCCCCCCAACAGGTTCCTTGAGTCCATCCACCACAAGAGGGACCTCCTGACCAGGGGGGAGAGCACACAGACCCTGTCCAGGGACCCTGTGTCCTTGTCCCATACTGACAATAGGTGAAGTTGCAGAGGCCTCAAGTGGAACTGCCTCAAGTGGGACCGCCTCAAAGCATGCCACCATCAGGCCCACCAGCTGCATCCCCTGCCTGATGGAGGGATGAGGACAAGATAGCAGGAATTGAGCCTGTGCAATCAGACTGTCCACCTTCTGTTGAGGAAGGAAGATCTGTGCCTGAACTGTATCCAGATTCATTCCTAGGAATGTAGTTACCAAGGAAGGGGACAGTGAGGACTTGGGGTGGTTGATCACCCATCCAAATGACTCCAGAGTGGACACCACCAGCTGAGTATCCAACTCTGCCTGATGTAGAGATTGGGAGGTGATGAGAATGTCGTCCAGATAGGGAAGCACGTGGACGCCCTGATACCTGAGCAGAGACATCACGGCAGCCAGCACCTTGGTGAACACCCTGGGAGCTGAGGTGAGACCAAAAGGCAACGCCACAATCTGGTAGTGTTGATCCATCAGAGCCAACCTGAGGAACCTTTGATGACCTGGAAATACAGAAATATGAAGGTAAGCATCTTTGATGTCCACAGAAGTCATGAAGTCCTCTTTGCGCAGGGAACTGATGGCAGAGCGCAGAGTTTCCATGCAAAAGCGCCTGCCCCTGACAAATTGGTTAGGATCTTTAAGTCCAGGATGGGCCTGACTAAACCATCCTTTTTGGGTACTGTGAATAGGTTGGAATAGAAGCCTTTGCCTTTTTCTCTTAAAGGGACCTGGCAGATGACCCCCCAGCTCCAGGAGGCCTTGCACTGCTTGCACTAGCTCCTGAGCTGACACAGGGTCCTGAGGAGTCCGGGATCTGATGAATCTCGGGGGGGGGGGGCAGGCAGCAAACTATCTTGTAACCGGAGGACACTACCTCCTGAATCCACCGGTCTGAGACATGAAGCCTCCAGACGTGAGCAAAGTGCTGCAGCCGTCCCCCCACCCGGATGGGTGAAGGCGCCCCATCATGCCTGAGGGGGCTTGGGAGAGGATTTTGCTCTGGGACCCCAGGAGGAGCCAGGACGTCCATGTCCTCTGCCCCTACCCCAGAAATCTCCCCGGGCCCCAGGAAAGGAAACCCCCTCCCCTGTCTAGCCCCACGGTAAGGGGAGGAGAAGGAACCCTGACCCCGAAAGGGCCGAGATTGTCTCCTGCGCTGGGGTAACCTGCCTCCCTTAGCAAAAAGGTCCAGGCGGTCCCCAAGCAGGCGTAGTCCTTTGAAGGGAAAACCAGTGAGGGCCTTCTTGGCAGCGTTGTCAGCAGCCCACTGGCGCGGCCAAACCGAGCGGCGTATAGCCACCACAAGGGCAGATGTCCTGGCACACATTCTGATGGTGTCATCCAAAGCAGAGAGGACAAAATTTACAAAAACATCACAACTGGAGAGTGCATTGAACACCTCACAAGGCAAATCATCAGGGGCACTATCAAGTATATTTCTGATAAGGGTTCTAGTGGCCACAGCGGTAATGGCAGAGGCACAGACTGGGCGCAGCGCCGTCCCCGCACATGCAAAGGCATGGGATGCCAGCTGGTCAATGCGCCGGTCCTCAGCATCCTGCAGGGTAGTAGAGTCAGGGGAATGCATGACAGAGGTGTTAGATAGCCCTAGGACCGGTGCATCCACCTCGGGAGGGGATGACCAACACTTTACCACATCAGCAGGAAAGGGATACTTCCTATCCCAACTTTTAGGGACCCCAGGAAGTTTACTGGGGCGCTCCCATTCCTTGAGCACAAGGTTATGGAAATGTGCTTGCTCGGGAAATTCCAAACGTGATTTTGCTGTATGGAAAAGCTCCCCCCATTGCCTGGGAGCTGCAACAGGGGGAGAAATGGACAGGTCATCAAAAATCTGGATCAGCAATCTGTCAGTGTCATCCGGGGCCCAGGGGTCAGAGCCAGAATCGTCATGACCCCTTGGCCTCTCATCAGAGGAGCCCGAGTCAGAGAAAAGCTCCCCTTCATCAGACGGGGTATAGCCACAAAGATTCCAAAACTCCTCAGTTTCCATAGGGAAAAGAGTGACATTAGGTGTTAAGTGCCGCTTTTTAGCAGGGGCCTTACGCGCCAAGGTCTTAGCAATCAACTTCTCAACAGTAGCCAGTCTAGAAGACACATCAGGCTGAGAATCCCCACTTGTATGCAACTCAGTAGGAGTGAGATTTAAGCTTGGGGGGGGGTAGGTGAAGTGAAACGAGGTGCAGGCCCAACCAATTGAAGGCCAGATTGCAGTGCAAGCACCTGCTCAGCACAGGGTACACAGACCCGCGCCTTGTCTGCGTCAGCATGAGGCTGCCCACACGCTACACACAGCCGGGCTTGTCCCGAAGGAACCCCGGTCACATTATCCTGAGATGCCTCCATATGGTGATTATAGCAGCACTATAGGCCGATAGGGATTAACTCTATACAGCAACCCTGGATGCCCCAATAACCCGCTAGGGAAGTGGGAGAATTACACAAGGTATAACAAGTTAAACTAATAGAAGGCCGGGAGAAGCCAATGGATTCGCCCAGCCTGAAAGACATAATAGAAGGAGACCATAAGCACACTGTAATAAAAGGTAGATAATAAAAGCCGCCCGCGAGGGCACTTACGGACCGCGGTAGGTAGGGGTCCGTTGCGCATAGGCCAACCAAGCAGATCAAAGATGGCGTCGGTATACCTCGAGGGGCGGGCTGGTAACAGCAATGACGCGGAACATGCCATAGACGGGCCCCGCCCCCCCGAAGAGCGCGAAGCCAGGACGTGACCAGCAGCCAATGACTGCGCACCAGCGCCTGAGGTAACGCCGCCGCCAAGCGCGGAACATAGTGACAGAAGAAGCGCGCGGCGGTGGCAATTTTAAATACAGTAAAAGGAAGGCAGGCCAGCGCGGCGGCTGACACAAGGCAGAATGAATAAAGTATAAGGTTAACACACAAAATGCATATCATATACACCTACACCCCCCCTCTTTTCCCCCGAAGGCTACAAGAACAATGAGGGAGGACAGGGGCCACTTAAATAGGGCTCACCGATAGTCAGGGGGAAGGGGCAATAGTGCGGGAGGGGCATCCCATATAGGCTCACCACAAGCCTGAACCGCCTACCCTTTGGTGGGGGATTGCGGTGGAGCAGCGCTCCTAAGCACCTAACAGCGGTGCTGCCTACCTTCACCCGACCAGCGCAGCCAAGGCTGGGAGGTATATAACTAATGGAACGGGTGGGAATAGTCCTACAGGGACGCAGGCTAATAGCCCCGCTCACCTGCGAGTAGAGAGAGACATTTCTCGTCCTTATCAGTCCAGACTGCAGAGAAAAATCTGGGGATTTGTGGGAGGTCCCTGGGTATTTGAGGGGCCGGGAGGAGCCTATTTTCGATGTCTCTGTAGTCCAGCGCCATCTGGCAGAGTAATACCCGATAGTAAGTACTATATATGGAGCAGGACGCACTGTATACTAAGAATAAGTAAATGGGAGAGGAGTTCAGATAAGTCCTTGCAGTGACCACTGCAAGAAAGGAAACTGAGGTGCATCAAGTCAGCCAGGTGGTTATAGGCCCGGGAGGTGGAGACATACCTTTGTTCTTGCAGACCACACCCTTTGGGAGAGGTTAACCCAATCGTCTCTGAATTAAGTCTGATGGCCTGAAGTAATATGGAAGAGCAAATTGGCCGAAGTCTAACCATCTATGCACACTCTTTTCAGTGGTTTCCCAGGAGGGAAAAACAAAGTACTGAGGTGGGGCTTCTAACCTCTTTTCCAGTTTGTGTTTCCTCCCAGGGGGTGCAGCATCACGCTGAAAGATGATAACACAGTGGGGGTCCCCCCTCAGCATGGAGAAGGAAGCATGGGCCGAGGAAAGATGTGAGGGTGTCTCCAGCTGGCAGGTATCTTGGTCTCTGTAGCCCGGTTGGGATTACTCGTTGGCAAGCTTTGCTAATGGTAGCCTGGCCACTCCCATTGGCAAAACGGTATAAGTACGAGAGAGTAAATTTGGGCAGGTAGACACCTCTCTAACACCTTTTGGTTGGAATTCCCACATAGGGGCCCAGCACTTTACCCTCTCTGCTTTTGCATCTATGACATGATGATAAAAGGCGGAATAATGCCAGCCCTATGATGATGCCTTGTGATTAAGAAGTGGGTACTCCATTTTTTTATTATGCTTCTTGGAGATAGTAAGTTGCATTAATGCTTATGGTTTGATGTTGAAGTACTTAAAGTGGACAAACACCCAGGATTTTGACTATCCTGGGTTTTGGTCCACTTCCCAGGGGGAAACCCTGATCGGGGGTGCCCCGCTATGTGAAACCCCCCCAGTTTGCAGGATTCAACTCTCCTCACCCCGCTCCTACGGCACGCGTCCAATCAGCACGCTCAGAGCTTCGAGTGCGCTGGCGGCCGCATCTCACGCTACCCTCTAACAGGTAGAGAGAAGCATGAGATGCGGCCGCAGCCCACGCATGCGCCGTTGGACCGGGAATCAGGTAAGGTTTGCGGGCGTCCTGGGGGGGGGTTACACACAGCATGGCATTGCGATTTTGGATGCCCCGCGGGGAGGGATTGGATCGGGCTGGATGTTGGTCCACTTTAACAACTTTTGATTGCATTTGCTTCAAAAGTATACTTGAGTATAATTCACTTGTTCAGTTCAGTGGAGCCCACATGTGATCAGCCCAGCCGTCTCTATGACCTCATTGCTAGTGATGGCATTTTCCCTCCTAGGTCTCACGGTTAAATTTGTACTGCTGGACCAGAGCCTGCTTGATATCTCCATATATCAGGATGGTTTCACTAGGTAGGTACCCGAAAATTTCCAGGTTTTACCCCTGATACGAGGAAGCATATAGTACTGATGGGGTGGGGGTGGAGAGTCCTATGTGCACAGCTTAAAAGCCAGACTCAGGAGGCTCACCAATGGCTGGGGTGGGCAGCTGTTGCAAATAAAATGTATGTCAGTTACTGTTCGCTAAGCATGACCTCTCTCTGGAAAGACAGGTAGGGTGTCCCTACCCAGAACACATGGCTGGTCACTACCCTTTCCCCTTTGGATGGGCCTTGATCTCCTAGCTCCAGCATCTGGCTGGGAAGTCCTAAAATTAACATGGGTTATAACTTTTCAAAGAAAGGTCATAGAGAGATGATGCTGGTGTCATCAAGCATAGACAGGGATCAGGCTCATCCCCAGAGGGTGCTGGGACAATGGGAAATCCAGACTCAGGTGCATTATGATCTCCCGATTCCGAAAATAAATTTGTGTGTAAGATGCAGGGAGTGAATCTGGCCATAGACTTTCTGTCTCCATTTCTGCTTAGGTGCAAATCTTATCAGTGGAATAGCCTTTAAACCTGAGGCCCCTGGGTGTTGGGGGGGGGGGGTGCTTTGGTTCTGACAGACATGAGCTATGCATTTTAAATAAGGTCTGTTTGTTCCTGATGCGCTTAGAGATGGATTATAATAATTATATCCTCACAAATAAGAACTGACCAGTTTTTTGGTTCAAACTTGGGGTTTTATCTTTTCTTTTATAGTTGCTGGGAGTAAAACAGCACACACACAGATTTATAAAGTCTTTACTGTATTAAGTGAAATCACAGCATTGTTATCCATAGTTACTACTGAAGGTGCTTAGACTGTGAAAATGTTTACCATGAAACATGTTGGGTATACACTACCATGTTCTAATCTTAAACTAAATTTCATAATTCTGACTGTTTTTTTTTATTAAATAAACCATCAAACGAACTAAAAATTCTCACTATTGTGTCGATTCTGCCACATGTTCCATGGCACCCAATTTCCTTAACAGCAAAAAATATTTAATAAAAAAAATATACCAAAAGCTCTGTATGTATTTTCACTGCCCAATAAATTGGTTCCAAACCGAGAGCAATTGTAAGTATATCTATATAAGTCTATATGTATATAATACATAAAATATATAAGATTTAATATTACACAGAATATCCACAGAAATTGCCATTTTTGTTCTCTATTGCATACAAGATGTAAATATTTTAACATTTTTAACTACATTATTTACAGTTTAACTACAGCATAAAAGTATTCTACTGTACACATTTTAAATATAGAAAAATTATGAGAAAATACACATGTACATTATTTATATGTCATATGCAAAATTAAGACATTTCAAAATTATTGCACTTGCATTCATTCACTTTCTATTTGTTACATATTTTTACATATGCAATATACATAAAAGGTTTATAAGAAACTGTATCTACATCAAAACATTTTATCTACATAAAGGAATCTATTTTGCATTTTGACATTTTCTTTACTTTTTTTTTTTCTTTTTTAACATAACCCGTATTACTAAATAACGCACAGTATTTGGTCAGCAGGCAAAAAATATTAAGTGATTTGTTGCCAGCATGGTGTCTCATCATGACTTATAACGAATTTACAGGCCAAAGGAGCAACCAAGAAAAGCTTCCTTGACAAAAGTTAGGAAACAAATCATTGTTCCTTGAAACATTTAGCTGACCCAGGCAAAAGCATGCAAAATTTAAATCTGTTCCAGAAAGGTTTTACATATTTTGAACATAAAAGCTGGAGAGGTTGTTGCTTAAAGTATTAAAGACTTCCTTTTACAGACAAAATATAAATCAGCATCTGCAGGCAAGCACTATAAAATTACAAGGATTTTATCAAATTATATTACAGATTTTAACTGTTCCCTATCATAGAGCTACAGAGAATGCACATGTCTGTGGCCTGACCAGTGCTCATAGTATAGGCGGGATTGGACTAACACTTAAAGGTGCTCTATAGTGAAAAAGCACGATATTAAAAAAAAAAAAATATATATATATATATATATATATGTGTTGGAACAGTGAGGAGTAACTTCTACACCAAACAGAAAAAAGTCCAGGCAAGCTTCTGTTTTTCTTCTACTGGCAGAAATAAAAGCCAGGGGTGACTGGTTTCTGGGTACCATTCCACTTTTACAGGGGAGAACTACTAGCCAGAAGGAAACTGTGGCATACTTTACATCTACACACAGAGTTGCAAAAGTAATAAGCCATTACAGCAGCACAGGTTGGCTCAGAAAGCCAGCTATTACTGTATAGATGAGTTGTTCTCCCCTGTAGAAGCAGAATAGTACATTCACAAACCTGTCAACCTTGATTTTTACAGATTCCAGTATTGGGAATTCTTTTGATGCAGCATGTATTCGTGACTGCTCCTCTTGCTAGCATCATAGTTATGTGGAGTTTTATTACTGGACCACTTTGTTTTTGCAATAGTGTTTTGAGTGTTTCAAACTCTTTTTGCTTCACTTGCAGATGCATATTTCATATTCAACATCTTATTCACAGTGTAATAAGTCAAAAGAGATGGCTGACATATTGTAAAATAGCGCCCTGCAGACTACTAGAAAAACAGAGACAATTTTAGAAGAAGGTAGTTTCATGTAATCAAAATGCTTTCAACAGTTACACAGAAGCTAAAGTGCATTTTTAGCATGTTTATTAACATGTCTGACTGCAGACTGTCATGAAAAGGAATTTTTACTATTAACAAGTATAAACTGGCAAGGGACGCAATTACATATGTAATAGAATCTGTTTAAATTGGAACATTACCCATTTATTTTTCTTTTTAAATGTGTGTTGTACTGAGCACAGGGGCACCCCAATTGTGGATGCCCCTGCGTGTGTTACCGGTTTGAAACGGGAAATATCTTGCCTTACAGCTCGTGCCCCAGGAGAAATCCAGCGACCTGATTGGCCGGCGCATTCACACAGTCATGAACGCAATTGGGATACCCCCTGTGCTCTGAACACCACCCATTTAAAAAAAAAAAAAAATGGTGTTGTTGCGGTTTAATGGACTCATAAGGGCAAACTTGAGATTTGGGTGGGGAATGGGTGTCCACCACCAATGTTACATTGTTTGGTGGCATATATACTAACTAAATTAATAGAACTGACCTCTCACCAGTGAAGAGCTACTGTAAACTCCTGTACCCTGCAATACTTAGATATACCATTAAACTATAGGTCTGCAACTACAAAGTACAATAACAGTCTGATGGGCCTGAACAAGTATTGTCGGGCACATTGAACATTCAACAGATGTTATAACAAGCTCAAGTGGACATAATCCACAGGCTTCATTAGCATCCACAAAAGGCTCACCTTTATATAATACCGCTTTTATTTGCAGAGGAGACTAGACACACCAAAAGCCTTGCTGCAGAGTCACTACTCAAGCAAAATGAGGTGCTCAAGTTGGATGCTTGCCCCGTCTCCTACTAGTGTAGTTCCTTCAACCACAATCGGGCCAGACTTTACCAGTGACTACAATTTTAATGGCTATGTGCTCTAAAGGCGAGTTTGGAGCAGGGGTAATCGGGGCATGCATTGATGAGTTGAGGTCTGTTATAACATTAAAACATTTGTTTTATGTACCTTTGTTTTGTTTATTAACACACACTAAAAAAAAGTTGACCCAGTGATTTTCTGGATAAACAAAATTTATCATAGGAGAGAATATTCAGTCACCAAATCAACTGAGAATTGGTGGCATGCAAAATTTGATAGTATAAAAATGATAATCAGTCAAAAGATAAGGTCAATATACGGTAAGCTAGAATTAGTCTAAAGCAGAAACGTATCTGCAAGGCTTAGCATAAACAATCACTCCTTTAGAGCAAAATTTAAAGGTATTGACCAGTCATCTATTAGCCAGATCAATCTGGACACGAGGCAGGTATGGCGGGACTTTAACTCTTGTCTTTTCCATACAAAAGAAGAACTGGAGACATTTTTTTCATTTGACCAAGTTAAAATGAAATGCAAGCATCCTGTAACACCTCATCCAACCCTCCCTCCCTTCTGTGCTAAACCTAATCTGGGCAAAAACAAACACCTTACTTGGGGCAGACACTCTTCACAGAAGTTAAATTTGGGTCCTTGAGCAAAAGGGCCTGTCACTGATGTCCAAGGCTGCCATGCAAAGCCCCACCTCCTGCTGCAATCAGGGAAGAGTTTTATTATTTTAAAGTCTGGGGGGGGGGGGGGGGTGTGGGGGTTACAAAAAACTTGGACCTCATTACGAATGGTTTGTGAACATGTGTTTGTCTGTTTTTTCCTATTTATTTTCTATTTGTAAACCCCTCATGATTTGACTGAAAGCAGAATTACAGTATAAAAATCAACCCCTGTCCTGCCACCCTCTCCTAGTGCTGAGACAGGGCAAGGTTACAAAGAAAGTTCTTTGATTGGACTTTCACTTTAATAAACGTAATGCTTAAATTGCATCAACTGTGGAAAGAGGATAACAGAAAAAAAAAGGTCACTGACGTTTACCTACACCAATAAAAAAGCAATTTCTTACTAGCCTCTCTATCTTACCTTATCTAGTCTGGGGAGCAGAGGCCAGTGCACACACTGCCAGACACTTCTGCTCTTCCTATAGGTTGCAAACAGTCTGTGCAACAGTCTCCAGTTCCTCAAGGGAAACAGAAGCTCTAGGGAGAGCAACACAATTATAATACCGTGTTTGTCATATTTTAGAATGTAAAAAAATGGGGATGGTATGTTTTGCCCAAACAGGTTACAGTACCATCTACAGGTTTAAATAATGTTCTAAGAAAAAAAATGTGAAATACAAACTTGTGAAATGAAGGCACACATTTCTATCTCTTTGTAGGTCAAAAACAGCCTTGTCTTAAACAGGGGGTTACAGCAGCAAACATTACTAGTCTTAAAAAAGCACAGTGTTTGAAACCTAAATGTGTCTTGCTACACTCCCGCTAAACGCTAAATCTCACAAGATATAAAGCTCATCACAAACATAAATGGCAAATTTCATGTCCGGCACCTGCGCCTTTGGCAAACTTTTAAAAGTTCTAAAAGCAGTTTGCGTAATTTGATTAAGGTGACAAATGGAAAAGAAACTGGACTGCAAGTTCCTTTTAAGGAAAAAAAATACCTTTAATCTCCCACAGCAGCTTGTGAGGTATGCAGTTATTGATGACTTACTAATGTAGAATGTGTTCAAACACCCCTGGAGCACTGTACGCAGACACTGAGCCAAACGAAAGCTTAGAGTTGTGCGCATTTACTGTGACAGGGGTCCCATTCAACAGTATGCTAGAAAACAGCTGGACACTGTGCCAGCTGCTATGAGCAATTAAAGGTAAATAGTTGATTTTTATTTTTGTTTGCATTAAACAAGAACGCTATCCATTCTTCAAAAAATGGGTGTTCAGGTGGAGGGAAGCACGTGACCACACTGGCCAACTAAGGGACTAGAATTTACCGGGGAAGGAGGAAGGAGGAGAAAGTTAAAATTCTCCTGTTAGCTGTCGTTAATGCCGGGGGAGGGGGCTGCCCCTGGAGCAACACCCATTTTTGAGATTTGTGGAGTGTTCCGGTTTAAATAGGCCTTATTATACTGCAGTAGATACTCCGCAGATAAAGGTAGCTCTCCATTTCATCTCTGTAGCCTCCTGCTACAGCCTGAACATTTTGATATTGGATGGCCTTGGCAGAAACAAGAGAAGCTGAGAGATAAACTTCATTGTCTCCTCTATTGGTAGACAAGAGAATAATAATTCAGTATTGGGGGAGGAGGCCACTCACAGAATTGAAGCTTAAATCCATCGATAACTATGGTTTTGGGCATTTTCTTTTTCTGGTGGATAGGCAATTTACTGCTACCCACCGATCTCTTTGGTTAATAAAGCATTGAACTCTGAAAGCCTAGATGACAAATGTATCCTCTACACTTTAACTGAGACAAATACAATTAAAAATTATATTCACATTCAGCGCAAGGAAAAAATACAATTCTGTGATTACTCACCTGTAGAATTGGTATTATGAGTATACAGTACGTCCTGCTACAGATATAGTACTTACTATCGGGTATTACTCCGCCAGATGGCGCTGGACTGCAGAGACATCGAAAATAGGCTCCTCCCGGCCCGTCAAATACCCAGGGACCTCCCACAAATCCCCAGAATTGAAAAGCAGTTAACAAGAAGCCGGGAGAATTAAAACAACCCAAACTAGTAACTGTAACAATAACAATCACCATACAGGGGATCCAAGATAATGCAAACCAAGGGTGGGGTGGAGCAGGATGTACTGTATACTCATAATACCAATTCTACAGGTGAGTAATCACAGAATTGTATTATTCTTAGTATACAGTACGATCCTGCTCCAGATATAGTACTTACTATCGGGACATCCAATAGCAGTGTCCATAAGTAGGGTGGGATCCCCAAAGTTAACAGCAGACAGTTTAAACCACTGCTGCCTGCAGAACCTTTCGGCCAAAAGCAGCATCAGCTGAGGCCCTAACATCAACCTTGTAAAACTTTGAAAAGGTATGAACAGAAGACCAAGTAGCGGCCTTGCAAACTTGTTCAACAGAAGCCTGGTGCTGAGAGGCCCAAGAAACACCAATAGCACGAGTGGAATGAGCAGTAAGGCGGAAGGGAGGATTCTTCCCCTTAGCAGAATAGGCCTGAATAACAGCCTGACGGATCCATTTGCTGATAGTAGACTTGGCAGGAGCCAAACCCTTCCTAGGACCAGAAGGGACCACAAAAAGAGCATCTGAAAGGTGCAGTAGCCACCAGATAGTACTTCAGACACCGAACCACATCCAAAGAATGCAAGACCCTCTCCTTAGCATTACTAGGATAAGGGCACAATGAAGGGAGAACAATGTCCTGATTCAAATGAAAGGCAGACACTACCTTAGGCAGAAAATCTGGCTTGAAGCGAAACACCACCTTGTCCTGGTGTCTCTCATAGTAGGGGGGCTGAATGGAAAGCGCCGCCAACTCAGACACACGCCTAACAGAGGTGATAGCCACCAGAAAAACAACCTTGAGAGTAAGAATGGCCAGGCAAGCATCCTGCACAGGTTTAAAAGGAGCACACTGGGATTTGAACTTGGTTTTATCAGCCTTGCAAACAGGCACCATAGTCTTACGTGGGGGACGCACATGAGTCACCCCCTGAATAAAAGTCCTAATCAGAGAATGCTGAGCAAAGGACCTCTGGAAGAAAACAGCCAGGGCAGAAACCTGACCTTTTAGGGTACTAAGTTGGAGCCCCATCTCCAACCCATGCTGTAGGAACTCCAGAATCCTGGGAATAGAGAACACACGACAGGGAAGAGACTTAGACTCAGCCCAGTCAATGTAGGCACGCCAAACCCTGTAATAAATAGAAGAAGAAGACTTCTTCCTAGCTTTTATCAAGGTATCCACAACCGAGGAAGACAGCCCCTTCTCCATCAAGATGGAGGTTTCAGCTGCCAAGCCGTCAAAGCCAGGGTTTGTAAATTGGGATGGCGTAGTGAGCCCTGAGTGAGCAGATCTGGCACCACGGGCAGAGTGTACTGATCTACTGCCAGCTGCACCACGTCTGCGAACCACACTCTTCTTGGCCACCAGAATTGCTGGCACCCCTTCCAGAGCAAGAGATGGAGTTGCAGAGGCCTGAAGTGGAACTGAGCATAAGGGACCGCCTCGAAGCACGCCACCATCAGGCCCACCAGCTGCATTCCCTGCATGATGGAGGGATGATGACAAGATAGCAGGAACTGGAACTGTGCAATCAGACCATCCACCTTCTGTTGAGGAAGGAAAATCCTTGCCTGAACTGTATCCAGATTCATTCCTAGGAATGGAGTCACCAAGGAGGGGGACAGTGAAGACTGCAGGCTGGACACCACCAGCTGAGTGTCCAATTCTGCCTGATGTAGAGATTGGGAGGTGATGAGAATGTCGTCCAGATAAGGCAGCACGCGGACGCCCTGATACCTGAGCATCATGCCAGCCAGCACCTTGGTGAACACCCTGGGAGCTGAGGTGAGACCAAAGGGCAATGCCACAAACTGGTAGTGTTGATCCTCCAGAGCGAACCTGAGGAACCTTTGATGACCTGGAAATACAGGAATATGAAGATAAGCATCCTTGATGTCCACAGAAGTCATGAAATCCCCTGGGCGCAGGGAACTGATGGCAGAGCGCAGAGTTTCCATGCAAAAGCACCTGCTCCTGACAAATTTGTGGATCTTTAAGTCCAGGATGGGCCTGACTGAACCATCTTTTTTGGGAACTGTGAATAGGTTGGAATAGAAGCCCTTGCCCTTTTCTCTTAAAGGGACCTTGCAGATGACCCCCAGCTCCAGGAGGCCTTGCACTACCTGCACTAGCTCCTGAGCGGACACAGGGTCCTGAGGAATCCGGGATCTGATGAATCTTGGGGGCGGCCAGGCAGCAAACTATCTTGTAACCGGAGGACACTACCTCCTGAATCCACCGGTCTGAGACATGAAGCCTCCAGATGTAATCGAAGTGCTGAAGCCGTCCCCCCACCCAGATGGGTGAGGGCGCCCCATCATGCCTGAGGGGGCTTGGGAGAGGATTTAGCCTTGGGACCCCAGGAGGAGCCAGGATGTCCACATCCTCTGCCCCTACCCCAGAAGTCTCTACGGGCCCCAGTAAAGGAAACCCCCCTCCCTTGTCTAGCACCACGGTAGGGGGAGGAGAATGAGCCCTGACCCCGAAAGGGCCGAGACTGCCACCTGCGCTGGGGTAAACTGCTTCCCTTAGCAAAAAGGTCCAGGCGGTCCCCAAACAGGCTCAGTGCTTTGAAGGGAAAACCAGTGAGGGCCTTCTTGGCAGCGTTGTCAGCAGCCCACTGAGGTAGCCAAACCGAGCGACGTATAGCCACCACAAGGGCAGATGTCCTGGCACACATTCTAATGGTGTCATCCAAGGCAGGGAGGACAAAATTTACAAAAACATCACAACTGGAGAGTGCATTGAACACCTCACAAGGTAAATCATCAGGGGCACTATCAAGTATACTTCTGATCAGGGTCCTAGTGGCCACAGCGGTAATGGCAGAGACACAGACCGGGCGCAGCGCCGTCCCCACACATGCAAGAGCATGGGACTCCAGCTGGTCAATGCGCCGGTCCTCAGCATCCCGCAGGGTAGTAGAGTCAGGGGAATGCATGACAGAGGTGTTAGATAGCCCTAGGACCGGGGCATCCACCTCGGGAGGGGATGACCAACACTTTACCACAACAGCAGGAAAGGGATACTTCCTATCCCAACTTTTAGGGACCCCAGGAAGTTTACTGGGGCACTCCCATTCCTTGAGCACAAGCTTATTGAAATGTGCTTGCTCAGGAAATTCCAAACGTGACTTAGCGGTATGGGAGCCGCAACAGGGAGAGAAATGGAGAGAACCTCAAAGATCTGGGTAAGCAATCTGTCAGTGTCATCCGGGGCCCAGGGGTCAGAGCCAGAATCGTCATGACCCCTTGGTCTCTCATCAGATGAGCCTGAGTCAGAGAAAAACTCCCCTTCATCCGGAGGGGTATAGCCACAAAGATTCCAAAACTCCTCAGTTTCCATAGGGAAAAGAGTGACATTAGGCCTTAAGTGTCGCTTTTTAGCAGGGGCCTTACGCGCCAAGGTATTAGCAATCAACTTCTCAACAGTAGCCAGTCTAGAAGACACATCAGGATGAGAATCCCCACTTGTATGCAACTCAGTAGGAGTGAGATTTAAGCTTGGGGGGGGGGGGTAGGTGAAGTGAAACGAGGTGCAGGCCCACACGCTACACACAGCCGGGCTTGTCCCAAAGGAACCCCCGGTCACATTATCCTGAGATGACTCCATATGGTGATTATAGCGGCACTATAGGCCGATAGGGATTAACGCTATACAGCTACCCTGGATGCCCCAATAACCCGCTAGGGAAGTGGGAGTAATTACACTAGGCCTCACAAGTTAACTAATAGAGGGCCGGGAGAAGCCAATAGATTCGCCCGCCTGAAAGACATAATAAAAGGGTCCGTAAGCAGTAATGAAAAGGTGGTAATAAAGCCGCCCGCGAGGGCACTTATGGACCGCGGTAGGTAGAGCTCCGTCACGCAGAAGCCGACCAAGCAGACAAAATGGCGTCGGTATACCTCGAGGGGCGGGCCGGCAACAGCAATGACGCGGAACGCGCCAGATACGGGCCCCGCCCCCCCGAAGCCAACACGTGACCAGCAGCCAATGACGGCGCACCGGCGCCTGAGGTAACGCCGCCGCCGAGCGCGAAACAAAGTGACAAAAAGGAGCGCGGCGGCAATTTTAAATACAGACATAGTAAAGCAAGTCAGCGCGACGGCTGACACAAAGCAGAATGAAAGTAAGGCATAAGGCCAATACACGTAATACATTGCATAAACACAGACACAACCCCCCCCCCCTCTTTTCCCCGAAGGCTACATGGAGAATGAGGGAGGACAGCGGCCACTTAAAATAGGGCCCACCGATAGGCAGGGGCAAGGGGCAATAGTGCGGGAGGGGCATCCCAAAGAGGCTCTCCATAAGCCTGAACCCCCTACCATTTGGTGGGGGATTGCGGTGGAGCAGCGCTCCTAAGCACCTAACGGCGGTGCTGCCTACCTTCACCCGACCAGCGCAGCCAAGGCTGGGAGGCATATTACTAATGGAACGGGTGGGAATAGTCCTACAGGACAGCAGGCTAATAGCCCCGCTCACCTGCGAGTAGAGAGCCATTTCTCGTCCTTCGTAGTCCAGACTGCAGAGAAAATATGGGGATTTGTGGGAGGTCCCTGGGTATTTGAGGGGCCGGGAGGAGCCTATTTTCGATGTTTCTGTAGTCCAGCGCCATTTGGCGGAGTAATACCCGATAGTAAGTACTATATCTGGAGCAGGACAGAGGGGGTATTAAAGGGCCACTCCACTCCCACTTTACAAATTTAAAAATACCCCCCACCCTGCCATGCTCTATTAGTGCTGAAGAGGCATGAATAAATAAAATAAGAAAATACCCTTACCTGCAGGCGGAATCAAGCGTCGAAATCAGGCAGTGCCATGGATTCCGCAGAGATCTTCTGCTGCCATCTTGCTGAAGACCAGGCTGGCTGCCGGCGTCTATTAGCACTGCTTTAGCGCTAATAGAGGGTGGCAAGGCAGGGGGTATATTTAAATAGGGCTGGATTGGCCCTTTAAAGCAACCCCACGCCCATTTTCTACATAACGGGCATTGGGTAGCATTGCAATGCAATCCTTACATGAACCTCCGCACATGGCTCCGCAATTAGCCGCCAATCAAAAGGTTTTATTATTTCAACTGTCTGGGTATATTAGAATTTTAAATATTTGTTTGCTTACTATACAGAAAAATGTTAATGTTAAATTTGGGACAGAACACTTAATAGCTAAAAGAGGAATCTTACTTTCAATCCAAAATGTAAATCCAGATACTGTATTTAGGGCCTGGAAAAACAGAATGGCCTAGATCACCATTTTTCCCAATGTTTAAAGTGCTTTGGGAGCAGACCAGGGGCCAAAAATCAGTCCCGAATTTTACTAAATCCAGCTAGTCCATTACAAGCCCACAATGCATTTTTCCCAACCGGCCTACAAGTGTGTTTATCAGCTGAAGCTATAGCATTGCATGGACAAATCATAGGCATGATGTATATTGCCACTAAAGCAATAGGATTGTAAGGGGTGATGCAGTGGTAGGAGTGGGTATGGTCCATCACATCATGATGCATTGTAGGAGCAAAATATGGGCCTGGAGTGTCGTGACTGGAAATAAGTAAAATACAGAACTGGTTGACACAAGATATACCCAACACCAAATCGATGTAGCCCACCAGAAAACTCTTCCTGTGCTCCCGTATGGCCAGTCTGCCCCAAAAGCAGACTAAGCATACCTTGTCTGGGCCTGCTTTTGCAAGTTGCAGCACCACCACATCAGGTTTCAGGAAAGACCAAGCTTTCAGGTAGGCAATATCCTGGGATGGAGGCTGATGAAACACTACTACAAAAATTCTGTTGAAGGAAGGCTCCAAAACAAAGGATATAATTTACCACAAAAACGACCTACTAACAATATGTCTACACATAGTCATAACTATTCATTGAGAAAGATAAAGCTTTATGTCTCGAAGCAGATAGGTTAACAAAAGCCACCTGATCAGTTCTAACCTCTAGAAACACATTGATGAGCAGCCACAAAAGACCAAATTGTTCACACAATTTAGAACCAACATATTTACATGTGCCAGTTTAGTCCTAAATTCATGGATTGGCTTTGGTTAGAAGTAGTATAAAAGTAGCTCCAAAACTAATTCTGACATCAAGAGAGACATTCTAGAAAATATGGCTGTTTTATGCTAAAATACCTACAATTTTCATGTAAAAAGATCAGTAGTTAAGCCGTGCTGCTTATTAAGGCTTTTTGCCATTTCCCAAGTCTGTCCATGGGATAACAGGAAGTCCAAGCTTCTCCCTCCCATTGTGCTTAGACCGATTGGGGAGGTAAAATAATAAAACTCACCTGATCACTGCAATACTCCCTTGATGCTGGCAGGAGCAGGGCTCTGCATTGCAGTCATGGATTTAAGTGGACCTCTAGTCAAAAAAAAAAAATAAAAAAACATCAAAGCTTAGCAAATTGCTCCCCTAAAGCTTAAAGTGGACCAACACCCAGGATTTTGATTATCCTGGGTATTGGTCCACTTCCGCAGGGCACCCCGATCGTGGGCGCCCCGCTGTGTGAAACCCCCCAGAAAGCCCCGAAAACTCACCTGACCCCGCTCCCACGTGACTCGCCCGTCCAATCGCCACCGACGGACAAGGAGAGGCAGCGCCTCCCGCGCGGCCCTCTTACAGGGAGCGCTCCCGCGCTGGCCATTCACAAGTGGCCGGCGCGGGTGAGCGCCCTGCTAGAGGGACGCACGGGAGGCGGCCCACGCATGTGCCGCTGGAACGAGGATCAGGTAGGATTTTCGGGGATCTGGGGGGGGGGGGTTTCACACAGCGGTTGGGGTGCCCCGCAGTAAGGGAGCTGATCGATTATAGATTCCCGGGCCGATCAGGGGAGGGTGTTGGTCCACTTTAAAGTGCTACTGGCAGGCAAAGTAAATTGTTACACCATTACGTCAGGCTACATTTGGCATTGTCCTAAATTGAAGCAGAAATGACTGAGATATCGGGGTTTACAGGTTCAGCCAATGACATTCTCTATTTCATCCTGACCCCCAATTAGCTCAGCAGAGCTGGGACAGAATTGCTGGTCCCTCCCTCCTCATCTCCTCCAGATTCACATTGCACAGCCAGGGTGTCTTATGCAAGTTCTGGGAATCTTACAGACCCCACCCATTATACTGACTACTACGTAGCATCATAGATCCAAGGGACATGCCCTCGGTTTTCAGAAGAAAAATCATGAGGTGAAACTGTAGCCATCTTTATACACAAAAACCTAGTCCCACAGTCATAATTGCCTTAAAGCAGAACAAAACCCAGGATTTTCCAGGTTTTGTTCCCTGCCATCTCTTCTAATCAGAGACATTTGTCGTGCATATTAAATTTTTGGCAAACGGCTCTTGTTTGACAATCAGAGCAAAAGTGGCAGTTTCCCTGCAGCGCGCTCTCCCGTCCCCATCGGCAAAGGAGCTAGAAAAAAAGCGAGTGTTGCGGCGCCCTAGTAGGGGTGGGTCACAGCAGGGCATCCAGATTTGGGAAATGCCAGATTTTCCCAGGGCATCCCAGATTCTAGAGCTGTGCTGCAAGGCTTTTGTTCTGCTTTTAATGTGTGTGCAGTCATGCTTTTTCACTATCCAGAATTAGAAAGCCATTAGCTGTAATGACTCATCATTGCTCGGCCCAGAGCAGAGAGCTCCTTGAAACATTATTGCTATTGCTTGAATGCTCCGCAGCTGCTGTTTCATTGTGGAGATACAGTTACATAGCTTCCCTCACACGCATATAATTCCTTTCCTCTAGCAGCTGTTGCTTAGGAGTGTGTGCACGCGTGAGATCAGCATGACAGAGATGCTGCCCCATGTGCCTGAGGAATATATCGCATTCAGTTTAGTGCAGGTGATTTATAGCAACCCCAAGCTTTACTGCTGACAGCTTGCCTTGTGTGGAAAGACTCACACTCTCCACACAGGCACACTGCATCTATGCTGTTATTTTTAGCAGTGCAGCCAGATATGGGAAAATTTTATCTCCTTAAATTCTTTGCTATCGCTTTCTCTCTACCTGGATATGCTAATCGGCTCAACTGCAGAGTGTGGAACAGGTGTAGCACAATGGTGGCTCCCATGCAGTCCATGATTACAGCATCTGAAAATGTATTATACGGCATCTACATGGAGCTAAGTCCTCAAACAGCATACAACAATGATTGTCGGGGGGATTGGGGAGCAATTTATATTTTTGACTGGAGGTCGGCTTAAAGTGGGTTACTGACCTTTCACTCAAAATACTAGCTTCAGCTTCACCCCCAGTGAGGTTTTATTTTTATTGCCCACAATTGGACACAAAAGGTTACAGAATGCTTTGACACCTTTGTCAGGACTGAAAAGCAACTCTCCCTCCTTCCAAAAAAAAAATGAATACAAGCTCAAACCTGCATATTATACCTTAACTTTTTAACAGCACAGGAAAACACCAAAATTGCAATGAAGCTTAATCAAGTGCATTTTTTTACTGCAAGAACTAGCGTGACAACCTAGGGGTCGGCACAAAAAAATACCATTTTGTGAGTACTCACCTGTAAAATGGTTATTACGTCACACCCCCCACTTCCCGATATTCATGACACTTGGGAACCCGGCCTGTAGAGGGCGATCTTGCAGAGATGACATGGAAAAAAGCAGCCCCTCCTGGTCCATAAGTACTGGGTTCCTCCCACTATTCCTCAGTCTTTTTAAACAGCAGTGAAGAACCAGGAAGAGTCAATTATATTCAATAATTGTAAAATTATATGAGAATAATAATACCAAATAAAGGATCCCTTAGAACAAAAAGAGCCAATTATATTCAATAATTGTAAAATTATTTGAAATAATAACAATAATCACCATATAAAGGATCCCTCGAACAAAAAAAAAGGGCGGGGGAAGTGGGGGGTGTGACATACTCGTAATAACCATTTTACAGGTGAGTACTCACAAAATGGTATTATTCCTAGTGTGTCACACCCCCCACTTCCCGATATTCATGACACTTGGGACATCCAATAGCAGTGTCTATAATGGGTGGGGATCCCAAAGGAATAATGCATAACTTAAATTACTGCAGCTTGCAGAACTTTGCGGCCAAAAACAGCATCCGCTGAGGCCCGCACATCAACCTTGTAAAACTTAGAAAAAGTATGCACAGAAGAACAAGTCGCAGCCTTGCAGATTTGTTCAACAGAAGCTTGGTGCTGAAAAGCCCAAGAGGCTCCAATAGCATGAGTAGAATGAGCGGTGACACGAAAAGGGGGAACCTTCCCCTTCGCCATATAGGCCCCAAAGATAGCCTGACGTATCCACTTACTAAGGGAAGATTTGGCAGGAGCAAAACCCTTCTTGGGCCCAGAAGGCACAACAAAAAAGGCATATATTCCGTCTTGCGGAAGGCCGAGGTAGTAACTAAATAATACTTAACACAACGACCTACATCCAAAGAATGTAAGACCCTTTCCTTGTTGTTACTAAGTTTAGGACACAAGGAAGGAAGAACTATATCCTGATTTAGGTGGAAAACAGACACCACCTTAGGAAGGAAATCCGGTTTAAAACGGAAATCAACCTTATCTTGATGCCTTTCAAAATAAGGGGCTTGAATAGACAAAGCCGCCAGTTCAGAAACTCGGCGGACAGAAGTAATAGCAACCAAAAAGGCAACCTTCTGAGTAAGAATAGGAAGAGGAATATACTGCAATGGCTCAAAGGGAGCAGCTTGCATAGCCGAAAGCACCAAATTAAGATCCCAAACAGGAAGTAAAGGCTTTCTGGGAGGCCGCACATGTGCGACTCCTTGGAAAAAGGTCTTAACCAAAGGATGAAGAGCAAATGATCTTTGAAAGAAAATTGCCAAGGCAGAGACTTGCCCTTTCAAAGTACTAATCTGTAATCCCATATCCAGACCTCGTTGCAGATATTCCAGAATTCTAGGAATAGAAAATACTCTACAGGGCAAAGCCCTGGATTCACACCAATCAATATAGGACCTCCAAGTCCTGTAATAAATGACAGAGGAAGACTTCTTCCTAGCTCTAATAAGAGTCTGAATAACCACATCAGAAAGACCTTCTTCTTTCAAGATGGAGACTTCAGCAGCCATGCCGTCAAAGCCAGCGTTTGTAAATTGGGGTAACAAAGTTGACCCTGAGTGATGAGATCTGGAAGAAGAGGCAGATGGAACCGATTCACTGCCAGCCTTACGACGTCTGCGTACCACAGACGTCTTGGCCACCTTGGCGCCACCAGAATTGCTGGCACCTCCTCCAGTGCTAGCTTGCGCACCACCTTGCTGATCATGGAGAATGGGGAAAACAGATATAGGAACCCCAGATCCTTCCAGGCTAGAGACATGGCATCCCCTGCCACTGCCAGAGGATCCTGGGATAGAGACACAAAAGCTGGCAGCTTGTGATTGTGACGAGAAGCAAACAGGTCCAACCGTGGAGTCCCCCACTTGTGACAGAGGAACTGAAAGACCCTTGGATTGAGAGACCATTCTCCCTGGCGAGAACATCCCCTGCTCAGGGAGTCTGCCTCCACATTCTCTATCCCCGGAATGTAAACTGCTGATATGCAGGGAACATTGATATCTGCCCACTGAAGGATCAGACACACTTCCCGGAGGGCACCCCAACAGCGAGGAACTGATGCTTCTTCCAGAAGCCCCCCCAGCCCACCAGGCTGGCATCCGTGGTAACCAGTTCCCAACGCGGAGTCAGAAATGACTTGCCCTTCTGGAGGTTGTGCGATATTAACCACCACTGAAGGGACTGCAAAACGTGGGGAGACAACAGACAAGTCTGATTCAATGATAGTGGGCACCTGTCCCACTTTGCCAAGAGGAAGAGCTGAAGCGTCCTTATGTGAAACTGGGCAAACGGGACTGCCTCGAATGCAGCTACCATTAATCCCACTAGTCTCATCCCTAGACGGATAGACTGACGAGGGTTGGACAAGAATAGACGAATCAAGTCCTGAATCAGAACCATTTTGGACTGAGGAAGAAAAACCCCTGGCCTGAAATGTATCCAGAATCAGGCCCAGAAGGGAATTTCCCTGGACGGACAGAGAGAGGATTTGGGGTAACTTATTACCCATCCGAACCTTTCTAGCGTAGAGACCACCGTCCTGGTGTCCAACTCCGATTGTTCGAGGGAGGAGGCCGCGATAAGAAGATCGTCCAGGAAAGGCACAATGCAGATGCCCTGGACTCTGAATATAGCCATCACTCCTGCCAGCATCTTGGTAAAGACTCTTGGGGCCGAGGTAAGGCCGAATGGCAGGGCCCCAAATTGATAATGCTGGTCTTCTATCGAGAACCTGAGAAATCTCTGGTGACCCGGAAAATAGGAATGTGCAAATAAGCATCCTAGATGTCTATGGATGTCATGAAGTCCCCCTGACGGAGAGCATCGATCGTTGATCTCAGAGACTCCATGCGGAATTTTCTGAAATGGATAAATTGATTGAGTCTCCTTAGGTCTTAGGATAGGCCGAACAGAGCAGTCCTTTTTGGGTACCGTGAATAGGTTGGAGTAAAACCCCAAACCACTTTCCGCTGGAGGCACTAGGCAGATGACAGCCATGTTTAACTGATTTGCTACTGCTGCCCGCAGTCCCTGCGCAATTGCCGGCCCAATTGTCTGATACCTCCTGAACCCAGACCTGGAAGAAGAATCGCAACCGTCCCCCCACCCATAAGGGTGAGGGCGTCCCCTCATTGTTGAGCAGGCTTAGTGGCAGATTTGGTTTTGGACCCCCGATTCTGACTTGGACGGCCACGTCCCTTTCCTCTATTCCATGCATTCCCTCTAGGGGCTGAAAAGGCCGATCCTCTACCGGATCTAGACCCCCGAAAGGAAGAGTTAAAAGAGGCCATTCCACGAAAGGAATGACGTTGTTTCTTACGCTGAGGTAATTTACCTCCTCTAGTGACAGAATCCAATTTTTCTCCAAAGAGGCGCAATCCCACAAAAGAGAGCGCTGTAAGCAATTTCTTGGCTACAATATCCGCTGCTCACTGCCGCAACCATACTGACCACCGGATGGCGACTAACAAGGCAGAGGTTCTGCTGCACATGAGCAGAGTATCATCTAAGGCAGAAAGTACAAAAGATGCAAACATCTCGCATCGCTTAAGAGCGGCGTACTCATCAGAGGCCGGATCAAGCCCTGAGTAATTCATTAGGTCTCTCACAACAGACCTAATAGCCCACACTGGAAAAGCGTGGCACGCCATTTGATCAATACGCTTATCCTCTCCATCTTTAAGTGTAGTGGAGTCAGGAGAATGCAACACAGAAGAATTGGATAAATTAAGTACAGGGGCATCCACCCATGAGCAGACTATCTTTTAAAAATCCAGTCTCTCAATTAATTAAATATTAATGCATAGATGGCCATTGTATGCTTGCGCACACATAGGAATTTGTCCTCCGCATTTAACCCATCCGTGCAGTGAGTGTACACATGCCCAGAGCAGTGGGCACAGGTGGTGATGACCAACGCTTAACAGTATCAGCTGGGAAGGGATATTTCTTGTCCCAGCCCAAGGGAATGCCAGGAAGCCACGCAGGCTTCTCCCATTCTTTAAGAATAATTTCATAAAAATGCTTTTGATTTGGAAATTCTAAATGAGGTTTAGAGACTCCAAAGAATTCCCCTTTTTGAGGAGGGACTACTTCAGGAGGAGTGATAACCAAAACCTCAAATAACTGAGCAAGAGCCTTTGGGGTATCCACAACACTAGCTTCACCCTGTTCGATCACAGTACCAACAAATTGCTGTTCATCAGAAACATCTGATTCCTCATATAATTCTCCTTCTTCTAACTGAGAAGGATCAGACCAATCAAGCAATTCACAATTGTCTGACTCACTTGCCGGAGCGGCATGAGTCAAGTGCTTTCTTTTAGCTGAGGCCTTCTTAGGCACAGAGGTAGACATTAATCTTTCAAGATGAGCCAATCTGGCACATAAATCAGCATGCGACTCACCACCCATGACAATATCATTGGGGGTACGGACAAGACATGGCGGAGTAGGAGATGAGGCATTAGCCGCAGGCCCTGAAGCCTGGGCCTCAGTTTGCTGCATAATAGTTAATTGTGCACAAGGGACGCAAAGAATTGCATTATCCCGAACAAGGGATGCCCCACATCCAAAACATTGCTGAGTCTGTGCAGAGGGAATTGCATGTCCGTTATCCTGGGATGCCTCCATATGGTGTTTAGTATTATACTATAATTGATTATAGTCGCCAAGTATATATGGGATTTACGCAATTGCTACCCGGGATGCCCCTTTAAATAGTCCCAAGTGGGAGGATTGAAACACAAATGGACCCCCAAATAAGGCTTAAGGGCTTTTTTTTTTTTTTTAATATAAGGACCAGGAGAAACCCCTTTTTAAATAAGGAGTTTCCACCTACAGAGAAAACAAAAAAACAGTCACCAAATGCACACAATATAAATAAATGACAGAAAAAAAACTCCCTTCAGCTTGCCAGCCCATGCAATAAGCTCACATCATGAGGTAAGGCCACAGGGAAGCAGGAAACAGAAGTCAAACCGAGCATACCAAGTGCTCTCTGAATAAAAGCATGCCTAAGCCCTGCCCACTTCCAGGATCACATGGCCAAAAATGGAGGGAAAATTCAAATCTGAACAAAGAGCTTTAATAGGTAAGCAAAAAATGCTGCCAAGACAGAGATAGGAAAATCTAAATAAAACATTTCCTATTAAATAGTATAGTAAAACATACATAATAAAAATAAGAAATAAAGACTTATTTTATATATCTCTCTTTTTTTTTTTTTGTGTGTGCACGGTGACAAATAAGCCCAGATAACGCCCCCCCCCCCCTTCCCCCCTCCTTTTTACCCAGCAGGGTTGAAGGAGAACTAAGGGGAGAGGATAGAAAAGCACCCATAAGGCACAAGGGGATTATAAAGGGACAGGGGCATCCCATGCCGGGAACACCAACCCGGAAGCCGCCTACCCACATTTAGGTCTCACGGAGGAGTAATACTCCTGTATACACCAGAAGGTGTATGTATCTACCTTTGCCTAAACCACACAGCCAGGGCTGGGAGGCATACAATATAACCAAACAGGTTTAAAGAGTTTCAGACAGAAATAGAGAAAAAAAGGACCGGGAGCAAACCCGGCTACCTGCAACTTGAAGGAGAGTCATCTTCTGAATGCTTCGCCGACTGCAGAGACGAAAAGACTGAGGAATAGTGGGAGGAACCCAGTACTTATGGACCAGGAGGGGCTCCTTTTTCCCATGTCATCTCTGCAAGATCGCCCTCTACAAGCCGGGTTCCCAAGTGTCATGAATATCGGGAAGGAGGGGGGTGTGACATACTAGGAATAAGCTCCTACCTTCTGTAATTCATCTTTTCTCTGTAAAAGCAGCAGAATGAGGAAACTGTAACCATTGTATATCCAATGATGGTAGAGGCAGCACCATAAGTTCTGCCTAGGGTGGTACAAAGTGCATGTTCATTAAGGCCAATATATGTCCACTAATTCTGCAAGACCCTGTCCAGGTAAAAATAAAAACAAATATTTACTGCTTCTCATCCAAGGCTGCTTTGCTAATATCAGGAGGTCTAATACTTATCCATCCCTGAGTTCGGGTCCTGCGCAGTCTGGGTGCACCGCCTAACGAGGGAGCGGCGAGGCAGTGCCAAAAAATTAGCTTGCAAATGGTGAATGAGCACCCAAGGATTCCATGGGAGCCTGCACAACAAAGGAAAGACCTGATAATAGGAATGAGTGAGCAGCTGCAGAGGAGTAGTAGTATTTATTGGTTTTTATTTTTGCCCAGACAGGTGATTTAAGGTTTCATCTAAAAAGTACAGAATTTGGAACACAGAAATGTGCTTTATATTTAATTATTCTACAACCACTATTAAGTGCACTCATAGGCGCTACAGTAAGTTACATACCAACCTATCTAATGAAAAATGTAGGCTTAGACACAGACTACAGGAACACATTTGAACACATCTGATTAAAGTACATCTAATACTTTGGCTTTAATTTAGAAATGGTTTGAAACAGTGGTAGGTTAAAGGGATCATCTGGGACCATATAATCCCATAGCTCCTAATGTTCTCAGTTTTTTTTTATGAAATGAAGCCCCATAACGTATGATATGTATTTGGAAGCTTTCATTCATTGTGGAAATATCTAGCCAGTGGGCCAGGCCCTCTCCGGTATAATAGCAGTCAGCGTGTTTTTATCAGCGTACTTTGACACCTAATCACAATGCTGCAATACACAGGTGTCCACAGGGGCAGAGTTATAGTCAATGGTGGTCTACTGCTGGGGGAATCAGGGAATCAGATGCCAGTGACAGGTTTCTTCTTCTATGTGCTGCTTGGAGGTTACAGGAAAGCAGAGGCCAGATATGATGAGGTTACCTGCTAAATCATGATTTCTACATTGGGCCTAGACAGTCCGTTGAATTTCAGGGATAATAAGATTTCATGCTACCCTTGCCCCTTTATCTTGTTTCAATGGGACTACTACAACTATTGCATCACCATTACCACTATATGCTAACCAAAACACAGCTAGTTGGCAATAAACTGTAAACTAAAGATACTGTAAAACAGGGTATACAATGGGCTTTCTGTTACATTTTACTGGTCAGCACCAATAGATTCTACAGTAGTCTGAGTAGGGACATATTAAATCATCTGAGGAGTACCTGAGTACTGATATACACCATATTGGAAAGTCAAAGAGGTTACGATGCCCCCCATCATTCACAGTGAGCTACCACTCCCCCTCCATTGCAGTGAATGGAGGGGGCGTGGTAGCTCACTGTGACTGATGGCGGAGGCCTTGCCACGCTGAAGAGAGACATGAAGTGAAGTCTGACGGGAGAGTGGCACTGTGCCAGGTGCCGGCGGTGAGGGACCTGCATCCAGCCTTTCAGGTCAGTGCTGCTGCACCGGACTAAGAGCAACGGTCTGCATGGGAAAAGGTGAGTATATATTTTTTTTTTTAATTTGACTGAAAATGTTCTTTTAAGGGCAAATACAAGCTGTAGTAAAAAACAAATGGCTTTCTTATCAAAATGACTATTTTACGGTCTGCCTTTGGGGAGAAACAGCAGCATTTCCATGGTCTGCCCTTGGGGAGAAACAACAGCATTACCAACAAGTGCAGAGGACCAAACAATGAAAGAGCTATAAGTACCCAGAATTTGTAATAAACTTGTCATATCAACTTCGATGCTAAAACAAGGGGAAAATAAAAAAAAAAAAACTTCACAGATCAGTGTGATACCATTTGCATTACTTTCTGGCATATTTCTATCTCTTTCCATTTTCACCCACCACATCATTCATTGTATAATAATGAATGGTAGAAAATTACCCACCAAGCATGAAACTAAATGCGATTATTAGCACCATTACATTTATCTTTTGATTCTGCTGGCTAAAGGACTAAAATGCATAAGTAGAGCTGCAGGAATTTGCTGCAAAAAGACCTTTTGTTTTCCATTCTACTCATATGTTAGCACATACGGTGCAGTCTCTGTTGTGCTGCAGTGCTGTAGACTGACAGTATTTGGTAGGATTCAAGGACTTGCAACCACATGTTGGTACCAAGTAAGCCCTAAAGCAAAAGAACTCATGAGTGTAATAATGCAAACCCCTTCAGTACATCACTAAAAAAATAATCTCGTTGACAGACATTCACCTTCCTAGTTTCACACTCTTAACTTCTAGACAGTGCATGAATTCTAGAACATTCATTTTCAGCAAATATTGGGTTGTAGTGCTTTCTACATTGTTTCTACATTTGTTTACAAATGCATTTCCTTAGGTCCCTTTTTGAACGCTGTCGACATTCAATCATCAATTTTAACAGGAAGAGCATCTGCAGAATCTGTTGCTGTAGACTGTGTGTGAAGCCATACTGTAGTATCTTCTCCTCGGGACACTTTTTCCCACTGGTTAAGATTGTCCCTTAACACAAGAAAAAGATGAATGTTTTGGATTGTAATAATGAACATATTTTATTTAAAGTGGACCAAAACAGGACCGAAGTCTGGTTAGCATTCCACCCCTGGTGGCATCACTTGCTTCCTTCTCGGATTGTGTGCAGCCACAACTGACACTACTGAATGGCTGGTGTGGCTGTGCACATCCTAAGGAACTGGCAGGGTTTCACGTGGCAGGTCATTCCAAATCAGGATGCCCCCGGGTGATGGAGTAAAACTACTTGCTGTAAGCAGACAGTCAGGGGCGGCATCTTTTATTCACCAGCACTTCCCATGCCCTGGCAAACCCTATAGAGCTTGATCCCTTCTGTTTCCGCTCTAAACAGAAAGGAGAACTGAATGGAGCAAGCGCCACCAGCCGCATCCCTGCCCTAACTAGAGTGCAGGCCTAACCAGAGTTTTAGCAGGGAGTTTGGCCACCTCCCAAAAGTCTTATAGGGATAAGTGGGTGGTTGTTCCTCTTTACGAAGGATGCCACCTCTGACAGCCAGCATGGGGGGGGGGGGGGGGGGGGAAGCAGAAAGCAGGATAATTGTATCCTTTGCCTAGAATGTCCCTTTAATCATACAGTAACACTTCTACTGTAAACAGTAACCAGAATATAGCTAAAAGGTAAAATAGAAAATATCTATTAATACAAAACAGCAATTGTTACCTGCATGCATTCAGAAGAGGTTGCGTGGTAGGGAATATCTGAGATAAGGTTGTATAACAAGGAATAGCCACAGCATTGTAGAATCCAATCTAGATTACAATAAGGAACATTTTAGTACAGTGTAGAGTTTAAAAAAACAAATCTATACATTACCATAAAAAATACCATTTTGTGAATACTCACCTTGTAAAATGGGTATTATAAGTATGTCACACACCCCGCTTCAAGATATTCATAACATGTGGGTATACTGACCTGAAGAGGGCGATCTGCAGAGATAATTGGAGGAAAGAAAGCCCCTCCCAGTCCATAAATACCTGGGACCTCCCACTCATTACCCAGTATAAAGAAAGCAGTAAGGTAAGGGACCAGGAAGAGCCAAATATAAGGCATAACAACGCAAAGTTCACAAAATGAAGGATCCAGAATACAAAAGGGCGGGTTGAAGCGGGGTGTGTGACACACTTATAATACCCATTTTACAAGGTGAGTATTCACAAAACGGTATTATTCTAAGTATGTCACACACCCCGCTTCAAGATATTCAGAACGTGTGGGACAGCCAATAGCAGTGTCCATAAAGGGTGGGGATCCAAAACAAGGCATAAAGCACAACTTAAACTACTGCAGCCTGCAGAACTTTGCGGCCAAAAACAGCATCCACTGAGGCCCGAACGTCAACGTTGTAAAACTTTGAAAAAGTGTGAACAGAAGACCAGGTAGCGGCCTTGCAAACTTGCTCAACCGAGGCCTGGTGCTGAAAAGCCCAGGAAGCCCCAACCGCACGAGTAGAATGAGCTGTAACACGAAAGGGAGGATCTCTCCCCTTAGCAGAATAGGCCCCGACAATGGCCTGACGAATCCACCTGCTGATGGTAGACTTTGTGGGTGCTAGACCCTTCTTGGGCCCAAATGGCACCACGAAAAATGCATCAGTCTTGCGAAAGGCAGACGTTACCACCAAATAGTACTTCACAACACGAACCACGTCCAAAGAATGTAGGGCCCTCTCCTTGTCATTGCTGGGATTAGGACACAGAGAGGGTAGAACAATATCCTGATTTAAATGAAAGGACGAAACCACCTTAGGAAGGAAGTCCATCTTAAAACGGAAAACCACTTTGTCCTGATGTCTTTCAAAATACGGAGCTTGAATAGATAGAGCCGCCAACTCAGAAACACGTCTAACAGAAGTGATAGCTACCAAAAAGGCCACCTTCTGCGTAGGGGGAGACAAAGGAATATCATGCAAAGGCTCAAAGGGGGGACCCTGGAGAGCAGAAAGAACCAAATTCAAATCCCAAACTGGAATCATAGGCTTCCTAGGAGGCCGCACATGTGTAACCCCCTGGAAAAAAGTCTTAACCAAAGGATGAAGCGCAAAAGACTTTTGGAAAAACACCGCCAGGGCAGACACCTGTCCCTTCAGAGTACTGAGTTGGAGCCCCAGGTCCAGACCATGTTGCAAAAACTCCAAAATTCTAGAAATTTCTCCACTCCCGGGATGTAAACTGCCGAGATGCACGGGACATGGCTCTCCGCCCAGTCCAGAATCAGAGACACTTCCTTGAGGGCACCCTTGCTGCGGGTCCCTCCCTGGTGCTTGATGTAGGCCACCGCCGTCCGATTGTCCGACCTGACCTGGACCGGCAAGCATCGCAGTTGATGAGTCAAATGACAAAGAACCCTCCTGATGGCCCTCAATTCCAGAACATTGATAGGCTCGTGGGCTTCCAGGGGACCCCACAAACCCTGAAATTGCAGATCCTTCCAGAAGCCCCCCCATCCCGAGAGGCTGGCATCCGTGGTGACTATCTCCCACTGGGGAGTCCGGAAGGATCTGCCCCTCAGATTGAGTTCAGCCACCACCGAAGCGAGTGGCGAACCCGGGGGGACATCTGAAAGAATTGATCCAGCGACTGAAGAGACCTGTTCCAGACCGACAACAGATTGAGCTGTAGTGTCCTTGTGTGAAACTGAGCAAAGGGGACTGCCTCGAAGGAGGCCACCATCAAACCCACCAGTCTCATCCCTAGCCGGATGGACGGCCGAGGAATGGACATGAGTGACCGAACCAACTCCTGAATCAGAAGGACCTTGGACTGAGGAAGGAACACCCTGACCTGATCTGTATCCAGAGACATCCCCAGAAAGGATATTAACCTGGACGGGTAGAGGGAGGACTTGGGGTAGTTGATCACCCAGCCGAATCTCTCCAGAGTGGATAGAACCGTCCTTGAGTCCAATTCCGCTTGGCTGAATGACGATGCCAAGATGAGGAGATCGTCCAGATATGGCACTATTCGAATTCCTTGAGCTCTGAGAAGAGCCATCACCCCAGCAAGCACCTTGGTGAAAACCCTTGGAGCTGTGGTGAGACCGAAGGGAAGAGCTACAAATTGAAAGTGCCGATCCTCCAGTGCGAACCTTAGGAACCTCTCATGGGAACATGGAGGTAAGCGTCCTGGATGTCTATGGACGTCATGAAGTCCCCCTGACGAAGAGATTGGATAGCGGAACGCAACTTTTCCATACGAAATTTTTGCAGCCTGACGAATCTGTTGAGAATCTTTAGGTCCAGGATGGGCCGAACGGAGCCATCCTTTTTGGGGACCGTGAACAGATTTGAGTAAAAACCCCGACCCTGTTCTAATGGGGGCACTGGGCAAATGACCGCCATTTCTAGAAAACTCGATACCGCCGCCTGTGTGTCCGGGGACACCCGAGACCTGAGGAAACGCGGGGGGGGGGGGTGGGGGGGGGCGGGACTCGAACTCCAGCATGTAACCAGAAGACACCACTTCCCGGATCCACTTGTCCGAGACCTCCCGAATCCAGAATCCGGGTGAGGGCGCCCCCTCATTGTTGAGCGGGCTTGGGTTTAGAACCCCAACTGAATCCTGAGTGGGCGCGACCTCTGCCCCTATTCCAGGAATCTCCTCTTGTGGAAGGGAAGGCAAAACCTCTTCCCGCTCTGGCTCCCCGAAAGAAAGAGGTGAAGGAAGCCGCCCCTCGAAAGGGTCGACGTTGCTTCCTACGTTGAGGTAATTTTCCACCCTTGGCAACTGAGTCCAATTTATCTCCAAAAAGGCTGAGACCAACAAAGGGAAGAGACGTCAGAGATTTTTTAGACCCAAAATCTGCCGCCCACTGGCGCAACCAAATTGAACGCCTAATAGTCACCATTAAAGCAGAGGCCCTGCTGCTCATCATCAAGGAATCATCCAGAGCAGCTAAAATGAAGGACAGAAAAACCTCACAACGTTTCAGTCCAAGAAATTCATCACTGTCCGGATCCAAGCCGGACGAGGATAACAAATCCCTGACCACCTTTCTAGTAGCCACCACCAACAGTGATGAGGCACAAACTGGCCGTATGGCTTCCCCAATACTGGCAAAACCATGACAAGCCATCTGGTCAATGCGTTTATCCTCACCACCTTTAAGAGAGGAACAATCAGGGTTATTTAAAACGGCTGAGTTGGATAACCCCAAAATTGGGGCGTCGACTTCGGGGTGGGAAGCCCAGCGCTTAACTGTGTCCGCGGGGAAAGGATACCTTCTATCCCAGCTCTGAGGAATGCCTGGGAGCCGAGCTGGTCTTTCCCATTCTTTGGAAATAATATTATCAAAATGCTTTTGATTAGGAAATTCTAAACGCGGCCTGGATTCCTCATAAAATTCCCCTGGTTGTTGAGGGGCCTCCGCCGGAGGCGAGATAGCCAATACCTCAAACATCTGAGTCAGAACATTAGGAGTGTCCGAGGAACCCCCTGACCCCCGATCAGAATCGGCGCCAACAATTTGCTGATCCTCGAAATTATCCGAATCCTCAAATACCTCCCCTTCCTCTAGAGGGGAGTAATCTGACCAATCCAGACCGTCCGCATCATCATATTCATAAGGAGAAACCGCAGACAAATGTTTTCTTTTGGCCGGTGCCTTCTTGGCTACCGTAGAGGAAATACATTTTTCAATGCTGGTCAGAAGCCTGGGGTCCTGACTGCCGCGTAATAGTCTGTTGTGCACAAGATATACATAAAAAGAAATCATCCCCAGTTAGGGATACCCCACAGCCCATGCACGTCTGGGATTGTCCCGAGGGGAGCCCGGTATCCTGGGATGCCTCCATAAGGTGAACTTGTAGCAAATCGCTATGGCCAAGGGAATTACGCTAATAAGCGACCCGGGATGCCCTTTTAATGTCCCACGTGGGAGGATTTTTAAAACTGAAAGCTAAATGACCCAGGTACTATAGGACCAGGAGGAACCCCCTATTATTACTGTGGGACCGCCTGAAAGACACAGAAAAAAAGGCCAGTGAGACAAACAGCATGACACACAAGGAAAAAATGAAAGGAGAGGGGGCCAACAGGCCACTCACAGAACCGCCGTGTACCGTAATGGCTCGCACCGAGAGGAGAAAACCGTGAGGAGAACTGCGTGAGGAGAAGGGGGCGTGGTCAGCACGGGCCGCGCGCGCGCTGCGTCATCACCTCCCACCTGGCTAGAGGAGATGAAGCTCCTCAGCGGCGCCGGAGATAGAAGGGGGCGGGCCGCGGCGACGCGCCGCAAACCGGCCCCGCCCCCCGCCAGAGAATCATGAGGGGACAAAACCCCTCAGCGCAGATAAAAAAGAGCGCCAAAAGTCAGCGCCGCGGCATAAGAGACCGCGGTGCTGCGTGAACATAAAGTAAAAAAAAAAACAGACAGAAGTGCTTTTCCTTGCCTGCCCGGCCGCACAGACCAGGAGGGGCGGGCCCCGGCCTCGCGCCGAAGTCCAGCCCCGCCCCCCCTTCACCACAATGCGCGAGGTAAATGTAAAACCTCACTGAGGGACCCTGAGCCACCATTGCCCGGCGCCATGGCCAAAGCAACAACGGCCGCGGCGCTTGGTAGGGAACAACAAGCATACATTTAAAGGGCAACACACAACAAAACATTAAACACAATGAACATAAATAATGTGAATAAAGGAAAGTGAAAACTACCTCACACCCCATCCCCCATAAGGAAGGGAGAATCTATAGTGGTCCTAACATTAAAACTAAGGGACAGGGCATCCCAAACCGGGGTCACCAACCCGGTGTACCGTCTACCCTCTGTATAGGGTCTCACGGAGGAGCCTTGCTCCTGGGTACCAGAGGTGCCGAAATACCCTCGTCTAGACCAGCAGCCACAGCTGAGGAGGCATTTATCTTATAAGGAAAAAGGTCTGACGGAAATAGTTAAATAACTGGCCGGGAATTCTCCCGGCTACCTGAAAACTCCCCCTATGCAAGGAGGAGACATCATCTTCTGACTTGCTCGCCGTCCTGCAGAGATGAAGACTGGGTAATGAGTGGGAGGTCCCAGGTATTTATGGA
Source organism: Gastrophryne carolinensis (assembly GCA_027917425.1). Taxonomy (NCBI): domain Eukaryota; kingdom Metazoa; phylum Chordata; class Amphibia; order Anura; family Microhylidae; genus Gastrophryne; species Gastrophryne carolinensis. Next base: position 311,903,638 of record CM051237.1, read on the forward strand.
CTGGGAGGGGCTTTCTTTCCTCCAATCATCTCTGCAGATCAGTATACCCACACGTTATGAATATCTTGAAGCGGGGTGTGTGACATACTTAGAATATGATCTTTTTCCCAGTTCAAAAGAACCACCATAATATGTGACCAGACCGGTGGGCATGGAGGAGGGAAGGGAATCGCAGTTGCTGGATCTCATCCCGCACCTGAATTCCAGTCACCAGCACTTTCAAGACAGACTTGCGCCCCTCCGCCATCCATCAGTCACAGCGGCACTGCCACACCATCTCTATTCACTACAATAGAGCAGGAATGTCAGGCATCGGCACACCCCCTTCATTGCAGGGCATGGCAGTACCTCTGTTACAGAGGTGACAGAGGGGTGAGAGCCCGACAGAGGGGTGAGAGCCCGACAGAGGGGTGAGAGCCCGACAGAGGGGTGAGAGCCCGAGTCCGACAGAGGGGTGAGAGCCCGACAGAGGGGTGAGAGTCCGACAAAAAATTGGGGTTACCTCTTTTGGTATTTTTTAATTTGGGTGGTAAATCCATTTCACCAGAAAAATACAATTTTGTGAGTACTCACCTGTAAAATGGGTATTACGAGTATGTCACACACCCCGCTTCCAACATTCATGACACTTGGGATACCGGCCTGTAGAGGGCAATCTTGCAGAGATGACATGAGAAAAAGGAGCCCCTCCTGGTCCATAAATACCCAGGACCTCCCACTATTCCTCAGTCTTTTAAAAAAGCAATGAAGAACCAGGAAGAGCAAATTATATAGTGAAAAATAATAAGAAACACCATATAAAAGGATCCCAGAACAAAAAAGGGCGGGGAAGCGGGGTGTGTGACATAATACCCATTTTGCAGGTGAGTACTCACAAAATGGTATTATTCCTAGTATGCCACACACCCCGCTTCCAACATTCATGACACTTGGGACATCCAATAGCAGTGTCTATAATGGGCAGGGATCCCACAAGGAAAATAAGGCATAACTTAAATTACTGCAGCTTGAAGAACCTTGCGACCAAAAGCAGCAACCGCTGAGGCCCGCACATCAACCTTGTAAAACTTAGAAAAAGAGTGAACCGAAAACCAAGTAGCAGCCTTGCAAACTTATCTGCCATAATATACAGCCTGCATTACGCGGCACCACTTATGAAAACTATGCAGACGGCTTTTTAAATAAGGCTTTTATTTTTTTAAATAAAAAAACGCTTACCGATATGAGCTGCGTGACCGCCCGGAAGCAGAATAACTACTTCCGGTCCCTCCGAATAAACTTCAATGCGCAACCGCCAATCTAAGAGTACAGGCAGTTGCCAGTGCGCAAGCGCCAGCTCTCAACTCCATGGCAGCTCTCCCCTAGTGCGCACGCGGGCAGCACAACGCCGCCAGAGAAGCTGCTGACAGCGACGCCACATCGGTCGCCCAGCAACCCAAACACAAGTGCGCAGGCGCCAGCCCGGGACAACAACAGCCACCGCACTCGCGCCTGTCACCATTCAATAGCAGCGGCTGCACGCACTACGCATGCGCCAACTCTTAAACTATTAACGCTACTTCACACAGTAGCAGGGAGACCTCTCAATGTTATACAAAGGGAAATCTGCTTTTATAAAGCTAAAAATAAACTATACTAAACTAGACTAAAATAATCCTCAAAAAACTCTGAGGCACGTCTAAAATTACTTATGCAATAAAGCCTAGACCATGATTCAACTGTCAAAGTATATATGAATATATAACATCATACATAGCTCTCTAATGGGCTAGCAAGACTAAAATTCCTTTAAGCAGCTTAAGGCCCGCTTGACAGTAGAAACCTAGGCTTAAGCCTTAAAACTTTTTAATTAATACTCAAATCGGTTAGTTACAGACTTGGACCGGGAAAACCTCTAAGTGAGAGTCACGACTAACAAATCACCATCTATACATTGCACATAGATAAAACTAGTAAACAAACATAGATATTATATAAGTAAAAACAGAAAACATACTGTAAACCCACTACAATAAAAAGTAAAAAATATATTAAGAATCATCAATGAAACAATTTAAATTGTATTCAATATTCAGGCCACGAGGGGTCAAAGTGTTTAGATTATATATCCATCGACTTTCCATACGTGAAAGGTCCCTCTCCATATTGTTTCCCCGCCAATGTGCTTTCGCCTTATCTATCCCCATAAAGGAAACCGAACTGGGGTCTGAAGCATGAAACTTCTTATAATGGGCTGACAAACTATGCCCTTCATATCCCCTTTTGATATTATACAAATGTTCCCTAATACGGGTTTTAAGAAGATGGGTGGTCCTCCCTATATAGATTAAATTGCATGGACACCAGATGGCGTATACCACAAATCTGGTACTACATGATATAAAATCTTTAATTTTGATAGAATCAGCCATTTCTGGTACCAAAAACACAGGCGAGGATTTGTTTAATTTCAATCCGGTTCTGCAACCATAGCATGATCCACACCTAAAAAAAACGGTCGTAGGATGGTTAACCAGAGTGATCGGTTTGGGTGGGTCAACAAAGCTACGGACAAGACGATCCTTCAGGTTCGGGGCCCTCTTAAAGATACAGACTGGTTTGTCTGGCAGTACGGGACCAATTACTGGTTCATCCTTTAGAATGGGCCAATGTTTACTCAGAATGTTTTTAACCTTCCGATGTTGTAGGTTGTAGCCTGTCAAAAAAGGCAAAATCAATCCTGTTTGAGTCCCTCTTTTGAACATCTCTCGGTTTTCCCAAGAGTGAGGATCTATCCATGTCCCTCACTTGTTCTTTCTGTTTTTCAATTTCAGATCGAGGATACCCTTTCTCCTCAAACCTTTTCTGGAGTTGTAAAGATTGTATATCATAATCGGCTACATTGTTACAGTTTCTTTTAATCCGAACGAACTGGCCCTTGGGTATGGCCCGGAGCCAGTTTGGATGGTGACAGCTGGCTCTAGGGACATACCCATTTCTGTCAGTGGTTTTAAAATATGTACAGGTGCTCAGCCCGCTGGCTTCCCGTCGGATTTCTAAATCAAGGAAATGAATTTTTGAATCACTAATATCTGCAGTGAACTCCAAATTATAATCATTGGAATTCACAGACTTAAAAAATTCTTCTAGTGATGCTCTTGACCCATCCCAGACAACAATAACATCATCGATGTAACGGCGTTTGCGCTTCCGGGTGGAGAGAGACATATCGGATATTTAAATTCATTTCCCACCATAAGCTGCAAACCTGGTTAAAGCCCCATCAGGGGCGAAACGCGTTGGGTAGCAGCAACTGGACATAGGACATAACCCTGGCTATATTGATCTACTTTGGACTTTGAAGGCCTGGCGGTGAGAGTCGCTGACAGTTACACTTTGTTCAATGCTTTGTTTTTATTGTTATCATGTGAGTGCACTTCGTTTTAATTAAACGTTCCTTATTATTAGCGGTGTTGCACTATATGTTATTCTTTTATCCCCTCATATACCTCTGGATTATGAGCCTTGGTTCTCGTCTGAGTGGATTTATAATTTCCCCAATTGGAAGTGAGATTGTTTTGCTTGTTCCATATATCTCTCTGCAACTTGGGATGTGATTTGCCATCGTTTTGGGATCCATTGATTCAGGAAAGCTTTTCTATGATTTACATCTGGTAAGCCTCCCGTCCATTAGGTGGTGGATTTGCACAGGAATTGATGTCAATCACTGGGTGTAATTGAAGTTTGGAAGAAAAAACATATTTTTCAAGAAAATTATTTTTCACCTTTATTTTTTCATTTTTTTTAATTGATTGGACTCTTACAGTTATTTCCTATAGCTCTGTGTTTTTTTATATATTTTTATTGTCATATTAATTTTCTGGGTGGAGGATTCCAGTTATTGCACGTTGAGCTCGGTTGTTTGAAGATAGCGCGGTGTTCTTTTGTATTTGTTTAGCCTTGCAAACTTGTTCAACAGAAGCCTGGTGCTGAAAAGCCCAGGACGCACCAACAGCACGAGTAGAATGAGTAGTAACACGAAAAGGGGGAACCTATCCCTTAGCAGAATAGGCCCCAACAATGGCCTGACAAATCCATTTACTAATGGAAGATTTGGCCGGTGCCAAACCCTTTCTAGGCCCAGAAGGCACAACACAACGAACAACATCCAAAGAATGTAAAACCCTTTCCTTGTTATTACTAGGATTAGGGCACAATGGAGGAAGAACTATATCCTGATTTAAGTGGAAGTAAGACAGCACTTTAGGAAGAAAATCTGGTTTAAAATGGAAAACCACCTTATCCTGATGCCTCTTCATAGTAAGGCGCCTGTATTGACAGGGCCGCCAATTCAGAAACCCGACGGACAGAGGTAATAGCAACCAAAAAGGCAACTTTCTGAGTGAGAATATGAAGAGGAACCTCCTGTAAAGGTTCAAAAGGAGCTGCCTGCATAGCAGAGAGCACCAGACTAAGATCCCAAACTGGAAGTAGGAGCTTTCTAGGAGGCCGCACATGCGTGACCCCCTGGAAAAAAATCTTAATCAAAGGGTGAAGAGCAAATGACCTTTGAAAGAAAATAGCCAAAGCAGAAACCTGCCCTTTCAAAGTACTAATCTGGAAGCCCAAATCCAAACCCCGTTGCAGAAACTCCAAAATCCTAGGGATAGAAAATACCCTGCAAGGCAGGGACCTAGACTCACACCAGTCAATATAAGACCTCCAAGTCCTGTAATAAACCACAGAGAAAGACTTCTAGCTCTAACAAGAGTCAGAATGACAGCATCAGAAAGGACTTCCTCCTTTAAGATGGAGATTTCAGCAGCCACGCCGTCAAAGCCAGCATTGGTAAATTGGGGTAACAAAGTTTACCCCGAGTTTAAGAGATCTGGAAGAAGAGGCAGAGGCAACAGATCCTCTGCCAGCCTTGTGACCTCTGCGAACCACAGGCGTCTTGGCCACTTTGGAGCCACCAGAATTGCTGGTGCCCCTTCCAGAACCAACTTGCGCACCACCTTGCTTATCATGGAGAATGGGGGAAAAGGATACAGGAACCCCAGATCCTTTCCAGGCAAGAGACATGGCATCCACTGCCACTGCCAGAGGATCATGGGATAGAGACACAAAGGCTGGAAGCTTGTGGTTGTGGCGAGACGCAAACAGGTCCAACTGCGGTGTCCCCCACTTGTGACAAAGGAACTGAAAGACCTCGGAGTTGAGAGACCATTCTCCCTGGCGAGCGCAAGCTCTGCTCAGGGAGTCTGCCTCCACCTTCTCTATCCCCGGAATGTAAACTTCCGCTATGTAGGGAACATTGATCTCTGCCCACTGAAGGATCAGAGATGCTTCCCAGAGGGCACCCCAACTGCGAGTCCCTCCCTGGTGATTGATGTATGCAACTGCTGTTCGGTTGTCTGACCGAATCTGAACCGGCAAACCCCGCAAGAGATGAGTCAGTCGGAGCAGCACAAGATGAATGGCCCGAAGTTCCAATAAACTGATTGGGGAATGAGCCTCCAGAGGCCCCCACAACCCCTGAAACCGGTGTCTCCTCCAGATGCCCCCTCCAGCCCGTAAGGCTGGTATCTGTGGTGACCAACTCCCAACAAGGGGTCAGAAATGATTTGCCGTCCCTGAGATTGCTCAAAATCAGCCACCACTGGAGGGACTGCAGGACGAGGGGAGACAATAGACAAGTCCGATTCAAAGACAACGGGCGCTTGTCCCACTTCGCCAGGAGAAAGAGCTGAAGCGTCCTCATGTGGAACTGAGCAAAAGGAACCGCTTCGAGCGTGGCCACCATCAACCCCACTAATCTCATCCCCAAGCGGATAGGCTGATGAGGATTGGACAGGAACAGATGAATTAAATCCTAAATCAGAACAATCTTGGACTGAGGAAGAAATACCCTGGCCTAAAGGGTATCCAGAATCAAGCCCAGAAAGGGAATCTCCCTTACGGGACAAAGAGAGGATTTGGCATGGTATATCACCCAATCAAACCTCTCTAGTGTAGTCACCACTGTTCTGGTGTCCAGTTCCGTCTGATTGAAAGATGACGCTGTGATGAGCAAGTCATCCAGCAATGGCACGATGCGAATGCCCGGACCCTGAGAATAGCCATTACTCCTGCCAGGACCCTGGTAAACACTCTTGGGGATGGAGTGAGACCGAATGGAAGAGCCGCAAACTGAAAATGGTGGTCTTCTACTGTGAATCTGAGAAACCTTTGGTGAGCGGCAAAAATAGGAATGTGCAGATAAGCATCCTTGATGTCTATGGACGTCATAAAGTCCCCCTGGCGGAGAGCGTCGATCGTTGAACGCAACGACTCCATGTGGAACCTTCGGAAACGTATAAACTGATTTGAGTCGTCTCAGATCTAGAATAGGCCGAACAGAGCCGTCCTTTTTTGGGAACCGTAAATAGGTTGGAGTAAAACCCCAGACCTCTTTCCGCTGGAGGAACCTGGCGGATAACATCCATGTTTAAAAAGTTCGCCACAGCTGCCCGGAGCCCCTGTGCGATCACCGGATCTGCGGGCATCAGAGACCTGAAAAATCTGGGAGGAGGCCGAACCTCGAATTCCAGCTTGTAACCGGAGGACACAACTTCCAGAATCCATCTGTCTGATACCTCTTGACCCAAGCCTGGAAAAAAGAATTGCAGCCGTCCCCCCACCCGTACGGGTGAGGGCGCCTCCTCATTGCTGGGCAGGCTTGGAAGTGGACTTGGGCTTAGATCCCAAACTCTGACCTGGACGGCCACGTCCTCTTCCTCTGTTCCATGCAGTCCCCCTTGGGGCTGAAAAGGGCCGATCCTCTGCCCGTTCTGGAACCACGAAAGGAAGGGTTAAAAGGAAGGTGATCCCCGCAAGGAACGACGTTGCTTCTTACGCTGAGGCAATTTGCCTCCTTTAATGACAGAATCCAACTTCTCACCAAAGAGGCGTAATCCCCCAAAGGGAAGCGCTGTAAGCGACTTCTTTGCCACCGTGCCAGCCGCCCACTGGCGTAGCCAAAAAGACCACCGAATCGCAACAAGCAAGGCAGAAGTTCTGCTACACAAGACCATTGAGTCATCTAAAGCAGAAAGTACAAAAGACACAAATCACATCGCTTGAGAGCGGAAAACTCATCAGAGGCTGGATCAAGCCCTGAGGTATTTAATAGGTCTCTAATAACAGACCTAACAGCGACTGCCATAAGTGCTGAGGCACCCACAGGCCGCAAGGCCGAGCCAACACTAGCAAACGCATGGCAAGCCATTTGTTCAATACGTTTGTCCTCCCCATCCTTTAAGGGAAGTAGATTCCGGAGAATGCAAAACAGAGAAATTGGACAAACTGAGCACAGGTGAATCCACCACAGGGGGGATGACCAACGCTTACAGTGTCTGCAGGAAAGGGATATTATTATTTATTTTTTTTTTTTTATATCCCAGCCCAAAGGAATGCCAGAAAGCCGCGCAGGCTTTTCCCATTCCTTAAGAATGATATCTTCAAAATGTTTCTGATTAGGAAATTCAAAACGAGGCTTGGAGGCTCCAAAGAACTCCCCTTTCTGAGGAGGGACTGCTTCTGGAAAATCGATAGCCAAGACCTCATATAATTGAGCAAGAGCTTTGGGGTGTCAAAATTCTCCCCTTCACCTTGTTCAGCGTCAATACCCACAATTGCTGAACATCTGAAACATCTGATTCTTCAAAGAATTCTCCTTCTTCAAACGGAGATCAAAAATGCTCGCTACAATAAAGCTCATTTGCCTCAACGGCCAGAGCTAAATGTTTTTTGCTGAGGCCCTCTTGGCCACAGAGACATTTATTTTTTCAATGTGAGCCAATCAGGTACATACATCAGAAAGCGACTCTCTACCCATGACAATATCACTGGGGGTATGAACAAGACAAGGCGGTGTGGGGGAAGAGGCAGGAGCCACCTACCCTGAGACTTGGGCCCCTTACTGCTGCATTATAACCAATTGAACACAAGATACACAAAAAAAAATGCGTTATCCCCAACAAGGGATGCCCCACATCGTAAACACTGCCGAGTCTGTTCCGCAGGTACTGAAAAGCCAGTATCCTGAGATGCCTCCATATGGTGTTTATTAAAATACTTTATTTTTTATAGTCGCCATGTATATGGGATTTTTACAGCCAAAGCTACCCGGGATGCCCCTTAATAGTCCCTAGGTGGGAGGATTTTAAACAAGGACCAGGAGAAACCCCTATTAAGAGAGTTTCCCCCTGGAAGATAGAGAAAACACAATGAGCCTTATGCATATGCAAGAAAGAAATGACAGTAAATAAAAAAGATTTCCCTTTAGTATAACTAAAGGGTATATAAGAAAACAAATGGTGAGCTACCAGTCCAGCTCACCAAGGCCCCCCAATTATCTATACAGATAAGCCGCTCTACAGAATGTCTTAAAGTTCAAAATTCATATTTTATTGCAAGCCAAAAAAACGAAGGAAAACATACATTTAAAAACACATAATTAAAACCCCATCCGTGGGGTGTGGTGGAATATATATTGGACTATCGCAAAACATATATTAGTTGGGTCAAGGTACATAAAAAGAGAATGTTTAAACTTCAATGCATATACTAATAACTACAATCATTATGCTGGTCAATGCCTCGGGGTCTCCCCTTCTGAAAGTGCTGTAGTGCTGTGCAAAAAAAGAGTGCCAAACTTGTGCAATAGTGCAAAAACATTAAGTGAGAAGTGAAAGGTTAATAGGCAAAAAATAAAGTAAACAAACAAAGACAAAAAGAGGGACTCAAGTGTCCCAATGATGAATATACATGCACCAGTAGGTGCTAAAGTGCTAATAAATGTGCAAAGAATGGAAAGAAGGTGGTAGATTCTCGGGCATAGGTCACAGTGCTATTGAAGCAATAACCCAAAATATACACACTTTAATGAGCCAAGTATATACAAAATACAAAGAGAGTTCAAAACAATGTACATTATTACCGTGTCATAAGGTCCAAATCCACCCACCCTCACGGCTCACCCACATTATAGTGTGTATATTTTGGGTTATTGCTTCAATAGCACTGAGACCTATGCCCGGGAATCTACCACCTTCTTTTCATTCTTTGCACATTTATTAGCACTTAAGCACCTACTGGTGCATGTATATTCATCATTGGGACACTTGAGTCCCTCTTTTTGTCTTTGTTTACTTTATTTTTTGCCTATTAACCTTTCACTTCTCACTTAATTTTTTTGCACTATTGCACATGTTTGGCACTCTTTTTTGCACAGCACTACAGCACTTTCAGAAGGGGAGACCCCGAGGCATTGACCAGCATATTGATTGTAGTTGTTAGTATATGCATTGAAGTTTAAACATTCTCTTTTTATGTACCTTGACCCAACTAATATATGTTTTGCAATAGTCCAATATATATTCCACCACACCCCACGGATGGGGTTTTAATTATGTGTTTTTAAATGTATGTTTTCCTTCGTTTTTTTGGCTTGCAATAAAATATGAATTTTGAACTTTAAGACATTCTGTAGAGCGGCTTATCTGTATAGATAATTGGGGGGGCTTTGGTGAGCTGGACTGGTAGCTCACCATTTGTTTTCTTATATGCATTTGACCCTGAAGGGTAGGCCCATCCCTAGCCAGCATCCAGAATCACACATCAATACTATAGGCAGTGCGGGAATATCCTTTGTTGCAAATAGTATAACTAAAGGGTACTTACAGTGACCACAACGGCCCAGCGACAGCCCTGCGACCAATCGATATAAGAAAAGCCCAGCAGCGGCACCAACGCAGCAGCCAGGACCAGTGGAGGCCAGCACCAGGACAGCAACAGGAACCAGCAAACCACATGTCAAACAGGAAGAGGAAGCAGAAATGTGACGCCGACTCAAAACCCCGCCCACCACCTAGCACTGCTCAGAGAGCAGAGGGCGGGTCAGCCAAAGACAATAGCATGACATCATAGAACGGGGCCGAACAAAAAAAAGAGGGAAATTTAAAAAACCCAAAACAGGTATGTCACTTTCTTATCCTTTCCATTTAAAAAAAAACAAAAAAACAAAAACAAATGCATAGGCCAAACGATACTCTCTAAATAAAGATCCCCCCCCCCCCCTTTCACCCCAGCAGGGTCCAGGAGGGCCAAAAGGGGGGAAAACAATAAGCACCCAATAGGCTCAAGGAGATTTAAAGGGACGGGGCATCCCATAACGGGGGACACCAACCCGGATTCCGCCTACCCCTTATTTGAGGTCTCACGGAGGGAGCAAGCTCCCATATACACCCAAGGGTGTATCTACCTTTGCCCGAGCCCATCAGCCAAGGCTGGGAGGCATAACATACATATCACAATACAAAAATGTGGCTGCAGGCAGAAATAGAAAAAGGCCGGGCGTAACCCGGCTACCTGCAGGAAGGAGAGTCATCTTCTGAATGCTTCGCCGACTGCAGAGACGAAAAGACTGAGGAATAGTGGGAGGTCCCGGGTATTTATGGACCAGGAGGGGCTCCTTTTTCTCATGTCATCTCTGCAAGATGGCCCTCTACAGGCCGGTATCCCAAGTGTCATGAATGTTGGAAGCGGGGTGTGTGACATACTAGGAATAAATGACAAATGGTGTGTTTGGTGCTGATGGGTGGCAAAAGAACTAATGTGTGGTAAAATAAAACATAATATTGGGCAATTTGACTCACCTGTCCCTGAGGAATTTCATCCTTTTTATCTCGATCCATCATTGGTATTGGTGAAATGCCAAGCCTTTTCATTTCATCACCCTATAAAGATAAAACATCCAACATTATATTTAGTTTCTGGGTTGCAAATATAAGACTAAGTTATCTTCACAAACAATTTAAACATAAGTGTGGCAGTTTCCCTGCAGTTCTGGATTTCGGGCGAGGTAAGGCTTCTTTTGCCACCCACGGCCTACATTAGTGCCAAGGGAGGGAGGGAGGCAGAGCGGAGAGGGGATATGAGGAGACTGGACATTTGTTGAAAACTGTTAAGCCATGAGGTCACCATCAACTAACACAGCCATCCTAGGAACAATCATCTAGAACAGGGTTTCGCAACCTGCTTTTGTGGACTACCACTTCCCATTTTGCAAGGATCTCAAGTACCACCAATAATACATAGGCTTCCCTGGGCCTGGCCTGCTGCCAGCAATGCAGTCATCCCCTTATGTAGGAAATAAAACATTCATTTAAAAGCATAGCACCAGAAAATACAAAAAAAAGGTATTTTTTAATCTGCTTTATAAGACATATGTAAAAGTGTTGGGGGGAAATGTTAGCGTGTCCTTTGATGCAAAGCATCAGCCCGCAATGTGAAAAATTTTGCAGCCAGGGCAGGTGGGGTAGTTTGGGTTGTGGCGTTTGCATCTAACTTTACATGTGAATGTCGCAGATGCCTCCTCCGTTGTCTGCCCCACTGGTGTGTGAGGTGCGGAAGTTAGCAGATAACCACTACATGAATTTTCTCCTCCCACACCCCTGCTTAACCCCCGGCCACAGAATTTTTCACATGTCGGATGGGTCTTCTGGGCCCCACCAACAGAACTACCAGTGGGGACTAACCCAGCTCGCACTTGCCACCATAAATAGGCACAGCACAGAGTTATGGGTTCAACCGTTGCTGTGAGAAACAGGGAAAAGACTGAGAACAGGGCAGAAATGTGGAGTGGCAAAGGTGGGAAACCGGGTGGAGATGAGTGTGCAGTGGGAAACAGGGCATTGGTGCTAGTGGACTGTCATATTAATGCTGGTGTGGGGTGCCACAGTCTTCCATTCGGTTCAAAATATTGGCGCACTCCCTCTAAACCCTATGTCTGTCTTATAGTACGAAAAATACAGTAACTTATTTTACAGCAAAAAAAAAAACCCACTGTATTTGTGAAGTGCACCAAAATTTCATCTAGAACAAATACTACTTAAAGTGGATGGAAAGTTTAAAGACCCTATGCTGCTTAGAGTCAAAGAAAAAGAGTGTCACCTCATTCCAGCGTTGTAACACACCGCATTTTCCACAAAAAAACGGCAGCCCAATAAGGCGTCTGTTTGAATATAATGATTGGTTTACTTGCAGTCTCAAACCAGACAGGGCACACCCCAGGGCATAACGTACATCTATCTGTGCCCTGTCTTGAGACTGCAGGACAACAGTCATCACAATCACAAAGGCACGGTATAGGGCTCCCATTCTGTGTAGAAAATGATGCACGTTACAAATCTCCAGAAAGTTCAAAGTATATAAATCAGCAGCTTTATTAACTTAGATATTCAAGACTTGCCATCCACAAAATGTGTATTGATTCATGTAAAATACAGCAATGCCCAAGTGGATACAATAAAACAATGCCCAAATACCACATACCTCTGCCCAGAATTCTGCATATATGTCATCTGCTATGAGTCTGGTGACAGGCCACAGCTTTGTCACAGAGCAAAGATCACATGCAGTCATCATTAAACCAAACAGGCGATCTCTAAAACAGAAAAATACACAATGATCAGCAGGACTTTATTGTCTTAAAAGTACCTCACATATATTCTCAAGGAACGTTCCTTTTTTACCACATACTCTGGGTCTCATGTGGAAAAATGCTCTCCATACGCATACTAAGTTGGCCAATCACCTCCAGCGTACAGCCTGGAATCTAAAAGGGGCTAGCTTGCCCCCTGGGCATCCTATACCAAATGCCCTGCTGTGTGAAACTCCCCCAGGGCGCTGGTAATTTTGCCTGATCCTGGTGCCCCAGCGATGCTGCGTTTGCCGACGGGAGCAGCTGTTTTTTTGTGCCGCGCATTAGTATGTGCCACAAAGCGCTGATTGGATGAGTGCTTGTGCATGTGTCGTGGGAACTGGGAGAGGTGAGTGAAAGTGAGTGATCTGGCGGGGTTCACAAAGGGGGGCATCCTACATGGGTGTAGTCGAAACCTTGGTGATTGGTCCACTTTAAGCAAGCAGCATGTATACAAGTCATCCACAGGCCCTGAAAAGCAGAATAAAGCTCCCCAAGGCATGGAGATCTGTTTGGCATACTGAGAAGCAAGTGTTACCGCAACCAGAGAGGAAAGTAATTCACAGGTGCACAAAAGGTGAGTAAACTCACAATGTGGCACTGCTCAAAAATAAAATTCTGTGATACTCACCTGTAGATTTGTTTTCTCTCTTCGACTCCAGGTCATCAGTGAATCACATAGGAATAGGGTTAACTCTCGTCTGAAGGGCGGGACTGCAAGATAAAAAAAGATGTGGCTCCTCCTCGCCTATATATACTTCCGGCTGCTCTCTGCAATCCAGTGATTAAAAAGCAGTAGACACAGCCGCACGGGAGGATGAAGACCTTGATTGTCGGGCAGCTGCCAGTGGTCACCTTCTGACATTTTAACGATGGCTGAAAATCAATTTCTCCCTGGCCAATGGGGTACTACCAAGATGGTTGGGATCTGCTCGCGAGTTATCCTCTTTAGTACTCGACCCAGGAGTGGAATGGAGGGAAAGAAGCCTGAATGCTGACCAAGGAAGAGTCAGTGCACCTAATGCTATAGGGGGCCAGAAGGTCCTTGGACCTAGGAGACAAATCTCAGAACTTTCCAAACATAGCGGGGACGCAAAGAGATCCATGCCTGGGAGCCCCCAGCGAATGCATAGGGCTCGAAATATCCTCTGCATGAGGGACCATTTTCCCTGATCCAAGGCTGCCCTGCTTAGATGATGGTCTCATTGAGAGCTCTCCTCCTTCTGGTGCCCCCCCCTCCCCTGTTGGTTGATGTATGCCACCGATGTATGTTGTCTGCTTGAACCCTAATGGGATGACCCTTCAAATTGGAGGTCCAATGTATGAGATAGATAGAATCACTCTCAGCTCTAGGATATTTATGGCAAGTCTGCTCTCCCCTGGGTCGGCTAACTATGACCCCACCCAACCCGTTAGGCTGGCATGTGTGGTGATAGTTTTCCACTGTACTGGAAGAAAAGATTTGCCCACCGGAAGAAGTTGGAGATTCAGCCACCAGGCTAGAGACTGCCTTGCTGAGTGTGTCTTGCAAAAGGGGTGATCCTGGGTCTAAGTGGTTCGCTCCCAAATCAAAAGCAATTCAGAATGTGGAATTGTTTTTACAGTGTACAACACGGCTTGCTTCATTTCAATTATTTACATGTGGGTAATCCGCCACAGGTGGCGCAATCGACTGCAGGAAGACTCGTGGCCCCTCCCGGCCCATAAAAGGGCCAGAATTACCCAGAAGACCCCAGTGTTTGAAAGCAGTATGCAAGAAGCCGGGAGGCAAAGACCAAAACACAGCCCACTAAAAGGAAAAACTCTCAACAAAAAACACAATTCTGTGAGATACTCACCTGTAGAATTGGTTTTTCTGGGAATCCATTCCATACACTCCTTACTCTTGGGTTTCCTCCTCCTTGCTGATCACGTGACTGCAAGAAAGAAACAGGCGCGGCCCTCCCGGCCCATAAGTAGCAGCTGCCCCTAATCAGATCAGTTTACTTAAAAAGCAGTAAATAATTTAGAGGCAGGCCGGGAGGCCGCAATAAGAATCCATGTTAGTACACATCAAACTCAACCAAAAAATGCTCTCAAAATTAAGTCATATTACTTATATTCTTTTTTTTTTTATCTCTTCATAAATCTCTATGCATATATATATAATCTTATATATATCTTCTCTTTCTCTTTAAATGCTCTGAATTAATAATCAAAAAATGATTAAACACACCATCAGAAAAGCATCGGAAGATAACATGACCCACAAAAAAACGGGTGGGCCGGAGTGTATGGAATGGATTCCCAGAAAAACCAATTCTACAGGTGAGTATCTCACAGAATTGTGTTTTTTCTTCCAATCCATTCCATACACTCCTTACTCTTGGGATCTCCAAAAGCAGTGCCATCTATGGGCGGGATCCTCTAATGCAGAACGGCAGGAAGTTCACTTCACTACTGCCTGTAGAATCTTCCGACCAACAACAGCGTCAGCTGAGGCTCTAACATCCACCTTTGTAAAACTTGGTGAAAGTATGAACAGAAGACCAGGTGGCCGCTTTGCAAACCTGTTCCACCGAAGCCTGATGCTGAAAAGCCCAGGAAGCCCCAATGGCCCTAGTGGAATGGGCTGTGACCTGAAAAGGGGGTTCTTTTCCCTTGGCCGAGTAAGCTCTAGCTACTGCCTGCTTAATCCACTTACTGACAGTGGCCTTAGCTGGCGGAAGCCCCCTTTTTTGGTCCTTCTGAAATGACAAAAAGAAAAACCGTCTTGCGGAAGGCATCTGTAGCTGCCAAATAATACCTGATGGCTCTAACCACATCTAAAGAATGAAGCGCCCTTTCCTTAGCATTAGCCGGAACTGGGCATAGTACCTCCTGATCAAGGTGAAAAGGAGAGATGACCTTAGGTAAAAAATCAGGCTTAAAACGAAAATCTACTTTGTCTCTGTGTAACTCAAAATAAGGAGACTTCATGCATAAAGCGGCTAACTCTGAAACACGCCGCACAGAGGAGATTGCCACTAAAAATATTACCTTAAGCGTCAAAATGCTTATTGGAGAATCAATCATAGGTTCAAAGGGAGCACCCTGAAGAGCCGTCAACACCAAATTCAAGTCCCACACCGGTAGAATAGACTTGCGTGGTGGACGAACATGAGTGACTCCATGAAAAAAAAGTCTTAATGAGTCTATTACTAGCGATAGACTTCTGGAAAAAAAATGGATAAGGCAGATACCTGTCCCTTTAGAGTGCTTAATTGTAGACCCATTTCTAAGCCATTCTGAAGGAATTCAGAATGAGTTGCATGAGACATTCCTAGCCTCATCCCAGGATATGAATGACCGCCAGATCCTGTAATAAATCATGGAAGACTACTTCTTCCGGGCCTGAATCATAGTATGAATGACCTTAGCCGATAATCCCTTCTCAGCTAGGACCGTGGTCTCAATAGCCAAGCCGTCAAAGCCAGCATCTGTAAATTCGGGTGCCGAAGCGCCCCCTGAGTGAGAAGATCTGGCTCGATCGGTAGGCGCCATTGGTCTACCGCCATCCTTGTTATGTCTGAGACCCAACTTCTTCTTGGCCAATGAGGAGCTACTAGAATGGTAGGTACTCCTTCCTGAATTATCCTTCTTAGTACTCGACTCAGAAGCGGAAACAGGGGAAAAATGTACAGGAGCTTGAACCTTGTCCAAGGGACCGAAAGGGTGTCCATGGCTATAGCCAAAGGATCTCTTGACAGGGACATGAATCTCGGCTGCTTGTGATTGTGTCTGGATGCAAAGGGATCCACTTCCGGACGTCCCCAGCGAAGACAAATGGCTTGAAAAAACCTTCCAACTGAGGGACCATTCTCCCCGATGCAGAATCTTCCTGCTCAGAGCGTCGGCCTCCTGATTTCCCCGGGATGTAAACTGCCGAGATGCAGGGAACATTCTCCTCTGCCCAGATCAGAATCCGGCTTAACTCCCGAAGAGCACCCTTGTTCCGGGTACCCCCCTGATGATTGATATAAGCAACCGCCGTCCGGTTATCCGACTGGCCTTGGACTGCCTGTCCCTTCAAGCTGGGGGTCCGATACTGAAGAACTAGCCCGATGGCTCTTAATTCCAATACATTTATGGGAAGCTGATTTTCTCTCGGTCCCCATTGGCCCTGGACTTTCTGAGTCTGCCAAATGCCGCTCCATCCTGTGAGACTGGCATCCGTGGCAATGAACTGCCACTGTGGAGTCAAGAAGGACCTGCCTACAGACAGATGAAGAGGGTCCATCCACCACAGAAGGGAATGTCTTGCCAAGGGCGTTCGTACAAAGATCTGATCCAGCGACTGTGGGGCTCGATCCCAGCTCGCCAATAGATTCCATTGAAGGGGCCTCATGTGAAACTGAGCAAAGGGCACCGCCTCAAAGCAGGCCACCATCAGGCCCATCAACTTCATACCCAGCCGAATAGTCGGCTGTCGGCAAGCCAGAAAGCACTATCTGATCTTGGATTAGTCGAGTCTTCTGTTCTGGAAGATACACCTTGACTTGGACGGTGTCCAGAATCAAACCTAAGAAGTTCCTTACTGGTGCCGGAGTGATATGAGACTTCGGGTAATTGATCACCCAGCCGAATTCATCCAGAGCCGATCGGATCATATGTGTGTCCTTCAGGATCTGCTGCTGCAATCTGGCTGATATTAGAAGATCATCCAGATAGGGGACAATACAAATCCCCTGGCTCCTGAAAATTGCCATGAGACCTGCCAAAACCTTAGTGAAAACTCTTGGAGCCGAGGATATCCCCAACGGGAGTGCCACAAACTGGAAATGCTCGTCTTCCAGGGCAAACCTCAGGAATCTTTGATGTCCCGGAAAAAAATTGGCACATGCAGATATGCGTCCCTTATGTCTATGGTAGTATAAGATCCCCGGGTCGAACTACTGTTAAAGCTGACCTCACCATTTCCATGCGGAAGTGTCTCACGCGGATATACTTGTTCAGATCCTTCAGGTCTAAAATGGGACGAGTTGACCCATCCTTCTTGGGGATTGTAAACAGGTTGGAGTAAAACCCCTGACCTTCCTGAAAGGGTACTCGAGCAATTACCCCTTTTTGAAGAAGATGCTGAATTGTGGACTTCAGGGCATCTAGCTTTGACTGGTTCCGGGATGCCCCTGACCGAAGGAACCTTGCGGGCGGTCTGGCTGCAAACTCGATCTTGTAACCTGAGGACACTACCTCTTGGATCCACTGATCCCTTACGCGGCGCCTCCAGATATGAGCAAACTGCAAAAGCCGTCCCCCCACCCGCTCGGGTGAGGGCGCCCTCTCATGCTGAAGTGGACTTGGCTGGAGGTTTAGGCCTACTTCTCCAGGATCCTCCTGCCCTATTACGCGCTCTTCCTCTACCCCAAAAATTCTTGCGGGAGGAAGGCCGAAAGGCCCCTCTGCCCCTCCGAAGGGCCGAAAAGATGATGACCTCTGAAAAGGCCTAGTCGATTTTTTCCTCTGAGGCAGTTTGCCGTCCTTAACCATACCGCCAGCTTTTCCCCAAAAAGTCTGCTCCCTAAAAGGGTAAATCCGTCAGTGCCTTTTTAGCGGCGGCGTCCGCTCACCATTGTCTAAGCCATAATGAACGGCGTAATGTCACAAGGAGCGCAGAAGTTCTGGCTGCCAACCTGACTGCATCCTCCATTGCAGTAATGGCAAATGCATTAAAGTCCAAACAGTCCTTAAAGTCCTTGGACTCCTGGGACAGCCTGCGCGACCTGGCCTTGGCTAGTTTCTTCTTCATCTTCTTTCCCGACGCCAGGGATACAATGGCCGTGGCACAAACCGGGCGGAGAAGGGAGCCTATCATGACGAAGACATGGCAGGCCAACTGATCCATATGTTTCTCTGTGGGATCTCTAAGGGACCCAATAGTAGCGGATGGCATCACTGAAGTGTTAGATAACCCTGCCACAGGGGAGTCCGCATCAGGCGGATAAGACCAAATTTTGATTATGTCTGCCAGGAAAGGATATCTGACCTCTAGAATCTTAGGAATGTCCTGTAATTTATTAGGGTTTTCCCACTCCTTAAGAAACATCCTAGAAAAGTGTGGTTGTTCAAGGAACACCTGCTTTGCCTGACAGGCTTAAACAGATCATCCTTCTTTTTTTTTTTTCACAACCTCAGGAGGGGAGATATTCCAGGTATCAAAAACTACCGAAAGTAGACCTTCAGTCTCATTCACAAGGAGAGGATCCTCATCGGATGAAAACAAAATGGAGTTACTATCCTCTTCCGATTGCAGCTTGCCCTCAGAGGCCTGCTCGTCCATATAATCCTCATCCTCTTCTTCACCGAAGGAGGCAACTACTGCCACAGGCTCTAAATGTCTTTTCTTATAGGTGGCCCGTTTGGCAAAACCAAAGACAACTGCCTCTCCCGATTATTCAGCCTGTAAGCAAAACCTGTTTGTCCATCACTGCTTTCACCCCCTTGAGGGGAAACAGGGGATGGATGAGCCGCCGTGCTCCCTCCAGCATTCGCTGTGCTAGATACTCGATCAGCCGCTCTGTTGTGATCTAGGCCGATCATAACGGCGCAGGCGGAACATACTGTGCCAAAGCTGCCTAGAGGATGCAGTTTTGCACAAAGGGCAGATCTTTTCCTGCTCCAGAGGGATGCCATATCGCTATCCCCAATGCCTCCCACATGGTGTTTATTATATATATCTTTTTTATTTTCTTTTTTTTTTTTTTTAATTTATTTTTTTTAATATATATATATATATATATATATATATATATATATATATATATGCCAACCGACCCAAGAGGGCCTGAGCCTGAACCAATCCCCTAAAAAAGGGACCGGGAGGAACCGCAACCCTGTTTTTTGTCCTTCTTCCAAATCTAAAAATAAAAGAGGAGGCAAATGGATTAATAACTGATCTTTTTCCCTCTTTTCTTTTCTTCCTTCTTTAAAAGCATTCTTTCAAGAAATGAACTTACTTTTAATCGCTTATATATAAGAGTATTATAGTAATATCTTAAAGATATTATAATGACATTGTAATGATATTATAATAAATAAAAGCAATAAAATAATTATCTTATGAGTAAATACAAAATAATTAAATTGATAACAAAAACAGAACACTAATTATTATTAAAGAGAAAAAAACTAATACTGTAAAAAATAAATATAATGATCATTAGTATAAAAGACACTTGGGATTCCAAACACCAATCGATGGGATTCCAGGGCTACCCCACCTCTATGTCCTATTTGTATGAGGCTGCACACTGATATATGAAAAAGCAATTCATTTATTGTTCCAAGAGTTCATACAATAAACAATTCGTGTAGTACACATATGAAATATAAACATAGAAACCCACACATAACAATTACTTGACAACACATAACATTACATCATAAAATCATTACTCTAAAAACCTACAAAGTGGGGAGGACCTAAACAGGGCTATAATCAATTGAGATACACTTTGGTAGTCCTGACACCAGGATCAAGTGTGTATTATTCTTGTGGCATATAGCCTATATAGGAGGCCCAGGCTACAACATAGGCTGCGCTGCTAAGGAGAGGAAAAAAGAGCGCACAGCCGTCCTTAATGCACACCCGAAGATAAGTGCGAGGGGAGGGGGGCATAGCACAGGTCACAGACGTAGCTTCTTACCTGCTAAACAGAGACAGCACATCCACCTCCTTCCAGCACAAGAGGGAGAGTGAGTGAACAGCCAGGTGGTTCTGGTATACTCCACTTCCACCTGTGTGACCTCAGTCAAGCTCTTAACCCTTTAAACGCCAGCCACGTAAATTTTACGTGGCTGCCTCTCCAACAGTTAAACGCCAGCCACGTAAAATTTACGTGCCTGACTTTCCCCAGTAAAAAAAAAAAAAGTAAAAATAAAAGACACTTACCTGACCCCTCGTTCGATCCGGTCGGGTCTCCTCTTCAGCCAGAGGGGCTCCGATCGCCCATCGGGGCTCCTCCGGCTGCAGGGGAGGGCCCGGAACAGGGTGCCCCCCCCCCCGTTTCAGCAGCCGCCCGGTTTACTGTAAAAAAAAAAACAAAAAAAAAAAAAACAGTCACCTACCTTTGTCCCCGCCGGCTCCCGCAGGCTCTCCTCTTCACGGGGGGGGGCTCCGATCCCCCCCCCCGCTCTTCTGTCTTCTGGAGGGGGCATAACAGCCCTCCTCCCTTGCTTCCTTCCGATGGCGGCCGCCATCTTGATGACGTCACGGGGCGGGGCCAGATGACGTCACCGCCGGGTGTCATCGGGGCACCCGGCAGTTCGTCTCTCAGATGCCGGTGACGGCTGGGCGGGGAAGGAGGGAGGTAGGCGATCCTCCGATCGCCTGCCTCCCCCCTTCTCTGCCCAGCCGTCACTGACAGCAGATCGCCGCGGGACACAGAAGATGAAGATCGGAGGTGAGTAAAGTAAAAGTTTTTTTTTTTTTTTAATAAACTTTTTTAAAAAACGTGTCTAGTCTTTTATTTTTTACCATTTAACCCTTTGTGAACTGGTAAGGGGTCCATGTGACCCCTTATACCAGTTCACAAGGCTGGGGAGATGGCAAGCCACCTGCGCTAGCGGGTGGCTTGCCATTAACCCCTGGCACCCCCATTACCTGCCTCCCCAAAGGCCAGGGGGGGGCAGAAGAGCCCGGGCCCACATGGGCTATGTGGGCTCGTAGGCTGCAGGGTGGGGGGGCCACATAAGCTGGCCCCCCCACTCTGTGCCTACAAGCCCCCATAGCTGGTCCCGGGCTGGTTACTGTGGGTAAGGGGGACCCCACGTCAATTTTTTTTTTGATTTTTAAGGGTTTTTAACCCTTAAAAATCAAAAAAAAAATGGGGTCCACCCCCCCTGGGAGGGGGGACCCTATGTCATTTTTTTTTTTGATTAACCCTTTGTGTTCTGTCATCCAGCAGCTATAAAAGGCTTCTAGCAAGTGAGCAGAAGCCAGTGATCGCCGAGGGACAGAGTGCTCCAGGATGGATGGGAGGTGAGTACAGTGTAAAAAAAAAAAAAAAAAAATTAATAAAATATTTTTTCTCTTTTGTGTGTCTGTGTCATTTTTTACTTTTAACCTCTTGTGAACTGGTAAGGGGTCCATGACCCCTATACCAGTTCACAAGGCTGGGGGGATGGCAAGCCACCTGCGCTAGCGGGTGGCTTGCCATTAACCCCCGGCACCCCCATTACCTGCCTCCCCAAAGGCCAGGGGGGGGCAGAAGAGCCCGGGCCCACATGGGCTATGTGGGCTCGTAGGCTGCAGGGTGGGGGGGCCACAAAAGCTGGCCCCCCCACTCTGTGCCTACAAGCCCCCATAGCTGGTCCCGGGCTGGTTACTGTGGGTAAGGGGGACCCCACGTCATTTTTTTTTTTGATTTTTAAGGGTTTTTAACCCTTAAAAATCAAAAAAAAAAATGGGGTCTCCCTCCCCTGGGAGGGGGGACCCTATGTCATTTTTTTTCTCGATTTAACCCTTTGTAGTGTGGATGGTTTTTGTGTTTTTTTTTGTGAATGTTATAAAATACTTGTTTCAGTTAGGGGGGGTCTCCTGGGCAGGAACGGGGGGCTACCGATAAATATGTGGTACCGTTCTAATCGGTAGAAATGGGGCTTTCACATGCAATATGATTTTCCTTAATAAAATACATTTTTTATTTAAAATAAAGGAGTCAATTTTCTAAAAAAAAAAATTGTATTTATTTATTTTTTTTTTCACTTAATAATATTGTAAAAAAAAAAAAAAAAAATTACAAACAAGACATTTCATGTTAAAGTCTAAACTCTGCTGCAAAAAAAAAAATATATAATTTTTCTGAAAGTTCCAGCAAAAATGGCGCAAAACATGTCGCAAAACATGACGCAAAATGGGGAAAAATGGCCTGTCAACAGAGGGTGACAAAATCTCAAGTAGGCTGGCAATTAAAAGGGTTAATAGTACCTATGCATGTTGGGTATTGTTCTGTTCGGGGGACCTTGCGCTTTCAGACTTAGCTTGTTTTTTCTGGTTTGCATATTTATATTTTAGGAAAAGGTGTTTTTTATTCAGCTTTTTTATAAATTTTTTAGGGAAACCCTGCGCAACCAAAGAATTCTTTGAGGAATTAATTCCAGAAAGATGAGCCCACTACAGCAAGCTGGGTACCCTTAGAAAGCTTAACGTGTGTACTTTCAGGGAATATATGATTTATGGGGGATATTCCAAATGTAAAGGGTTGTTTTGGTTGAAAAATCGCAAGGTGCGCACTTTGTCTGCAGAGCTGAAATTTTCAAGTAAAATTACCGTTACGCACATGCTTTACTTTGGGGTGTTTGGCAACTCTTCCCTTGACAGAACCTATGCATGTTGGGTATCGTTCTGTTCGGGAGATGTTGCTTTTTCAGATTAAACTTGATTTTTCTTGTTTGTATATAGTTTTTTTAGGAAAATGTGGCTTTGATTCTGCTTTTTTATCCTTTTTTTAGGGAAACTCTTTGCAACCAAAGATTACGTTGAGGGATTACTTCCAGAAAACTATGGCCACATCCACAAGCCTGGTACGCCTAGAAAGCCTGAGGTGTGTACTTCCAGAGAATATATAGTTTGTTGGGGGTATTTTAAATGTAAAGGGTTGTTTTTCTGGAAAAACCGCAAGGTGCGCATATTGCATAGCATAGTTGTATTTTATCTGAAAATCTCCTAAAGCGCTGTTTCAGTTTGGGGGAGTCTCCTGGGCAGGAAAGGGTGTCTACCTATACATATGTGGTACCGCTGTAACCGGGAGAAATTGGGATTTCACACGCAATAAGATTTTATTGACAAACTTACATTTTTTATTCCAAAAAAAACTACAATATGTAAACATTTTTTTTTTTTTTTTTTTTTGCACATATTTCACCCAAAAATATTAAGAATACACCTAACAAATGACAAACAAGACATTTCATGTTAAAGCCCAGACTATGCTGAAAAAAACAATATATCATTTTCCTGGGAAATCCCTGGAAATCCCCTCAAAAATCACAGTTGAACAAGGGGAGCGCAAAATAGTGCAAAATGGTCTGGCAACAAAGGGTGACAAAATCTCAAGGTAGGCTGGCGGTTAAAGGGTTAAAGGCATATACCAAAGAAAAAAATCTTTCCCTTTTTCCTAAATAAAGCCTACCTAAACTGGAAGAAGGAAGGGTTGGGTGAAAATAAAAATATCCTCAGCAGGTACACCAGAGAGAAACCTGCGGCTGACTTCCTTTCTGAGAAGCCTGCAGCCCAGAGCATATACACTCTGTATGCGCCCCAAGACCCCGGCGCTTCCACCTTACCTTCACGGACCCCAAAACAGCCAATGCTGTGGAGGCATAAACTTGGGTCTTGAGGGATACATGGGAATAAGGCTCTGCAGAGAGCAGACAGGGTTCAGTCCCTCGCTTGCTGCCAAAACCTTGAGAGCTACCTGAATCTTCAGTCAGTCATCTTGCCACTGCAAGAAAGAAAACTGATCTGATTAGGGGCAGCTGCTACTTATGGGCCGGGAGGGCCGCGCCTGTTTCTTTCTTGCAGTCACGTGATCAGCAAGGAGGAGGAAACCCAAGAGTAAGGAGTGTATGGAATGGATTGGAAGAAAAATCACCATAACAAGGCAAAAGAGAACAACGATAACAAGGGTGGGATGAAGCAAGCCGTGCTGTAAACCGTAAAAACAATTCTACAGGTGACTAAACACAGAATTGTATTTTTCCAGGTGTACAGCATGGCTTGCTTCATTTCAATTCTTTACATTATTTTTTAATTCTTTTACAACAGCAGTGTCCAAAAAAGAAGGGTGGGATCCCTAGAGAGCAATGGCAGGCAGTTCAAGCCACTACTGCCTGAAGCACCTTGCGGCCAAAAACAGCGTCAGCTGAGGCCCTAACATCAACTTTGTAAAACTTGGAAAAAGTATGAGCCGAAGACTAAGTAGCGGCCTTACAAACCTGTTCAACTGAAGCCTGGTGCTAGAAGGCCCAAGAGGCACCAATAGCCCTAGTGGAGTGAGCTGTAACACGGAAGGGGGGTTCCTTCCCCTTGGCAGAGTATGCTTGCACCACCGCCTGTCTAATCCACTTACGGATAGTGGATTTGGCTGGAGGCAAGCCCTTCCTAGGTCCGGAAGGAAGGACAAAAAGAGAATCAGACTTCCGAAATGACTCAGTGGCCACCAAATAATACTTGAGTGCCCTGACCACATCCAGAGAAAAGGTTCCATTCCTTGGAATTAGCAGGGGCAGGACAATAGGACGGTAAGACAATGTCCTCATTGAGATGAAAGGCAGAAACACCCTTGGGCAAGAATTCCGGCTTAAGACGGAACACCACCTTATCCTGATGCCGCTCAAAATAGGGAGCGGCCAGCTCAGAGACGCGACGCACCGAAGTGATAGCAACCAAAAAGGCCACCTTAATAGTCAGAATAGAAAGAGCAGCATCGCACAGGGGCTCGAAGGGGGGACCCTGAAGAGCAGAAAGCACCAAGTTCAAATCCCACACCGGTAGCACAGGCCATACATGAGTGACTCCCTGGAAAAAGGTTTTGACAAGCCTATGATTAGCGAAAGATCTATGGAAAAAAATTGGCAAGGCAGAAACTTGTCCCTTGAGGGTACTCCGTTATAGACCCGACTCTAGACCGTGTTGAAGAAACTCCAGAATCCTGGAAAGGGAGAAGGTGTGGCAAGGAAAGGCCTTAGACTCACACCAGGCAATGTAAGCGTGCCAGACCCTGTAATAAATCATAGAAGAGGATTTTTTCCAAGCCTGTATCATAGTACAGACAACCGAAGCCGGCAAACCCTTATCCATCAGGATGGAGGTCTCAGCAACCAAGCCGTCAAAGCCAGCCTCTGTAAATTGGGGTGGCGCAGCTGTCCCTGAGTGAGGAGCTCTGGAACGTCGGGCAGGACATACTGATCCACCGCCATCTGGATGACGTCTGAAAACCATACCCTCCTCGGCCAGCGGGGGGCCACTAGGATGGTCTGTACCCCCTCCTGGGCTATCTTGTGCAGCACACGAACCAACAGAGTGAAGGGAGGAAAGACATAAAGGAGTCGAAACTCCTTCCAAGGAAATGCCAGCGCGTCCGTGGCGAAGGCCAGAGGATCTCTTGACAGGGATACGATTCTCGGAAGGTTGTGATTGTGACGGGATGCAAACAGGTCCACATCCGGCTGACCCCATCGGTGACACAGGGCATGAAAGATCTTGTTGTCGAGAGACCATTCCCCTAGGCGAGACGTCCCCCCTGCTCAGGGCATCTGCCTCCTGGTTCTCCGCCCAAGACAATATCAGGGGCACTTCCTTGAGGGCTCGTTTGCTCAGAGTCCCTCCCTGATGATTGATGTAGGCGACCGCCGTCTGATTGTCCGAGCGGACCTGGACCGCACGACCCCGAAGGTGGGAAGTCAACTGGAAGAGAACCAACCTGATCGCTCTCAACTCCAGGAGGTTGATAGGTGCGTGGGCTCTTGAGGGCCCCACTGGCTCTGGAACTTCAGCGATTGCCAAACCCCTCCTCAACCGGTCAGACTGGCGTCTGTGGTGACAATCTCCCAGCACATCAAATCCTCCGAAAAGGGATACCGTCTGTCCAGACCCCTAGGCACCGACGGCGACCAATTAATCTTCTCCCATTCCTTAAAAACCATCTTAGAGAAGTGGCCTTGTTCAGGAAAGACAAGGCGCTGTCTCTCCGGCCGAAAAAGGTCCCCGTTTCTTCTTGGCCGCCTTAGGAGGAACAATGTGCAGAGTATCAAGTACCGCCAACAGCTGCTCAGTATCATCCTGGGGCCACTCGTCCTTGTCAGATGAAGACCCTTGGCAACTGTCAAGATCCCTCCCGACTACCCCCCCGTCGTACCCCTGGAGCAACTACCCCTCCTAAGTGGAATCTCGGCCACCGAAGGCCTCATAATCCTCATCGTCATTGGCAAAAATGGCGAGAGCCGGCTCCAAATGCGGCTTCTTAATCCTGAGCCTTGCCAGCGGACGAACACGCCAACTGATGCTCAGTGCTAGCCAGTCTGAGCTCAAAATTACTACGCGAGTCCCTGCTGGCCTCCCCCTCACTAGGGGCCAGAAGCAGGCACGGGGAAGTAGGCAAGGCCGGAGGAGCAATGGGACTGGGGCCGGCAACATTAGCCCCGCAACACCACTCTGGGTGCAGGACACACAAACCACGTTGTGACCGCTCAGCGGGCATGTACCACACACAAGACAAAGCTTAGCAAGTCCCAGGGGGTTCCCAAGCCCGCTATTCCCAGAAGCCTCCATTATGGTGATTATGATAAGAAAGATGGGTCTCAAGGCACTAGCCTGTTCCAGAATATTCCTTACACATGGGTAATACACCCACAAGATGGCGCTGGACTGCAGAAAACAACTTGTGGCTCCTCCCAGCCCCAAGTCAGGGACCTCCCACAAATTCCCCAGTATTGACAAGCAGTTACACAAGAAGCCGGGAGAAACAGTAATAACAAAAAATCCAAAATGAACATTTGAACACATACAGAGGTAACCAGAAAAAAAGATAACAAGGGTGGGATAGAACAGGACGTGCTGTATACTTATAATACCAATTCTACAGGTGAGTAATCACAGAATTGTATTATTCCAAGTATACAGCACGTCCTGTTCCAGAATATCATGGGACATCCAATAGCAGTGTCTGTAAGGTAGGGTGGGATCCCCAAAAGTAACAGCGGGCAGATTAGACCACTGCCGCCTGCAGAACTTTGCGGCCAAAAGCAGCGTCAGCTGAGGCCCTAACATCAACTTTGTAAAACTTGGAAAAAGTATGAACAGAAGACCAAGTAGCGACCTTGCAAACTTGTTCAACAGAAGCTTGGTGCTGAAAAGCCCAAGAGGCACCAATAGCACGAGTAGAATGAGCAGTAAGGCGGAAGGGAGGTTCCTTCCCCTTAGCAGAATAGGCTTGAACCACAGCCTGACGGATCCACTTGCTGATAGTGGACCTAGCCGGAGCCAAACCCTTCTTAGGCCCAGGTTACGTTGAGGTAACCTACCGCCCCTGGCAAACAAGTCCAAGCATTCCCCAAAGAGGCGCAGCCCCTTAAAGGGAAAGCCAGTGAGAGCCTTCTTAGTAGCATTATCAGCTACCCACTGACGCAGCCAAACAGAGCGGCGTATAGCCACCAAAAGGGCAGATGTCCTTCCACACATTTTAATGGTATCATCCATGGCAGAAAGAACATATGCAACAAATTCATAGCAAAGCAGGAGAGATCTATACTCTTCTCCTCCCGCGTCATCAGAGGCCCCATCTAAGAGGCTCTTAAGCAGCCCTTTAATAGCAATAGCTGTAATGGCAGAGGCACAAACCGCGCGCAGCGCGGTCCCCACACAGGCATAAGCATGACCAGCCAGCTGGTCCATGTGCAGGTCCTCACCATCCCTCAGGGTAGTAGTGTCAGGAGAATGCATGACAGATGTATTTGACAGCCCCAGAACGGGCGCATCCACCTCGGGAGGACATGACCAACCCTTAATCACATCAGCAGGAAAGGGATACCTCTTGGGCACCCCAGGGAGCTTGCTAGGTCGTTCCCATTCTTTGAGCAGCAGATTATTAAAGTGAGTCTGCTCCGGGAACTCCAAGCATGGTTTAACCATATGAAAAAGCTCACCCTGCTGCTGTGGAGCCACTGCAGGAGGGGAAATACAAAGCACTTCAAAAATGTGAGACAAAAGCCTGTCATTGTCATCTGAGGACCATGGGTCTTCTCCAAAGGGAGACCCGGTACCGCCATAAATCTTAGGCAGTTCCTCAGATGATTCTGAATCAGAGAATAATTCCCCCTCCTCAAGGGGACAATAACCAGGAAAGTCAGAAAATTCCTCAGCCTCAACAGGGAAGAGGGAAACAGCAGGAGATAAATGCGGCCTCTTAGCAGAAGCCTTACGCGGGGCAGACCCAGCAATATGTTTCTCAATGCTGGCCAACCGTGCAGCCAAACCAGGTTGAGACTCCCCGCTAGTATGCCCCTCGCTGGGGGTCAGATGCAAGCGTGGGGGGGTAGGCGAAGCCAGAGGAGGCGCAGCACCAGGCCCAGTAACAGACAACCCAGACTGCAGCGCGAGCACCTGCTGGGCGCAGGGTACACACACCCCGACATCATCACTTACAGGGGAAACCCCAAACGCAACACATAGCAGGGCTTGACCCGAAGGAACCCCAAGCACATTATCCCCATAAGCCTCCATATGGTGATTTGAGTGGCACAACAGGCCAGTAAGGGTTAAGGCTAAAAACCTACCCGGGATGCCCCAAGGACCCGCTAGGGAAGTGGGAGATAGCGAGGTGAGAGGGCCGAGAGAAACCACAGTTGCTGAAGTTTTAACCCGTCTGAAAGACATAAAAACATCCCCATAAGAAAATACATTAGAGAAAACAGCCTAGAAAACCACCCCGCATGGGGTTACTCACGGACCGCAGGGAGCCAGCAGCGCACGCAGCTACAGGACAGGGTAAAATGGCGCCCGTAGAGACCTCGAGGGGCAGGCCGTGACGTCAAAATCGTCATTCACAGAGACAGCCGCCGCCGCCTCCCCCCCCCCCCCCCCCGAAGAGCGCGAACCGCGCCCCACGTGATCCGGCCAGCCAATAGCGGCACCGCCGACTCTGAAGTAAATGTAAATGTCGCCGCCGTCCGTGGACAATACACAAAATAAATGTACCAACACTAGCCACCCCCCCCTCCTCCAGGAGATCTCCCAGAGGGAGAGCGAGGCAGGGATATAAAGGAATTCCAGGAGAAAATGAGAGGTGGGAGGGTGAAGGGAGACACCTATGGGGATAAGGGTTAACGGCACAGGGAGCCTGGCAAAACCCATGGAGCAGGGGGGCATCCCAAAAGGCTCACCATCAGCCTAAACCGCTTACCCTGTCAGAGCAGGGACTGCGATAGGAGCAGAGCTCCTCAGCACCTACCTGGTGCTTATTGACCTACCTTCACCCGAACCTTGTCAGCCAAGGCTGGGAGGCAGTGATATGGTACGGAACAGGTGGGAATATTCCTGCAGGGCCGCAGGCTGATAAGCCCCGCTCACCTGCGCAACATAGAGAGCCATCTTTTATCTTCGCAGCCCAGATTGCAGATAAGAACTGGGGAATTTGTGGGAGGTCCCTGACTTATATGGGGCCGGGAGGAGCCACAAGTTGTTTTCTGCAGTCCAGCACCATCTTGTGGATGTATTACCCATGTGTAAGGAATATTCGGGAACAGGACGTGCTGTATACTTGGAATAAAACCCCAATTTGACTTTCAGCACCCTACAGGCTGATTCATGTATTGCATTGCTTGTGCACACACAAGTAAAGAAGTAGCAATGTCTGCACAAACTTTTAAACTTAGTAATGTTAGGGACGGGGTACTAATTGGACGGCCTTGACGTGGCTACCTCGCTTTTACATTCATTGCAATCTATGTTAAAGGAGCAGTATCGCGAAATTTTCTTGGCGACATATTTAAATGGTACTTTGAATGTAGGTAGGTGTTGGAGTAAGAATTACAAATTTAGAAAAATATGATGTGTGTGTTGTGCAGCTGGAGACTAATAGCTCATGTTTATGTATTTTGAGTGTCGGTCCCGACACTCTGGCCTGTTCCATGCTGAGGAGAGGGAGAAACAATGTATCAGAAGTTTCAGCTGTTCAGTGCTGGCAGCTGTCCAGCATAAGATAACAACATTGCCTGGCCAGAACTTAAATATCTAAAACAGAGAGAAAAGCTCTAGAAGTCATTTAGCTGATTTTGACAGTTTTTCCTTCATGTTGGCTCTGCTGCAGAATCTTTCAGTTTACCAGTTTCTCTTTCATATTCTTATTTTTCATTTTTCCATATGATCTTTCTTTCAGCTTTGTGTGTTTAGAGCAAAGCCCAACCCAGGATTTTCACTATCTGGAGTTTTGTTTTGTGCCCCTAGGGGCATCCCGACTTGGGATGCCATGATATGTAAAATCCCCAAGTTCGCCTGTGAAAACGTACCTTTCCCTGTCCCACAGCGCATGCGCGGGTTCTCATCCAATCAGCTCTGTTTGCACACAGATGGGGAGCCTGAGCAGTAACCTTCCTGGCCGCCCGACCTGTCTAAATGACTATCTGCGTGAGCGCGCCAGAAAAATGGGGGGATCTGTGGTTATCCAGGGGTCGTTTCACACAGTGGGGCATCCTGATTTAGAATGCCCAAGGGGGAAGGTCAATGGGCGGGTCTTATAGACTTCAGGGTTGTTCCACTTTAATACCTTTAGATTTTCCTGCACAGTTATTCAAAGAAGAATTTCAGTCGTTTTCAGTCAGTTTAGTTTATTTTGTATAGATTTTACACATTTGAGTCGCCTGGTCTCATAACAAAAGCAGCACCTCACACACAAACAGCCGTTACCACTGATTACAGTGTCAGCCTCTGAGCCCCATCTCCAACCCATGCTGCAGGAACTCCAGAATTCTGGGAATAGAGAACACACGACAGGGAAGAGTCTTAGACTCACACCAGTCAATGTAGGCACGCCAAACCCTGTAATAAATGGAAGAGGAAGACTTCTTCCTAGCTTTAATCAAAGTATCCACAACTGAGGAAGACAGCCCCTTCTCCATCAAGATGGAGGTTTCAGCAGCCAAGCCGTCAAAGCCAGAGTTTGTAAATTGGGATGGCGCAGTGAGCCCTGAGTGAGCAGATCTGGCACCAAGGGCAGAGCGTACTGATCTACTGCCAGCTGTACCACATCTGCGAACCACACTCTTCTTGGCCACCTGGGGGACACCAAAGTTGCTGGCACCCCTTCCAGAGCAATCTTGCACAGAACCCTGCCCAGCAGGGGAATTGGGGGGAAGACATACAGGAACTGTCCTTCCATGACATTGCTAGAGCATCCGAGGTCAGGGCCAGAGGATCTTGGACAGAGAGACAAAAGCTGGAAGCTTGTGATTGTGGAGGGACGCAAACAGATCCACATCTGGTTGGCCCCAACAGTGACACAACAGTGAGATTGAAACACCCTGCTGCATAGGGACCATTCTCCCTGGCGAGAGGTCCCCCTGCTCAGAGAGTCCGCCAGGCGATTTTCCACCCCCGGGATGTACACAGCTGAAATGCAGGGGACATTGGCCTCCGCCCAAGTCAGAATCAGAGACGCTTCCTGGAGGGCCCCCTTGCTCCGGGTCCCTCCCTGATGATTGATGTAGGCAACTGCCGTCTGGTTGTCCGAGCGCACCTGAACAGGCAGGCCCCGAAGCGGAGTAGTCAAGCGAGCCAGAACCAACCTGATCGCCGGCAGCTCCAAGACATTGATAGGTGTGTGGGCCTCCTGAGGGCACTGCTTACACTAGCTCCTGAGCTGACACAGGGTCCTGAGGAATCCGGGATCTGATGAATCTTGGGGGGGATAGGCAGCAAACGCCAACTTGTAACCGGAGGACACTACCTCCTGAATCCACCGGTCTGAGACATGAAGCCTCCAGACATGAGCAAAGTGCTGCAGCCGGCCCCCCACCCGGATGGGTGAGGGCGCCCCATCATGCCTGAGGGGGCTTGGGAGAGGATTTAGCTTTGGGAACCCAGGAGGAGCCAGGACGTCCACATCCTCTGCCTCTACCCCAGAAATCTCCCCGGGCCCCAGGGAAAGAAACCCCCCTTCCCTGTCTTGCACCACAGAAAGGGGAGGAGAAGGAACCCTGACCCCGAAAGGGCCGAGATTGCCGCCTGCGCTGGGGCAACCTGCCCCCCTTAGCAAAAAGGTCCAGGCGGTCCCCAAACAGGCTCAGTCCTTTAAAAGGAAAACCAGTGAGGGCCTTCTTGGCAGCGTTGTCAGCAGCCCACTGGCGCAGCCAAACAGAGCGGCGTATAGCCACCACGAGGGCAGAAGTTCTGGCACACATTCTGATGGTGTCATCCAATGCTGATAGGACAAAATTTACAAAAACATCACAACTGGAGATTTGCATTAAATACCTCACAAGGCAAATCATCAGGGGCACTATCAAGCATATTCCTGATAAGGCTTCTAGTGGCCACAGCAGTAATGGCAGAGGCACAGACCGGGCGCAGCGCCGTCCCCGCACATGCAAAGGCTTTGTATGCCAGCTGAACAATACGCCGATCTTCAGGGAAGTTTACTGGGACACTCCCATTCTTTGAGCACAAGGTTATGGAAATGTGCCTGCTCTGGAAATTCCAGACGTGATTTTGCTGTATGAAAAAGTTCCCCTCTTTGCCTGGGAGCCTTAACAGGGAGAGAGATAGACAGAACCTCAAAAATCTGGGTCAATAATCTGTCAGTGTCATCCGGGGCCCAGGGGTCAGAGCCAGAATCGTCATGACCCCTTGGTCTCTCATCAGATGAGCCTGAATCAGAAAAGAGCTCCCCTTCATCAGACGGGGTATAGCCACACAGATTCCAAAACTCCTCAGTTCCCATAGGGAAAACAGTAACATTAGGCGTCAAATGCAGCTTCTTAGCAGGGGCCTTACGCGCTAAGGACTTCGCAATAACCTGTTCAACAGCAGCCAGTCTAGAAGACACATCAGGCTGAGAGTCCCCACTAGTATGCAACTCGGTAGGAGTGAGGTTTAAGCTTGGGGGAGTAGGTGAAGTGAAACGAGGTGCAGCCACTGGCAGGCCAGATTGCAATGCAAGCACCTGCTCAGCACTGTGTACACAGACCCGCGCCTTGTCAGCGTCAGCATGAGGCTTCCCACACGCTACACACAGCTGGTCTTGTCCCAAAGAGACCCCGGTCACATTATCCTGGGATGCCTCCATATGGTGATAATAGCGGCGCTATACGCCGATAGGGAATAACGCTATATAGCATCCCTGGATGCCCCAATAACCCGCTAGGGAAGTGGGAGTATAATTTTTACAAGGCCTATAAGTAATATATTAAAACAGGGCCGGGAGAAGCCAGGAAGGGTTTGTCCCGCCTGAAAGACATAAGCAGACAAGACCTTAAGTACATCGTAACCAAAGTGAAGGAAATAAAGCCGCCCGCGAGGGCACTTACGGACCGCGGTAGGTAGGAGTCCGTCGCGCATAGGCCAACCAAGCAGGAAAGATGGCGTCGGTATACCTCGAGGGGCGGGCCAGTAACAGCGATGACGCGGAACGCGCCAAAGACGGACCCCGCCCCCCCGAAGAGCGCGAAGCCAGAACGGCAAGCAGCCAATGATGGCGCACCAGCGCCTGAGGTAATGCCGCCGCCAAGCACGGAGCCAAGTCAGCGCGCGGTGGCTGCGGCAAATTTAAAATGCAGTAAAGACAAGTCAGCGCGGCGGCTGACACAAGAATAAAGGCATGTGACTGCCTCCCCTGCAGTTAACCGCCAGCCACGTAAATTTTACGTGCCTGAGTTTCCCCACTTACAGCAAAAAAAGTTAAAAAAAAGTGTCACTTACCTGACCCCTTGTTCGATCCGGCCAGGTCTCCTCTTCAGCCAGAGGGGCTCCGATCGCCCATTGGGGCTCCTACGGCTGCAGGGGAGTGCCCAAAATAGGGTGCCCCCTGCCCGTTTCAGCAGCCGCTGGGATTGCCTGCAAAAAAAAAAAAAAAAAATGACAGTTACTTACCTTTGTGCCTCCGATGGGGGCCGCCATCTTGAATTCCGGCCCCGCCCCCTCGGGCGATGACGTCACCGCCGGATGTCGTTGGGGCACCCGGCGGTTCAGCTGTCAGATGCAGGCGACGGCTGGACAGAGGAGGAGGCCGTCACCTGCATCTGATCGCCGCGGGACACAGGAGACGAAAAGACGAGGTGAGTAAAGAAAAAAAAAAAATTTTTTTTTTTTTAATAAAAGTTATTTTCAGAAAGTGTCTGTGTCTTTTTTACTTTTAACCCTTTGTGAACTGGTAAGGGGTCAATGAGACCCCATATACCAGTTCACAAGGCTCGGGGTCTGGCAAGTCACCTGCGGCTAGTGGGTGACTTGCCATTAACCCCTGGCCCCCCCAAATTACCTGCTTCCCCAAAGCCCGGGGGGGGGGGGAGAGGCAGAAGAGCCGTGGCTCTAGGCTATGACGGCTTGTAGCCTGCAGGGCCAGGGGCCACTAAAGCTGGCCCCTGCACCCTGTTCTACAAGCCCCCATAGCTGGTCACAGGCTGGTTATGCTGGGTAGGGGGGACCTCACGCCATTTTTATTTTTTTATTTTTAAGGGTTTTAACCCTTAACCCCCCCCAAAAAATGGGGTCCCCCTCCCTGGGAGAGGGGACCCTATGTCTTTTTTTTTTTTAAATTAACCCTATGTTGTCTGTAACCCAGTAGGTATAAAAGGCTTCCAGCAGCAGCAGGAGAGCAGGAGCCTAAGTGATCAGCGTGGGACACAGGGATGGATGGGAGGTAAGTATTAAAAAAAATCTAAAAAAAAAATGTATTTTTTTTTAATAAAGTTATTTTTAAAAAGTGTGTGTGTTTTTTTTACTTTTAACGCTTTGTGAACTGGTAAGGGGTCCATGTGACCCCTATACCAGTTCACAAGGCTCGGAGGTCTGGCAAGTCACCTGCGGCTAGCGGGTGACTGGCCATTAACCCCCGAGACCCCCCATTACCTGCCTCCCAAAAAAAAAACCCTTATAATTCCCCCAAGAAATGGAGTCCCCCCCCCCCCCCCGTGAAGGGGGACCCCACACCAATTTTTTTTTATTTAACCCTTTATTATGTGAATAATATCATTGTAATCGGGAGAAATGGGGCTTTCACATGCAATATGTTTTTTTTCTTTAATAAAATAAATGTTTTTGTTAAAATAAAGGAGACAATTTAAAAAAAAAATATATATATATATTTTTTAACTTATTTACTTACAAATATATAAAAAAAAGTAGAAAAAAATACAAACAAGACATTTCATGTTAAAGCCTAAACTCTGCCACAAAAAGAAAATATGCCATTTTCTTGGAAATTTCTGCAAAAATCACAGTTAAACATCACGCAAAATGGTGAAAAATATCCTGTCAGCAGAGGGTGACAAAATCTCAAGTAGGCTGGCAGTTAAAAGGTTTGCATGTTGGGTATTGTTCTGCTCGGGGGACCTTGCGCTTTCAGATTTAGCTTGTTTTTCTTATTCGCATATTGATATTTTAGGAAAAGGTGTTTTTTATTCTGCTTTTTTATAAATATTTTTGTGAAACCCTGTGCAACCTAAGAATTCTTCGAGATATTACTTCCAGAAAGATGAGCCCACTACAACAAGCTGGGTATGCTTAGAAAGCTTAACGTGTAATTTCAGGGAATATATGGTTTATGGGGGATATTCCAAATGTAAAGGGTTGTTTTGGTACAAAAAGCACAAGGTGCGCACTGTTCTGTTCAGGGCATGTTGTTTTTTCAGATTTTCAGTTTTTTTCTGGTTTGCATATAGTTTTTTTTTTTTTTAGGAAAATGGTTTTGATTCTGCTTTTTTATTCATTTTTAGGGAAACCCTGTGCAACCAAAGAATGCATTGAGGGATTACTTCCAGAAAACTGCATCCATGTCAACAAGCCTGGTACGCCTAGAAAGCCTGAGGTGTATACTTCTAGGGAATATATAATTTGTTGGGAGTATTTCAAATGTAAAGGGTTGTTTTTCTTGAAAAACTGCAAGCATAGTTGTATTTTATCTGAAAATCTCCTAAAGCGTTGTTTTAGTTTGGGGAAGTCTCCTGGACAGGAAAGGGTGTCTACCTATACATATGTGGTACTGCTGTAACCGGGAGAAATTGGGGTTTCACAAGCAATAAGATTTTATTGACAAACTTACATTTTTTATTACAAAAAAACACTACATATTGTAAAAAAATATATTTTTTTAATTTTTTTGAACAATTTTCACCCAAAAATATTGAGAATACACTTAGAAAATGACAAAAGACATTTCATGTTAAAGCCCAGGCTCTGCTGAAAAAAACAATATATCACTTTCCTGGGAAATCCCTGGAAATGCCTTCAAAAATCACAGTTGAACATGGGGAGCGCAAAATAGTGCAAAATGGTCTGGTAACAAAGGGTGACAAAAATACCATTTTGTGAGTACTCACCTGAAAAATGGATATTGTTGGTGTGCCACACACCCTGCTTCACTTCTAAATATTCATCAATTAATGGGTTAATCCACCGCCAGGTGACGTAGTGCAGAGAGGAAGTCTTGTAACGAGCCCCCTTCCGGCCTATATATACCTGGTACCTCCCTTCAATCACCAGTATATTAAAAAGCAGAAAGACAAGGTACCAGTATTCCACCGGTAACCTCAAAATCAATTTTGATATAAATAAAAAGCTTCACCATATAAAGGCTTCGGTAATACCGAAAAGGGTGGGGGTGAAGTGGGGTGTGTGGCACACCAACAATATCCATTTTTCAGGTGAGTACTCACAAAATGGTATTATTCTTGGTGTGCCACACACCCCGCTTCACTTCTAAATATTCATCAATTAATGGGACATCCAAAAGCAGTGTCCACAAGGGATGGGCATCTCAAGGCCAGGTGAAGCATAACTTAAATGACTGCAGTTTGCAGAACTTTGCAGCCAAAAACAGCATCCGCTGAGGCCCGCACATCAACTATGTAAAACTTAGAAAAAGTGTGAACAGAAGACCAAGTGGCGGCCTTACAAACCTGTTCAACAGAAGCTTGGTGCTGAAAAGCCCAAGACGCCCCAACAGCGCGAGTGGAATGAGCAGTGATACGAAAAGGGGGAACTCTTCCCTTAGCAGAATAGGCCGCAGTAACGGCCTGATGTATCCACTTGCTAATGGCAGATTTGGCTGGTGCCAAACCCTTCTTAGGCCCATGGGGCACAACAAAAAAGGAATCCGTCCTACGAAAAGGAGACGTGATAATCAAGTAGTACTTAACACAGCGTACTACATCCAAACAATGCAAAACCCTCTCTTTGTCATTCTTAGGATTAGGACACAAGGAGGGAAGAACAATATCTTGGTTCAAATGAAAAGCAGAAACAACCTTAGGAAGAAAGTCTGGCTTGAACCGAAAGACCACTTTATCCTGATGCCTCTCAAAGTAAGGCGCCTGGATAGACAAGGCCGCCAACTCTGAGACACGCCGGACCGAAGTGATCGCTACCAAGAAGACAATCTTCTGAGTCAGGGTAGACAAAGCAATATCTTGCAAAGGCTCAAAAAGAGGAGCCTGAAGAGCAGAAAGAACCAAATTCAAATCCCAAACAGGGAGTAATGGTTTCCTGGGTGGCCGCACATGCGTAACCCCCTGGAAAAAAGTTTTAACTAAAGGTTTAAGCGCAACACGCTTCTGAAAAAAGATAGATAAGGCAGAGACCTGCCCTTTCAACGTACTTAGCTGGAGACCAAAGTCCAGCCCTGATTGTAAAAACTCCAGAATCCTGGAGACCGAAAAGACCCTACAAGGAAAAGATCTTATCTCACACCAAGCGATATAGGCTTTCCAAGTCCTATAGTAGGTGATGGAAGAAGACTTCTTCCGGGCACTGATCAGAGTCTTAATGACTGAATCAGAAAGACCCTCCTCCTTCAGGATGGAGGTTTCAGCAGCCAGGCCATCAAACCCAGCGCTGGTAAATTGGGGTAACACAATTGACCCTGAGTGAGCAGATCGGGCCGAAGAGGCAGAACGAACTGGTCCACTGCCAGCCAAACGATGTCTGCGAACCTCACTCGTCTTGGCCACCTTGGGGCCATGAGAACGGCGTACCCCTTTTCCAGAGCCAACTTCTGAAGAACCCTGCCCAGCATGGGCATCGGAGGAAACAGGTATAGAAATCCCAGAACTCCCCAGTTCAGGGACATGGCGTCCACTGCCAGAGCCAGAGGATCCTGGGAGAGCGACACGAAGTTCGGGAGCCTGTGATAGTGATGAGGGGCCAACAGGTCCACCTCCGGGGTCCCCCATTGGAGACACAGTGAGCGAACCACCCGAGGATGGAGAGCCTATTCTTCCAGACGGGGAGAGCCCTTGCTCAACCGGTCCGCTACCTGTTTCATCACCTCTGAAATGTAAACCGCCGAGAGACAGGGAACATGGAACACTGCCCAGGTCCGGATCAGGGACACTTCTCTGAGAGTACTCAGACTGCGCGTCCTTCCCTGAAGACCGACGTAAGCAACCGCTGATCGATTGTCTGAACACATCTGGACCAGAAACGTGCTGAGTCAGGAGAGCAAGCACCTGACGGATGGTTCTCAACTCCTTCCAGAATCTGCCCCATCCCGACAGACTGGCGTCCGTGGTGACAATTTTCCAAAGGGGGGTCAGGAAAGGCCTGCCCCACACAAGATTGGTCGAGACCAACCACCACAGGAGAGACTGCCGTACACGGGAGGACAACTGGAAGGACTGATCCAGCGACTGAGGTTGCTGGTCCTAACATGCTAACAGAAATAGCTGAAGCGTTCTCGTGTGAATTTGGGCAAAGAAAAGACACACTCCGTTTTGACGAGAGTTCAGGCCGGGATGAACCGACCCATGAACGGACCGTGAAGGAGGGTGAGACTCGAATTCCAGGTCGTAACTGGGCGACACTACCTCCTGGATCCATCTGCCTGGAACCACTTGGTTCCAAACCTGGTAGAAGTGTCGCAATAGTCCCCCCACCCGCACGGGTGAGGGCAGCCCCTCATTGCTGAGTGAGCTTATCCACGGCCCCTCCCCCAAGTCCAACCTGCGCCACTGGTAGCGGGAAAGGAAGCACCCCTGCCCGCTCTGAATCCTCGAAAGGAAAGCCTACCGGAACCTGCCCCCCCAAAGGGGACACGAGGCCTCTTGCGTTGTGGCATCTTACCACCCTTTGCGACTGAATCAATTTTCTCCCCGAACAGACGCAACCCCAAAAAGGGGAGAGCTGTGAGCACCTTTTTGGAAGCCGTGTCCGCTGACCACTGACGCAGCCATACTGACCTGCGAATAGCCACCAGCATAGCTGCTGCCTTGCTACTAGTCAGCGCATCGTCCTGAGCGGCCAGGACATAAGCCACAAAAGATTCACACTGCTTAAGCGCAGTGAACTGTTTGCAAGCAGGATTAAGATCCTCATATAGCCCCTGAATTAAGGACTTAATTGCCAATATAAGAAGGGCTGAAGCACATACCGGGCGCAACGCTGACCCGGAATAAATAAAACCATGTCGAGCGTATTGGTCAATCCGACGATCTTCCCCATCTTTAGGGACAGTGGTCTCAACAGACTGTACCATAGCAGTGCTGGAGAGCCCTAGTACAGGGGTATCGACGTCAGGAGGGACGGACCAAAGCTTCACCAATTCTGGTGGAAAAGGATAACGCTTTTCCCAACTGGAAGGAATTCCAGATAACCGCGTGGGATGTTCCCATTCCTTAAGAACCACCCCCTCAAAGTGGTGTTGTCTGGGAAAAACCAAACGCGGCTGAGGCTCCTTAAACAACTGACCCTTTGGCGGGGCGGCCGCCTCAGGCGTATCTAAACTCAAAATTTTAAACATTTGAGCCAGAATGGAGGGGGTGTCAAAAACAACCCCCTCTGACCAATCGCCAATCTCATCAGCCACAAGCTGACCTGTCGGCTCATCTGACTCCGACGGGAATTCATCCTCGTCCGGGGATCCATCGGACCATTCCACAGGTTCACAAAACTCGTCCTGTGGAGCCGAAGGTACCGGAGTCAGGTGCCTTCGTTTTGCAGCGGCCTTTAACGCTGCTTTAACGGGCATTACTTTCCAGGGGCTGGGCTGTGCCGCCGCCTCGGAATGCGAATCCCCACTTTTGACAGTGTCATGCGTGGTCCGGAACAGGGAGGGAGAGGTAGGAGATGATGAAGGATGCGATGGACCCGCAGCCGAAGCAACGGACTGGAGCGCAATAGTCTGTTTTGCACAAGGGATGCAAATAAAGACATCATCAGCTGGGAGTGGAACCCCACAACCTACGCACCCCCCGTACGGCTCAGCAGAACCGTTTCCGGAAATTACGGAAGCCTCCATATGGTGATTTATGGTATTCGCAATACTTGGGACTTTTAAGGCATAAGCCAACCCGGGATGCCCCTTTATTAGTAATGTCCCGGAAGGGAGGATTTTTTTTTTTTTTTTAAATATATATTTTTTTTTTTTTTTAAGTTAAGGTCCCCTTTAATAAACCATAGAATATATATATATATATATATATATATATATATATATATATATATATATATACATTTAATAGATATCCCAATAATTAGCCAGGCACATAGAGCCGGAGGGCCACCATAAGCAGGGATCCCAGGATCTGCAAGGAAAAGAAAAACCATCAGATCCTCACATGTGTATAAAAAAACATATAAGCATGGCACCAAAGTGCCTTGAAATAAGAGCCAAATCACGCCCCCTTAATACAAAGTGACTCCCCACTATATCACTGCAAGTAAATGTATTCCCCTGGCTTACCTGGTCAGCGAAGGCAGCAGCCGGAGCAAGACTGCAGCCAGCACGGGAGACTGAGTGCGGCCGCGCGCCCACGCGACTTCCTGCTTTTAAAAGGAAGTAAACGCTGGGCCCGCCGCAAGACGTCGTATGACGTCGGCGCCGCGCCCCCGACACCGCGTCAGCGGGACCCGCCCCCCCCTACGCCGATCAGCTGGAAATCAGTCTCAGCTGGGCCACTACACGTGCGCCCAGGCGGCGGAGGGGGGAGGATAAAGACCGCATGGCACAGCCTAAGGAAAACATAAAATGCCAGGCGGGGAGAAAGGGGAGAGGGTAGGGGGCCACAAAGTAACAGTCTGCAAAGAGAAGTGGCCAGCCCCTACCCAGCGCAGCCTGCCCTTAAAGCAGACCAAAAGTATACACATGCTGAATACAGTGAATGCATACTCATGAACACATACACATGTTGAAATGAAGTGATACAAGTGAAATACACATACTTAAAGCACATCCTCACACACCCCCCCCCCCCCATAGTGAAGGGAGAAGGGATCGTAACGGGAGAGAAAGGGGCTACGGGGACCCTCGGTACAGGGGCATCCCATTTCCGGATCACCATGCTGGATAGCCGCATTGCCCCACGAATGAGGTCGAGCGGTAGGAGATAAGCTCCTAGGCACTTAAAGTGCCATCTACCATTTGCCCGGTGAGCAGCCTAGGCTGGGAGGCTTCCATTTCACCATAAAGGTATACAAACTCAAACCGGGCAGAAATAGACCAAAAGGGGGGGTGGCGGGGTAAGAATACCCCGGCCTACCTGTAAGCAGGAGACTTCCATCTTCTGACTTGTCAGCAAGCAGAGAGAAAAAATACTGGTGATTGAAGGGAGGTACCAGGTATATATAGGCCGGAAGGGGGCTCGTTACAAGACTTCCTCTCTGCACTACGTCACCTGGCGGTGGATTAACCCAATAATGGATGAATATTTAAGAAGTGAAGCGGGGTGTGTGGCACACCAAGAATAATACTGGTGATTGAAGGGAGGTACCAGGTATATATAGGCCGGAAGGGGGCTCGTTACAAGACTTCCTCTCTGCACTACGTCACCTGGCGGTGGATTAACCCATTAATTGATGAATATTTAGAAGTGAAGCGGGGTGTGTGGCACACCAAGAATATCTCAAGGTAGGCTGGCGGTTAAAGGGTTAATGATTATAGGGTATTGTGCAGATCCCCTTGCCTTTACCAGATAGTACTTCAGACACCTAACCACATCCAAGGAAAGCAAAACCCTCTCCTTAGCACTACTAGGATTAGGGCACAAGGAAGGAAGAACAATGTCCTGATTCAGATGAAAGGCAGACACTACCTTAGGCAGAAAATCTGGTTGAAGCGAAAAACCACCTTGCCCTGGTGTCTCTCAAAGTAGGGGCGCTGGATGGAAAGCGCCGCCAACTCAGAAACACGCCTAACAGAAGTGATAGCCACCAAAAAGACAACCTTGAGAGTAAGAATGGCAAGGGCAGCCTCCTGCACAGGTTCAAAAGGAGCACCCTGCAAGGCAGACAAGACCAAGTTCAAATCCCAAACAGGCAACATAGGCTTATGTGGGGGACGCACATGAGAAACCCCCTGGAAAAAGTCCTGATCAGAGAATGCTGGGCAAAGGACCTCTGGAAGAAAACAGCCAGGGCAGAGACATTGCCCTTCAGAGTACTGAGTTGGAGCCCCAGCTCCAACCCATGCTGCAGGAACTCCAGGATCCTGGGAATAGAGAACACACAACAGGGAAGAGACCCTGTCAATTTAGGTACGCCAAACCCTATAGTAAATAAAAGGCTAGGAAGGGGGGCATGGCCTGGCCATGAAGGAGTGGATCTGCGAGCTCTGCTAGAACCCCTAATTTTATAGCCGATTTGGGCTCCCAGGTCCCCCTAAACCTGCTTAAGGGGGAGCGGAAGGAAGAAGAGAGCGGGGGGACCCGCCAAGAGGCCCCCTAAGAAGGACCTCAATAGCTTTTTCGGGCGCCGAGACCCGACGGGGCAGAAAGCACAGCAGGTTAAGATGGTGCCCGGCCGGCCCCGCAGAGAAGAGGAGCGTCGGGAGGAGCACCGAGAGTGGTGGAATGCGGAGATGGAGCCCCAGGCGCCACTTACCTCGCTCTTGAAGCCGGGCCGGGAGTCATGGGTGCGGAGGATGGTGCGGCTGTGAGCGGCTCGAGAGACGTGGCGGCGCCGAGATGTGAGTCCCTCGCTGGGGCGGGGAGGGGCGGCTGTGAGCCGTGCCTGGAATCGGAGGCAGCGTTGGAGCTGCGGAGCCGGACCGGGCCTGCCTCGGCCCCGCCGGGGGAAGCTACTGATGAAGACGGCGGTGGCCGGAGGAGCGCAGCGTCATCAGTGCAGAGAGACCTGCGCAGCTTCACGGGGCAAGCCGCATTGGGCTTTCACCGGCACCTGTGTCGGTGTCATCTCACAGACTTATAATGTACAAGCATGCAATGAGGGCAGCCGGGGTACAAGCCTCCAAGCAGAGGGGGGAATAAAAATACAAATTCATCCAGACTCAGTCTCATCCCCAGCTCCCGGCCCTTCACCTCCTGCGTGGTCATCCCCAGCCCATTCCAATCGTATGATCAACACCTGGGGAGACAGCCCTGACCAAGGCAGACAGGTAGGTGTGGGCGGACGTGCATCCAGCTCCTGGGGGCTCTGTGCTCCCACACACGCCGCCCCACATGTCTATAGAAGTTATGCCTCTGGAGTGGTCGTCTGGCTCCAGTATTGACCTGCCAAGCAGCCTGTCTCCAGCTCGGGAGTCCGTGGGGGACGTGGGAGGCCCAAGTCCTGCTGGATCGTCTCAAGTTGCTGCGTGCTCCGGCGATCCCCTATTTGGGATGCCCCCGACCCAGGCATCGGTCAAGCAGCTGTTCCCGCAGTATCCTGCTGATCCCAGTATCCGAAACATACTGCAATGCCTCTCGACTAAAGCCGAGCTTAAGGCAGACCTGGAGGCGGTGGCGACCAGAATCGAACGGGCTCTACGCAGAGAAATTGAAGACCTGCAACAAAAACCTTCGGCCTTGGATACTTAAGTCGCATCGCTCGAGGATTCCAGCTCAGACCACGAAGCACGCCTGGCAACCCTGGAGAGAAACCAAGAGCTTCATAATCAAAAGCTGGTGGACCTCCGGCTCCAAACAGACGACCAGGAGAACAAAAACAGGCGTAACAACCTGAAGATCCGAGGCATCCCGGAATCGATCAGATCGGAAGCTCTAAGTCCCTTGGCAGCAGAATTATTCAACTACCTGCTGGGGAGATCTCCAGACACCGAGCTGATCATAGATAGAATCCACAGAGTGGCTGAGCGTCCGGCCAGAGACCCTCAGGCTCCCAGAGACGTCCTTTGTAGAATCAGGTGGCGCAGGTGGCGCGTGGTATTCGAGGACATTGTCCTCAGTACTCCTTTTTGCCCTCCTCTGTAAAGGAAGGGCTTATTAGGTTTCTTCTTCTATTCATTGCATTCTTCCTCTGTTCCTAAG
Organism: Gastrophryne carolinensis; assembly: GCA_027917425.1. Taxonomy (NCBI): domain Eukaryota; kingdom Metazoa; phylum Chordata; class Amphibia; order Anura; family Microhylidae; genus Gastrophryne; species Gastrophryne carolinensis. The sequence continues at coordinate 311,948,066 of CM051237.1, forward strand.
CCCCGTTGGGCTCTTAACTTTCTCTCTATTCTCTATCCTTCTCTCTTATCTCTCCTTCTGTTCTCCCCTGGGGCTCGGTCCTTGGCTCGGATCCCGCGTTTTTGGCGCCTCCGATCTCTGGTCCCCCTGACTACCCCTGAGTTGTAACTCTAGCCAATAGGCCACCATGGTTGATCTTAAGATATGTACCTTCAATGCCAAGGGACTCAATATCGCTGAAAAGAGGGCGGAAATATTGTACGGGTTCCACAAGGAGAGGGTGGATGTCATGATGTTACAGGAGACTCATTTTTGCCAGGGGAAAATCCCAGAATTTAGAAATAGATATTATGATAGATGGTTCCACAATCCTAACCCTGAAAACAAGTCTAAGGGAGTATCTATTGCATTTCATAAAAATGTCCCTCGACAGTGGACCCAAACGGCAGGTATCTATTCCTTAAGTTTACACTTTATGAAGCCAGGTACACTCTGGCTAACTTGTACCTGCCCAACCAGGCACAGGTGGAGGTGGGCCTTGGGATGTTACGTAAGCTGGAGGAGTTTGCAGAGGGTACTATAGTGCTAGGAGGAGACTTTAACCTGGAGCTGGATCCGAGGCTTGATTCCTCCCAGGGTAGGTTGGCAATACGCTTTTCTAAGCTGAATGGCCTCCGTGGGGCCCTCAGCGCTCTCCAGGTCGTTGACACCTGGAGGGTCCAACATGGTGGAGCAAGGGATTATACGTTCTTCTCCCACCCCCATAACACCTATAGCAGACTAGATTACATTTTCCTCAGTTACCACGCACTTGCGCGTGATCCTGATACCTCTATTGGGCAGATACTATGGTCGGACCATGCCCCGGTCTTCTTGAGCCTCCCGATCCCGGAAGTGGTGCCCAGGCAATACAACTGGCGTTTGAACGACAATTTGTTGAAAGACGCTGTGTGCCTGGCGGACATAAAGACGTCTATAGCCAACTTCCATTCTGACCATGTGAATGACCCAACTCCACTGCCATTGCAGTGGGAGGCGCTAAAAATACAATTCTGTGAAATACTCACCTGTAGAATTGGTATTATTGGTATACAGTACGTCCTGCTCCAGATATAATACTTACACTCGGGTTATCCTCCGCCAGATGGCGCTGTACTGCAGAAGCATGCAAAAACAGGCTCCTCCCGGCCCTTCAAATACCCAGGGACCTCCCACGAATTACCAGCATTGACAAGCAGTGAACAAGAAGCAGGGAGAATTAAACCACCCAGAACAACTGGTAAAGATAACCATGATAACAATCACCATATAGGGGATCCAAAAAAGGCAACAACAGGGTGGGGTGGAGCAGGACGTACTGTATACCCATAATACCAATTCTACAGGTGAGTATTTCACAGAATTGTATTATTCTAAGCATACAGTACGTCCTGCTCCAATATAATACTTACACATGGGACATCCAATAGCAGTGTCCATAAGTAGGGTGGGATCCCCAACAACATGACCACAGCAGACAGTTTAAAGCACTGTCACCTACAGAACCAGACGGCCAAGACAGCATGAGCTGAGGCCCTAACATCAACGTTGTAAAAAGAAACCTTGCAAAAGGTATGAACAGAAGGTCAATGGTAGTGGCCTAACCAATCAGTTCAACAGCAAAACCGGTGCTGAAGCCCAAGAGGCATCAAGCACGCATAGAAGGAATCAAGGCGACAAGGAAGGTTCTCCCCCTTGCCTGAATAGGCCTGAGTAATAGCCTGACAATCCGATTAGCTAATGAATTTGGCAGAAGCCAAGGCCAAAAGAACAAGGTACCAGGAGTAACATCCATTAAGGTAACAACCAGGACCAAACCGCCCAACTCCCGAGAGCAGGCGAGATTGAGCACATTCAGGATGTAATGACCCCAAGCCCCAAGGAATCTCAGTTCCCTTAAGGGACACAGTGACTTCTAAGAAAAAACTGCCAACACCTGCATAAGGAATGCAGAACCACTTCCTTGACGTTGCAAGGAAGGGGGACAGCCGTGGAAAACAATATCTCAGATAATTGAACATACGACACCTACAGATGTAGAGAACCCGGCTTCAGGCGGAACTCCACCTTATCCTGGTGTATCTCAAGGAAGGAGGGCTAGGTAGACCGAACCGCCAGCTAACACACGCCTGAACAAGGCAACAGTCACCAGAAGGACCACCTTAAGGGTAAGGACATCCAGACAGTGTCCTGAATAGGACCAGGAGACAACCCGCAAGCAGACGGAATGAATCAATTTTAATCCCAACAGGGGCCATAGGAGTAGATGGAGGGCGCACATGAGCACCCCCTGAAGGAAGTCCTAACCAAGGAAGACTGAACCAGAACTGTTAAGGCAAGGTGGACCGGGCAGAGCGTGACCCATCAGAGAGCAGAGCTGGGGGACCAACTCCAATTTATACTAAAGGCCACACTGGAGCCCTGGAACCCGAGAACGTCCAACAAGTAAGAGGACTAGACTCCTCCCAATAAATGAGGGTATGCCATACCCTACGACAATCGAAGAAGACGCAGAAGAGGCTCACTCCAAGACATCCCCTAGTCACAACATCGAGGCAGCTAAACTTGTCTCCATCAAGATGTATGCTTCAGCAGACAGATCCACTTAGGCCAGGGACCATGAACTATAGTGATGTAAAGGGCCCTGAGTGATCAACTGGCACTCCTTGCAAGGTGCAGAACTACTGACCAGTACCATAACTGCAACCACACCCTACTAGGTCAACTGCGGGCCACCGGCATTACCGGTCCCCTTACCAGAGTAATCTTCCGCATAACCCTGCCTAGCAGAGGGAATGGAGAAGGGAATACAGAAACAAAACATCCTGTCAAGACGGTACTAAGGCATCCGGACCACTGAGATAGGATCCTGGGACAGGGAAACAAGGCCGATAGCCAGTGGAGGTGACAGAACCCAACAGAGCCATGACTGGATGGATTCCATAGCGACACGGGGATTAGCACATCCTGTCGCAGAGGGGCTTAGCCGGAGCTAATATCACTAACATGCAGGGGGCATTGTCTCCCCAGAAAGGGAACATAGACACTCCCTGGAAGGTCCGCCAGCTCCAGGCCCCTTCCGATGGTTAATGTAGTACGCCTGTCATCAGACGGACCGAACACCCCCAGCCTGGCAATTCCGGAGGGGGAACGGTCAAGCGAGAAGAGGCAACTGAAAAATGCTTTCTGCTTAGACTTCCATAGTCGTAAGGATCCTCTAAGGGCCCCACCAACACCAGAATCGCCGGGAGTTTTTGGAAGAAACCAACCCCTCAACCTGAAGGTTGGTGTCCATGGTGGCCGTTTTCAGGAAGGCTAGAGGGAACTGCCCCCAGACAGGTCCCTCGAGTTCATCCACTTTCAAGAGAAAACCGTCATACAGGAGGGAAGGCCCACAGGCCCTGCTCCAGGGGTGCTGGATCCCTGTCCTATGCTTACCACTAGAAGTCGCAGACGGCTCAAGGGAACTAAGCATAAGGGACCTCTTTAGCTACTCGGGTTCCTGCCAAGCAAGTTAACAACGGCCCACCAGTTGCATTCCTGCCTGGTGTTAAGAACCGGAACAGTAGTGAGGGACCGGGCCCATGAGACCAGAATGCCCACCTAATTGCTGAAAGGGGGAGAATCTGGTTTGAACCTGATCCAGCATCATTCCTATTAATGGAGTCACCACTTTAGAAAACAGCGAGGACTTGAGGTGATTGAACACCCATCCAAATGACTCCCAATGGCCCACCAGCCGGGTATCCAACCATCCTGACTCAGACAGGGAAGTGAGGAAGGGCGTCCGGGGAAACTCGCGCGGACGTCCCTTGGTCTCATCAGAGACATCACCATCGAAAGCACCTGAGTGACACTCCAGGAATTGAAGAGAGGCCAGATAGCAGGGCCACAATTAACAGTGTTGGACTTCCAACACGAACCTGGAGAGCCCCAGAGATCTGTGGGCACAGGGATGTAAACCTAAGCATTGAAGAGTGCCCCAGGCGGCAAGACGCCCAGTGGGCGCAAGGTGCTGATGGCCAAACTCAAGAGTATCCATGCAGGAAACTGCCTGTAATTAGACAATTGCTGTGAATCCAGAATGGGCCACCTGACCCATCCTTTGGGGGGCTGTCGGAGGTGGTATATCGGCCCTTGCCTCTGCCTATTACGGGCAATCTGCAAGAGACCCTCAGACCTTGCAGGCCTAACACGGCCTGAGCCAGCAACCAAACAGGGGCAGAGACCAGGCGTACCTGGGGTCTGATAAAAACTGGGGAAGGCAGTGCAGCAAACTCTATCCTGTATCTGGAGGACACCACCTCCTTATCCGCCAGAGTGAGGCGAAATGCCTCCTGATAAGAGCAAGGTGCTGCAGCCATCCCCTCGCCCAGCTGGGCGAGGGCGCCCCATCATGCTTGAGGGGGTTTGGTGGAAGATTTGGGCTTAGCCACGCCGGAGGGATCAGAGCGTTGCTTGCTGCTCGTGGGGAAGGAGTCTGCCCCAAAAATCCGGAAAGACACCCCTGTTTCCTGTTTAACACTAAGGTAGGGGGGGTGCTCCTGCCTCGAGGGGGCCGGGACGGCCGTCTGCGAAGGGGTGATTTGCCCTTTCTACCGAACAGGTCTAGACGGGCCCCAAATAGGTGTCGCCCTCTGAAGGGGAGCCCGTAAGAGTCTTTTTTTAAAGCATCATCAGCACCCCACTGTCGCAGCCAGAGCAGGCGACGAATAGCCACCGCAAGGGCGGAAGTTCTTGCACACATTCTAATCGCGTCATCTAGCGCCAATAGAATAAACTTCACAAATACATCACAATTGGGGGGTGCATTGAACACCTCCCAAGGGAGATCCTCGGGGTGATGATCGAGCAATTTTTGGATGAGGGTTCTAGCGGCCACCGCAGTAATAGCTGTGGCACAAGAAAAGGCATGGGAGGCCAGCAGCTCAATGCGTCGGTCCTCAGCATCCCGAAGGGCGCTATAGGCAGGGGTTGTACTAAAGGGGGGGTTAGGGACCCCTATGATCGGCACATCCACCATGGGGGGTGACGACCAGCAATTAACTACCTCAGGGGGAAATGGGTATTTCCTATCCCAGTCCCCTGGAAGTTTACTGGGGCATTCCCATTCTTTGAGGAAAAGAGCATGAAAATGAGCCTGCTCTAAAAAATACAATTCTGTGAAATACTCACCTGTAGAATTGGTATTATACGCATACAGTACGTCCTGCTCCATCTATAATACTTACACGTGGGTAATCCTCCGCCAGAGGGCGCTGTTCACTGCAGACATGCAAAAGCAGGCTCCTCCCAGCCCTTCATATACCCAGGGACCTCCCACAAATCCCCAGTATTGAAAAACAGTTAGAAAAGAAGCCGGGAGAAACCAACCACCAAACGGGTAACAATAGTAATGATAACAATCACCATACAGGGGATCCAGAAAATGTAAAACCAGGGTGGGGTGGAGCAGGATGTACTGTATGCGTATAATACCAATTCTACAGGTGAGTATTTCACAGAATTGCATTATTCTAAGCATACAGTACGTCCTGCTCCAATATAATACTTACACGTGGGACATCCAATAGCAGTGTCCATAAAGTAGGGTGGGATCCCCAACAAAAAAAGGCACAGCAGACAGTAAAGGCGCTGTCACCTGCAAAACTTTGCTACCAAGTACAACATGAGCAAGGCTCTAACGTCAATCTCACAACAAAACCTTTGAAGAGGTATGAACAGACACAAGCAGCGGTCTAGCAACTTATTCAACAGAAAACCAAAGGGCCAAAGGTACCCAAACACCAATGGAACAGAATAAAAAGAGAGGGAGTTTCTTCCCCCTTAAAGGAATAGGCCAGTGTAACGGCCTAACCAGCCCAAGGGCAACAGAAGCCTCGGTTAAACTTAGACTCTCCCCAACGGGGAGTTGAGAACTGGTCTCCCGCCAGAAAGGCGGGGATACTGACCCCTTCACTAACAAGGATCAGCAAGAAACCGAAACCTTTACTCAGGACCAGGAAGGCAAACCATCCAAGTAAGATCAGTCCAAAGGGCGCATAGGCCCTGGCAGCAAACGAGATCAGGCGCATACCAATGGAGGTGCCCGCAGACCCCAAAGGGCATCAGTCCCCCTAAGGGACAAGAAACAACCAGGAAAATTTCAAGACCCGTTGAGGGAATGTAGACCCCTTACTTCAGCATTATTAAGAATAAGGCCCATGGGGGGCGTGGCTTGACATGGCCGGATAGAGACGCCTGGAGACGGAGCTCCGCACCAACGATCTGAATAACGGAGGCCAGAGAGCAGTGACCCACCTGTATTCCATATGCCCAGGAAGGGGAAACACCGGGGACCAAGCGGACGAGGCAGACTGGGCACTATCCCAGCCCTGTTCCAGCCAGGAGGCTCCGGGACCCGCGGGACGGCCGCAAAGAAGATGGCGGCGATGGCGGGAGAGGAGCGCACACGTGGGCGCGAGATTGAGATGTGGCGGGGGGCCGCTGCTCCCAGTGATCCGGCCCCGGCTGGGGCTGTCTTAGACCTGCGGGAGGAGGGAACCGGAGCGCAGCGTCCACAGTGCGACCCGGACCGGGAGCGCCACAGCGTCGGAGGCCGCATGCTGACGGTGTCAGCCGAGATACATGTTGGAGCGGACTGGCCGGACGGAACAACCGGCGGGCGCAAGGTTGGTCTCCTGCCCCAATGCACCCACCCACCCCATCCTTGCCCGGGGGGCCAGCTCACCCAACCTGCCGCCACCCCCCATGAAGGGGACTGCTCACCTGGGGGGGAGGGGGATGCCACCCCGCCCAGCGGCACCAGAAGCTCTGCTCTGAGGGCCACTGAGCCTAGCCTGAAGACCACATCACCGGGCCAGCTTAGCCCAGACTCCCCACCAAGAGGGCCCCTGCGGGACATCCCGGCCCCACAGACACGGGTGCCCACCTCCCCACATGCTGGTAGCCTGCAGCCTACGCCCAGCTACCTGTCGGGTTCGCCGTCCCCCCCCTTGAGCCCACAGTCGCCGTGGCAAACGCTTGCGGGATCCCCTCAGGCCCGCCACATTGGATCTCCACTGCCCCTAGAGAGTAACCCCGCCGTAAACCACCTGTGGGACGCATTGCCGCCGATGACATCCGGGGGCCCCCCCGCGGGACGTGGGGAGACTGCTGGTCCGCTGCAGAGGGGCTCGGCCGCCTGTGAGGAGGGGTTTCACGGGATCGCAGCTTTCAGCCCACCACCACCACTATCTGGCTGCCTGGAGACACCCCTTTCGCGGGAACCTCATCCCACACCGCCGCTTATCCAGCTCTCCCAGTCCATCGCGGAGGCGGTGAAAGTCAATATCGCTGAGGCCCTACGCGGTCTTCCAACGCGTAGTGATTTTGACGGATACGTATCCAGGATGGAAGGCACCATCAAGAGAGAACTAGCTGCATTGCAGGGTTCAGTCGTGGAGGTCACGGCAAGGATGGATGGGATGGAGGCCTCGCACAGGGCCCTGGAGCAGCGGGTGGCAGATCTGGAACAGCAACAGGACCGCAACAAACGTCTCCTGTCAGATATCTTCCTGGCGCATGACGACGCGGAGAATAGGAGCCGCAGAAATAATCTGCGCCTTCGGGGAGTACCTGAGTCAGTGGAGCCCCGAGATCTGCTGGAAGCGGTTACTACTATATTCAATGAACTTCTGAACCTCCCCGACTCCAACCGCATAGAGATGGACCGGGTTCATCGGGCGCTGGGTCCTAGGCCGCAAGACCCGAATCGTCCTCGGGACATTATTTGTCGCATCCATTTCTTCAAGATAAAAGAAGAGATCCTGCGCCGCGCATGGGACAAGGGTCCGGTTGCATTCAGGGGCGCACAGGTGATCATTTTGCAAGACCTCTCACGGAGAACTCTGCAGATGAGAAAGCTTCTGAAACCTGTACTGGAGGCCGTCCAGAATCGGGGTGCCTCCTACAGATGGGGCCATCCTTTTCAACTGCTGGTGCGCAGGGGAGGAGATCTGTTTATCCTCAAGGGGCCCGGCCAACTGCCGGACCTATTCCACTTTTTGGAGGTGGAAAGTGTGGATGTCCCGGACTGGACAGTCCCTGACCTGGCTGTGTATAATGGCCGGCTGCCGCAGCGCCCAGAAGGTGGTCCCCGAGGCAACAGAGGAGGAATGAGAGGCCGCAGAAGATAAGCTTTCATACTGTCATATTAAGAATTTGTTGTTCTTTTGTTCTTTTTTCCTTTTTCTCTGTTCTATCTGCTGATTGGCGTCTGGGTTACTCCTTGGCGGGCCGGACGGTTCTGCTTAGACCTTGTCTTGCCCTCCATGGAAGCTCATCTCTGATAAGCGAACGAGTTGTGCTGCTGTGCGTGGTGCCATCTCACTCTGGACTGTCTGCATTTTGCCTGGTGGGCCATGGCGTCTTGGTGGCGCGGCGCGCCTCGCCGAGCAGCTACAATACGGGCTTGACGCCACACTGCCATGCTTAGAATTTACTGCTTAAACTGTTGATGTTAATGTCTACGCTGTCTCCTGACGGGCCGGCCGGGTCGGATCGGATCTTTGTCCGGCCCTTCATGAGAACCTCTGCTTGGAGAGCGGGGGTGCTGAGCTCCCGAGCGCGGAGACATCCCACCTCGGTCTGTCTGAGTTGTCTCTGACGGAGCGATAGCGCCTTAAGGCCGCGGTGTGCCTCGCTGGGGAGCTGCAGCACTGGTTAGACGCCATATTGTTAAGTTCGGAGCGTGAATGTATTGGCGGTTGCAGTTTGTTGCCGGTGCTGCTCCATGACGGGCCGGGCCGATCTGTTTGGATCCATGTCCCGCCCCTCATGGAGGCCCTCTCCGGCAATACAGTAGTGTTGCGCTGCTGTGCGTGGTGTCATGGCGCCGCGACCTGCCTGCGCTTTGTCCGACAGGACGATGATGCCTTGAGGCCGTGCCACGCTTCGCTGAGCAGCAACAATACTGATTTGACTCTGTACTGCCATATCCAGAGTTAACTGTTCTACCTCTAGATGACTGATGTCTGTGCCGCTTCCTGACGGGCCGGATCAATCCGTTTGGATTCTCGTCTTGCCCCTCACGGAAACTCTTCCTGGCTACACAGCCGTGTTGTGCTGCTGTGCGAGGGGTTGGGCTGCGATGGCCTGCCCGCGCTCCGCCCGGTGGGGTGGTGGCGCCCTGGGGCGGTGGCGCGCCTCACTGGGCAGCTACAATACTGGCTTGATGCCACACTGTTATGTCCAGAATTTGTTGTTCTATCTGTTGATTGAGGTCTCCCCCCGTGCCCTGAAGGGACGGATCGGCCTGCTTGGGTTCTTGTCTCGCCCCGCGGGGCCCCCCCCCCCTTCTTGAAATAGGGCAGTGTTGTGCTGCTGTGCGTGGTGCCCCGCCGCCTCGGACTGTCTGCATCTTGTCTGACAGGGCGATAGCGACATAAGGTCACGAATTGCCTCGCTGAGTAGCTACAATACTGGTGCGACTCCCTATCCGCTGTTTATTTAGGCTTGGTCTTCCACTTCCCCCCCATTTGGTGCACCCCTCCGGAGAAGTCCTAGGCCTTCTCCTGTCGGGGATAGACCGTGTATTGGGCTTCTCAGCCCGTGGTTTGGAGTTTCTCCCCCACTTAGTGCGTCTTTAAAAGGCACCGGCTTTATGTTGGACTACTAGCTAGTCCCCGCCCCCATCACGACAATTGTTTGTCCATCTCTTAAGTCCTTTTGTCTTTCCTCCATATCCCTGATACCCATTTCCTCTCCCTCTGTTTCCCTCCCTTTTCTATTTCCCCCTCTGGTCATAACTCTCTTCTCCCCCTTGGCGTGTGGGACCGGACGTGCAGCGAGGAGTACCGCTGCCTGACGATCTCTGGTCCTCCTCCCCCCCCCTTAGCTCTTTTCTGCAGGTATGGCCCCTGTAAAGGTAATTACCCTGAATGTGAAGGGCCTTAACACCCCGGAAAAGAGAACCATCCTAGGGCAGGAGTTAAAGAGATGTAAAGCGCAAATCATTTTCCTACAGGAGACACATTTCAGACGAGATTCCGTGCCCAGACTCTGTAGTAAGTTGTTCCCCCAGGCTTTCACCAGCTGCGCTGCAGATGCTAAGAAAAAAGGGGTAGCAATCCTGATCTCCAAGGACGTCCCCTTCTTGCTGAGGGAGGTCTGGAGAGACGAATCGGGCAGAGTGGTGCTGGCTAAGGGACTGATTAATCAAAAAATGTATACTTTAGCCTCTGTATACGCTCCCAATCAGGGGCAGATACCATTCCTGAAGCGCACCCTAGATAAGATCGAGAAATTCAGGGAGGGGGAGATCATTCTAGGGGGTGATTTTAACCTGGCTCTGGAACCACTACTGGACTCCTCCACAGGGAAGTCAGCGCTCTCGCATCTGGCCTTGCGTTCTCTGAAGAGGGCATTGCATGGGCTGCAGCTGGTGGATGCCTGGCGGGTCAGGAACCCTGGGACGAAAGATTATTCTTTTTACTCACATGTACACGGGACATATTCTAGATTAGATTACATATGGGTGACACATAGCCTGTTGAGCCTGGCCACGGGAGACGGGATATACCCCACCTCCTTTTCAGATCACGCCCCGGTGTTTCTTGACCTCGAGCTCGTGGACAGGCCACCCCCCTCCTCCACTTGGAGGCTGAACGAGTCTCTCCTTAAGGATGCGGTGGTGGCTCAAGCTGTGAAGGAGGGCCTAGAGTCCTACTTCAGAACCAATAGTAATGGGGAGGTCTCGTTACTCACATTATGGGAGGCACACAAGAGCGTGATCAGGGGCATCCTAATCAGCCACGGGGCGAGGCTCAAGAGAGAAAGACTGGCCCAAATAGTGAAGCTTACAGATAAGGTACGGGGCCTGGAACTATCCCACAAGCAATCTGAGGCGGCACGGGTACTTGGGGAGCTGACCCAGACTAGGGAGGCACTCAACGCCCTTTTACGGCAGAAAGCAAAGCATGTCATTAGGAGATGCAGACGCACCTACTACGAGTACGGTAATAAGAGCAGCGCTCTGCTAGCTAGGGCCCTCAAGCAACAGCAATCCCAGAACTTCATCTCGGCAATCCTCGATAGCGAGCAGAAAACACAACATACCACGGAGGGGATAGCAGATGTATTCAGGGCTTACTATTCAGGCCTGTACAATCTCAGCAGAGGGGCCCCGACACGGTCGCAACTGAATAGAATTGAGGACTACATTAAGAAATCAGGCATGCCCTCGGTGGCAGATGAAATTGCGGCCTCCTTGGAGGACCCGATTGGGATGGAGGAGTTGCTAGAGGCGCTTAAACAGTCCCCGTCGGGGAAGGCTCCAGGGCCTGATGGTTATTCGGTCCACTATTATAAAGCATTCATCTCTATCCTGGGCCCCCATATGGTTAGGGCCTGGAATACCATTACAGACCCGGATGCGGCGGGCGCCTTCTCGGGTGGAGACCTTGAGGCCCATATCTCAGTCCTACACAAAGCGGGGAAGGACCCTCTGTCGTGCGGGAGCTACCGCCCCATCTCCCTCCTCAACACTGACCTGAAGCTGTACGCAAAGATCTTGGCCAACAGATTGGCCCCGGTGGTGGCACAGGTAGTCCATTTGGACCAAACGGATTTCGTGTTGGGAAGGGAGGCCAGGGATAATGTGGTGCGGGCGCTTAGCGTCACGTACTCCGCACAGTCAGCGGGGGTGCCAATGATGGTGTTGTCCACAGACGCGGAAAAGGCCTTTGATAGGGTAGGTTGGCCTTTTATGCAGGGAACCCTTAGACATATAGGCTTAGGGGAAAACCTTAGGAAACGCATTGAGGCCCTGTATACGATACCCCGCGCGAGAGTCAAGGTGAATGGCCACCTCTCCGCCCCATTGCCGATCAGTAACGGAACCCGACAGGGCTGCCCACTGTCACCTCTGCTATTCGCCTTGACTTTAGAGCCTTTTCTATGTAACATAAGGAAGAATGTGGACGTGAGGGGTTTGAGTGTAGGTGGCAGTATTCATAAGGTTGCCGCTTACGCGGATGACCTCTTGTTCTTCATCACAAATCCCACGGTCTCTGTCCCTGTGTTAATGAAGGAGTTTGAAGCCTTCGGGAGGCTATCCTTTTTCAAAATTAACTTCGAGAAGTCAGAGGCGTTAAACATCTCCCTCCCTGCTGAGGTGGCCGGGACTGTCCAACAGGCATTCTCTTTTAAGTGGGCCAAGGATTCAATAGCATACCTTGGTACGAGATTGCCGAATCGCCTGACGAACATCTTTGCCTTAAACTTTCTGCCCCTATTCCAGAGAATAAAGGCTGATTTGGAAAAATGGGATTCCCCTACATTTTCGTGGATGGGTAGGGTGAATATAATCAAAATGTCGATCCTGCCAAAACTGTTGTTCCTGTTCCAGGCGCTCCCTATCAAGTTACCTACCCGCTTCTTCAGGGACCTGGAGAAAGTTCTGTTGGGATTTGTGTGGCAGAGGAAGAGGGCAAGGCTCCGTCGCCAGGTGTTATTCAGGCCCAAACACCTAGGGGGTATGGCTATGCCGGATGTTCAGTCGTATTGGGTGGCTTCCCATTTACAGAGGGTATGTGAGTGGCACACGTGCAAGGAGACGAAGAGATGGGTACAGCTAGAGCACTCACTGGCCCCTGCCCCCCTAGATGCTGTTGTTTGGAACAGAGAGAACCGGGTGCCAGCCCTGAGATCCCACCCCACCATAGCGCCTACTCTGGATGTCCTACGGAGTTTCAGGGAACGTTCTGATATCTCCCCATGGCCCTCCCCCATGTTGGCTTTATTGGACAATCCACAACTCATGCCTGACTGTACAAGAGTAGACCTCAGGGAGTGGGGGAAGGTGGCCCAGTTAAGGGGGGGCGACTTGCTATCGGAGGGGGGCTGGGCCGCGCTGGGCGAGCTGAGGGCGAAATTTGAGAAAGGGAACCTGGATCCCTGGACATTATTGCGGTTTCAATCGGTTCTGTCCAGGCTGGGCTACCGCAGGGAGAACTCCAGGAAGCCTACCGATTTTGAGACGCTGTGTTTGGCAGGGCAGCCCCAGCCCCATCTGATTTCATTGTTGTACGCGCTGCTCAACCGGGAAGTGGAGTCCCCGCCTGCTTATTGGGGGGAGTGGGAGCAGGACTTGGGTCGGCCCTTAGGGGAGAAAGAGAGAACTAAGATAGCCACCTTGATACATAAATCCTCGGTAGCCACGAGAATCCAGGAAGTGAATTATAAATTGTTGACTCGATGGTACTACACCCCTGACAAGCTAGGCAAGATGTATGACTCGGCGGATGCGAGCTGCTGGAGATGCGGAGGGGAACGTGGGACACTATTCCATTTGTTCTGGCGGTGCCCCAAAATCCAGGAGTACTGGGGGGCGGTCCTGGGCATTATAGCACAGCTGACAGGGGCACAATTGCTGGGAGACCCGGCGCAGGTCCTGCTTCACTCCACGAAGTCCCCGATAGGGAAATATAAGAAAACACTGCTGATTCACCTGTTGAACGCGGCCAAACAGGCTATACCCAGATTCTGGAAAAAGAAGAAAGCTCCCTCCGTTAGGGACTGGGTGAGGGAGGTTGTCCTCGTTAAGGAAATGGAGGATTTAACTTTAGCTCTCCATGAACGGGATGAGCAATATAAAGTTACCTGGCTTCCTTGGCTGATTTTTGAAGAATCAGCAGAGTTCCGTAATTTGTTCACGTGATCGATTAGTAGCTATGTCGATTGTGGTGCCACCCGCGGTCACTCTCCATCCAGGCGAGATATACACTGCCCCCTCCTGCGCTGGGCCTGAATTAGACAGCTGCTGGGCGGCGTTCGGCCTGGTGCCCTGTCCCACACGCCACACCTATACCCACACCTACCCTTCCCTCAAACCTCTTGCACCATATCCCTCCCCTCAATCTCTCCCCCACCCCCCCCTTTCTTTTTACCCTTTGTCATTACACCTCTCCTTGGTCCCCCCTTGTACGTCTGTCCCTATTCCCTGGGGAGGGCTTGAGATCCTATTCGATACAAAGGAATTGAAACCATTCTTAGCGGAAAGCCCTATGGCTAAATGTATCTGACGAAGGGGAGAGGAGACGGGGAGGAGTGGACGGAGGGTCGCTAGGCGGCTTCCGTCACGTTGTGTTCCCCCGCCTCGTGACCCCCTATAGCTGGTATCCGCATCATATGGCATTATGTACTGTTGCCTGATATCATTGCCCAACTGCGATATGTCACCTCTGTTATGATAGTGATCTACTTGAGCTCCCCCATTCCTTTTATGCTTCCTGTATTGTTGACCCTATTGAATGTATGTATGTTATAAACCTGCAAAATTCAAAATAAAGAATTTAAAAAAAAAAAGAATAAGGCCCATAGGCAGACTGAAAAGACCTAAATAATGATCATAAAACACCACCTTGGACAAAAGGGTCCGGCGTAAGGCGGAATACCACCGCATCATGGTGTGCATATATATATATATACATATAATGAACAAGGGCTAAGTAATCAGAGCCACTTCCACATGCACACATCTGGCTGAAGCAACAGCCCCCGGAAGGGCGACTTGAACTACAAAACAGCTTAGACAGCATCCAGAATAAGTCCCAAGGGAACAATCCACAGGGCAAACAGAATGAAAATTGAACCCAACAGGGACCATAGGACTACTTGGGAGATGCCCCTGCGCAATCCCCAATAGAACCCCTAACAAGGAAGACTGAACCAGACTTCTACAGGAAGGCAGACAGGACAGAACCTGAGCCTGCAGAGTACCTAGATGGGGAGCCAACCCCAACCTATGCTGTAAAAACTCTAGAACCCTGGGTAACCGAGAAACATCCCACAGGAGAGAGACCAACACTCACGCCAATCAATATGGGTACACCATAACTCACAATAGATGGAGGAAGAAGAAGCCAAGGAAGCTTGCTCCTAGCCCCCCCATAGACCAAGTCACCCAGAAGATAAACCCGTCTCCAAGGGGGAGAATGAATCAGCTGTCACACCCTCAATCTATAGATTGGGACGACATAAGAAGGAGCCTGACAAGGGCAGAATCGCACTCCTGAGAGAGTGTACAGGTCCGCTGACCTCAGCAGAAGCATCTGCAAACCACAGTTCACTAGGCCACCCAGGGGCCATCAATCTCACGGGTCTCTTTATCAGCACGACCGTGCGCAGAACCCCACTTACCAGGGTGAATGAAGAGAAGACATATAAGTCTATACATAAATTTACTAAGCCCCCATGACCAGAGTCAGAATATTCTGGGGCAGTAAAAACAAGGGCAGAGCCCCTGTGATATTAGCGAGACCCAACAGAGCCACCCTAGTTGGCTGTCAGAGGGACACCAGGATAGCACAAATTGCCACTGAAAGACAGCCACTGGAGCGAATACCACTGAGGAGCAGGGGACGTAGACCCTCACCCAGATCAGGATCCGGAACCTTCCAGGAGAACCATCCTGCTTCAAGCTCCAGACCAGTAATAAAACAGGCCATTGTCTGCCGACAGTCCAAGAGTCCCCAACTAGACAGGTCCTGAAGAGGAGAAGTCCAGCAAGATAGAGCCAACTGAAAGCTCACTATTTTAACAAAAGCAGTAGGTAAGATGGACCCTCTAAGGGACCCTACCTAGGAACCGCAGGGTTTTTTTTGGAATTCCCCCCCCCCCCCCGCCAACCTGCAAGACTTGGCACCAAGGTGACCAATCACAGGAAGATGCAAGCAAGGAAGGGGGTGCCCCCTGACAGGGTCATTGAAAGCAACCAGCTCAAGAGGAACCACCGTACCAAGGGGGAATGAGCACAGACCTAGCTCCAGGGGTGCTAGAACCCCATCTAGGATCAATGAGCTACTGTGCCGAAGAGCCCAAGGGCTCTGTATATAAGGGACATCATCTGATACGCCACCAATGCGCCCACCAGCTGCAATCCTGCCTGGTGAAAGTAAGGTGTCAGCAAAGAGGGACAGAGCCCCTGTGAGCAGGAGTCCACTTATTGCCAAGGAGGAAGGCTCAAGCCTGAACCGAATCCAAGGAATGGAGATAACTAATAAGGGACCATGAGGGATTGAGGTGACTGAGCACCCATCCAAACAACTCCCAGAGGACACCGCCGGCCGACTAACCCACTCAGCCTGACGTAGAGATTGGGAAGTAAGGAAGGACGAACCGGTAGATCCTAGTGTGGACGCCCCACAGGCATGTCCGAGACATCACCCCTATCTACACCATGGCGAGTAGCCTGGGAGCTGGAGACTAGTAACGGTCTTGGTGTCCAGAAGACACATAGGGAATTAAAAGGATCTAGAACTCCACAGGAGGCCAGACGCCCCCCTTGCACAGGGCGCCTGTATACCAAGACAGAGATATCATACAGGGACTACTGTGAGTGAACAATTGCCAAGCCTACCATAGGCCAGCATGGCCCAGACTGCCTCATCATTATGAGGGAAGAGAAAGGTCAACATAGAGGCCATCGCCCCATTCTGTCAAGGGCAACCTGCATGTAAACCCAGACCCTGCAGGCCGAGTATGGCCTGCACCAACTCCTGAGGGGAAAACAGGGGTAGAAGCACCCTGACAACCTCTGAGAGGGACCGCCCAGCAAATTCTATCCTGTGTCCAGGGGAACTACCTCCTGGAACCACCCGAAGGAGAAGATACGCTCCCAGATAGGAGCCAGGTGCTGTGGCAGTCCCCTCGCCCAGAAGGGCGAGGGCGTCCCTTCATGCTTGGGGAGTCTTGGCAGATTTGGACTTAGCCCTGCCAGAGGGCCCAGGGCGTTGCCTGCCCACCCCGTGGCGAAAATCCACTCCGAAAAGTTGGAAGCACACCTCAGGATCGTGTTTGACACTAACGTAGGGAGGGGTGTCCCTGCCCCGAGGAGGCCAAGACGGCCTTCTGCGTAGGGGTGCCTTACCCTTTTTTCCAAAAAGGTCCAAACTGGCCTCAAATAGACGCCGTCCTATGAAAGGAAGACCAGTGAGAGCCTTTTTCGTATCATCGTCAGCACCCCACTGTCGCAGCCAGACCAGGCGGCGAATAGCTACCACAAGGGCAGAGGTTCTAGCACACATCTTAATGGTGTCATTCAGCACTGAGAGGATAAACCTCACAAACACATCACAGTCTGAGAGTGCATTAAATACCTCCCAGGGGAGGTCCTCAGGTCGGTGATCAAGTAGTTTTCTAATGAGAGTCCTGGCGGCCACCGCAGTGATGGCCGCGGCGCAGACCGGGCGAAGAGCCGTCCCTGCACACGAAAAGGCGTGGGAAGCCAATCTGTCAATGCGCCGGTCCTCAGCATCCCGAAGGGTACGGTAATAAGGAGCAGTCATGAAGGGGGGGTTAGTAACCCCTATAATCGGTGCATCCACCACAGGAGGTGCTGACCAAAAACTAACCCCATCAGGAGGGAAAGGGTACTTCCCATCCCAGACCCCTGGGACCCCTTTAAGTTTACAAGGCGATTCCCATTCTTGGGATATAAGATTCTGGAAATGCTCCTGTTCCAGGAATTCCAAGTGCGGTGGCGCTGTGTGGAAACTCTCTTTCTTAGGCTTGGGAGCCTCTCCAGGAGGGGAAATAGACAAAACCTCAAAGATCTTAATAAGTAGTTAATCTGTGTCACACAGGCCCAGAATCATCACGGCTCCAGGGCATCTCATCCGAGGAGCCCGAATCGGAGAATAGCTCACCTTCATCAGAAGGGTCAAGGTCCTGCATAGCAGCAGATTCATCAGTATCACCCGGAGAACCAGGAGGCGGCAGGGATTGCTTCTTTCCAGGGCCCAAGCGCTCCGCCAAACTAGACAGCACCTTCTCAGCCGTAGGCAGCCTGCGCGGCACGACTTGCTGGTCATCCCCGCTCAAGTGAGACTCATCAGGAGTGAGATTTAGGTCCGGGGAGACATGTGTATTGAAGAGAGGTGCAGCCACTGGCAAACCTGATTGCAGGGTCAGTGCCTGTTCAGCACACGGTCCGCAGACCCGTGCTCTGTCAGCGTCAGCATGGGGCTGACCACACACTGTACACAGCCGGTCATGTCCCAGAGGGACCCCGGGTACATAATTCTGAGATGCCTCCATATGGTGATTATCTGAGCAGTATGCCCGCAGGGATTTACGCAATAGGCAACCCTGGATGCCCCAAGACCCGCTAGGAATGTGGGAGAATTTTTTATGTGAACCCGCTATAATATATGTCAGGCCGGGAGAAGCCACCGAAATCTTGGCGTCTGAAAGACATAAAGGGGATAAGAGGGGGGTGTCAGTGCCATGCGCAATAAAAAATCATAGGAACAAAAAAAAAAAAAAAAACGCCCGGGAGGGCACTTACATGACCAAGGGAGGAGGCGGATCGCAACCACGAGCGCGAGGACCTTCAAAATGGCGCCAAGCGAACCTCGAGGGGCGAGCCTGATCTGGCCGTGACGCGGGGCACGTCATGCCAAGTCCCCGCCTCCCCCAAAGAGCGCGAAGCTCTAACCAGCGCAACGTCAAAGACAGTAGTGGATAGGACACACATACAGAGTGTAATCAAGTAGATTGCTCTCACACTAGAGAATGATGCTGCCGCCCGGGCTGCACACTTATGTAATGAAAGGACACACACGCGCAACCAGACAAGGTTTATGCGGAGCAGGGAGCGCGGCACTGACACCCAAGTTTAAATAAAAGGTCAACAGCCATAAACGTGATAACATTACGCTGGGACCGCCACACACATACCCCCCCCCCCCCCTCTTTAACCCCGAGCTACAGGAGGAAGTGAGGGGGAAGCGGACCTGCACCCAGGGTTCATCGCTATGAGGGGCACGGGCAACAATGCGGGAGGGGCATCTATTAGAGGCTCACCATCGGCCTAAACCGCCTACCCTATGGTGGGGGATTGCGGTGGAGCGTAGCTCCGTGAGCACACGAAGTGCTGCCTACCTTCACCCGACCAGCGCAGCCCAGGCTGGGAGGCACATCTTTATCGAAGAGGACGGAAGAAGGAAATAGCCCCGCAGGGCCGCAGGCTGTAATAGCCCCGCTCACCTGCGAGAGAGTTGATACTTCATGTCTTCGCAGTCAGCACTGCAGAGAAATCTGGAGATTTGTGGGAGGTCCCTGGGTATATGAAGGGCCGGGAGGAGCCTGTTTTTGCATATCTGCAGTGAACAGCGCCCTCTGGCGGAGGATTACCCACGTGTAAGTATTATATTGGAGCAGGACGTACTGTACGCTTAGAATATTCCAAACGTGCAGTCACAGTATGGAAACGCTCCCCTCTAGGCTTGGGGACCTGACCGGGGGGAGAGATAGACAGTGCCTTAAAGACCTTAAGCAACAGGTCGTCAGTGTCACACTGGCCCCAGTATTCCGGGCCAGAATCATCATGACTCCTCGTCATCTCATCAGAAGAGCTTGAGTCAGAGAACAACTCCCCTTCTTCAGATCTCGCCGCCGGAAGTGACGTTCTGGAGGGCGCGCAGTGCGCGCTTCCCGGAAACGCCACACTGGCCAGCCAGGGGGGAGAAGGTAAGGGTATTTAAGTGTAACTAGATGCACGGTTCTCTATCGCAGCCTTGAGAAAGGGACCAGAGGTCCTGAAACGTGGGCTACCTATTGGGCGATCATTGTCTCTATTATCTGGTAATGGCACATTTTCATATAAGACGGACATCATGATTAACATTGCTTGCTTTGGTATCTGTATGATAGTGCTTATTCTGTTATCCTTGGGATGATGTATAATACTATATGAGCAAACTGACCAGGAATAGAAAGATATTGTATACTGTGTTTACCTATGCTGATTGTTCTCCTTAACCCACTATCTCCTGGTCAGTCAACAAAGAAGCCTGTTCCTCAGGACCTTTGGAATAACCCCTCAGACTCTTGGGTAATATTTTACCTGTATTTACAGCTATATTAAATTCTATATGTTAATGCTACAATACACATTTTGTTCTTCCTGAGGTGGTCCACGATCCTGGAGATGTGAGATATGGCTACTTACCCAAATGCCCACATTGTATCCTTTACTGTATAGCCTACAGATATGTAAAGATATGCGCTTAATTTCTATATAAATACCTTTTTATTTGCAAACAAATCTTTGAGTTTGGTGTGCATATATCCGCCGTTTATTAAAAGACCCTTGTATAGGGCCCACCACTACACGGGGCATGGGTTAATAGCGCGGGAGGGGCATCCTCTAGAGGCTCACCATCAGCCTAAACCGCCTACCCTTTGGTGGGGGACTGCGGTGGAGCATGGCTCCATAAGCACACAAGGTGCTGCCTACCTTCACCCGACCGACGCAGCCCAAGCTGGGAGGCACATCACAGGGAGGACGGGTGGGAATAGTCCAACAGGGCCGCAGGCTTTGATAGCCCTCACCTGCGAGAGAGTGATACATCATGTCTTCGCAGTCAGCACTGCAGAGAAATCTGGGGATTCGTGGGAGGTCCCTGGGTATTTGAAGGGCCGGGAGGAGCCTGTTTTCGCATGCTTCTGCAGTACAGCGCCATCTGGCGGAGGATAACCCGAGTGTAAGTATTATATCTGGAGCAGGACGCACTGTATACTAAGAATATGTGTGCTACGGGGGGTCTTTGTTAAGCATGGATCCAGGCTCAAGAGGGAAAGGGCGAAACAGATCGGGGCTGCTCTGGAGCGTATCAGGGAACTGGAGGAGGCGCACAAAACCTCCTCCTCCCACACAGTTTTGAAGGAGCTATTAGACGCTAGGCAGAACTTAGAGCCTGTACGATCAGTGCTTCCTCAAATACCGGGATAGGTGCCGTATTTATGAACACTCCGATAAATGTAGCGGGATGCTGGCCCGGTCTCTCCACCCAAGGCAGGGCTGCACATTCATTCCTACTATCAAGGGGGTGGGGGGCTTGGAGGTCCATAAGACACCCCAGATAGCGAGCGAGTTCCAGGCATTTTATTCCAGGCTCTACAGCATTGAGAGCGCTCCTGCTCAGGGTCCACGTCAGATAGAGAATGCTCCGATAGACTATCTTAAAGGAGACGGCCCTCCCAACCTTAACCCCAGAGGATAGCGATTCGCTAGAAGATGCAATTACCTTGGAGGAGATGGTTCGGGCTGTGGGGGAGGCTCCCGCAGGTAAGAGTCCGGGCCCTGATGGGTTTACACCTAGATTCTGCTAGGGACAATGATAATCGCCTTTCTTGTTAAGGTGTTTAACTTGATCTCGGATCTCTGCTCCTTCCCGAGGCAGGCCCTGGAGGCGCATATTGCGGTCATTCCTAAACCCGGCAGGGACAGTACCTTGCCGGGAAGTTACAGACCAATTTCATTGATTGTTGATATGAAAATATATGCCAAAGTTATCGCTATGAGAATGCAGCTGCTGCTTCCCTCATTGATTGACCTGGATCAGGTAGGGTTTGTCTCGGGAAGGGAGGCAAGAGATAACACCATCAAGACAATCTCCCTGATGCACTACGCACAGTCTCGGGCCATCCCGATATGCATACTGGCGGTGGATGCGGAAAAAGCATTTGACAGGGTACATTGGGGGTTTCTGAAGGCCACACTTTGCCAGGTGGGATTAGGTCCGGTTATGTTATCTAGAATCATGGCTCTATACCAGGACCCTACCGCAAAGGTAAAGGTCAATGGCTCCTTGTCTGGCCCCTTTGGTATCCGAAATGGTACTCGTCAAGGGTGTCCTTTGTCCCTGCTGCTTTATGTATTAGTAATGGAGCATCTGGCTAATGCCTAGAGGGCTAGCCCATCTGTCAGGAGGATCGCCTGTGGGGGAAGGGAACATAAGCTTTCTCTCTTTGCTGACGACCTGCTCATGTATGTAACCTCATCGCATATATCTATGCCATCTATTTTAGAGTTCAAGCGCTTTAGTGAACTCAGTAATTTTAAAGTGAACTTATCCAAAACAGAGATCTTGAACGTCTCGCTTGATGCACGGACTCAGTAACTCCTACAGGCGAACTTCCCCTTTAGGTGGCAGGGGGAGGCCATAAGGTACCTAGGGGTTCAGCTGCCCTCAGATTTGGGGAACAAACTTAACTACGCTCCGCTCCTTCAGTCTACGGTCACCAATCTTAATTTATACAGCAAAAAACAATACACATGGTTGGGGCGTATTAATATCCTTAAAATGGACATCCTACCCCGGTTT
The DNA here is from genome assembly GCA_027917425.1 of Gastrophryne carolinensis. Taxonomy (NCBI): domain Eukaryota; kingdom Metazoa; phylum Chordata; class Amphibia; order Anura; family Microhylidae; genus Gastrophryne; species Gastrophryne carolinensis. The sequence continues at coordinate 311,970,235 of CM051237.1, forward strand.
CTCTACATGTTCCAGGCAGTCCCTCTGGCCCCGGAACGTGGTTTCTTTCAGCCACTTCAAGGGGCCTTTTTTTAATTTGTCTGGGGCAGCCGGAGGCCTAGAGTACGGAGGGCTACACTTTTTAGGTCTAAACCTAGGGGGGCACTTGGGGTTCAAGACCTTAGGACCTACCATGCCGCTTCAGTGCTGGTGCTTCTCTCGGACTGGTTCCACCACAAAGACGATAAGTGTTGGGTTGGTATTGAGAAGGACACCTCTCCCTTGGGCCCAGCGGCCCTGCCCTGGGTGGATCCCCCACGCTGGCCCAGGAAGAGGGACCTGCCCTATCTGGTCAGCCCTCTGCTGACGATATGGGATAGGTTCTTGAGGCAAGGGGAACTGTCACTCAGACCTGGACCTCTCACCCCGCTATTTGATAACCCGGCTTTCCCCCCTGGGATGGTCTCTAGGTCATTCCTCCTTTGGGAGGCATCTCAGGACACCAGATTGGGAGACATTGTGTCAAGAGCGGGCGTGCCCTCTCTTGCTGACTTGCGGGATCGCAGCGGGCATGGGAATATTTCTTGGCTCTGACACTGGTTGCCTTTATCAGATCCCATGTGCCAGCCTCAAACCTTTCCTGCCCCCTCACGCCCTTGGAGAGCCTCTTGCGGGACCCAACGCCCCCTAAACATGTGATCTCTACCCTGTACAGGATCCTCCGGGAGGAGGGGGAGGGTCGGGAGCTGCCCCAGTTCTGCAAGAGGTGGGAGGAGGAGTTGGGACAAACACTTGAACCTGATGACTGGGAGAAGTCTTTTGCACTTACCCACAAATTGTCTATGGTGTGCAGGGCTCAGGAAAGGAACTATAAAATCCTAGCAAGGTGGTATAGATGCCCATCAGATCTCGCAAAGTTTGGGGGAGCGGAGTCTGGAGACTGCTGGAGGTGTGGGAGGGCCCTGGGGACTATGCTGCATATCTGGTGGGAGTGCCCGTCGGTGTGGTCTTTCTGGGAGGGAGTGCTCGTAATTTATGAGCACTTAACACTTGAAACTGTACCCCGATCACCGCAGGTTACTCTATTGTCAATGATCCCGGGGTCGGTATCGGCAAATAAAAAGGGGCTACTGAGGCACTTGCTCACGGCGTACCAGTGTTGCCCCTTCCCTGCTGGAATGGTATGGGGAGGTGGAGAACATCAAGAGGATGGAGGAGTTGACTCTGGAAAGGATTGAGGAGGGCACCCGGGTCTCACCGGACTTTCATGCGCTCCTAGAATGTGTGTAACATGGGGGGTGGGGGGGGCCTGGCTCCTTGTTGGTGGGCTGTGGTCGGGCAGGACCGGGAGGGAGGGGTTCGGGCGCGGGACGCCGGCCTCGGGGTTCTCTTCTCTTTTGCTATTTTCTTCTCTATTTGCTCTCTCTGCTCTCTTTTTCTCTTCTATTTCTCTTTTCAACTTCTCTATTCCCTCGGATCGTCGGGGGGGAATGGACACGGCTGCTACAAACTGGAAAAGGCCAATCGGGGGTGGCACATGGGAGGAGGGAAGGTCGCCCCTCTGGGCGGCGACCTGTTGTGAAGTGGTAGGTTGTTGCTGGGCACTGGCTATGGATCTCTCATGTTTAACTCAGCTTGTGCCCCGAGTTGGGGTACGCGTTGTGAGCGGAACCCCTTAGCCTGAATAAGACTGTGATGCTTTGTATTCATCTTCACTCTGTGATCCTCTGTGTTTTTGTCTCTACTTACTGTTCTGTATAAAATGTTAAAATCAATAAAGATATATTGCAGTAAAAGGCTAGGAAGAAGTCTTCTTCCTAGCCTTTATCATGGTATCAACAAAAGAGGCAGACAACCCCTTTTCCATCAAGATAGAGGTTTCAGCAGCCAGGCCGTCAAAGCCAGAGTTTGTAAATTGGGATGGCGTAAATGTCCCTGAGTGAGCAAGTCTGGAACCCTGGGCAGAGCGTACTGATCTACTGCGAGCTGCACCACGTCTGCGAACCACACTCTTCTTGGCCCCCTGGGGGCCACCAGGATAGCTGGCACCCCCTCCTGAGCTATCTTGCGCAGAACCCTGCCCAACAGGGGAAACGGGGGAAAGACATACAGGAGCTGAAAGTCCCGCCATGACATTGCTAGGGCATCTGTGGCCAAGGCCAGAGGATCCTGGGACAGGGAGACAAAGGCCGGGAGCTTGTGATTGTGACGGGATGCAAACAGATCCACATCTGGTTGGCCCCAACGGTGACACAGAGATTGAAACACCCTGCTGCATAGGGACCATTCTCCCTGGCGAGAGGACCCCTGCTCAGAGAGTCTGCCTACAGATTCTCCACCCCCAGAATGTACAGAGCTGATTTGCAGGGAACATTGTCCTCCGCCCAGGCCAGGATCAGAGACACTTCCGTGAAGGCCCCCTTGCTCCGGGTCCCTCCCTGATGATTCATGTAGGCAACCACTATCTGTCGAGCATACCTTAACAGGCCGGCCCCGAAGTTGTTGGGTGAAGTGAGCCAGAACCAACCTGATCGCCCTCAGTTCCAGAATGTTGATAGGTGTGTGGGCCTCCTGAGGGCCCCACCACCCTTGGAACTGCAGAGACTTCCAGAAGCCCCCGCATCCGTGGTGACCGTCTCCCAGCAGGGGGCCAGAAAGGATCTGCCCACCAACAGGTTCCTGGAGTCCAGCCACCACGAGAGGGACCGCCTGACTAGGGGGGACAGAACAAGGACCTGGTCCAGGGACGCAGGATCCCTGTCCCATACTGATAAGAGGTGGAGTTGCAGAGGCATCATGTGAAACTGGGCATAAGGGACCGCCGCGAAGCACAACATCAACAGGCCCACCAGCTGCATTCCCTGTCTGATGGAGGGATGAGGGCAAGATAGCAGGAACTGAACCTGCGCTAGCAGACTGTCCACCTTCTGCTGAGGAAGAAAAATTCTTGTATCCAGATTCATTCCCAGGAAGGGAAACAGGGAAGACTTGGAATGGTTGATCACCCAGATAAATGACTCCAGGGTGGACACAACTAGCTGAGTATCCAGCTCTGCCTGTTGGAGGGACTGGGAAGTGATGGGAATGTCGTCCAAATAGGGCAGTACGCGAATGCCCCGAGACCTGAGCAGAGACATCACTCCTGCCAGCACCTTGGTGAACACTCTGGGAGCTGAAGTGAGACCGAAGGGTAATGCCACAAATTGGTAGTGCTGATCCTCCAGAGCAAACCTGAGGAATCTTTGATGACCTGGAAAAACAGGAATATGAAGGTAAGCATCCTTGATGTCCACAGAGGTCATGAAGTCCCCTGGATGCAGGGAACTGATGGCAGAGCGCAAAGTTTCCATGCCAAAGCGCCTGCACCTGACAAATTTGTTGAGGATCTTCAAGTCCAGGATGGGCCTGACTGACCCATCTCTTTTGGGCACGGTGAAAAGGTTGGAACAGAAACCCTTGCCCCTTTCTCGTAAGGGGACCTGACAGATGACCCCCAGCTCCAGAAGGCTTTGCACCGCCAGAATTAGAGCCTGAGCCAACATAGGGTCCTGAGACATCCGGGATCTGATGAATCTTGGGGGCGACCAGGCAGCAAACTATCTTGTAACCAGAGGATACTACCTCCTGAATCCACCGGTCTGAGACATGAAGCCTCCAGACGTGAGCAAAATGCTGAAGCCTTCCCCCCACCCGGATGGGTGAGGGCGCCCCTTCATGCCTGAGGGGGCTCGGGAGAAGACTTAGGCTTGGAGGCCCAGGATGAGCCAGGGCGTCCACGTCCTCTGCCCCTACCTCAGAAATCTCCTCGGGCCCCAGTAAAGGAGACCCCCCCCTCCGTCTGGATCCACAGAAGGGGGAAGAAAAGGAGCCTTAGCCCCGAAAGGGCCGAGACTGCCTCCTGCGCTGGGGTAACCTGCCTCCCTCCTTAGCAAACAGGTCCAGGTGGTCCCCAAACAGGCGTAGTCCTTTGAAGGGAAAACCAGTGAGAGCCTTCTTGGCAGCGGAGTCAGCTGCCCACTGGCGCAGCCAAACCGAGCGGCGTATAGCCACCACTAGGGCAGAGGCTCTGCCACACATCCTAATGGCATCATCCATGGGACGCCAGCTGATCAATACGTCGGTCCTCACTATCCTGCAGTGTATTAGAGTCAGGGGAATGCATGACAGAGGTGTTAGATAACCCTAGGACCGGGGCATCCACCTCAGGAGGGGATGACCAACGCCTCACCATCTCAGCAGGAAAGGGATACCTCTTATCCCAACTCTAAGGGACTCCGGGGAGCCTGCTGGGACGCTCCCATTCCTTGAGCACGAGATTATTAAAATAGGCTTGCTCAGGAAACTTTAAACGAGGCTTAGCAGTATGAAACAATTCCCCCTGCTGCCTGGGGGCCGCAACTGGGGGAGAGATAGACAGTGCCTCAAAAATCTGAGCCAACAGCCTATCAGTATCATCTGGGGCCCAGGGGTCAGAGCCAGAATCATCATGACCCCTAGGTCTCTCATCAGAACTCCCCTTCTTCCAAAGTGGTATAACCAGACAGTTCCAAAAACTGCTTCGCCTCTATAGGGAAAAGAGTGACATCAGGCGTCAAGTGCCGCTTTTTAGCAGAGGCCATACGCGCCATGGTATTAGCAAGCAACTTCTCAATAATAGCCAGTCTAGCAGACACATCAGGCTGAGAATCCCCACTTGAATTTGACTCCCATTGAGTTGCATACAAGCTTGGGGGAGTAGGTGAGGTCATACGTGGCGCAGGCCCAGCCGCTGGTAAACCAGGCTGCAGCGCAAGCACCTGCTGGGCACAAGTTATACAGACCCGCACATTGTCAGCACTAGTAGGGGACACCCCACAAGCTACACACAGCCGGGCTTCTCCCAAAGGAACCCCGAGCACATTATCCTGAGACGCCTCCATATGGTGATTATAGCGGCACAATAGGCCGATAGGGATTAACGCTATAAAAGCAACCCGGGATGCCCCAATAGCCAGCTAGGGAAGTGGGAGTAATAATACACTAGGCCTCAAAAGTTTAATAATTAAATAGAGGGAGTAGGGTCGGGAGAAACCAATAGAGTTCGACCCGCCTGAAAGACATAAGCGAAGAGGACCCCATAAGCGACATGCATAATGACATAGGGTAAATAAAGCCACCCGCGAGGGCACTCACGGACCGCGGTAGGTAGATGCCAGCCACGCAGCAGACGTAATCAGAAAAAAATATACCTCGAGGGGCGGGCCGCAGAGACCGTGATGCGTAACGCGCCAATCGTGGGCCCCGCCTCCCCCGAAGAGCACGAAGCAGCACACGTAACTAGCGGCCAATGAAAGCGCATCAGCGCCTGAGGTAATGCCGCCGCCAACCGCGGAACGCAGTGGAAGCGCGCGCGCGGCGTTTTCAAATCACAACCAGTGCAACCAAGTCAGCGGAGACTTACAAAAACAAAAAGCAGATAACCAAGTGAAGCACCAACGCATACACCCCCCCCCCCCCCGAGAGCTACAAGGGCCCACCGATAGACAGGGGCAAGGGGCAATAGTGCGGGAGGGGCATCCCATAGAGGCTCACCATATGCCTATACCGCCTGCCCTTTGGTGGGGGATTGCGGTGGAGCAGCGCTCCTAAGCACCAGACAGCGGTGCTGCCTACCATCACCCGGACCAGCGCAGCCAAGGCTGGGAGGGAGTGGGAATAGTCCTACAGGGCCGCAGGCTAATAGCCCCGTTCACCTGCAAGGAGAGCCATCTTCTTGTCTTTTGCAGTCCAGACTGCAGAGAAATTCTGGGGATTTGTGGGAGGTCCCGGGTATTTGAGGGGCCGGGAGGAGCCAATTTCACGGTCTCTGCAGTCCAGCGCCATCTGGCGGAGTAATACGCAAGTGTAATGATTCTTATCTGGAGCAGGACGTACTGTATACTAAGAATACAGATTATTCATCTGCTCCTTGACCATAGAAGACCCTTGTTCAGAAGAAGAACCCGAATCCAATCTCTCCACCAATTGAAGACCAATTTGCAAATGGCCAGCTAGCGCCGCTGGAAGTCCGAGGTGGTGCAGGCAGAAGCCTGATCAGTGAGTGGCCAGCTAGCGCCGCTGGCAGTCCAAGGAGGGACAGCAGGGGCAAACAAAAAGACATTGTGAAAAGAACACTTCCATGGTCTCAACCCCCTGAAGGCTAACCAGACAAACATGCAGCTGGTTGTCCCATTAGAAGGGAACTCCAACCCCTGGGGGGTCACCTTCTCCTAAAATAAAATGACACCATGCAGCGCCCACAGTGCCCTGGCGCTTACCCTTATCCTAAAATCACGGGGCTGAAATCCTGCATCCCCCCTGCATCCGTAGATTCACAATGATTGGAGCTGCTTAAATAATGAATATGGATAATTAGCAGAATGTGAGACACCCTGGCAAGACAACAAAGTAAAACAAATATTGCACATTTTACTAACCTAAATCAATATTCATATATCTAGATAAATAAACTATACATAAATGGCTTTATTTTATAATCATAGGTAGTCCATGTTAGCTGTATAACATATGAAATAAGGAAGGTTCGGAAGCATGAGATCAAGTTACAGAGTAGGAAATCAGACCAACTTGCATTATACGCTGTAGAGCAGTGTTCCTCAACCTTCTCCCCGAGAGCCAACAGGTCATGCCTCCAGTTACCTGGCTCTATAGTGCTGCTGCACTAATTACTTTACATAGGCATCTGTGTGGGGATCCAGATAACCTGACAGGTTTGTGGCTCTTAAGGTGAGGGTTGGGGGAACACTGCTGTAGAGCATTGAGGAAAGAGTAAAGATTCTCATTGCAGAAGACCAATAACCAGGCATATCAAAAAATACAGTTTTGTGATTACTCACCTTTAAAACGGATATTATAAGTGTGACATACACTCCGCTTCAATTCTTCATGACATTTGAGTTATTCTCCAGTAGAAGGCGAACTTCTGCAGAGATGAATGCAAAAAAGGAGCTCCTCCCAGTCCATAAATACCTGGGACCTCCCACCAGTGTAAGATAGCAGTAAGGGGACCAGGAAGTACCAAATATAACAATACTAACAACCAAGAAACAATGGTTCACCATATAAAGGATCCAGAATACCAAAAAAGGGTGGGTGAAGCGGAGTGTATGTCACACTTATAATATCCGTTTTAAAGGTGAGTAATCATAAAACGGTATTATTCCAAGTGTGACATACACTCCGCTTCAATTCTTCATGACATTGGGACATCCAATAGCAGTGCCCGTCATGGGTGGGAACCACAATCAGTAAAGAATGCACCAACTTAAACCAGTGCAGCTTGCAGAACCTTGCGGCCAAAAACGGCATCCGCTGAAGCCCGCACATCAACCTTGTAAAACTTGGAAAAAGTATGAACGTAAGACCAAGTAGCAGCCTTACAAACTTGTTCAACAGAAGCCTGGTGCTGAAAAGCCCAGGACGCACCAACAGCACGAGTAGAATGCGCAGTGACCCTAAAAGGGGGAGTCCTCCCCTTAGCAGAATAGGACCCACCAATGGCCTGATGAATCCATTTGCTAATGGTAGACTTGGCGGGCGCCAAACCTTTCCTGGGCCCGCAGGGCACCACGAAAAAGGCATCCGTCTTGCGGAAAGAAGAAGTAGTCACCAAATAGTACTTAACACAGCGAACCACATTCAAATTGTGCAAAACACTTTCCTTGTCATTGCTAGGCTTAGGACACAAGGAAGGGAGAAAAATATCCTGATTGAGATGGAAAGCAGAAACCACCTTAGGAAGGAAATCTGGCTTAAAGTGAAAGACCACCTTGTCCTGGTGTCTTTCAAAGTAAGGGGCCTGAATCGACAGAGCCGCCAACTCAGAGACACGCCAAACAGAGGTAACAGCCACCAAGAAGGCAACCTTTTGAGTGAAAACAGAAAGAGCAATATCCTGTAACGGCTCAAAAGGGGGACCCTGGAGAGCCGAAAGAACCAAATTCAAATCCCAAACAGGAACCATAGCCTTCCGAGGGGGTCGAACATGAGTGACCCCCTGGAAAAAAGTCTTAATCAGTGGGTGCAAGGCAAACAATCTTTGGAAGAAAACAGACAGAGCAGAGACCTGCCCTTTCAAGGTACTAAGCTGGAACCCAAGATCCAGACTGTGCTGAAGAAACTCCCAAATCCTAGGGATCGAAAACACCCTGCAAGGCAAGGCCCTAGCCTCACACCAGTCAATATAGGACCGCCAAGCCCTATAGTAAATGACAGAAAAGGACCGCTTCCTAGCTCTAATCAAGGTCGGAACCACAGCCTCAGACAAACCTTCCTCCTTCAAAATGAAGGTTTCAGCAGCCAAACCGTCAAAGCCAGCGTTTGTAAATTGGGGAAACATAGTTGACCCTGAGATAACAGATCCGGAAACATGGGAAGCTGGTACAGATCTACCGCCAGCCTTACAACGTCTGCGTACCAAACCCTTCTTGGCCACCTTGGAGCCACCAGAATTGCTGGTGCCCCCTCCAGAGCCAGTTTGTAAACTACCTTGCCCAGCATGGAGAAGGGAGGAAACAGGTATAGAAACCCCAGATCCTTCCAAGCAAGGGACAAGGCATCCACTGCCAGAGCTAGAGGATCCTGAGATAGAGACACAAAGGCCGGGAGTTTGTGATTGTGCCGTGAGGCAAAGAGATCCACCTCCGGAGTGCCCCACTTGCGACAAAGAACCCGAAAAACCCCGGGGTTGAGGGACCACTCTCCTTGGCGAGAGAACTCCCTGCTCAGGGAGTCCGCCTCCGTGTTTTCCACTCCTGGAATGTAGATTGCCGAAATGCAAGGAACATTGCTCTCCACCCAGTGCAGGATCAGAGAGACTTCCCTGAGGGCACTCCTGCTGCGAGTCCCTCCTTGGTGATTGATGTAGGCTACCGCCGTCCGATTGTCTGAACGAATCTGAACCGGAAGACCCTGTAAGTGCAACGTCAGCCGTGACAGGACAAGCCGGATGGCTCTGAGCTCCAAGACATTGATGGGGTTGTGAGCCTCCTGAGGACCCCACACCCCGCTGAACTGAAGACTTTTCCAGAAACCTCCCCAGCCCGACAGGCTGGCATCCGTGGTAACCGTCTCCCAGCGAGGAATCAGAAAGGATCTGCCTCTCAACAGGTTGCTCGACTCCAGCCACCACCAAAGGGACTGCCGAACCCGGGAGACATCTTGAAAGGTTGGTCCAATGACAGCGGACACCTGTCCCAATGCGTCAATAGATGAAGTTGAAGAGATCTCATGTGAAACTGCGCAAACGGGACCGCCTCGAAAGAGGCCACCATCAATCCCACCAGTTTCATCCCCTGTCGGATAGAGGGGCAAGGATTGGCCAGAAGAAGGCGGATCAGATCCTGAATCCCCTGCACCTTGGTCTGGGGTAGAAACACTCTGGCCTGAATAGTATCCAGATTCATGCCCAGGAATGAAATCACCCGTGATGGCGAGAAAGAGGACTTGGGCGGTTGATCACCCACCCGAACCTCTCCAGGGTCGACACCACCTGGTGGGTGTCCAGCTCCGCCTGACTGAGGGAAGAAGCTGAAATCAATAGGTCGTCCAGATACGGCACAATGCAAATTCCCTGAGCTCTGAATATGGCCATTATGCCCGCCAGAACCTTGGTGAAGACCCTCGGCGCTGAGGTCAACCCAAAGGGAAGGGCTACAAACTGAAAATGTTGATCGTCCACCTCGAACCTGAGGAATCTCTGATGCGCTGGAAAAATTGGAACATGCAGATACGCATCCTTGATGTCTATGGATGTCATAAAATCCCCTTGACGAAGGGAACTGATGGCCGAGCGCAGAGTCTCCATACGGAACTTCTTGATTCTGATGAATCTGTTGAGGACCTTGAGGTCCAGAACGGGTCTTACAGAACCTTCGTTCTTGGGAACCGTGAAAAGATTGGAGTAGAAACCACTGCCTCTCTCCGACGGAGGCGCCGGGCATACAACTCCCATGTCCAGAAGGTTTTTTACTGCTAACAAGAGCCTGCCCCCCGAAAGGGACGGCGCTGTTTCTTCTGCTGAGGTAACTTACCTCCCTTTGCCACAGCATCCAACTTATCTCCAAACAGCCGCGTACCCAAGAAGGGAAGAGCTGTGAGCGATTTCTTGGCCGCAAAGTCCGCCGTTCACTGACGGAGCCATACCGAGCGGCACATGACCACCAATAAGGCTGAAGTCCTACTACACAACAATAGTGTGTTCCATAGCAGCCAAGACAAAGTCCATGAACAATTCAAATCTTTTAAGCATAGTGAACTCAGCGCGGTCCGGATTAAGGTGAGCGTCATTTAATCAGTCCCTAATCAGAGACCTAGCACCCACCGCCACTAGCGCAGATGCACAAACAGGCCGAACCAACACTGGCAAAGGCATGGCATGCCATCTGATCAAGGCGCCTATCCTCACTATCCTTTAGGGAAGAGGCATCTGGGGTGTGAAGCACGGAGGAGTTGGTCAACCCCAAAACTGGCGCATCAACCTCGGGAGGAGGAGCCCAGCGCTTAACCGCTTCCACCGGGAAAGGACACTTCTTATCCCATCCCTGAGGAACACCCGAAAGCCAACTAGGTTTCTCCCATTCCCTAAGGATCAGTGCATCAAAATGACCCTGGGTAGGGAACTCCAAACGAGGCTTGTGGGCCCCAAAAAATTCCCCCTTCTTTAGAGGAGGCGCCTCAGGCGGCGCAATATCCAAAACCTCCAAGAGATGTGACAAAACCGTGGCCGTGTCAACAGCATCCCCCAGCGCCTGCCCAACATCAGCCTCGCCAAACCGTAAATCTTCAGCCTCTGACTCCTCATACAATTCCCCCTCCTCCAACGGGGAATAATCTGACATATCAAATGAATCGTCATCAATATCCCAAGTCGCCTGGACCAACGACAAATGTCTCTTTTTAGCCTGGGCCTTCTTGCCCACCGCGCTAACTATAAATTTATCGATGCTGGCCAACCTAGCACAAACATCGGAATGCGACTCCCCGCTAGCAACAATGTCACTTGGGGTACGGATAAGGCAGGGAGGGGAAGGCGATGAAGCAGGGGGGCATCGACCCAGAAGGCTGGGCACCCGACTGCCGCGATATGGCCTTTTGTGCACATGGTATACAAATGAGCACATTCTCACCCGTAAGGGATGCCCCACAACCCAAACATGGCCAGGATTGTCCCGGGGGGAGCCCAAGCACGGTATCCTGCGGAGCCTCCATAGGGTGATTTTTGTGGTCAGTCGCAAGACCGCAGGGAATTTAAGCAACTCGGGATGCCCCTTAAAAGTCCCAGTGGGAGGATTTGTGGTGATCTATATTAAGGCTAGGGACCCCAGGACTAGGAGGATCCCCTTATGCACAGAAACGATGCAATCTGAAACACACAATGAAGCATCTAAGTCAAAATTGCCTCACAATATATATATATATATATATATATATATATATATATATATATATATTTATTAACATATATCCATACACACACATGCAAACAGGAGGCCCCCCTGCTAAAGAGGGGCCCCCGCATAAGCTAAGGAAGTGGCCAACAGGCCCTTACCGGCCAGGAGCACACAGGATCAGCTGCAGCAGCACCAAGATGGCCCCCGGAGAAGAGCCTCATGAGAAGAGGAGGAAGAGGAGGGGGCGCGCCAGCGCAGAACGCGCATCGCCAGGCCACGCCCCCCTCCCAGCAACGCAGATCCCAGCCATGGGCTGGGCCGCAGCATCGCGGCAAACGAGGAGGCGGGGCTACCGCGGCCGCGCCGAGAGCCCGGCCCGCCCCCTCCCCGAACAAAGCCTGAGGGGGAGAAGCTCCCCAGGCTGAATGAAGGAGGCCAGTACCGTTATGGCCCTAAGTACAAGCAAACACCTGTCAGCACCAACACAAGTAAAAACACACACAGTGTCATACACACATAAAAACAAACAGGGTATAAAGGCCAACCAGCCCCCCCCCCCCCCCCCCCCCCCCCCCCCCAGAAGGAAGTAAGGGACCCGGAAGGGGGGAATCCCAGCCAGAATCTTGCCATAGGAATGAAAGGGACAGGGCATCCCACACCGGGATCACCAAACCCGGGCAACTGCCTACCTCTTGTAATGGGGTCTCACGGTGGTGCTCCTTGCAAACCCATAAGGTGCTACCTAACCTCACCAGGACCCACAGCCAAGGCTGGGAGGCTCGAATAGGGATAATTTAGGAAAGGTCCTGGCAGCAACAGGGGCAAAAAATGGCCGGGCGCGAGCCCGGCTTACCTGCAAGTAAGAGAAGTCTTCATCTTCTGTCTTGCTCGCCTTCCTGCAGAGAAGAAAGCTGGGGAATGGGTGGTAGGTCCCAGGTATTTATGGACTGGGAGGAGCTCCTTTTTGGCATTCATCTCTGCAGAAGTTCGCTCTCTACTGGAGAATAACCCAAATGTCATGAAGAATTGAAGCGGAGTGTATGTCACACTTGGAATATTAACCACTGCATTGCCTCACAAACTATATTAGTATTCTGTATTTTAAATGCAGTGGCACCAGACATCGGAATACACCTTTATTTTTTAATCATACCCAATATGTATTGCATTTGTATACCTTTATACAACACCACCCACTCCTTGAATGTGGTTTGTTCAACTGTTGGGTCAAAGGTGTGTCTCCTTACCTGTGTGTTTGATTGTTGAAATTCAGTGCTCCCGTTTGATGAAGTTCCTCCAAGTGCTTTCGATTACCAAAATACAGTGCAAGGTCTGTGGCAATAATGGCTTTGCGGATTATTTCAAGAACTTGCTCATACTCAATGGAATTTAAATTGGAGAAGATATTGTGCCCTTCCAGCTATGTGAAACAATAAAAATGGATAAAAAAGCAAAATGTCCTCTGGTTTAATTGGAGTTTTAAATTATTAATTTTTCTTCTATAGCTAAGCAAAAAGCAGAACTAGTAACTAGTTATCTGTTCAAGTGTAAAGAAGGCAAGTCCTTTATTTAGGTGAAGCATGGCATAAGGTTAATTTTGCAACATTACATTATTCCAGTTTCAATCTCCATGTCTGGAGATTCATTGGCCCGTGGTCCATGTCACGGCTGTGGCGTACTCATGCACCAAGCCACGCACACAGGCCATGCTGCCACAAACAGCAGAGAACTGGCGTTGAAGCTGATCTCCTTTCTCTCTACTGGAGAGCTGTATGCGGTCAATACGGTATGAACGGCATACAGCGCTGATTGGATGAGATACTGTGCATGTGCACATTTGACAGCAATTGACGGGGTTTCATAAAGAGGAGTATACCAAATCGGGATGCCCCAGGTAAGAGTACCAAGCACCAGAATAGTGAAAATCCTGGTGATTAGTCCACTTGAAAAGTAGAAGTCTTGTCACCCCCTCACCTCCCAATGATCTGGCAACAGAGGGTGCCAACATCTCCAGGTAGGCTGGCAGCAATAGGGTTAATCTGATGCTGGAGAGAAACGTGCCAGGGAGCCATAGGCACACTAGATAGATGCAATCTAACAAGAATATAAAGCACAGGTGTCAAACTCACTCCAGAAAGGCCAGCAACAGGCCAGGTTTTGCATATCTTCACTCAGGCGGAATAATAAGTGCTTATACAGAGCTATAGAGATAGCTATGTAGAGATTTACAGAACCCGGCCTGTTGCTGCCCTAACAGAAGAGAGTTTGACACCCCTGCTCTAAGAGGAGGAGAAATAGCCGTAAGCAGTCACATGGGAATCAGGATGCAAGAGATCAAAGGAATGTGGATGTGGGCACCGATTCACAGTCTTAGACATTTCTAAGCACAGCAGGCCACCCAAATCGTGGAATAGCGGTGGAAAAATACCGTTTTGTGAGTACTCACCTTTAAATCGGGTATTATGAGTGTGCCATACACTCCACTTCGGTCTTCATGACATCTGGGTAATCTCCAGTAGAGGGCGAACTTCTGCAGAGATGAATATGCAAAAAAGAAAGCCCCCTCCCGGTCCATATATACCTGGGACCTCACCAATTCCCCAGTGTATAAAAGCAGTAAAGGGACCAGAAAGAACCAAATATAACCTTATCAATCAAAACCAATGGTTCACCATATAAAAGCCCCAGAATACCTGAAAAAAAACAAGGGTGGGGTGAAGTGGAGTGTATGGAACACTCATAATACCCGTTTTAAAGGTACTCACAAAACGGTAATATTCTAAGTGTGCCATACACTCCACTTCGGTCTTCAAGACATCTGGGACATCCAATAGCAGTGTCCGTCATGGGTGGGAACCAGAAACAGAAAGAATGTATCAACTCAAACCACTGCAGCTTGCAGAACCTTGCGGCCAAAAACATCATCCGCTGAAGCCCGCACATCAACCTTGTAAAACTTGGAAAAGGTATGAACGGAAGACCAAGTAGCAGCCTTACAAACTTGTTCAACAGAAGCCTGGTGCTGAAAAGCCCAGGATGCACCAACAGCACGAGTAGAGTGCGCAGTGACCCTAAAAGGGGGAGTCCTCCCCCTTAGCAGAATAGGCCCCAAAAATGGACTGATGAATCCATTTGCTAATCGTAGATTTAGCAGGCGCCAAACCTTTGCGCCAAACCTTTTCTGGGCCCGCAGGGCACCACGAAAAAGGCGTCCCGTCTTGCCGAAGGAAGAAATAGTCACCAAATAGTACTTCACACAGCGAACAACCACCAAATTGTGCAGAACCCTCTCCTTGTCATTGTTAGGCTTAGGACACAAGGAAGGGAGAACAATGTCCCGATTGAGGTGGAAAGCAGACACCACCTTAGGAAGAAAATCCGGCTTAAAACGAAAAACCACCTTATCCTGGTGTCTCTCAAAGTAAGGGGCCTGAATCGACAGGGCAGCCAACTCAGAGACACGCCGGACAGAAGTAATAGCCACCAAGAAAGCAACCTTCTGAGTGAGAACCGAAAGAGCAATATCCTGTAACGGCTCAAAAGGAGGACCCTGCAGAGCCGAAAGGACCAAATTCAAATCCCAAACAGGGACTACAGCCTTCCGAGGGGGCCGCACATGTGCGACCCCTTGGAAAAAAGTCTTAACCAGCGGGTGTAAAGCAAAAGACCTCTTGAAGAAAACCAACAGAGCAGAAACCTGTCCTTTCAAAGTACTAAGCTGGAACCCAAGATCCAGATTATGCTGAAGAAACACCAAAATCCTAGGTATAGAAAAAACCCTGCAAGGCAAGGCCCTAGCCTCACACCAATCAATATAGGAACTCCAAGTCCTATGGTAAATGCCAGAAGAGGATCGCTTCCTAGCCCTAATCAGGGTCTGAACAACCGCCTCAGACAAACCTTCCTCTTTCAAGATGAAGGTTTCAGCAGCCAAGCCGTCAAAGCCAGCGTTTGTAAATTGGGGTAAAGTAGATGACCCTGAGATAGCAGGTCCGGCAGCAAGGGAAGCCGGTATTGGTCTACGGCCATCCTTACAACGTCTGCGTACCAAACCCTTCTTGGCCACCTTGGAGCCACCAGAATCGCTGGTGCCCCTTCTAGAACCAGTTTGCGAACTACCTTGCCCAGCATGGAGACAGGTGGAACAGAAAACCCAGGTCCTTCCAAGCCAGTGACAAGGCATCCACTGCCAGAGACAGGGGATCCTGAGAAAGAGACACAAAGGCCGGAAGTTTGTGATTGTGCCTCGAGGCAAAGAGAGCCACCTCCGGAGTCCCCCACTTGCGGCAAAGATCCAGAAAAACCTCGGGGTTGAGAGACCACTCTCCGTGGTGAGAGGATCCCCTGCTCAGGGAATCCGCCTCCGTATTCTCCACTCCCGGAATGTAGACTGCCGAAAGGCAAGGAACATTGCTCTCTGCCCAGTGCCGGATCAGAGAGACTTCCCTGAGGGCACTCTTGCTGCGAGTCCCTCCTTGGTGATTTATGTAAGCCACTGCCCTTCGGTTGTCCGAACGCACCTGAACCGGAAGACCCCGTAAATGTGGGATCAGCCGAGCCAGAACCAGTCGAATGGCTCTGAGCTCCAAGACATTGATGGGGGTGTGAGCCTCCTGGGGACCCCACACCCCGCTGAACTGATGACTCTTCCAATAACCTCCCCAGCCCGACAGGCTGGCATCCGTGGTAACCGTCTCCCAACAAGGGACCAGACAGGATCTGCCCTTCACCAGATTGCGCGAGTCCAGCCACCACCGAAAGGACTGCCGAACCCTGGGAGACATCTTGAAAGGTTGATCCAATGACTGTGGGCACCTGTCCCAATACGTCAATAGGAGAAGTTGAAGAGATCTCATGTGAAATTGTGCAAACGGCACCGCCACGAAGGAGGACACCATCAGACCCACCAGTTTCATCCCCTGTCGGATAGAGGGACAAGGACTGGCCAGAAGAAGGCAGATCAGGCCCTGAATCCCCTGCACCTTGGTCTGGGGCAGAAACACTCTGGCCCGACTGGTATACAGATTCATGCCCAGAAATGAAATCACACGAGACGGGGAGAGAGAAGACTTGGTGCGGTTGATCACCCACCCGAACCTCTCCAGGGTCAACACCACCTGGTGGGTGTCCAGTTCCGCCTGTTGAAGGTAAGAAGCTGAAATCAACAGATCGTCCAGATAAGGCACAATGCGAATGCCCTGAGATCTGAGCAGAGCCATTACGCCCGTCAAAACCTTGGTGAAGACCCTCGGTGCCAAGGTCAGACCGAAGGGAAGAGCTACAAATTGATAATGTTGATCCTCCACCGCAAACCGGAGGAATCTCTGATGTGCCTGAAAAATCGGAACATGCAGATACGCATCCTTGATGTCTATGGATGTCATAAAATCCCCTTGGCGAACGGAATTGATAGCCGAGCGCAGAGTCTCCATGCGGAACTTTTTGGCTCTGATAAACCTGTTGAGAACCTTGAGATCTAGAATGGGTCTCACCGAACCCTCTTTTTTGGGAACCTTGAGGGTCCAAGTGCACCCGAGACCTTAAGAATCTTGGGAGCGGCCAGTACTCGAACTCCAGTTTGTAATTGGAGGAGACCACTTCCAAGATCCAATTGTCTGTGACCTCCCGGGCCCAGACCTGGAAGAAGAGCCGCAACCGCCCCCCCACCCTTGCGGGTGAGGGCGCCCCTTCATTGCTGAGCCGGTTTAACGGCAGGCTTGGAACCCCAGGCAGCCGCAGGACGTGCCCGACCTCTGCCTCTGTTCCAGGACGAGCCCCTGACACCTGAGAAGGCTAGACCCCTAGAAAGGAAGGAGTGAACGAGCCCGCCCCCCGAAAGGGGGCGGCGCTGTTTCCTCCGCTGAGGTAACTTACCTCCTTTGGCAACAGCATCCAATTTATCTCCAAACAGCCGCGAACCCAAGAAGGGAAGAGCTGTGAGCGACTTCTTGGCTCCAACGTCCGCTGTCCACTGGCGGAGCCAGACCAATCTGCGCATAGCCACCAGTAAGGCCGACGTCCTACTACACACGACAATAGAGTCTTCCATTGCAGCCATGACAAAATCCATGAACAATTTGCACTTCTTAAGGATAGCGAACTTAGCGCCAGCTGGATCAAACTGAGCGTTATTCAGCCAGTCCCTGATAGAGACCTGGTAGCAAGCGACACCATGGCAGATGCACTAACCGGTTCCAGGGCCATGTTGGCAAATGTGTGGCACGCCATCTGATCAAGGCGTTTATCCTCGCCATCCTTAAGGGAGGTGGCGTCAGGGGTGTTCAGCACAGAAGAGTTGGTCAAACCTAAAACAGGCGCGTCGACCTCAGGAGGAGAAGACCAGCGCTTGACCGCCTCCACCGGAAAAGGATATTTCTGATCCCATCCCTGAGGCACACCAGGAAGCCGACTGGGCCTCTCCCATTCTCTAAGTATCAGCGCATCAAAATGACCCTGGGTAGGGAATTCCAGACGGGGCTTGTAGGCCCCCCAAAAATTCCCCCTTCTTAAGAGGGGGCGCCTCAGGCGGTTCAATATCCAACACCTCCAATAAATGTGACAAAACAGTGGCCGTATCTACGGCAACCCCCAGCGCCTTCCCGACCTTGGAATTCCCAGGCTGACCATAGTCAGCCTCTGAATCCTGATACAATTCCCCCTCCTCTAACGGGGAATAATCGGACAAAGCAGCGGACTCGTCGTCAACATCCCACAATGGCTGGTCCGACGACAAATGTCTACCTTTAGAAATCATTTTCTCGATGCTGGCCAACCGAGCCCAAACATGAGAAAGCGACTCCCCACTGGTACAAAGGTCACTTGGGGTACGGATCAGGTGGGGAGGGGAAGGCGATGAAGCGGGAGGAGCCGACCCAGAAGGCTGGGTACCAGACTGCCGCGTTATGGCCTTTTGTGCGCATGGTATACAGATCAGCACATTCTCCCCCGTAAGGAATACCCCGCACCCCACACATGGCCCGGATTGTCCCAAAGGGATCCCGGGCCCGGTATCCTGCGAAGCCTCCATATGGTGAATTTTTGTGGTCAGTCGCAAGACCGCAGAGACTTACGCATAAGCAACCCGAGATGCCCCTTAAAAGTCCCGGTGGGAGGATTTTTGGGTGGACAATTTTTATAACTAGGGACCCCAGGACCAGGAGGGACCCCTTAATATGCACATATACAGGGCAACCTGTAACACACAAAATAAGCAACATAAGCCACACAAATGGAAATACCCCTAGACAACGAGCACTGTAATCGCGCCCCCTTCCCGAACGCAGCCTGAGGGGGAGAAGCTCCCCCAGGCTGTAATCAGACCCTGTTGGCCAGTAAAGCAGCAAGCACTCACACACACAAACACACACACACACAAGTGAAACACTCAGCACACAGGGACAAGGGCTGGGTAAAACACAATATCGGCCAGAGCCCGCCACCCCCCCCCCCCCCCCGGAGGGGAATAAGGGACCCGGAAGCCTAACTGGACATCCCACACCAGGATCACCAAGAAACCTGGAAACTGCATACCCCAGAGTGCGGTGGAGCAGTGCTCCTGCTGCACCCATAGGGTGCTCCTACCTTCACCAGGACCCGCAGCCTAAGCTGGGAGGCTCAATATAGGGCAATTTAGAAGGGTCCTGGCAGTAATAGGGATAATAGAGGGCCGGGCGCGAACCTGCAAGCAAAGAAGTCCTCATCTTCTGTCTTGTCGCCTTCTCTGCAGAGAATAAAAAGAATTGACTCAATGGTCAGCCAGACCAGTGAGTCACACAAAGAAGCACCACCAATGTAAATTCATGAACTGTTTATTCAATTAGTATCAAAAACAGACACATTTAAAACCACAACAACACAACAAACAAATTAAAATCACCTCGACCTGCCCTGAAAAAGTATATATATATATACACACCTGTCCTAGTAGTACCCTTATATCATATGAAATATTGAGGGAATGGTTGTCAAAGCCTATTTCCTGAACCGAGTATACTCCCCTTTATTTAAGCCTTATATTTGTGCCGGCACAAATTAAACTAATCCCACAAATAGAGTGTATAAAAAATCTTACATACAAAATACATCAGAAACCTTATTAGTAAAGTGATATGTGCTTTGTGCAGAACATATAACCAGGCTCCAACCGGGCCAACAGAATAAACAAATATTAGAGCATCATACAGCAGTGACAAAAAACTAAGTATGCAAAAGTCATCAACACCGAATTAGAATGAATAGTAAATAACTCAAAGTGAAACAAGTAACAACATAGCAGTGCGGGGGATACTCAGCTGTACAGCAACAAGTGTATCAATCATCAAGGAGGACAGTCAGGGCGGGAGGCAGTTCCACCTGCGCTTCGCGGTATAAGAAACCGCTTCTTGCTTGGGTGCAGGCGTTGTAGCTATAAGCTTCCCCTTTTAAATGTCTCAGAGGACGTGCAAAGGGAGGGAGGAGGGTGGAAGGTGCGTTCAGGGCACTGGGACACCAATTAAGGAAGAGAAGATCTGGAGACCAACCACAAGAAGTTCCAGCATTGAAATATCTGTTACTATCAAACCAAGAAGGATATCTGGGCCCTTTCTCATATAACTTTACCTGCTTGGTGTAGTATAGATATAAAATAAGGAACATGATGGATATAGCAGGTGTGTACCGAGCAGATATTATTGCCCCTGAACATACTAATAACAAATAAGGATAGCAGATATGAGCATGTCTGCCACTTGGTTATACAAGCCTATAAATAGATCCTCTTAGTTTAATGATATAATGTGGACTTAGTCTTACTTGCTGGAAATGAAAATTATTTTTGAAAATGTTGTATAAATGTTTTTATTACTTTCCCCTTTTGGTCCCAGAGGCTGACTGAGAAGTGTGAGCGCAGCACGGGGTGTAAGCACCTGGGTGCGCGCGCAGCTTCATGACTGTGTCAGCAGCTGCAGTCTTAGGGAAACAACGCAGCGGGTTGGAGGCGGTGGTCGTCAGGCGCGTGAGCGTCCATGGATACGGGCTCACTGCGCCTGACGTCATAATCAATAGCGCCACCTGACGCTAGATTCACATGGTTACACACAGAGGGTCTCTTGGGAGAGGCCCTCTGCAGGATGAATGATGCGCGTTACCTGACGCGAAATATTGACCAATGGGCGCATCAGCGTCTGTGTAGCCTATGTGGATAGACTCTGGCGGTGGCGAGGTGCGCGTACGTGACGCCGGAAATGTCCGCCCCGCCTCCGCCCCTTCCACCCTCCTCCCTCCCTTTGCACGTCCTCTGAGACATTTAAAAGGGGAAGCTTATAGCTACAACGCCTGCACCCAAGCAAGAAGCGGTTTCTTATACCGCGAAGCGCAGGTGGAACTGCCTCCCGCCCTGACTGTCCTCCTTGATGATTGATACACTTGTTGCTGTACAGCTGAGTATCCCCCGCACTGCTATGTTGTTACTTGTTTCACTTTGAGTTGTTGTTTACTATTCATTCTAATTCGGTGTTGATGACTTTTGCATACTTAGTTTTTTGTCACTGCTGTATGATGCTCTAATATTTGTTTATTCTGTTGGCCCGGTTGGAGCCTGGTTATATGTTCTGCACAAAGCACATATCACTTTACTAATAAGGTTTCTGATGTATTTTGTATGTAAGATTTTTTATACACTCTATTTGTGGGATTAGTTTAATTTGTGCCGGCACAAATATAAGGCTTAAATAAAGGGGAGTATACTCGGTTCAGGAAATAGGCTTTGACAACCATTCCCTCAATATTTCATATGATATAAGGGTACTACTAGGACAGGTGTGTATATATATATATATACTTTTTCAGGGCAGGTCGAGGTGATTTTAATTTGTTTGTTGTGGTTTTAAATGTGTCTGTTTTTGATACTAATTGAATAAACAGTTCATGAATTTACATTGGTGGTGCTTCTTTGTGTGACTCACTGGTCTGGCTGACCATTGAGTCAATTATTTTTATTGTTGCATGCATTAGTGAGCACGCCTATATTGATTGGCGATTAGTGGTGCACCATTTCCTAGATTCTCTGCAGAGAAGAAACTGGGGAATTGGTGGGAGGTCCCAGGTATATATGGACCAGGAGGGGCTCTCTTTTTTGCATATTCATCTCTGCAGATGTTCGCCCTCTACTGGAGATTACCCAGATGTCATGAAGACCGAAATGGAGTGTATGGCACACTTAGAATATATTACTGGAGGTCCAGTGTAAAGCAGCAGCACATATCCCCCTCCCAGAGATCAAGGAAGTGGCAGGAGAGTGTCATGTATGTAACAGAGGGAGGTCTGACAATACATAGTACCCTTGACAATTATTCCACTGCAGGCATGTTTAGGTGGCAACAGAAGTAATGGTGTTCACAGTCAGGAATTTAAAGAGAAAAATAAAAGGGAAACATAATGAACTTAATTCAGATGCATGAGGGATGTTTCCTGCACTACCTGTTATATAGGGTGAATGAGTAATGAGTCTCCTAGTTGGGTTGCCTAAGCCCTAACAGTAAAGATTAAAAAACAGACCGCGACACCCTGCTAGCCTTCAAGGGAAGCTCCCTTTTTGTTATGTTTTTGGTGTTCTGCCTTATTGATTTCCTCTTTTGGAATGTAAAATAAACATTTGCGTTCAAATTGTGCCCCCATACCTGTGATTTACTTATCAGCATGCAGTTTCTTAAATTGATATGGCTTTGTGGGTATGGCTGTACTGGGTTTGAGTAAAAACTACTGATAACAAATCTCAGAATACTTTCAGTGTAACATGTGAGCATATCAGCGGCTTTGGCAAAAATACCATTTTGTGAGTACATCCTGAAAAATGGATATTGTCAGTGTGCCACACACCCCGCTTCCCCTTTAATTCTTACGATCGGGTTACTCCACCAGCAGGTGGCGACGTTGCAGGGAGAAGTCTTGAAAACGAACCCCTTCCAGCCTATATATACCTGGGACCTCCCACTTAACACCAGTGATTTAAAAAGCAGAAAGACAAGGTACCAGGAAATCCAACGGTAACCTCAAAATAAAGAAAAGCTTCACCATATAAAGGATCCAGGATACCAAAAAGGGCGGGTGAAGCGGGGTGTGTGGCACACTGACAATATCCATTTTTCAGGCGAGTACTCACAAAATGGTATTCTCAGTGTGCCACACACCCCGCTTCCCCTTTAATTCTTACGATCGGGACATCCAAAAGCAGTGTCCACAAGGGATGGGTATCCGAAGGCAAAGTGAAGCATAACTTAAATGACTGCAGTCTGCAGAACTTTGCGGCCAAACACAGCATCCGCTGAGGCCCGCACATCAACCTTGTAAAACTTAGAAAAAGTATGAACAGAAGACCAAGTAGTGGCCTTACAAACTTGTTCAACAGAAGCTTGGTGCTGAAAAGCCCAAGACGCTCCAACGGCGCGAGTAGAATGAGCAGTGATACGAAAAGGGGGAACTTTCTCCTTAGCAGAATAGGCCGCAATAATGGCCTGACGTATCCATTTGCTAATGGAAGATTTGGGCGGCGCCAAACCCTTCCTAGGCCCATAGGACACAACAAAAAAGGCATCAGTTTTACGAAAAGGAGAAGTAATAATCAAATAGTACTTAACACAGTGTACTACATCCAAACAATGCAAAACCCTCTCCTTGTCATTCTTAGGCTTAGGACACAGGGAGGGAAGAACAATATCCTGATTCAAATGAAAAGCAGAAACAACCTTAGGAAGAAAGTCCGGTTTGAACCGAAAGACCTGAAAAAAGATAGATAAGGCAGAAACCTGCCCTTTCAAAGTACTCAGCTGAAGACCAGAGTCCAGCCCTGATTGTAAAAACTCCAGAATTCTGGAGACCGAAAAGACCCTACAAGACAAGGACCTAACCTTACACCAAGCGATATAGGCTTTCCAAGTCCTATAGTAGGTGATAGAAAAAGACCTCTTTCGGGCACCGATCAGAGTCTTAATAACCGAGTCAGAAAGACCCTCCTCCTTCAAGATGGAGGTCTCAGCGGCCAAGCCAACAAAACCAGCGTTGGTAAACTGGGGTAAGACAGCCGACCCTGAGTGAGCAGATCGGGCCGAAGAGGCAGAATAAGCTGATTCACTGTCAGCCAAACGATGTCTTTGCACCATACTCGTCTTGGCCATCTTGGGGCCACGAGAATGGCTGACACCCTTTCTAGAACCAGCTTCCGTACCACCCAGCCTAGCATGGGTATCGGAGGAAACAGGTACAGAAACCCCGGGTCCCCCCAGCTCAGGGATATGGCTTCCGCCGCCAGAGCGAGAGGATCCTGGGAGAGCGACACAAAGATCGGGAGCCTGCAATTGTGACGAAAGGGAAACAGGACCACCTCCGGTGTCCCCCACCGGAGCGGACTGCAGACTGCTGACAGACAAGGAACATGTGCCTTCGCCCAGGTCAGGATCAGGGACACACCACTCTGAGGGCACCCAGACTGCAAATCCCTCCCTGATGACTGATGACTTGATTGTCCGAACGAAGCAGAACCAGAAGGCCCAGACCCTGATGAGACAAAAGAGCAAGAACCAGACAGAAGGCTCTCAGCTCCAGAACAGACGGCCGAGGGTAGGAAAGAAGGACCCAAGCCAACTCCTGAATCAGACAAATTTTGGGCTGAGTGAGAAACACCTTGTGTTGACAGGAATCCGACCGCATTCCCAGAAAGGACACCACCCTGGCCGGAGCAAGGTAGGACCTGGGAAGGTTGAAAAACTTCAGATGCAGGACGGGGCAAGCCGACCCGTCCTTCTTGGGGGCTGCGAAGAGAATGGAGCAAAAACCGAGGCCCACCTCTAAGCGCGGCACCGGCCAGATGCCCGCCATTTCCAGGAAAAACCGTGAAGGAGGGCGAGACTCGAACTCCGGTTTGTAACCGGGCGACACCCCCTCCCAGATCCATGTGTCCGGAATCTCGCGGCCTTAAACCAGGGAGAAGTGTCGCAATCGTCCCCCCACCCGCACGGGTGAGGGCAGCCCCTCATTGCTGAGCGGGCTTAGCAGTAGGTTTGGGCTTGGCGCCCCAGGACTGACCGGGACCGCCACGACCTCTTCCCCGGGACCAACCTACACCCCCGGTAACGGGAAGGGAAGCCCCTCTGCCCGCCCTGGCTCCTTGAAAGGAGGGACTAAAGGAACTCGCACCCCGAAAGGAGCGACGAGGCTTCTTGAATTGAGGCAACTTACCAGCCTTGGTAACAGCATCAAATTTCTCGCCAAAAAGGCGTAAACCTAAGAAAGGTAGCGCTGTAAGCGCCCTTTTAGAGTTAAGGTCCCCCGTCCACTGGCGCAGCCATATAGACCGACAAATAGCCACCAGCAATGCCGCTGTCCTGCTACTCGTCGCAAGAGCATCGTCCTGAGCGGTCAGGACAAAAGAAACAAACGACTCACACTGCTTGAGAGAACTAAATATATCACAAGCGGGATCAAGATCTGCGAGCAGATCCCTAATAATGGATCTAACTGCCAGCAGAAGAAGCGCCGAAGCACAAATTGGCCGTAGTGTCGACCCGGCACTGATAAAACCATTGCGAGCCAATTGATCAACCCGACGATCCTCACCATCCTTAATGGTAGTGGTGCCAGAAAAGTGCAACGCAGCCGAGCCAGTCAACCCTAACACCGGGGTATCGACGTTGGGGGGCACTGACCAAAGCTTCACCAAGTCCTCCGGAAAGGGATAACGCTTATCCCAATTAGGAGGAGTTCCAACCAGGCGCGCGGGTTGTTCCCATTCCTTAAGGACAACACTCTCAAAGTGCTGTTGCCTGGGAAACACCAAACGCGGCTGGGGTACGTCAAACAACTCACCCTTTGGCAGAGGGACCACCGCAGGCGGATCCAAGGCCAAAACTTTAAACATTTGAGCCAAAATGGAAGGAGTGTCAATGGACACCCCCACAGCCTGATCACCAGCAGTGTCAAACAATAGCTGGTCTGCAGGCTCATCCGACTCCTCAAGGAGTTCCCGCTCCTCAACAAGGGGACAATCTGACCAATCCAAAAATTCAGGTACCTCACCCTCTGAAGCAGGCACTGCCGGAGAAAGGTGCTTCCGCTCTGCCGTAGCCTTCTGAGCCACTGAAGCGGAAATTATTTTCTCGAGGTTGGCCAACCGCGCATGCACCCCGGAATGTGAATCCCCATTTTTGACAATGTCACATGGGGTCCGGACTAGGTTGGGGGGGATAGGAGATGACGGAAGTTGCGAGGAGCCAGAAGCCGGAGCATAATATGACATCGCCTGGGAGCGGAGCCCCACAACCACCACACAGCCTGGATAGCCCCAAAGAGCCATTTCCGGTAACGTTGGAAGCCTCCATATGGTGAATTTGTGGTATTCACAACAACCCAGGGTTTTACGCATTAAGCAACCTGGGATGCCCCTTTGTAATTAAAGTCCCGGAAGTGGGAGGATTTTTTTTTTTTAAGCCTAGGAAAATCCCAATTTAGAGACTAAGACTAGCCAGGTATAACAGACTGGGAGAGCCACTGCAGTGAGGGGATCCCAAAATCTGTGGGGGAAAAGAGACCACAGTCAGTCCCCCAACCAGTATGCACCACATTCATACATAACCAACAAGGCAAACATATATGAATAGTTTAAACATCATGAATAAAATATACATGACACATGCTATTTCAAGGCAAAGCCAGAGAGTGCATCAATAAAAAATAAGAGTATATACCTGCATAAATATATGCACATACACACACACACACATACCCAAATACAGGCATTTGACCCATACATAAGCAGAAGTGCCCCAGGAAAAAACGCTATACATGGCAGGCAATAAAGTACAAGGACGGCCCCACGTGCGCAATGGTGGGGACCGTTTACCTCTACAGCTCAAGCCGCACTGGACCCTTCCCCCGCCGGCTTCAGCACACCTGTCTCTAATGAGACAGGGGAAGTGAAGGGCGGGCCCGGACAAAGCAAAAAAAGGGGGGAAATTTTAAAGTGCAACACAAACAAAGGTCCCAGCAGCCCAAGCCACGCGCCGCCACCGCAGCGCTGCCCTGCCAAAGCACTTCCACACATAACACTAAGTAAAGCACCTCATGCAACACGCACCCCCCCCCCCCCCCATTTAGCGAAGGGAGAAGGGACCGAGTGGGAGAAGGTGACCTAAAGGGAACATCAGGACAGGGGCATCCCAAATCCGGATCACCATGCCAGATAGCCACATTGCCCCACAAGTGGGGTGAGCGGAGGAGATAAGCTCCTAGGCACCTTAAGTGCCATCTACCTTTGCCCAGCCAGCTGGGAGGCTTCCGTTTAACTAGGCATAAACAACACAATAGAACTGGGCAGAAATAGACCAAAAGGGGATGCCGGGTTTGACCCCGGCTACCTGCAAGCAGGAGACTTCTTTCTTCTGTCTTGTCGCTTCATGTAGAGAAAAAAATACCATTTTGTGAGTACTCACCTGAAAAATGGATATTGTCAGTGTGCCACACACCCCGCTTCCCCTTTAATTTTTACGATCGGGTTACTCCACCACCAGGTGGCGATGTTGCAGAGAGAAGTCTTGAAAACGAGCCCCTTCCGGCCTATACGTATATACCTGGGACCTCCCACTTAACACCAGTGATTTAAAAAGCAGAAAGACAAGGTACCAGGAAATCCAACGGTAACCTCAAAATAAAGAAAAGCTTCACCATATAAAGGATCCAGGATACCAAAAAGGGCGGGTGAAGCGGGGTGTGTGGCACACTGACAATATCCATTTTTCCCCTTTAATTCTTACGATCGGGACATCAAAAAGCAGTGTCCACAAGGGATGGGTATCCGAAGGCAAAGGGAAGCATAACTTAAATGACTGCAGTCTGCAGAACTTTGCGGCCAAACACAGCATCCGCTGAGGCCCGCACATCAACCTTGTAAAACTTAGAAAAAGTATGAACAGAAGACCAAGTAGCGGCCTTACAAACTTCTTCAACAGAAGCTTGGTGCTGAAAAGCCCAAGACGCTCCAACGGCGCGAGTAGAATGAGCAGTGATACGAAAAGGGGGAACTTTCCCCTTAGCAGAATAGGCCGCAATAATGGCCTGACGAATCCATTTGCTAATGGAAGATTTGGGCGGCGCCAAACCCTTCCTAGGCCCACAGGGCACAACAAAAAAGGCATCAGTTTTACGAAAAGGAGAAGTAATAATCAAATAGTACTTAACACAGCGTACTACATCCAAACAATGCAAAACCCTCTCCTTGTCATTCTTAGGCTTAGGACACAAGGAGGGAAGAACAATATCCTGATTCAAATGAAAAGCAGAAACAACCTTAGGAAGAAAGTCCGGTTTGAACTGAAAAACCACTTTATCCTGATGCCTCTCAAAGTAGGGCGCCTGAATAGAAAAGGCCGCCAACTCAGAGACACGCCGAACCGAAGTGATAGCTACCAAGAAGACAATCTTCTGAGTCAGGGAAGACAAAGCAATATCTTGCAAAGGCTCAAAGGGAGGAGCTTGAAGAGCGGAAAGAACCAAATTCAAGTCCCAAACAGGGAGTAAAGGTTTCCTGGGAGGCCGCACATGCGTAACCCCCTGGAAAAAAGTTTTAACTAAAGGATGAAGCGCAAAACGCTTCTGAAAAAAGATAGATAAGGCAGAAACTTGCCCCTTCAAAGTACTCAGCTTAAGACCAGAGTCCAGCCCTGATTGCAAAAACTCCAGAATACTGGAAACCGAAAAGACCCTACAAGGCAAAGATCTAATCTCACACCAAGCGATATAGGCTTTCCAAGTCCTATAGTAGATGATAGAAGACGACCTCTTCCAGGCACTGATCAGAGTCTTAACGACCGAGTCAGAAAGACCCTCCTCCTTCAAGATGGAGGTTTCAGCAGCCAAGCCGTCAAACCCAGCGTTGGTAAACTGGGGTAACACAGCCGACCCTGAGTGAGCAGATCTGGCCGAAGAGGCAGAACGAGCTGGTCCACAGCCAGCCGAACGATGTCTGCGAACCATACTCGCCTTGGCCACCTTGGGGCCACGAGAATGGCGGACACCTTTTCCAGAGCCAGCTTCCGTACCACCCTGCCCAGCATGGGTATCGGAGGAAACAGGTACAGAAAACCCAGATCCCCCCAGCTCAGGGACATGGCGTCCACTGCCAGAGCCAGAGGATCCTGGGAGAGCGACACGAAGTTCGTTCATCACGAACCGAAGAAAATGCTGATGAGCTCGGCATATGGGAACATGAAGGTAAGCATCCTTGATGTCTATGGAAGTCATGAAGTCCCCCTGCCGAAGAGAACCGATGGCCGAACGCAAAGTTTCCATGCGAAACTTACGGATACGGATGAACCTGTTGAGCAATTTCAGGTCCAGGACGGGACGAACCGACCCGTCCTTTTTGGGGACTGCGAAAAGATTGCAGTAGAAACCGAGGCCCACCTCTAAGCGCGGCACCGGCCGGATGACCGCCATTTCCAAAAGATTCCTTACCGACGCCAGGAGCCCCTGTGCGGCCAAAGGATCGGTGGGCACCCGAGACCGAAAGAACCGTGAAGGAGGGCGAGACTCGAACTCCAGTTTGTAACCGGACGACACCACCTCCTGGATCCATCTGTCCGGAACCTCCTGGTCCCAGACCAGGGAAAAGTGTCGCAATCGTCCCCCCACCCGCACGGGTGAGGGCAGCCCCTCATTACTGAGCGGGCTTACCAGCAGGTTTTGGCTTGGTGCCCCAGGACTGACCGGGACGGCCACGGCCCCTCCCCCGGGTCCAACCTGTACCTCTGGTAGCGGGAAAGGAAGCCCCCCTACCCGCTCTGACTCCCCGAAAGGAAGGATTAAAGGCACTCGCACCCGAAAGGGGCGACGAGGCCTCTTGCGTTGAGGTAATTTACCACCTTTTGCCACTGAATCTATTTTATCACCAAAGAGGCGCAAACCCAAAAAAGGAATGCTGTAAGTCCGCCGTCCACTGGCGCAGCCACACTGACCGACGAATTGCCACCAGCAGCGCCGCTGTCCTGCTACTCATCGCCAGAGCATCGTCCTGAGCGGTCAAGACAAAGGAAATAAATGACTCACACCGTTTAAGAGAACAAAACTCATCACAAGCGGGATCAAGACCTGCGTACAGATCCCTAATCATGGACCTGACTGCCAACAGAAGAAGCGCCGAAGCACACACTGGCCGCAGTGTCGATCCGGCACTGATAAAACCATGGCGAGCAAATTGATCAATCCGACGATCCTCACTATCCTTAATGGCAGTGGTCTCAGAAGATTGTACCACAGCCGTGCTAGACAGCCCTAACACAGGGGTATCGACATCAGGGGGAACTGACCAAAGCTTCACCAAATCCTCCGGAAAGGGATAGCGTTTATCCCAACTGGGAGGAATTCCAGCCAGTCGTGTGGGTTGTTCCCATTCTTTAAGGACAACCCTCACAAAGTGTTGTTGCCTGGGAAGAACCAAACGCAGCTGGTGAACATCAAATAACTCACCCTTTGGCAGGGCGACTGCCTCAGGCGGATCCAAATTCAAAATTTCAAACATTTGAGCCAGAATGGAAGGGGTGTCAAAGGACACCCCCGTAGCCTGATCGCCAGCAGTGTCAATCCCTAGCTGATCTGCAGGCTCATCCGACTCCTCAAGGAGTTCCCCCTCCTCATCAGGGGGACAATCGGACCAATCCACTATTTCACACGTCTCATCCTCCGAAGCAGGTGCTGCTGGAGAAAGGCGTTTCCGCTTCGCTGTAGCCTTCCGAGCTACTTTGGCGGAAATTATTTTCTCGAGGTTGGCCAATCGTGCACACACCTCGGCTTGCGAATCCCCACCCTTGACAATGTCACATGGGGACCGGAATAAGGGAGGGGGGGTAGGAGATGACGGAAGTTGCGAGGAGCCAGAAGCCAGAGCAACAGACTGGCGCGCAATGTTCTGCTTTGCACATGGAATGCATAATATGACAACATCGCCTGGGAGCGGAACCCCACGGCCCCCACACAGCCTGGATGGCCCCGAAGAGCCGTTTTCGGTAACGTCGGAAGCCTCCATATGGTGAATTTATGGTATTCGCAACAACCCAGGGTTTTACGCACTAAGCCACCCGGGATGCCCCTTTATAATTAATGTCCCATGGAAAGGGAGGATTTAATTTTTTTTTTTTTTTTAAAACCTTAGGACAAAACCCAATACTAAGGCTAGCCAGGTATAACAGAACCGGGAGAGCCACTGCAGTGAGGGGATCCCAGGATCTGTGGGGGAAAAGAGAACAGTCAGACCCCCAGAAGAAAAGGCAGCATGCAGCATAGTCATTCAATACAGAAAGCAGGCATCATAAATAACAATAGCAAAGCCCCAAAGTGGCTTAAGAGTTAAACTGAAGCCAGCAAATTTTTTATATATAAACATGCTGAAACAAACTGATAGTAAAAAGGACGGCCCCACACGCGAGGTGGGGACCGTTTACCTGCACGAAGAGCAGCAGCAGCAGCCAGCCAGACAGCAGCCGAGTCCCCCGCACCTGACTCCTTGATTAGAAGGAGGAAGTGCGGCGGGGCCGAGCTGCGAGACAACCAGCTCAAGCCACGCCCCCGCCATCGCGTCATCGAACGCGGGCTGAGGCCCCGCCCCCTCCAATTCAAACAGCGCGGCCCGCCAAACGGCGGTGCCACATGCAGAGAGGGCGCCCCGACGCCCTCAAAGTCAGTGGGGGGGGGGGGGGGGGGAACATGCTACTCACATACACATCCCTAGCAGTTCAGGCCGCGTGAGCGCTACCCGCGGCGCTGAGCCTGAGACTGCCATCACTCTTTAATAAGCACAGTAACGTTAAAACACAACATGCACACAGTATAAGACCCCCCAAAAAACACCCCCCATAGTGAAGGGAGAAGGGGCCGTAACGGGAGAGAAATGGCCAAAGGGGAACCACGGGACAGGGGCATCCCAAATCCGGATCACCATGCCGGATAGCCGCATTGCCCCTCGTGTGAGGTCGAGCGGAGGAGATAAGCTCCTAGGCATCTATAGTGCCATCTACCGTTGCCCAGTGAGCAGCCTAGGCTGGGAGGCTTCCATTAACCATCAAGGTAAACAATCAAAACTGGGCAGAAATAGACCCAAAGGGGGTGCCGGGGTAAGACCCCGGCTACCTGCAAGCAGGAGACTTCTTTCTTCTGTCTTGTCGCCTCATGCAGAGATAAAACACTGGTGTTAAGTGGGAGGTCCCAGGTATATATAGGCTGGAAGGGGCTCGTTTTCAAGACTTCTCTCTGCAACATCGCCACCTGGCGGTGGAGTAACCCGATCGTAAGAATTAAAGGGGAAGCGGGGTGTGTGGCACACTGAGAATAACTGGTGTTAAGTGGGAGGTCCCAGGTATATATAGGCCGGAAGGGGCTCGTTTTCAAGACTTCTCCCTGCAACGTCGCCACCTGCTGGTGGAGTAACCCGATTGTAAGAATTAAAGGGGAAGCGGGGTGTGTGGCACACTGAGAATATCAAGCAGCAGTAATTACCTCCCCTGATGAGACTGCAGCCAGTACCCTTTAGCTACTGGAATACAGTAGCTAAAGGGTGCTACTGTCATAAGAAGCTAAAGTACAGCAAGAAGGGTTAAATTTGTGAGGCCAATCAGATGACTAGCAAGCCAGAGCTATGTACGCTAAACACACTAGTTGGTGTACATTGCTAAGGTAAACACATTGTTGCAAGAAACAAATATTTTCTTTTCTAACACAGTTAAAAAAAACATAGGAGTTCAGCACCTTGAGACCAACAGTTTGGCACACAGTGAATTTAGAGCCCCATAAAATAAAAAGTAAAAAAGATACAGACTTACCTGACCCCTCGTTTTGAAAGTGCCAGTGATTCCCTACAATAAGCAGCAACTTGATTTTCGCCCCCGGGCCTCTGATCTTCAGGAGGGGGCCCGGAATAGGCCCGCCCCCCTGCGCCATCTGAAAAAAAAATAAATAAATAATGACACAAACTCACCTGACAGCCCGATCGCTCTTCCCGGGTCTTCTCTTCACCAGGGGGGCTCCGATCCCCCCCCTGGACTTACCACTCTTCAGGTGAGGACCCAACAACGGGCCCTCACCGTCCTCTTTGTCCGGCGCTGGCCCCGCCCCTAGCCCCGCCCACTTATGGGAGGAGTAGGATGACGTCATCCCGCTCCTCTATACCGGCACCCGGGCTACGACTGTCACTTGTCGGTAGC
Organism: Gastrophryne carolinensis; assembly: GCA_027917425.1. Taxonomy (NCBI): domain Eukaryota; kingdom Metazoa; phylum Chordata; class Amphibia; order Anura; family Microhylidae; genus Gastrophryne; species Gastrophryne carolinensis. The sequence continues at coordinate 312,002,858 of CM051237.1, forward strand.
GATCGGAGCAGGGAGGGAGGCTCTGATCTCCCTGCCTCCCACCCTCCCTGCTCCGATCACTACCGACAACTGTCATCTGCAGCGGCGCAGGACACTGGATGGGAGGTAAGTATAAGTAAAAAAAAAGAATAATAAAATATTTTGTGTCTGTGTCTTTTTTACTTTTAACTATTTGTGAACTGGTAAGGGGTCCATAAGACCCCTTATACCAGTTCACAAGGCTCTGAGGCTGCCAATCACCTGCGGCTAGCGGGTGACTAGCCATAACCCCCAGCCCCCCCATTACCTGCCTCCCCAACGGCGGGGGGGGCTGGCAGAAGGGCCCGGCCCACTTAGTGGCTATGTGGGCTAGTAGCCTGCAGGGCCAGGGGCCACCAACGCTGGCCCCTGCGCCCTGTCCTACAAGCCCTATGGGGACCCTATGTCATTTTTTTTTTTTTTTAAGTCAACCCCTTACAACTATGCTATCATATTGCATAGTTGTATCCTATCTGAAATCTCCTAAACTGCTGTTTCAGTTTGGGGGAGTTTCCTGGGCAGGAAAGGGTGTATACCAATACATATGTGGTACCGTTGTAACCGGGAGAAATAGGGCTTTCACACGCAATAATATTTTATTAACAAACTTACATTTTTTATCACAAAAAAGACTACAAATTGTAAAAAATAGATTTTTTTTTTTGGCATATATTTCACCCAAAAGTATTGAGAATACACTAAAAAAGGGCAAACAAGACATTTCATGTTGAAGCCCAGACTGCTGAAAAAAACAATATATAGTTTTCCTGGAAAATCCCTGGAAATCCCTTCAAAAATCAAGGTTGAACATGTGTAGCGCAAAAACGTGAAAAGTAGTCTGCCAACAGAGTGTGACAAAAAAACTAGGTAGGCTGGCACTTAAAGGGTTAAAGAGGACTAATAGTAATTTTCTTTACATTTTTGCAGCACTCTGCATACTGACAGAGAAAGCCTAATTCCAAGACGCAGTACTTGCCTACCTCCTTGTTCTAACAGCCCACAGCCAGTAAAGTCTGTGGGGTGGGCTTGTACAGTGCTGTGAGTCCCAGCAGCCACACTAGGAGGGATCGCGAAAGTATATACATTTTGAGGATGTGGAAATAGATTCCCCCATCCCCCCTCCCCCCCCGGGATGTTGGACAGGGCATTCATTAAAGATGAAGTCCAAGATTTTAAAATTCCCCTCCCTGATGATACTCTGATGACCCACAGAAAAAAGCTTTCTAGGACTAACACATTATTTGTGGCCTCTGGCTGTCAACTGATGCTGTGTTTGGCCACTAAGTTTTACAAGTCATTATTACATATTGTCTTGGGACATCCCTGATCAGGCTGTCTCGCAAATACTATGAATAAGAAAAGGAAATCCCATGTGAGATGCAGCTCCCTTTCTAAATATAACTGCTCTGATTTTATTTCCTTGTTGCAGGCTGATAAATTGAAAAACTGAAAAAAAATACTATGGATTCCTTGTTCAGTGCCACTTGCAACAAACTGTTTTCAATGCAATCAAAAAGATCTATACACGCACACACATTGTAATCTTCACATTCTCTACCTCATGCATGGCAAACCAACTATTGCTCATTCTGGACCTTCTGACAGTCCCAGGCAGAGGCCAAAGGTGCATAACACCCACTAAACGTAATAATGGGGAGGCCGGGGACACCGTTTCGCAGCAAAACAGTACAAAACAGTTACTGTCCTTACCTGCAGAATAGACACGGTTTGAGAAAAGTGATGCTGTTCCATTGTTGATGTTGAATATAATGCTGCCAGTGGGTGATCAAATTTTTGTAAGTAAGTGTTAGTATAACCACGGTGATCCAGGTCATGGCATAAGCATGCTATTAGCAGCCCTTTTCTCTGTGGCAAAACAAATAAAGAGTGTCACCTAAACTATTCGTACACAATTAGGAAATCTGTTCAATTCCTTTTGAAACTGAAATTCCGCTTCATCTTTTTTTAGCAGAGACTTGAAGATTATGTGCCAAAATTGACAGATACTTGTAACTAACTTAATATTTCCCATCAACTTGACTGCAGCCCCAATTCAAGCTGCATTATATTAGCCACAAATCATAATTCTGCCTCCACCACACTTCAATTTGGGTGTTCTTTTGGTGATGCAAAGTGTTGACCTTTTTGAATTAATACAAAAATATAAAAAATACAATTCTGTGAAATACTCATCTGTAGAATTGTTATTATAAGTATACAGTACGTCCTGCTCCAGATATAGTACTTACACTTGGGTTATCCTCCGCCAGATGGCGCTGCACTGCAGAGACATGCAAAAACAGGCTCCTCCCGGCCCTTCAAATACCCAGGGACCTCCCACAAATCCCCAGTATTGAAAAGCAGTGAACAAGAAGCCGGGAAAAATTAACCACCACAAAACTGGTATATGATAACAATCATCATACAGGGGATCCAGAATGATGCAAAAACCAGGGTGGGGTGGAGCAGGACGTACTGTATACAAATAATATCAATTCTACAGGTGAGTATTTCACAGAATTGTATTATTCTTAGTGTACAGTACGTCCTGCTCCAGATATAATACTTGCACTTGGGACATCCAATAGCAGTGTCCATAAAGTAGGGTGGGATCCCCAACAAAAAAGGCAACAGCAGACAGTTTAAAGCACTGTCACCTGCAATACCTTGCGGCCAAGAGCAGCATGAGCTGAGGCTCTAACGTCAACCTTATAAAACTTTTGAAAAGATATGAATAGAAGACCAAGTAGCGGTCTAGCAAACTTGCTCAACAAAAGCCTGCCGCTGAAAAGCCCAAAAGGCACAAAAAGCACGAGTAAAATAAGAAGAGAAGCGAGAAAGAAGATTCTTCCCCTTAATGGAATAGGCCTGAGTAACAGCCTGACAAGTCCAAACGCCAACAGTAGCCTTGGCAGAAGCCGAAAACCTTTCCTAGGACCAGAAGGAACCATCCCATCCAAGTAATGACCAGGCCCAAAGCCGCCTAACCCCCCCGAGAACAGACGAGATTGGGCACATACAGGATGGAGTTGGCCGTAGACCCAAAGGAGCATCAGTTCTCCTAAAGGGCACAGTGACTACCAAGGAAACACTTCCAACACCAGTTCAAGGAATGCAGAACCCTTTCCTCAACGTTGCTAGGAATAAGGCACAGAAGGAAGAACAATATCTTGTATCAATGAACATAAGACACCACCTTAGGCAGAAAATCCGGCTTAAAGCGGAACACCACCTTATTCTGGTGTATCTCAAAGAACGGGGGCTAGATAGACAGAGACAGAGATAGACACACACGTCTGACTGAATTAACAGCCACCAGAAGGACAACTTTGAGGGTAAGAACAGCCAGACAGCATCCTGAAAAGGTCCAAAGGGAACACCCCGCAAGGCAGACAGAATAAAATTCAAAACCCATCAGGGACCATAGGATTACGTGGGGGACGCACATGAGTAACCCCTTGAAAGAAGTCTTAACCAAGGAAACTGAGCAAAAGACTTCTACAGGAAGGCGGACAGGGCAGAACCTGACCCTTCAGAGTACTGAGTTGGAGAATTCCAACTCCAACCCATGCTGTAATAACTCTAAAACCCTGGGAACAGAGAACGCCTGACAGGAAAGAGACCTGGACTCACACCAATCAATATGGGTACGCCATACCCTATAATAGATGGAAGAAGAAAAAGAAGCTTGCTTGCTCCTAGTCTTCCCATAGTCTCAATCACCGAGACAGATAAGCCTGTCTCCATCAAGATGGATGTTTCAGCAGTCAGGCCGTCTAGGCCAGAGACTGTAGATCGGGATGACGTAAAGGGGCCCTGAGTGAGCAGAGCTGGCACTCCTGGCAGAACGCACAGATCTACTGTCCTTAGTACCACGTCTGCGAACCACACTCCACTAGGCCACCAGAATCACTGGTCCCCCCTTCCAGAGCAATCTTGCGCAGAACCCTGCCTAGCAGGGGGAATGGAGAAAAGACATACAGAATGTCCTGCCATAACATTACTAAATCATCATGACCACGGCTAGAGAATCCTGGGACAGGGAAACAAGGGCAGAGAGCTTGTCATAGTGACGGGGCACACACAGATCCACACTGGTTGGACCTCATAGTAACACAAGGATTAGCACATCCTGTCGCAGAGGGACCTTCCCCCGGAGCGAATACCACTGATATGCAGGGAACATTGTCCACCACCCAGATCAGAATCAAAGACACTTCCCGGAGGACCCTCCTGCTCCGGGTCCCTCCCTGAATATTAATGTAGGCCAAGGCCGTCAGATAAGCCTAGCTCCCCCGAAACAGGCAGGTCCTGAAGAGGAGTAGGCAAGCGAGTTAGAACTAACTTGAACGCTCATAGATTCAAACATTGATAGGTGTATGGGCCTCCTAAGGGCCCCACCTCCCCTGAAACCATAGGGACTTCCAGAAGAAGACCCACCTCAACCTGATAGATTGGCATCCATGGTGACCGTCTCCCAGGAAAGGGTAAGAAGGGACTGCCCCCAGACAGGTTCCTTGAGTTCATCCACTACAAGAGGGACCTCCTCACCAGGGAGGAAGGCACACATACCCTGCTCCAGGGATGCTGGGTCCTTGTCCCGTAGGACAAATAGGAGAAGTTGCAGAAGGCCCCAGGGGGGACTGAGCATAAGGGGCCTCTTCAGAGTACGCCACCAACGGGCCCACCAGCTGCATCCCTGCCTGGTGGAGGGACGGGGACAGCTATGAGGGACTGAGCCCATGCAACCAGATTGTCCACTTTATTGCTGAGGAAGGAAGATCCTTGCTTGAACTGTATAAAATTAATTCATAGGAATGGAGTTACCAATGAAGGGGACAATAAGGACTTGGGGTGTTTGATCACCCCTCCAAATGACTCCCAAATGGACACCCCCCAGCCGAGTATCCAACGTAGCCAGACGTAGAGACTGGGAAGTGATGAGGACGTCCAGGTAGGTCATCAATCGGACGCCCCTTGGTCTCATCAGAGACCACACCCCCGTCAGCACCTTGGTGAGCACTCTGGGAGCTGAAGAGAGGCCAGATGACAAGGCCACAATTATCTGTGTTGGTCAACCAATGCGAATCTGAAGAACCTCGGGGTCCAGAAGACACAGGGAAGTAAAAATAAGCAGCATTGAGCTCCACAGACGGCAAGAAGCCCCAGACGCGCAAGGAGCTGATGGCTGAGCGCAGTGTTTCCATTGCAGAAACTGCCTGTAATTGACGGATTGCTGAAAATCTGTGAATCCAGATTGGGCCAGACTGACCCATCCTTTTTTGGGGAACTGTGGAAAGGTTGGTGTAGCGGCCCCTGCCTCTGCTTATTAAGGGCAATCTGCAAGAGACCCCCAGACCCCGCAGGCCTTGCATGGCCTGCACCAGCACCTGAACAGAGGCAGGGACCAGGAGCACCCGGGACCCGATAATCTTGGGGGAGGCCGCACAGCAAACTCCATCTAGTAGCCGGAGGGCACTACCTCCTGAATCCACCAGTCTGAGGCGTGATACCTCCTGGCATGAGCAAGGTGCCCCAGCCGTCCCTTCGCCCAGACTGGCGAGGGCGCCCCATCATGCTTGAGGGGATTTTGGTGGAAGATTTAGGCTTAGCCCCGCCAGAGGGGCCAGGGTGTTGTCTGCCGCTCCTGGGGCAGGAGTCTGCACGAGCCCCCAGGAAGGACACCCCTGGTTCTTGCTTTACACTATGGTAGGGAGGGGGAGGGGTTACCCTGCCCCGAGGGGCCGAGACGGCCGCCTACGTTGGGGTGATTTGCCCTTTTTTACCAAACAGGTCCAGACGGGCCCCAAACAGGCGTTGCCCCCTAAAGGGAAGCCCAGTAAGAGTCTTCTTAGCAGCATCATCAGCACCCCACTGTCGCAGCCAAACCAAGCGGCGTATAGCCACCACAAGGGCAGAAGTCCTTGCACACCTTCTAATGGTGTTTTACAAATACATCACAACTGGAGAGCGCATTAAACACATCCCAGGGGAGATCCTCAGGGTGATGATCAAGCATCTTTCTGATGAGGGTTCTAGCGGCCACTGCAGTAATGACCGCGGCACAGACCGGGCGCAGCGCCGTCCCTGCACAAGAAAAGGCGTGGGAGGCCAGCAGATCAATGCGCCGGTCCTCAGCAGCCCTAAGGGTACTATAAGCAGGGGCTGTAATAAAGGGGGGGTTAGGAACCCCTACGATCGGCGCATCCACCACGGGGGGGGGGATGACTAACAATTGACCACCTCAGGGGGAAAAGGGTATTACCTATCCCAGTCCCCTGGGACCCCTGGAGATTTACTGGGGAATTCCCATTCCTTGAGTACAAGAGCATGGAAACGAGCCTGCTCTAGAAATTCCAAGCGTGCTGTCGCTGTATGGAAACGCTCCCCTCTCGGCTTGGAGGCCTCACCAGGAGAGAGATGTACAGGACCTTAAAGACCTTAATCAACAAATCTCACACTGGCCCCAGTATTCAGGGCCAGATTCGCCATGACCCTTCGGCCTCTCATCAGATAAGCCTGAGTCAGAGAACAGCTCTCCTTCATCAGAAGGGGTATAGGCACGCGGAGTAGTGAACTCCTCAGTTCCCATAGGACAAACAGAAAACAGGAAACGTCAAGGGCCACTTCTTACCAGGGCCCATGTGCCCTGACAACCTCGCAATAATCTGATCTGCCGTAGGCAGTCTGGAAGAAACAGCAGGCTGCAAATCCCCACTTGTATGCGACTCAGCAGGAGTGAGATTTAAGCATGGGGAAATAGTTGTATTGAAACGAGGTGCAGCCACTGGCAAGCCTGATTGCAGGGCCAGTGCTTGCTCGGCACATGGTGCGCAGACCCGTGCCCTGTCAGCATCAGCATGGGGTTGACCACACGCTATACACAGCCGGTCTTGTCCCAGAGGGACCCCGGTCACATAATTCTGAAATGCCTCCCTATGGTAATTATCTAGGCACAATATGCCAGCAGGGATTTACGCAATAGGCAACCCTGGATGCCCCAAAGACCCGCTAGGAAGGTGGGAGAATTTTACAAGGCCCGCTATAATTTAACCCGGGCTGGGGAAGCCACTGGATTCAACCGTCTGAAAGACATAATGGGAATAAAGGGTGTCAGAGCCATGCGCAGTAATAAAGAATCATGAAAATCGCCCGCGAGGGCACTTACAGACCAAGGGAGGAGGAGGGCCGTTACCACGCGCGCACGCGACTAGCATCAAAATGGCGCCAAGCGAACCTCAAAGGGGGGGCCAGAGTGGGCCGTGACGCGGAGCGTGCCAAACCAGGTCCCCGCCCCCCCCGAAGAGCGCGAAGCTTCAAGACAGTAGTCAGTATTGTCAAGAGAAGCAAAGTGTATGACACACATGGAATAGACGATTTTGCCAATGGGGACGCAGATACACATAAAAAGGCAAACAGCGCGGCTCTGACACCAAGTTACAAGTCAAGGACAATACTAAGGCCAAAATCGTGTAATCACAGTACACTTGAGACCGCCACACCCCCCCCCTTTCTTTCCCCCCCGGGCTACGGGGGAAAATGAGGGAGGATGGCGACCCTTTGGATAGGGCCCACCGCTACACGGGGCAACAATGCGGGAGGGGCATCCACTAGAGGCTCACCATCAGCCTAAACTGCCTACCCTTTGCTGGGGGACTGCGGTGGAGCATGGCTCCATAAGCACGCATGGTGCTGCCTACCTTCACCCGACCAGCGCAGCCCAGGCTGGGAGGCACATCACAAGAGGACGGGTGGGAATAGTCCAACAGGGCCGCAGGCTGTAATAGCCCCGCTCACATGCGAGAGAGTGATACTTCATGTCTTCGCAGTCAGCCCTGCTGAGAAATCTGGGGATTTGTGGGAGGTCCCTGGGTATTTGAAGGGCCGGGAGGAGCCTGTTTTTGCATGTCTCTGCAGTGCAGCGCCATCTGGCGGAGGATAACCCAAGTGTAAGTATTATATCTGGAGCAGGACGTACTGTATACTAAGAATATCTTGGTCTCATTAGAGCACAGCACAATTTCCTGCATGCACTAGGCAGACATTGGGGTCGATTCAGAGCCTGGTGAGAAAACTTCTGGTCCCTACCTGGTAACTTATTTTCTAAACATCCGAATGGGCAGGGATTCATGACCACCAGAAATGAATAAAGCTTTGGCTCCCCCTCTCGGCCTCCAGTTGTTATAGAGATCTGCAAAATACAAAGACAGACCAGAACACTACTGGTAGTTAAACATGATACATTCAATGATGAAGCCTGACGGAGGGAAAAGCTGTATGCTGACTGACCGTTCAGATGTTTAGAAAGAAGTTACCAGGTAACTAACATAAGTTTTCTCAAAACATCCTCCGGGCAGCATACTGGTGAGAGGATAAACGAGAACTACCTCTAATGGAATAGAAAGGCCACCTGAATCCCACTTCTGCCAAAGGACTGATCCTCTAAGGTCAGTAAGTCCAAACGGTAATGTCTAACAAACATCTTAGCCGAAGACCAGATAGCTGCTTTACAAATCTGTTCAATAGAGGCCCCAGCTTGCTCTGCCCAAAATGTAGAGACACTTCTTGTAGAATGAGCTGTAATTCTTCCAGAACAAGGGGATCCCTTATTAGCAAAACTGATTGAGTTCTTCATCCAACAGGAGAAGGTTGTCTTAGACACCCGATGGCCCTTACTAGGGCCTGAAAATTAAATGCCGGAAGGTATTCCAGAAGACATGCCCTGACATTCAATGATTTATCCACAGAAGAATCTTTACTATCCACTGACGGCAGAACAATTTCCTGTGTCCGATGAATATATCTTCGGTAGGTAGCAGGGATCTACGCTTAAAACCACCATATCCTGGAAAATCCTGGAAAATCTGAAGAAAGGGGTGACAGCAGGATAATGCTTGTATATCACCGATTCTGCGGGCAGAAGTAATTGCCACTAAAAATAGTACCTTCAATGTGAGAATACTGGTTCAAAAGGAGTAGCCATCATTGCCGTCAGGCTAGATCCATTCGAGAGGCTAGATCCATTTGAGAGGCTAGCTTCACGCAGACTGGTCTAGAATGCCCAACTACCAGAAGGAAATACGAAAAATACTAAAAAAGAGTCACCAGTTGGAACCTCAGAGTGCTAACATCGAGGCCCAAATTAACTCCCTCCTGGAGAAAATCAAGTATAACAGGAAGGCTGGAAGCAGGTCTACCGTTCCTACCGTATCCGAAAGGTATTCCAGACTTTCAAATGGATGTCTTCTCACCTCTTTCCAACTGGAAAGTAGGGTCTTGATAACATTGTCTGAAAAACCCCTTCTTAGATGCATGGTGACTTCAGGGTCCACAGAGTCAAATTCCAACCCCAACGCATGGAGATTTTGGCAAAGTACTGTGTACCCTGGGATAGCAGACCAATGGGCCAATCGGGTGCCAAGGCATCAATTCCCAGAGCCAGGTCCGAGAGATTTAGAAAAAAACTTTTTTAGCTTAAGGTTCTTCCCTGAGATCAACCTCCGGAGTTTCCCTCAGGACACAAAGTTGACCGAATACCTCCTGTGTCAAAGACCATTCCGCCACAGCGGAGAGCAACTTAGAAAGTCTGCCATGTAATTTTGGCATTCTTTCAGATGAATAGCTGATAGAAATAACAGGTTCTGTTCTGCCCAATGCAAAATTTCTGCTGCTGCTCTCTGTAGATCTTGCCCCCCCTTGTCGATTCCAGTAAGTCATTGTCGTTGCATTGTCTGTTCTGATTTGAACGTGTTGATCCTGCAGATGAGGTGAGAAGGTGAACAAGGCTTTCTTCACTGCTATCAGCTCTCTTAGGTTTGACGATGACTGACTCCGCTTCTTGGATTATTTTCCCTGTGCAGTCAGGAACCCGCAATGGGCCCCCCCAACCCCATGAGGAGGCATCCATCATTACAATTTCCTCCTTGGGATCCCTCCAAGGTAGGCTCTTGACAAATCTGTTATCACACAGCCACCCCCTCAAGCAAATTTTACCAGGCCAGAGAATTCCATCAAATTTTCTAGGGATTCCCGGGACTTGTCCTCATGGCTTGACGCACCGGGGCTGTCTGACTGGGGCACAAGGATTGAACTGCTGAGACGGAACTAGACTGGACTTTTCATAATTCAGAACCCAATCTAGTTGAAGCAATAGCCACTTTGTTACATATAGATCATGGACCAATCTCTCCCAGGTTGGGGCAAAAAGTATGAGAACATTCCAACTAAGCTATGATCCCGATCTTTGCCTTAAAGCGGACCAACACAACAATGCTCATATGCATCCCTCCTCAGCCGCTCATGGGCTTGCAGGCCACCTGCAAACAGGAAGACAGGTTGAGCTTCCTGTTACTGTGTATTTCAGTTATGTCAGTTGGGAGAGGAAGCTCCGAAATGGCCGCTACCTTTCTTTTTCAACTGTGCCAGGCTGTTGGTCCAGTTTAAGGAGGTTCGGCTAGAAACTTGGTAAAATATCCTGGGCGCTGATGCCAGATCAAAAAGGAAGAGAGACAAATTGGAAGTGAAACATTTGGTCTCCCATCTTTACTGCAAATCTCAGAAAAGTTTGAGCATAATGGCTCATTGGTACCTGCCAGTAGGCATCTTTCAGGTCTATTGGGACCATAAAGGAATCTGGCAGAAGCAGACAGAAAAGATGGATTGCATGAGAAAACGCCTGTATCTTACTGAGTGATTCTGTTTCATCAAGTTGAGAACCTGAATCCCCCGGAAGCCTTACTTTACCAGAAACGCACTCAAGTAGAACCCCTTTCCCCACTGCTGTCAGGGGATTGAGATAAACACCCTCATGTCCAACATAGAAACTAGGCTGTTCCTGATAGTCAGTTTTTTCCTCCCTGCCCCTTGGGAGAGAAGTGACAAAGAAACTTGTGGGAGGGGCGTGAATAAATTCTATTGGGAAGCCTTCTTTTATACCCTTGTAAATAAAGGGACAATCTAGGAGGGCTTCCCACCAAATGTGAAATGAAGTTAGCCAAATCCCTATAAGGGACCTGGCGCCATTGTTTCTTAGACCCGGACTGCTAGGTACCAAACAGAGTGGATCCTCTAAACCTGCCCTATCTTAGCAGAAGAGGAGGTACCCCTGGCTCCTCTGCCAGATTCCCCTTTGAGAAAGGAACGTTTAAACGAGGATTAATAAGAAAATCTCTTAAAGTCCTTATTCCTAGTGGGAAAACATTTGTTCTTGTCAGCTGATCTGTCCAACACCATCTCTAGCGCTGGACCAAACAGGAATTCCCCGCTGAAGGGCATGACACACAGGTAAATCTTAGAGCCTGCATCCCCAAGACCAGGTAAGAAGCCACAATAAGGTTGATTCAGAGCCCCTTTCTCATCATTTTTATAGAGGTCTTGCTATCAAACGAAAAATCATGCAAAAATGAAAACATTTCACACAAAAGTCCTCGCAGAAAAAAGGCTTTGCTTAATCAGACGAGGGGAAAAAATGAACGAGAATGGAAATATTCACGCAAAAAAAAGGTGAGAAAGGGGCTCTGAATCAATCCTAATGTCAGGATTGGTCAGGTTCATGGCATGGACCAAAAACCTTACAGATTCAGCTGTAGCGGTTGAAAAAAGAATAGGCCTTAATTTCTTAAATACTAGTTTGTTTTAAAACACATGCTTTAAGCTGGTGGAGAAAATAATTCAAATTTCCAGAGACACAGTTAAAAGCTAGAATCGGTTTCAGAGAACTATGAACGGAAAAATACCGTTTTGTGAGTACTCACCTTTAAAACTGGTATTATGAGTGTGCCATACACTCCACTTCGATCTTCATGACATATGGGTAATCTCCAGTAGAGGGCGAACTTCTGCAGAGATGAATATGCAAAAAAAGAAAGTCCCTCCCGGTCCATATATACCTGGGACCTCCCACCAATTCCCCAGTGTATAAAAGCAGTAAGGGGACCAGGAAGAACCAATTATAACCTTATCAAAACCAATGGTTCACCATATAAAAGCCCCAGAATACCTGAAAAAAAGGGATGGGGCGAAGTGGAGTGTATGGCACACTCATAATACCCGTTTTAAAGGTGAGTATTCACAAAACGGTATTATTCTAAGTGTGCCATACACTCCACTTCGATCTTCATGACATATGGGACATCCAACAACAGTATCCGTAATGGGTGGGAACCAGAAACATTAAAGAATGTACCAACTCAAACCACTGCAGCTTGCAGAACCTTGCGGCCAAAAACAGCATCCGCTGAAGCCAGCACATCAACCTTGTAAAACTTGGAAAAGGTATGAACGGAAGACCAAGTAGCAGCCTTACAAACTTGTTCAACAGAAGCCTGGTGCTGAAAAGCCCAGGAGGCACCCACAGCACGAGTAGAGTGTGCAGTAACCCTAAAAGGGGGGAGTCCTCCCCTTAGCAGAATAGGCCCCAACAATGGCCTGACGAATCCATTTGCTAATCGTAGACTTAGCAGGCGCCAAGGGGCCCGCAGGGCACCACGAAAAAGGCGTCCAGCTTGCGGAAGGAATAAGTAGTCACCAAATAGTACTTCACACAGCGAACAACATCCAAATTAAGCAGAACCCTCTCCTTGTCATTGTTAGGCTTAGGACACAAGGAAGGGAGAACAATATCCTCATTGAGGTGGAAAGCAGACACCACCTTAGGAAGGAAATCTGGTTTAAAACGAAAAACCACCTTATCTTCGTGTCTCTCAAAGTAAGGGGCCTGAATCGACAGAGCCGCCAACTCAGAGACACGCCTAATGCGCGACCCCTTGGAAAAAGGTCTTAACCAGCGGGTGTAAGGCAAAAGATCTCTGGAAGAAAACCGACAGAGCAGAAACCTGTCCTTTCAAAGTACTAAGCTGGAACCCAAGATCCAGATTATGCTGAAGAAACTCCAAAATCCTGGGTATCGAAAAACCCTGCAAGGCAAGGCCCTAGCTAGCCTCACACCAATCAATATAGGAACTCCAAGTCCTATAGTAAATGCCAGAAGAGGACCACTTCCTAGCCTTAATCAGGGTCTGAACAACAGCCTCAGACAAACTTTCCTCTTTCAAGATGAAGGTTTCAGCAGCCAAGCCGTCAAAGTCAGCGTTTGTAAAGACAGGGATAGCAGGTCCGGCAACAAGGGAAGCCGGTACTGATCTACGGCCATCCTTACGTCGTCTGCGTACCAAACCCTTCTTGGCCACCTTGGAGCCACCAGAATCGCTGGTGCCCCTTCTAGAACCAGTTTGCGAACTACCTTGCCCAGCATGGAGACGGGTGGAAACCGGTACAGAAAACCCAACTCCTTCCAAGCCAGTGACAAGGCATCCCCTGCCAGAGACAGAGGATCCTGAGAAAGACACAAGGGCCAGAAGTTTGTGAGTCCCCCACTTGCGGTAAAGATCCAGAAAAACCTCGGGGTTGAGAGACCACTCTCCGTGGCGAGAGGATCCCCTGCTCAGGGAATCCGCCTCCGTGTTCTTCACTCCCGGAATGTAGACTGCCGAAATGCAAGGAACATTGCTCTCCGCCCAGTGCAGGATCAGAGAGACTTCCCTGAGGGCACTCCTGCTGCGAGTCCCTCCTTGGTGATTGATGTTAGCTACCGCCGTTCGGTTGTCCGAACGGACCTGAACCGGTAGACCCCGTAAATGTGAGGTCAGCCGAGCCAGAACCAGTCGGATGGCTCTGAGCTCAAAGACATTGATGGGGGTGTGAGCCTCCTGGGGACCCCACACCCCACTGAACTGATGACTTTTCCAATAACCTCCCCAGCCCGACAGGCTGGCATCCGTGGTAACCGTCTCCCAACAAGGGACCAGAAAGGATCTGCCCTTCAACAGATTGCTCGAGTCCAGCCACCATCGAAAGGACTGCCGAATCCTGGGAGACATCCTGAAAGGTTGATCCAATGACTGCGGGCACCTGTCCCAATGCGTCAATAGGTGAAGTTGAAGAGATCTCATGTGAAACTGTGCAAACGGTACCGCCTCGAAGGAGGATACCATCAAACCCACCAGTTTCATCCTCTGTTGGATAGAGGCACAAGGACTGGCCAGAAGAAGGCAGATCAGGCCCTGAATCCCCTGCACCTTGGTCTGGGGCAGAAACACTCTGGCCCGAATGGTATCCAGATTCATACCCAGAAATGAAATCACACGAGATGGGGAGAGAGAAGACTTGGTGCGGTTGATCACCCACCCGAACCTCTCCAGGGTCGACACCACCCTGTGGGTGTCCAGCTCCGCCTGACGGAGGGAAGAAGCTGAGATCAACAGGTCGTCCAGATAAGGCACAATGCGAATGCCCTGAGCTCTGATCAAAGCCATTATTCCCGCCAAGACCTTGGTGAAGACCCTCGGCGCCGAGGTCAGACCGAAGGGAAGAGTTACAAACTGATAATGTTGATCCTCCACCGCAAACCGGAGGAATCTCTGATGTGCCTGAAAAATCGGCACATGCAGATACGCATCCTTGATGTCTATGGATGTCATAAAATCCCCTTGGCGAAGGGAATTGATAGCAGAACGCAGAGTCTCCATGCGGAACCTTTTGGCTCTGTTAAACCTGTTGAGAACCTTGAGATCTAGAATGGGTCTCACCGAACCCTCCTTTTTGGGAACCGTGAAAAGGTTGGAGTAGTAACCCCTGCCTCTCTCCGACGGAGGCACCGGACATATAACCCCCATGTCCAGAAGGTTTTTTACTGCTAACAGGAGCCCCTGTGCAGCCTGAGGGTCCAAGGGCACCCGAGAGCTTAAGAATCTTGGGGGCGGCCAGTACTCGAACTCCAGTTTGTACCGGGAGGAGACCACTTCCAAGATACAATTGTCTGTGACCTCCCGAGCCCAGACCTGGAAGAAGAGCCGCAGCTGTCCCCCCACCCTTGCGGGTGAGGGCGCCCCTTCATTGCTGAGCCGGTTTAACGGCAGGCTTGGGCTTGGAACCCCAGGCAGGCGCGGGACGTGCCCGACCTCTGCCTCTGTTCCAGGACGAGCCCCTGACACCCGAGAAGGCCAAACTCCTAGCCGCTCTGGCCCCTCGAAAGGAAGGAGTGAACGAGCCCGCCCCCGAAGGGGCGGCGCTGTTTCCTCCTCTGAGGTAACGTACCTCCTTTAGCAACAGCATCCAATTTATCTCCAACCAACCGCGAACCCAAGAAGGGAAGAGCTGTGAGCGACTTCTTGGCCCCTAACATCCGCTGTCCACTGGCGGAGCCAGACCAATCTGCGCATAGCCACCAGTAAGGCTGAAGTCCTACTACAGTAAGGCTGAAGTCCTACTACACACGACAATAGAATCTTCCATCGCAGCCATGACAAAATCCATGAACAATTTGCATTTCTTAAGGATAGCGAACTCAGCTCACTGAGCGTTATTCAGCCAATCCCTGATAAGAGACCTGGTAGCAAGCGACACCAGGGCAGATGCACTAACAGGCCGCAGGGCCGAGCCCACGTTGGCAAATGCGTGGCACGCCATCTGATCAAGGCGCTTATCCTCTCCATCCTTAAGGGAAGTGGCGTCAAGGGTGTTCAGCACAGAAGAGTTGGTCAAACCTAAAACTGGCGCGTCGACCTCGGGAGGAGAAGTTCAGCGCTTAACAGCCTCCACCGGAAAAGGATACTTCTTATCCCATCCCTGAGGAACACCAGGAAGCCGACTGGGCCTCTCCTATTCTCTAAGGATCAGCGCATCAAAGAGACCCTGGGTAGGGAACTCCAGACGGGGCTTGCAGGCCCCAAAAAATTCCCCATTCTTGAGAGGGGGCGCCTCAGGCGGTTCAATATCCCACACCTCCAATAAATGTGACAAAACAGTGGCCATATCTACGGCATCCCCCAGCGCCTGCCGACATTGGCATTCCCAGACTAAACATAGTCAGCCTCTGTTTCCTGATACAATTCCCCCTCCTCTAACGGGG
Source organism: Gastrophryne carolinensis (assembly GCA_027917425.1). Classification (NCBI taxonomy): domain Eukaryota; kingdom Metazoa; phylum Chordata; class Amphibia; order Anura; family Microhylidae; genus Gastrophryne; species Gastrophryne carolinensis. The sequence continues at coordinate 312,018,783 of CM051237.1, forward strand.
AATAATCTGACAAATCAGCGGAATCGTCGTCAACATCCCACAAGGGCTGGGCTGACGACAAATGTCTCTTTTTAGCCTGGGCCTTCTTGCCCACCATGCTAGCAAAAATTTTCTCGATGCTGGCCAACCAAGCCCAAACATCAGAAAGCGACTCCCCACTGGTACCAATGTCACTTGGGGTACGGATAAGGTGGGGAGGGGAAGGCGAAGAAATGGGAGGAGCCGACCCAGAAGGCTGGTTACCAGACTGCCGCGTTATGGCCTTTTGTGCGCATGGTATACAGATCAGCACATTCTCCCCCGTAAGGGATACCCCACATCCCACACATGGCCCGGATTGTCCCAAAGGGAGCCCGAGCCCAGTATCCTGCGGAGCCTCCATATGGTGAATTTTTGTGGTCAGTTGCAAGACCACAGGGAATTTACGCCTAAGCAACACGGGATGCCCCTTAAAAGTCCCCGTGGGAGGATTTGAGGTGAACAATTTTACACTAGGCACCCCAGGACCAGGAGGAACCCCTTAATATGCACATATACAAGGTAATCTGTAACACACAAAAATACAATTCTGTGAAATACCTGTAGAATTGATATTATTTGTATACAGTACATCCTGCTCCAGATATAATACTTACACTTGGGTTATCCTCCGCCAGATGGCGCTGCACTGCAAAGACATGGAAAAACCCATACCCAGAGACCTCCCACAAATCCCCAGCATTGAGAAGCAGTGAACAAGAAGCCAGGAGAATTAAACCACCCAGAACAACTGGTAATGATAACAATCACCATACAGGGGATCCAGAATAATGCAACAACAGGGTGGGGTGGAGCAGGACGTACTGTATACAAATAATATCAATTCTACGGGTGAGTATTTCACAGAATTGTATTATTCTTAGTATACAGTATGTCCTGCTCCAGATATAATACTTACACTTGGGACATCCAAAAGCAGTGTCCATAAAGTAGGGTGGGATCCCCAACAAAAAACGACAACAGCAGACAGTTTAAAGCACTGTCACCTGCAGAACCAGACGGCCCTAACATCAACATTGTTAAAACCTTGCAAAAGGTATGAGCAGAAGGCCAATGGTAGTGGCCTAACCAACCAGTTCAACAGCAAAACCCGTGCTGAAAGCCCAAGATGCATCAAGCACGCGTAGAAAAGGAATCAAGGCAACAAGGGAGGTTCTTCCCCTTGCCTAAATAGGCATGAGTAACAGCCTGACAATCCGATAGCTAATAAATTCGGCAGAAGCCAAGGCCGAAAACAAGGTACCAGGAGTAACATCCATTAAGGTAACAACCAGGACCAAACCGCCCAATTCCCGAGAGCAGACGAGATCGGGCACATTCAGGATGTAATGACCACAAGCCCCAAGGAACCTCAGTTCCCTTAAAGGACAAAGTGACTCCTAAAGAAAAAAAAAAACTTCCAACACCTGTATAAGGAATGCAGAACCACTTCCTCAGCGTTGCAAGGAAGGGGGACAGCCGTGGAAAACAATATCTCGGATAATTGAACATAAGACACCTACAGATGTAGAGAATCCAGCTTCAGGCGGAACTCCACCTTATCCTGGTGTATCTCAAGGAATGAGGGCTAGGTAGACCGAACCACCCGCTAACACACGCCTGACCAAGGTAACAGTCCCCAGAAGGACCACCTTAACCCTTTCGCTGCCAGCCTACCTGCAGCATTTCCCACTCCCTGTTGCCAGACTGAGTTTCACTGTTTCGCGCTACACATGTTCAACTGTCATTTTTGAAAGGATTTCCAGGGATTTCCCAGGAAAATTATATATTGTTTTTTTCAACAGAGTCTGGGCTTTAACATGAAATGTCTTGTTTGTATTTTTTAGGTGTATTCTCAACATTTTTGGGTGAAATGTGTGAAAAAAATAAAAAAAAATATATTTTTTTACAATTTGTAGAGTTTTTTTGTAATAAAAAATGTAAGTTTGTCAATAAAATCTTATTGCGTGAGAAACCCAATTTCTCCCGGTTACAGCGATACCACATATGTATAGGTAGACACCCTTTCCTGCCCAGAAGCCTTTTATAGCTGCTGGATGACAAATGGTTAATTAAAAAAAAAAAATGACATAGGGTCCCCCTTCCCGGGGAGGGGGACCCCATTTTTTTTTGGATTTTTAAGGGTTAAAAACCCTTAAAAATCCAAAAAAAAAAATGACGTGGGGTCCCCCTTACCCAAAGTAACCAGCCCGGGACCAGCTATGGGGGCTTGTAGGCACAGAGTGGGGGGGCCAGCTTTGGTGGCCCCCCCACCCTGCAGCCTACGAGCCCACATAGCCTATGTGGGCCCGGGCTCTTCTGCCCCCCCCTGGCCTTTGGGGAGGCAGGTAATGGGGGTGCGGGGGTTAATGGCAAGCCACCCGCTAGGGCAGGTGACTTGCCACCCCCCCAGCCTTGTGAACTGGTATAAGGGGTCTCATGGACCCCTTACCAGCTCACAAAGGGTTAACTGTTAAAAAAACCACCACACAATAATAAAAAGTATTTTATTCAAAAAAAAAAAAATTTTTTTAACTGTACTTACCTTCGATTGCAAGCTCTTGTCCCTCGCCGCTCAGCTGACAGATGCCTGTGATCGGCATCCAGAGAAGGAGAAGGCAGGAGATCAGAGGATCTCCTGTCACCTCCTTCCAGGGCACCGATCACCGGCATCTGAGAAGCTGAGAAAGCTGAAGCCGGTGATCGGGACCGGGATGACGTCATAAGCCCCGCCCCCAAGGGCCACCATCGTGAAGAAGAGAGGAGAGAGCCTCCCAGGCTCTCTCCTGAAGATCGGTAAGTCCTGGGGGGGGATCGGAGGCCCCCCAGGTGAAGAGGAGGGACAGCGGGATCCAGCGCACACACAGGTAAGTGAATGTCATTTTTATTTTTTATTTTTTTTTACAGTTAGCAGCTGCTGCTGCAGAAGCGGGGGGGGGGGGGGCGGCCTATTCCGGGGGCTCTCCTGGAGCCATCCGACCCCCCACGGGGGATCGGATGGCACCAAATTAAAGAGGAGACCCGGCCGGATCCAACAAGGGGTCAGGTGAGTATTTTTGATTTTTATTTTTTAAACTAGAAGCGAGGAAAGTCAAGCACGTAACACCTACGGGCTTGGCACTTAAGGCCCAGCCAAGCCAGCACGTAGGTGTTACGTGCTTGGCAACAAAAGGGTTAAGGGTAAGGACATCCAGACAGTGTCCTGAATAGGACCAAGAGACAATCCTGCAAGCAGACGGAATTCAATTTTAATCCCAACAGGGGCCATAGGAGTACATGGAGGGCGCACATGAGCACCTGTCTTAACCAATGAAGACTGAACCAGAGACTGTTAAGGCAAGGTGGACAGGGCAGAGCCTGACCCATCAGAGAGCCGAGCTGGAGGACCAACTCCAAGTTATGCTGAAAGTCACACTGGAACCCTGGGAACCGAGAACTTCCAACAAGTAAGAGGACTAGACTCATCCCAATAAATGTGGGTATGCCATACCCTACAACACTAGAAGACGATGAAGAAGAGGCTCACTCCTAGCCATCCCATAGTCACAACACAGAGACGGCTAAACTTGTCTCCATCAAGATGTATGTTTCAGCAGTCAGATCGACTAGGCCAGGGACCATGAACTGATCAACTGGCACTCCTGGCAAGGTGCAGAACTACTGACCACAGTACCATATCTGCAACCACATTATACTAGGTCAACTGGGGGCCACCAGAATTACTGGTCCCCTTACCAGAGTAATCTTCCGCATAACCCTGCCTAGCAGAGGGAATGGAGAAGGGCATACAGAACCTAAAGTCCTGTCAAGGCGGAACTAAGGCATCCGGACCACTGACATAGGATCCTGGGACAGGGAAACAAAGGCCGATAGCCTGTGAAGGTGACGGAACCCAACAGATCCAAGACTGGATGGATTCCATAACGACACAGGGATTAGCACATCCTGTCGCAGAGGGGCTTAGCCGGAGCTAATATCACTAACATGCAGGGAGCATTGTCTCCGCCCAGAAGGGAACAGACACTCCCTGGAAGGTCCGCCAGCTCCAGGCCCCTTCCAATGGTTAATGTAGTACGCCTGTCATCAGACGGACCGAGCACCCCCAGCCTGGCAAATCCGGAAGGGGAACGGTCAAGCGAGAAGAGCCAACTGAAAAACGCTCACTGCTAAGACTTCCATAGGCGTAAGGACCCTCTAAGGGCCCCACCAACACTAGAATCGCAGGGAGTTTCGGAAGAAGCCATCCCCTTCAACCTGAAAGGTTGGCATCCATGGTGGCCGTTTCCAGAAAAGGCAAGAGGGAACTGCCCCCAAACAGGTCCCTCAAGTTCATCCACTTTCAAGAGAAAACAGTCATACAGGTGGGAAGGCCCACAGGCCCTGCTCCAGGGGTGCTGGATCCCTGTCCTATGTTACCAATAGAAGTCGCAGACGGCTCAAGGGGAACTGAGCATAAGGGACCTCTTTAGCTACTCGGGCTCCTGCCGAGCAAGTTAACAACGGCCCACCAGTTGCATCCCTGCCTGGTGTTAAGAAACCGGGACAGTAGTGAGGGACTGGGCCCATGAGACCAGAATGCCCACCTAATTGCTGAAAGGGGGAGAATCTGGTTTGAACCTGATCCAGAATCATTCCTAAAAATGGAGTTACCACTTTAGGGAACAGCGCGGACTCAAGGTGATTGAACACCCATCCAAATGACTCCCAATGGCCCACCAGCCGGGTATCCAACTATCCTGACGCAGAGACAGGGAAGTGAGGAAGGGCGTCCGGGTAAACATCGCGTGGACGTCCTCCAACACGAACCTGGAGAGCCTCAGAGATCTGAGGGCACAGGAATGTAAACATAAGCATTAAAGAGTGCCCCAGGCGGCAAGATGCCCACTGGGAGCAAGGTGCTGATGGCCAAACTCAAGAGTATCCATGCAGGAAAACTGCCTGTAATTAGAGAATTGCTGTGAATCCAGAATGGGCCACCTGACCCATCCTTTGGGGGGCTGTGGGAGGTGGTATAGCAGCCCTTGCCTCTGCCTATTACAGGCAATCTGCAAGAGACCCTCAGACCTTGCAGGCCTAACAGGGCCTGTGCCAGCAACTGAACAGGGGCAGGGACCAGGAGTACCTGGGGCCTGGTAAAAACTGGGGAAGGTCGTGCAGCAAACTCTATCCTGTATCTGGAGAACACAACCTCCTGAATCCGCCAGAGTGAGGCGAAATGCCTCCTTATAAGAGCAAGGTGCTGCAGCCATCCCCTCACCCAGCCGGGCGAGGGTGCCTCATCATGCTTGAGGGGGTTTGGTAGAAGATTTGGGCTTAGCCCCCCCGGAGGGGCCAAAGCGTTGCCTGCTGCTCGTGGGGCAGGAGTCTGCCCCAAAAATCCGGAAAGACCCCCCTGGTTCCTGTTTAACACTAAGGTAGGGGGAGGGGGGGTGCTCCTGCCTCGAGGGGGCCGGGACGGCTGTCTGCGAAGGGGTGATTTGCCCTTTTTACCGAACAGGTCTAGACGGGCCCCAAATAGGCGTTGCCCTCTGAAGGGGAGCCCAGTAAGAGTCTTTTTAGTAGCATCATCAGCACCCCACTGTCGCAGCCAGAGCAAGCGACGAATAGCCACCGCAAGGGCATTAGTTCTAATCGCGTCATCTAGCGCCAATAGAATAAACTTCACAAATACATCACAATTGGAGAGTGCATTGAACACCTCCCAGGGGAGATCCTCGGGGTGATGATCGAGCAATTTTTTGATGAGGGTTCTAGCGGCAACCGCAGTAATGGCTGCTGCACAGACCGGACGCAGCGCCATCCCGGCACAAAGAAAAGGCATGGGAGGCCAGCAGCTCAAAGCGCCGGTCCTCAGCATCCCGAAGGGAGCTATAGGCAGGGGTTGTAATAAAGGGGGGAGTTAGGGACCCCTATGATCGGCGCATCCACCACGGGGGTGATGACCAGCAATTAACCACCTCAGGGGGAAAAGGGCATTTCCTATCCCAGTCCCCTGGAAGTTTACTGGGGCATTCCCATTCTTTGAGGACAAGAGCATGGAAATGAGCCTGCTCTAAAAATTCCAAACGTGCAGTCGTAGTATGGAAACGCTCCCTTCTAGGCTTGGGGACCTGACCGGGGGGAGAGATAGACAGTGCCTTAAAGACCTTAAGCAACAGGTCGTCAGTGTCACACTGGCCCCAGTATTCCGGGCCAGAATCATCGTGACTCCTCGGCCTCTCATCAGAAGAGCCTGAGTCAGAGAACAACTCCCCATCTTCAGAAGGGGTATAGTCACACGGAGTAGCAAACCCCTCAGTTCTCATAGAGCATACAGAAACAGAGCGTATGTGCCCTGGTAGAAAGCGGCACCTATCGCCTCATGACAACCTAGCAATAATCTGTTCAGCCGTAGGCAGTCTGGAAGGGCCGGCAGGCTGCAATTCCCCACCTGTAGACGACTCAGCAGGAGAGAGATTTAAGCCTGGGGAGATAGGTGAATTGAAGCTAGGTGTAGCCCCTGGCCGACCAGATTGCAGGGCGAGGGCTTGCTCTTCACAGGGTACGCAGACCCGTGCCCTGCCAGCATCAGCATGGGGTTGTCCACACGCTATACACCGCCGGTCTTGTCCCGGAGGGACCCCGGTCACATAATTCTGAGATGCCTCCATATGGTGATTAATCAAGGCACAATATGCCAGTAGGGATTTACACTCTAAGTAACCCTGGATTCCCCAAAGACCCGCTATGGAAGTGGGAGAATTTAACAAGGCCTGCTATAATTTAACACCGGGCCGGGAGAAGCCAATGGTGTTCACCAGTCTGAAAGACATAATGGGAATAAAGAGTGTCAGAACCATGCGCAGTAAATAAAGATCATGAAAATCGCCCGCTAGGGCACTTACAGACCCAGGGAGGAGGAGGACGCCACCACACGTGCATGCGACCAGTAACAAAATGGCGCCAAAGCGAACCTCGAAGGGCGGGCCAGAGCGGCCAGTGACGCGGAGCGCGCCAACCTATGTCCCCGCCCCCCCCCCCAAAGAGCGCGAAGCTCTGAGGTGGATACAAACTGTTATGAGGAGCGAAGTGAATGGGACACTTAGAGGAGAGGATTTGCCAATGAAGAACTAAACAGCACGGTTCTGACCCCTGGGATACTAGTCCGGGCAGACTAAGGCCATAACGTGTAAAACATACACAAGACCTTACTACACTCACCCCCCCCCCCTTTTCTTTCCCCCCCGGGCTACGGGGGAAAATGAGGGAGGATGGCGACCCTTTGTACAGAGCCCACCGCTACACGGGGCATGGGGCAATAGTGTGGGAGGGGCATCCCCTAGAGGCTCACCATCAGCCCTAAACCGCCTACCCTTTGGTGGGGGACTGCGGTGGAGCATGGCTCCGTTAAGCACGCATGGTGCTGCCTACCTTCACCCGACCAGCGCAGCCCAGGCTGGGAGGCACATCACAGGGAGGACGGGTGGGAGTAGTCCAACAGGGCCGCAGGCTGTAATAGCCCCGCTCACCTGCGAGAGAGCGATACATCATGTCTTTGCAGTTAGCACTGCAGAGAAATCTGGGGATTTGTGGGAGGTCCCTGGGTATTTGAAGTTTTTTTGCAGTGCAGCGCCATCTGGCGGAGGATAGCCCAGGTGTAAGTATTATATCTGGAGCAGGACGTGCTGTATACTAAGAATACAGGCAACATAAGTGCAATGCTAGATAAATATGGCAATAACTGTATCCCAGCCAGACATGCGAAACCAACACACACATGCCCGCGACCAGTGGGGGCTCCCCGCTAGAGAGGAGCCCCCATACAAGCTAAGGAAGTGGCCATCCGGCCGTTACCACATGGAACGCAGCTCAGATCCTGTTTGAAAATGGCCCCCGTGAAGTGCCTCATGCATGAAGAGGGAGAGCAGGGGGAGGGCGGGCCAGCGCAGAACGCGTGCTCGCCGAGGCCACGCCCCCCTCCCAGCAACGCGGATGCCCTAGAAACGAGCCACAGAAATCGCGCCAAAGAACACAGCCTGAGGGGGAGAAGCTCCCCCAGGCTAATCACAGCCCTGACATGGCCCAAGTAAAACACTCCCTGTCTGCCACACGCACAGTGAATCACACACCAACACACACAGGGGCATATGTGGAAAAAACAAAATAACGGCCAGGCCAGGCAACCCCCCCCCCCCCCCCCGGAGGGGAATAAGGGACCCGGAAGGGGGGGGCATAGATGGATGGGGCATCCCACACCAGGATCACCAAAAAACCTGGCTAACCGCCTACCCGATAGTGAGGTCTCACGGTGGAGCAGTGCTCCTTCTGCACCCATAGGGTGCACCTACCTTCACCCGCAGCCTAAGCTGGGAGGCTCAGTATAGGGGCAATTTAGAAAGGGTCCTGGCAGTAATAGGGACAATAGACGGCAGGGCGCGGGCCCAGCTTACCTGTAAGTAAAGAAGTCTTCATCTCCTGTCTTGTCGCCTTCCCTGCAGAGAAGGAACTGGGAATTGGTGGGAGGTCCCAGGTATATATGGAACGGGAGGGGCTTTCTTTTTTTGCATATTCATCTCTGCAGAAGTTCGCCCTCTACTGGAGATTACCCATATGTCATGAAGATCGAAGTGGAGTGTATGGCACACTTAGAATAAGACATTCAGGGATTTCTGGAACAAGGTCTGGGTAAAACCAATCATGCTTAGATTTAGGGGTAGCACTCCTATCCTTGATCCCCATAGAGAGATGAATTATATGTAACACATAGGGTAAATCATCCAGGAAAAATTGAAATCTACCAGGAACAGATTATTCTGATCCCAACCACTGTCCCTCTTCCTCAGAGGTGGACGGACCCTCATCCCCCTCGGAAATTAGAGCATCCGAGTGTTCAGAGTCTTGCCCCCTAAAATAGAAGTGGGTGTCAAAGGGATGCCCCACTAATTCACCATGCAAAGCAGAATCTTGCACCATGTCTGTCATACGGACATTCTTTACTCACAAATCTCTCAGTTTTGTTTGACAGAGGATTTCTTTAGGAATCAACCAACTTGATTTCACACATCGGGCATCTCCTACATTTTTTTCAGCGTTGGAGTCAGGTTTAGTCTTAGATACTTTCAAGGCAGCTGGGGGGACTTACCGGAGCAGAGCTGAACATCATATTCCCACACTGAGCATCGGACAGAGTAATTATTGGATTGGGATCTGGATTGCGTTGATCCCATACGAAATCTCACATTGAGGTGGATAAAGGGGCAGAAAATAATATCGCCTCCTCTGCCATGCCTGGAATTAGGTGGCTGAGCCATTCTCAAGCGTTCTACTCACCACGCTACTGGGAGGATAGGATCACAATCAGCTTTTCCCCCTCCCAAACTTCCTTCAAAAGGTGGCGAGCGCAAACGCGCCTAGGCTGCAATGAAAGGAGAGGGCAACTGGACACCACTGCAGCCCTCGCTCTTCCTCCCTACATTGTGCGGCACTCAAGACAGGACTCCCAGATCTTCTCCTTAGAAAGATATCCTTTGAAAAAGTGAAGACTAGCTTACCCCCCACCCAAGCAATTATGTCAGAGGAAAAGGAGAATCTGGCCAATCCCCTGGGGGTATCCCAGGTCCCTGGCAGGCTGCCTCCAGAGCCGGGAAATGGGTCTGCCCTGCACATACCCACAGCGCCAGATACTTACCAAAACCAGTTCAGGTCAGTTCAGGAGCTGGTGGTCCGGCTTCTGCCCTAAGCTGGAACACAAACAACTAGAGGCTGAGAGGAGGAGCCAAAGCTTTATAGATTTTTGGTGGTCATGTGTTCTTACCTATGGGTGGAGCCATAGGGTATCACTAGTATGCTGCCCGGAGGATGTTTTGAGAAAAGCCATTCACTTTCATGGTCTACATTAAGGCCAATTCAGGGGCAGTAGACAATAGACACCCAGTAGACAATGAACATGAATGGCAGTTTTCTCTCCTGAAAAAGGCTCTGAATTGACCCCCATGATGTAGGTTTTGACAACGCATACCTGGGCTTGGTCATTTTATTTGCAAGAAAAGACCTTCATCTTGCCACTCATCTACAACCCAGACATATGAGGAATACAAGAGATTGTTGTTCCATGCAGCACACAACCAGTAATTGCCACACCGTGGGATTTTTTTCAAAAAGATGCCACTGCCACCAGGCCCCCCCAAGACAATAGCAGTGGCCTGCATCCCTTAAAGCAACCATACACTTGCCTTCTTTCCTGGTCCAACGGTGCATGTGCGCTGACGCCCGCATCCTCCGCTACCCTCTAACAGGGAGCGTGTCCACACTGGCCATTCACAAATGCCTGCTGTGGGGATTCGGCAGCGGCTTGCGCATGCGCCGTTGTACCAGGAAAAAAGGTAAGTGTATGGGGTGACCTGGGGGGGGGGGGGTTCACACAGCAGGGCATCACGATTTTGGATGCCCTAGGGGGAGGGAATCGATTGGCCGAGCACCGTGGGCTTTGGTCCACTTTAATGTGACTGTAGGCCTCCTGTCAGACAAATTTTCTTCCCATCTACATCATTTGAGGAATCAAATGAGGAATGTCCAGTTTTTGTAAGGTCACAGTTGTACCAAATATATCCACTTCTCAATTACCATCTTGACCATGTTCTATGGTATTTCTAATGCCAAAAATAATATCCCTTAAGATTTTGTAAGGTTTACTGGCCATGGCTTTTGCTGTAAAGTGCAACTAAGAAGATGTTGAGAAAATCATACTAGGCTAGTTGAACTTTATATACCAGAATCACTTTAAATAATGGCAGCTGAGCATTTAATAAGAGTTTAAATGTGATTATCTAACTTCACTCTACATCTCCATTTACAAATAGGCAATAATACTTATAAAATACTTCTAAAAATATTCAAATAATGTGGTTATTTTAAGCAAGGATTTTAGTAGAGGTGGGCCATGTTGAAGGTATAAAAAGTTCTGCAATAATTTGGTTTGCTTTTTTATATGACATTTCCAAGGGGTGTTTAGACTTTTTAAATCCACTGTATACTGTAAAAATGTGTAAATGGCAGCATAAAAATACAATTCTGTGAAGTACTCACCTGTAGAATTGATGTTATTTGTATACAGTACGCCCTGCTCCAGATATAGTACTTACACTTGGGTTATCCTCCGCCAGATGGCGCTGCACTGCAGAGACATGCAAAACAGGCTCCTCCCGGCCCTCAAATATCCCCGGGGACCTCCCACAAATCCCGAGCATTGAAAAGCAGTGAACAAGAAGCCGGGAGAATTAACCACCCAAAAACTGGTAACTATAACAATGGTAACAATCACCATACAGGGGATCCAGAATAATGCAAAAACCAGGGTGGGGTGGAGCAGGACGTACTGTATACAAATAATATCAATTCTACAGGTGAGTACTTCACAGAATTGTATTATTCTTAGTATACAGTATGTCCTGCTCCAGATATAGTACTTACACTTGGGACATCCAATAGCAGTGTCCATAAAGTAGGGTGGGATCCCCAACAAAAACGACAACAGCAGACAGTTTAAAACCACTGTCACCTGCATAACCATACGGCCAAGACAGCATGAGCTGAGACCCTAACATCAACCTTGTAAAACTTTGCAAAGGTATGAACAGAAGGCCAAGGTAGTGGCCTAGCAAACCAGTTCAACAGAAGCCTGGTGCTGAAAAACCCAAGAGGCATCAAAGCACGAGTAGAATAAGAATCAAAGCGAAAGGAAGATTCTTCCCCTTGTTGGAATAGGCCTGAGTAACAGCCTGACGAATCCAATCGCTAACAGTAGACTTGGCAGAAGCCAAAAAAACCCTTCCAAGTACCAGAAGGCACATCCATTCAAGTAATAACCAGAGCCAAAGCCGCCCAACTCCCCAAGAGCAGACGAGATCGGGCACTTTCAGGATGTAGTGACCATAGTCCCCAAGGAACATCAGTTCTCCTAAAGGACACAGTGACTACCAAGGAAAAAAAACTTCCAACACCTGTTCAAGGAATGCAGAACCCTTTCCTCAGCGTTGCTAGGAAAAAGGCACAGCAGGAAGAACAATATCTCGAATCAATGAACATAAGACACCACCTGATGCGGAGAGTCTGGCTTCAGGCGGACCACCATCTTATCCTGGTGTATCTCAAAGAATGGGGGCTAGGTAGACAGAGCCACCCGCTAACACACGCCTGACCAAGGTAACAGTCACCAGAAGGACAACCTTGAGGGTAAGAGCAGTCAGACAGCATCCTGAATTGGACCAAAGGGACAAAACCCTGCAAGCAGACAGAATGAAATTCAAATTCAAATCCCAGCAGGGACCATATGATTACATGGGGGACGCACATGAGTACCCCCTGAAACAAGTCTTAACCAAGGAAGACTGAACCAGAGATTACTAAGGCAAGGTGGACAGGGCAGAACCTGACCCATCAGAGTACTGAGTTGGAGAACCAACTCCAAGTCATGCTGAAACCAACTCTAGAACCCTGGGAACCGAGAACGCCCAACAGGGAAGAGACCTAGACTCACACCAATCAATATGGGTATGCCATACCCTATAACAGATAGAAGAAGAGGAGGGAGAAGCTTGCTCCTAGCCTTCCCATAGTCTCAATCACCGAGACAGATAAGCCTGTCTCCATCAAGATGGATGTTTCAGCAGTCAGGCCGACTAGGCCAGAGTCTGTAGATTGGAGTGACGTAAAGGGGGCCCTGAGTGAGCAGAGCTGGCACTCCTGGCAAAAGGTACAGAAAACTACTGTCCTCGTTACCATGTCTGCAAACCACACTCTAATAGGGCGCCTGGGGGCCACCAGAATCACTGGTCCCCTTACCAGAGCAATCTTGCGCAGAACCCTGCCTAGCAGGGGGAATGGAGAAGACATACAGAACCGAACGTCCAGTCATGACGTTACTAAGGCATCCGGACCACTGCCAGAGGATCCTGGGACAGGGAAACAAAGGCCGAGAGCCTGTGATAGTGACGGAACACAAACAGATCCACAACTGGTTGGACCCCATAGTGACGCAGGGATTAGCACATCCCGTCGCAGAGGGACTCCACAGGAGCGAATATCACTGATATGCAGGGAACATTGTCTCCACCCAGATTAGGAACATAGACACTTCCTGGAGGGTCCACCAGCTCCAGGCCCCTTCCAATGATTAATGTAGGACATTGTCGTCAGACAGACCGAGCGCCCCCAAACTGGCAGGCCCAGAAGGGAAGTAGTCAAGCGAGATAGAACCAACTGAAAACGCTCACTGTTTCAAACATCAATAGGCGTAAGGACCTTCCAAGGGCCCCACCACCCCCAGAATCGCAGGGAGTTTCAGAAGAAACCCTCCCCCTTCATCCTGATAGGTTGGCATCCATGGTGACCGTTTCCAGGAAGGGGCAAGAAGGAACTGCCCCAAGACAGGTTCCTTGAGTTCATCCACTCCGAGAGAAACCTTCTTACCAGGTGGGAAGGCCCACAGACCCTGCTCCAGGGATGCTGGATCCATGTCCTGTATTAACAATAGAAGTCGCAGAAGGGCCCAAGGGGAACTGAGCATAAGGGACCTCTTCCGAGCAAGCCACCAACGGGCCCACCAGCTGCATTCCTGCCTGGTGAAGGGACCGGGACAGCAATGAGGGACTGAGCCCATGTGACCAGATTGTCCACTTTATTGCTGAGAAGGGAAGATTCTCGTTCGAACCTAATCCAGATTCATTCCTAGTAATGGAGTTACCAATTAAGGAGACAATGAGGACTTGGGGTGAATGATCACCCATCCAAAAGACTCCCAATGGACACCATCAGCCGGGTATCCAACTTAGTCTGACGAAGAGACTGGTAAGTGAAAAAGGACGTCTAGGTAAGTCATCGCGCGGACGCCCCTTGGTATCAGAGACATCACCGCCGTCAGAACCTGGGTGCTGAAGAGAGGCCAGATAACAAGGTCACAATTAGCAGTGTTGGACTTCCAATATGAACCTGAAGAGCCTCGGTGTCCTGAAGGCACAGGGATGTGAACATAAGCATCTTGGAGCTTCACAGACGGCAAGAAGCCCCCTTGGCGCAAGGCGCTGATGGCCCATCTCAGAGTTTCCATGCAGAAACGGCCTGTAATTGGAGAATTGCTGTGAATCCAGAATGGGCCAGCCTGACCCATCCTTTTGAGGGACTGTGGAAAAGTAGGTGTAGCAGCCCCTGCCTCTGCCTGTTATGGGCAATCTGCAAGTGACCCTCAGACCTCGCAGGCCTTGCATGACCTGTGCCAGCAACTGAACAGCGGCAGGGACCAGGAGTACCTGGGACCTGATAAAACTGGGGAAGGCCGCGCAGCAGACTCTATCTTGTATCCGGAGGACACAACCTCCTGAATCCACCAGTATGAGGCGTAAAGCCTCCTGACAAGAGCAAAGTGCCGCAGCCATCCCCTCACCCAGACGGGCGAGGGCGCCCCATCACGCTTGAAGAGTATTGGTGGAAGATTTAGGCTTAGCCCCGCCGGAGGGGCCAGAGCGTTGTCTGCTGCTCCCGGGGCCGGAGTCTGCGCGAGCCCCCACGAAGGACACCCCTGGTTCTTGTTTAACACTAAGGAAGGGGGAAATATGGGTGCCCCTGCCCCGAGGGGGCCTAGACGGCCGCCTGCGTTGGGGTGACTTACCCTTTTTACCGAACAGGTCTAGACGGGCCCCAAACAAGCGTAGCCCTCTAAAGGGAAGCCCAGTAAGAGTCTTTTTTGTAGCATCGTCAGCAAACCACTGTCGCAGCCAAACCAAGCGATGTATAGCCACCACAAGGGCAGAAGTTCTTGCACACATTCTAATGGTGTCGTCCAACGCTAATAGGATAAATTTTAAAAACAGATCACAGATGGAGAGTGCCTTAAACACCTCCCAGTGGAGATTATCAGGTTGATGATCAAGCATCTTTCTGATGAGGGTTCTAGCGGCCACCGCAGTAATAGCCGCGGCATAGACCGGGCGCAACGGCGTCCCTGCACAGGAAAAGGCGTGGGAGGCCAGCAGCTCAATGCGCCGGTCCTCAGCATCCTGAAGGGTATTATGAGCAGGGGCTGTAATAAAGGGGGGGGGGTTATCCACCACGGGGGGGGGGGGGGGGGATGACCAGCAATTAACCACCTCAGGGGGAAAGGGGTATTTCCTATCCCAGTCCCCTGGGACCCCTGAGAGTTTACTGAGACATTCCCATTCCTTGAGGACTAGAGCATGGAAACGCTCCCCTCTCGGCTTGGAAGCTTCACCAGGGAGAGAGATAGACAGAGCCTCAAAGACCTTAATCAACAAATCGCCAGTGTCATACTGGGCCCAGTATTCAGGTCCAGAATCATCATGACTCCTCAGCCTCTCATCAGATGAGCCTGAGTCAGAGAATAGCTCTCCTCCATCAGAAGGGGAATAGTCACACGGAGTAGAAAACTCCTCAATTCCCATAGGAAAAACAGAAACAGGAGACGTCAAGTGCCGCTTCTTACCAGGGCCCTTGCGCTCTGACAACCTCGCAATGATCTGTTCAGCCGTGGGCAGTCTGGAAGACGCAACAGGCTGCGACTCCCCCTTTGTATGCGACTCAGCAGGAGTGAGATTTAAGCATGGGGAAATAGGAGAAATGAAGCGAGGTGCAGCCACTGGCAGGCCTGATTGCAGAGCCAGTGCTTGCTCGGCACAGGGTCCGCAGACCCGTGCCCTGTCAGCATCAGCATGGGGTTGTCCACACGCTATACACAGCCGGTCTTGTCCCAGAGGGACCCCGGTCACATAATTCTGAGATGCCTCCATATGGTGATTATTTAAGGCACAATATGCCAGTAGGGATTTACACTATAAGCAACCCTGGATGCCCCAAAGACCCGCTAGGGAAGTGGGAGAATTTTACAAGGCCCGCTATAAATTTACACCGGGCCGGGAGAAGCCAATGGTGTTCACCGGTCTGAAAGACACAAAGAGAAGAAAATGGTGTCAGAACCAAGAAAACTATAATGAGAATAAGCCGCCCGCGAGGGCACTTACAGTACCATGGTAAGCAGGAGCGTCCCACGCGTCACGTGTGAACAGACAAAATGGCGCGGTGTACCTCGAAGGGCGGGCCAGCGGTCCATGACGCGGAGCGCGCCAAAACAGACCCCGCCCTCCCGAAGAGCGCGAAGTCCAACAACAGCCAATGAGGACACGTAGGTGTCTGAGGTAACGCCGCCGTCCGGCGCGGAGCCTTCAACTAAGGAAAGAAGCGCGTGCGGCGTCGGCAGTCTGCAAGCAAAATACATAGAAAGGGCGCGGCGGCTGACACCATATCTATAAAAGTCCAAAGACAGACAAAGGCCATATAAGCGCAAGGGTCCAATACAGACCATACATATAAAGGGCGCGGCGGCTGACACCCTATCTATAAAGGTCCAAAGACAGACAAAGGCCATATAAGTGCAAGGATCCAATACAGACCACACAGGCACACCCCCCCCCCCCCCGACTACGGGGGGAACGAGGGAGGATGGCGGCACTTGGTACAGGACCCACCGCTACGCGGGGCAAGGGGCAGTAATGCGGGAGGGGCATCCCACAGAGGCTCACCATCAGCCTACACCACCTACCCTTTGGTGGGGGACTGCGGAGGAGCAGCGCTCCATAAGCACGCGTGGTGCTGCCTACCTTCACCCGACCAGCGCAGCCCAGGCTGGGAGGCACAACTCAACAAGGACGGATGGGAATAGTCCAACAGGGCCGCAGGCTTTAATAGCCCCGCTCACCTGCGAGAGAGTGATACTTCATGTCTTCGCAGTCAGCACTGCAGAGAAAATCTGGGGATTTGTGGGAGGTCCCCGGGTATTTGAGGGCCGGGAGGAGCCTGTTTTGCATGTCTCTGCAGTGCAGCTCCATCTGGCGGAGGATAACCCAAGTGTAAGTACTATATCTGGAGCAGGACGTACTGTATACTAAGAATAGTTCTAAATACAACCCACAAAATAAAGCAACTGCACCACAGATCAAATCAACTAGGGCAGAGGGTGCTCACACAGCATATTAGAAAAAATATCACTTCAAAAAAGATAATTCTGTGAGTACTCACTCGTAGAATGGATTTCTCTTCCATTATTACTTCAGGACATCAGGAGAATTCAGTAACGATACGGTTAACCTCCCAGCCGAAGGGCGTGGACTGCAAGGCAAGGCAAATGTGTGGCTCCTCCTCCCGCCCTATATCATTCCGGCTGACTTCCTCCAATCCAGTTTAATTGAAAGGTAGTAGAACCAGCCACCCGGGAGGCATATCTCCTGTCTCCTGTTGCAGACAATAGGCTGGAGACAAAATACATGATTTTTCTCTCTGATTACATATATATATATATATATATATATATATATATATATATATATATTTTATTTTTTTTTTTTTTTTCTAGATTGAAAAACTATTTACCACTCCACTAAGACTAGCAATCCAGGGAATGGACATAGTAACCTAGAAGACAGGGAGGATCTGATGTCCTGAAGTAATAATGGAAGATAAATCAATTCTATAGGTGAGTATTCACAGAATTATCTTTTCTCTTTCATTTTACTTTAGGCCATCAGGAGAATTCAGTAACGATCTCCAAAAGCAGAACCATGAATTCTGGTGGGATCCCCAAAAACCTTATTCCTTTATATCAGGATTAAGACATTTCAAAACCATCTAGTTGACTACTGTATGTAATTAGTTCCTACCAAAGGGTCCATCCACCAAGGCTCCACCATATAGAATTTAGTAAATGTATGAACAGAAGACCAACAGCGTCATTGTTCTACTGAAGCTTGATGTGGAAAAGCCCAAGATGATCCAATAGCTTGTGTCAAATGAGCCATAATCCTAAAGGGAGGAAGCTTCCTATTGGAGACACAGGCTCTTACCATTGCCTGTCTAATCCATCGACCGATGGTGGACTTAGCTGGTGGAAGATATATCTATGGTCCCTCAAGTATGACACATAAGAGGCCTGACCTTCGGAAGGATTGTGTAGCAGTAAAATAAAATTTCATTGTTCTCACTACATCTAGCGAGTGAAGAACCCTTTCTTTATCGGACACTGGAGGAAGGCAAACCACCTTTTTATTAAAAATGAAATAGGGAGAACCCCTTTAGGACCAAATCCTGTTTAAAATGGAAAAAGTCCTTGTGCATATGTAATACTAAATAAAGAGATATAACCTATATAGCTGCCATTTCAGAAACCCTCCTTACTGAGGTATTCTTGCTACTAAAAAAAGAGTTGTTAACCTAACCATGCATCAGCCACTGACTCAAAAGGAGGACCTTGAAGAGCTGATAAAACTAAGTTCAGGTCCCAAACCGGCAGAAGTCGCTTACGAGGAGGCTGCACATGAGAGACTCCCTGTAAAAAAAAAAAAAAAGAAATTTTGACAAATGTATTCTCAGCAATGGGTTTCTGAAAAAAAGATAGATAAAGCAGATATCTGTCCCTTTAATGTACTCCATTCAAGACCTTCATCAAAACCTTTCTGCAACAAGCTCAATATTCTGGGAACAGAAATTCTACAAATGAACCCTCTGGATTCAGACCAAGCGATAAATGCTTGCCAGACTCTATAGTAGATCATTGATGAAGACTTCTTCCTGGCTTGAATCATAGTCTGGATGACTCTGCCAGAAAACCCCCTTACTGCCAAGATGGAGGTTTCAATAGCCAGGCAGTCAAAGCCAGCACTCTATAATTGGGATGCATTAGAGCAGTGGTTCCCAACCCTGTCCTCAAGGCACACCAACAGGCCAGGTTTTGCAGATCTCCACAAAGATGCACAGGTGGAGTAATTAGTGCAGCTGCAGAGCAATAGAGCTGGCTATTTGGAGATCCAAAAAACATGACATGTTGGTGTGCCTTGAGGACAGGGTTGGGAACCACTGCCTTAGAGGCCCCTGTGTAAGAAGATCTGGATCATCGGGTAACCTCCACGGGTTGCCCTCTGACATCCTTATTATGTCTGAGTAACAGCTTCTCCTTGACCACCGAGGAGCTACCAGAATGGTTGGCACTCCCTTGTGAGCTATTCTTTAGTAGTACTCAACCCAGGAGCGGAGTTGGAGGGAATGTATAAAGAAGCTTGAATGCTGCCCACTGAAGAGTCAGGGCATCTGTTGCTATTGCTAGAGGATCCCTGAACTGGAACACAAACTTCTGAACTTTTTGATTGTGCCGTGATACAAAGAGATCTACGTCTGGGATCCCCTGGCGCATGCATAGGGATTGAAAGACCTTTTGCCTGAGAGACCATTCCCCCTGATGCAGGACCACTCTGCTGAGTTGATTGGCCTGAAAGTTGTCTACTCCTGGTATGTGTACTGCCGAGAGGCATGGAACCTGTTTCTCTACCCAAAGTTAAAACGTCTCACTTTCATGAGGGCTTTCCTGCATCTGGCGCGCCCCTGATGGTCGATATATGCCACCGTCCTTCCAATTGTCTGTTTGAATACGGACGGGATGCCCCCTCAGATGGGATGTCCAATGTCTGACACAATAGAATCACTCTTAGTTTCGGGATATTTATGGGGAGCCCTGATCCCAGATCGAGAGCAATTCCATCTGTAGGTCATGTGTGCCAGAGCAATGCCTCAAAGCAAGACACCATCAGACCCAATAGACGAATTCCTTGACGAATCGCCGGGGGAGGGCAGGTCCCGAGACCCTGTACCCTGGCCTGAAGTAGAAGTCTCTTTTTGTTCTGGGAGAAACATTTGACCTAAGAAGTGTCTAATGACGTTCCCAGAAAAGAAAAACTCTTGAAGGAATGATATTCGACCTTTGACAGCTGACTATCCAGCCAAATTCTTCTAATGTCGATAAGACAATATGTGTATACCTCTGGGGCCTATATCAACAGATCGTCTGAGTAAGGGATTATAAGTATCCGCTGATTACTTAGAAAGCCGAGAGGCCTGCCAACACCTTGGTAAACACCCCTGATGCTGACGATAGGCCAAAGGGCAGAGCCACAAACTGAAGAGGCAGACCATCTACTGCAAACCGCAGACATTTCTGATGACCCGGAAAAATCGGAATGTATAGGTACGCATCCTTTATATCCACTGTGGTCATAAAATCTCCCGGCTGGAGTGACATCACTACGTATCTTAAAGATTCCATGCAGAATTTCATCAGAAGGATGAACTTGTTGAGGCCCTTGACTCTAAAAAGAGATACAGCTGTGAAATTCGGGATACCCCTGACCACGATCTTGTAACTTAGGATACAACCTCCTGCATCCAAAGATCTGTTACATGAAGCCTCCAAATGTGGGCCAAATGTGGAAGCCACCCCCCCCTCTTGCAAGGATGGGGGCGCCCCTTCCTGAGTGAGTGGGCTTTGAAGAGGTTTTTCCCTTATCTTGCCAGAAATCTCTTGCCTTATTTTGGGACTTTGAGTTATTCAAAAATTTTCTTCAGTATCCCGAAGTGGCGGAACCTCCACCCCCACGAAAGAGCCAAGGATTAGAGGCTCTGCGGAAAACAATATTAGGCTTCGGCTTCTGTTGAAGATTAGAAGACCTTCCATGAGTAGCCTCCTTTATCCTGTCCCTCCTTAAAGAGGAGTCCCGTCCGGTTCCTTTTAGAAGCTGCCTCAGCTGACCAATGCTTTAGTCACAAAGTCGACCCCATAATAGAATAAGTAAGGCGTGTCACCTGATCAATGCACTTATCCATTGGACCCTTTAAAGAAGCACTATCAAAGGATGGCATAACCGAAGTCATAGAAGACCTGACGAGACCATAACTCAATCTGATCTGAAGGAAAGGGATACATAATCTTCTGCCTATTCGTAGAGGGCTTCTGCCATTCTCTATGAATCAGATTAGACTAATGCGTATGCACCGCAAAAACCTTCAAAATGAAAGTAATCAAACTGAGAGCCCCTTTGTGTAGAGGACTCTGAATCAGAGTTCCCATTGGATGAATCCTCCCCAGCAGGAAAGTCCTCCTGGGAGACTATGGTAGTCACCATATTCTCTTCAAACTCAGAGAAATTTTTCTTTAAAGCCTTCTTAGTAGCCAATACTTCTTGGACTCTAAGGTTTAGGTCAGCTTGAGGACTGCCAAGGGGGCATTTAAGGCTCAGAGGGCACCGGCAACAGGGGTCAAAACCCCCTGCAGGAGGAGACAACTATCTTCCATATTTAGCCACTACTACCGTAGCATAACCCCTGCACACCGTGCCATCTTCTTCCAGTGCCACCAGCATGCATACTAGACATGGGTTAAATCTATCTGCTAATGACCAGATCCGATTACCCCAGATGCCTCCGTCATGGTGAAGATAATACTAGTCTAGGTCCCTGTGGATCTGAGACCAAGTATATAACAGTTCTCGATAGTCAAAAGTGACTACTCCGAGACCTAAGGGAGTGACCACACAATATATTGCCTGCCCTTTCCCACTCTATGAAAGAGTATAATATTAATAAACATAATAATATACACAACCAAATTAAATCTACTTAACCTACCTAAAGGTTTAGGTCTGCATGAGGGTGGTAGTGCAGCGGCTGAGTAGTGGCCCCCCGCTGGCCAGGAACCTGAGCGTCCGGCCAGAGGAGAACCGGCTGTGTCGGTTGTGCTAATTACTTCGCAGAGCCAAAAATGTTCCAGAGGCGAAGGCCTGAAAAAAACGCTGCAAGCTCGGGGAGTACCGCTGGGCCTAGCCGAAAATCATCCAAAGACTGCGGCCGGCAAGAAGCGCTGTGAGCCGGAGGTGAACGGCTCAGCCAAGCTGAAAATCATCCAAAAGCGGCGGCCGTAACAACGATCTTTACCCCGCTGCCAGCGGAAGGAAGCCCTCCTGCCCTGGCTCCGCCCCCTTAAAGGTGCATGAATTTTGAATTTTACAACCAGTAAAAACACACTATTAACACTAAGAAAAGTGCAATAAAAACACACTTCTGTGATACTAGAATTGGTTTTGAGTTCAATCCATTCCAGGCCGTCCATTAATCATTACACCTGGGTAATTCCTGCCTGTAGGGCGTGACTGCAAGATAAGCAAAAAAGGTGTGGCCCCTCCCGACCCCATAAAATGCCGCTGCCTCTAATCAATCCAGTAATTAAAATGCAGTAAATAAGATACCAAGAGGCAAGGCCGGGAGGCCCAAGTCTAGGAGACAATGTTACCTCACACTCACATGATTTCTCTCGAAAAATCTTATATCCCTTTATCCTACAATGCCAAATGATATAATAAATGGAATAACCACCATAAAAAGACATCAAGGTTAATGAACACCAAAAAAGGACGGGTTGGGCGGCCTGGAATGGATTGAAATCAAAACCAATTCTACAGGTGAGTATCACAGAATTGTGTTTTTTCTTCCAATCCATTCCAGGCCGTCCCTTAATCATTACACCTGGGACATCCAATAGCAGTGCCTATATATGGGCGGGATCCCCAACGCGGAACAGCCGGTAGTTCAAATCACTACCGCCTGAAAAAACTTTCGACCAAAAACAGCGTCAGCTGATGCCCTAAAATCTACCTTGTAAAATTTGGTAAATGTATGAACCGAAGCCAAGTGGCAGCTTTACAAAGCACCAATGGCCCTAGTGGAAAGAGCTGTCACCCGAACAAGGGGCTTCTTCCCCTTGGCAGAATAGACTCTTACCACTGTCTGTGTAATCCATCGGCTGATGGCAAACTTAGCTAGTGGAAGACCTTTCTGTGGACCCTCAGGTATGACAATAAGTAGTTCAAAACTATGGACAGATTGTGTAGTAGTGAGATAATAACTTAGTGCTCTCATTAAAGTCACTACACCCAGCCAGTTCAGAATCCCCCTTCCTTATCAGACACTGGAGCAGGACATAAGGCAAAACCATCTCTTCATTAAAACGAAAAGACACCTTCTTTAGGAAGAGAACCCTAAAACACTTAATATAAAAGGAGGCTTACTGATAAGCTGCTAAGGTGCCACTAAGAGATAACCATAAGCGCCTTTAGACTTAATGACGCCTCTACCATGACTCAAAAAAGGAGGACCCTGAAGGGCTGATAAAACAAGTTCAGGTCCCAAACCGGCAGAAGTGACTTATGAGGAGGCCGCACATGAGCGACTCCCTTGTAAAACAAGTTCTGATAAATTCATTCTCAACTATGGGTTTCTGAAAAAGGATAGATAAGCAGATATTGTCCTTAAAAACGTACTCAATTGAAGACCTTCATCAAGACTTCTGCAAAAATCTGTATATTCTGTAAATAGAACAGTACTACAACAGTACTACAAGCGAACCCTCTGGATTCGCACCAAGCGATAAATGCTTGCCAGACTCAATAATAGATCATTTGATAAAGATTTCTTCCTGGCCTGAATCATAGTCTGGGTGACTCTGGCATAAAAAAAAAACCCTTTCTGCCAAGATAAAGGATTCAATAACCAGGCCAGCTCAGCCAGAACTTGTGAATTGGGATGCCTTAGAGACCCCTGTGTGAGAAGATCTGGATCGTCACCTCCACAAGTTGCCCTCTGACAACCAGCTTCTTCTGGTCATCAAGGAGCCAACAGAATGGTTGGGACTCCCTTGTGAGCTAACCCTCCTTTAGTACTCGACCAGGAAAGAAATCGGAGGGAAATGCATAAAGAAGCTTGAATGCTGATCACTGAAGAATCAGGGCATCCATCAGGCCCAACAGACACATTCCTTGATGAATCTTCGGGTGAGGGCAACACAAGAGACCCTGTACCCTGGCCTGAGGTAAGAGTCACTTCTGTTTTGGAAAAACACTTTTGCCTGAGACGTGTCTAAAGTCATTCCCAGAAAAGAATAACTCTTGAAGCTATGATCAGTTATCCAATGTCGATCAGACAGTCTGTATATCCTTCTGGGCCCCCTAACCTGATGGGGCCCATATCAACAGATCCTCTTAAGTAAGGGATTATATGTATACCCTGACTTCTAAGAAAAAACATGAGACCTGCCAACACCTTAGTAAACACCCTTGGTGCTGATGATAGTCCGAAGAGCAGCGCCACAACCTGAAGATGTAGGCCACCTACTGCAATGTAGGTATGCATCCTTATATATACACTGTGGTTATAAAAACTCCCGGCTGGAGTAACTTCACTGTGGATCAACAACTCCAATCACTAAAAAAGTGAGATACGGCAGATCTCAATGCTTCTGCTTTCTGCGGCATTCAGGATACCCCTGACCAAGAGAACCTTCAATGGGGTCTGGCTCCTAATCTGATTGTAACCTGAGGATACAACTTATCCAAATATCTGTTACATGAAGCCTTCAAATATGAGCCAAATGCAGTAGCTTTCCCCCCACACCTGCAAGGGCGGGGGCGTCCCTTCATGCCTGAGCAGGCATTGAAGGGGGTCTGGCTTTATTCTGCCAGACACCTGTTGCCTTAATTTGGAACTTTTTTCAGAATAAGACAATCTCTTCGGTATCCCAAAGAGGCCGAACCCCGGAGTATTAGAGGCCCTGCGGAAGCAGTATTAGACTTCGGCTTCTGTGGCAGATTAGATGATTTACCACTAGTAGCATGCTTTACCATGTCCACCAAGCACTCCTCAAACAGACGCCCCACCTTAAAGGGGAGTCCCGTCATATTCCTTTTAGAGGCTATGTCAGCTGGCCATTGCTTAAGCCATAAAGCATGCCTTAAGGCGACCACCAGAGTTAGGCCTCTGGCACTTAACCAGATCAAACCTCCATAGCCTGGATCACATACCTGTTAGAGCCAACTGGCTTTGATCAACTGGGAGCATGACTTCCCCCCATAAAAGCATGACATGCCACCTGATCCACGCACTCCTTTAGAGAAGCGCTATCAGAGGATGGCATAACCAAAATCTTAAAGAGACCTGGTCCCAGAGCGTCCACCACAGGAGGGCGAGACCATAATTCAATCTGATCTAGAGGAAATGGATACATAGTATCTAATACCTTAAGAATGGGCAGAAGACAACCTGACTTCTGCCATTCCCTATTGATCAGATTAGAATAATGCGTATGCACCACAACATCCTCAAACCATCCATCCACCTTCTCCTTGACCCAGCACCCCCTTGTGTAGAGAACTCTGAATCCAAGTCCCTACTGGATGAACTCTCCCCAATGGATAATTTTTATGGCAGCCACAATATCCTCTTCCTCAGAGGATTTTTTTTTTTTTTATTACCTTTTAGTAGACAATACACCATAATGCCTCTATAGGTTTAGGACCACTTGAGGACTGCTGACAGAGTTTAAAGACTCAGAAGAAGACTATGGCAGCCACAATATCCTCTTCAATACACAAAGAGGAATTATTTTTTTTTTTCTAAACCTTCTTAGTAGCCTCACTAAAGGTTTAGGTCCGCATTAAGGCTGCAAAGGGGGTTTTTAAGTCTCAGAAAGCACCGGCAATAGGGGCCAGAGCCGCCTCAGGGAAGAGACAATTATCTCCCTATCCACTACAACTGTAGCATAATCCCTGCACACTGTGCTATCCTTGTCCAGTGCCACAGCATGCATACTGGACATGGGGTCCATGGGGTAAGACCAGATCAGACTGCCCAAGATTACCTCCGTCATAAATGAATTTAACAATACTAGTCTGCGACCCTGGGGATCCGAGACCAAGTATATAAATGTTCTCAGTCACAAGACTACTGCGAGTCCTCTGGGGGGTAACCACTATTATATATATTATATATATAATATATATATATAATATATATATAATATATATATATATATATATATATATATATATATATATATATATATATATATATATATATATATTTGCCCTTTCCCAATCTATAATAGTATAGATTTAAACATAAAACAATAAAAAATGGTATTAAAAAACAAACAAAATGACCTTCCCAAAGATTTAGGTCCACTTGAGGGTGGCCATGCAGTGGCTCAGGGCAGCCCTTTTTGCTGGCCAACAACCCCAGCTTAAACACATGGGAAAGAGCAATAAAAACAATAAGAGGGAATATAACTCCCTTGCCCCCCCCCCCCCCCCCCAAGCAGGCTCACCAGATAAAAACCTGCGGCTGACTTGCTTTTTAATGAAAGCCTGCAGCCCTGAGCGTATACACTCAGAAAGCACCCCAGACCCCGGAGCTTCACCTTACCTTCATGGGCCCCCAAAACAGCAAAAGCTGGGGAGGCATAGACTTGGGTCAGAGGAATCCGTGGGAAGAAGGCCGTGCAGGAAGCCGACAGGGAGTATTCCCCGCTTGCTGCCAATACCTGATCTTGAGAGAGAGAAATCCCAGCAATCTTCACAGTCTACATCAACTGCAAGAATGAAACTGGATTGATTAGAGGCAGCAGCTACTTATGGGGTCGGGAGGGGGCCACACCTTTTTTTGTTTATCTTGCAGTCAACGCCCTACTGGCAGGAATTACCAGGTGTAATGATTAAGGGACGGCCTGGAATGGATTGGAAGAAAAAGGGGAAATTAATTCCCCTGGTAACCCCCAATCAGACGCACCAGAAAAAAACCTTTGACGATTGACTACTCTTTAAATGAAAGTCTTCAGCCTAGAGTGCCAATGACACCCTAAAGTGCCCCAGGACCCTGGCGCTTAACCTTACCATCCTGATCCACTTCGCTTCCAAGGCATAATCCTTAAAAACAAAAAAATACAATGTAGAATTGGTATTATATATATCCCACAAATCCCCAGCATTGAAAAGCAGTGAAAGGAGAAGTCAGGAGAAACCAACCACCCAAAAACTGGCAATAATAACAATGATAACAATCACCAAACAGGGGATCCAGAACAAGGTGAAACCAGGGTGGGTTGGAGCAGGACGTGCTGTATGCATATAATACCAGTTCTACAGGTGAGTATTTCACAGAATTGTATTATTCTAAGCATACAGCACGTCCTGCTCCAGATGTAGTAATAACATGTGGGACATCCAATAGCAGTGTCCGTAAAGTAGGGTGGGATCCCCAACAGAAGAGTTTATACCACTGCCGCCTGCAAAACCTTGCGGCCAAACACAGCGTCAGCTGAGGCCCGAACATCAACCTTGTAAAACTTAGTAAAGGTATGAACAGAAGACCAAGTAGCGGCCTTGCAAACTTGTTCCACAGAGGCCTGGTGCTGAAAAGCCCAAGAAGCCCCAACAGCTCGAGTAGAATGAGCAGTAAGACGGAAGGGGGGAGACTTCCCCTTAGTAGAATAGGCTTGAACCACAGACTGACGAATCCATTTACTGATGGTAGACTTGGCGGGAGCCAGACCCTTCCTAGGACCAGAAGGGACCACAAAAAGAGCATCAGTTTTCCTGAAGGACGCAGTGACTACTAGGTAATAGTTCAGACACCTGACCACATCCAAGGAATGCAAAACCCTTTCCTTAGCATTGCTAGGATTAGGGCACAATGAAGGAAGCACAATATCTTGATTCAAATGAAAGGCAGACACCACCTTAGGCAGAAAATCCGACTTAAAGCGAAACACCACCTTATCCTGGTGTCTCTCAAAGTATGGGGGCTGGATAGATAGAGCCGCCAGCTCAGACACACGCCTGACCGAAGTAATAGCCACCAGAAAGACAACCTTGAGGGTAAGTACAGCCAGAGCAGCATCCTGAATAGGTTCAGAGGGAGCACCCTGCAAGGCAGACAAGACCAAGTTCAAATCCCAAACAGGGACCATAGGTTTTCGTGGGGGACGCACATGAGTAACCCCCTGAAAGAAGTCTTAACCAAAGAATGCTGAACAAAAGATTTCTGAAGAAAAAACAGACAGGACAGACACCTGACCCTACAGAGCACCGAGTTGCAGTCCCGACGCCAACCCATGCTGTAAGAACTCCAGAACCCTGGGAACTGACAACACCCGACAGTGAGGAGACCTAGACTCACACCAGTCAAAGTAGGTACGTCATACCCTTCCTAGCCTTCACCATGGTAACACCCACCGAGGCTCCAGATATAATACTTACATTTGGGTAATCCTCCGCCAGATGGCGCTGTGCACTGCAGACATGCAAAAACAGGCTCCTCCCGGCCCTTCATATACCCGGGGACCTCCCACAAATCCCCAGCATTGAAAAGCAGTGAACAAGAAGCCGGGAGAATTTAACCACCAAAACTGGTAACAACAACAATGGTAACAATCACCATACAGGGGATCCAGAATAATGCAAAAACCAGGGTGGGGTGGAGCAGGACGTACTACAGGTGAGTATTTCACAGAATTGTATTATTCTAAGTATACAGTACGTCCTGCTCCAAATAGATTACTTACACTTGGGACATCCAATAGCAGTGTCCCTAAAAGTAGGGTGGGATCCCCAACAAAAGGCAACAGCAGGCAGCTTAAACTACTTCCGCCAGCAAAACCTTGCGGCCAAACACAGCATCAGCTGAGGCCCTAACATCAACCTTGTAAAACTTTGAAAAGGTATGAACAGAAGACCAAGTAGCGGCCTTGCAAACTTGTTCAACAGAAGCCTGGTGCTGGAAGGCCCAGGAGGCCCCAATAGCACGAGTAGAATGAGCAGTAAGACGGAAAGGAGGACTCTTCCCCTTAGCAGAATAGGCCTGAATCACAGCCTGATGGATCCATTTGCTGATAGTAGACTTGGCAGGAGCCAAATCCTTCCTAGGCCCAGAAGGCCCAACGAAGAGAGCATCAGTCTTCCTGAAAGCCTTAGTGATAACTACGTAATACTTGACGCACCTAACCACATCCAAGGAATGCAAAACCCTCTCCTTCGGGTTACTAGGATTAGGGCACAGAGAAGGAAGTACAATATCCTGATTCAAATGAAATGCAGACACCACCTTAGGCAGAAAGTCCGGCTTGAAGCGGAACACCACCTTATCCTGGTGTCTCTCATAGTAAGGAGGCTGAATAGATAAGACAGCCAACTCAGACACACGCCTAACAGAAGTGATAGCTACTAAGAAGACAACCTTGAGCGTGAGCACAGCGACAGCAGCCTCTTGAATAGGCTCAAAAGGAGCACCCTGCAGGGCCGATAAAACCAAGTTTAAATCCCAAACAGGTACCATAGGCTTTCGAGGGGGACGCACATGAGTGACCCCCTGAAAGAAGGTCTTGATAAGAGGATGCTGGGCAAAGGTCTTCTGGAAGAAGATAGACAGGGCCGAAACCTGGCCCTTCAGAGTACTAAGCTTAAGACCTAAGTCTAGACCATGTTGTAAAAACTCCAGCACCCTAGAGACTAAAAATTCCCGGCAGGGAAGAGACCTGGACTCACACCAGTCAATGTAAGAACGCCAGACTCTATAATAGATAGCAGAAGAAGTCTTTTTTCTGGCTTTGACCATAGTAGCCACTACAGATGCAGACAAGCCCTTTTCCATCAGGATGGAGGTTTCAACAGCCAAGCCGTCAAAGCCAGAGTTAGTAAATTGGGATGGCGTAGAGACCCCTGAGTTAGAAGATCTGGCAACCTTGGCAGATCGTACTGATCTACTGCCATTAGAACCACGTCTGCGAACCACACTCTTCTTGGCCACCTTGGGGCCACTAGGATTGCGGGTACCCCTTCCAGAGCAATCTTGCACAGAACTCTGCCCAGAAGGGAAATTGGTGGAAACACGTACAGGAGCCGAAACTCCCTCCAAGACATGGACAGGGCATCCGTGGCCAGAGCCAGAGGATCCTGAGACAGGGATACAAAGCTCGGGAGCTTGTGGTTGTGACAGGATGCAAACAGATCCACATCTGGCACACCCCAACGGTGACACAGGGACTGA
This sequence comes from Gastrophryne carolinensis, assembly GCA_027917425.1. Classification (NCBI taxonomy): domain Eukaryota; kingdom Metazoa; phylum Chordata; class Amphibia; order Anura; family Microhylidae; genus Gastrophryne; species Gastrophryne carolinensis. The sequence continues at coordinate 312,048,531 of CM051237.1, forward strand.
AATACCCTGTTGCAGAGGGACCACTCCCCCTGACGGGACGACCCCCTGCTCAGAGCATCTGCCAGCAGGTTCTCAGCCCCCGGAATGTAGACAGCCGAGATGCATTGGACATTGGACTCCGCCCATGTTAGAATCCGAGATACTTCCTGGAGAGCCCCCTTGCTCCGGGTCCCTCCCTGATGGCTGATGTAGGCAACTGCCGTTCTGTTGTCTGAGCGTACCTGAACCGCCCGACCCCTCAGGTGATGGGTCAATTGTTCCAGTACCAATCTGACCACCCTGAGTTCCAAGACATTGATAGGTAGATGGGCCTCCTGAGGGCCCCACCTCCCCTGGAAGCGCAGGGACTTCCAGAATCCCCCCCAACCCGACGGACTGGCATCCGTCGTGACCGTCTCCCAGGAGGGAGCCAGGAAGGATCTGCCCCTTGTCAAGTTCCTGTGGTCCAGCCACCACGCAAGGGATTGTCTGACCGAGGGGGGAACCACCCATAAGCCCTCCAAGGACGCTGGGTTCTTGTTCCAAACTGACAGAAGGTGAAGCTGCAGGATTCTCAAATGAAACTGGGCGAAGGGCACCGCCTCGAAGCTTGCCACCATCGAGCCCACCAACTGCATTCCCTGCCGGATGGAGGGATAAGGGCTCAAAAGCAGGGACATCACCTGCGTTGTCAGAGCTTCCACCTTCTGCTGAGGAAGGAATATCCTTGACTGAACTGTATCCAGAATCATCCCCAGGAACGGGGTCACTGAGAAGGGGGACAGAGAAGACTTGGGGTAATTGATTACCCATCCGAAGGACTCCAGGGTGGACACTACTAACTGAGTGTCCAGCTCTGCCTGCCGCAGAGACAGAGAGGTGATGAGTATATCGTCCAGGTAGGGCAACACGCGTATGCCCTTTAGTCTTAACAGGGACATCACCCCTGCCAGCACCTTGGTGAACACCCTGGGAGCAGACGTGAGGCCGAATGGCAGGGCCACGAACTGGTAATGCTGATCCAGCAGCGCAAATCTGAGAAACCTTTGGTGTCCAGGGAACACCGGAACGTGCAGGTAAGCATCCTTGATGTCCACAGATGTCATGAAGTCCCCTGGGCGCAAAGTTTCCATATGGAAGTGCTTGTTTCTGACAAATCTGTTGAGGATTTTTAAATCCAGAATGGGTCTGACTGACCCGTCCTTTTTGGGTACCGTGAAAAGCCAGCTTCAAGACCCGAGCTGAGGCAGGGTCCTGAGGGATCCGGGACTCAACGAACCTGGTAGGGGGCCGTACAGCAAATTCTATCTTGTAACCGGAGGACACTACCTCCTGAATCCACCGGTCTGAGACGTGGCGGCTCCAGACATGCTGGAAGTGCTGTAGACGTCCCCCCCACCCTGACGGGCGAGGGCGCCCCTTCATGCTTGAGGGGTCTTGGGGGGGGGCCTTGGGCTTGGGCCCCCAGGAGGAGCCGGGACGGCGTCCTTTATTCTTGTTCCAGGGATCTGCACGAGACCCAGCGAAGGACACTCCTCTGCCTTGCTTAGCCCCACGGTAGGGGTCGATTGGGAGCTTGGGCCACGAAAGGGCCGAATTTGACGCTTGCGCTGGGGTAACTTGCCACCCTTGGCAAAGATATCTAACCTTTCTCCAAACAGGCGCAAACCCTTAAATGGAAGCTCCGTAAGGGCCTTCTTGGCGGCGTTATCAGCGGCCCACTGGCGCAACCAGACCGCTCGGCGTATGGCTACCACCAGAGCAGAAGATCTAGCGCTCAATTTAATAGCATCGTCCGATGCAGATAGGATATAATTCACAAAAGTTTCACAGGTGGCCAGAGCATTGGCAGCATCAGAGGGCAAGTCATCCGCCCCTTCAAGAGCAGTCTTAACCACAGTCCTGAGCGCCACCGCCATGATGGCTAAGGCGCACACTGGGAGGAGCGAAGCTCCCCCAAACGCAAAAGCATGACATGCCAGTTGGTCAACGCGCCGATCCTCCGAATGCCGCAGCGTAGTAGTGTCGGGGGAGTGCATAGTAGAGGTGTTGGACAGACTTAGAATTGGGGCATCGACCTCGGGTGGCGATGTCCAACACTTGACCAGGTCAGCAGGAAAGGGATATTCCTTATCCACAGTTTTAGGAACCCCATGAAGTTTGCTGGGGTGTTCCCATTCTTTCAGCACAAGGCTATTAAAATGGGTTTGTTCGGGAAATTCCAACCGCGCCCAAGCGGTGTGGAACAGATCACCCCTTTGCTGGGGAGCCGCGGCAGGGGGAGAGAGGGACAATACGTCAAAGATCTGGGTCAACAGTCTATCAATGTCGTCCGAGGACCAATGATCAGAACCAGACTCTTCCTGTCCCCTAGAATCATCGTCGTATGACCCTGAGTCAGAGAACAGTTCCCCTTGGTCTGAGGGGGGATGTGTGTAAGAAAGAAGTAAATCATCAGATTCTATAGGAAATATAGTAGATTCAGGATTCAAATGTCGCCTCTTGGCAGTGGCCTTGCGAGCCAAGGAGCCAGTAATTAAGTTTTCCACACTAGCCAAGTCAGAATGAGAATCCCCACTGGTATTGGGGGTTATGCTCAGACTTGGGGGAGTAGGTGAAGCGAGGCTAGGTGCGGGCCCAGCCTCAGAAGAGGTGGGAAGACCGGCTAGCGCCTGCTGTGCACAAGGGACACAGACCCGTGCATTGTCACCGCTGCTAGGTAAGACCCCCACAAGCTACACACAGACGGGCTTGTCCCGAGGGAACCCCGTTCGCAATATCCTGAGATGCCTCCATATGGTGATTATTATATGCAATATGCCAGTAGGGACTGACGCTATAAAGCAACCCTGGATGCCCCAATGACCCGCTGGGAAGTGGGAGTGATTTATTCAAAGTCTGGACCGGGCGATACGCCGGGCCGGGAGAAGCCACCGAAGTTCACGGTCTGAAAGACACAAGGGGAACAGGGATGTCAGAACCAAGTGAGTAGAAGCAAAGCTAAAGAAAGGTCGCCCGTGAGGGCACTTACAGCACAGCGAGGGGAGGACAGTCTTAACCACGCGCACGTGAGAAGGAAATGGCGCCAGTGAACCTCGAAGGGCGGTCCAGAGCTGAAGATGATGCGGAACGCGCCATACCAGACCACGCCCCCCCCCCCGGAGAGCGCGAAGCTCGGAGCGCGTAGCCAATCAAAAAAACAGTAGTTAGAAACTGAACCCCGACCGATAGAATCACCTCAGGGACTAAACTGACAGGATTAGAATACAGAAATAAAGTCGTAGCGTAGACCACCAGGGACACATCAAATCCGAGCCACCGTACACGCCAAGTAAAATACAGTAAGGGCGCTGCGGCTAAGTTAAAATCAATGTGACAAGCGGCTCATGACACCCGGTAACCGTCAGGGGCTAAGAGCTTACAAGTGTAATGGGGCAAGTTAACCGTCGTACACACAACCCCCCCCCAATAGAGGGGGGGAACTAGGAAGGGAGGTGACCCAATACTTGGGGTTCACCGTTACACGGGGTGTGGGGCCTGATGCGGGAGGGGCATCCTCTGAAGGCTCACCATTAGCCTTAACCGCCTACCCTATGGTGGGGGATTGCGGTGGAGCCTAGCTCTGTAAGCACACAAGGTGCTGCCTACCTTCACCCGACCAACGCAGCCCAGGCTGGGAGGCAATTACTTCACAATGAGGACGGGTGGAAATAGTCCCGCAGGGCCTCGGGCTGTAAAGCCCCGGCTCGCCTGCGAGAGCGTGATACTTCATGTCTTCGCAGTGAGCACTGCAGAGAAATCTGGGGATTTGTGGGAGGTCCCTCGGTATATGTAGGGCCGGGAGGAGCCTGTTTTCTACATGTCTGCAGTGAACAGCGCCTCAGGCGGAGGATTACCCACATGTTATTACTACATCTGGAGCAGGATGTGCTGTATGCTTAGAATATAAATGGGAGAGGAGTTCAGATACACCCTTGCAGTCCAGTTCCAACTGCAAGAAAGAAACTGGACTAGAAGAAGGATATAGGCCGGGAGGAGGAGCCACGCCTTTGTCTTGCAGTCCAAGGCCTTCGGCCGAGAGGTTAACCCTGTTGTTACTGAATTCTCCTGATGGCCTGAAGTAAAATGAAAGAGAAATGTAGGTTTATCTCTAACAGACCACTTAAAATGTAATTTGTGTTAAGTTTTTCACATATTTAGCACTTGCTTTTAGTATAGACATTTTTGATAGTACAGAGAACAGAACAGACTAGAGGTCTGCTCACCCTCTTACCACATAGGAATCCTGATTAAGGAGGATGCCCAGCTGCAAGTCATATGAAACTTACAAGTCCCATGTTTTCTCCTATAGCCGTTAGTCACATAACAGCCAGTAGCCAACTGGGCATGTGAACAGTGAGGTAGGTGGTACAAGGCCACCGAGGGAGGGGGGCGGATGGGTAAAAATGGGCCATAACAAAAAAATCTAATATTCTAAAGGGTGCACTAAAATATTTCCCATTAAAGCAATAGAATGAGAATTATTAAGTAGTAATGATTAGCATCAAAAAAAATCTCTATGCAGTGTGAATATACAAAATCAATAGCTACTTTCTATAGCAAACAGAGTTAATTACATGTTTATAACAGGTAAATATTCAGTATGAATATTGATAATTAAATGATCTTACCTCTAGGTCTGTAAATAGTTCTTGATTATGTTGCAAAATTGCATACATGCAATGCGACACTGTTACTGCATGCTTCCAGTTATGATATGGTACACGTCGATAGTTCTTTTTTACCGACATAGTAAAACGACACAACTTTTCAAGCTCAAAACTTGGAAGATAAAAGAGGAAGCACAAGTAAGACTGGACTCTGTGCAAGTGAGTCAGACAGATTTCAGTGCATTGCTTCAGGAGTAATCTTTTTTTTTTTTTTTAAACCGTTTAAAAGCAATTCATATTGTCAGGGTCAAAGTACTGTAGTGCTAAATGGCCACAAACAAAAAAAAAAAACCCTCCTTCAACCCAAATTACCAAATTAATGAAACAAAAATGAAATCACCTGATGGGAGTCCTTTCACCCTCTGGGAGCTCTTTGCTGTATTTTAAAGTGGACCAACACCCAGGATTTTGACTATCCTGGGTTTTGGTCCACTTCGGCGGGGCACCCCGATCGGGGGTGTCCCGCTCTCTGAAACCCCCCAGAAACCCCAAAAAACTCCCCGCTCCCACGTGACCGCGCCGTCCAATCCCCGCAGATGTCCAAGCGGGTGACAGCAGCGTCCAAGACAGCGCGTCCGCCGCCGCCGCCTCCCATGCGCCACTCTCGGCGTGCCCGCGCCGGCCATTCACAGACGGCCGGCGCGGGCACGTCTAGAGGGGCGCGCGGGAGGCGGCGGCGGATCAGGTAAGGAGTTTGGGGTTTTTTGGGGGGGTTTCACCCCGCGGGAATCCCGATCTCGGATGTCCCGCGGTGAGTGAGGTGATCGGCCCGGGAATCTTATAGACTCTTATAGGAACAGGTAAAGGGGGGAGAGAGAAGAGAGAACGGGGGGTTCTGGAGCACCCTTCTTCTCTAGTGTCCTTTGTTGCCCCAAAACCAGTTGCCCCTACTCCCTATTGTATAAGTTAGGTGACCGCACACTAGCGCAACACACACAGTGCAGCTATGAGGGCAGGAGCACGCACATCACCCTAATACAGACAGGGTGCAACGGACCACGGGATCCTCCACTCTAATGTAAGATACAACTGAATACCTTCTACACCCTAAGAAAGCAGCAGCCTGCAAATCTCAGGTAAAGCTGCATACAGCGTATCTCCCCCACTCTCTCCTCAAATAAAAGAGGTTTACATCTCTGAAGGCAACTGGAAAAGTAAAAGGGCACTGAGGAAGCTGCAAGTCAACGAAACGTCTGCACAGCTTTTATCCTTTTCATCTGTTCCATTATGGTTATAAACGAAACCCTAAAGCGTGACTAAAGCAGACACAAAACCACATTCCTGGTATATCTGGGAAAGACTGTTGTGAGTTACGCTTTACAAAGCCACCAAGGCAATATATGTGAAAAAATGTAACATAAGTGTTTTTTGTATAATATGTGCCTAAAATTTGTGACATAAGTGTTTAGAATGTAGCATGTGTGAAAAAAATTGAAGTGTACAGTTTGTCTATTGATGTATTCACATTATCTTCAATCACTTTGAAATAAACCTATTGTACCACACACAGCCAAAAGGTTTTAACTCGGTGATCCAATAGCCCTGCCAAATACTCCCAAAATGGAGGCTTGGGGCGTTTCCTGCCTGGCTGATACCTAAGGGAGAACCCCCCATACTAACCTCCTCTTTTTCTCTAAACCTAACTTATACAATAGGGAGTAGGGGCAACTGGTTTTGTGGCAACAAAGGACACTAGAGAAGAAGGGTGCTCCAGAACCCCCCGTTCTCTCTTCTCTCTCCCCCCTTTACTTACTTTATATGTACTGGGTTAAGCCCAGATTCTTTGACCCCAACTATAAACAAACAATCTTATAGGAACACCCTGGTCCGAATGGTATCCAGATTCATGCACAGAAACGAGATCTCCCTTGAGGGGGAGAGAGAAGACTTGGGATGGTTGATCACCCAGCCGAACCTCTCCAGCGTCGTCACCACCAACCTGGTGTCCATCTGACTGAGAGAGGATGCCGTAATGAGGTCGTCCAAATACGATGCGAATGCCCTGGGCTCTGAGAAAAGCCATTATGCCCGCCAGCACCTTGGTTAACACCCTTGGTGCCGAAGTCAACCCAAAAGGGAGGGCCACAAACTGAAAGTGCTGATCTCCCACCACAAACCTGAGAAATCTCTGGTGTGCTGGGAAGATTGGTACATGAAGGTAAGCATCCTTGATGTCTATGGACGTCATGAAATCCCCCTGATGAAGGGAATTGATGGCTGAGCACAGAGTCTCCATGCGGAACTTGAGAAGCTTCAGATCCAGAATGGGTCTTATGGATCCATCCTTTTTGGGCACCGTGAAGAGGTTGGAATAGTAGCCCCGGCCTCTCTCCGAGAAAGGCACCGGGCATATGACTTCCATGTCCAGAAGAGTTTGTACTGCCAACAGGAGCCCCTGCACAGCCTGGGGATCCGAGGCCGGTACTCTAACTCCAGTTTGTACCCGGAAGAGACCACTTCCAAGATCCATTTGTCTGTGACCTCCCGGGCCCAAACCTGGAAAAAGTGTCGCAGCCGTCCCCCCACCCGCAAGGGTGAGGGCGCCCCCTCATTTCTGAGCTGACTTGGCAGTGGGCTTGGAACCCCAGGCAGGGCCAGGATGAGCACGTCCTCTGCCTCCGTTCCAGGAATCACCTCTGAAGGTAGAGTAGGCAGCTCCTCTGCCTGCTCTGGCACCGCAAAAGGAGGGATTAAAGGAGCCTGCCCCCCGAAAGGAGCGACGCTGCTTCTTACGTTGTGGTAACTTTCTCCCTTTGGCCACCGAATCCAACTTATCTCCAAACAGCCGCATACCCAGGAAGGGTAGCCCTGTAAGTGATTTCTTAGCCGCAATGTCAGCCGCCCATTGGCGCAACCAGACCGATCGGCGAATAGCCACTAGCAACGCCGAGGTTCTACTACACATGCATATTGTGTCATCCAAGGCGGATAAAACAAAAGACATTCGCACCGCTTAAGGGCTGCGAATTCATCACTGGCCGGGTTAAGCTGGGAACCACTCAACAGGTCCCTAACCACAGACCTGGTAGCCACAGCCGTGAGTGCAGACGCACAAACAGGCCGCAAGGCTGAACCCACACTAGCGAAGGCATGGCAGGCCATTTAGTCAATGCGCTTGTCCTCACCATCTTTTAGAGTGGTGGCGTCTGGAGAATGTACAACGGAGGTGTTGGACAATCCCAGAACGGGCGCATCGACCTCGGGAGGGGACGACCAGCGCTTAACCGCGTCCACCGGAAAGGGGTACTTCCTATCCCATCCCTGAGGAACACCGGGGAGCTGGCTAGGTCTCTCCCATTCCTTAAGAATGTTTTCAAAATGATTCTGATTTGGAAACTCCAAGCGAGGCATAGAAGTGCCAAAGAATTCCCCTTTCAGCAGAGGGGACTCCAGCACCTCAAATAAATGGGCCAGAACCCTGGGGGTATCAACGGCATCCCCCTGCGCCTGCTCAGTATCAGCATCAAAAAACTGCTGATCCTCAGCATCAGATTCAGCAAACAATTCCCCCTCCTCAAGCAGGGACTAATCAGACCGGTCAAGGGAATCATAGTCATCAAAATCCAGAACCGGCGCGGCCAGAGACAGATGTCTTCTCTTAGCTGGGGCCATTCTGGCCGCAGAGCTAGAAATCAATTTCTCGATGTTGGCCAATCTAGCACACACATCAGATTGTGACTCCCCGCCAATGACAGTGTCACTTGGGGTGCGGATAAGGTGGGGTGGGGTAGGAGATGAGGCCGGTGGCACGGACCCAGATGCCTGGGAACCCGACTGAGCACAAGGTATGCAAATCAGTACATTATCCCCTGTAAGGGATACCCCACAACCCACACACTGCCGGGATTGCCCCGAAGGGAGCCCAAGCCCGTTATCCTGGGAAGCCTCCATATGGTGATCTTAAGGTAGTCGCAATGACCCGAGGGAATTACGCTGCTTGAGCAACCCGGGATGCCCCTTTAAGTCCCTAGTGGGAGGATTTATAGGACCCCAAATTTATCTGCAAGGGACCCTTGGACCGGGAGAACCCCTTTTAATATAATTGATAGGGGGGAGTCCTGAAAGACATAATGTGAAGGGACCCATGAGCAGGCACACACACATGCAGTCAAAGTACATAAAATATGACATATATTTATATTTATATATATATATATATATATATATATATATATATATAACATATGGAAGGACATGTTGGCAGACTGCCCCAACGCACTAGAAGGAACACGCAGCGCACATATACAGAAAAAAGAGGGGCCCAACAGGGCACTCACAGAAGATAAATGGCGTCCTGAGAGAGAGGGAGAAGAAGGGCGGGCCAGCGGGGACTGCGCTGCGCCTGGCCCCGCCCCCATCTGAAAGACGCTGATCCCAGCAAATAGCTAGGCTCCGCAATGGCACCATAAGCAAAGGGGGTGGGTCGCAGCGAGCGTCCGGCCCCGCCCCCTTTCCAAGCAACCTGAGGGGAAGAAGCTCCCCATGTAAAAAAGGCCTCCACATGCGGCCAAAAGCCCACACACCCCACACGACAAGTGAAGAAGCACGCACATACCCGCACACACACACACATGCTAAAAGAAGTATTGGAGAGAAGGAAAAGCACCCCCCCCCCCCAAGTAGAGGGGAACAGGGAGACCCGGAAGGGGGGGAATCCCGCACTACAGGGTGGAAGGGATAAACCGGGACAGGGCATCCCAAACCAGGATCACCAAACCTGGATACCGACTACCCCTAAATATGGGGTCTCACGGTGGAGCATGGCTCCCTAATACACCTCTAAAGGTGTAGTCTACCGTCGCCCGGACCTACAGCCAAGGCTGGGAGGTATGGGGACTAAAACAAACAAGGTCCGGACAGAAATAGAGACAAAATGGCCGGGTGTAAACCCGGCTTACCTGCAAGGAAGAGACGCAGCCATCTTCTGACTTGCTCGCCGTATGCAGAGACGAAAACTGGGTAATGTGTGGGAGGTCGTAGGTATTTATGGGCTGGGAGGGGCTTCTTTTTTCCTGTTATCTCTGCAGAAGTTTGCCCTCTACTGGCTATAACCCATATGTCATGAATATTGGAAGCGGGTGTGTGACATACTTGGAATATAGGCTCCTCCCGGCCCCTCAAATACCCGGGGACCTCCCTCCCACAAATCCCCAGCATTGAAAAGCAGTTAACGAGAAGCCGGGAGAATTAAACAACCCAAACTATCAACTATAACAATGATAATCACCATACAGGGGATCCAAGATAATGCAAAGCCAAGGGTGGGTTGGAGCAGGACGTACTGTATACTCATAATACCAATTCTACAGGTGAGTAATCACAGAATTGTATTATTCTTAGTATACAGTACGTCATGCTCCAAATAGATTACTTACACGTGGGACATCCAATAGCAGTGTCCATAAAGTAGGGTGGGATCCCCAAGAAAAAAGTAGCAGCAGACAGTTTAAACCACTGCCGCCTGCAAAACCTTTCGGCCAAAAGCAGCATCAACCTGGTAAAACTTTGAAAAGGTATGAACAGAAGACCAGGTAGCGGCCTTGCAAACTTGTTCAACAGAAGCCTGGGGCTGAAAAGCCCTAGAAGCACCAATAGCACGAGTGGAATGAGCAGTAAGGCGGAAGGGAGGATCCTTCCCCTTAGCAGAGTAGGCCTGAATCACAGCCTGACAGATCCATTTGCTGATAGTAGACTTGGCAGGAGCCAAACCCTTCTAGGCCCAGAAGGGACCACAAAAAGAGCATCAGTTTTCCGGAAGGGTGCGGTAGCCACCAGATAGTACTTCAGACACCTAACCACATCCAAAGAATGCAAGACCCTTTCCTTACCATTACTAGGATTAGGGCACAAGGAAGGGAGAACAATGTCCCGATTCAGATGAAAAGCAGACACTACCTTAGGTAGAATGTCTGGCTTGAAACGAAACACCACCTTGTCCTGGTGTCTCTCATAGTAGGGTGCTTGAATAGAAAGCGCCGCCAACTCAGGCACACGCCTAACAGAAGTGATAGCCACCAGAAAGACAGTCTTGAGTGTAAGAATGGCAAGGGCAGCATCCTGCACGGGTTCAAAGGGAGCACCCTGCAAAGCTGACAAAACAAAATTCAAATCCCAAACAGGCACCATAGGCTTACGTGGGGGGTGCACATGAGTGACCCCCTGGAAAAAAAGTCCTGATCAGAGGGTGCTGAGCAAAGGACTTCTGGAAGAAAATAGCCAGGGCAGAAACCTGACCCTTCAGAGTACTGAGTTGGAGCCCCATCTCCAACCCATACTGCAGGAACTCCAGGATCCTGGTATTAGAGAACACACGACAGGGAAGAGACTTAGACTCACACCAGTCAATGTAGGCACACCAAAACCTGTAATAAATGGAAGAGGAAGACTTCTTCCTAGCCTTTATCAAAGTATCCACAACCAAGGAAGACAGTCCTTTCTCCATCAAGATAGAGGTTTCAGCAGCCAGGCCGTCAAAGCCAGAGTTTGCAAATTGGGATGGCGTAGAGAGCCCTGAGTGAGCAGATCTGGCACCAAGGGCAGAGTGTACTGATCTACTGCCAGCTGCACCATGTCTGCGAACCACACTTTTCTTGGCCACCTGGGGGCCAACAGGATTGCTGGCACCCCTTCCAGAGCAATCTTGCGCAGAACCCTGCCCAGCAGGGGAATTGGAGGGAAGACATACAGGAACTGAAAGACATTGCTAGAGCATTCGAGGTCAAGGCCAGAGGATCCTGGTACAGAGAGACAAAAGCTGGGAGCTTGTGATTGTGGCGGGATGCAAACAGATCCACATCTGGTTGGCCCCAACAGCGACACAGAGATTGGAACACCCTGCTGCATAGGGACCATTCTCCCTGGCGAGAGGTCCCCCTGCTCAGAGAGTCCGCCAGGCGATTTTCCACCCCCGGGATGTACACAGCCGATATGCAGGGGACATTGGCCTCCGCCCAAGTCAGAATCAGAGACGCTTCCTGGAGGGCCCCCTTGCTCCGGGTCCCTCCCTGATGATTGATGTAGGCAACTGCCGTCTGGTTGTCCGAGCGCACCTGAACAGGCAGGCCCCGAAGATGAGTAGTCAAGTTAGCCAGAACTAACCTGATCGCCCGCAGTTCCAAGACATTGATAGGTGTGTGGGCCTCCTGAGGACCCCACCTCCCCTGGACCCGCAGGGACTTCCAGAAACCCCCCAACCTGACAGACTGGCATCCGTGGTGACCGTCTCCCAGGGAGGGGTAAGAAAGGATCTGCCCTCCAACAGGTTCCTTGAGTCCATCCACCACAAGAGGGACCTCCTGACCCGAGGGGAGAGCACACAGACCCCGTCTAGGAATGCTGGGTCCTTGTCCCATTCTGACAATAGCTGAAGTTTTACCTAGGCCTCAAGTGGAACTGAGCATAAGGGACGGCTTCAAAGCATGCCACCATCAGGCCCACCAGCTGCATCCCCTGCCTGATGGAGGGATGAGGACAAGATAGGAGGAACTGAGCCTGTGCAATCAGACTGTCCACCTTCTGTTGAGGAAGGAAAATCCTTGCCTGAATTGTATCCAGAATCATTCCCAGGAATGGAGTTACCAAGGAAGGGACAGTGAGGACTTGGGGTGGTTGATCACCCATCCAAATGACTCCAGAGTGGACACCACCAGCTGAGTATCCAACTCTGCCTGATGTAGAGATTGGGAAGTGATGAGAATGTCGTTTAGATAGGGAAGCACGCGTACGCCCTGACATCTGAGCAGAGACATCACGCCCGCCAGCACCTTGGTGAACACCCTGGGAGCTGAAGTGAGACCAAAGGGCAAAGCCACAAACTGGTAGTGTTGATCCATCAGAGCGAACCTGAGGAACCTTTGATGACCTGGAAATACAGGAATATAAAGGTAAGCATCTTTGATGTCCACAGAAGTCATGAAATTCCCTTGGTGCAGGGAACTGATGGCAGAGCGCAAAGTTTCCATGCGAAAGCGCCTGCCCCTGACAAATTTTTTGAGGATCTTTAAGTCCAGGATGGGCCTGACTGAACCATCTTTTTTGGGTACTGTGAATAGGTTGGAATAAAAACCCTTGCCTTTTTCTCTTAAGGGTACCTGGCAGATGACCCCCAGCTCCAGGAGGCCTTGCACTGCTTGCACCAGTTCCTGAGCTGACACGGGGTCCTGAGGAATCCGGGATCTGATGAATCTTGGAGGGGGGCAGGCAGCAAACTCTATCTTGTAACCAGAGGACACTACCTCCTGAATCCACCGGTCTGAGACATGAAGCCTCCAGACGTGAGCAAAGTGCTGCAGCCGTCCCCCCACCCGGATGGGTAAGGGCGCCCCATTATGCCTGAGGGGGCTTGGGGGATGATTTTGCTTTGGAACCCCAGGAGGGGCCAGGACGTCCACGTCCTCTGCCCCTACCCCAGAAATCTCCCCGGGACCCAGGAAAGGAAACCCCCCTACCCTGTCTGGCTCCACGGTAAGGGGAGGAGAAGGAACCCCGACCCCGAAAGGGCCGAGATTGCTGCCTGCGCTGGGGTAACCTGCCTCCCTTTGCAAAAAGGTCCAGGCGGTCCCCAAACAGGCGCAGTCCTTTAAAGGGAAAACCAGTGAGGGCCTTCTTGGCAGCGTTGTCAGCAGCCCACTGGCGCAGCCAAACCGAGCGGCATATAGCCACCACAAGAGCAGATGTTCTGGCACACATTCTGATGGTGTCATCCATGGCAGAGAGGACAAAATTGACAAAAACATCACAACTGGAGAGTGCATTGAACACCTCACAAGGCAAATCATTAGGGGCACTGTCAAGTATATTTCTGATAAGGGTTCTAGTGGCCACAGCAGTGATGGCAGAGGCACAGACCGGGCGCAGCGCTGTCCCCGCACATGCAAAGGCGTGGGATGCCAGATGGTCAATGCGCCGGTCCTCAGCATCCCGCAGGGTAGTAGAGTCAGGTGAATGCATGACAGAGGTGTTAGATAGCCCTAGGACCGGGGCATCCACCTCGGGGGGGGGAATGACCAACACTTTACCACATCAGCAGGAAAGGGATACTTACTATCCCAACATTTAGGGACCCTGGGAAGTTTACTGGGGCGCTCCCATTCCTCGAGCACAAGGTTATGGAAATGTGCCTGCTCGGGAAATTCCAAATGTGATTTTGCTGTATGGAAAAGCTCCCCCCTTTGCCTAGGAGCCGCAACAGGGAGAGAGATGGACAGAACCTCAAAAATCTGGGTCAATAATCTGTCAGTGTCATCCGGGGTCAGAGCCAGAATCGTCATGATCCCTTGGTCTCTCATCAGATGAGCCCGAGTCAGAAAAAAGCTCCCCTTCATCAGACGGGGTATAGCCACAAAGATTAAAAAATACAATTCTGTGAAATACTCACCTGTAGAATTGGTATTATAAGTATACAGTACGTCCTGCTCCAGATAGATTACTTACACTTGGGTTATCCTCCGCCAGATGGCGCTGCACTGCAGAGACATGTAAAACAGACTCCTCCCGTCCCCTCAAATACCCGGGGACCTCCCACAAATCCCCAGCATTGAAAAGCAGTGAACAAGAAACCGGGAGAATTTAACCACCCAAAACAAAACTGGTAACTATAACAATGATGATAATCACCATACAGGGGATCCAGAATAATGCAACAACAGGGTGGGGTGGAGCAGGACATACTGTATACTTATAATTCTAATTCTACAGGTGAGTATTTCACAGAATTGTATTATTCTTAGTAATCTATTTGGAGCAGGACGTACTGTATACTTACACTTGGGACATCCAATAGCAGTGTCCATAAAGTAGGGTGGGATCCCCAATAAGAAAGGGTAACAGCAGGCAGTTTAAACCACTGCCGCCTGCAAAACCTTGCGGCCAAAAACAGCATCAGCTGAGGCCCTAACGTCAACCTTGTAAAACTTTGAAAAGGTATGCACAGAAGACCAAGTAGCGGCCTTGCAAACTTGTTCAACAGAAGCCTGGTGCTGGAAGGCCCAAGAGGCACCAATAGCAAGAGTAGAATGAACAGTAAGGCGGAAGGGAGGCCTCTTCCCCTTAGCCGAATAGGCCTGAATCACAGCATGACGGATCCATTTGCTGATACTAGACTTGGCAGGAGCCAAACCCTTCCTAGGACCAGAAGGGACCACAAAAAGAGCATCAGTATTCCTGAAGGACGCAGTGACTACTAGGTAATACTTCAGAGACCTGACCACATCCAAGGAGTGCAAAACCCTTTCCTTAGCATTCCTAGGATTAGGGCACAAGGAAGGAAGAACAATATCCTGGTTCAAATGAAAAGCAGACAACACCTTAGGCAGGAAATCCAGCTTAAAGCGGAACACCACCTTATCCTGGTGTCTCTCAAAGTATGGAGGCTGGATAGACAGAACCGCCAGCTCAGACACATGCCTGACCGAAGTAATAGCCACCAGAAAGACAACCTTGAGGGTAAGTACAGCCAGAGCAGCATCCTAAATAGGCTCAAAGGGAGCACCCTGCAAGGCAGACAAGACCAAGTTCAAATCCCAAACAGGGACCATAGGTTTTCGTGGGGGACGCACATGAGTAACCCCCTGAAAGAAAGTCTTGACCAAGGAATGTTGAGCAAAGGACTTCTGAAAGAAAACAGACAGGGCAGAAACTTGACCCTTCAAAGTACTGAGTTGGAGACCAGACTTCAAGCCATGCTGTAAGAACTCTAGAACCCTGAGAACTGAGAACACCCGACAGGGAAGAGACCTAGACTCACACCAGTCAATGTAAGCACGCCAAACCCTAAAATAGATCGAAGATGAAGACTTCTTCCTAGCCTTCACCATGGTCTCAACTACGGAGGCAGACAAGCCTTTCTCCATCAAGATGGAGGTTTCAGCAGCCAGGCCGTCAAAGCCAGAGTTTGTAAATTGGGATGGCGTAGTGAGCCCTGAGCGAGCAGATCTGGTACTGCTGGCAGGACGTACTGATCTACTGCCATCTGCACCACGTCTGCGAACTACACTCTTCTTGGCCACCTGGGGGCCACCAGAATCACTGGCACCCATTCCTGAGCAATCTTGCGCAGGACCCTGCCCAGCAGAAGAATGGAGCAAAGACATACAGGAGCTGGATCCGAAATTCCTGCCATGACATGGACAGAGCATTTGTGGCCAAGGCCAGAGGATCCTGAGACAGGGAGAAAAAAGCCTGGAGCTTGTGATTGTGACGGGACGCAAACAGATCCACATCCGGTAGCCCCCAGCGGTGGCACAGGGACTGGAATACCCTGTTGCAGAGGGACCACTCTCCCTGACGAGAGGTCCCCCTGCTCAGAGCGTCCGCCAGTAGGTTCTCTGCCCCCGGGATGTACACAGCCGAAATGCATTGAACGTTGGCCTCTGCCCATGTCATAATCCGCTACATCTCCTGGAGGGCCCTCCTGCTCCGGGCCCCTCCCTGATGGTTGATGTAGGCAACCGCCGTCCTGTTGTCTGAGCGCACCTGCACAGACAGACCCCTCAGGTGATTGGTCAACTGCTCCAGTACCAACCTGATTGCCCACAGTTCCAGAATGTTGATGGGTAAATGGGCCTCCTGAGGGCCCCACCTCCCCTGGAACCGCAGGGACTTCCAGAATCCCCCCCATCCTGACAGACTGGCATCCGTAGTGACTGTCTCCCAGGAGGGGGCCAGGAAGGACCTGCCTCCCATCAAGTTCCTCTGGTCCAGCCACCAGGAAAGGGACCGTCGGACCGAGGGGGGAAGCACACAGATCACGTCCAAGGACGTTGGATCCTTGTCCCATACTGACAGAAGGTGAAGTTGAAGAGGCCTCAAATGGAACTGAGCAAAGGGCACCGCCTCGAAGCATGCCACCATCAGGCCCACCAACTGCATTCCCTGCCTGAGGGAGGGCTGGGGGCACGATAACAGGAACCTCACCTGCGCAGCAAGAGCTTCCACCTTCTGCTGAGGAAGGAATATCCTTGACTGAATCGTATCCAGAATCATTCCCAGGAATTGGGTCACAGAGGAAGGGGACAGGGAGGCCTTGGGGTGATTGATCACCCAGCCGAAGGACTCCAGGGTGGACACCACCAGCTGAGTGTCCAACTCTGCCTGTTGCAGAGACCGAGAGGTGATGAGTATGTCATCCAGGTAGGGTAGCAAGCGTATGCCCCTTGACCGCACCAGAGACATCACCCCTGCCAGCACTTTGGTGAACACTCTGGGAGCTGAGGTGAGACCAAAGGGCAGGGCCACAAATTGGTAATGTTGATCTTCCAACGCGAATCTGAGAAACCTTTGGTGTCCAGGGAACACAGGGATGTGAAGGTAAGCATCTTTGATGTCCACCGACGTCATGAGATCCCCTGGGCGCAGGGAGCCAATGGCCGAGCGCAGAGTTTCCATGCGAAAACGCTTGTTTCTGACAAATTTGTTGAGGATCTTTAAATCCAGAATGGGCCTGACTGACCCATCTTTTTTGGGGACTGTGAAAAGGTTGGAATAGAACCCCTTGCCTCTTTCTCTTAAGGGGACACTGCAAATGACCCCCATATCCAGAAGGCCTTGCACGGCCTGCATCAAGACCTGAGCTGAGGCAGAGTCCTGGGGGATCCTGGACTTGACGAATCTTAGGGGGGGCGCACAGCAAACTATCTTGTAACCAGAGGACACTACCTCCTGAATCCACCTGTCTGAGACGTGATGCCTCCAGACGTGCGCAAAGTGCTGTAGCTGTCCCCCCACCCCGATGGAACTTTCAACAAGCTTTTTTACATTTACATGAAAGCAGGTATATATAACTGGCCCCATTACCCTAATCATATTAAGTTTAAAGAAATATACTATGATTCTATATGTGAAAACTTTATGGTATCCTATCATGCAAAGCGACACCTGTCTGAGAAACTGCAGCCTTATGGAGATTATATACTCTGGTCTAGTTATTCCCTATCACAGTGATTGACATGCTTTTCTACATCTCTCCTCAGGTGGATGTCCAGCCTTCTCTGGGTTTACATATATCTTAAAGACACATTATATTATTTTGTTAGATTGTACTTTACTTCAACCTTACACAAGGTTACAAACATAGTATCCTCAAACATAGTATTTTTATGTACCCCAGGATAGATACTCCCTCCTCCCAGTTTCCTACTAATTATTCCTGGTTGACCACCTGTTCCTCCTAGTGTTCTCATCATTGAGTCTTGGTGGATCTATAGAAACGGGGCATAGCTAGGGGTGTCATTTAGTCCCGGGCACCGGGATGCCCCAAGTCTATAGATCCACCTCGCCTCAACCTGTAGTGTCATTTTTGAGATGTTCCCGCCCCTTTGTGAATCATGCACCCTATCTAGGCCCTGAAACTTTAGTGAGCTAGGGTTTTTGTTATGATGTGCAGTGAAGTGGCGGCCTACCGGTGTTTTTTGGTTTCCCGTTTTTATACTATAAACATGTTCGTAAATACGTCGCCTGAATTGGCGATTTGTCTTACCTATGTAAAAGCATCCACATCCACATGTTAAGATGTAGATAACATTGGTGGTTGAACAATTTGTGAAATGTTTCATTACGTAATTCCCTTTATTTGGTACGGTCACTGTAGTGCCTGTTTCAATGTACCGGCACATGCTGCATCCCCCGCAGCCATATGTCCCCTTCTGTTTGCAACATGATTCTTTCCTATTGATGTTAAAATGACTATGAACTAGTCGATCGTGTAAATTTTTGGGTCTCCTGAAAACTATCCTAGGTTCCCTGGGTAAGAAAGTCCTCAGGTGATTATAATTTAACTCTTTGAGTGCCGGCCTACTGAGATTTTTTGTCACAATCTGTTGCCAGACGACTTTTCACGTTTTTGCGCTACACGTGTGCAACCTTGATTTTTGAAGGGATTTCCAGGGATTTTGATGAAAATTATATATTGTTTTTTTCAACAGAGTCTGGGCTTCAACATGAACTGTCTTGTTTGGCCTTTTTTTAGTGTATTCTCAATACTTTTGGGTGAAATATGTGCAAAAAAATGAAAAAAAACCTATTTTTTACAATTTGTAGTGTTTTTTTTGTAATAAAAAATGTAAGTTTGTTAATAAAATATTATTGCGTGTGAAAGCCCTATTTCTCCCGGTTACAATGGTACCACATATGTATAGGTATACCCCCTTTCCTGAAACAGCAGTTTAGGAGATTCCAGATAGGATACAACTATGCAATATGATTGCATAGTTGTAAGGGTTTAATAAAAAAAAAAAATAAATGACATAGGGTTCCCCCTCCCAGGGGGGGGGGGACCTCATTTCTTTTTTTGGAATTCTAAGGGTTAAAAACCCTTAAAATCCCCCCCAAAAAATGACATAGGGTCCCCCTTACCCAGCATTACTGACCCGGACCAGCTATGGGGGCTTGTAGAACAGGGCGCAGGGGCCAGCGTTGGTGACCCCTGGCCCTGCAGGCTACTAGCCCACATAGCCACGTGGCCCGGGCCCTTCTGCCCCCCCCTGGCCGTTGGGGAGGCAGGTAATGGGGGGCTGGGGGTTATGGCAAGTCACCCGCTTGCCGCAGGTGACCTGCCATACCCAGAGCCTTGTGAACTGGTATAAGGGGTCTCATGGACCCCTTACCAGTTCACAAAGGGTTAAGTTAAAAAAAAGACACCAGACAAGTTCTTTATTATTCTATTTTCACTTATACTTACCTCCCATCCAGTGTCCCACGCTGCTGCAGATGACAGTTGTCGGTAGTGATCAGAGCAGGGAGGGTGGCAGGCAGGGAGATCAGAGCCACCCTGCCTGCCACCCTCCCTGCACCGATCGCTGCTGACAACTGACAGATCGGAGCCCGGGTGCCAGTAACCCGAGGAGCGGGATGACGTCATCAAGTGGGCGGAGTTAGGGGCGGGGCTAGGGGCGGGGCCAGCGCCGGCCGAAGAGGATGGTGATGGCCCGTTTCTGGGCCCTCACAAGCAGCGTGGAAAGCCCAGGGGGGGGGGGGGATCGGAGCCCCCCCTGGTGAAGAGAAGACCCGGGGAGAGCCATCGCGCTGCCAGGTGAGTAAATGTCATTTACTGTTTTTTTTTTTTTTTCAGATGTCGGCGCCGGCGGGGGGGGGGGGCTATTCCGGGCCCCCTCCTGAAGATCAGGAGAGGCCTGGGGGCGGAAATCTAACAGCGGATTCTTGTACAGAATCGCTGGCCCTTTCAAATGAGTAAGTCTGTATGTTTTGTACTTTTTGTTTTATGGGGCTCTAAAGTCAGCTACGTGACTCTCACGTAGCTGGCACTTAACGGTTGGAGAGGCAGCTACGTGAGAGTCACGTAGCTGGCACTAGAAGGGTTAAAAGAATCGGCCAATATTTTTTAAACACCTGTTGTATTTGTTGATGTGATTCTTTGTAAGTCATTATTAGTGCAGGGCCTTGCTGATTCTTTTCTTTTCTAGGTTTATAAAGGAGGGTTTGTCGATCTAACTTTTTTGCCCTTCGGAACGCCTGTTTCAAAATTCCTTGTTTATAGCCTCTCGCAGATAACCTCTGTCTAATTAGATTTGCCTCTATTTGAAAAGACTCCATGGTGCTACAGTTGCGACGTGCCCTAATGTACTCCCCATATGGGATACTTTTCAATAAGTGTGACGGATGGGAACTTGTGGCCCTCAGCATGGTGTTTGCCGCAGTATCTTTCCGATATAGGGTAGTTGTGAACTTGTGGCCCTCAGCATGGTGTTTGCCGCAGTATCTTTCCGATATAGGGTAGTTGTAATCTGGCCCTCACTATCTTTCAAGATTGTAATGTCCAGGAATGTTACCTTACTAGAGTTATACTCACATGTTAATTTGAGATTCAAATAATTTTGATTCAGAAGGGTAATGAAATCTTCCAATTCCTGCTTCGGCCCCTCCCAAATGACCAGGATATCATCAATGTACCTGTGCCATGCAGAAACATGGCCATTCGGTCCTCTGCCCACAACCCCCTCTCCCACCATCCCAGGTATAGGTTTGCGAACGATGGGGCACATGTAGTCCCCATCGCAGTACCCTGCACCTGGTGGTAGAGAATGTTCTTAAAAAGGAAGAGGTTGTGGGAGAGGACAAAGTCGAGGAGCCGAAGCAGGAAGAGATTATGGTTGTGCTCTTCAATGTCGAGCTCATTGAGAAACATCTCCACCGCCTTTAGGCCTTTAGTATGTGGGATGCTGGAATACAGGGCCTCCACGTCCAGAGTCACCAGGAATGCATCAGGGCTCACCCATATACCATCAAGGATACGGACTATATGTCCTGTATCCTTGACGTATGATGGTAAGCCCGCTACCAGGGGCTGAAGATGCTGATCTATATACCGGCTTGCATTCTCAGTAAGAGCCCCCATGGCCGACACGATTGGACGTCCCGGAGGTGCCGTCAGGCATTTATGCACCTTTGGAAGGGCATAAAATGTTGGAATTTTCGGGCATGGGGACTCCAGAAAGCCAGCCGTAGAGGCATCCACAACCCCCTGGTCGCGGGCTTGTTGGATGAGAGTATGGTATTCCTAGGCATCCCTGGCGAGTCTGAACGTGGAGGCCCTCTCATACCAGGCTTTATTGTTGAGGATGCGCATGCACATCTCCTCGCATTGTTCCACCGACATGATCACAATGTTCCCCCTTTGTCAGCGGGTTTCACAATGATGTTTGTATTTGATTCTAATTTGCATAGGGCCTGTTGCAATTCGGCATTTAAATTGGAATGTTTTTTTAACTATTTGTTCCACTTCTGTTGTTACCAAGTCAACGAAAGTCGCCACATTGTGGTTAACTGTCGTTGATGGGTAATAGGTCGATGGCTTTTTAAGCCGTTTTTTCTGTTTGGGGTTTACTATTTGGTGGCCCGCTACCTCCATAGCTAACTCCTCAATATCTTTCTGTAGCTGTTGTTCTGAGGGCTGATTCAATGCATTTGTGGGCTCTCCATCTTTTGGCATGAATTGGAATTTACATATAACTTTGCGTGAGAACAGATGGAGGTCTTTGATTATCTCAAATGTATCGAAATCTTGCGTGGGGCAAAAATTCAGCCCCAGTTTCAATACCTCATATTCATTTTCTGTTAATTTATATGGGGACAGGTTGATAATATCTGTCTTAGTATTGATATGTTCAGGTTGTTCAATGACTACCTGGATTGGGGTTCGGGGAACAGCGTTAGCTTCTTGGACTTTTGCGTTAGTCCCATGCTTGCTCCTCCTGGCTGCGTTCCGCCTTGCATTTCTGCAGGCGTTCCGCCGCTTCCTAAAAAATCCCTTCGTGGATTTGAGGTTTCACTTGTTTCATCTCTTAGAGCAGCCCTGTCTTCTATATTTTGCTTGTATGTATATTTAAGGCCTTCTTCACTATTATCTAACGAAATTTCCCGTGGGGGAAGCCCCCTCCTCCTTTGTCCCCTATCTTTTTCCATGGGGGTTTTAAATCTCCGCTGTGGGCCCCAGTTTTCAATGTTCTGAGATGTTGTTCTTTCCCTAGATGAAGAAGTGCCCGATGAGTTTGAGAGGCGTCCTGGATAGTCTCTCCTTCCTCTTCCCTGGGTTTGTTGGTCTGGCCAAATATAAGCTTCCTTTTGCTTATATGCTAGTTTATCCCTAATTAGTTTTTTCTCTTTGATTTGAATTATTTCTTTGTTTAACCTTTCTATTGTATCCTGAATATTTTTATCTCTCTGAAGGAATTTGTCGTCCTTTTTCACTCCCTCAAAGGAGTTGACGACTTTCTTTATTTGGTCAGTTATTGTATTAAGGTGTTGTGTGTGATGATCTATTAATAATTTAATTAATTGAAGGGAGCAATCTTGTAATACCACTGTTTTAGCATTTCATCAGGCGAAGCCACCTGTGGGAACAATCGAATTCTCAGTCCCTTTGGGACAAGTCCATTTTCTAAATATTCCTGGAGATACTGTACATCCCACCATAGTTTTGATTTTTGTTAGGAGCTTGTACAGTTTGTTGAAGGCTAAATGTGTAACTTCTTGCTGTTCTATTAGATCTTTATTTGTGACCTTACACTGTGTAAGTCTACTTCTCATATCATCCCAATCCTTTATCCCCAGTTGTGTCATGGTTACTGATCAGGCGGAGAGGAATTCTGGTTCTGGGAATTGTATCTATCCTAGATTGATTTCCTTTACATGTATGGGGTTCACACTAGGGTTTCATTTCCCTACGCCTACTAAGAAAAATTCCAATTATGGAGCAGCCTGTAACAGGATCCTCCAGTTGTGTGACCCACATACATATACAGAAAGAATCGGCTGGTACATGGTCAAGTGTCTTGAACACACTACTGAGTCTGGGTTTAGGATCGACTAGTTCACAGTCATTTTAACATCAATAGGAAAGAATCATGTTGCAAACAGAAGGGGACATATAGCTGCGGGGGATGCAGCATGTGCCGGTACATTGAAACAGGCACTACAGTGACCGTACCAAATAAAGGGAATTACGTAATGAAACATTTCACAAATTGTTCAACCACCAATGTTATCTACATCTTAACATGTGGATGCTTTTACATTGGTAAGACAAATCGCCAATTCAGGCGACGTATTTACGAACATGTTTATAGTATAAAAACGGGAAACCAAAAAACACTGGTAGGCTGCCACTTCACTGCACATCATAACAAAAACCCTAGCTCACTAAAGTTTCAGGGCCTAGATAGGGTGCATGATTCACAAAGGGGCGGGAACATCTCAAAAATGACACTACAGGTTGAGGCGAGGTGGATCTATAGACTTGGGGCATCCCGGTGCCCGGGACTAAATGACACCCCTAGCTATGCCCCGTTTCTATAGATCCACCAAGACTCAATGATGAGAACACTAGGAGGAACAGGTGGTCAACCAGGAATAATTAGTAGGAAACTGGGAGGAGGGAGTATCTATCCTGGGGTACATAAAAATACTATGTTTGAGGATACTATGTTTGTAACCTTGTGTAAGGTTGAAGTAAAGTACAATCTAACAAAATAATATAATGTGTCTTTAAGATATATGTAAACCCAGAGAAGGCTGGACATCCACCTGAGGAGAGATGTAGAAAAGCATGTCAATCACTGTGATAGGGAATAACTAGACCAGAGTATATAATCTCCATAAGGCTGCAGTTTCTCAGACAGGTGTCGCTTTGCATGATAGGATACCATAAAGTTTTCACATATAGAATCATAGTATATTTCTTTAAACTTAATATGATTAGGGTAATGTGGCCAGTTATATATACCTGCTTTCATGTAAATGTAAAAAAGCTTGTTGAAAGTTCGTTTACAAATGACAAACAAACATCCAAAAAATACAGAGGACGGGCTCCAACAAAATGGAGGCACCTCAGCCGACACATTATCTGCACCACACTCAGAGGCCCTACGAGAAGGGGGCCAGAGCGTGGTGACCGGGCGGCGCATGACGTCACGGCCGGCGCAACGCCGGGTGACGCGCTGTGCGCTCCGGGGCATGGGACGCACGCTTCACTTCCGGCGGAAGCCGGCGTGGCGCGGCGCCCCGGGTCCCGGAATGCGCATTTAAAAACGCCGCCCAAGTGGCATCATTTGCACCCCTTGACCGACGAGCAGAGAGGACTTTGAGAGCCCCAGAGGGTTCACACACCATAACGAAGCAGGGGGAATACACAAGATGCCATAACTGCATGCCAGCATGACAGCGCATTTTTAAAGGTACAGCGCGGTTTCATTGAAAGTGCTAGTTTATATTATTCCCACAGTGGCGACTAGATTATATTGCATATGGCTAATTATATTGCTTGAATTTCAGCAATATATAACCGGGGAACGAGTTGAAGGACAGGCAGCGCCCATGACATTGCAGGGCTAATATAGAAATGAATCAGGTAATTCTTGACAATAGATACAAATTATTTTGGTAACATGTAAAACTAAACATATGTAAGAAAATACCCATATGGAAATCCCCAGAGTAATCCATTAATTTTAATCTTAAAGTGGCCAGAAGGCTTTGACCCTACATCACAAGGATGAATGAGCCAGACTTCTCTGAGGTACAATAGACACAACTACAAGATATATACAAAATAACCATACAATATAATATGATGATGGAATGTAAAGAGTACCCAAGATTTCCTGAAATTTAGGTATACACATCTATAAATGATATTGATATAAGATTGTAGAAGTGATGAACTTCTCATGTAATGGTGATTCCCCTTCTTTTAAATAAGGGCACAGAGGAAGCCAATATCTAACAGGCGAAACATGTCTGCCCAATTATGAAGGAACAGTGAACTCAAACTGGTCACTAAGACAGAAGGGAGCAACGTATTGTATATATATTGAAAAACATGAGTTATCCAATGTGATGTATGAAGTTGTCTAAACTGTGAAATTAATGTACATAATCAATTGAGAGCTTGGAGAATATTTATTATGTAAAAAAATCTTTTAATGAATTATATACACAAATAATTTTGAATAAATGGTGTGGTCCTGGTCAAAAGCGTATCCATATTTCCTGGGGATTGCCTAAACCCAGACTCAGTAGTGTGTTCAAGACGCTTGACCATGTACCAACCGATTCTTTCTGTATATGTATGTGGGTCACACAACTGGAGGATCCTGTTACAGGCTGCTCCATAATTGGAATTTTTTTTTAACAACAGCATTGCCCAGCAACCCCAGTGAAGGGCATAATCAATAAATAAAAATGGTGGGCCACAGGCCACTCACCCGACCTTCGCCCTTCCGGAGCCCGCTGGCAGTAGGGGACACGAGACGCGTAGTGTGCAAAGGAAGAGGGAGGGTGGGCCGGAGCGGTTTGCGCGTCGCACCCGGCCCCGCCCATCCCGTCACTCCCGGCCAGAAGCCGGGACCTGAAAACGGCACCCGCAGCACGGGGGCGGGCCGTAGGCGTGCGACCGCCCGGCCCCGCCCCCGCCGCCCTGAGGGGAAAGACTCCTCTAGGGCGCCTACAGCCGCCATTTTTGCTTAATAAAAACGCCAGAGGCCGGCGCCAGCCCAAGTAAAAACATGCACACACACACCAAATAATAAACAGATGAATCCATAAGAAACGGCCACCCCCCCCCCCCCCCGGTATCCGGGAGAGGGGGAATCCATGCTAGGGGCCAAGGGACGGGGCATCCCAAACCGGGGTCACCAACCCGTTAGCCGCCTACCCCTTGTTATGGGGTCTCACGGCTCCTGAGCACCTAGGGTGCCATCTACCATTGCCCGGACCAGCAGCCTAGGCTGGGAGGCAAGTAATGTAACAAAGGGATCCAGGCAGGAATAGAAGAATAGAAGGCCGGGAGTCATCCCGGCTACCTGCAAGGAGGAGACATCTTCTGACTTGCTCGCCTCTGCAGAGATGAAAGACTGGGGAATGAGTGGGAGGTTCCAGGAATTTATGGGCCGGAAGGGTCTTCCTTTTTTTATTGACATCTCTGCAAGATCGCCATCTACAGGTCAGTATACCCACATGTAATGAATGTCTTGAAGCGGGGTGTGTGACATACTTAGAATAAGGCCACCTTAAGAGTCAGAATGGGCAACGCAGCCCCACGGATATGCTCAAAGGGAGGACCCTGCAGAGCAGACAACACTAGATTTAAGTCCCAAACCGGTAGCATAGGTCTACGTGGCGGGCGCACGAGTAACTCCCTAGGAAAAAAGTCTTAACCAGCCGGTGATTGGCAAAGGATCTCTGGAAAAAAATAGCCAGAGCTGACACCTGTCCCTTGAGGATACTAAGTTGAAGGCCCGATTCCAAACCATGTTGTAAAAATTCCAGAATCCTGGGGATGGAAAACACCCGACAAGGAAGAGACTTGGACTCACACCAGGCAATGTAAGCATGCCAAACCCTGTAGTAGATAAAAGACGAGGACTTCTTCCGAGCCCGAATCATAATATCAAGCACAGAGGCCGGTAACCCCTTGTCCATCAAGATGGAGGTTTCAGCAGCCAAGTCGTTAAAGCCAGCGTTTGTAAATTGGGATGGTGCAGCTGTCCCTGAGTGAGAAGATCTGGATCCTTGGGAAAGACGTACCGATCTACTGCCAACTGCACGACGTCTGCGAACCACACCCTCCTTGGCCAACAGGGGGCAACTAGAATGGCTGGTACCCCCTCCTGGACTATCTTGCGCAGCCCCCTGCCCAGCAGAGGAAAGGGAGGGAACACATAGAGAAGCCGAAACTCTGTCCAAGGAATCGCTAGCGCATCCGTGGTGAAGGCCACAGGATCCTGCGACAGGGAGACAAACCTCTGGAACTTTTGATCGTGGCGGGACGCAAACAGGTCCACATCCGGCTGACCCCAGCGGTGACACAGGAAGTGAAATGCCTTGTTGCTGAGGGACCATTCCCCCAGCCCGAGAGGTCCCCCTGCTCAGGGAGTCTGCCTCCTGGTTCTCCACCCCCGGAATGTAGACCGCCGAGATGCAAGGGACATTCTCTTCTGCCCAAGACAGTATCGGGGACACTTCCTTGAGGGCTAGCTTGCTCCGAGTCCCTCCCTGATGATTGATGTAGGCAACCGCCGTCTGGTTGTCCGAGCGGATCTGAACAGCCTGACCACGAAGGTGTGTGGTCAGCTGAGAAAGAACCAACCTGATCGCCCTCAGTTCCAGGACATTGATGGGAGCATGGGCCTCCTGGGGGCCCCACTGTCCCTGGAACTTCAGAGATTTCCAAAAGCCCCCCCCAACCGGTCAGACTGGCATTTGTGGTGACAGTCTCCCAGCATGGAGGCAGAAAGGTCCTGCCCACTAGAAGGTTCCTTGAGTCCAGCCACCACGAGAGGGACTGTCTGGACAGGGGGACAGAGCAAATTCCTGAACCAGGGACACAGGGTCCCAATCCCAAACTGACAAGAAGTGCAACTGAAGAGGTCTCATGTGAAACTGAGCAAAGGGGACCGCCTCGAAGCAGGACAAAATCAGGCCCACTAACTGCATCCCTTGCCGGAAGGAGGGATGGGGACACAAAAGCAGGGCCCGTGCCGGCTTCTGAAGGCCCTCCATTTTCTGCTGAGGCAGAAATACCTTGACCTGAGAGGTATCCAGATTCATGCCCAGAAAGGACCTCACCAAAGAAGGAGACAGTGAAGACTTGGGAAAGTTGATCACCCAGCCGAAGGACTCGAGAGTGGAGGTCACCACCTGAGTATCTTTCCCGGCCTAATGAAGAGACGCAATCAGAATGTCGTCTAGGTAAGGAAGGATGCGAATGCCCTGGTTCCGCAGCAGAGCCATCACGCCCGCCAGCACCTTGGTGAACACCCAAGGCGCCGAGGTGATACCGAATGGTAAAGCCACAAACTGGTAATGCTGATCCTCCAGAGCGAACCTCAGGAATCTCTGATGACCTGGAAAGATTGACACGTGAAGATAGGCATCCTTGATGTCCACGGTGGTCATGAAGTCGGCCGAGCGAAGGGTACTGACAGCCGAACGTAGCGTCTCCATGCGAAAGTGCTTGAACCTGACAAACCTGTTGAGACCCTTCAAGTCCAGGATGGGCCTCAAAGACCCGTCCTTTTTGGGTACCGTGAAAAGATTGGAGTAGTACCCCTGACCCTGTTCAACAGGTGTTGAACTGCAAGGCGCAAACCCTGAGCTGACAGAGGGTTTTGAGATATCCGGGATCTGAGGAATCTTGGGGGCGGCCAGGGTGCAAACTCTATCTTGTAACTGGAGGACACCAGCTCCTGAATCCACCGGTCTGAGACGCGGGCGCCTCCTCATGCCTGAAAGGCCTTGGGAGGGGGTTTGGGCTTGGCCCCCCAAGAGAGACCGGGGCGACCACGGGACCTGCCACGTCCCTAAGACTCTCTGCGGCTACCCGAGAAGAGGGAGCCACAACCTCCTCTAAAGGCATGAAAGGAGGAGGAGGAGGTACCCCAAAAGGGCCGGGACTGCCTCCTACGCTGAGGCAGCCTGCCATCCTTGGCTAAAACATCAAGATGCTCCCCAAAGAGCCGCAGCCCCGCAAAGGGGAGTCCAGTGAGAGCTATCTTAGCAGTGGCGTCGGCTGCCCACTGACGCAACCAAACAGAGCAGCGCATAGCCACCAGGAGGGCAGAGGCCCTACCACCCAGCCTCACAGCATCATCCATGGCAGTAAGGACAAAGGCAACAAAATCAGAGCAATGCAAGAGGGCCCTATAATCCTCCCTCCTCCTACCAGCCATAGCGCCATCAGTGAGACGCTTCAGCTTTTTCTTAAGGGCAATAGCTGTAATGGCAGCGGCACAGACTGGACGCAGCCCAGCCCCCACAAATGTAAAAGCATGGCAGGCCAACTGATCCATACGCAGGTTCGCACTGTCCCGCAGTGTAGTAGTGTCAGGGGAAGGCATGACCAAGGTGTTGGACAGCCCTAGAACGGAAGCGTCCACCTCAGGGGGGCACGACCATCGCTTGACCAGGTCAGCAGAAAAAGGATACCTCTTATCCAACCCCTTGGGCACCACGGGCAATCTATTAGGAAGTTCCCACTCCTTGAGCACTAATGTGCAAGGTTTCAAAAATGCCAGACAACAGTCTATCAGTGTCATAAGGAAACCATGAATCCTCCCCGGACGCAGACCCAGGGTCACTGTCGTACCCCTCCTGCTAGTCCCCAGAGGAGTCAGAGTCCTGGAAAAGCTCCCCCTCCTCTAGGAAGTAACGGCCACCAAAAGGCATCAATTCCCTCATCCTCCTTAGCAAAGAAGGAGGGCATGGGAGCCAGGTGCCGGGATTGCCTCAAAGGACCCCTGAGCACACTATCCCCAGAAGCCTCCATATGGTGATTAACACAGGCGCAATAGGCCAGCACAGGGTAAGGGCTAATAAAAAGCCATCCGGGATGCCCCCCCAAGGGATGCCCCCAGAGGAGCCAGTAAAGGGGAGATGAGGGAGGGCTAAGGAGCAGAACCGGGAGAAACCACAACCCACAGTTGTCCCGCCTGAAAGACATAAGTAACATGCACATTAGCATCCCGCAGCACATGCCCCAAGGAAACAAAACCCCCAAAGGGGACTCACGGACCAAGGAGACCAAGGCAGAGGATCACCAAGCCACCAGACCACGAGAGGAGAACAAGAGAAACAAGGCAAAACAAGGGAGATAACCAACCAGAACACAGTCCCCAAAAACACTCACCCCTTCAGAAGCTAGGACAGGAACTCCACATCCCTCAGTAGGCTC
The DNA here is from genome assembly GCA_027917425.1 of Gastrophryne carolinensis. NCBI lineage: Eukaryota > Metazoa > Chordata > Amphibia > Anura > Microhylidae > Gastrophryne > Gastrophryne carolinensis. The sequence goes on from CM051237.1 coordinate 312,078,399, forward strand.
ACCATAAAGCCTATGGCTGGCCACCCTTTGTGGTACAGGGTCTGCGGCTTGGAGCAGCACTCCTTGAACACCTGACCCTAGTGCTCCTCTACCTTCACCCGATCCGTAAGCCGAGGCTGGGAGGCACAGAGGGTCCGGAAACGGGTGGAAATAGACATGGCCGCAGGCTTGGTTGCCCTGCTCACCTGCGCAATATAAAAAGCCATCTTCTATCTTCGCAGTATCACTGCAGAGGAAACACTGGAGAGGTCTATTGGTGATCCTGTTTATATATGGTACCGGGAGGAGCCACAACTCTTTTGCAGTGCATACGTAAGGACTTCTTGAAACAGGCCGTGCCATGCAAGAGGAAAATACTGGGTGTTGGTCCACTTTAAGCAAAATTCCGTGCATGCTTTCTTTTGGGGTGTTTGGTAACTCTTCCCTTGACAGTACCTATGCATGTTGGCCATCGTTCTATTCAGGGGAACTTACATTTTCAGTTTTGTCTTGTTTTTACTTGTTTGCATATTGCTTTTTTTAAAGGGCAATGTGGCTTTCATTTTTTTTTATTCTTTTTTTAGAGAAACCCTTTGCAACCAAAGAACTAATTGGGGGACTATTTCCAGAAAACTGTGCCCACAGGTCGTTGACATGGGTGCAATTTTCTAGTAGTAATCCCTCAATAAATTATTTGGTTGCACAGGGTTTCCCTAAAAAAAGAATAAAAAAGCAGCACATTTTTTCTTAAAAAAAAAACTATATGCAAACAAGAAAAAAATGAAAATCTGAAAAAGCAAGGTCCCCTGAACAGAACAATACCCAACATGCATAGCTACGGTCAAGGGAAGAGTTGCCAAACACCCCAAAGTAAAGCGTGTGCGTAACGGTAATATCACTTGAAAAATACCATTTTGTGAGTACTCACCTGAGAAATGGATATTGTCAGTGTGCCACACACCCCGCTTCCCCTTTAATTCTTACGATTGGGTTACTCACCGCAGGTGACGACGTTGCAAAGAGGAAGTCTTGTAACGAGCCCCCTTCCGGCCTATATATACCTGGTACCTCCCACTTAACACCAGTGATTTAAAAAGCAGAAAGACAAGGTACCAGTAATCTAAAGGTAACCTCAAAATAAAGAAAAGCTTCACAATATAAAGGATCCGGGATACCGAAAAGGGCGGGGTGAAGCGGGGTGTGTGGTACACTGACAATATCCATTTCTCAGGTGAGTACTCACAAAATGGTATTATTCTCAGTGTGCCACACACCCCGCTTCCCCTTTAATTCTTACGATTGGGACATCCAAAAGCAGTGTCCACAAGGGATGGGTATCCGAAGGCAAAAATGAAGCATAACTTAAATGACTGCAGTCTGCAGAACTTTGCGGCCAAAAACAGCATCCGCTGAGGCCCGCACATCAACTTTGTAAAACTTAGAAAAAGTATGAACAGAAGACCAAGTAGCGGCCTTACAAACTTGTTCAACAGAAGCTTGGTGCTGAAAAGCCCAAGACGCTCCAATGGCGCGAGTAAAATGAGCAGTGATACGAAAAGGGGAACTTTCCCCTTAGCAGAATAGGCCGCAATAATGGCCTGAAGTATCCATTTGCTAATGAAGATTTGGCCGGTGCCAAACCCTTCTTAGGCCCACAGGGCACAACAAAAAAGGCATCCGTTTTACGAAAAGGAGACGTAATAATCAAATAGTACTTAACACAGCGTACTACATTCAAACAATGCAAAACCCTCTCTTTGTCATTCTTAGGATTAGGACACAAGGAGGGAAGAACAATATCCCGATTCAAATGAAAAGCAGAAACAACCTTAGGAAGAAAGTCTGGTTTTGAACCGAAAGACCACTTTATCCTGATGCCTCTCAAAGTAGGGCGCCTGAATAGACCAGGCCGGCAACTCCGAGACACGCCGGACCGAAGTGATAGCTACCAAGAAGACAATCAGGGTAGACAAAGCAATATCTTGCAAAGGCTCAAAAGGAGGAGCCTGAAGAGCAGAAAGAACCAAATTCAAGTCCCAAACAGGGAGTAATGGTTTCCTGGGGGGCCGCACATGTGTAACCCCCTGGAAAAAAGTTTTAACTAAAGGATGAAGGGCAAAACGCTTCTGAAAAAAGATAAGGCAGAAACTTGCCCTTTCAACGTACTTAGCTGAAGACCAGAGTCCAGGCCAGACTGTTAAAACTCCAGAATCCTGGAGACCGAAAAGACCCTACAAGGAAAAGATCTAATCTCACACCAAGCGATATAGGCTTTCCAAGTCCTATAGTAGATGATAGAAGAAGACCTCTTCCGGGCACTGATCAGAGTCTTAACGACCGAGTCAGAAAGACCCTCCTCCTTCAAGATGGAGGTTTCAGCAGCCAGGCTGTCAAACCCAGCGTTAGTAAATTGGGCTAACACAACCGACCCTGAGTGAGCAGATCGGGCCGAAGAGGCAGAACGAACTGGTCCACTGCCAGCCGAACGATGTCTGCGAACCACACTCGCCTTGGCCACCTTGGGGCCACGAGAATGGCGGACACCCTTTCCAGAGCCAGCTTCCGAACCACCTTGACCAGCATGGGTATCGGAGGAAACAGGTACAGAAACCCCAGATCCCCCCAGCTCAGGGACATGGCGTCCACTGCCAGAGCCAAGGGATCCTGGGAGAGCGACACGAAGTTCGGGAGCCTGCAATTGTGATGAGAGGCAAACAGGTCCACCTCCGGCGTCCCCTATCGGAGACACAGTGAGCGAAAAACCTGAGGATGGAGAGCCCATTCTCCCAGACGGGAAGAGCCCGTGCTCAACAGGTCCGCTTCCTGGTTTTCCACCCCTGGAATGTACACCGCCGAGAGACAAGGAACATGGGCCTCCGCCCAGGTCAGGATCAGGGACACCTCCCTGAGAGCACCCAGACTGCGAGTCCCTCCCTGATGATTGATGTAAGCAACCGCTGTTCGGTTGTCTGACTGAACCTGGACCGGAAGGCCCAGAACGTGTTGAGTCAGAAGGGCAAGAACCCGATGGATGGCTCTCAGTTCCAGAATATTGATGGGTAAGTGGGCCTCTTGAGGTCCCCACTGCCCCTGGAACTGAAGCTTCTTCCAGAAACCCCCCCATCCCGAAAGACTGGCGTCCGTGGTGACAATTTCCCAAAGAGGGGTCAGGAAAGACCTGCCCTTCACGAGATTGGCCGAGACCAACCACCATTGGAGGGACTGCCGGACCCGGGAGGACAACTGGAAGGGCCGATCCAGCGACCGAGGCCGCCGGTCCCAGGACGCCAACAGATAGAGCTGAAGCGTCCTCGTGTGAAATTGAGCAAAAGGAACTGCCTCGAACGAGGCAACCATCAACCCTACCAGCCTCATCCCCAGACGGATGGACGGCCGAGGATTGGAAAGTAGGACCCGAGCCAACTCCTGAATCAGATACATTTTGGACTGAGGGAGAAACACCCTGTGTTGACAAGAGTCCAACTGCATCCCCAGAAAAGACACCACCCTGGCCGGAGCGAGGGAGGACTTGGGAAAGTTGATCACCCAACCAAAGCTTTCCAGCGTGGAGACCACCATCCTGGTGTCCGTCTCTGATTGATTGAGGGACGGAGCCATGATGAGAAGGTCGTCCAGATAAGGTACGACACGAATGCCCCAAGATCTGAAAATGGCCATCACCCCTGCCAGCACCTTGGTGAACACTCTTGGGGCCGAGGTAAGGCCAAACGGAAGTGCCACGAATTGAAAATGCTGATCTTTCATCACGAATCGAAGAAAACGTTGATGAGCCTGGCAGATGGGAACATGAAGATAAGCATCCTTGATGTCTATGGGCGTCATGAAGTCCCCCTGCCAAAGAGAACCGATGGCCGTACGCAAAGTTTCCATGCGAAACTTCTGAATACGGATGAACCTGTTGAGTAATTTCAGGTCCAGGATGGGACGAACCGACCCGTCCTTTTTGGGGACTGCGAAAAGATTGGAGTAGAAACCGAGGCCCATCTCTAAGCGCGGTACCGCCGGATGACCGCCATTTCTAAAAGATTCCTTATTGACGCCAGGAGCCCCTGTGCGGCCAAAGGATCGATGGGCACCCGAGACCGAAAGAACCGTGAAGGAGGGCAAGACTCGAACTCCAGTTTGTAACCGGACGACACCACCTCCTGGATCCATCTGTCCGGAACCTCATGGTCCCAAACCTGGGAGAAGTGTCGCAATCGTCCCCCCACCCGCACGGGTGAGGGCAGCCCCTCATTGCTGAGCGGGCTTACCAGCAGGTTTGGGCTTGGCGCCCCAGGACTGAGCGGGACGGCCACGGCCCCTCCCCCGGGTCCAACCTGCACCCTGGTAGCGGGAAAGGAAACCCCCCCTACCCGCTCTAAATCCCCGAAAGGAAGGTCTAAAGGCACTTGCACCCCGAAAGGGGCAACAAGGCCTCTTGCGTTGAGGCATTTTACCACCTTTTGCAACTGAATCAATCTCATCACCAAACAGTCGCAAACCCAAAAAAGGAAGTGCTGTGAGCACCTTTTTAGAGACCAAGTCCGCCGACCACTGGCGCAGCCACACTGACCGACGAATAGCCACCAGCATTGCCGCTGTCCTGCTACTCATCGCCAGAGTATCGTCCTGAGCGGTCAAGACAAAGGAAATAAATGACTCACACTGTTTTAAGAGAACTAAACTCATCACAAGCAGGATCAAGATCTGCGCACAGATCCCTAATATTGGCTCTAACTGCCAACAGAAGAAGCGCCGAAGCACACACTGGCCGCAGCGTCGATCCGGCACTGATAAAACCACGGCGAGCAAATTGATCAATCCGACGATCCTCACCATCCTTAATGGCAGTGGTGTCAGAAGAATGTACCACAGCCGTGCTAGACAGCCCTAACACAGGGGTATCGACATCAGGGGGAACTGACCAAAGCTTCACCAAATCCTCCGGAAAGGGATAGCGTTTATCCCAACTAGGAGGGATTCCAGCCAGTCGCGTGGGTTGTTCCCATTCCTTAAGCACAACCCTCTCCAAGTGTTGTTACCTGGGAAACACCAAACGCGGCTGAGGCACATCAAACAACTCACCCTTTGGCAGGGTGACTGCCTCAGGTGGATCTATATTCAAAATTTCAAACATTTGAGCCAAAATGGAGGGGGTGTCAAGGGATACCCCTGTAGCCTGATCGCCAACAGCATCAATCTCTAGCTGGTCTGCAGGCTCATCCGACTCCACAAGGAGTTCCCCCTCCTCGTCCAGGGAATAATCGGACCATATTTTTTTTTTTTTTTAAAACCTTAGGACAAAACCCAATTTAGAGTAATAAGGCTAGCCAGGTATAACAGAACCGGGAGAGCCTGCAGTGAGGGAATCCCAGAATCTGTGGGGGAAAAGAGACCACAGTCAGTCCCCCAGCCAGAACCAGCACCACAATCATACATAACCAATAAGGCAAACATATATGGCTAGCTTAAACATCTTGAATAAATACACATGACACATGCAATTTCAAGGCAAAGCCAAAAGTGCAAAAAAAAAATACATACCGGTATGAATACATGCCCATACATATATATATATATATATATATATACACACAACACACACACATATATATATATATATATACATACATACATAAACACATACACAAACAGCAATATATATATATATATATATATATATATATATATATATATATATCCATATACATTCATATCAGAATGGTAATGTGTAATAACGCAGCAACTGGAGCCCAAATCCCACAGTTATGTGATACATTAAGTCAACCTATCAGAAGGCTGACATAAAAAATATACCCATAAGTAGAAATGCCCCAGGGAAACGCTACACAAGCAGCACATAGCATAAGAACGGCCCCACGTGCACAATGGTGGGGCCGTTTACCTGTGAAGCTTCAGCCGCACAGAAGGCTCTTCCCCCACCGGCTGCAGCGTACAGGTCTCTAATGAGACCAGGGAAACGAAGGGCGGGCACGGAGCCGAGAAGAGAGGGAAATACAAACGTGCAGTAACTTAAAACAGGCCCCAGCAGGCCTGGCCATGTGCTGACACTAAAAACTGCCAAGGCCTTTTCACAGTAAAGTAAAGCACTCATGCACATTAAACACCCCCCCCCCCAGCGAAGGGAGAAGGCCAAGCGGGAGAAGGTGACCTAAAGGGACATCTGGACAGGGGCATCCCAAATCCGGATCACCATGCCGGATAGCCGCATTGCCCCACGCGTGAGGTCGAGCGGAGGAGATAAGCTCCTAGGCACCTATAGTGCCATCTATCGTTTGCCCAGTGAGCAGCCTGGGCTGGGAGGCTTCCATTAACCACGTAGGTAACAAACAATCAAACTGGGCAGAAATAGACCCAAAGGGGGTGCCGGGGCAAGACCCCGGCTACCTGCAAGCAGGAGACTTCTTTCTTCTGTCTTGTCACCATGCAGAGAGAAAAACACTGGTGTTAAGTGGGAGGTACCAGGTATATATAGGCCGGAAGGGGGCTCGTTACAAGACTTCCTCTCTGCAACGTCGTCACCTGCGGTGAGTAACCCAATCGTAAGAATTAAAGGGGAAGCGGGGTGTGTGGCACACTGAGAATATTTCAGCTCTGCTGACCAAGTGCGCACCTTCTCCTTTTTCTGCCAAAACAACCCTTTACATTTGGAATACCCCCCCCCAAACTATATATTCTCCGTAAGTACACATGTTAAGCTTTCTCAGCGTATCCAGCTTGTTGTAGTGGGCTCATCTTGCTGGAAGCAATCCCTCGAAGAAATCTTAGGTTGCAGAGGGTTTCACTAAAAAATTTATAAAAAGCAGAATAAAAAACACCTTTTCCTAAAATATCAATATACAAAAAAACATGCTAAATCTGAAAGCGCAAGGTCCCCCGAACAGAATAATATCCAATATGCATAGGTACCTTTAACCTTTTTACTGCCAGACTACTTGAGATTTTGTCACCCTCTCCTGACAGGTTATTTTTCACCATTTTGCGTGATATTTAACTGTGATTTTTGCAGGAAATTCCAAGAAAATGGCATATATTCTTTTTGCGGCAGAGTTTAGGCTTTAACATGAAATGTCTTGTTTGTATTTTTTCTACTGTTTTTTTAAATATTTTTAAGTAAATAAGAAAAAAAAAATACAATTCTGTGAAATACTCACCTGTAGAATTGATATTATACGCATACAGTACGTCCTGCTCCAGATATAATACTTACACGTGGGTAATCCTCCGCCAGATGGCGCTGTGCACTGCAGACATGCAAAAACAGGCTCCTCCTGGCCCTTCATATACCCAGGGACCTCCCACAAATCCCCAGCATTGAAAAGCAGTGAGAAAAAGAAGCCGGGAGAAACCAACCACCAAAAACTGGTAATAATAACCATGATAACAATCACCATACAGGGGATCCAGAATAATGCAAAACCAGGGTGGGGTGGAGCAGGACGTACTGTATGCGTATAATATCAATTCTACAGGTGAGTATTTCACAGAATTGTATTATTCTAAGCATACAGTATGTCCTGCTCCAGATATAATACTTACACGTGGGACATCCAATAGCAGTGTCCATAAATAGGGTGGGATCCCCAACAAAAAAGGCACAGCAGACAGTTGAAAGCACTGTCACCTGCAACCTTGCTACCAAGAGCTACGTGAGCAAAGGCTCCAACGTCAACCTTATAAAAACCTTGGAGAAGGTATAAACAGAAAAACAAGTAGCGGTCCAGCAACTCGTTCAACCAAAACCTGGCGCTGAAGGGCCCAAAGAACCAAGGCACCAAGAAAGGAGAAGAGTTTTCCCCGTAAAAGAACAGGCCTGAGAAACAGCCAGACCAGTCCAAACGTTAACAGTAGTCTTGGCAGAAGCCAAAAACTCTTCTTAGTACCAGAAGGGACAACCCATCCAAGAAAAGACCAGGCCAAGGGGCCTTGTAACCCCTGAAAGCAGATGAGATCAGGCACATGCGGATGGAAACGCCCCAAAAGGCATCAGTCCCCCTAAAGGACAAGAGACCAGCCAGGAAAAGCTTCCAACACCTGTTGAGGGCATGTAAACCCCCTTTCTTACAGCGTTACAAGGGATAATGCCCGGAAGAAAGAATGACCTGAATACATAAGCCTAAAACTTAGGCAGAAGGACCAGCGTAAAGCGGAACACCACTTCATCAAGGTGTAAATATCAATAAACAAGGGCTAGCTAAACAGAGCCGCCCGCTCAGGCACACGTCTGACTGAAGTAACAGCCCCCAGAAGGACAACTGGAAGGTAAGAACAGACAGACAGCATCCGGAATAGTTCCAAAGAGAACGCCCCACCAAGGCAAACAGACTAAAAAGCAATCCCCAAAGAGGATCATAGAATTACGCGGAGAATGCACACAAGTAATCCCCAAAAGAAGCTCAACCAAGAAAAGAGTGAGCAAAAGACTTCTACAGGAAGACGGACAGGGCAGAACCTGAACCTTCAGAGCATCGAGAAGGAAAACCAACTCCAACCCATGCAGCAAGAAAGCTATAACCCTGAGAACAGAGAGCGCCCAACAGGGAAGCCCTACACTCACACCAATCAGTATGGGTATGCCATACTCTAATAGACAGAGGAAGAAGAAAAGGCTTGGTCCTAGACTTCCCATAGTCACAGTCACCGAGGAGGTAAGCCTGACTCCATCAAGCTGGAAGAATCAGCCGTCAGGTCGTCTTAGACCAGAACCTGTAGATTGGGGTGACAGAAAAGGGCTCTAAGTGAGCAGATCAGCACACCTGAAAGCACGTACAGGTCCTCAGCACCACGACTGCAAACCACACTCCCATAGGCCACCAGAATCACTGGTCCCCCCTTCCAGAGTAACTTGCGCAGATCCCCGCCTAGCAGGGTGAATGAAGATAAGACATAAGCATAGCATGTCCGGGCACAACTCAAGTAAGCCTCACGACCACAGTCAGGAATACTCGAACAGAGAAAAGAAGGCCGAGAACTAGTGATAGTGACGGGCCCTAAACAGGACCACACAAGTTGGATCAAAAAGAGACAAAGGATTAGCACATCCTGTCTCAGAAGGACATCCATAGGGGCGAATACCACCGATGGGCAGGGAACATAGTCCTTCTCCCAGATCAGGAACAGATACCTTCCAGGAGAAATCAACCTGCTCCGAGTCACAAGCAGAGAATCTATACTGGTCCCCGTCAGCAGACAGACAAAGAGCCCTCAAGGAGGAGGTCCAGAAGAGGGGTAGGCCAGGCATATAGAGCCACCCCAAAAGTTCACTGTTTCAAAAACCAAAAGATGAATGGGCCCCCCCAAGGGTCCTACCTCGGAACCACAGGGGGTTATAGAAGGAAACTCCTCTCCCTGTCAACCTGATAGATATGACATCCATCTACAGGAAAAAACACAAAGAAGGGGTGCCCCCTGACTGGTTCCTTGAGTACAACAGACTCATAAGAAAACCACCTTACCAAGGGGAAGGTACACAGACCCAGATCCAGAGAAAATGGAATCTGACCAGCATTACCAATATAAGTAACAGAAGAGTCCAAGGGCACTGAGTAAAAGTCTGGGCAGCCACCAATGGGCCCACCAGCTGCCTGGCGCAGAACGGGGACAGCAATGAGGGACAGAGCCCATATAACCGGATTGTCCACTTGAATGTCAATGAAGACGGTTCTAGCCTGAACCAAATCTAAATTCAACCCCAGAATGGAATACCAAATAAGGGAACCCATGAGGAAATTAGGTGATAGAACACCCAACCAAGGACTCCCAAAGGACACCACCAGCCAAGTAACCAACTCGGCCTGACGTAGAGATTGGGAAACAAGGAAGGACGACCGGGAAGTTCGCCACGCGGGCGCCCCTGGGTCTCAGCAGAGACATCACCCCGGTCAGTGCCTTGGCGAGCACTCTGGGGGCAGAAGAGAGGCCAGATAACAAGGCCACAATCAACAGTATTGGACCTCCAACACCATCTGTAAGAGCCTCAGTGTCCATAAATGCACAGTGGAAATGAAATAAGAATCTTAGATCTCCACAAACGGCAGGAGTCCCCTGGGCGTAGGACGCTGGCGGCCCAACCCAGAGAAAACCATGCAGAAACTGCCAGCGAATGTAAAATTGTCGAACCTATGGAAGTCCAGAATGGACTAGACTGCCTCATCCTTTTGTAGGAAATGTGGAAAAAAAGGCAGAAGTAGAAACCCTTGCCTCTGCCTGTTAAGTGACCCCGGACCCTGCAGGCCGAGCAAGGCCTGCACAAACACCTGGAGAGAGACAGGGACCAAAGGCACCCTGACAATCACGGGAAGGGACCGCCCAGCAACTCTAACCTGCTTCCAGAGGAAACTACTTCCTGAATCCACCAGAAGGAGGCAGGACGCCTCCTGATAGGAGCAAAGTGCTGCGGCCATCCCCTCACCCAGAAGGCCGAGGGCGTTCCATCATGCTTGGGGAGTTTTGGTGAGAGATTTGGACTTAGTCCTGCCGGAGGGGCCAGGGCATTGTCTGCCAACCCTGGGACAGGAATCTACACCAAATAGCTGGAAGCACGTGTAAGTATTATATCTGGAGCAGGACGTACTGTATGCTTAGAATATATATATATTTTTTAAAATGGTCTCCTTTAAAACATTTATTTTATTAAAGAAAACCATATTGCATGTGAAAAGCCCATTTCTCCTGATTACAATGATACCACATATGTATCAGTAGCCCCCTCGTTCCTGCCCAGGAGATCCCCTAAACTGAAACCCTATTTTTGGGAGAATTTTAAGGGTTAAAAACCCTTAAAATACTCAAAATAATGACATGAGCTCCCCCTACCCAGCATAACCAGCCCGGGCACCAGCTATGTGCTATGAGCGGGCTTATAGAACACACACACTTTAAAAATGTTTTCTTTTCTTTACTCACCTCCGATCGTCAGCTCCTCTGTCCTTTGCCAATCCGATGACAGATGCTGGTAAAAGCTGGCCAGAGGAGGGGGGAGGCAGGAGATCAGAGGATCACCTACCTCTCCCTCATCCTCTGCCCAGCCATCACCTAGCACCTGAGAGCAGAACCGCCGGATGCCAGAACGACGCCCACCGTGTGACATCATCCGCTCTGCCCCAAAGGGACAGGGCGGGTGACGTCATCCGCTCCGCCCCCAAAGGGGCAAGGCTAGCATTAAAGATGGGGGTGACCATCAGAACGGAGGGAGGAGGGCTGTCAGGACCTCTCCTGAAATCGGAAAAGCTGGGCCCCCCGTGAAGAGGAGAGCCGGCGGGAGCGATCGGGCATGAAGGTGAGTAAATGTAATTTTTATTTATTTTTTTTTACAGGAAATTCGGGCGGCTGCTGAAACGTTATCAAAGTATTACAACATGAAGGGACGTGTCCATTTTGCAAGTTTTGGCATGGATAGGAACATGAAAACTGGCTGCAGCAGTAAGGGGTTAACAGTCATAATTAACACATTAAACATTTAAAGATAAAAAAGTACAAACTTACCAAGTTTTACCACAGGACTGGTGGATCATGTGAACAAATATGGCTGGCCAGAGCTCTTCAAAAGGCTGTATATCAAAGTGATAACTGAAAAACACATTATGTTAAACATATGAACGACATCCTGTATGTCTTACAAAAGGGTACATGCATATTTGTCATCATGTTGCATATAGCAGGGCTATAGATTAGGGTTTCCATATTATAAGGCTAAAACAATCTGGGTTTTTAGAACCTCTAATACCATGAACTATAAAGTTCTGCACTGATTATTTGGATGTATGTCTTGCGCCTCTACTCAGCAGAAGGAAACCACAGAAAAGAGCAAAAAAGGATTGGATAGACCAAACATGATCAATAGAATCTGCACAAAAAATGCCTAGAAGCCCTCTTTAAAAGCCCACCAAGGTTTTAAAAGTTCCCAGGACCATTTAGATTGTGATAGAGGCTCCCTGTAAGTAACTGCAGATGAACTACTTGCCCTTCATCCAGCCCCGAAGGTGTACCTGCATCGAGATAAAGTAACCCTGTTCTTCATCTTTCAGATGAGTTCCTTAAGGAGCACATTTTTCCTGGCAATATGACCACCTTGGAGGGGACTGAAATCATTCACCTTTCCCCAAATAAAGCGGACCAAAACCGTTAAATTATATTACCAGATCTATCAGGCCCACCATTTTGATGCAACCCTGAACATTGCTGTGTCCTTATTTAAAGCTTATGTTTTTTTAAATGTTCTATTTGTTTACAACTCTGTTGTAAGGGGAAACGGTTTTCATATATAACAATGTGTTTACCTTAGAAATGAATGTACATCAACTGGTGCATTTGATGTACAGATCAAATACTTTTTAACTCTGGGTTGCTAAACTGACTGCCTAAAGCACAGACGACAGGTTCAATGCATTCTGCTGAAATTAAACTTCTTCAGAAGTTTCACTTTGTGAAAACTCACCTGTAAAATGGGTATTATAAGTATGTCACACACCCCGCTTCAAACATTAATAATTACACTTGGGTTAACGTTGCAGAGAAGTCTTGAAAAACGAGCCCCTCCCGGCCTATACATACCTGGGACCTCCCACTTATCTCCCAGTTTTCAAACAGCAGTAAAGACAAGGTACCAGAAAAAAAAAACATAGGCAACCCTCAAACTGTAAACAAAGCTTCACCATATAAAGATCCAGGATACCAAAAAGTGCGGGTGAAGCGGGGTGTGTGACATACTTATAATACCCATTTTACGGGTGAGTATTCACAAAATTGTATTATTCTAAGTATGTCACACACCCCGCTTCAAACATTAATAATTACACTTGGGACATCCAAAAGCAGTGTCCAGAAAGGGCGGGTATCCAACAAGGCAATAATGCAAAACTCAAACCACTGCAGCCTGCAGAACCTTGCGGCCAAACACAGCATCCGCTGAAGCCCGCAAGTCAACCTTATAAAACTTGGAAAAAGTGTGAACAGAAGACCAAGTAGCAGCCTTACAAACTTGTTCAACAGAAGCCTGGTGCTGAAAAGCCCAGGATGCCCCAACAGCACTAGTAGAATGAGCAGTGATACAAAAAGGGGGAACCCTCCCCTTGGCAGAATAGGCCCCAACAACAGCCTGACGAATCCACTTGCTAATGGAAGACTTAGCCGGAGCCAAACCCTTCCTAGGCCCACAGGGCACCACGAAAAAGGCATCAGTCTTACGAAAAGGAGAAGTAGTAGGCAAATAGTACTTCACACAGCGTACCACGTCCAAACAGTGCCAAACTCTCTCCTTGTCATTCCTAGGCTTAGGACACAATGAAGGAAGAACAATGTCCTGGTTAAGATGAAAAGCAGAATCCACCTTAGGAAGAAAGTCCGGTTTGAAGCGGAAAACCACCTTGTCCTGATGCCTCTCAAAGTAAGGAGCCTGAATCGACAAGGCCGCCAACTCCGAAACGCGCCGAACCGAAGTGATGGCCACCAAAAAGGCAACCTTCTGAGTCAAAGTAGAAAGAGCAATATCCAGCAAAGGCTCAAAAGGAGGAGCCTGAAGAGCAGAGAGAACCAAATTCAAATCCCAAACAGGGAGCAAAGGCTTCCTAGGAGGCCGCACATGCGAGACCCCCTGGAAAAAAGTCTTGACCAAAGGATGAAGCGCAAAGGACTTTTGAAAAAAGACAGACAAGGCAGAAACCTGCCCCTTCAAAGTACTCAGCTGAAGACCAGAGTCCAGCCCCGATTGAAGAAATTCCAAAATCCTGGAAACAGAAAAGACCCAACAGAGCAAAGATCTAGCCTCACACCAATCAATATAAGATCTCCAAGTCCTATAGTAGATGGTAGAAGAGGACCGGGCGCTAATAAGAGTCTGAATAACAGAATCCGAAAGACCTTCCTCCCTTAAGATGGAGGTTTCAGCAGCCAGGCCGTCAAAGCCAGCGTTGGTAAATTGGGGTAACGCAGTTGACCCTGTGTGAGAAGAACCGGCCGATCGAACTGATCCACCGCCAGACGAACGATGTCTGCGAACCACACCCGCCTTGGCCACCTTGGACCCACGAGAATGGCGGGAACCCCTTCCAGGGCCAGCTTTCGCAACACCTTGCCTAGCATGGGGATCGGAGGAAACAGATAAAGGAACCCATGGCATCCACCGCCAGAGCCAGAGGATCCTGAGAGAGCGACACGAATGTCGGAAGCTTGTAATTGTGACGAGAGGCAAACAGATCCACCTCCGGCGTCCCCCACCGGAGACAAAGAGACCGAAACACCTGGTGATGGAGAGACCATTCCCCCGGCGGGAAGAGCACCTGCTCAGAAAGTCCGCCTCCGTATTTTTCCACTCCTGGAATGTACACTGCCGAGATGCAAGGGACATGAGTCCCTCCCTGGTGACTGATGTAAGCAACCGCTGTCCGATTGTCCGACCGAACCTGAACCGGCAAGCCCTGTAAATGCTGCGTCAAATGAGACTCAGCTCCAGAACGTTGATGGGCAAGTGGGCCTCCAGAGGACCCCACCGCCCCCGGAACTGTAGATCCTTCCAGAAACCTCCCCATCCCGACAAGCTGGCGTCCGTGGTGACAGTTTCCCAAAGAGGCGTCAGAAAAGACCTGCCCCTCAAGAGATTGTCCGAGACCATCCACCACTAGAGAGACTGCCGAACCCGGGAGGACATCCGGAAGGGCCGATCCAACGACCGCGGTCGCCGGTCCCAAGACGCCAACAGCTGAAGCTGAAGCGTCCTCGTGTGAAACTGAGCAAAGGGAACTGCCTCGAAGGAAGCTACCATCAACCCCACCAGTCTCATCCCTAGCCGGATGGACGGACAAGGATTGGAAAGAAGAAGCTGCGCCAATTCCTGAATCAAGAGAACTTTGGCCTGAGGCAGAAACACTCTGTGTTGACAAGAGTCAAGGACATTCCCAGGAAGGACACCACCCTGGCCGGAGCGAGAGAGGATTTGGGATAGTTGATCACCCAGCCAAAACTCTCCAGAGTGGATACCACCGTCCTGGTGTCCATCTCCGCTTGACTGAAGGAAGGAGCCATGATGAGAAGATCGTCCAGATAAGGCACAATGCGAATCCCCTGAGCTCTGAGAAGGGCCATCACGCCCGCCAACACCTTGGTGAACACTCTTGGAGCCGAGGTAAGGCCGAACGGAAGAGCCACAAATTGAAAATGCTGATCTTCCACCACGAAGCGAAGAAACCTTTGGTGAGCCGGAAATATAGGAATATGAAGGTAGGCATCCTTGATGTCTATGGAAGTCATGAAATCCCCCTGCCGAAGAGAATTGATGGCAGAGCGCAGAGTTTCCATGCGAAACTTCCGGGGACGGATAAACACGTTGAGAAACTTCAGATCCAGGGTGGGACGAACCGACCCGTCCTTCTTGGGCACTGTGAAGAGATTGGAATAATACCTGCGGCCCACCTCCGAGGGAGGGACCAGACAGATGACTGCCATTTCCAGAAGATTCCTCACCGCCGCCAGGAGCCCCTGCGCGGCCAAAGGATCTGAGGGAACATGAGACCTGAAAAATCTTAGAGGAGGTCGGGACTCGAACTCCAGCTTGTAAGTGGCCGACACCACCTCCTGGATCCACCTGTCCGAGACCGCCTGGTCCCACACCCGGGAGAAGTGTCAAAGCACAAACAGGCCTTAAAGCCGAACCCGCACAGGCAAAACCGTGGCGAGCCAGCTGGTCAATCCGGCGATCCTCGCCATCCTTAAGGGTAGTAGTGTCAGGGGAATGCAACACAGCCGTGTTAGATAGCCCCAAAACCGGGGCATCAACCTCGGGAGGAAAAGACCAACGCTTCACCAAGTCCGCCGGAAAAGGATACTTCTTATCCCAACTAGGCGGAACACCAACAAGACGCGTAGGCTGCTCCCATTCTTTAAGGACGGCTGTGAGGAATAGGTCAAATATTATATTGCACCTTAGCGCTGATGTCGGCATTCCCCTTTAAGAAACCCCACATATCAAGAGCTAGAGATTCCCTTTATTATAAATGCACAAGTCCGTATCTCCCTTCAGGAAGGAATAATTAGCATGTATATGTGAACAGCTCAGCTCAGAGACCGCCTGCTGGTCGTGTCACACCTTGGGCTGCGAAGCTGCCGGCGGTCTGGAAGCTCAATGGACCTCCTGCTGTGAGTTTGTCATAAGCAGAATTTAAACGACACATTCCCGGCACCGATAGAATTTGGATCATATCGCAGCATCCATGTATCCTAGCGC
Organism: Gastrophryne carolinensis; assembly: GCA_027917425.1. Lineage (NCBI taxonomy): Eukaryota > Metazoa > Chordata > Amphibia > Anura > Microhylidae > Gastrophryne > Gastrophryne carolinensis. Next base: position 312,094,618 of record CM051237.1, read on the forward strand.
CAAACCGGTTACAGAATCAGAACCGGCTCCCAAAACCACATCAGGGCATAGTAAATTGCGGTCATAAAAACACAGCAAAAGCTTGTGAACGGAGAACTAAGGTTCTGGACAAAATAGAAACCCGATTCCAGGACTTATCGCGAACGTGGTGCCCAGCCCAATAGTTTGGTACCGCTTGCAAGGCCATGTGACCCCCCTGGTCCGAGTTATAGCCTCTAAAATGTTCTAGGGCGAAAGCCTACTTTAAAACGGTGGGAGGTGACATTCCCGCCCACGGAAGGGAGGGGGCGGAGGACTCCCGAGGCATAAATAGGATGGTCTAACGTCAGGTACTTGTCACTCAACGGGAAGGGGGTTATGCAGCTGGCGTAACCAGGGGTGTCCATCACCATAACCATCATCATAAGCTCTTGACACACCCCCTTGTGGGAGCTTCCCTCATCACGACTGTATGCCAAGGTAACTTATGCTTATTGTTTCTCTGTGTAACTCACTCTAGCCTGTAACCATCTCAAGAATAGCATATTTTGTTTATCACCTGTAACATTTCATATTACTTCATAGTTAAATGCTTGTTAACTCTGCCTAGTGTGCTCATAGCAATTAAAACGTATATTTAATTTGAGCGGTCTGCTTTGCCTTAAACCAAGAATCGGTGTGTCCGAAGGCTGTGAGCCGGGTATCCCTGATAGGAGAGGGATCGGACAAAGGGTTTTGGGAATGCGATCGGTGTGCACGGAGGTCCCTGGTTGTAGTCGGACCTCGTGACGCCCCGGTTGCCTGACAACGACATTCTCAAAATGTCGTTGACTGGGAAACTCCAAACGCGGCTTGGCCACATCAAACAACTCACCCTTAGGCGGGGGAGCCGCCTCAGGAGGGTCTAAAGCCAAAACTTCAAACATTTGAGCCAATATTGAAGGGGTGTCAAAGACCATCCCTGCCGCCTGGTCACCCTCAGCACCAAACAACTGCTGGACCTCAGGGTCGTCCGATTCCTCAAGAATCTCCCCCTCTTCACCCGGGGGGCAATCGGACCAGTCCAATGCCTCAAAAACATCAACATCTGGGTCCGGCGGAGTCTGGGACAAGTGTTTCCGCTTAGCCGGAGCCTTCTGAGCAACCACAGCAGAAAACATTTTCTCAAGGCTGGGCAACCGGGCGCATACCTCGGATTGCGAATCCCCACCCATGACAACGTCACACGGGGTCCGGAACAGGCGGGGAGGAGTAGGAGATGACACGGGCGGCGAGGGGCCAGAAACTGGAGTACCGGACTGGCGCTCAATGTTCCGCTGCGCACATGGAATGCATATGATGACATCATGCCCCGGGAGCAGAGCCCCACAACCCCCACACAGCCTAGATTGCCCCGAAGGGCCGTTTCCGGTATCCTTGGAAGCCTCCATATGGTGAAATTGTGGTATTCGCAATTACCCAGGGATTTATGCCGTATGCGACCCGGGATGCCCCTTTTATGTCCCAGTAGTGGGAGGATTTGGAATTTAAAATATATATAATCTTTGGAATGGACAAAACCCCACTAACCAGGTATCTAAGACCGGGAAACCCCTTCAGCACGGGATCCCAGGATCTGCAACGGAAAGGACAACAGTCACTCCATAGCAAGGAACAAACAAGCATGCATCAGTACATGAATAAAATGCAAATACAAGCACAGGCAAGATACACTAGAAAAATATAATATAAATATACATATGTATACACACAAGGGCAAAGAACCGAGCTGCAGTGCAGCGCGAAAGTCAAGTATTCCAATATTTGCTGATAGGTAAAGATGACACGGGCGGCACACAGAAAAACCCCAATCCTTGAGGGGTTACTGTCAGACGCGTCCTGACATAAGAAGCAAGCTTTAATGTCCCAGTAAAAAAAGCAGAAATTACCAGCAAATGAAAACATACCACCTTAACTAGAATACACGGACTACCTTAAAAAGCCGATCTGCAATATGGCGGCGCCGAGGACAGCCGCAGCAGCAGCCGTCCATCCCACAGCCAGAAACGAGGAGGAAGAAAGGGGAAGAGGGCGGGCCCACCCAGCGCTCCGGCCCCGCCCCCCTTCCAAGAATCAGCACAGCGCAGGCTGCGCGAGACGCGGCCCCGCCCCCTCCTCCTCCTGAAGTACAAGCCGCCTTAATCATGTCTGTTAGGCGCCCGCTCCTCAGCCAGAGGGGCCCCAACCCAAACAAGAGAACCGGTCAGACAGGCGGGCCGGCGACACGCACGCCGCCCGGCGCCGCCCCCCACCGGCCGCAATAAATCAGTCAAACACATGAGGTGGAGAAGCACACAAATAACATGTACCATGCATACAAACGCAGCCCCCCCCCCCCCCCCCCCCCCCCTTACTAGCGCAGGGAGAAGGGAACCAAGCGGGAAACAGGGCAAATACCCATAGGGGGCAACGGGATGGGGCATCCCAAATCCGGATCACCAGGCCAGATAACCGCGTTGCCCCATAGTATGGGGTCTAGTGGAGGAGCAAGTTCCTAGGCACCTTAGGGTGCCGTCTACCCTTGCCCGGCCGGCAGCCTAAGCTGGGAGGCTACACAATTAATTAAGGGGCAAATAAAACAAAACAAGCCGGGCAGAAATAGACCAGAAGGGGGGCCGGGGTGTTACCCCGGCTACCTGCAAGCAGGAGACTTCATTCTTCTGTCTTGTCGCCATCTTGCAGAGAAGAACACTGGGAGATAAGTGGGAGGTCCCAGGTATGTATAGACCGGGAGGGGCTCGTTTTTCAAGACTTCTCTGCAACGCCGCCACCTACAGGTGGGTTAACCCAAGTTTAATTATTAATGTTTGAAGCAGGGTGTGTGACATACTTAGAATAGAATAGTAGCTAAAGGGTTACTGGCAGCATTCCTAGCTGGGGAGGTAATGAGGACTGCTGCTTAGACTTAACCAAATATGCTGATTAGCTTGCCTCTTACACTGGAAGAATTCTGGGACCTGTAGTCAGTAGTCTTCACTCAAGACCATGAAAACCATTCCCAGTGTAGCCCCAAAAATATAAGAAACTTGGAAACGGCATACCGATAAGTAAATCATTCATATTCATGAGTACTCATACTGAAGGTTTAAAACAGTGCGCTACATCCCCCATATGTACTTCAGGCTTCAGGGACTATAACTTAACCGCCCTAAGCCTCACTCACAGAGATAGATAACCACCCCTTACCTTTTATTCTCCCCTCAAGTGCACTTACCAAGATAAATTGAAGACACTTCAAACACAAGTGTACCAGCAATTATCGCAAAATGACAAAAAGTGCAAAAGGTGTATCTCCTATTCACAGTAACAGACAGGAAAAAATACAATTCTGTGAAATACTCACCTGTAGAATTGGTATTATAAGTATACAGTACGTCCTGCTCCAGATAGATTACTTACACTTGGGCTATCCTCCGCCAGATGACGCTGCCCTGCAGAGACATGCAAAACAGGCTCCTCCCAGCCCCTCAACTACCCGGGGACCTCCCACAAATCCCCAGCATTGAAAAGCAGTGAACCAGAAGCCGGGAGAATTAACCACCCAAAAACTGGTAACTATAACAATGATAATCACCATACAGGGGATCCAGAATAATGCAAAAACCAGGGTGGGGTGGAGCAGGACGTACTGTATACTTATAATACCAATTCTACAGGTGAGTATTTCACAAAATTGTATTATTCTTAGTATACAGTACGTCCTGCTCCAGATAGATTACTTACACTTGGGACATCCAATAGCAGTGTCCATAAAGTAGGGTGGGATCCCCAACAAAAAAAGGTAACAGCAGACAGTTTAAACCACTGCCGCCTGCAACACCTTGCGGCCAAAAACAGCATCAGCTGAGGCCCTAACATCAACCTTGCAAAACTTTGAAAAGGTATGAACAGAAGACCAAGTAGCGGCCTTGCAAATTTGTTCAACAGAAGCCTGGTGCTGGAAGGCCCAAGAGGCACCAATAGCACGAGTAGAATGAGCAGTAAGGCGGAAGCTCAGACGAATAGGCCTGAATCACAGCCTGACGGATCTATTTGCTGATAGTAGACTTGGCAGGAGCCAAACCCTTCCTAGGACCAGAAGGGACCACAAAAAGAGCATCAGTTTTCCTGAAGGACGCAGTGACTACTAGGTAATACTTCAGACACCTGACCACATCCAAGGAATGCAAAACCCTTTCCTTAGCATTGCTAGGATTAGGGCACAATGAAGGAAGCACAATATCTTGATTCAAATGAAAGGCAGACACCACCTTAGGCAGAAAATCCGACTTAAAGCGAAACACCACCTTATCCTGGTGTCTCTCAAAGTATGGGGGCTGGATACACACGCCTGACCGAAGTAATAGCCACCAGAAAGACAACCTTGAGGGTAAGTACAGCCAGAGCAGCATCCTGAATAGGTTCAGAGGGAGCACCCTGCAAGGCAGACAAGACCAAGTTCAAATCCCAAACAGGGACCATAGGTTTTCGTGGGGGACGCACGAGTAACCCCCTGAAAGAAGTCTTAACCAAAGAATGCTGAACAAAAGATTTCTGAAGAAAAAACAGACAGGGCAGACACCTGACCCTACAGAGCACCGAGTTGCAGTCCCGACGCCAACCCATGCTGTAAGAACTCCAGAACCCTGGGAACTGACAACACCCGACAGTGAGGAGACCTAGACTCACACCAGTCAAAGTAGGTACGTCATACCCTGTGATAGATGTAAGAAGATGCTTTCTTCCTAGCCTTCACCATGGTAACACCCACCGAGGCAGACAAGCCTTTCTCCATCAAGATGGAGGTTTCAGCAGCTAGGCCGCAAAGCCAGAGTTTGTAAATTGGGATGACGTAAGGGGCCCTGAGTGAGCAGATCTGGCACCCCTGGCCGAACGTACTGGTCTACTATCATCAGCACCACGTCTGTGAACCACACTCTTCTTGGCCACCTGGGGGCCACCAGAATCGCTGGTACCCCATCCAGAGCAATCTTGTGCAGAACCCTGCCCAGCAGGGGGAATGGAGGAAAGACATACAGTAGCCGAAATTCCTGCCATCCGTGGTCCAGGCCAGAGGATCCTACGACAGGGAGACAAAGGCCGGGAGCTTGTAATTGTGACGGGACGCAAACAGATCCACATCTGGTAGACCCCAACGGTGACACAGGGACTGGAATACCCTGTTGCAGTAGGACCACTCTCTCTGACGAGAGGTCCCCCTGCCCAGAGCGTCTGCCAGTAGACTCTCTGCCCCCGGGGATGTACACAGGCGAAATGCATTGAACATTGGCCTCCGCCCATGTCAGAATCCACGACACTTCCTGGAGGGCTCCCCTGCTCCGGGTCCCTCCCTAATGGCTGATGTATGCAACCGCCATCCTGTTGTCTGATCGCACTTGCACAGACAGACCCGCAGGTGGTCGACTGACCCAGAATCAATCTGGTCGCCAGTAGTTCCGAAATGTTGATAGGTAAGTGGGCCTTCTGAGGCCCCCACCTCCCCTGGCACCGCAGGGACTACCCAAATCCCCCCCCCGACAGACTGGCATCCGTGGTGACCGTCTCCCCGGAGGGGGCCAGAAGGACCTGCCCCCCAGCAAGTACCTGGAGTCCAGCCACCAGGAAGGAGACCGTCTGACCAAGGGAGAGGGAGCAAACTGACCTCGTCCAAGGACGTTGGGTCCTTGTCCCAAACTGACAGAAGGTGAAGATGTAGAGGCCTCAAATGGAACTGAGGAAAAGGCACCGCCTCGAAGCACGCCACCATCAGGCCCACCAACTGCATTCCCTGTCTGAGGGAGAGATGGAGACACGACAGCAGGAACCTCACCTGCGCAGTTAGAGCTCCCACCTTCTGTTGAGGAAGGAATATCATTGACTGAACCGTATCCAGAATCATTCCCAGGAACGGGGTCACTGGGGAAGGGGACAGAGAAGACTTGGGGTGATTGACCACCCAGCCGAAGGACTCCAGAGTGGCCACCACCAGCTGAGTGTCCAACTCTGCCTGCTGTAGAGACCGAGAGGTGATGAGTATGTCGTCCAGGTAGGGCAGCACGCGAATGCCCCTTGGTCTCATCAGAGACATCACCCCCACCAGCACCTTGGTGAGCACTCTGGGAGCTGAAGAGAGGCCAGATGGCAAAGCCACAATTGGCAGTGTTGATCTTCCAACGCAAATCTGAGGAACCTTGGTGTCCTGAAAACACAGGGATGTGAAGGTAAGCATCTTTGATGTCCACCGACGGCATGAAACCCCCGGGGCGCAAGGAGCTGATGGCCGAGCGCAGAGTTTCCATGCGAAAACACCTGTTCTTGACAATTTTGTTGGAGATCTTTAAATCCAGAATGGGCTGACTGACCCATCTTTTTTGGGAATTGTGAAAAGGTTGGAGTAGAGCCCCTTGCCTGTCTTTTAAAGGAAATCTGCAAATGACCCCCAGACCCAGCGTGCCTTGCACGGCCAGCACCAACACCTGAGCAGAGGCAGGGTCCTGGAGTATCCAGGACCTGATAAATCTTGGGGGAGGCCGCACAGCAAACTTGTAGCCGGAGGACACTACCTCCTGAATCCACCGGTCTGAGGCGTAATGCCTCCAGAATTGAGCAAAGTGCCGCAGCCATCCCCCCACCCTGACGGGCGGGGGCGCCCCATCATGCTTGAGGGGGCTTGGGAGAGGATTTGGGCTTAGCCCCCCCGGAGGAGCCAGGACGTTGTCTTCTGCTCCTGTGACAGGAATCTGCACGAGCCCTCGCAAAGGACACCCCTGTTTCTTGTTTAACACCATGGTAGGGGGATGAAGGGGGGCCCTGTCCCCGAAGGGGCCGAGACAGCCGTCTGCGCTGGGGTAACTTACCTCTCTTAGCAAAAAGCTCTAGACGGGCCCCAAACAGGCGTAGCCCCCTAAAAGGAAGCCCAGTGAGGGCCTTCTTTGCAGCATTGTCAGCACCCCACTGTCGCAGCCAAACCAAGCGGCGTATAGCCACCACAAGGGCAGAAGTTCTTGCACACATTCTGATGGTGTCATCCAATGCTAATAGAACATCACAACTGGAGAGTGCATTAAACACCTCACAAGGGAGATCATCAGGGGCACTATCAAGCATATTTCTGATAAGGGTTCTAGTGGCCACAGCAGTAATTGAGGCACAGACCGGGCGCAGCGCCGTCCCCGCACATGCAAAGGCGTGGGAGGCCAGCAGGTCAATGCGCCGGTCCTCAGTATCCCGCAGGGTAGTAGAATCAGGGGAATGCATGACAGGGGTGTTAGATAGCCCTAGGATCAGGACATCCACCTCGGGGGGGGGAGGGAATGACCGACATTGAACCACCTCAGGGGGAAAGGGATACTTCCTATCCCAATTCCTTGGAACCCCGGGAAGTTTACTGGGGCACTCCCATTCCTCGAACACAAGGGTATGGAAATGTGCCTGCTCTAGAAATTCCAAACGTGATGTTGCTGTATGAAAATGCTCCCCTTTTTGCCTGGTAGCCTCACCAGGGAGAGAGATAGACAGAACCTCAAAGATCTGGGTCAATAATCTGTCAGTGTCATCCGGGGCCCAGGGGTCAGTGCCAGAATCGTCATGACCCCTTGGTCTCTCATCAGATGAGCCTGAATCAGAAAAGAGCTCTCCTTCATCAGATGGGGTATAGCCACACAGATTCATAAACTCCTGAGATCCCATAGGGAAATCAGTAACATTAGGCGTCAAATGCCGCTTCTTACCAGGGCCCTTAAGCGCTAAAGACCTCGCAATAATCTGTTCAGCAATAGGCAGTCTAGAAGACACATCAGGCGGAGAATCCCCACAAGTATGCAACTCAACAGGAGTGAGATTTAATCTGGGGGGAGTAGGTGAAGTTAAACGAGGTGCAGCCACTGGCAGGCCAGATTGCAATGCAAGCACCTGCTCGGCACAGGGTACACAGACCCACGCCTTGTCAACGTCAGCATGAGGTTGTCCACACGCTACACACAGCCGGTCTTGTCCCAAGGGGACCCCGGTAACACTATCCTGGGATGCCTCCATATGGTGATTATTAGGCACAATGTGCCAGTAGGGATTGACGCTATGAAGCAACCCTGGATGCCCCAATGACCCTCTAGGGAAGTGGGAGAAATTTTACAAGGCCCATCTATCAATTACACCGGGCCGGGAGAAGCCAATGGATTCACCCGTCTGAAAGACACAATGAGAAGAAGGGGCGTCAGAACCAAACACACTACAATGAGTATAAAAGCCGCCCGCGAGGACACGCACGCGCGACCTGACAACATGGTGGCAAGAGTACCTCGAAGGGCGGACCAGAGCGAGCCGTGACGCAGGGTGTGCCAAGCCATTCGCCGCCCCCCCCCCCCCGAAGAGCGCGAAGTCCACCGACAAGCAGCCAATGAGGACGCAGAAGCGTCTGAGGTAACGCCGGCGCGGAACATCCAAATGAAGGAAAAGGCGTGCGCGGCGGCGCCATTTGCAGCAGTAAAAAGACAAGTCAGCGCGGCGGCTGGCACCACATATACTAGTCAATAAAACATGACAAAAGGCCGTATGCACGAATCACAATACACACTCACCCACCCCCCCCCCCCCCCTTCTTCCCCCCGAAGGCTACAGGGAGAATGAGGGAGGATGGCGGCCCTTTGTACAGGACCCACCGCTACCGGGGCATGGGACAATAATGCGGGAGGGGCATCCCATAAAGGCTCACCATCAGCCTATACCGCCTACCCTTTGGTGGGGGACTGCGGTGGAGCAGCGCTCCATAAGAACGCATGGTGCCGCCTACCTTCACCTGACCAGCGCAGCCCAGGCTGGGAGGCACATCACACGAAGGAGGGGTGGGAATAGTCCAACAGGGCCGCAGGCTAATAGCCCCGCTCACCTGCGAGAGAGTGATAATTTCAAGTCTTCGCAGTAAGCACTGCAGAGAAATCTGGGGATTTGCGGGAGGTCCCCGGGTATTTGAGGGGCCGGGAGGAGCCTGTTTTGCATGTCTCTGCAGTGCAGCGCCATCTGGCGGAGGATAACCCAAGTGTAAGTAATCTATCTGGAGCAGGACGTACTGTATACTAAGAATAAAGGCACTGCCTGCTCAACTCAAGCCACAGAAATACAACGGGAGTGTAAATATTTTCTTACTCTGGCAACCTGGTGGAAACAGTCCCAAAGTCAGATTCGCCAGCCCCCTAAATATTTAACCCCTCGGCTGGATTGCGATTTGGACATGCCCACAGTACCTTATGACAACGATATATAAATTAAGATACAGAGGACGGAAGATACAGTGAATCAATGTTGCATAGACAGTGTGTATCTCCTAGGAGACCCCAGAAAAAAACTGAGGTCCTCTTTCTGTGCTAGGCAGATGCAGAGGAGGTGTTTCTTTTCTATGGTGCCTTTCTCCCAATGGGGAGGGGGATTAATATCATTTTATCAGAATAATAATCAGAGTGGGTTATAATCAAAGCAGGACCTATGAGGAAAGCTATTTTATGTGTTGTGGTCTGTTGCAAACATAGCCATTACTGAACTTTAAAATTGCTAGGTGCCCGCTATAATGCTCACACCTTGATTTCTCAACATAAAACAAAAAAAAAAAAAGTTAGAGAGTCCCAATGGTGTTATAACACTTTCTCATTGCCATTATTTCAGGTCCTGGTCCAATAATTAAAATAAAAAGGTCTATACTCACCCATTGTCTGCTGGCTCACCGCCATCTTCATACATAACCATAAGCCAGCATGAGCTATTTCATAGTCCAGGACTGGGCAAACACGGGGAGCCAAACCCACTTTGGCACGCCCTTCCATTGCAATAAAAGGGAGTATGCATGTGGGGGCGTAAACAAAGCACAATGGACACCAACATGTGAGGCTGCCATGCCTGGATAATTTACTCTAAAACACCCACTGAAGCCAGTGTAAGCAGACATGCCCTGTAGTATACGGCAACTGTAGTGTTGAAACTTAAATGGACAGACCAATGGTAAACAAAATATGCAGGGTCCTGGTTAGCCGTTTGCAATTACTTACATATCAATTTCTTTACAAAGAGGAGCTGAAAGTTTACAGTTCTTGAGATATAGCCATTCTTCTGAGGTACAGATGCTATGGTAGGACAATTTTTCCATAGTCACACGATAAATGCACTCAGAGTGGCGTATTCTGTGGTACATCTAATAAATAAAATCATAAGGACATTTTTGCATACAATTTACAGGTACAGTATATGTTTTAAATACAGTGACTGAAAAAATACCATTCTGTGAATACTCACCTGTAGAATGGATATTATCAGTAGGCATCACACCCTGCTCCAGAATAATTCATTATGTCTGGGTTATAGTCCACAAGAGGGCGCTTTACTGCAGAGATGGCAAAAAAGAGGCCCCTCCCGGCCCATATATACCATGGACCTCCCACTCATTCCCCAGTATATGTAAGCAGTAAGGGAACCAGGAGAAGCCAAAAACAAACAACATTAACAAGGAATAATTTTCCATATAGAGGATCCAGAATACAACTCATGGCGGGATGGAGCAGGGTGTGATGCATACTGATAATATCCATTCTACAGGTGAGTATTCACAGAATGGTATTATCCTAAGTATGCATCACACCCTGCTCCAGAATGATTAATTACGTCTGGGACATCCAGTAGCAGTGTCCAACAACGGGTGGGGATCCCAAAGCAAGGCCACAATGCGCAGTTCAAAACACTGCAACTCGTAGACCTTTGCGGCCAAAACAGCATCCGCTGAGGCCCAAACATCAACCTTGGAAAAGGTATGAACAGAAGACCAAGTAGCAGTCTTACAAACTCGTTCAACCAAAGCCTGGTGCTAAAAAGGCCTAAAGGCCCCAACAGCACCGGTAAAATGAACAGTAACTCAGAAAAAGGGGGAACCATTCCCCTAACAGAATAGGCCCTAACAACGGCCTGACGAATCCATATGCTAATGGTAGACCTGACCGGCGCCAAACCCTTTTTTGGACCAAAGGGTACCCCAAACAAGGCATCGGTCTTCCTGAAAAGGCACTGAGGCCACCAGGTAGTATTTCAAGTTTCTGACAACATTCAGAGAAGCAAGGCCCCATCCTTGTCATTACCAGGATTAGGGCATAAGGAAGGAAGCACAATGTCCTGAATAAAGTGAAAAGCAGAGACAACTCTATGCAAGAAGTCCGTTTCAAAATGGAAAAACCACCCTGTCCTAGTGTCTCTCAAAGTAGGGGGCCTGAATAGACAGAGCCACCAACTCAGAAACACGTCAGACAGAATAAATAGCCACCAAGGAGGCAACTTTCAAGGTGAGAACAAACAATGCAGCCTAATGCACAGATTCTAAGGAGGACCCCGAAGGGCAGACAATACCAAACTCAAATCCAAACCGGAAACAAGGATGAAGAAGAACAAGGATCTCTGGAAGAGAACAGCCAAGCCGGAAACCAAGCCGAGGTCCTGCTATACCGCCAAATAGTGTCATCTAAGGCAGGGATAATCAGCTCACATTGTGACAAGCTCTAATTCAGCCCTAGAAGGATCCACATGGAAGCCTTAAAGAAGGCCCCTGAATAAGGTCCTAATAGCCACAGCCCTAATAGCAAAGGCACCCACCGGGTGCAAGGCCGAACCCACACAGGCAAGGGCATGGGAGTCCCGTTACTCAATACATCAGCCCTCACTATCCATCAGGTAGCGAGGGAATGCACCACAGACGTAACAGACAACCCCAGGATGGGGACGTCCACCTCAGGGGAAATTGACCAACAATAGACCAATCTGCGGGGAAAGGATACCTCTATCCCACCCCGTAGGTATACCGAGAACCGGCAAGCCGTTCCCCTTCCTAGAGAACCAGATAACAAAAAGCCGTCTGTTTTGGCAATTCCGACCGCGGTTCTGCGGTACCAAACAATTCCCCCTGCTGCTTAGGAGCCACTGCAGGAGGGACAATGGCAAGTACCTCAAAACTTTGAGTAAGAAGCCTATGGGTGTCATCAGCATCTCACTGCTCTGAGGCGGCATCAGTGCCATGGCAGGCTGATCATCAGAGGGATCAGAATCTGAACAATTTTCCCTTCCACTAGAGGGGTAGAGACAGACAATGATTTAATCATGATGTTAACGTAAAGGCCGGCGCATCTGGCGCCATGCGCCATCCTTTAGCTGGAGCCAACCGGGCTGCAGAGCTAGCAATCAATATCTCAACGTTGGCCAATCTAGCGCAAACATCATATAGCGACTCCCCGCTAGTATTAATGTCACTAGGGGTCATAAACCAGGCCCGGGGGCCTGGGGGATGAGGGCAGCAGAGCTGAACCAGCCGCACATGGCCCAGCTTGCAGCGTAAGCGCCTGCTGTGCACATTTGAACACAATCAGCACATTATAGCCCACAAGGGATGCCCCACATACCACACACAGCCGGGCTTGCCCCAAGGGGGCCCCGAGCAAAGTATCCTGGGAAGCCTCCGTATGGTGATTTTGGTAGTCGCCATGACTAATGAGAATTACGCTGTTCAGCTACCCGGGATGCCCCTTAAATGTCCGTTAGTGGGAGGATTTAAAAAGGGCCAATGGTAATAATGGTACCCTTAAATTTGAGGGATAGGGCCACAGGACAAGTGGAAACCTCTAATTAGGGTTGTCCCGCCTGAAAGACATAATAGGGAAACCAGCGTAAGCAAAAACAAGCAAGCACCCGCATACAAGTAGTTGTAGTTACAATACTAATAAATGTACCAACAAATGCTGCCCGTAGAGCCTTAACAATCGCCTGGCAGCCCAATGACAATTACCAATATACACATAATGATATAAGCCCGCATGTGGCACTCACAAGCACCGTCAGGGATAAGATGGCGCCGGATGGACCGCAGGAAGAGAAGGACGACGGGGGCGGGCCGCTGCGGAGCATGCAGAGCGCTAGGCCCCGCCCCCTCCAAAACACGGGGACCAACCACAGGCCGCGCTCCCCAGCCAATAGGGCTGCGGAGCCGGCCGTGACGTCACCGGCCCGTCGCCGCTCCAGAGCTGGAGCGTGCGCGTGGGCCAATCAAATGGCCGGAATAGCAGAATGGAGGAGAGGGGAAGAAACGCTGGCAGATGCCAGCGCGAGACAGTACAAACATACACACTCAAACACACATACAAGGTGAAAGTAAAAACAGCACACATCACATTACAAATGAATGACCCCCCCCCCCCTCTCTAAACGGGAACAGGGAGGCAGGGGGAAAAGCCCATGGTTACATTTGGAGCCATGTAATGAGGGCTATAAAACGGACAGGGCATCCCATATCAGGATCACCAACCTGAGCCGCCTACCCTTTGGTGGGGGATTTGCGGTGGAGTCTAGCTCCATTGTAAAAAACACCTCTAATAGGTGCTCCTACCATCACCCAGACCATGCAGCCGTAGCTGGGAGGCATTTTTAAAATGGCCCGGGTGGAAATAAGACAAAAGTGCCGGGGGCTGTGCAGCCCGGCTTACCTGCAAGCAGAGAGAGAGCCATCATCTTGACCATCGATGCCGACTGCAGAGACTAAACTGGGGAATGAGTGGGAGGTCCCGGGTATATATGGGCCGGGAGGGGCCTCTTTTTTGCCATCTCTGCAGTAAAGCGCCCTCTTGTGGACTATAACCCAGACGTAATGAATTATTCTGGAGCAGGGTGTGATGCATACTTAGAATATCAAGATGTCCAACAATCAAACAGCTTTCCAAAGTTAAAACCTCTAGAACAATTTTATGTAGGAACATAAATTCATTATGCTGGACTGTGGCAAATGCTACATTCAGAGGCATATGCAGCATAAGCAAAGTGTATTGTGTAAAGCGGGAGTTGAGCTGTAGTTCATCAATCAAGCTCAGCACATAAAGATACTGTACCTGTCCCTGAGGCACCTTCATGGCTTCTAAATTAGTTTGAGGAAAACCTGGCCTTGTGCTGGAAGCAGTGGCAGCAGCTCCAGGTGTAGGCCCCCCTTAATTACTGTAGTTCCTCGTGCAGGGCGGAGGGATTTTCTAGTCCCTCTATGTCTATTCTGTATTGTTAGGAAGATGCATTCAGTGCAACCTCCCCTTGTGTATGGCCTGAACCAACCTCTAGGTAATAACCTAAAGAGGAAGAGGACCTCAGAAGACAGTTGTAATCTGCCTGCAGTGACCAAGAGAGGGAGACACCAGTTGAGGAAGTAAGCTTGAGATGTCATCTGTGGGGTCTCTTCCCTGAGAGTGCGTGCCCCTGGATGGCTGACTGGATGTGGGAGTGGGGTCAGTAAAAGGGACGGATTCCTGGAATTCTCGGAGAATAGGCTTGAGAGTGGTGAGGGTAGTCAAGAAGTAGAAGAAACTAGATTCATTAAGAGTCTGATTTCATTATAATTCCCTGAGGCTCCTTTCACACAGGGGCGATTGATGGCATGTGCCGTTTTTGTGGAGATTTCGCTTGAGATCTTACTCCACTAAATTGATATCGATTGCAATTTTTTTTTTTTTGTATTTTCGCTAGCATTATCATAGGAAATAAAGCAAAATCATCAACCCAGTGTTTGGGAAACCGCCTGAGAGTAGAAAAGAGCATGCCCCCCCCCCCCACACCATCCATCTAGGGACCATCTCGGACATCCAGCCCTCAACTAACTGGTCCAGTGTTGCAGGGCTGCCATGGTTGGCTAATCACCACGGAGGAGCCAATGAGGACAAAAGGGGGTAGTGCCTATGTCCACAATTCTGGCAGCTGCCCTGGCACTCCACCAGCACTCGCTTACTGGTGGTCTCCAGTGTGGGGCAACTTTGAGTAACTGACTAGGAAATCTGAATGGAGTACACCAGCCAATCGGAATTGCTTGCTGCATGTAAACTCTTCAGGGATCACTATTGCGAAATTTAGCTTGGAACACAGATTTAAAATGTACTTTCAATGTGACTAAATATAGTAATCAGAAGGCAATATGTGTTTCCAAAAAAAGTAGTAGATTGTGCTGCTACAGAATGGCAGCCGTTTTAAAATGTGGCTGACTGACGGGCTCTGTCACTTCAGGCTATACCAAGTGCTGTGCGGGGGGAGAACGGCTCCCTACCACTGCTATGTAAGGAGCGCAGCGTTGAGGGCGCTGTGTGTGTGCTGGCTGGGAGATGGCTGCTGTGTGTGTGTGTGTATGCGTCTTCGCTGGCTGGGAGATGGCTGCTGTGTGTGTGTATGTGTCTTCGCTGGCTGGGAGATGGCTGCTGTGTGTGTGTATGTGTCTTTGCCGGCTGGGAGATGGCTGGTGTTACTGTGTGTGTTTTTGCTAACTGGCTGGGAGATGGCTGCTGTGTGTCTTTGCTGGCTGGCTGGGAGATGGCTGCTGTGTGTGTCTTTGTTGGCTGGCTGGGAGATGGCTGCTGTGTGTGTGTGTGTGTGTGTGTGTGTGTGTGTGTGTGTGTGTGTTGTGTGTGTTGTGTGTGTTGTGTGTGTATGTGTCTTTGCTGGATGGCTGCTGTGTGTGTGTTGTGTGTGTGTGTGTCTTTGCTGGCTGGGAGATGGCTGCTGTGTGTGTGTGTGTGTGTGTGTGTGTGTGTGTGTATGTGTCTTTGCTGGATGGCTGCTGTGTGTGTGTTGTGTGTGTGTGTGTCTTTGCTGGCTGGGAGATGGCTGCTGTGTGTGTGTGTGTGTGTGTGTGTGTGTGTGTGTGTGTGTGTGTGTGTGTATGTGTCTTTGCTGGCTGGGAGATGGCTGCTGTGTTTCTGTGTGTTTGCATGGTGCCGGCCAGAAGGTGGCTGGTGTGTGTGTCTTTACTGTCCGACTGGGACTAGAGAAGAGAGACTGCAGGATGAGAAGAGTGACTGCATTATGGAACATTGTGTCAGATATGTTACCTTATAAAGTGTAATTTACTCTCAGCAGGCTGAATGGTTCAGTAGATAGAGCATTTAGATATGGTACAGAGAGTCTAAGGTTCGAGCCCAGCTCAGAAATATATATTTTTTTTTTTTTACTTTTTTCTACAATTGGATATTTCTATTTTTATCTTGTTTTTGTTGCTCTACAGAATAATTAATTTCCCAGTTTTTCTTTCTTTTTACCTCTGCTGCTGTCTGCAGTATCTTTCCAATTCCCATTTTCTCTTTTTTACAGCTTTGTGTGTTTCAAGTGGAACAAAACCATTCACTGTTCCTAGTCTTTTTCTTGCCCCGAGGGCATCCCAGCTAGGTGAACCCCCCCCCCCCCCCCCACCAGTTCAGCTGTCAAAATATACCTATCCCTGTCCCATTAGGCATGCACAGGCTGTCAACCAATCGCACACAGAGTTTGACAACGAGAACCTGGAGCGGCAGCATCCCTGGGCACCCAGCCTCTCTGAATGGCTATCCATGGGAGCGTGCCTCATCCCGGAGATGCTGAGGATGCGGCTGCAGCTATTTACATCACCATGGGAGCCAGGGAAACGGTGGGTATTGCGGCGACCCGGGCGGTGTTTCACATAGTGGGGCATCCCGTATTGCGATGTGCCAAGGGAAGACCAGTGGCCAGCACTGGATTCTTTTAGACTTTAAAGTCGACCAAAAACCCAGGAATTTGACTGTCCTGGGTTTTGTTCCTTACCCCCCGGGCACCCTGATCGGAATGCCCCACTGTGTGAAATCCCCCCAGGTTGCCCAATCTCACCCTTTCTCTGTCCTACAGCGCATGCGCAGCCACTCATCCAGTCAGCGTGCTCGGATTCGCTCCCACCCCTTCGCATAAGGCGAGTGGATCAGAGCAGGGTTGCCCGTGCTGAACATTCACAAATGCCTGGCGCGGGCACGCGCCCTGCGTAGCCCAGAATGCAGCCACTGCTCTGGCATGCGCCGCTGGACCGGGAAAGAAGGTGAGTTTTCGGGCGACCTGGGGGATTTGACACAGCGGGGTATCCCAAATCTGGAGCAAGTATGCCTCAGACTCTAGGGTGGATTTTGGTCCACTTTAATAAATAAATAAATATATATATATATATATATATATATATATATATATATATATATATACACACATATACATACCTGCACAGTCATTCAAAGTAGATTTTTTTTTCAGTCCATTTATTTAATAGAAATTTTATATGTATTGAGTCACCTGGTGGTCTCATCACAGAAGCAGCACCTCACACACACACAGAGCTGTTACTGCCGTGTACATCGCTGCCCTGGGAAGAAAGCTGGAGCAAGTTTACTGCGCCTGTTGCTAGGAGACCAGTGGCCTAAATGTGGCAGCTCTCTTTTTTAATGCAAATGTTCGCGATAGTGCTCCTTTAAGTAGAGATGCAGCCTTGGCCCGCACAGGTGCTGTGGGATCACCAGTTAAATAATTATACCATCTAGAAGATTCCCGGGCCCCCCGATCGGGGTGCCCCGGGGAAGTGGACCAATACCCAGGATAGTCAAAATCCTGGGTGTTGGTCCACTTTAAAGTTGCTAAAATCAATAGCCTTTTACATTTGTAGAATACAATACCAATAAATACTTACGTTTGCACAGTGTAAGGCTAAAGCACAAAAAACAGCAAACATTTTAAAGTTGTTCTCGTCTGTTTTGGAGAAGGCACTTCCGCTCAATTTGTTCACCATTTGTACAACACCAATAACGTTGCCTCTGCTTACAATAGGCATGCACAGAATGTTTCTTGTTGTGTAGCCAGTATAAAGGTCCACTTCTCTGTAAAGAAAACATTTCATGCTAACAATCCATCAACCACAGGCAAATAAAAGTAAACCATTATTTAAAATCTGAACAAGAGAGTAAAAATTACCAAACTGGGTACCACAGAGTGTTGTCTGTTCTATGCCATAAACCACAGTTAACATCCAGCAGCATACAGCAGGATTTAAATCTTGTGATTAAATCGATGTGGAGTCTATGGGCCTTATTTATGAATTGCGCCGTTTAGCATTATTCTGGTGGCTATAGCGCCAGTTTTGGAGAGCCAGCATCTCTTTTTTGGTGCTGCTATTTTGACCAGAATGGCCCTGAAGTCTCACGGCATCCTGTTGACATATATGCTTTTTTGTATTAGGTATTGGCCAGCAGGCGTTGGCCTGACTGCTGATTATAATAGTAGGACCACGTGTATTAATTAATTTTTGGCCCCCTGAAAAAAATGGTGCTGTATTTTTCTGGCGCTGGTCAGCATTTCATCATACAGTTAAAAGATATCACTGCTGGGGACACATTTTACAGTGCATTTAAGGCTGTGTTTTAGCTGTTGCTAAGCAAAAGAAGCCATGAAAAATACAATTCTGTGATTACTCACCTGTAGAATTGATATTATGAGTATACAGTATGTCCTGCTCCAGATAAGATTCTTTAAGTCTGGGAATTACTCCGCCAGATGGCGCTGGACTGCAGAGACAGCGAAATTGGCTCTTCCTGGCACCACAAATACCCGGGACCTCCCACAAATTCCCAGTATTGAAAAGCAGTTAACAAGAAGCTGGGAGAATGATAACATAACCAACCATTAACTAAACCATCAATGATAACAATCACCATACAGGGGATCCAAGAATAATGAAAACCAAGGGTGGGGTGGAGCAGGACGTAGTGTATACTCATATCAATTCTACAGGTGAGTAATCACAGAATTGAATTATTCTTAGTATACAGTACGTCCTGCTCCAGAAAAGATTCTTTACGTCTGGGACATCCAATAGCAGTGTCCGTAAAGTAGGGTGGGATCCCCAAAAGGCAACAACGGGCAGTTTAGATCACTGCCGCCTGCAGAACCTTGCGGCCAAAAACAGCATCAGCTGAGGCCCGAACATCAATCTTGTAAAACTTGGAAAAGGTATGAACAGAAGACCAAGTAGCGGCCTTGCAAACTTGTTCAACAGAAGCCTGGGGCTGAAAAGCCCAAGAGGCACCAATAGCACGAGTGGAATGAGCAGTAAGGCGGAAGGGAGGATTCTTCCCCTTAGCAGTGTAGGCCTGAATCACAGCCTGACTGATCCATTTGCTGATAGTAGATTTAGCAGGAGCCAAACCCTTCCTAGGACCAGAAGGGACCACAAAAAGAGCATCAGTTTTCCTGAAAGGTGCAGCAGCCACCAGATAGAACTTCAGATTCCTGACCACATCCAAGGAATGCAAAACCCTCTCCCTAGTGTTACTAGGATTAGGGCACAAGGAAGGTAGAACAATGTCCTGATTAAGATGAAAGGCAGACACAACCTTGGGCAGAAAATCTGGCTTGAAGCGAAACACCACCTTGTCCTGGTGTCTCTCAAAGTAGGGGGGCTGGATGGAAAGCGCCGCCAAATCAGAAACACGCCTAACAGATGTGATAGCCACCAAAAAGACAACCTTGAGAGTAAGAATGGCCAAGGCAGCCTCCTGCACAGGTTCAAAGGGGCACCCTGCAAGGCAGAAAGGACCAAGTTCAAGTCCAAGACAGGCACATAGGCTTACGTGGAGGACGCACATGAGTAACCCCCTGGAAAAAGGTCTTGACCAGAGAAAGCTGAGAAAAAGATCTTTGGAAGAAAACAGCCAGGACAGAAACATGACCCTTCAGAGTACTGAGTTAAAGCCCCAGATCCAAACCATGTTGAAGGAAGTCCAGGATCCTGGGGATAGAGAACACATGACAGGGAAGAGACCTAGACTCACACCAGTCAATGTAGGCACACCAAACCCTATAGTAAATGGAAGAAGAAGACTTCTTACTAGCCCTAATGATGGTGTTAACAGCAGAGGCAGACAGCCCCTTTTCCATCAAGATGGAGGTTTCAGCAGCCAGGCCGTCAAAGCCAACATTTGTAAATTGGGATGGCGTAAATGTCCCTGAGTGAGTAGGTCTGGAACCCTGGGCAGAGCGTACTGATCTGAGCTGCACTATGTCTGCGAACCACACTCTTCTTGGCCAACAGGGAGCCACCAGGATTGCTGGCACCCCTTCCTGAGCTATCTTGCGCAGAACCCTGCCCAACAGGGGGAATGGGGGAAAGACATACAGAAGCTGAAAGTCCTGCCATGACATTGCTAGAGCATCTGTGAACAAGGCCAGAGGATCCCCGGACAGGGAGACAAAGGCTGGGAGCTTGTGATTGTGATAGGACGCAAACAGATCCACATCTGGCTGATCCCAACGGTGACACAGAGTGAAACACCCTGTCACTGAGGGACCATTCTCCCAGGCTAGAGGTCCCCCTGCTCAGAGAGTCTGCCTGCAGATTCTCCACCCCTGGAATGTACACAGCTGAGATGCAGGAAACATTGTCATATATACATATGGTTACACAGAGCTCTTAATAGTCCAACGTGATGTAGGCAAATCCACACGTGTTCACACACTGGACAGTCCGCCAACAATCATTCAAGCCTCTTACCAGATGGCCAATATAAATCAGCAAAACGGAAATGATTTCTCAATTCAATCCTGGTCTCCCTTAAATTTGCTCCTGATCCAGAATACAGCCTCCGAGAATTCAAGTTTAAAACATAGGCTTATACTGGAAAATCATCATCTCCTACTCCAGAGCCATGCTCAGAAAAGGAGACTCAACCAATTTTGAACCACTTTTAAATCATTGATGTGGAGTCCCCTTTTCTGAGCATGGCTCTGGAGTAGGAGATGATGATTTTCCAGTATAAGCCTATGTTTTAAACTTGAATTCTCGGAGGCTGTATTGGGGATCAGGAGCAAATTTAAGGGAGACCAGGATTGAATTGAGAAATCATTTCCGTTTTGCTGATTTATATTGGCCATCTGGTAAGAGGCTTGAATGATTGGTGGCGGACTGTCCAGTGTGTGAACACGTGTGGATTTGCCTACATCACGGTGGACTATTAAGAGCTCTGTGTAACCATATGTATATATGACAATTGCTAACTTACTTGTAGGGCTTGGAATCCTATAGATCACACGTTGAGCTCCACCTTCTTTAAGATATTGTATTACTATTGTGTCTTTGTGAGCAGCGCGGTATTACATCCTTTTATTCATTGCAGGAAACATTGTCCTCCGCCCAGGACAGGATCAGAGACACTTCCTTGAGGGCCCCCTTGCTCCGGGTCCCTCCCTGATGATTGATGTAGGCAACCGTCGTCTGGTTGTCCGAGCGTACCTGAACAGGCCGGCCCCAAAGGTGTTGGGTCAAGTGAGCCAGAACCAACCTGATCGCCCTCAGTTCCAGAATGTTGATAGGGATGTGGGCCTCCTGAGGGCCCCACCACCCTTGGAATTGTAGGGACTTCCAGAAGCCCCCCCCCCCAACCTGTCAGACTGGCATCCGTGGTGACCGTCTCCCAGCAGGGGGTCAGAAAGGATCTGCCCGCCAACAGGTTCCTGGAGTCCAGCCACCATGAGAGGGACCGCCTGGCTAGGGGGGGGATAGAACAAGGACCTGGTCCAGGGACGCGGGATCCTTGTCCCATACTGACAAGAGGTGGAGTTGCAGAGGCCTCATGTGAAACTGGGCATAAGGAACCGCCTCGAAGCACGACACCATCAGGCCCACCAGCTGCATTCCCTGCCTGATGGAGGGATGAGGGCAAGAGAGCAGGGACTGAACCTGCACCAGCAGACTGTCCACCTTCTGCTGAGGAAGAGAAATCCTTGCCTGAACTGTATCCAGATTCATTCCCAGGAAGGGCGTCACCAAGGAGGGAGACAGGGAAGACTTGGGATGGTTGATCACCCAGCCAAATGATTCCAGAGTGGACACCACTCGCTGAGTATCCAGCTCTGCTTGATGGAGGGACTGAGAAGTGATGAGAATGTCGTTCAAATATGGCAGCACGTGAATGCCCTGAGCAGAGCCATCACCCCTGCCAGCACCTTGGTGAACACTCTGTGAGCTGAAGTGAGACCGAAGGGCAATGCCACAAATTGGTAGTGCTGATCCTCCAGAGCCAACCTGAGGAATCTTTGATGACCTGGAAAAACAGGAATATGAAGGTAAGTATCTTTGATGTCCACAGAGGTCATGAAGTCCCCTGGACGCAGGGATCTGATAGCAGAGCGCAAAGTTTCCATGCGAAAGCGCCTGCACCTAACAAATTTGTTGAGGATATTCAAGTCCAGGATGGGCCTGACTGACCCATCTCTTTTGGGCACGGTGAAAAGGTTGGAATAGAACCCCTTGCCCCTTTCTCGTAAGGGGACCTGACAAATGACCCCCAGCTCCAAAAGGCTTTGCACCACCAGAATTAAAGAGCGAGCTGACATGGGGTCCTGAGACAGCCAGGACCTGATGAATCTTGGGGGCGGCCAGGCTGCAAACTCTATCTTGTAACCGGAGGACACTACCTCCTGAATCCACCGGTCTAAGACATGAAGCCTCCAGACGTGAGCAAAATGCTGAAGCCGTCCCCCCACCGGGACGGGTGAGGGCGCCCCATCATGCCTGAGGGGGCTTGGGAGAAGACTTAGGCTTGGAGGCCCAGGCTGATCCAGGGCGTCCCCGTCCTCTGCCCCTACCCCAGATTTTTCCTCGGGCCCCAGCAAGGGAAACCCCCGTCCCCTGTCTGGATCCACGGTAGGGGGAAGAAAAGGAGCCTTGGCCCCCGAAAGGGCCGAGACTGCCTCCTGCGCTGGGGTAACCTGCCTCCCTTAGCAAACAGGTCCAGGCGGTCCCCAAACAGGCGTAGTCCTTTGAAGGGAAAACCAGTGAGAGCCTTCTTGGCAGCGGTGTCAGCTGCCCACTGGCGCAGCCAAACCGAGCGGCGTATAGCCACCACTAGGGCAGTGGCTCTGCCACACATCCTAATGGTATCATCCAGGGCAGAGAGGACATAAGTCACAAAAACCGCACAACGAGAGAGTGCATTAAACTCCTCGCTAGACACATCATCAGGAGCACCATCCTGGACACTTCTAAGCAGAGTCCTAATGGCCACCGCTGTAATGGCAGAGGCACAGACCGAGCGCAGCGCCGTCCCCACACAGGCAAAGGCATGGGACACCAGCTGATCAATACGCCGGTCCTCACTATCCCACAGCGTAGTAGAGTCAGGGGAATGCATGACAGAGGTGTTAGATAACCCTAGGACTGGGGCATCCACCTCAGGAGGGGATGACCAACGCTTTACCACCTCAGCAGGAAAGGGATACCTCTTATACCAACTCTTAGGGACTCCGGGGAGCCTGCTGGGACGCTCCCATTCCTTGAGCACGAGATTATTAAAATGGGCTTGCTCAGGAAACTCTAAACGAGGCTTAGCAGTATGAAACAATTCCCCCTGCTGCCTAGGGGCCGCAACCGGGGGAGAGATAGACAGTACCTCAAAAATCTGAGCCAACAGCCCATCAGTATCATCTGGGGCCCAGGGGTCAGAGCCAAAATCATCATGACCCCTGGGCCTCTCATCAGATGACTCAGAGTCAGAGAACAACTCCCCTTCTTCCAAGGGGGTATAACCAGACAGTTCCAATAACTCCTCAGCCTCCATAGGGAAAAGAGTGACATCAGGCGTCAAGTGCCGCTTCTTAGCAGAGGCCTTACACGCAAAGGTATTAGCAAGCAACTTCTCAACACTAGCCAGTCTGGAAGACACATCAGGCTGAGAATCCCCACTTGTATGCAACTCAATGGGAGTCAAATTCAAGCTTGGGGGAGTAGGTGAGGCCATACGTGGCGCAGGCCCAGCCGCTGGTAAACCAGGCTGCAGCGCAAGCACCTGCTGGCACAAGTTATACAGACCCGCACATTGTCAGCACTAGTAGGCGACACCCCACAAGCTACACACAGCCGGGCTTGTCCCAAAGGAACCCCGAGCACATTATCCTGAGACGCCTCCATATGGTGATTATAGCGGCACAATAGGCCGATAGGGATTCACGCTATAAAAGCAACCCGGGATGCCCCAATACCCCGCTAGGGAAGTGGGAGTAATTAGTACACTAGGCCTCACAAGTTTAATAACTAAATAGAGGGAGTAGGGCCGGGAGAAGCCAATAGAGTTCGACTCGCCTGAAAGACATAAGCGAAGAGAACCCCATAAGCGACATGTATAATGACATAGGGTAAATAAAGCCACTCGCGAGGGCACTCACGGACCGCGGTAGGTAGATGCCAACCATGCAGCAGACGAAACCAGAGAAAAATGGTGCCGAGTATACCTCGAGGGGCGGGCCACTTAACATAGGGCCCACCGATAGACAGGGGCAAGGGGCAATAGTGCGGGAGGGGCATCCCATAGAGGCTCACCATATGCCTATACCGCCTACCCTTTGGTGGGGGATTGTGGAGGAGCAACGCTCCTAAGCACCTGACAGCGGTGCTGCCTACCATCACCCGGACCAGCGCAGCCAAGGCTGGGAGGCACATTAATAATGGAACGGGTGGGAATAGTCCTACAGGGCCGCAGGCTAATAGCACCGCTCACCTGCGAGAAGATAGAGACATCTTCTTGTCCTTCGCAGTCCAGACTGCAGAGAAATTCGGGGGATTTGTGGGAGGTCCCGAGTATTTGAGGGGCCGGGAGGAGCCAATTTCGCGGTCTCTGCAGTCCAGCACCATCTGGCGGAGTAATACCCAGACGTAAAGAATCTTATCTGGAGCAGGACGTACTGTATGCTAAGAATAAATGATTTTAGCAGACAAAAATGACAGTGACATCTAGGTCCTGAATTCATATTATTGACAAGTCATAATGCACTCAATTCTTCTATACATGGCAATACACTGCGGAATAGGTCAAGACTATATAAAACACAATACGTAATTTTTTTTTCCTGGTGTGCTGCTGCATATGGCTGTTGCGGATTTCTATACGATGCAGAATTCTTTCTTTGGCCAAAACTTTTTCTCTAATCTGACTACTTTTGGGAAAAGCTGGACTGAACCTCAATCTTTCCCATATGCACCGTGTGAGCAACCATGTACAGAGCTGTGTGTGCAGGGGGTTTAGCCTGGGCTAAACCCCATGCACACTGTGTCCTTTACTGTGTCCTTTAGTTACCTGCACAGTTCATTACCAGTAAAAAAAGAAATCTTGCTACATATTACTGTACATAAAAATACAGTTTTGTGATTACTCACCTTTAAAACGGATATTATAAGTGTGACATACACTCCGCTTCAATAAGTCTTGACAGTTGGGTTATTCTCCAGTAGAGGGCGAACTTCTGCAGAGATGAATGCAAAAAAAGAAGCCCCTCCCGGTCCATAACTACCTGGGACCTCCCACCAATTCCCCAGTGTAAGATAGCAGTAAAGGGACCAGGAAGAACCAAATAATATTAACAAAAAACAATGGTTCACCATATAAAGGATCCAGAATACCAAACAGGGTGGGTAAAGCGGAGTGTATGTCACACTTATAATATCCGTTTTAAAGGTGAGTAATCACAAAACTGTATTATTCCAAGTGTGACATACACTCCGCTTCAATAAGTCTTGACAGTTGGGACATCCAATACCAGTGTCTGTCAAGGGTGGGAACCATAAACAGTAAAGAATGCACCAACTCAAACCACTGCAGCTTGCAGAACCTTGCGGCCAAAAACAGCATCTGCTGAAGCCCGCACATCAACCTTGTAAAACTTGGAAAAAGTATGAACAGAAGACCAAGTAGCAGCCTTACAAACTTGTTCAACAGAAGCCTGGTGCTGAAAAGCCCAGGAGGCACCCACAGCACGAGTAGAGTGCGCAGTGACCCTAAAAGGGGGAGTCCTCCCCTTAGCAGAATAGGCCCCAACAATGGCCTGACGACTCCATTTGCTAATTGTAGACTTAGCAGGTGCCAAACCTTTCCTGGGCCCGCAGGGCACCACGAAAAAGGCGTCCGTCTTGCGGAAGGAAGAAGTAGTCACCAAATAGTACTTCACACAGCGAACAACATCCAAATTGTGCAAAACCCTCTCCTTGTCATTGTTAGGCTTAGGACACAAGGAAGGGAGAACAATATCCTGATTGAGGTGGAAAGCAGACACCACCTTAGGAAGGAAATCCGGTTTAAAACGAAAAACCACCTTATCCTGGTGTCCCTCAAAGTAAGGGGCCTGAATCGACAGAGCCGCCAACTCAGAGACACGCCTAACCGAGGTAATCACCACCAAGAAGGCAACCATCTGAGTGAGAACTGAAAGAGCAATATCATGTAGCGGCTCAAAAGACATACCCTGCAGAGCCGAAAGAACCAAATTCAAATCCCAAACAGGAACTACAGCTTTTCGAGGGGGCCGCACCCCTTGGAAAAAAGTCTTAACCAGCGGGTGTAAAGCAAAAGACCTTTGGAAGAAAACCGACAGAGCAGAAACCTGTCCTTTCAAAGTACTAAGATGGAACCCCAGGTCCAGATTATGCTGAAGAAACTCCAAAATCCTGGGTACAGAAAAAGCCCTGCAAGGCAAGGCCCTAGCCTCACACCAATCAATATAGGACCTCCAAGTCCTATAGTAAATGCCAGAAGAGGACCGCTTCCTAGCCCTAATCAGGGTCTGAACGACCGCCTAAGACAAACCTTCCTCTTTCAAGATGAAGGTTTCAGCAGCCAGGCTGTCAAAGCCAGCGTTTGCAAATTGGAGTAAAGTAGATGACCCTGGGATAGCAGATCCGGTATCAAGGGAAACCGGCACTGGTCTACGGCCATCCTTACAACGTCTGCGTACCAAACCCTTCTTGACCACCTTGGAGCTACCAGAATTGCTGGTGCCCCTTCTAGAACCAGTTTGCGAACCACCCTGCCCAGCATGGAGACAGGTGGAAACAGGTACAGAAAACCCAGGTCCTTCCACACCAGAGACAAGGCATCCACTGCCAAGGCCAGGGGATCCTGAGAAAGAGACACAAGGGCCGGAAGTTTGTGATTGTGCCTCGAGGCAAAGAGATCCACCTCCGGAGTCCCCCACTTGTGGCAAAGATCCAGAAAGACCTCGGGTTTGAGAGACCACTCTCCGTGGCGAGAGGACCCCCTGCTCAGGGAATCCGCCTCCGTATTCTCCACCCCCGGAATGTAGACTGCTGAAAGGCAGGGAATATTGCTCTCCGCCCATCGCAGGATCAGAGAGACTTCCCTGAGGGCACTCCTGCTGTGAGTCCCTCCTTGGTGATTTATGTAGGCCACTGCCGTTCGGTTGACCGAACGCACCTGAACCGGAAGACCCCGTAACTGTGGGGTTAACCGAGCCAGAACCAGACGAATGGCTCAGAGCTCCAATACATTGATGGGGGTGTGAGCCTCCTGGGGACCCCACACCCCGCTGAACTGATGACTTTTCCAATAACCTCCCCAGCCCGACAGGCTGGCATCCGTGGTAACCGTCTCCCAACAAGGGACCAGAAAGGATCTGCCCTTCACCAGATTGCTCCTGTCTCAATACGTCAATAGGAGAAGTTGAAGAGGTCTCATGTGAAACTGTGCAAACGGTACCGCCTCGAAGGAGGATACCATCAAGCCGACCAGCTTCATCCCCCGTCGGATAGAGGGGCAAGGGCTGGCCAGAAGAAGACGGATCAGGTCCTGAATCCCCTGCACCTTGGTCTGGGGCAGAAACTACTGGTATCCAGATTCATGCCCAGAAATGAAATCACTTGAGACGGGGAGAGAGAAGACTTGGTGCGGTTGATCACCCACCCGAATCTCTCCAGGGTCGACACCACCTGGAGGGTGTTTAGTTCTGCCTGCTGAATGGAAGAAGCAGAAATCAACAGATCGTCCAGATAAGGCACAATGCGAATGCCCTGAGATCTGAGCAGAGCCATTACGCCCGCCAAAACCTTGGTGAAGACCCTCGGTGCCGAGGTCAGACCGAAGGGAAGAGCTACGAATTGATCATGTTGATCCCCCACCACAAACCGGAGGAATCTCTGCTGTGCCTGAAAAATCGGAACATGCAGATACGCATCCTTGATGTCTATGGATGCCATAAAATCCCCTTGGCGAAGGGAATTGATAGCCGAGCGCAGAGTCTCCATGCGTAACTTTTTGGCTCTGATAAACCTGTTGAGAACCTTGAGGTCACGAATGGGTCTCACCGAACCCTCCTTTTTGGGGACCGTGAAAAGGTTGCAGTAGTAACCCTTGCCTCTTTCCAACGGAGGCACCGGGCATATTACCCCCATATCCAGAAGGCTTTTCACTGCCAACAGGAGCCCCTGCGCAGCCTGAGGGTCCGAGGGCACCCGAGACCTTAAGAATCTTGGGGGCGGCCAGTACTCGAACTCCAGCTTGTACACCGAGGAGACCACTTCCAAGATCCAATTGTCTGTGACCTCCCGGGCCCAGACCCGGAAGAAGAGTCGCAGCTGTCCCCCCACCCTTACGGGTGAGGGCGCCCCTTCATTGCTGAGCCGGTTTAACGGCAGGCTTGGGACCCCAGGCAGCCGCGGGACGTGCCCGACCTCTGCCTCTGTTCCAGGACGACCCCCGAGAAGGCCAGACCTCTAGATGCTCTGGTCCCTCGAAAGGAAGGAGTGAACGAGCCCGCCCCCGAAAGGGACGGCGCTGATTCCTCTGCTGAGGTAACTTACCGCCTTTAGCAACAGCATCCACTTTATCTCCAAACAGCCGCGCCCGCAGGAAGGGGAGAGCTGTGAGTGATTTCTTGGCTCCAACGTCCGCTGTCCACTGACAGAGCCAGACCAGTCTGCGCATGGCCACCAGCAAGGCTGACGTCCTACTACACACGACAATGGAGTCTTCCATCGCAGCCATGACAAAATCCATGAACAATTCGCACTGCTTAAGTACAACGAACTAAGCGCTAGCTGGATCCAGCTGAGCGTTATTCAGCCAGTCCCTGATAAGAGACCTGGTAGCAAGCGACACCATGGCAGATGCACTAACCGGTCGCAGGGCCGAGCCCACGTTGGCAAATGCGTGGCACGCCATCTGATAAAGGCGCTTGTCCTCGCCATCCTTAAGGGAAGAGGCGTCATGGGTGTTCAGTACAGAAGAGTTGGTCAAACCTAACACAGGCGCGTCGACCTCGGGAGGAGAAGACCAGCTCTTGACCGCCTCCACCGCAAAGGGATACTTCTTATCCCATCCCTGAGGCACACCAGGGAGCCGACAGGGCCTCTCCCATTCCCTAAGTATCAGCGCATCAAAGTGACCCTGGGTAGGGAATTCCAGACAGGGCTTGCAGGCCCCAAAAAATTCCCCCTTCTTAAGAGGGGGAGCCTCAGGTGGATCAATATCCAACACCTCCAATAAATGTGACAAAACAGTGGCCGTATCAACGGCATCCCCCAGCACCTGCCCGGCATTGGAATTCCCAGGCTGACCATAGTAAGCCTCTGAATCCTGATACAATTCCCCCTCCTAAAGCGGGGAATAATCGGACAGTTCAGCGGATTCATCGTCAGTGTCCCACAAGGGCTGGGCCGACGACAACTGTCTCTTTTTAGCCTGGGGCTTCTTGCCCATCGTGCTAGCAATCATCTTCTCTATGCTGGCCAACTTAGCCCAAACATGAGAAAGCGACTCCCCACTAGTACCAATGTCACATGGGGTACGGATCAGGTGGGGAGGGGAAGGCGATGAGGCGGGAGGAGCCGACCCAGAAGACTGGGTACCAGACTGCCGCGTTATGGCCTTTTGTGCGCATGAAATACAGATCAGCACATTCTCCTCCATAAGGGATATGGCCCGTGTTGTTCCGAAGTGATGATCATAGGGAATTACGCATAATCAACCCGGGATGCCCCTTAAAAGTCCCAGTGGAAGGATTTTAGGGATGGACAATATTTATATCTAGGGACCCCAGGATCGGGAGAGACCCCTTAAAATGCACTTATATGGGGACACCTTAAACACACAAAAATACCATTTTGTGAGATACTCACCTGTATGTCACACCCCCCACTTCCCGATATCCATAACACTTGGGGAACCCGGCCTGTAGAGGGCGATCTTGCAGAGATGACATGGAAAAAAGGAGCCCCTCCTGGTCCATAAGTACTGAGTTCCTCCCACTATTCCTCAGTCTTTTTAAACAGCAGTGAAGAACCAGGAAGAGCCAATTATATTCAATAATAACAATATAAAGGATCCCTCGAACAAAAAAGGGCGGGGGAAGTGGGGGTGTGACATACTCGTAATAACCATTTTACAGGTGAGTATCTCACAAAATGGTATTATTCCTAGTATGTCACACCCCCCACTTCCCGATATCCATAACACTTGGGACATCCAATAGCAGTGTCTATAATGGGTGGGGATCCCAAAAGGAATAATGCATAACTTAAAATTACTGCAGCTTGCAGAACTTTGCGGCCAAAAACAGCATCCGCTGAGGCCCGCACATCAACCTTGTAAAACTTAGAAAAAGTATGCACAGAAGACCAAGTTGCAGCCTTGCAGATTTGTTCAACAGAAGCTTGGTGCTGAAAAGTCCAAGAAGCTCCAATAGCACGAGTAGAATGAGCGGTGACACGAAAAGGGGAAACCTTCCCCTTAGCCATATAGGCCCCAATGATGGCCTGACGTATCCACTTACTAAGGGAAGATTTGGCAGGAGCAAAACCCTTCTTGGGTCCAGAAGGCACAACAAAAAAGGCATCAGTCTTGCGGAAGGCAGAGGTAGTAACTAAATAATACTCAACACAAAGAACTACATCCAAAGAATGTAAGACCCTTCCCTTGTCGTTACTAGGTTTAGGACACAAGGAAGGAAGAACTATATCCTGATTTAGGTGGAAAGCAGACACCACCTTAGGAAGGAAATCCGGTTTAAAACGGAAAACAACCTTATTTTGATGCCTCTCAAAATAAGGGGCTTGAATAGACAAAGCCGCCAGTTCAGAAACTCGGCGGACAGAAGTAATAGCAACTAAAAAGGCAACCTTCTGAGTAAGAATATGAAAAGGAATATTCTGCAATGGCTCAAAGGGAGCAGCTTGCATAGCCGAAAGCACCAAATTAAGATCCCAAACAGGAAGTAAAGTCTTTCTGGGAGGCCGCACATGCGCGACTCCTTGGAAAAAGGTCTTAACCAAAGGATGAAGAGCAAACGATCTTTGAAAGAAAATTGCCAAGGCAGAGACTTGCCCTTTCAAAGTACTAATCTGGAATCCCATATCCAGACCTTGTTGCAGATATTCCAGAATTTTTAGGAATAGAAAACACTCTGCAGGGCAAAGCCCTGGATTCACACCAATCAATATAGGACCTCCAAGTCCTGTAATAAATGACAGAGGAAGACTTCTTCCTAGCTCTAATAAGAGTCTGAATAACCACATCAGAAAGACCTTCTTCTTTCAAGATGGAGACTTCAGCAGCCATGCCGCCAAAGCCAGCATTTGTAAATTGGGGTAACAAAGTTGACCCTGAGTGATGAGATCTGGAAGAAGAGGCAGATGGAACCGATTCACTGCCAGCCTTACGACGTCTGCGTACCACAGACGTCTTGGCCACCTTGGCGCCACCAGAATTGCTGGCGCCTCCTCCAGTGCTAGCTTGCGCACCACGTTGCTGATCATGGAGAATGGGGGAAACAGATATAGGAACCCCAGATCCTTCCAGGCTAGAGACATGGCATCCGCTGCCACTGCCAGAGGATCCTGGGATAGAGACACAAAAGCTGGCAGCTTCTGATTGTGACGAGAAGCAAACAGGTCCAACCGTGGAGTCCCCCACTTGTGACAGAGGAACTGAAAGACCCTTGGATTCTCCCTGGCGAGAACATCCCCTGCTCAGGGAGTCTGCCTCCACATTCTCTATCCCCGGAATGTAAACTGCTGATATGCAAGGAACATTGATCTCTGCCCACTGAAGGATCAGAGACACTTCCCGGAGGGCACCCCAACTGCGAGTCCCTCCCTGGTGATTGATGTATGCAACAGCTGTTCGGTTGTCTGACCGAATCTAAACTGGCAGACCCTGTAAGAAATGGGTCAGTCGAAGTAGAACAAGATGTATGGCCCGAAGCTCTAATACATTGATTGGAGAATGAGCCTCCTGAGGCCCCCACAATCCTTGGAACTGATGCTTCTTCCAGAAGCCAACACAGCCCACCAGGCTGGCATCCGTGGTAACCAGTTCCCAACGCGGAGTCAGAAATGACTTGCCCTTCTGGAGGTTGTGCGATATTAACCACCACTGAAGGGATTGCAAAATGTGGGGAGACAATAGACAAGTCTGATTCAATGATAGTGGGCACCTGTCCCACTTTGCCAAGAGGAATAGCTGAAGTGTCCTTATGTGAAACTGGGCAAACAGGACTGCCTCGAATGCAGCTATCATCAATCCCACTAGTCTCATCCCTAGACGGATAGACTGACGAGGGTTGGACAAGAATAGACGAATCAAGTCCTGAATCAGAACCATTCCAGAATCAGGCCCAGGAAGGGAATTTATGATTAAGGGTCAGTGAAGGACCCGAAACGCGTCAGGACCCCTCATCCTTTTGACCCGTGTCATCCATTGATTTTACTGCTTTGGCTGTCTACATTGTGCATGGGAGACGCTGACGATGATTTTAACTTGGATTTAATAAAGTAGCTATCTTTTAAGGAAGTGCGGATCCATCCTCCATTTTTTCTCCAGGAAGGGAATTTCCCTGGACGGACAGAGAGAGGATTTGGGGTAACTTATTACCCATCCGAACCTCTCTAGCATAGAGACCACCATCCTGGTGTCCAACTCTGATTGTTTGAGGGAAGAGGCCGCTATAAGAAGATCGTCCAGAAAAGGCACAATGCGGATGCCCTGGACCCTGAATATAGCCATCACTCCTGCCAGCATCTTGGTAAAGACTCTTGGGGCCGAGGTAAGGCCGAACGACAGGGCCACAAATTGATAATGCTGGTCTTCTATCGAGAATCTGAGAAATCTCTGGTGACCCGGAAAAATAGGAATGTGCAAATAAGCATCCTTTATGTCTATGGATGTCATGAAGTCCCCCTGACGGAGAGCATCGATCGTTGATCGCAGAGACTCCATGCGGAATTTTCTGAAACTGATAAATTGATTGAGTCTCCTTAGGTCTTAGGATAGGCCGAACAGAGCAGTCCTTTTTGGGTACCGTGAATAGGTTGCAGTAAAACCCCAAACCCCTTTCCGCTGGAGGCACTAGGCCGATAACAGCCATGTTTAACAGATTCACTACTGCTGCCCGCAGTGACTGCGCAATTGCCGGAACTGACGGCATCCGGGACATGAAAAATCTGGGAGGAGGCCGGGACTCGAATTCCAGTTTGTAACCGGAAGAGACAACTTCCAGAACCCAATTGTCTGATACCTCCTGAACCCAGACCTGGAAGAATAACCGCAGACGTCCCCCCACCCATAAGGGTGAGGGCGTCCCCTCATTGTTGAGCAGGCTTAGTGGCAGATTTGGTTTTGGACAGCCACGTCCCTTAACTCTATTCCATGCATTCCCTCTAGGGGCTGAAAAGGCCGATCCTCTACCGGATCTAGACCCCCGAAAGGGTTAACCCTTTAACCGCCAGCCTACCTTGAGATTTTGTCACCCTTTGTTGCCAGACCATTTTGCACTATTTTGCGCTCCCCTTGTTCAACTGTGATTTTTGAGGGGATTTCCAGGGATTTCCCAGGAAAATGATATATTGTTTTTTTCAGCATAGTCTGGGCTTTAACATGAAATGTCTTGTTTGTCATTTGTTAGGTGTATTCTTAATATTTTTGGGTGAAATATGTGCAAAAAAAAAAAAAAAAAAAAAATTTTTACATATTGTAGTTTTTTTTGGAATAAAAAATGTAAGTTTGTCAATAAAATCTTATTGCGTGTGAAATCCCAATTTCTCCCGGTTACAGCGGTACCACATATGTATAGGTAGACACCCTTTCCTGCCCAGGAGACTCCCCCAAACTGAAACAGCGCTTTAGGAGATTTTCAGATAAAATACAACTATGCTATGCAATATGCGCACCTTGCGGTTTTTCCAGAAAAACAACCCTTTACATTTAAAATACCCCCAACAAACTATATATTCTCTGGAAGTACACACCTCAGGCTTTCTAGGCGTACCAGGCTTGTGGATGTGGCCATAGTTTTCTGGAAGTAATCCCTCAACGTAATCTTTGGTTGCAAAGAGTTTCCCTAAAAAAAGGATAAAAAAGCAGAATCAAAGCCACATTTTCCTAAAAAAAACTATATACAAACAAGAAAAATCAAGTTTAATCTGAAAAAGCAACATCTCCCGAACAGAACGATACCCAACATGCATAGGTTCTGTCAAGGGAAGAGTTGCCAAACACCCCAAAGTAAAGCATGTGCGTAACGGTAATTTTACTTGAAAATTTCAGCTCTGCAGACAAAGTGCGCACCTTGCGATTTTTCAACCAAAACAACCCTTTACATTTGGAATATCCCCCATAAACCATATATTCCCTGAAAGTACACACGTTAAGCTTTCTAAGGGTACCCAGCTTGCTGTAGTGGGCTCATCTTTCTGGAATTAATTCCTCAAAGAATTCTTTGGTTGCGCAGGGTTTCCCTAAAAAATTTATAAAAAAGCTGAATAAAAAACACCTTTTCCTAAAATATAAATATGCAAACCAGAAAAAACAAGCTAAGTCTGAAAGCGCAAGGTCCCCCGAACAGAACAATACCCAACATGCATAGGTACTATTAACCCTTTTAATTGCCAGCCTACTTGAGATTTTGTCACCCTCTGTTGACAGGCCATTTTTCCCCATTTTGCGTCATGTTTTGCGACATGTTTTGCGCCATTTTTGCTGGAACTTTCAGAAAAATTATATATTTTTTTTTTTGCAGAGTTTAGACTTTAACATGAAATGTCTTGTTTGTAATTTTTTTTTTTTTTTTTTTTACAATATTATTAAGTGAAAAAAAAAATAAATAAATAAAATTTTTTTTTTAGAAAATTGACTCCTTTATTTTAAATAAAAAATGTATTTTATTAAGGAAAATCATATTGCATGTGAAAGCCCCATTTCTACCGATTAGAACGGTACCACATATTTATCGGTAGCCCCCCGTTCCTGCCCAGGAGACCCCCCCTAACTGAAACAAGTATTTTATAACATTCACAAAAAAAAACACAAAAAGCATCCACACTACAAAGGGTTAAATCGAGAAAAAAAATGACATAGGGTCCCCCCTCCCAGGGGAGGGAGACCCCATTTTTTTTTTGATTTTTAAGGGTTAAAAACCCTTAAAAATCAAAAAAAAAAATGACGTGGGGTCCCCCTTACCCACAGTAACCAGCCCGGGACCAGCTATGGGGGCTTGTAGGCACAGAGTGGGGGGGCCAGCTTTTGTGGCCCCCCCACCCTGCAGCCTACGAGCCCACATAGCCCATGTGGGCCCGGGCTCTTCTGCCCCCCCCTGGCCTTTGGGGAGGCAGGTAATGGGGGTGCCGGGGGTTAATGGCAAGCCACCCGCTAGCGCAGGTGGCTTGCCATCCCCCCAGCCTTGTGAACTGGTATAGGGGTCATGGACCCCTTACCAGTTCACAAGAGGTTAAAAGTAAAAAATGACACAGACACACAAAAGAGAAAAAATATTTTATTAATTTTTTTTTTTTTTTTTTACACTGTACTCACCTCCCATCCATCCTGGAGCCCTCTGTCCCTCGGCGATCACTGGCTTCTGCTCACTTGCTAGAAGCCTTTTATAGCTGCTGGATGACAGAACACAAAGGGTTAATCAAAAAAAAAAATGACATAGGGTCCCCCCTCCCAGGGGGGGTGGACCCCATTTTTTTTTTGATTTTTAAGGGTTAAAAACCCTTAAAAATCAAAAAAAAAATGACGTGGGGTCCCCCTTACCCACAGTAACCAGCCCGGGACCAGCTATGGGGGCTTGTAGGCACAGAGTGGGGGGGCCAGCTTATGTGGCCCCCCCACCCTGCAGCCTACGAGCCCACATAGCCCATGTGGGCCCGGGCTCTTCTGCCCCCCCCTGGCCTTTGGGGAGGCAGGTAATGGGGGTGCCAGGGGTTAATGGCAAGCCACCCGCTAGCGCAGGTGGCTTGCCATCTCCCCAGCCTTGTGAACTGGTATAAGGGGTCACATGGACCCCTTACCAGTTCACAAAGGGTTAAATGGTAAAAAATAAGACTAGACACGTTTTTTTAAAAAGTTTATTAAAAAAAAAAAAAAACTTTTACTTTACTCACCTCCGATCTTCATCTTCTGTGTCCCGCGGCGATCTGCTGTCAGTGACGGCTGGGCAGAGAAGGGGGGAGGCAGGCGATCGGAGGATCGCCTACCTCCCTCCTTCCCTGTCCAGCCGTCACCGGCATCTGAGAGACGAACTGCCGGGTGCCCCGATGACACCCGGCGGTGACGTCATCTGGCCCCGCCCCGTGACGTCACCAAGATGGCGGCCGCCATCGGAAGGAAGCAAGGGAGGAGGGCTGTTATGCCCCCTCCAGAAGACAGAAGAGCGGGGGGGGGGGGATCGGAGCCCCCCCCCGTGAAGAGGAGAGCCTGCGGGAGCCGGCGGGGACAAAGGTAGGTGACTGTTTTTGTTTTTTTTGTTTTTTTTTTTACAGCAAACCGGGCGGCTGCTGAAACGGGGGGGGGGGGCACCCTGTTCCGGGCCCTCCCCTGCAGCCGGAGGAGCCCCGATGGGCGATCGGAGCCCCTCTGGCTGAAGAGGAGACCCGACCGGATCGAACGAGGGGTCAGGTAAGTGTCTTTTATTTTTACTTTTTTTTTTTTTACTGGGGAAAGTCAGGCACGTAAATTTTACGTGGCTGGCGTTTAACTGTTGGAGAGGCAGCCACGTAAAATTTACGTGGCTGGCGTTTAAAGGGTTAAAAGAGGCCATTCCACGAAAGGAACGACGTTGTTTCTTACGCTGAGGTAATTTACCTCCTTTAGTGACAGAATCCATTTTTTTCTCCAAAGAGGCGCAATCCCACAAAAGGGAGCGCTGTAAGCGATCTCTTGGCTACAATATCAGCTGCCCACTGCCGCAACCATATTGACCGCCGGATGGCGACTAACAAGGCAGAGGTTCTGCTGCACATGAGCAGAGTATCATCTAAGGCAGAAAGTACAAAAGATGCAAACATCTCAGATCGCTTAAGAGCGGCGTACTCATCAGAGGCCGGATCAAGCCCTGAGTAATTCATTAGGTCTCTCACAACAGACCTAATAGCCACTGTCATGAGTGCCGAAGCACCAACAGGCAGCAAGGCCGAGCCCACACTGTGAAACGCGTGGTACGCCATTTGATCAATATGCTTATCCTCTCCATCTTTAAGTGTAGTGGAGTCAGGAGAATGAAACACAGAGGAATTTGATAAATTAAGCACAGTGGCATCCACCCATGAGCAGAGTAGCTATTAAAAATCCAGTCTCTCAATTAATTAAATATGAATGCATAGATGGCCATTGTAAGCTTGCGCACACATAGGAATTTGTCCTCCGCATTTAACCCATCCGTGCAGTGAGTGTACACATGCCCAGAGCGGTGGGCACAGGTGGTGATGACCAACGCTTAACAGTATCAGCTGGGAAGGGATATTTCTTGTCCCAGCCCAAGGGAATGCAATGAAGCCGCGCAGGCTTCTCCCATTCTTTAAGAATAATATCATAAAAATGCTTTTGATCTGGGAATTCTAACAAGGTTTAGAGGCTCCAAAGAATTCCCCTTTTTAAGGAGGGACTAATTCAGGAGAAGTAATAATCAAAACCTCAAATAACTGAGCAAGAGCTTTTGGGGTATCCACAACACTTGCTTTACCCTGCTCAATCGCAGTACCAACAAATTGCTGTTCATCAGAAACATCTGATTCCTCATATAATTCTCCTTCTTCTAACTGAGCAGGATCAGACCAATCAAGCAATTCACAATTGTCTGACTCACCTGCCGGAGCTGCATGAGTCAAGTGCTTACTTTTAGCTGAGGCCTTCTTAGGCACAGAGTAGACAATCTTTCAAGATGAGCCAATCTGGCACATAAATCAGCATGCGACTCACCACCCATGACAATATCATTGGGGGTACGGACAAGACATGGCAGAGTAGGGGATGAGGCATTAGCCGCAGGCCCTGAAGCCTGGGCTTCAGTTTTCTGCATAATAGTTAATTGTGCACAAGGGACGCAAAGAATTGCATTATCCCAACAAGGGATGCCCCACATCCAAAACCTTGCCGAGTCTGTGCAGAGGGAATTGCATGTCCGTTATGCTGGAATGCCTCCATATGGTGTGTAGTATTATACTATAATTGATTATAGTCGCCAAGTATATATGGGATTTACGCAATTGCTACCCGGGATGCCCCTTTAAATAGTCCCAAGTGGGAGGATTGAAACACAAATGGACCCCCAAATAAGGCTTAAGGGCTTTATATATTTTTCTTTTTTTTTTTTCTTTTATAAGGACCAGGAGAAACCCCCTTTCAAATAAGGAGTTTCCACCTACAGAAAACAAAACAGTCACCAAATGCACACAATAAAAATAAAAGACAGAAAAAAACTCCCTTCAGCTTGCTCACAGCCCATGCGATAAGCTCACCTCATGAGGTAAGGAAACAGGAAGTCAAACAGAGCATACCAGGTGCTCTCTGAATAAAAGCATGCCAAGCCCCGCCCACTTCCAGGATCACATGGCCAAAAATGGAAGGAAAATTCAAATCTGAACACAGCTAGAAACAAAGAGCTTTAATAGGTAAGCAAAAAATGCTGCCTAGACAGAGATAGGAAAATCTAAATAAAACATTTCCTAATAGTATAGTAAAATATACATAAGAAATAAAGACTTATTTTATATGTCTCCTTTTTTTTTTTCTGTGTGCATGGTGACAAATAAGCCCAGATAACGCCCCCCTTTCCCCCCTCCTTTTTACCCCAGCAGGGTTAAAGGAGAACTAAAGGGGAGAGGGTAGAAATGCACCCATCAGGTACAAGGGGATTTTAAATGGACAAGGGCATCCCATATCGGGACACACCAACCCGGAAGCCGCCTACCCAAATCTGGGTCTCACGGAGATCTTCGTGAAATGTGTTTGCTTAGAGAGCAACTGCCTCTCCTCTTAAGATCTGTTTTGGTCACCTTTGACTTCTTTGGAGGAATCAGGATTGGACCCTAAAACTTCCACAATATAAGTAGTTGATGAGTTCCTTGGGCTGGGCTGATGCTTGATCAAGGCACAGGTATAAACTCCTCCTTGAAAGGCCAGCAGCAGGTCACGTCTGCACACAGGCTAAGAAATTAGTGCTCAGACAGATCTATAGAGTCAGCTATGAACCACAAATTGACCTGTTGCTGGCCCTTAAAGGAGCAGTATCGCGAAATTTGCATTAAAAAAGATCAATAATTAAATAGCCACACAATAGCTTCTAACATGTGTATAAATAATCTGGCAATAGAAAAAGGAAAAAATATATGAAGGGAAAACTGTCAAAATCAGCTAAATGACTTCTAGAGCTTTTCTCTCTGTTTTAGATATATAAG
This sequence comes from Gastrophryne carolinensis, assembly GCA_027917425.1. Classification (NCBI taxonomy): domain Eukaryota; kingdom Metazoa; phylum Chordata; class Amphibia; order Anura; family Microhylidae; genus Gastrophryne; species Gastrophryne carolinensis. Next base: position 312,133,922 of record CM051237.1, read on the forward strand.
TTCTGGCCAGACAATGTTATCTTATGCTGGACGGCTGCCAGCACTGAACAGCTGATACTTTGATACATTGTTTCACCCCTCTCCTCAGCATGGAACAGGCCAGAGTGTCGGGCTCAGACACTCAGAAGATATAAACATGAGCTATTAGTCTCCAGCTGCTCAACACAGACATCATTTTTTTCTAAATGTGTAATTCTTACTCCAACACTTACCTACATTCAAAGTACCATTTAAATATAAGTCACCAAGAAAAATTTGCGATACTGCTCCTTTAAGGAAGGACTTAACACCCCTGCTCTAAGGGATCAAAATCAGAGCCCTCTTCGTCATTGGAACCTAGCTCCCCTTCTGAGAACTCTTCATGAGACAACATAATATTTTGTGCCTGGACAATCCTTTTAAAGGGGAACACCACTTGGGATGTCCACTCTCACAGGTGGCAGTTTTGCATCCTGTTCCACCGAAGCCTGATGCTGAAAAGCCCAAGAAGCACCAATGGCCCCTAGTGGAATGGGCTGTGACCCGAAAAGGGGGTTCCTTCCCCTTGGCCGAGTAGGCTCTTCCTACTGCCTGCCTAATCCACTTACTGACAGTGGATTTAGCTGGCGGAAGCCCCTTTCTCAGCCCTTCCGATATAACAAAAAAGGAAACCCGTTTTGCGGAAGGAATCTGTAGCTGCCAAGTAATATCTTACGGCTCTGACTACATTCTAAAGAATGAAGCGCCCTTTCCTTAGCATTAGCCGGAACTGGGCATAAAGAAGGTAAGCTACCTCTTGATTAAGGTGAAAGGGAGAGACGACCTTAGGTAAAAAATCAGACTTAAATCGAAAACCTACTTTGTCTCTGTGTAACTCAAAATAAGGAGACTTCATACATAAGGTGGCTAACTTAGAAACACGCCGCACAGAGGTGATTGCCACCAAAAATAACCCCTTAAGCGTCAAAATGCCCAATGGAGCGTCAATCATAGGATCAAGGGGAGGTACTAGAATGGTAGGTACCCCCTCCTGAGCTATCTTTCCTAATACACGGCTCAGTAGCGGAAGTGGGGGAAAAATGTACAGAAACTTGAACCTTGCCCAAGAGACTGACAGGGCATCCGTTGCTATGACCAGAGGGTCCCTTAATAGGGACATGAAATTCGTCCGTTTGTGATTGTGTCTGGATGCAATAGATCCACTTCCAGACACCCCCAGCGAAGACAAAGGGCTTAAAAGACCTTCCGACTGAGGGACCATTGTCCCCAATGCAGAACCTTCCTGCTCAGAGCGTCGGCCTCCTGGTTTTCTACCCCCGGGAAGTAAACTGCCGAGATGCAGGGAACATTCTCCTCTGCCCAAGTCAGAATCCGGCTTACTTCCTCTAGAGCACTCTTGCTCTGGGTACCCCCCTGATGATCGATATAGGCTACTGCCGTCCGATTGCCGACTGGACCTGGACTGCCTGCCCCTTTAAGCTGGGGGTCAGATACTGAAGCACTAGTCGGATTGCTCTTAATTCCAATATATTTATGAGAAGCTGATACTCCTTCGGCCCCCATTGTCCCTGGATCTTCTGTGTCTGCCAGATGCCCCCCCCAACCTGTGAGACTGTCATCCGGGGAAACGATCTGCCACTGTGGTGTCAGAAAGGACCTGCCTACAGACAGATGAAGAGGGTCCATCCACCACATAAGAGATTGCCTGGCCGAGGGCGTCAGAACAAAAAACTTGATCCAGCGACTGTGGGGCTCGATCCCAGTTTGCCAACAGATTCCACTGAAGAAGCCTCATGTGAAACTGGGCAAAAGGTACGGCCTCGAAGCAGGCTACCATAAGGCCTACTAGCTTCATCCCTAGCCGAATGGTCGGCTGCCGGCAAGACAGTAAGTACTCTATTTGATTTCGAATTAGCAGAGCCTTCTGCTCTGGTAGAAACACTTATCCATCATTCCTAAGAAATTCCTTACTGGCGCCGGCGTGATCTGGGACTTCGGGTAATTGATCACCCAGCTGAACTCTTCCAGAGTTTATAGGACCATCTGCGTATTTTTCATGATCCGCTGAAGAGACCCGCTGAAATTAAAAGATCGTCCAAATATGGAATGATGCATATCCCCTGGCTCCTGAAAATGGCCATGAGACCCGCCAAAACTTTGGTGAACACTCTTGGAGCCGAGGATATCCCGAATGGGAGTGCCACAAACTGGAAGTGCTGGTCTTCCAGGGCAAACCTCAGTAACTTCTGATGCCCTGGAAAAATTGGAACATGCAGATACGCGTCCCTTAAGTCTATAGTAGTCATAAGGTCCCCGGGCCGAACTACTCTTGCCGCTGACCTTAGCGTCTCCATGCGGAAAGGTTTAACGCGGATATACCTGTTGAGACCCTTTAAGTCTAAAATGGGATGCATCGACCCGTCCTATTTGGGGATTGTGAACAGGTTGGAGTAAAACCACTGACCTTCCTCCTGAAAGGGTACCCGACAAATTATCCCTTTTTGAAGGAGATGCTGAACTGCGGGTCTCAGGGCATCTATCTTTGACTGGTTCCAGGATGCCCCTGACCGAAGGAACCTTGCGGGTGGTCTGGCTGCAAACTCGATCTTGTAGCCTGATGACACCACCTCTAGGATCCAAAGATCCGCCACGTGGTGCCTCCAGATATGAGCAAAATGCCATCCCTCCACCTGCTCGGATGAGGGCACCCCCTCATGCTGGAGTGGGCTTGGCTGGAGGATTAGGCCCACTTCTCCAGGCCCCTCCTGCCCTATTACGCGCTCTGCCTCTACCTCAAAAATCTCTACGGGAGCAAGGACGAAAGGCCCCTCTGCCAGTCCAAAAGAGTCGATATGATGAAGTCCTCTGAAAAGGCCGAGTCGTCCTCTGAGGTAGTTTGACCACCTTCACCATACCGTCCAGTTTTTCTCCAAAAAATCTGTTCCCTAAAAAAGGTAGATCTATAAGAGCTTTCTTAGTGGCGGCAGCCGCCAACCATTGCCTTAGCCATAAGGAACGACGCAAGGCCACAAGCAGAGCAGAAGTTCTAGCAGCTAGCCTGACTGCATCATCCATTCGCAGTGATAGCGAACAAGTAAAAGTCCAAACAATCCTTAAAATCTTTGGACTCTTGAATAAGCTTGCGAGACTTAGCCCTGGCTAAACTTTTTCTTCATCTTCTTCCTTGAAGCCAGGGACACAATGGCCATGGCACAAACAGGACTTAGAAAGGATACTTTCATAGCAAAAGCATGACAGGCCAATTGATCCTTTCGTCTCTCCGTGGGATCTCTTAAAGATCCCATAGTAGCAGACGGCATGATGGAAGTATTAGACAAGCCTGCTACTGGTGAATCCACCTCAGGTGGGTAAGACCAAAGCTTAATCATGTCCGCCGGAAAGGGATACCTAGAGTCTAGTATCCTAGGAACCGCGGGAAATTTTTTAGGATTTTCCCATTCCTTTAACGCCATTTTAGAAAAGTGCGGCTGCTCCGGGAACACCTGCCTTTGCCTTACTGGCTTAAACAGATCATCCTTCCCTCTTTTTGCCACCTCAGGAGGGGTGACTATTATTATTGTCCATTTATATAGCGCCATCATCTTCCGTAGTGCTTTACAAAGTAGTAATTAAAGACAGGGTAGAACATACAATACATACACTATTTCAAACGCAGCTTTACAGATTTGATAGTGGATATTCTCCACAACAGGTTCCAATGCATCCTGTTGGTGGCCTTATAGGTGGCCTTCTTTGGAATAACCAAGGATAACTGTCTCTACCAGGTTATCCAACCTGTGCACCACATCTGATTGCGCCTCGCTGCCGTCCCCCTCTCCAGGGGAAGGAAGGGATGGGTGAGCCGTTGCGCTCACACCAGCAATAACTGGACTAAAGACCTGAGCCCCCACTCTATTATGGTCTAACCAATTCTCATGGCGCAAGCGGAACAAACCGTGCTGAAACTACCCCGGGGATCCTGCTTACATAAGGGGCAGAGCCCGCCCTGCTCAAATGGGTTGCCCGAATCACTATCCCCTGATGCCTCCCTCATGGTGTTTTTTTTTTTTTTTTAATTTGGCAATCAGACCTAAAAGGCCCTAAGCCTAAAACCAATCCCAAAAGGGACCGGGAGGAACTGCCATCTGGCCGCAATATAATATATATATATATATATATATATATATATATATATATATATAGCCTTGTGGTTCTGGGTTAACCTCTGCCCCTTGCGTGACGTCAGCCACGTCCCTTAAAGGCATACATAAAAAAAATTTTTCTTTTTCAAAATTTTTATTATTTTTTTTTTTTTAATTCATTTTTTTTTTTAAGATAAAAAACCTACCTAACTGGAAGAAGGAAGGGTTGGGTAAAAAATAAAAAAAACATTCCTCAGCAGGTACACCAGAGAAAAACCTGCGGCTGACTAGCTTTTCAAAGAAGCCTGCAGCCCAGAGCATATATACTCTGTAAGCGCCCCAAGACCCCGGCGCTTCCACCTTGCCTTCCCGGACCCCAAAACAGCCGACACTGTGGAGGCATAAACTTGGGTCTTGAGGGATCTGTGGGAATAAGGCTACGCAGAGAGCCGACAGGGTTCAGTCCCCCGCTTGCTGCCAATCCCTGAGAGCTAATCTCTTGAACAACCTTTACAGTCACTTGCTACTGCAAGAAAGAAAAACAGGTGTGGCCCCTCCCGGCCCATAAGTAGCAGCTGCCTCCTCACCAAGATCAGTTTTCTTTCTTGCAGTCACGTGATCAGCAAGGAGGTAATCCCAAGCGTAAGGAGTGCCTGGAATGGATTGGAAGAAAAAATACCATTTTGTGAATACTCACCTGTAAAATGGGTATTATAAGTATGTCACACACGCCGCTTCAGAATAGTCATTACACTTGGGTTATACCGACCTGTAGAGGGCGATTTTGCAGAGATGTCATGACAAAAAGGGACCCCCCCCCGGTCCATAAATACCTGGGACCTCCCACTCATTCCCCAGTATTAAGACAGCAGTAAAGGGACCAGGAAGAGCCAAAATAACCAGTAAAAGTAAAAAGGTTCACCATAGAAAGGATCCAGAATACCAAAGGGCGGGGTGAAGCGGGGTGTGTGACATACTTATAATACCCATTTGTCACACACCCCGCTTCAGAATAGTCATTACACTTGGGACATCCAATAGCACTGTCCATAAAGGGCGGGGATCCAAAACAAGGCAATAATGCACAAACTTAAACCACTGCAGCTTGCAGAACTTTGCGGCCAAAAACAAAGGGCCATAAAGGGCGGGGATCCAAAACAAGGCAATAATGCACAAACTTAAACCACTGCAGCTTGCAGAACTTTGCGGCCAAAAACAGCATCCGCTGAGGCCCGCACATCAACCTTGTAAAACTTGGAAAAAGTATGAACGGAAGACCAAGTAGCAGCCTTACAAACTTGCTCAACAGAGGCCTGATGCTGGAAAGCCCAGGATGCCCCAACAGCACCAGTAGAATGAGCAGTAACACAAAAAGGGGGAACCTTCCCCTTGGCAGAATAGGCCCCAACAATGGCCTGGCGAATCCATTTACTGATGGAAGACTTGGCAGGAGCCAAACCTTTCCTAGGCCCGGAGGGCACCACAAAAAGGGCGTCAGTCCTACGAAAGGAAGAAGTAGCCACCAAATAGTACTTCACACAGCGAACCACATCCAGTGAATGCAAGACCCTCTCCTTGTCATTGCTGGGCTTAGGACACAAGGAGGGTAGAACAATGTCCTCAATTAAGATGAAAGGCAGAAACCACCTTAGGAAGGAAATCTGGCTTGAAGCGGAAAACAACCTTGTCCTGATGCCTCTCAAAGTACGGGGCCTTAATGGACAAAGCCACCAACTCCGATACACAACGAATGGAAGTGAAGGCAACCAAAAACGCAACGTTCTGAGTAAGCGTAGAAAGAGCAATATCCTGCAAAGGTTCAAAAGGAGGACCCTGAAAAGCAGAAAGAACCAGATTCAAATCCCAAACTGGGAGCTAAGGCTTCCTAAGAGGCCGCACATGCGTAACCCCCTGGAAAAAGGTCTTAACCAGAGGATGAAGAGCAAAATACCTTTGAAAGAAAACCGCCAGGGCAGAAACGTGCCCTTTCAGCGTACTAAGCTGCAAACCCAGGTCCAGACCATGTTGCAGAAATTCCAAAACCCTAGGGATAGAAAACACCCTGCAAGGCAAGGCCCGGACCTCACAGCAATCAATATAAGACCTCCAAATCCTATAGTAGATGGCAGAGGAAGACGTCGTTCTAGCCCTAACCAGAGTCTGAATAACAGCATCAGAAAGACCTTCCTCCTTCAAGATGGAGGTTTCAGCAGCCACGCCGTCAAAGCCAGCGATGGAAAATTGGGGTAGGGCGTTGACCCTGAGTGAATAGATCCGGCAGAAGGGGCAGAACTAACTGATCCTCTGCCAACCTTACCACGTCTGCGAACCAAACCTGTCTTGGCCATCTTGGAGCCACCAAGATTGCTGACGCACCCTCTAGGGCCAGCTTGCGCACCACCTTGCCCACCATGGGAAACGGTGGGAACAGGTACAGAAACCCCAGATCCCTCCAGTTCAGAGACATGGCATCCACTGCCAGAGCCAGCGGATCCCGCGAGAGAGACACAAATGCCGGAAGCTTGTGATTGTGACGAGAGGCAAAGAGTTCCCCACCGGTGGCAAAGCAACCGAAACACCTTGGGGCTGAGAGACCATTACCCCCGGCGAGATGAGCACCTGCTCAGGGAGTCCGCCTCTGTGTTCTCCACTCCCGGAATGTACACCGCTGAGATGCATGGGACATTGCTCTCTGCCCAAGCCAGGATCAAAGACACTTCCCTGAGGGCACGCCTGCTGCGAGTCCCTCCCTGGTGATTGATGTAGGCGACCGCCGTCCGATTGTCCGACCGAACTTGAACCGGTAGGCCCCGTAACTGAGTCAAGTGAGCCAGAACCAACCTGTTGGCTCTCAGCACCAGAACATTGATGGGATCGTTAGCCTCCTGAGGCCCCCACAGTCCCTGAAACTGAAGATCCTTCCAAACCCCCCCCCCCAACCTGACAGGCTGGCATCCGTGGTGACAGTCTCCCAACGAGGGGTCAGAAAGGATCTGGCCCTCAGCAGATTGCTCGGTTTCAGCCAACACCGAAGGGAACGCCAAACCCGGGGGGACATCAGAAAATACAGATCCAATGACAACGGAGACCTGTCCCAGGCTGCCAAGAGATGCGAGTCCTTGTGTGAAACTGGGCAAAGGGAACCGTGTCACCATCAATCTCACCAGTCGCATCCCTAGCCGGATGGATGGACGAGGGATGGATAGGAGAAGCTGAGTCAATTCCTGAATCAAAAGAACCTTGGGCCGGGGGAGGAACACCCTGGACTGAGAAGTATCCAGAGACATTCCCAGGAACACCACCACCCTGGACGGGGAGAGAAAGGACTTGGGATAGTTGATCACCCAGCCGAATCTCTCCAGAGTGGCTACCACAGTCCTGGTATCTAACTCCGCCTGGCTGAGAGAGGATGCCATAATAAGCAGATCGTCCAGATAAGGCACGATGCGGATACCCTGGGCTCTGAGGAGGGCCATCACCCCCGCCAGCACCTTGGTGAAAACCCTTGGAGCCGAGGTAAGGCCAAACAGAAGAGCCACAAACTGAAAATGCAGATCTTCCACCATGAACCTGAGAAATCTCTGATGTGCCGGAAAGATTGGAACGTGCAGATAAGCATCCTTGATGTCTATGGACGTCATGAAGTCCTCCTGCCGAAGTGAATTTATGGCAGAGCGCAGAGTTTCCATGCGGAACTTCCTGGGACAGATAAATCTATTGAGAAACTTCAGATCCAGGATGGGACGAACGGAGCCATCCTTCTTGGGCACCGTGAACAGATTGGAATAGCATCCCAGGCCCCGGTCCGAGGGAGGCACCAGGCAGATGACAGCCATGTCCAGGAGATCTTTTACTGCCGCCCGGAGCCCCTGCGCGGCCAGAGGATCCAAGGGCACCTGAGACCTGAAGAATCTGGGAGGAGGCCGGATCTCGAACTCCAGTTTGTAACCGGAAGACACCACTTCCCGAATCCATCTGTCCGAGACCTCCTGGTCCCAGACCGGAGAGAAATGTCACCCCCTCATTGCTGAGCCGGCTTAGCAGCGGCTTTGGGCTTGGAGCCCCAGCTGTGACCTGGACGGGCACGTCCTCTTCCCCTGTTCCAGGAATCACCTCTGGAGGAGAAGACAGCCGATCCCCGTCCAGCTCTGGCCCCACGAAAGGAAGGGGTAAAGGAAGCCGCCCCCCGAAAGGGACGACGTTGCTTCTTTCGCTGAGGTAACCTACCTCCTTTTGCGACCGAATCCAATTTTTCTCCAAAGAGCCGCAAGCCCAGAAAGGGAAGAGCCGTAAGCGACTTTTCGGACACAAAATCAGCCGCCCACTGGCACAACCAAACCGATCGGCGAATAAAAAAAAAAATCTCCATGGTGTCATCCAGGGCGGCTAGCACAAATGACAAAAACAATTCGCACCGCTTAAAGGCGGTGAACTCATCACTAGCCGGGTCAAGCCTGGAGGTAGACAACAGGTCCCTGACAACCGACCTAGAAGCCACTATTAAAAGAGCTGAAGCACAGACAGGCCGCAAGGCCCACCCGACACTGGCAAAATCATGACAAGCCATTTGGTCAATGCGTTTGTCCTCATCGACCCCGCCCCCCTACCAACCGCACCTGAGGGGAAGAAGCTCCCCCACCGAAGCTGCCACAATGGCCGGCACCGCAGCACAGCCAGCGCCGGCTGAGTCGCCATGAAAAGTGCACCCAAGTGAATCACACACACAACAAAAAGTACCGCTGTGACAAACACACAATAAAGACGATTACACTAAGGGAGAAAGGCCCCCCCCCCCCCCCCCTCTAAGGAGCAAGGGCAATCCGGGAGAGGGGGAATCCACGCTGGAAGGTGGAAGGGCAAGGGACGGGGCATCCCTAACCGGGATCCCCAACCCGGCAAACCGCCTACCCCTTAATATGGGATCTCACGGTGGAGCGTAGCTCCTAAGCACCATTAGGTGCCATCTACCCTTGCCCGGACCAGCAGCCTAGGCTGGGAGGCAAGGTGAAATACTAAGAAAGGGGGTCCAGGCAGAAATAGACTAACAAGCGGGCCAGGAGTTACCCCGGCTACCTGCAAGGAGGTGACATCCATCTTCTGATTTTTTCGCCGTCTGCAGAGATGAAAGACTGGGGAATGAGTGGGAGGTCCCAGGTTATTATGGAACAGGAGGGGCTCCCTTTTTTTTATGACATCTCTGCAAGATCGCCCTCTACAGGTCGGTATAACCCAAGTGTAATGACTATTCTGAAGCGGGGTGTGTGACAAACTTAGAATATAAAGCTTGTGGGATGGGGAGGGATATAAGGCACATCTAGCCAGCAATGTGGTTCCCCTAGGTAGGCTCACCATCAGCCTATGGCCGGCTACCCATTAAACAGGGTCTGCGGCCCAGAGCCTAGCTCTGCCAAAAAAACGCCTGACCCCAGCGTTCTCCCTACCATCACAATCCCGAGTCAGCCGCGGCTGGGAGGCAAGAGTGGGTCTCACGGGATCAGTGATAATCGGGTCCGCAGCGGCCGACGAGCTAGGAGGCCCTGCTCAGCTGCCAAAATTCCAAGAGAGAGTATCCAACGATCTTCAGCAGCCAGACTGCAAGATGAACACTGGGGAATGATAGAGGGACACCTGCCTTTATAGGGGGCAGGAGCGACAGCTTTTTGATCTTACAGTCGAGCGCCCCCCTGGGGGCGGAATACCCACATGTCATCACTGGGACGATCTGGACTAGATATAGGGAAAATACCCTGTAATGACCCTATTACAGACATCGTACCCGGCCTGCCCAATTACAGGCGGTGTGTGTGGCATCCCAACTACAAACAGTGTGCAGCAAGCACCCCCCCCCACCCAAAAAAAAATACAACTCTGTGATTACTCACCTGTAGAATAGGTATTATAAGTATACAGCACGTCCTGTTCCAGAAGATTCCTTACACATGGGTAATAAATCCACAAGATGGCGCTGGACTGCAGAAAACAGCTTGTGGCTCCTCCCGGCCCTATAAAAGCCAGGGACCTCCCACAAATTCCCGAGTATTGACAAGAAGTTAACAAGAAGCAAAGAAGAATAACCATAATTCAAAATGAACATATGAACAATCACCATAAAGAGGTAACTAAGAATAAGGATAACAAGGGTGGGGTGGAATAGGATGTGCTGTATACTTATAATATAATAATCACAGAATTGTATTATTTCAAGTATACAGCACGTCCTGTTCCAGAAGATTCCTTACACATGGGACATCCAATAACAGTGTCCGTAAGGTAGGGTGGGATCCACAAAAGCAACAGCGGGCAGTTTAAACCACTGCCGCCTGCAGAACTGAGGCCCTAACATCAACCTTGTAAAACTTTGAAAAAGTATTAACAGAAGACCAAGTAGCGGCCTTGCAAACTTGTTCAACAGAAGCCTGGTGCTGAAAAGCCCAAGAGGCACCAATAGCACAACTAGAATGAGCAGTAAGGCGGAGGTTCCTTCCCCTTAGCAGAATAGGCTTGAATCACAGCCTGAATGATCCACTTGATGATTGTGGACTTAGCTGGAGCTAAACCCTTCTTAGGCCCAGAAGGGAGAACAAAAAGAGCATCAGTCTTCCTGAAAGTTTCAGTAGCCACCAAATAGAGCTTCAGGGTTCTAACCACATCCAGAGAATGTAATACCTGCTCCTTAAGAGTTACTAGGATTAAGGCACAGAGAATGCAAGACAATGTCCTGATTGAGATGAAAAGCAGACACAACCTTAGGCAGAAAATCTGGCGTAAAACGAAACACCACCTTGTCCTGGTGTCTCTCAAAGTAAGGAGGTTTGATAGAAAGTGCCGTAAACTCAGAAACACGCCTAACAGAAGTGATAGCCACCAAAAAGGCTACCTTAAGTGTCAAAAATAGACAAAGGGGCCGCACGCAAGGGCTCAAAGGGAGACCCCTGCAAGGCCGATAATACCAAGTTCAAATTCCAGACTGGTAACATAGGCTTACGAGGAGGACGCACGTGAGTAACCCCCTAAAAAAAGGTCTTAACCAGACAATGATTGGCAAAAGATCTTTGGAAGAAAATAGCCAAGGCTGAAACATGACCTTTGAGGGTACTAAGTTGAAGACCCAAATCCAAACCATGCTGTAGGAATTCCAGAATCCTGGGGACAGAAAACACCCGACAGGGAAGCGACCTAGACTCACACCAGTCAATGTAAGTATGCCATACCCTATAGTAGATAGATGACGAGGACTTCTTCCTAGCCTGAATCATGGTACTAACAACAGAGGCAGGCAGCCCTTTGTCCATCAAGATGGAGGTTTCAGCAGCCAGGCCGTTAAAGCCAGCATTAGTAAATTGGGATGGCGTAGCTGTCCTTGAGTGAGCAGATCTGGAACCTTGGGCAGGGCATACTGATCTACTGCCAACGGCACGATGTCTGCGAACCACACTCTTCTTGGCCAACAGGGGGCCACCAGAATGGTTGGCACCCCTTCCTGGGAGATCTTGCGCAGCACCCTGCCCAGCAGAGGGAACGGAGGAAACACATTAAGGAGCTGAAAGCTCTTCCAAGACATTGCTAGCGCATCCATGGCCAAGGCCAGAGGGTCCTGGGACAGAGAGACAAAGACTGGAAGCTTGTGATTGTGACGGGACGCAAACAGGTCCACATCCGGCTGCCCCCAGCGACGCACAGGGACCAAAACACCTTGTTGCTGAGGGACCACTCCCCCAGCCGAGACATCCCCCTGCTCAAGGAGTCTGCCTCCAGGTTCTCCATTCCCGGGATGTAAACTGCCGATATGCAGGGGACATTCCCCTCCGCCCAGGACAAAAATACAATTCTGTGAAATACTCACCTGTAGTATTGGTATTATACGTATACAGTACGTCCTGCTCCAGATATAATACTTACACGTGGGTAATCCTCCGCCAGATGGCGCTGTGCACTGCAGACATGCAAAAACAGGCTCCTCCCGGCCCTTCATATACCCAGGGACCTCCCACAAATCCCCAGCATTGAAAAGCAGTGAACCAGAAGCCGGGAGAATCCAACCACCAAAAACAACTGGTAATGATAACAACAACAATCACCATACAGGGAATCCAGAATAATGCAAAAACCAGGGAGGGGTGGAGCAGGACGTACTGTATACATATGCCAATTCTACAGGTGAGTATTTCACATAATTGTATTATTCTAAGTATACAGTACGTCCTGCTCCAGATATAATACTTACAATTGGGACATCCAATAGCAGTGTCCAGAGAACAGGGTGGGATCCCCAACAAAAAAGGCAACAGCAGACAGTTGAAAGCACTGTCACCTGCAATACCTCGCTACCAAGAGCGACACGAGCAAAGGCTCTAACTTCAACATCAAAACAACCCTTGAAAGGGTACAAACAAGAAAACAAGTAGCATTCAAGCAAACCTGTTCAACAAGACCTGGTGCTGAAAGGCCCAAAGATACCAAGGCACCAGTGTAATCAGAATAGAGTGAGAAGAACTCTTCCCCTTAAGGAATAGGCTTGAGTAAAGGCCTGACAAGAGCAAAAACTAAAAGTAGCCCAGGAAGAAGCCAAGCCTTCCCCAGGACCAGAAGGTAAAGGCCAGGCCCAAGGCCGCCTAACCCCTAGAGGCAGACGAGATCAGGCACATCCAGATGTAAGTGCCCACAACCCCGAGGAACATCAGTCCCCTAAGGGACAAGAGACAATCCAGGAAAAAAAGTCCAGCACCTATTGAGGGAAAATAGATTCCCGTGCCTCAGCATTACAAGGAATAAATCCCAGAAGAAGGATAATGTCTTAATACCTGAGCCTAAGACACCACCTTAGGCAGAATACCCGGCGTAAGGCGGAACGCCACCTCATCTCGGTGAAGATACAGTGAAGAAAACGAGGGCTAGCTAAACAGATCCGCCAGCTCAGGCGCACGGCCGACTGAGGTAACAGCCCCAGAAGGGCAACCTTATGGATAAGAACAGTCAGACATCATCCGGAATAGAGCCAAAGGGGAACACCCCGCAAGGCAAACCGAATAGAATCAATGCCAACAGGGACCCCTAGAACTACATGGGGGATGTCACTGAGCAATCAGTATGAGTAAGACTTCTGCAGAAGACGGACAGGGCAGAGCCTGAACCACCAGGGCACCGAGTAGGAGAGCCAACTCCAACCCATGCTGTAATAACTATATAACCCTGGGAACAGAGCTCGCCCACAGGGGAGAGACCAAAAACTCAACCCAATCAATATGGGTAAACAATACCCCACAATAGATGGAAGAAGAGGCAGAAGAAGCCAACTCCTAGGCTTCCAGACCCCCAGAAGGTAACCCACTTCCATCAAGGTGGATGAACCAACCGTCAGACCATCCAGACCAGAGTCTGTAGATAGGGGTGAAATAGAAAAGGGGGGCCTGAGTGAGCAGGCCAGCACTCCTGACAGGACGTACAGGTCCGCTGTCCACATAACCACATCTGCAACCACACTCCACTAGGCCACCCAAGGGCCGCCAATATCACTGGTTCCCCCTTCAAGAGCAAACTTGCACAGAACCCTGTTTCCAGCAGGGTGAATGAGGATAAGACATATAGAAACAGAATGTCCAGCATAAAGTCACGAAGCCTCATGACCAAGGACAGAACAAGGGCTTAGGACCCATGAAGGTGACGGGCCCGGAAGATCCACACTAGACGGATCACATGGAGACACAAGAATTAGCACATCCTGTCGCAGAAGGACATCCACCGGAGCGAATATCGCAGATATGCAGGGAACGCTGTCCTCTACCCAGATCAGGATCAGATACCTTCCTGGGGGATCATCCTGCTTCCGAGTCCACACAGATAATTATTACAGGCCACTGTCGTCAGACAGACCAAGGGGCCCCCAAATAGACTGATCCCGCAAGGGAGAAGTCCAGCGATATAGAGCCAACCTGAAGGCCTACCACTTCCAATTTAGACAGGTGGAAGGACCCCTAAAGGCCCCACCTCCCCGAGAATCACAGGGGAATTTAGGAGAAAAAAGTCCCCCCTCCGTCGACCTGATAGATTTGGTATCCAACTGCAGGAAGACGCAAGGAAGGGGGCGCCCCCTGATTGGTACCCCAAGTACCACAGTCTCAAGGGTAACCACCGTACCAAGGTGGAAGGGTACACAGACCCAGCTCCAGGGAAGCTGGAACCCAGTCCAGAATTTACAATATGAGTAGCAGAGAAGCCCAAGGGCTCTGAGCATAGGGGACAACCTTTGAACAGCCACCAACGGGCCCACCAGCTACAATCCAGAACTGGTGAAAAGACGGGAACAGCAAGAGGGACCGAGCCCCTGCAAAAAGATTATCCATTTATAGTCAAGGAAGCAGGTTTCCGTCTGAACCGAATCCAAGTTCAACCCTAGGAATGGAGATACCACTAAGGGGAAAAAGAGGAATTGAGGTGATTGAGCACCCATCCAAAGACTCCCAAAGGACACCACCAACCGAGTAACAAGCTCGGCCTGACGCAGGGATTGGGAAGCAAAGAGAGACGGCCAGGCAGTTCCTCGTGCGGACGCCCCCTTGGTCTCAGTAGAGATATCACCCCCGTCATTGCCTAGGCGATCACTCAGGGAGAAGAACCAAGGCCAGAATAATAAGGCCACAATCAGCAGTGTTGGAGCGCCAACACTAACCTGTAAGGTCCTTGGTGCCCAGAAGGCACAATGGCCATGAAATAAGCATCTTAGGTCCCTACCGACGGCAAGAGGTCCCTGGACATAGGGCACTGGCGGCCCAACTCAGAGAAACCATGCAGTAAAACCACCTGTGAATGTAAATTGCCTCACCTATGGAAGGCCATAATGGACAGAGTGTCTCATCCTTTTGGAGGAATGTGTAAAGGTTAGTGTAGAGGCCCCTGCCTCTGTCTGTTAAGGGCAACCAGCAGGTGACCCCAGACCTCGCAGATCGCGCGTGGCCTGCGCCAACACAAGAAGAGAGGCAGGGACCAGAAGCATCCTGAATATCTCGGGAAGGGGCCGCCCAGCAGACACTATCCTGCATCCAGAGGAAACTTCCTCCTGACTCCATCAGAACGAGGCATGCCACATCCTGATAGGGGCAAGGTGCTGCGGCCATCCCCCCTTGGTAAAAGGTTTGGGCTTAGTCCTGCCGAGGGGCCAGGGCATTGTCTGCAACTCCTGGGGCAGGGATCTATACCAAAAAGCTGGAAGGACACCCCTGGTTCGGGTTTGACGCTAACATAGGGGGGTGGAGGGGTTCCCCTGCCTCGAGAAGGCCGAGACCGCCTTCTGTAAAGGGGTGTTTTGCCCTTTTTTCCAAACAGGTCCAGACGGGCCTCGAATAGGCGTCGCCCTCTAAAGGGAAGCCCAGTAAGAATCTTTTTCGTAGCATCGTCAACACCCCACTGTCGCAGCCAGACTAGTCGGCGTATAGCTACAGCAAAGTTCTTGCGCACATGCTGATGGTGTCATCCAGCGGCAAAAGGATAAATCTTAAGAATACGTCACAACTGGAGAGTGCATTAAACACCTCCCAGGGGAGATCCTCAGCTTTCTGATGAGGGTCCTAGCGGCCACTGCAGCGATGGCCGTGGCACAGACGGGGTGCAGAGTCGTCCCTGCACAAGAAAAGGCGTGGGAAGCCAGCCTATCAATGCGCCGGTCCTCAACATCCCGAAGGGTACGATAACTAGGGGCCGCAATAAAGGGGGGGTTAAGAACCCCAATGATCGGTGCATCCACCACGGGAGGTGATGACCAGCAGTTAACCCCATCAGGGGGAAAGGGGTATTTCCAATCCCAGTCCCCTGGAAGTTTACTAGGGCATTGCCATTCTTTGAGTACAAGAGCCTGGAAGTGATCCTGCTCCAGAAATTCCAAACGCGGCGGCGCTGTATGGAAACTCTCCCTTCTAGGCCTGGAAGCCTCACCAGGGAGAGAGATAGACAAGACCTCGAAGATCTTTATCAGTAATTCGTCGGTGTCACACAGGCCCCAAGAACCAGGGCCCGGATCATCATGACTCCTCATCCACTCGTCTGATGAGCCCGAATCAGAGAATAGCCGACCTTCATCAGACAGAGCAAAACAGCAGTGAACTCTTCAGATTCAGAAGAAATGGGTGAAACCGGAGGCGCCAGGGACCGCTTCTTACCCGGGCTCAAGCGCTCTGCCAACCTCGAAAGCACCTGATCGGCCGTAGGCAGTCTGCGCGGCACGACTTGCTGTTCATTCCCGCTCGAGTGCGACTCATCAGGAGTGAGATTTAAGCACGGGGAGAGAGGTGTATTGAAACGAGGCGCAGCCACTGGCAACCCTGATGCAGGGCCAGTACTTGTTCAGAACATGGTCCGCAGACCCGTGCATGGGGTTGTCCACACGCTGTACACAGCCGGTCTTGTCCCGGAGGGACCCCGGTCACATAATTCTGAAATGTCTCCATATGGTGAATATTAATGTAATATATATACCAGTAGGGATTTACGCAATAGGCAACCCTGGATGTCCCAAAAACCCGCTAGGAATGTGGGAGAATTTGTAAGCCCGCTACAATATATGTTAGGCCGGGAGAAGCCACCGGAATCTTCAAGGTCTGAAAGACAGAAGGGTAATAAGGGGTGTCAGGGCCATGCGCAACAGAAAGAAAACTAATGATGAAAACGCCTGCGAGGGCACTCACCGACCTGGGGAGGAGAAGGACTGCCAACACGCGCGCGGAGATCAACAAAATGGCGCCGACCGAACCTCGGAGGGCGGGTCTAAACTGGGCGTGACGCGGTGCGCGCCACGCCAGGTCCCCGCCTCCCCCAAAGAGCGCGAAGCTCTGAAGCAGTCGTTAAAGGCTCGGCAAGCCAAGCATAGAATATGCCAGTAAAGGCATCTGCTAGTGGATACTCGTGAAGTCTAAATACACCGCCACCATTCAGACGCCCGTAGGCGTGCACAAAATTAGTTTCCTGCCCAAGATGCAGGATAATAAAGCAGGACGTGCAGTACACTATTGCATGTTAAATTGAAAAAGGCCAAACTAGAAGGGCAGCGGGGCTCTGCGACCTAGTTGCCGGTCAGGGGCAAAAGCACGGCCATAAGCGTGACAATACTGTACACTGAGACCGCCAAC
Organism: Gastrophryne carolinensis; assembly: GCA_027917425.1. NCBI lineage: Eukaryota > Metazoa > Chordata > Amphibia > Anura > Microhylidae > Gastrophryne > Gastrophryne carolinensis. Next base: position 312,151,158 of record CM051237.1, read on the forward strand.
AGATACCCCCCTTCTTTTCCCCCGAATACGGGGGGAAACGAGGGAGGACGGTGACCCTTTACACAGGGTCCACCTCTACACGGGGCATGGGGCAATAATGCAGGAGGGACATCCACTATGAGGCTCACCATCAGCCTAAACCTCCTACCCTTTGGTGGGGGACTGCAGTGGAGCATGGCTCCGTTAAGCACGCATAGTGCTGCCTACCTTCACCTGACCAGCGCAGCCCAGGCTGGGAGGCACATCACAAGGAGGACGGGCGGGAATAGTCCATCAGGGCCGCAGGCTGTAATAGCCCCGCTCACCTGCGAGAGAGTGATACTTCATGTCTTCACAGTCAGCACTGCAGAGAAATCTGGGGATTTGTGGGAGGTCCCTGGGTATATGAAGGGCCGGGAGGAGCCTGTTTTTGCATGTCTGCTGTGCACAGCGCCCTCTGGCGGAGGATAACCCAATTGTAAGTATTATATCTGGAGCAGGACGTAATGTATACTTAGAATATCAGGGACACTTCCTTGAGGGCCCTCTTGCTCCGGGTCCCTCCCGGATGATTGATGTAGGCAACTGCAGTCTGGCTGTCCGAGCGGATCTGAACCGCCCGACCCCGAAGGTGTGGAGTCAACTGGGCGAGAACTAGTCTTATCGCCCTCAGTTCCAGAATGTTGATAGGGGTATGGGCCTCCTGAGGGCCCCACTGACCCTGGAACTTCAGGGATTTCCAGAAGCCCCCCCAACCTGTCAGACTAGCATCTGTGGTGACCGTCTCCCAGCAAGGGGTCAGAAAGGATCTGCCCATCAACAGGTTCCTTGAGTCCAGCCACCACGAAAGAGACCGCCTGGCCAGAGGGGACAAAACAAACACCTGATCCAGGGACACAGGGTCCCGATCCCATACTGACAAGAGGTGAAGTTGAAGAGGTCTCATGTGAAACGAAGCGTATGGAACCGCCTCGAAGCAAGACACCACCAGAAGAAGCCTTGACTCTCCACCTTCTGCTGAGGGAGAAGAATCTTGACCTGAGATGTATCCAGAGTCATGCCCAGAAAGGACCTCACCAATGATGGGAACAGGGAAGACTTGGGGTGATTGATCACCCAGCCGAAGGACTCCAGTGTGGACACCACCATCTGGGTATCCAGCTCTGCCTGCTGGAAGGACTGAGACATGATGAGAATGTCGTCCAAGTAAGGAAGGATGCGAATGCCCTGAGATCTCAGCAGAGCCATTACGCCCGCCAGCACCTTGGTGAAAACCCTGGGAGCCGAAGTGATACCGAAAGGCAAGGCCACATATTGGTAGTGCTGATCCTCTAGAGCGAACCTGAGGAATTTCTGATGACCTAGAAAGATTGGTACATGAAGGTAAGCGTCCTTGATGTCTACAGAGGTCATGAAGTCGCCCTGGCGCAGTGAATTGACTGCAGAACGCAGGGTCTCCATGAGAAAATGCTTGAATCTGACAAACTTGTTGAGACGTTTTAAATCCAGGATGGGCCTGAGGGACCCGTCCTTTTTGGGAACAGTGTAAAGATTGGAATCCCTGAAGGGCACTGGGCAGATGACCCCCCAACTCCAGAAGGTTTTGGACAGCACGGCACAAACCCTGTGCAGACAAGGGGTTTTGAGCCATCCTGGATTTGACGAATCTTGGGGGTGGCCAGGCTGCAAGTCTTGTAACCGGAGGACACTACCTCCTGAATCCACCGGTCTGAGACATGAAGCCTCCAGACGTAAGCAAAGAGACGAAGCCGTCCCCCCACCCGGATGGGTGAGGGCGGCCCTTCATGCCTGAGGGGGCTTGGGGGAGGACTTAGGCTTGGGAACCCAGGAGGGGCCAGGGCGGCCACGTCCTCTGCCCCTTCCCCAATAGGCTCTGCGAGCCCCAGGAAGGGATACTCCATGACCAATTCTGGAACCACGAAAGGAAAGGAGAAAGGAACCTGTCCCCCCAAAGGACCAGGACGGCCTCCTACGTTGAGGTAACCTGCAGCCCCTGGCAAACAAGTCCAAGCGTTCACCAAAAAGGCGCAGCCCCTTAAAGGGAAAGCCAGTGAGAGCCTTCTTAGCAGCATTATCAGCTACCCACTGACGCAGCCAAACAGAGCGGTGTATAGCCACCAACAGGGCAGATGTCCTCCCACACATTCTAATGGCATCATCCATGGCAGACAGAACATATGCAACAATTTTATAGCAAAGCAGAAGAGATCTATACTCTTATCCTCCCGCATCATCAGAGGCCCCATCTAAAAGGATCTTAAGAAGCCCTTTAATAGCAATAGCTGTAATGGCAGAGGCACAAACCGGGCGTAGCACGGTCCCCACACAGGCAAAGGCATGACAAGCCAGCTGATCCATGCGCCCTTCCTCACCATCCCTCAGGGTAGTAGTGTCAGGGGAATGCATGACAGATGTATTGGACAGCCCCAGAACGGGCTCGTCCACCTCGGGGGGACATGACCAACACTTAATCACCTCAGCAGGAAAGGGATATCTCTTATCCCAGCTCTTGGGCACCCCAGGGAGCTTGCTAGGCCATTCCCATTCTTTGAGCACCAGATTATTAAAGTGAGTCTGCTCAGGAAACTCCAAACGTGGTTTAACCGTATGAAAAAGATCACCCTGCTGCTGCGGAGCCACAGCAGGAGGGGAGATACAGAGCACTTCAAAAATATGAGCCAAAAGCCTGTCAGTGTCATCTGAGAACCATGGGTCCAAGGGGAGACCCGGTACCACCATAAACCCTAGGCTGTTCCTCAGATGACTCTGAATCAGAGAATAACCCCCCCTCCTCCAGGGGGGAATAACCAGTAATGTCAAAAAATTTCTCAGCCTCAACAGGGAAGAGGGAACCCACGGGTGATAAATGCTGCTTCTTAGCAGAAGCCTTACGCGGGGCAGAACCAGCAATATGTCTTTCAATGCTGGCCACTCGTGCAGCCAAATCAGGTTTAGACTCCCCACTGGGGGTCAGATGTAAGCATGGGGGGGTAGGCGAAGCCAGAGGGGGCGCAGCACTAGGCCCAGCAGCAGGCGATCCAGACTGCAGCGCAAGCACCTGCTGGGTGCAGGGTACACACACCCTGACATCATCACTTATAGGGGATACCCCACACGCAACACATAGCCGGGCTTGTCCCGAAGGAACCGCAAGCACATCATCCCCAGAAGCCTCCATATGGTGATTATCGTGGCACAACAAGCCAGTAAGGGTTAACGCTAAAAAGCTACCCGGGATGCCCCAATGACCCGCTAGGGAAGTGGGAGTAATAAGGGGAGAAGGCCGGGAGAAACCACAGTGCCAAAGTTTTAACCCGCCTGGAAGACATAATAGACATTCCCATGAGATAATGCAGAAGAAATAGAAAAATTCCACCCCACCGGGGTAACTCATGGACCGCGGGAGCCAGCAGCACACACAGCAAGGGAAGTCAAAATGGCGTCCGCAGACCTCGAGGGGCGGGCCTCCTATGAGATGTGATGTAAAAAAACATTATCCCCATAGCCCACCCCCCCCCCCCCCCAAGAGCATGAAAACGCGCCCACGTGATCCTGCTGGCCAATCACGGCCCGGCAGCTCTGAGGAGAATGACGCCGCCGCCCGCGGAGCGCTGTACAAGCACGCAGCGGTGGCGTTTTACAGTATAAAATACATAGAAAAAGAGCTCCCGGAGGGAGAGCGAGAGAGGGCCCCCCGATAAACATACAGGATTCCCGGGTGATATAACGCCCAGGGGAATATGGGAGCAGTGAGGTGGAAGGGACACCTAAGGTATGGGTAACTGCACAGGATTACCTGGCAACACCCAAGAAGCAGTGGGGGCGTCCCAAAAGGCTCATACACCGCCTACCCTGTCAAAGCAGGGACTGCAGTAGAAGCCTAGCTCCTCAGCACTTTTTTACTGGTGCTACTAACCTACCTTCACCCGAACCTTGTCAGCCGAGGCTGGGAGGCAGTACATAGCATGGAACGGGTGGGAATAGCCCTGCAGGGCCGCAGGCCATAAGCCCCGCTCACCTGCGCCACAAGAGAGCTATCTTCTATCTTCTCAGCGCAGACTGAAATGAACTGGGGAATTTGCGGGAGGTCCCTGGCTTATATAGGGAGGAGCCACAAGCTGTTTTCTGCAGTCCAGCGCCATCTTGTGGATGTATTACCCATGTGTAAGGAATCTTCTGGAACAGGACGTGCTGTATACTTGGAATAAAAACCTACATTCCCTGAGCGTCCGCCTCCTCCAGACAACCAGCAACCAGGTGGGCATGGCCAGCATCATTCCTAGTCCGGCTTTTTACTCTTACCCGATTGTTTAATCAAGTCCTGCCCTAAACTGTAGTCACAGACTCCTCCATGAAGAGGAGCCATCCCAGCATCTGTCACAAAGACTCTAGCAAGCTCCTCTCCAATCACTGCAAAGGAGGGGGCATATCAGGGCTTGACATGCTCCCTCTATTGCAGCGAATGGAGGGAAGTGGCTGGGTGGCCTGCAGTCATGGAGGAGACGTGGACTGCCGATTGTGACCAGCCAGTGCAGAACTCGATCGGAAAATCAGGTCAGATCGGCGGGATAGGATCTATCATATGGGGGGGGGGGGGGGGGGGGGGGGAAAGAGTATAGAGTATGTTTTTCTGGACAATCACTGGAAACATAGTTCTACACTTCTTAGTGGAGGCTGGGGGAAGGGACAGGATTGGTCTACTAGACTGCCGTTTTGTAAGCAAGTTGGAACTAGACATGTTTCGGGGTACCCCAACTATGCATTTATACAGGACTGCTGTGACAAACTTCACTGACTACAAGATATTTGCATATTGCACTATTAACAAGGTGTAATTTTGAAACAATTTTGAAACTGAAAGCAAATATGTATTACCTGTTAAAGCGTGGATCCGCATAGGCATCAGGAATATTTAAAACTTCACCTGTTCTTGCAACCTGACCAGCGATACCTTTCTCTATGGAGAATCTGTATTAAAAAATGTTAAAATAATGAACAGACTATATAGCAACTGGCATGCATGCATACGGCTGGCTCAACACTATAATACTACATTATACTAATACATTCAGCAATCAATACCCACATCATTTCAGTTGCTGTTCCATCCAGTACTGGTGCAGAAACTGGCAGCAACATTTATGAGAATGAGAATCAAAGAGCAGCATTTTTCAGAAAATGTTTGGCATTTGATTGGAATGTGTGATGCTAAGGAATAGGTAGCGCTCCACAGTTAAAAGGAAAAACATAACCTCTGAAACTGTAGTCCAAACTTTAACTTTCTAGTTGCCTCTATGTCATGAGGTGCATCTGACAGCTGCAGGTAGGCAGACAGTTAATTCATAAAAAAATACCATTTTGTGAGTACTCACCTGAAAAATGGATATTTTCAGTGTGCCACACACCCCGCTTCCCCTTTAATTCTTAGGATTGGGTTACTCACCGCCAGGTGACGAAGTTGCAGAGAGGAAGTCTTGTAACGAGCCCCCTTCCGGCCCATATATACCTGGTACCTCCCACTTAACACCAGTGATTTAAAAAGCAGAAAGACAAGGTACCAGGAAATCCAACGGTAACCTCAAAATAAAGAAAAGCTTCACCATATAAAGGATCCGGGATACCGAAAAGGGCGGGTGAAGCGGGGTGTGTGGCACACTGACAATATCCATTTTTCAGGTGAGTACTCACAAAATGGTATTCTCAGTGTGCCACACACCCCGCTTCCCCTTTAATTCTTACGATTGGGACATCCAAAAGCAGTGTCCACAAGGGATGGGTATCCGAAGGCAAAAATGAAGCATGACTTAAATGACTGCAGTCTGCAGAACTTTGCGGCCAAAAACAGCATCTGCTGAGGCCCGCACATCAACTTTGCAAAATTGTATGAACAGAAGACCAAGTAGCGGCCTTACAAACTTGTTCAACAGAAGCTTGGTGCTGAAAAGCCCAAGACGCTCCAACGGTGCAAGTAGAATGAGCAGTGATACGAAAAGGGGGAACTTTCCCCTTAGCAGAATAGGCCCCAATAACGGCCCGACGTATCCATTTGCTAATGGAAGATTTGGCCTTCTTAGGCCCACAGGGCACAACAAAAAAGGCATCCGTTTTACGAAAAGGAGAAGTAATAATCAAATAGTACTTAACACAGCGTACTACATCCAAACAATGCAAAACCCTCTCTTTGTCATTCTTAGGATTAGGACACAAAGAGGGAAGAACAATATCCTGATTCAAATGAAAAGCAGAAACAACCTTAGGAAGAAAGTCTGGTTTGAACCGAAACACCACTTTATCCTGATGCCTCTCAAATTAGGGCGCCTGAATAGACAAGGCCGCCAACTCCGAGACACGCCGGACCGAAGTGATAGCTACCAAGAAGACAATCTTCTGAGTCAGGGTAGACAAAGCAATATCTTGCAAAGGCTCAAAAGGAGGAGCCTGAAGAGCAGAAAGAACCAAATTCAAATCCCAAACAGGGAGTAATGGTTTCCTGGGAGGTCGCACATGCGTAACCCCCTGGAAAAAAGTTTTAACTAAAGGATGAAGGGCAAAACGCTTCTGAAAAAAGATAGATAAGGCAGAAACTTGCCCTTTCAATGTACTTAGCTGAAGACCAGAGTCCAGGCCAGATTGTAAAAACTCCAGAATCCTGGAGACCGAAAAGACCCTACAAGGAAAAGATCTAATCTCACACCAAGCGATATAGGCTTTCCAAGTCCTATAGTAGATGATAGAAGAAGACCTCTTCCGGGCACTAATCAGAGTCTTAACGACCGAGTCAGAAAGACCCTCCTCCTTCAAGATGGAGGTTTCAGCAGCCAGGCCGTCAAACCCAGCATTAGTAAATTGGGGTAACACAACCGACTCTGAGTGAGCAGATCGGGCCGAAGAGGCAGAACGAACTGGTCCACTGCCAGCCAAACGATGTCTGCGAACCATACTCGCCTTGGCCACCTTGGGGCCACGAGAACGGCGGACACCCTTTCCAGAGCCAGCTTCCGAACCACCCTGCCCAGCATGGGTATCGGAGGAAACAGGTACAGAAACCCCAGATCCCCCCAGCTCAGGGACATGGCGTCCACTGCCAGAGCCAGATGATCCTGGGAGAGCGACACGAAGTTCGGGAGCCTGTAATTGTGACGAGAAGCAAACAGGTCCACCTCCGCCGTCCCCCACCGGAGACACAGTGAACGAAAAACCTGAGGATGGAGAGCCCATTCTCCCAGACGGGAAGAGCCCCTGCTCAACAGGTCCGCTTCCTGATTTTACACCCCTGGGATGTACACCGCCGAGAGACAAGGAACATGGGCCTCCGCCCAGGTCAGGATCAGGGACACCTCTCTGAGAGCACCCAGACTGCGAGTCCCTCCCTGATGATTGATGTAAGCAACCGCTGTTCGACTGTCTGAACGAACCTGGACCGGAAGGCCCAGAACGTGTTGAGTCAGAAGAGCAAGAACCCGATGGATGGCTCTCAGTTCCAGAATATTGATGGGTAAGTGGGCCTCTTGAGGTCCCCACTGCCCCTGGAACTAAAGATCCTTACAGAATCCCCCCCATCCCGAAAGACTGGCGTCCGTAGTGACAATTTCCCAAAGAGGGGTCAGGAAAGACCTGCCCTTCACGAGATTGGCCGAGACCAACCACAATTGGAGGGACTGCCGGACCCGGGAGGACAACTGGAAGGGCCGATCCAGCGACCGAGGCCGCCGGTCCCAGGACGCCAACAGATAGAGCTGAAGCGTCCTCGTGTGAAATTGAGCAAAAGGAACTGCCTCGAACGAGGCAACCATCAACCCTACCAGCCTCATCCCCAGACGGATGGACGGCCGAGGCGTGGAAAGTAGGACCCGAGCCAACCCCTGAATCAGATGAATTTTGGACTGGGGAAGAAACACTCTGTGCTGATGAGAGTCCAACTGCATCCCCAGAAAGGACACCACCTTGGCCGGAGCGAGGGAGGACTTGAGAAAGTTGATCACCCAACCAAAGCTTTCCAGCGTGGAGACCACCATCCTGGTGTCCGTCTCTGATTGATTGAGGGACGGAGCCATGATGAGAAGGCAGTCCAGATAAGGTACGACACGAATGCCCCGAGATCTGAAAATGGCCATCACCCCTGCCAGCACCTTGGTGAACACTCTTGGGGCCGAGGTAAGGCCAAACGGAAGTGCCACGAATTGAAAATGCTGATCTTTCATCACGAATCGAAGAAAACGATGAGCCTGGCAGATGGGAACATGAAGATAAGCATCCTTGATGTCTATGGACGTCATGAAGTCCCCCTGCCGAAGAGAACCGATGGACGTACGCAAAGTTTCCATGCGAAACTTCCGAATACGGATGAACCTGTTGAGTAATTTCAGGTCCAGGACGGGACGAACCGACCCATCCTTTTTGGGGACTGCGAAAAGATTGGAGTAGAAACCGACGCCCATCTCTAAGCGCGGTACCGGCCGGATGACCGCCATTTCTAACAGACTCCTTATCGACGCCAGGAGCCCCTGTGCAGCCAAAGGATCGATGGGCACCCGAGACCGAAAGAACCGTGAAGGAGGGCAAGACTCGAACTCCAGTTTGTAACCGGACGACACCACCTCCTGGATCCATCTGTCCGGAACCTCATGGTCCCAAACCTGGGAGAAGTGTCGCAATCGTCCCCCCACCCGCACGGGTGAGGGCAGCCCCTCGTTGCTGAGCGGGCTTACCAGCAGGTTTGGGCTTGGCGCCCCGGGACTAAGCGGGACGGCCATGGCCCCTCCCCCGGGTCCAACCTGCACCTCTGGTAGCGGGAAAGGAAGCCCCCCTACCCGCTCTAAATCCCCGAAAGGAAGGTCTAAAGGCACTTGCACCCCGAAAGTGGCGATGAGGCCTCTTGCGTTGAGGCATCCCAAATCCGGATCACCATGCCGGATAGCCGCATTGCCCCACGCGTGAGGTCGAGCGGAGGAGATAAGCTCCTAGGCACCTATAGTGCCATCTACCGTTTGCCCAGTGAGCAGCCTGGGCTGGGAGGCTTCCATTAACCCCGTAGGTAACAAACAATCAAACTGGGCAGAAATAGACCCAAAGGGGGTGCCAGGGCAAGACCCCAGCTACCTGCAAGCAGGAGACTTCTTTCTTCTGTCTTGTCGCCATGCAGAGAGAAAAACACTGGTGTTAAGTGGGAGGTACCAGGTATATATGGGCCGGAAGGGGGCTCGTTATAAGACTTCCTCTCTGCAACTTCGTCACCTGGCGGTGAGCAACCCAATCGTAAGAATTAAAGGGGAAGCGGGGTGTGTGGCACACTGAGAATATATTACTTTTGAAACACTTTCCTTGTGTTATTGTCCAATGTCAGCAACTACAATCAATAGAATTTAATTATTAGCATGACAGCCAAACAGCTGGCAGTTACAGGTAGCAACCCCAGATGTTAAAAAGGGGGCGACTTATGCTATCAGAAAAGTATTAGGGTTGCACAAGCACAATTAATGATCAATGCAAATGCAAGGATAAAATCAAACGCGTTTCTGGAGCGACCACATCCTTTTTTCAAATGTAACACAAAGTCTATTAAGCACTTACTATAAATTTACTTCAATTTCGGTTAATTATGATTACATGAACATAATACAAAAAGCATGTAAGCATATTGCTGCTGACCCTTTAAGCGCTGCACCTGACATCACTAGCAGAAAGGGGTAGAAAAAAAAAACACCGTCCCTTGATAGCAGGCACAAGATAGTGATACTGAAAGTGCAAAGCTGTGGGAGGAAAGTACTCTTCCACCTTGCTAGGTGTGCTCAAGGGATCATCATGCTGGTACTCCCTGCCTGCAAGGCCGTGTGCAAAAGCTCAAGGCAACTGGATAACAGTCCTTCATGCTTTACATTAGTACTCAATTAAATGTACAAATATACCAGATTAAACGAGCATACAAAAGCAAGTGGAAACACAAATTCACCCATATATGTATTGTGATCAAACTGGTAATTGATAATATATATATATATATATATATATATATATATATATATATATATATACACCTTGGCTGACTCCTCTGCTCTGTACAACTGCCCCCTCTCCTGCTTGCCATACCCCCCCCCCTCCATGGACACAGGGTCGGCTGGAATGACTATGTCCCCTCATAAAACTGCACAGCATAAACATCAGGATCAACCAGCCATAGAAAGCAGAGACAAGGTCCATATCCTGCCACCCTGAAACAGGCTCTTCAGGCTGGAATTAATCTGGAGAGCAGTCACATAGATGTCGATAATAGAGAGTTTAACAATACTGGGGGGATAACCCCTAACTTGACTGTCCTCTTCAGCACTGTTACAGGTTGCAGGGTAGGATTGGCAGGCAGAGCCCCATTACCGATGGCGGTTTGGCCAGCCCTGAGCCCACTGACTCTTAGCAGGCCTAAACTTTTGCTCCTGGTCACCCCGGGGCAGTGGACTGGTACTTGTAGTACCGCCTTGCAGCCAGCGCTGCAGACTGACAACCCCACGAGGCAGTTCAGAAGCCTAGCTTCCAGCTCCCCGGGAAAGCAAGGTGACCAAGCATTTGGGCCGAATCGGTAGGGCCTACGTCTAACCGCAGACTTCCTGAATTGTCCCAAAGCTGGGGCTGTGGCGAGGGGAACAATCCCTGGCCCTGGGATTTGCCACATGATGCAGATCCAGGGCAGCCCCTACCAAAGCTGAGAGGCAAGAAGGATCAGGGGAGATGGGGCAAACCATGCCTTGGTCTAACATGAGGGTCATTCAGGCCACTTACGGGCCCCCTCATCTTATTCGCCAACACGTGGGAAACATGGCTGCTGGTGTCCCGGTCACAGGAGTCCCTGTTCCAATGCCTGCGCTGGGCTCTGGAAAGGATGGATTCCCTGGGAACGTGGACAGCCAAATAACGGTGTTGCCCAATAATTCAGTTGCAATGGCAAACCTGAGTCATACCCTTGGTGCCCTATGCCGTTTCCCTGGTGATTATGTGTTCCTTCCTGCCTCGAGCACAGCCCCCCATCATAGGGGGAAGTTGTGACCAAACTGGTAGTATATATATGTGTCCCGCATGGACACAGGGTTGGCTGGAATGACTATGTCCCCTCATAAAACTGCACAGCATAAACAGAGTGTTATCAGGGGCAACCAGCCATAGAAAGCAGAGACAATGTCCATATACTGCCCCCTGTCATGGAATGTCCTCCATCCCTCTTCTCTGTGGAATCCCAGGACAGATGGGAACTTTCAACTCCAATCCCAGATGTACCAATCAGACAGTGGGTGACACCAACTGCTCTGCCCATAGGAGGGGTCAGAAACTGCCCCCTGGTAAGAGGGAATAAGATGAGCTTCAGAATGGGGAGAGACACTCTAATCTGACCATCAAGAGTGACACACACTGCGTTTTAACATCAGAGAAGAACAGAAAAGCACGTGGGGACTGACATAAACCGCCACCCAGACAGACTCTTAAGTATATTTTTCACCTTTTTTGTTTGTAATTGCTATTTATCTTATTTACCGTGTTTTATAGTTAATTCTGTTTTTATCACCTTGCACAGTTTTTTTTTGTTTTCTGTTTGTTTAAATAAATTCTAAAAATACAGCAGAGGGTCTCTGATGCTCTGAATTAAGGATCTAAAAAGCTCACACTATTTCTGAAAAGCCTGGATACCTTACTTGCCTAGGACGCTCGATCGCCCCCTGCCTGGAAGTGGTTGTGGGTCGATCGATCCGTTTGATCGGATTGTGCTGTGTGTGGCTTATATAGAGTTTTTGGGCTCTGGTGGCAGCAATTTATAGCCACGCGTGTTGCCAATTGAACAATTGCAGTGACACACGGGGGGGGGGGGGGGGTACGATTGGCCGGTCTGATCAGATGAACGATCAATAGGTCTGATCAACCCGTGCAATCGTCACATGTATACCTAAATACCATAAGTTAATACAATTAAAAATATATAAATAGTGTAAAAACAATGCCACTTATAAAAGTACATAACGTTCATGTAGGCCCCGATGCCAGTTACAAGAGGACAATTAATGATCTCACCTTATTTCTTTGGTCTTTTGGAAAACTGGTTTGCCTTCATCCTCTTCCCCAATATCAAAAAGGTCAGAATACAGTTCTTTGTTTTTGTGGTCAACTTGAAAAAGTGCACAGCGGTCTGCATTTACAAGGTTCTTTGCATATATCTGGAAAATTAAAAATGTAGCTTTGTTGTTCTCTTTTCCTGTAAGTTTCTTACTTACAATGTTGAAGGCACTGTGACAGAGTTATGCAGCTTAATTTAGGAGGAGACCACTATCTTCTATTGTTAAGTGGCCATTTAAATTGATCATAAGACCTCCAAAGAAAACAGAAGTCTAAACAGACACTACATAGTTGTTCCCAAAATCCCCCAAAATACAGTTTTGTGAGTACTCGCCTGTAAAACGGATATTATGAGTGTGACATACACTCCGCTTCCACAGTCATGACATCTGGGTAATCTCCAGTAGAGGGCGAACTTCTGCAGAGATGAATGCAAAAAAAGGAGCTCCTCCCGGTCCATAAATACCTGGGACCTCCCACTAATTCCCCAGTTCCTTCTCTGCAGGAAGGCGAGCAAGACAGAAGATGAAGACTTTTCTTACTTGCAGGTAAGCCGGGACCTTTTCTAAGTTAACCCTATTTGAGCCTCCCAGCCTTGGCTGCAGGTCCTGGTGAGGATAGGCAGCACCTAATTGGTGTTGAAGGAGCTTTTGCTCCCCCGTGAGACCCCATTACAAGGAGTAGGCGGATTTCCGAGTTGGTGATCCCGGTTTGGGATGCCCTGTCCCTTGCCCTTTCCTCTGACCAGACCCCCTGGTTTAGGAATCCTTCCCCCCTCTGGGTCCCTTCCTTAACCTCCGGGGGCGGGGGCGGCGGGGGCGTTGGGGCGCTTCTTCCCACAGTTGTCGTTTATTTTTTTATGCTGTGTGCGTGTGGTGTGTCTGTTTTTACTTGTGTCTGAGTGTTAGTGCAGACAGCCGTTTCTCTTGGTGGCGGGACAGTTTGGTTGTACATCCAGCCTGGGGAGCTTCTCCCCCTCAGGCTGCGGTCTGGGGAGGGGGCGGGGCAGGGCCCTCTGCGCGCCCGCGGTCGCCCCTCCCCCTCCTTTTGGCGCCTTGCGGCGACCCAGCCACTGGCTGGGATCTGCGTTGCTGGGTTAGCTGGGAGGGGAGCGTGGCCTGGCGAGCGCGCGTTCTGCTCTGGTCCGTCCCCCTTCTCCCTCACCTCTTCACTTCTCCAGCTCTGCCGGTGGTCATATTGGACATTCTGCTGTTGCTACTGCGGCTGCTGCGGATTCGTCGGGTTGCCACCTGCCTGTGAGCCACTTCCTTAGCTTTTGCGGGGGTACCCCTTTTCTCCGGTTTGCTCTTGTATATATATATATATATATATATATATATATATTTGTTGATACATATTATTTATATGTTATTTTTACTTTTCACTGTTTGAGTGCCTTTGCTTATTGGCCCTTTTTTATGTGTCTTAAGATGGTCTTGTGTGTGTGCACTTAAGAGGTTTTTCCCGGTCCTGGGGTCCCTAGCCTAAATCGATCATCTACAAATCCTCCCACAGGGACTCTAAAGGGGCATCCTGGGTTGCTTCTGCTTAATTCCCTATGGTCCTTGCGACTGACCCTAAACGATCACCATATGGGAGGCTCCGCAGGATACCGGGCTCGAGCTCCCTCTGGGACAATCCAGGCCGTGTGTGGGTTGTGGGGTATCCCTTACGGGGGAGAATGTGCTGATTTGTATGCCATGTGCACAAAAGGCCATAACGCGGCAGTCGGGTGCCCAGCCTCCTGGGTCGGCTCCCCCCGCTTCATCGGCTTCCCCTCCCCGCCTTATCCGTACCCCAAATGACATGGTTGCTAGTGGGGAGTCGCACTCTGATGTTTGTGCTAGGTTGGCCAGCATCGAGAGATTTATTGCTAGCGCGGTGGGCAAGGCGGCCCAGGCTAAAAAGAGATATTTGTCGCCAGCCCAGGCGGCTTGGGATGTTGATGATGATTCCCCTGATTGGTCGAATTATTCCCCGTTAGAGGAGGGGGAATTGTATGAGAAGTCTGACGATGTACAGTTTTCTGATGCTGATGTTGGGCAGGCGGGGGGGGGGGGGGGGGGGATGCCGTTGACACTACCAAGGCTTTGACACATCTCTTGGAGGTTTTGGATATTGCCCCGCCTGAGGCGCCCCCTCTCAAAAAGGGGAATTTTTTGGTTCCCACAAGCCTCGTTTGGAGTTCCCTACCTCACTTTGATGCATTGATCCTTAGGGAATGGGAGAAACCTAGTCGGCTTCCGGGTGTTCCTCAGGGATGGGATAATACGGTTTTGTGAGTACTCACCTTTAAAACAGGTACTATGAGTGTGCCATACACTCCACTTCGATCTTCATGACATGTGGGTAATCTCCAGTAGAGGGCGAACTTCTGCAGAGTTGAATATGCAAAAAAGAAAGCCCCTCCAAGTCCATATATACCTGGAACCTCCCACCAATTTCCCAGTGTAAAAAAGCAGTAAGGGGACCAGGAAGAACCAATTATAACCTTAACAATCAAAACCAATGCTTCACCATATAAAAGCCCCAGAATACCTGAAAAAAAGGGGTGGGGCGAAGTGGAGTGTATGGCACACTCATAATACCCGTTTTAAAGGTGAGTACTCACAAAACGGTATTATTCTAAGTGTGCCATACACTCCACTTCGATCTTCATGACATGTAGGACATCCAATAGCAGTGTCCGTCATGAACCAGAAAACAATGAAGAATGTACCAACTCAAACCACTGCAGCTTGCAGAACCTTGCGGCCAAAAACAGCATCCGCTGAAGCCCGCACATCAACCTTGTAAAACTTGGAAAAAGTATGAACAGAAGTAGCAGCCTTACAAACTTGTTCAGCAGAAGCCTGGTGCTGAAAAGCCCAGGATGCACCAACAGCACGAGTAGAGTGCGCAGTGACCCTAAAAGGGGGAGTCCTCCCCTTAGCAGAATAGGCCCCAACAATGGCCTGACAAATCCATTTGCTAGTTGTAGACTTAGCAGGCGCCAAACCCTTCCTGGGCCCGCAGGGCACCACGAAAAAAGCGTCCGTCTTGCGGAAGGAAGAAGGAGTCACCAAATAGTACTTCACACAGCGAACAACATCCAAATTGTGCAGAACCCTCTCCTTGTCATTGTTAGGCTTAGGACACAAGGAAGGGAGAACAATATCCTGATTGAGGTGGAAAGCAGACACCTTAGGAAGGAAATCTGGCTTAAAACGAAAAACCACCTTATCCTGGTGTCTCTCAAAGTAAGGGGCCTGAATCGACAGAACCGCCAACTCAGAGACACGCCGAACGGAGGTAATAGCCACCAAGAAAGCAACCTCCTGAGTGAGAGCCGAAAGAGCAATATCCTGTAGCGGCTCAAAAGGAGGACCCTGGAGAGCCGAAAGAACCAAATTCAAATCAAATTCAAATCCCAAACAGGAACCACAGCCTTCCGAGGGGGCCGCACATGCGCAGCCCCTTGGAAAACGGTCTTAACCAGTGGGTGTAAGGCAAAAGACCTCTGGAAGAAAACTGACAGAGCAGAAACCTGTCCTTTCAAAGTACTAAGCTGGAACCCAAGATCCAGATTATGCTGAAGAAACTCCAAAATCCTGGGAATCGAAAACACCCTGCAAGGCAAGGCCCTAGCCTCACACCAGTCAATATAGGACCTCCAAATCCTATAGTAAATGCGAGAAGAGGACCGCTTCCTAGCCCTAATCAAGGTCTGAACAGCCGCCGCAGACAAACCTTCCTCTTTCAAAATGAAGGTTTCAGCAGCCAAGCCGTCAAAGCCAGCGTTTGTAAATTGGGGTAAAGTAGTTGACCCTGAGATAGCAGATCCGGCAACAAGGGAAGCCGGTACTGATCTACGGCCAGCCTTACAACGTCTGTGTACCAAACCCTTCTTGGCCGCCTTGGAGCCACCAGAATCACTGGTGCCCCTTCTAGAACCAGTTTGCGAACTACCCTGCCCAGCATGGGAACGGGCTGAAACAGGTACAGAAAACCCAGATCCTTCCAAGCAAGGGACAAGGCATCCACTGCCAGAGATAGAGGATCCTGAGAAAGAGACACAAAGGCCGGAAGTTTGTGATTGTGCCTCGAGGCAAAGAGATCCACCGCCGGAGTCCCCCACTTGCGGCAAAGATCCAGAAAAACCCCGGGGTCGAGAGACCACTCTCCTTGGTCGAGAGGATCCCCTGCTCAGGGAATCCGCCTCCGTGTTATCCACTCCCGGAATGTAGACTGCCGAAATGCAAGGAACATTGCTCTCGGCCCAGTGCAGGATCAGAGAGACTTCCCCAAGGGCACTCCTGCTGCGAGTCCCTCCTTGGTGATTGATGTAAGCTACCGCCGTTCGGTTGTCTGAACGAACCTGAACCGGTAGACCCTGTAAATGTGAGGTCAGCCGAGCCAGAACCAGTCGGATGGCTCTGAGCTCCAAGACATTGATGGGGGTGTGAGCCTCCTGAGGACCCCACACCCCGCTGAACTGATGACTCCAACAACCTCCCCAGCCCGACAGGCTGGCATCCGTGGTAACCGTCTCCCAACAAGGGACCAGAAAGGATCTGTCCTTCAACAGGTTGCTCGATTCCAGCCACCACCGAAGGGACTGCCGAACCCTGGGAGACATCCTGAAAGGTTGATCCAATGACTGCGGACACCTGTCCCAATGCGTCAATAGGTGAAGTTGAAGAGATCTCATGTGAAACTGTGCAAACGGTACCGCCTCGAAGGAGGATACCATCAAGCCCACCAGTTTCATCCCCTGTCGGATAGAGGGACAAGGATTGGCCAGAAGGCGGCGGATCAGACCCTGAATCCCCTGCACCTTGGTCTGGGGCAGAAACACTCTGGCCTGAATGGTATCCAGATTCATGCCCAGAAATGAAATCACACGAGACGGAGAGAGAGAAGACTTGGGGCGGTTGATCACCCACCCAAACCTCTCCAGGGTCGACACCACCTGGTGGGTGTCCAGCTCCGCCTGACGGAGGGAAGAAGCTGAGATCAACAGGTCACCCAGATAAGGCACAATGCGAATGCCCTGAGCTCTGAGTAGAGCCATTATTCCCGCCAAGACCTTGGTGAAGACCCTCAGCGCCGAGGTCAGTCCGAAGGAAAGGGCTACAAACTGAAAATGTTGATCCTCCACCGCAAACCGGAGGAATCCCTGATGTGCCTGAAAAATCGGCACATGCAGATAAGCATCCTTGATGTCTATGGATGTCATAAAAATACCATTTTGTGAGATACTCACCTGTAAAATGGTTATTACGAGTATGTCACACACCCCACTTTCCGATCTTGCAGACATGACATAGAAAAAAGGAGCCCCTCCTGGTCCACAAGTACTGGGTTCCTCCCACTATTCCTCAGTCTTTTTAAACAGCAGTGAAGAACCAGGAAGAGCCAATTATATTCAATAATTGTAAAATTATATGGAAATAATAATAATAATCACCATATAAAGGATCCCTCGAACAAAAAAGGGCGGAGGAAGTGGGGTGTGAGACATACTCGTAATAACCATTTTACAGGTGAGTATCTCAAAAAATGGTATTATTCCTAGTATGTCACACCCCCCACTTCCCGATATCCATAACACTTGGGACATCCAATAGCAGTGTCTAAAATGGGTGGGGATCCCAAAGGAATAATGCATAACTTAAAATTACTGCAGCTTGCAGAACTTTGCGGCCAAAAACAGCATCCGCTGAGGCCCGCACATCAACCTTGTAAAACTTAGAAAAAGTATGCACAGAAGAACAAGTCGCAGCCTTGCAGATTTGTTCAACAGAAGCTTGGTGCTGAAAAGCCCAAGAGGCTCCAATAGCACGAGTAGAATGAGCGGTGACACGAAAAGGGGGAACCTTCCCCTTAGCCATATAAGCCCCAATGATAACCTGACGTATCCACTTACTAAGGGGAAGATTTGGCAGGAGGAAAACCCTTATTGGGCCCAGAAGGCACAACAACAAAAAAGGCATCCGTCTTGCGGAAGGCCGAGGTAGTAACTAAATAATACTTAACACAACAAACTACATCCAAAGAATGTAAGACCCTTTCCTTGTCGTTACTAGGTTTAGGACACAAGGAAGGAAGAACTATATTCTGATTTAGGTGGAAAGCAGACACCACCTAGGAAGGAAATCCGGTTTAAAACGGAAAACAACCTTATCTTGATGCCTCTCAAAATAAGGGGCTTGAATAGACAAAGCCGCCAGTTCAGAAACTCGGCGGACAGAAGTAATAGCAACTAAAAAGGCAACCTTCTGAGTAAGAATAGGAAAAGGAATATACTGCAATGGCTCAAAGGGAGCAGCTTGCATAGCCGAAAGCACCAAATTAAGATCCCAAACAGGAAGTAAAGGCTTTCTGGGAGGCCGCACATGCGCACCTCCTTGGAAAAAGGTCTTAACCAAAGGATGAAGAGCAAACGATCTTTGAAAGAAAATTGCCAAGGCAGAGACTTGCCCTTTCAAAGTACTAATCTGGAATCCCATATCCAGACCTCGTTGCAGATATTCCAGAATTTCTAGGAATAGAAAACACTACAGGGCAAAGCCCTGGATTCACACCAATCAATATAGGACCTCCAAGCCCTGTAATAAATGACAGAGGAAGACTTCTTCCTAGCTCTAATAAGAGTCTGAATAACCACATCAGAAAGACCTTCTTCTTTCAAGATGGAGACTTCAGCAGCCATGCCGCCAAAGCCAGCGTTTGTAAACTGGGGTAACAAAGTTGACCCTGAGTGATGAGATCTGGAAGAAGAGGCAGATGGAACCGATTCACTGCCAGCCTTACGACGTCTGCGTACCACAGACGTCTTGGCCACCTTGGCGCCACCAGAATTGCTGGCGCCTCCTCCAGTGCTAGCTTGCGCACCACGTTGCTGATCATGGAGAATGGGGGAAACAGATATAGGAACCCCAGATCCTTCCAGGCTAGAGACATGGCATCCGCTGCCACTGCCAGAGGATCCTGGGATAGAAACACAAAAGCTGGCAGCTTGTGATTGTGACGAGAAGCAAACAGGTCCAACCGTGGAGTCCCCCACTTGTGACAGAGGAACTGAAAGACCCTTGGATTCTCCCTGGCGAGAACATCCCCTGCTCAGGGAGTCTGCCTCCACATTCTCTATCCCCGGAATGTAAACTGCTGATATGCAAGGAACATTGATCTCTGCCCACTGAAGGATCAGAGACACTTCCCGGAGGGCACCCCAACTGCGAGTCCCTCCCTGGTGATTGATGTATGCAACAGCTGTTCGGTTGTCTGACCGAATCTGAACTGGCAGACCCTGTAAGAAATGGGTCAGTCGAAGTAGAACAAGACGTATGGCCCGAAGCTCTAATACATTGATTGGAGAATGAGCCTCCTGAGGCCCCCACAATCCTTGGAACTGATGCTTCTTCCAGAAGCCACCCCAGCCCACCAGGCAGGCATCCGTGGTAACCAGTTCCCAACGCGGAGTCAGAAATGACTTGCCCTTCTGGAGGTTGTGCGATATTAACCACCACTGAAGGGACTGCAAAACGTGGGGAGACAATAGACAAGTCTGATTTTAATGATAGTGGGCCCCTGTCCCACTTTGCCAAGAGGAAGAGCTGAAGCTTCCTTATGTGAAACTGGGCAAACGGGACTGCCTCGAATGCAGCTACCATCAATCCCACTAGTCTCATCCCTAGACGGATAGACTGACGAGGGTTGGACAAGAATAAATGAATCAAGTCCTGAATCAGAACCATTCCAGAATCAGGCCCAGGAAGGGAATTTCCCTGGACGGACAGAGAGAGGATTTGGGGTAACTTATTACCCATCTGAACCTCTCTAGCGTAGAGACCACCATCCTGGTGTCTAACTCTGATTGTTCGAGGGAGGAGGCCGTGATAAGAAGATCGTCCAGAAAAGGCACAATGCGGATGCCCTGGACCCTGAATATAGCCATCACTCCTGCCAGCATCCTGGTAAAGACCCATGGGGCCGAGGTAAGGCCGATTGGCAGGGCCACAAATTGATAATGCTGGTCTTCTATCGAGAACCTGAGAAATCTCTGGTGACCCGGAAAATAGGAATGTGCAAATAAGCATCCTTTATGTCTATGGATGTCATGAAGTCCCCCTGACGGATCGATCGTTGATCGCAGAGACTCCATGCGGAATTTTCTGAAACGGATAAATTGATTGAGTCTCCTTAGGTCTAGGATAGGCCGAACAGAGCCGTCCCTTTTTTGGGTACCGTGAATAGGTTGGAGTAAAACCCCTTTCCGCTGGAGGCACTAGGCCGATAACAGCCATGTTTAACAGATTCGCTACTGCTGCCCGCAGTCCCTGCGCAATTGCCGGATCTGACGGCATCCGGGACATGAAAAATCTGGGAGGAGGCCGGGACTCGAATTCCAGTCTGTAACTGGAAGAGACTACTTCCAGAACCCAATTGTCTGATACCTCCTGAACCCAGACCTGGAAGAAGAACCGCAGTCGTCCCCCCACCCATAAGGGTGAGGGCGTCCCCTCATTGTTGAGCAGTCTTAGTGGCAGATTTGGTTTTGGACCCCCAATTCTGACTTGGACAGCCACGTCCCTTTACTCTATTCCATGCATTCCCTCCAGGGGCTGAAAGGGTTAAAAGAGGCTATTCCACGAAAGGAACGACATTGTTACTTACGCTGAGGTAATTTACCTCCTTTAGTGACAGAATCCAATTTTTCTCCAAAGAGGCGCAATCCCACAAAAGGGAGCGCTGTAAGCAATTTCTTGGCTACAATATCAGCTGCCCACTGCCGCAACCATATTGACCGCCGGATGGCGACTAACAAGGCAGAGGTTCTGCTGCACATGAGCAGAGTATCATCTAAGGCAGAAAGTACAAAAGATGCAAACATCTCAGATCGCTTAAGAGCGGCGTACTCATCAGAGGCCGGATCAAGCCCTAATTCATTAGGTCTCTCACAACAGACCTAATAGCCACTGTCATGAGTGCCGAAGCACCAACAGGCAGCAAGGCCGAGCCCACACTGTGAAAAGCGTGGTACGCCATTTGATCAATACGCTTATCCTCTCCATCTTTAAGTGTAGTGGAGTCAGGAGAATGCAACACAGAAGAATTGGATAAATTAAGCACAGGGGCATCCACCCATGAGCAGAGTATCTATTAAAAATCCAGTCTCTCTATTAAATAATGCATAGATGGCCATTGTATGCTTGCGCACACATAGGAATTTGTCCTCCGCATTTAACCCATCCGAGCAGTGAGTGTACACATGCCCAGAGCGGTGGGCACAGGTGGTGATGACCAACGCTTAACAGTATCAGCTGGGAAGGGATATTTCTTGTCCCAGCCCAAGGGAATGCCATGAAGCCGTGCAGGCTTCTCCCATTCTTTAAGAATAATATCATAAAAATGCTTTTGATCTGGGAATTCTAACGAGGTTTAGAGGCTCCAAAGAATTCCCCTTTTTAAGGAGGGACTAATTCAGGAGAGGTAATAATCAAAACCTCAAATAACTGAGCAAGAGCTTTTGGGGTATCCAAAACACTTGCTTCACCCTGCTCAATCTCAGTACCAACAAATTGCTGTTCATCAGAAACATCTGATTCCTCATATAATTCTCCTTCTTCTAACTGAGAAGGATCAGACCAATCAAGCAATTCACAATTGTCTGACTCACCTGCCGAGCTGCATGAGTCAAGTGCTTACTTTTAGCTGAGGCCTTCTTAGGCACAGAGTAGACATTAATCTTTCAAGATGAGCCAATCTGCCACATAAATCAGCATGCGATTCACCACCCATGACAATATCATTGGGGGTACGGACAAGACATGGCAGAGTAGGAGATGAGGCATTAGCCGCAGGCCCTGAAGCCTGGGCTTCAGTTTTCTGCATAATAGTTAATTGTGCACAAGGGACGCAAAGAATTGCGTTATCCCAACAAGGGATGCCCCACATCCAAAACATTGCCGAGTCTGTGCAGAGGGAATTGCATGTCCGTTATGCTGGAATGCCTCCATATGGTGTTTAGTATTATACTATAATTGATTATAGTCGCCAAGTATATATGGGATTTACGCAATTGCTACCCGGGATGCCCCTTTAAATAGTCCCAAGTGGGAGGATTGAAACACAAATGGACCCCCAGATAAGGCTTAAGGGCTTTCTTTTTTTTTTTTATATAATGACCAGGAGAAACCCTTTTTTAAATAAGGAGTTTCTACCTACAGAGAAAACAAAAAAAACAGTCACCAAATGCACACAATATAAATAAATGACAGAAAAAAACTCCCTTCAGCCAAGCTGAAGGGTACTCACAGCCCATGCAATAGCTCACATCATGAGGTAAGGCCACATGTAAGCAGGAAACAGGAAGTCAAACAGAGCATACAGGTGCTCTCTAAATATCAGCATGCCTAAGCCCCGCTCACTTCCAGGATCACATGGCCAAAAATTGAGGGAAAATTCAAATCTGAACACAGCTAGAAAACAAAGAGCTTTAATAGGTAAGCAAAAAATGCTGCCTAGACAGAGATAGGAAATGTTTTATTTAGATTTCCTATTAAATAGTATAGTAAAACATACATAATAAAAATAAAGACTTATTTTATATAACTTTTTTTTTTTTTTTTTGTGTGCATGGTGACAAATAAGCCCAGATAAGCCCATCCCATGCCGGGATCACCAACCCGGAAGCCACCTACCCACATTTGGGTCTCACGGGGAGTAATACTCCTGTATACACCAGAAGGTGTATGCATTTACCTTTGCCTGAACCACACAGCCAGGGCTGGGAGGCATACAATATAACCAAACAGGTTTAAAGAGTTTCAGACAGAAATAGAGAAAAAAAGGGGCCGGGAGCAAGCCCGGCTACCTGCAGCTTGAAGTAGAGTCATCTTCTGAATGCTTCGCCGACTGCAGAGACGAAAAGACTGAGGAATAGTGGGAGGAACCCAGTACTTGTGAACCAGGAGGGGCTCCTTTTTTCCATGTCATCTCTGCAAGATCGCCCTCTACAGGCCAGGTTCCCAAGTGTTATGGATATCGGGAAGTGGGGGGTGTGACATACTAGGAATATCACCTTGGCGAAGGGAATTGATAGCCGAGCGCAGAGTCTCCATGCAGAGACTTTTTGGCTCTGATAAACCTGTTGAGAACCTTGAGATCTAGAATGGGTCTCACCGAACCCTCCTTTTTGGGAACCGTGAAAAGGTTGGAGTAGTAACCCCTGCCTCTCTCCGACGGAGGCACCGGGCATATAACCCCCATGTCCAGAAGGCTTTTCACTGCTAACAGGAGCCCCTGTGCAGCATGAGGGTCCGAGGGCACCCGAGACCTTAAGAATCTTGGAGGCGGCCAGTACTCGAACTCCAGTTTGTACCCAGAGGAGACCACTTCCAATATCCAATTGTCTGTGACCTCCCGGGCCCAGACCTGGAAGAAGAGCCACAGTCGTCCCCCCACCCTTGCGGGTGAGGGCGCCCCTTCATTGCTGAGCCGGTTTAACGGCAGGCTTGGGCTTGGAACCCCAGGCAGCCGCGGGACGTGCCCGACCTCTTCCCCTGTTCCAGGACGAGCCCCTGGACACCCGAGAAGGCCAAACCCCTAGCCGCTCTGGCCCCTCGAAAGGAAGGAGTGTACGAGCCAGCCCCCTGAAAGGGACGGCGCTGTTTCTTCCGCTGAGGTAACTTACCTCCTCTAGCCACAGCATCCAATTTATCTCCAAACAGCCGCTTTACAAGAAGGGAAGAGCTGTGAGCGACTTCTTGGCCTCAAAGTCCGCCGTCCACTGGCGGAGCCAGACCGATCTGCGCATAGCCACCAATGAGGCTGAAGTCCTACTACACAAGAAAATAGAATCTTCCATAGCAGCCAAGACAAAATCCATGAACAATTCACATCTCTTAAGGGTAGCGAACTCAGCGCTGGCTGGATCAAACTGAGCGTCATTCAGCAAGTCCCTGATAAGAGACCTGGTAACAAGCGACACCAGGGCAGATGCAAAAACAGGCCGCAGGGCCGAGCCCACGCTGGCAAATGCGTGGCACGCCACCTGATCAAGGCGCTTATCCTCGCCATCCTTAACCCTTTCGCTGCCAGCCTACCTGCAGCATTTGCCACTCCCTGTTGCCAGACGGTTTCACTATTTTGCGCTACACATGTTCAACTGTCATTTTTGAAAGGATTTCCAGGGATTTCCCAGGAAAATTATATATTGTTTTTTTCAACAGAGTCTGGGCTTTAACATGAAATGTCTTGTTTGTATTTTTTAGGTGTATTCTCAATATTTTTGGGTGAAATGTGTGAAAAAAAATAAAAAAAAAATATTTTTTTACAATTTGTAGAGTTTTTTTGTAATAAAAAATGTAAGTTTGTCAATAAAATCTTATTGCGTGAGAAACCCCAATTTCTCCTGGTTACAGCGATACCACATATGTATAGGTAGACACCCTTTCCTGCCCAGAAGCCTTTTATAGCTGCTGGATGACAAATGGTTAATTAAAAAAAAAAATGACATAGGGTCCCCCTTCCCGGGGAGGGGGACCCCATTTTTTTTTGGATTTTTAAGGGTTAAAAACCCTTAAAAATCCCCCCCCCAAAAAATGATGTGGGGTCCCCCTTACCCAAAGTAACCAGCCCGGGACCAGCTATGGGGGCTTGTAGGCACAGAGTGGGGGGGGCCAGCTTTGGTGGCCCCCCCACCCTGCAGCCTACGAGCCCACATAGCCTATGTGGGCCCGGGCTCTTCTGCCCCCCCCTGGCCTTTGGGGAGGCAGGTAATGGGGGTGCGGGGGTTAATGGCAAGTCACCCGCTAGGGCAGGTGACTTGCCACCCCCCCAGCCTTGTGAACTGGTATAAGGGGTCTCATGGACCCCTTACCAGCTCACAAAGGGTTAACTGTTAAAAAAAACCACCACACAATAATAAAAAGTATTTTATTAGAAAAAAAAAAATTTTTTTTTTACTGTACTTACCTTCGATTGCAAGCTCTTGTCCCTCGCCGCTCAGCTGACAGATGCCGGTGATCGGCATCCAGAGAAGGAGAAGGCAGGAGATCAGAGGATCTCCTGTCACCTCCTTCCCCAGCGCCGATCACCGGCATCTGAGAAGCTGAGAAGGCTGAAGCCCGTTCGGGGCCGGGATGACTTCATAAGCCCCGCCCCCAAGGGGGCGGGGCTTAGAGGCAAGATGGCGGCCGCCATCGAGAAGAAGAGAGGAGAGAGCCTCCCAGGCTCTCTCCTGAAGATCGGTAAGTCCTGGGGGGGGATCGGAGGCCCCCAGGTGAAGAGGAGGGACAGCGGGAGCCAGCGCACACACAGGTAAGTGAATGTCATTTTTATTTATTTTTTTTTTTTACAGTTAGCAGCTGCTGCTGCAGGAGCGGGGGGGGGGCGGCCTATTCCGGGGGCTCTCCTGGAGCCATCCGACCCCCCACGGGGGATCGGATGGCACCAAATTAAAGAGGAGACCCGGCCGGATCCAACAAGGGGTCAGGTGAGTATTTTTTATTTTTATTTTTTAAACTAGAAGCGAGGAAAGTCAAGCACATAACACCTACGGGCTTGGCACTTAAGGCCCAGCCAAGCCAGCACGTAGGTGTTACGTGCTTGGCAACAAAAGGGTTAAGGGAAGTGGCATCAGGGGTGTTCAGCACAGAATAGTTGGTCAAACCTAAAACAGGCGCGTCGACCTCTGGAGGAGAAGACCAGCGCTTAACCGCCTCCACCGGGAAAGGATACTTCTTATCCTATCCCTGAGGAGCACCTGGAGAGGAGGCACCTCAAGCGGTTCAATATCCAACACCTCCAATACATGTGACAAAACAGTGGCCGTTTCTACGGCATCCCCCAGCGCCTGCCCGACATCGGCATCCCCAGACTGAACATAGTCAGCCTCTGTTTCCTCATACAATTCCCCCTCCTCTAACGGGGAATAATCTGACAAATCAACGGAATCGTTGTCAACATCCCACAAGGGCTGGGCCGACTACAAATGTCTCTTTTTAGCCTGGGCCTTCTTGCCCACCGTGCTAGCAATAAATTTCTCGATGCTGGCCAACCTAGCACAAACATCAGAGTGCGACTCCCCGCTGGCACCAATGTCCCTTGGGGTACGGATAAGGCGGGGAGGGGAAGGCGAAGGAGAAGCTGACCCAGAAGGCTGGGTACCAGACTGCCGCGTTATGGCCTTTTGTGCGCATGGTATACAGATCAGCACATTCTCCCCCGTAAGGGATACCCCACACCCCACACATGGCCCGGATTGCCCCAGAGGGAGCCCGAGCCCAGTATCCTGCAGAGCCTCCATAAGGTGATTTTTTGTGGTCAGTCGCAAGACCGCAGGGAATTTACGCCTAAGCAACCCGGGATGCCCCTTAACCCTTCTAGTGCCAGCTACGTGACTCTCACGTAGCTGCCTCTCCAACCATTAAGTGGCAGCTACGTGAGTGTCACGTAGCTGACTTTAGAGCCCCATAAAAAAAAAAGTAAAAAAGATACAGACTTACCTGACCCCTCATTTGAAAGTGCCAGTGATTCAAATATCAAGTAGTAGAGTAGTAGTAGTAGGGCTTCTGATCTTCAGGAGGGTTTTTAACCCTTAAGGGTTTAACCATTGTTTATTTTGTTAGTTTAGTTATGATTGGTTCTTCCTGGTCCCCTTACTGCTATCTTAAACTGGGGAATTAGTGGGAGGACCCAAGTATGGACCGGGAGGAGCTCCTTTTTTTGCATTCATCTCTGCAGAAGTTCGCCCTCTACTGGAGATTACCCAGATGTTATGACTGTGGAAGCGGAGTGTATGTCACACTTAGAATAAATTATTGCATAGTCCATCACCAGCAGTACTACTTGCACACTCAGATGGAGTATGCATGCATGTATGTATCCATTAAACTATAGCTTAAATAGGAGAATGCTACAATGAAAGTAGAGATTGTGGTGTCACCTAGTTTGCTGTGGGATACTGTGTTGTGTGTTTATCACAGAAATGATCAAACACAACTACAAGTAATGGCTATTAATAAAAGAAATGTGCTCATTTCTGAGAAGCTCAGCTTTTAATAAACCTTTTGTGCATATGTATGTAAGTAATGCAAAGAAAAATCCCTGTTAGACTTACCTGTAACGGCTTTTCTAAGAATCCTTCAGCATAACCCATAGAGAGAGGCTCCACCCCCTGGGAGGAAACACAAACTGAAAAGAGGTTAACACCTTTATCAAGTCTTTATCAAGTAACCTGAGTTAACCGTAGGACTATGGGTGGGAACTAAGGGGTTGTGCTGAAGGATCCTTAGAAAAGCTGTTACCTGTAAGTCTATTGGGGATTTTCTGCAATCATCCTTCAGCACGACCCACGGAGAGGAGTAGGCAAGAAATCTACCTTAGGTGCGGGGAGCTGCAAGTAGTACCCTTCTACCAAATGCCTGATGTTTTGCAGACAGATCAAGTCTATAATGTTTGAGGAAGGTGTGTGTGATGAACACATTGCTGCTTTGCAGATCTCTTCCAAAGAGGCACCTGTCCTCTCTGACCAGGAATGGTTCTCGTTCAGTGGGCACAAACCTCTGGGGGAGGAACTCCCCTGGATGAATACGCTTGTGCAATAGTTTGTTTTATCCATCTGGCAATAGAATATTTTGAGGCAGCTAAGCCTCTTTTTACGATGAATGTTACTAAAAGTTGTTCTGCTATTCGCCATTCTCTGGCTCTTTCCAGATAAATGATCAGTGCTCTCCTAACATCTAGAAGTGAGAGATCCTCTTCCTTGCCTGCTCCAGCAGGCAATGTCGGAAGTACTAAATCCTTAGACCTATTAGTAGCAGTCACTATTTTGGGCAAATATAAATGATTAGGTGTAAGTATGACTTTATCTGGGAGAATGAACAGTAAGGCTCCTTCATTGATAAGGCCTGTAGTTAACTCACTAGTCTGGCTGAAGTAATGGATAGCAGGAAACTGCTAAGTCCCATGTTGGGAAGCGCTTAAAGGGTTCTGATCTTTTGTGAGTAATTGATTTGAAGAATTGATTAATTCGTTTGGTTTGTCTCAATTCTGATCTAGGAAAACTGATAGGGCTAAGGTCTGTGTCTTTAGTGTGCTTACTTCTAATCCCCTCCTCGAACCCTTTTTTCTTCAACTTAACGTCACAAAAAAGAAAAACATTTCCATACCCTTGCTTAAATGCGTTTAGTGGTTCATTTTCGACTGGCCAGGAGAGTTTCTATTAGGAATATCTGCCAGTCGCCAAAGGCCCTTTTTCACAGTTCTTCTTAGTTCAGCAAACCAAGCTTTTTTAGGCCAGAAAAGAGCTATGAAGATAACTTTGATTTCTTCTTGCGCTATCTTCCGGATCACTTCTGACAGAATTCTGAAAGGAGGAAAGGCATACACTAGGTGAAAATTCCATGGATGGGCTAGAGCATCCATGGCTAACACACCCTGTTCCCTGTTGGTGAATAAAATCTTGTATTTTGAATTGCTGGCAGTGGCAAAAAGGTATACCTGTGGGAGATCCCATGCACTTACAATCTGAAGGAAAATCTCTTGGTTCAGACACCAGTCAGTGTGCTATACCCTGACTCAACTTAGATAATCTGCTAGAGTATTAAGGGGCCCTTTTAGATTGACTGCTGAAATGGTCCGAACCTGCTCCTGTAAGGGCATTAGAATGGAATTTGATAAATTTATCAAAGCCAAGGACTTGGTCCGACCCTGATGATTTAGGCAGGCAGTGGAAGCATTGTCTGAACGTATCGGTACATCTCTGTGATTCAGCGCCAGCTGCCAAGGACCTTGGCCATTTCCCCTGAACCTGTTGACTACCCAAGTGGGCTCCCCAACCCCAGCTGCTGGCATCTGTTGTGATGACTTCTGGGTTTCCAGTCTCTTCCCTTTTCTAGCACCCCTGGATCTGTCCACCATCGCTTGTACTTTGACTAGCCGATCCAGTGAGCCCTGTTGCTTGTTCCACTGAGATAGAAGCAACTTGTGCAGTGTTCTAATGTTTAACTGCACCCATGGCACAGCAGGAATCACCG
This sequence comes from Gastrophryne carolinensis, assembly GCA_027917425.1. NCBI lineage: Eukaryota > Metazoa > Chordata > Amphibia > Anura > Microhylidae > Gastrophryne > Gastrophryne carolinensis. The sequence goes on from CM051237.1 coordinate 312,180,272, forward strand.
GGGTAAGACAGAGCAAGTGCACTGTAGTTTTACCTCTATTACTGGTGCGAGTATTAAACCTCCTCCTCTCAATATGAAACCCCCCCCCCCCCCCCTCATTTGACCTAGACAAAAAATAGTATCTACCATGAATGGGAATTCGACATAGCTTGGTTTTGGAAACAGTGTTTCCTGACCAGGTTTTTAGCCAAAGAGCCCTTCTAGCGTAGGAAACTAAGGCAGTGGCTTTTACTGTGGCTTTGAATGCTTCCTCTGAAGCATTATTTGGATAGGAGACAGCTTTAAAGAGAGTCAGCAAAGTCTCTAAGATACTATCCTTAGGAGTATCGCTCTCAATGTACCCATTAAGATTATTGAGCCATACCTCTATGCTTCTGAGAATACTGTCAGATGCCAAAGTGGGCCTAAATGTAAACGAGATAGCATCCCAAGCTCTTTTAAAGAGCCAGCGATCCATGGGATCACGTAAGGTAAGGTCATCAAAACTTAAATCCACCACCCTGAACATCTGACCCAATGGCGCATCCAATTTTGAACACTTGCTCCACAGTTCCATGTCTTGTTCATGGAACAGGAATTCGACAAAGCTTGGATTTGGAAACAGTGTCTCCTGACCAGGTTTTTAGCCAAAGAGCCCTTCTAGCATAGGAAACTAAGGCAGTGGCTTTTGCTGTGGCTTTGATGGCTTCCTCTGAAGCATTATTTGAATAGGAGACAGCTTTAAAGAGAGTCAGCAAAGTCTCTAAGATACTATCCTTAGGAGTATCGTTCTCAATGTACCCATTAAGATTATTGAGCCATACCTCTATGCTTCTGAGAATACTGTCAGATGCCAAAGTGGGCCTAAATGTAAACGAGATAGCATCCCAAGCTCTTTTAAAGAGCCAGCGATCCATGGGATCACGTAAGGTAAGGTCATCAAAACTTAAATCCACCACCCTGAACATCTGACCCAATGGCGCATCCAATTTTGAACACTTGCTCCACAGTTCCAGGTCTTGTTCATGGAACAGGAACAGGAATTTGACAAAGCTTGGATTTGGAAACAGTGTCTCCTGACCAGGTTTTTAGCCAAAGAGCCCTTCTAGCATAGGAAACTAAGGCAGTGGCTTTTGCTGTGGCTTTGATGGCTTCCTCTGAAGCATTATTTGGATAGGAGACAGCTTTAAAGAGAGTCAGCAAAGTCTCTAAGATACTATCCTTAGGAGTATCATTCTCAATGTACCCATTAAGATTATTGAGCCATACCTGTATGCTTCTGAGAATACTGTCAGATGCCAAAGTGGGCCTAAATGTAAACGAGATAGCATCCCAAGCTCTTTTAAAGAGCCAGCGATCCATGGGATCACGTAAGGTAATGTCATCAAAACTTAAATCCACCACCCTGAACATCTGACCCAGTCCAATTTTGAACACTTGCTCCACAGTTCCATGTCTTGTTCATGGAACAGGAATCTTCTTTGTAATGAGTTTCTGGGTTTTCCCATTCAGCCTTAATTACCGCCTTAAGCGCTGAGTGAATAAGAAAAACTTTTGAAGTGTATCTTGTATTGACAGTTGCTTATCATTATACTTGATTACCCAAGTTTCGTAAATATCATCTAACAATCCTGGCAATTCTTCTGGCAGTTTTTCAGAAGAACCGGGGCCCCCTCTGGAATGATTACCCTATGCTTCATCATCCAGGGAATCCTGCGAAGAAGCAGTGTGAAGCGGACCTGAACTAAAAGCATTGGGGGTAGCTGTTGTAAGTGAAACTACAGGCTTTGGTACCAGACTTTCTACCACTGACTGAGGGGCAGATGCTGCAACAATGGATACCTCAGGCTGAGAGTTAGAGAATCTATGGGCATCCCGCATTGAGGCAATTTCATTCCTCATTGCAAAGATCTCTCTGAACAGGGCTGCTGTGTCCTTGTCCATTTTTTGCATGCCTACACTCCTGACACAAAGGCCTCTGCCGAGTATCCGGAAGAATAGTGTTACACGATTCAAAGTGTTTTGACTTCTTGGATGCCTTGAACTTTATTTTTTTTGGGGGGGGGGTTAATGTCCTTGGGTGGGCTAAAAAGACAATTATATAAAAATACATTTTATGTATACATACCCCCTTGTATGCAGCATACAAAACATCTCAATATAAAAACAAGATTTCTATACCTATTTCTATATTACCATTTCATCCATAGGAATCTTGTTTGAGGTGAGGTGGTTACTGCTTAGCTTGCCTGCACCTGTTTCTTTAAGCCCGGAATGGTCGCTCCCTGCTTGGCTCTGGATGGACCTTGCTGCTGCTCCTGAGGGCTTCAGTGCTCCGCTACTGCCCCTTCCGATACTGCCTCTGTACCTCGGGGTGCGCTGGGCTGCTTACCACCGCCGCCCACACTGCCCCTAATGCCGCACCTCACCGCTTGGTCCATTCCTCTCCCTCCGATCTGCAAGCTGGCCAGGGAGAAGTGCCGGCTTTAAGCTTCCGGGTCGCAACACGTGTCAGAGTCCCGGGTAGCCGAGCGCGATACTCTGCCCCCCAAAATTTTTCAAAAATGGAGGGAAAAAGTATTTTGCTAAAATCAGCTGAAATCCCAATATCGCCGATCTGAGTGCTCAGGTGAGTACCCCAGGGGTCCCACTAGGCCAAGCACACCCGGAAACTTAAACCGGGCCTTCAGCATGATTTAATGAAAAGCCCAAACACTTAAAAAAATCCCCAGCATCTAAAATTAATAGAAGTTTTTAGTCACCTACTTATTCTTTCCCCCACCGGGCTGCAACACTGTTCAGGACTCTAGGATACGGGCGCCATCATCTTGACTCATAAGCATCACCCATACTGAGAGGAGAGCGGGATAAAGTACAGGGGGAGGAGTTATAGCAGTGCTTTGCACAGACAGAGCAGAGCTGGAGTCAGGGAAAGCAAAGCAATCCCAGAATGCAGAAGCGACACATAAGACTCATGTCACTCATAAGACACTTCCTGTTTGCAGGTTGCCTGATGCTCTATGAGCCGCCATCTTGGATGTTTAATGGCACATAACATGCAATAGATGCAGGTAGGATTATTTTTAATGTGAGCAATCAGTATGTACAGGGTGTGGGAAACATATAAGATATGCCTTTATTCAGGGTGAAGGTCCGCTTTAACCAAGTATGCCAGGATTTAGGGGGACATACTAGTGCTTTAGTCAGGCTATGTGGGATTACCCTGGCCACCAAAAGACCTCGAGTGAACCACACTCAGTAACATGTCCAAGGCTTATCCAGAACTCTGGAATCTGAAAATAATAAACTAAATAAAAAAAATGGCTTTAGTCTAAACACCTCTCTATCCAGTGGTTCCTTAGGGATGAAACACAAAGAACTGAGGTGGGGAGGAAGGGGTGGTGTTTTAACCTCTGTTTAGTTTGTGTTTCCTCCCGGAGGTGGAGCCTCTCTCTCTCCGTGGGTTGTGCTGAAGGATGATTGGAGAAAAGTAAGACAGAAATAGTACTACTAGAGCTACACTATTAAGAGTTTATAACACTTTTTTTCTTACCATAATATGTTCAAGTAAAGAATCTATTGCAACTATGTTATCAAAGTAGGTTCTGTAAAAGAAGAAAATCTATCTTAATTTCGGCTACTACACCTTTAAGCATGCACAAAATAAACCATACACATCATAAACACGTAATCAACTAGACCTATGGGACCTGCCTAGCAACCTAAGTACAGCAGACCTAAAGTAACTCTGGTTCACAAGGACCCTAAAAATACCCTTTCATGTCATCAGTGAGTCCTTCATTAGAGGCTCCCCTTTCTGAAGCGGTGTTTCATTAGCTGGGCAACAGAAAACTGCATCATACATGCAGCAGCCGCAACGCCTCTAGGTTTGCATGTTGGGGTCAACTTTTTAACTGAAGGGGCGATTAAGACATAATGATTATGAGAAGATCAAAAGCCGCTAAAACCTTTTCTTAGAGCAAAAACTTGACAGGCAGCAGGATCGAAAATCTATCCTAAATACGAAATACTGGCACAGCTTTAGGCAGGACCGGAGATAACAAGCTGAAAACCGCAGAATAAAATAAGGTTGGGCAGGTCCAGCAACTCAGACCCAATGAGTTTGACAGATGTGTCAAACTCCCAGGCGCCGGATGTGGTCCTCAGAAGTCTTTGAGAGGTGCCAGACCAGTCCCATCACTCTGACACCGGCAGCACGTCATTGCACCTGTATATGGCGCAGCAGAGTAATGCACTGGTATGCTACACTACACTGTGGAGTGCAGTACTGCTTTCAATCATGCTCACAGATAGAGCCTATATAGTGCTTTTGAACATTCTCGGGGGAGAAGAGAGTAGTGTCTTCAACTGTTTTATGTCTCCTGCCATCAAATCTCACCATACAAGGGGGGGCTGACTAACCCACCCAGCTTACTGCTATAGCTGCTGCAGGGAACATTGCTAGCTAGTGCCAGGTGGTGTGGGAAAAATGATTGTGGAGCTGTACTGGGCAAATGTAGGCTATTAGAGTTCTGGTATATGGTATACCTTGACCAATGATACCTTTCTAGCCTTGACCTTAGTTCTGACTGTGGTCTCAACAGCCATGCCCTTAAAGCCAGGGCATTCTGGAAGATACAAAAGCGGTTCTGCTACCATGTTGACCCCCACCACAAAGCAGGTCTTCCCTGGCCATTTTAGTGGCACTAGTATAGTTGGAACACCTTCCAAACTGATATGGAGGACAAAACAGCAGTGGAGAAAAAACATATGCTAGTATGAATACAGTCTGTTGAGTACAAACACTTGCAGTTTCCTGGTTCAACTGACAAAGCTTCAAACCTTTGCGTTGAGTCATTTGTGTATTTTTAGTTATGTAATTCTAAAGGTCATCGCGTCATATTTGCATGGAATTTGTACACACAATTTGGAGAAACTAGATGAATAGTGTACAACATTCTTATGAATGTTAAGAAGCATGTGGATAGAGAGGCTAGGTAATTTATAGGTACATCATTATATATATTGACAGTTTTTTTTTCTAAACCACAGTTTATTTTAGAAGTTCAAGTATAGTAAACTATAGGGCGTCAACAACATCTGGATAACCCCACTCGTCGCACAAGTTCTGAAAGACCTCCAACTCTTGGGCCAACTCCCCTGCAATGACATTCTTCCTGCTTAAAAGAAGCTGTATTTCAACAGTGTGTAAGATTACAAATCCATATAAACATTCTACATACTAAAAGGAGGGGTTACTTATATATCTCAACTAAAAAAATCTACCAAGCATGTGGTTTTATCCTTCTGGTAGGTATAAAAGCCAGGGGGTAATTTTGTTTAGGAATACCATTCCTTTTCTTTTTTACAGGGGTGATCTGTTCCATTCCAATGCCTGTCTTCTGACCTAGTCACTCTAAATAACTGCCCAAAATATTGCATGCTAAGTGAAAGCATCTACACATATCAGAAGAAGTAGAACAGCAATAAGCAAATATTCCAAAACAGTCTAGCTGGGAAGCATTTTCCAATCCTGGACTGTAGACTGCTGAAATGCTAGGATTACTTCTGGTCTGGCCCGAATCGACATATGTCATTTCTGTAACATTGTCTGCATCCTGCCCAGTGTCTCTGCAAAAGTGGATTTCCGGTCAGTAATGTAGGACCAGAGACATTACACCTCCGTTCCACTGCACAGAGTGCTCTCCTGCCAACTCCACTGCCCTTGGAGACTCTATTCCTGCCCAACAAGCTGGATGCCAAAAACTTTTGCAATAGGAGAAAGGACCAGCTGCATTGGAACACAAGTGTTTTGAGCCACTAAAGAAATGAGAACAATAGATAGCAAATTACCTATTCCACCTTCCATTTAGTATGAATAACAGATATAAGATATAGGAGGGTTGTTTGGCCTGATATGAGTAAAGGATGTGAAGTGTGAACGGCGCGATCTGCAAAAGTGAACCTGAATGTCATTCCAGCTTTGGTCCTATGTTGAAAGTGTTAATTAGCCTGCCTGAGCTGCGGGCAATCACTTGATGTTGACTGCGCATGCGCAACACGCAGCAAAATCGAGTCATGGGACAAGGAAGTGGAACTCTGAGAAAGTTTGGAGCCTGTGCTTTTAGCGCGCAACTGCCAGCGCATGATACCGATTGGTCAATGACAGAGCGTTACCTACATAAACTGCCCAACAGAGCCGGCCCCTCCTACCCTGACGAAGCTCCGGAGGCGGAGCGAAACAGCCGTCAGTCAGGGCCCCTGACCACGCCCACCACGCACGCTCGCTCGCGCTGGATGGCCGCGATTGAAAGTAACCGTTGAATGTGACATATCAGCTGCTTGGACTTCTCTGTGAACCCGGGAGTGGTGAGGTTACTGGAGACATCGCCTCAAGATGCAGGGGTGATGGGCCGCTGTGTCTCCCTATATATATATATTTTGGGCTGCGACCGGAGTGCCCAGGTGGGACTGTGCTGTATGCATATTGAGCTTTACATGAAGTGCTCTTTATTTGCTCTGGAAGGCCCAGGTTCTAATACCTGCACACCTATACAGCGGCTAACATTTCAACCCTGCTGTGGCTGCGAGCATTAATGCTGCCGGTTGCTGAATCTCCCTGTGACAGACTCTGCCTTTGGATTTTAAAGGCACCATTTTTGCATAGACCCATTACTTTCATTTTCTTGAGCATGCCCCAGACAGACTGCCATTGTGTTATTGATTGCATTACAGACTGTCATTGTGTTATTGATCGTGTTACAGACTGCCATTGTATTGTTGATTGTGTTACAGACTGCTATTGTTATTGTGCTATTGATTACGTTACAGACTGTCATTGTATTGCTGATTGTGTTACAGACGGCTATTGTTCTACTGATTGTGTTACTGGCAGAGTTGAGGGATTGTGTGGCCTGCTCCCATTGGTCTGTGGGTTTGTCATGCAGTTCTCCATCAGGTCCACGGGGGAGGTCCCCTTGCATGGAGCCTTGCATATAAGGCACAGGGTGGCACTAATAAAGAAAGTTCATCTTCACCCTCAATACTGAGTTCTGTCTCTTATTGGGGGAAACGCTATATTACAATTCACTAGCCCTTGTAAGGGCTGTGCCTGTTCCCTCACGGATGACTCTGGAATTCCTGCAGCACCTCTCACCATTGGGAAAAGGACGTCTCTGGCGGGGAAGCCCTCCGGCGATAAAGGTTATCGCTACACTCCCCATATATGCATTAACATACTGTGATCTAAGAGGTGAGCTGGAGTAATTTGGCCTGTGTCCAAGTGCAACCAGCACTACAGTATCCAGGCACAAGCGCCTGGACTTTCTCTTAGTGGACAATAGCTCAAATCCCGGTGAAAAAGGAAAAGGTGTATGCTGACTTGCAACTGTGTCATCCTCAGGTTCTAAGAGTGGATAGATTACTGTCCCCATCATTTATGCTGGCCAGGTTTCTTCTGTGTGAGCAGGGCGAGTGCAGGTGTGTGCGTGGAGTCCAGGTCGACCTGGCAGGGGCCCCCTTTTCTATTGTATTTGTATTTTAACACGCAATTGCGTTTTTTTAATTTTTGTGTGTACCTTGGTCTTTTCATATATGCATTTGTCTTGTGCCATAATTTTTGATATTAAAAAGCGTTTTTGGCTAATTTGCCTGTATATTATTGGCCAGCCCAGCGTTTAACCATTTGTGGTAGCTTTGTGTTTTCAGTTCTCGTGTTTAGGTTAGCTGTGCGCCCCTCATTCAATAAGGGGCAGTGCCTATTTAATACATATAGGGGGTTTCCCATTGTTTTTTTTAAATAATTTTTTCCAAATTACGTATCCAAGGACTCTACAGGCCTAATTCAGATGGTCAAAATCATCACCAGAAACTGCCCATTTTGGAATTGCACCAATGGAATAGCCTCCGCTGTCGGGCCCAACAAGCACATACATTGGCATATGGACTAATATTTCTTCTGGAGAATCTTCTTGACTTAATAGACCAGTACTAGCTGCTTGCCCTGAGCCAGGAAAACTCTTGCAGTTTATGTACCTTTGCAGAAAAACTACCTTAGTTAAGGGGAAAGACCTTGCGTTTTCCTGAAAGAATGAAAACTAGAGGCTTTACAAAGGGAGCTTTGAATTTTAATTTTCTGTGGTTGCAGAGAGCCTTTTTCTCTTGTTTTTCCTTTTTAGCAATGGAATCCAAATGTTCACCAAAAGGCTGTCTGCCTACAAACCGTATCTACTGCTTTAGCAATAACAACACTAACCCAAAAGGCAACAAACTGCAAAAATTATGCAGTGTATGTCACAGAAACCTATTACACTGCACCAAATTTTATGTATGCCGCAACTGTCAATTTGATTTAAATTCAAATGGATACGTGGATCCTATGCACTGCAAGGCAGTCATTATCCAGTCTAGCCTGTGCCTGCCTTTCTTCTGAATAAGATTAAACCCTTTATAATTCATGAACTTCTTCCTGATCTGAAGCATTGCAGCAGTTGTTTCAGACTGCTGGATAACACAATTCTGTGAAACTCCCCTGTAGAATTGGTTTTGTTATCCACTCATTCCAGGCCGTCCAGAAGTGCTTACAGATGGGTGTTCACCCCTACGGGGCGCTGACTGCAAGATCAAAAGATGTAGCTCCTCCTGGTCCCCTATAAAGGCAGCTGCCTGTCTATCCAGTCCCCAGTAGTTTAAAAGCAGTACTCAATAAAAGAGGCAGGCCGGGAGGTCCAAACAAAGAATAGAAGACCATGTTACCTCACATAGCCTCCGCTTGTACTCTCTTGAATCAAAACTAAAAACTTGTATAACTAGTGTCCTATGAACAAAAATAGTTCAATCACCATAACAGGCAAGCAGGACATAATGAACCACAAGGGCGGGGTGGAAGGCCTGGAATGGATGGCTAACAAAACCAATTTTACAGGTGAGTTTCACAGAATTGTGTTTTTCTCCTCCATCCATTCCAGGCCATCCAGAAGTACTTACAGATGGGACATCCAAAAGCAGTGTACATATGGGCGGGATCCCCAGTGCGGAACAGCATGTAGTTCATTTTACTACCGCCTGAAGCACCTTTCGGCCAAAAACAGCATCAGCTGAGGCCCTGACATCCACCTTGTAAAACTTTGTAAAAGTATGAACAGAAGACCAAGTGGCGGCCTTACAAACTTGTTCCACTGATGCCTGATGCTGAAAAGCCCAAGAGGCACCAATAGCTCTGGTAGAATGAGCTGTGATCTGAAAAGGAGGTTCCTTCCCTCCTGGCAGAATAGGCTTGTACCACCGCCTGTCTAATCCACTTGCTGAGAGTGGGCTTGGCTGGTGGCAATCCCTTCCTAGAACCCTCTGTTAAGACAAAAAGCAAATCCGATTTCCTGAAGGATTCAGTCGCAGCCAGGTAATACCTAATGGCTCTGACCACATCCAAAGCATGGAGGATCCGTTCTTTGGAATTAGCCGGTGCTGGACATAAGGAAGGTAAGACAACTTCTTCATTAAGGTGAAAAGGAGAAACGAACTTAGGCAAAAAATCAGGTTTAGAAAATATATAAAGCACAGAGCTAATTTAACAGTCTTTTCACAGTCCTAAAATTGAAGTGATAATCTCCAGCAATTTAGAACACCCGGTGATTCTCATCAAAGCCAGTGCAGGTCCACCACCAAGTTTGCAGAAGGCTTACCAGATGTAACTGATTGAAAGGCTTTCCATGATCTTTCAATCCCCAGCGAATCAATAGATCACACACCAGATCACGGGATGATGTAAGGAACTAATACAGAACTTGCTCTTTAAAGTGAAGCATCCAATATCCACACTTGTAAAATTCAGACTCAAACTCCAGATATAAAATGGGAGATGAAGAAAGAAAAATATAGTGCAACACTGCTAATATAAAAACTATTTAATCTAAAAAAGTATTGCACTCACATGTACATTAAAATCAATAAGGCATCTCCAAATGACTCAATTGTCAGTGACTCTCACCGCCTGGTATCCGAGTCCCACGGCAGAACGGAAGGATCCTCAATCTTGCTGCTACTAACCAACAAAAAATCAGGTTTAACCTCCCTGGCGGTGTTCCCGAGCATGACTCGGGGTTAATTTTCGCTGCAAGTAGCGGTAACCCCGAGTCACGCTCGGGGTAGATTAGGCAGAGGAGCAGAGTCTGGCAGCGGAGTCTCCTTACCTTTTCCTTGCGATCCAGCGATGTCCCCGCTGTGATCGCCGGTGAGAGCCCCGGCAGATGCGTCCCTCTGACTTCCTGGTTCCGTCTCTGTGAGCCGCAGAGGGTCACGGGGGCGGAACTGGGCGGCAGATTCAAATGTAAAAGTGAAACACACACACAAAGTCAAGTGATACAGTGAAATCCTGTGAGATTACACTGTATCACCTCAGATTTGACACTGTAACACCTCATATTTGCCCTTTGATCATCCTACACTGCCCTGCCTGCCCTTTTTCTGCCATAAAATAAATTGCCGGCTTACAATACATAACACCAAATTTCCATACAAAAAATGGTAACGCTTTTGGTACAAAATTCCAGACATAATCATAACGCCAGGGAGGTTAAAACGAAAAACCACCTTATCTCTGTGCAACTCAAACTAGGGTGGCTTCATACAAAGCACGGCCAGTTCTGATACGCGACGTACTGAGGTAATCGCCACCAGAAAAAGCACCTTGAGAGTCAGCAAAGACAATGTAGCGACATTCAATGGCTCGAAGGAAGGACCCTGGAGAGCACTAGATTCAAGTCTCACACCCATAAGACTAATTTATGTGGTGGGCGGAAATGGGTGACTCCCTGGAAAAAAGTCTTGATCAATCTATGATTGGCAATGGACCTCTGGAAAAAAATAGATAAGGCCGAGACCTGACCCTTGAGGGTGCTCAGCTGGAGGCCCAAGTCTAGACCGTGTTGTAGAAACTCCAGAATTCTAGAAATAGAACATTTCCGGCAAGGAAGGCTCTTGGCCTCGCACCAAGCGATATAGGCCCGCCAAACTCTTTAGTATATCATGGAAGAAGACTTCTTCCGTGCCTGAATCATTGTGTGAATAACCGTGGCCGATAAACCCTTCTCCGTCAGTATTGAAGTTTCAATAGCCAGGCGTCCGTAAATTGGGGTGCCGCAGCATCCCCTGTGTGAGAAGCCCTGGGTCGTCGGGCATGATGTAGTGATCTATTGACATCTGGACTATGTCCGCAAACCAACTCTTCCTCGGCCAGCGAGGAACCACCAGGATGGCTATCTTGCGCAGCACTCTGCCCAGGAGCGGAAACGGAGGGAACGCATACAGAAATTTGAACTCCGTCCAAGGAATCGCCAGAGCGTCTGTTGCAATGGCCAGAGGATCTCGAGAGGGAGACTAACCTTGGAAGCTTGTGATTGTGTCTGGACGCAAACAGATCCAAGTCCGGCTGACCCCAGCGGAGGCACAGAACCTGAAAGGTCTCGCTGCTGAGGGACCACTCCCCCAGGCGCAAGGAACTCCTGCTCAGGGAGTCTGCCTCCTGGTTTTCCACCCCAGGGATGTAGACTGCCGAGATGCAGGCACCTAATAGATACGCACAGCCCGTCAATAGAAGAACTGGGGGTGCTGGACCCGTCCGTGCCTGTTTTGAGACAGTAAGCACACACAATTTTTGGGGGTAGGCTCTGAAACTCCCCCCTCAGGTCCCCAGAAGGTCCGCACTCCACCCAGAAACATATCTCTACAAATCTATGTGAAAATATAACTAATTTTATTGAATTAAAAAAGACTCATAAGCCAATAAACACAAATACACAGAAGATATAATCTACATTTTAAAATACATATACACAATGACACAAAGAGGGTACCCCATGTAAAAGGCTCCAAAAAGTATTTAAAAATCTACTGTAACCTTCCTAAAAAAGTAATTATAGTAATGATTTAATTAATTGATGTAGGTGTAATTAAACACCATGCTCCTGGCCAGAAAAGATACTATGCTGGTGGATAATGTAATAGCCACCAGCAATTAATATATTATGTTTAACCAGTGACACAATGTGAAAAAAAGAGGAGGGGAGGGAGAGGAGAGGGAGAAAGTGCTGAGTGCAATGTATTACAATGAACAGGGGACAAAGCAGATATACAACATCCAATTGTATCAAAAAAGAAGAAATAAATACCATGCGTGACTAAGTGTTTGCTTCCCAAGACAGATAATGATACACTGGCAAGAAGAAATACAATGTAACATATTTAAAGTACTGGAAGGTATTACATCACCGTTTTACGTGGTCATGAGTTGCCAGGGGTCCCCCATGTGTTGAGCCCGCCGACGCGTTGCGTGGAAGGACCACTTCACCAGGGCAGATGGATGCCGAGATGCAGGGAACATTCTCCTCTGCCCAAGTCAGAATCCGGCTTACCTCCTTGACAGATCTCTTGCTCCGAGTCCCTCCCTGGTGGTTGATGTAGGCCACAGCTGTCTGATTGTCCGAGCGGACCTGGATCAGCAAAAAATCCTTGTTCCAGAGATTCCTGCGACCAATTCCAGACGGTCAGCAGGTTCAACTGTAGAAGTCTCATGTGAAATTGGGCGAAGGGCACTGTCTTGAAGCACGACACCATTAGGCCCACCAATCTCATTCCCAGAAGTACCGACGGCTGTTGACAAGCCAGCAAGGCCTGCACTTGCGTCTGGAGTCCCAAAACCTTCTGCTGTGGTAGAAAGACCTTGACCTGACCGGTGTCTAGCGTCATTCACTATTGAAGGCATGATAAACAACTTGGGATAGTTGATCAACCAACAATCACTCAACCGAATATTTCCAGGGTTGACAGTACAGTCCGGGTGTCGCTCTCTGCCTCCTGAAGGGACCAGGCAGAAATCAGAATGTCGTCTAGATAGGGTAACACACAAATACCCCGACTCCTCAGGATAACCATGATGCCCGCCAGCACCTTGGTGAACACTCGGGGAGCTGAGGATATGCCGAAGGGGAGTGCTACAAACTGGTAATGTTGATCCTCCAGTACAAACCTCAAAAACTTCTGATGTCCTTGGAAAATCGGGATGTGTAGATAAGCGTCCCTGATGTCCACCATGGTAATAAAGTCGCCGGGCCGAAGCGATCCCATGTAGGATCAATAACCTACTGTGCCGAAGAGCCCAAAGGCTCGGTATATAAGGGACATCATCTGATACGCCACCAACGGGCCCACCAGCTGCAACCCTGCCTGGTGAAAGTAAGATGTCAGTAAACGGGGGACAAAGCCCCCGTGACCAGGCGTCCACTTGTTGTCAAGCCTAAACCGAATCCAAGGAATGAAGATAGCGGATAAGGGACCACGAGGGACTGAGCACCCATCCAGTAACTCCCAGGGGACACCGCCTGCCAACTAATCCACTCGGCCTGACGTAGAGATTGGGGAGTAAGGAAAGACGACCCGGTAGGTCCTAATGCGGACGCTCCCCAGGCATGTCCGAGACATCACCCCCCTTCGCGCCATGGCGAGCAGCTTGGGAGCGAAATAGAGGCCAAAAACAAAGTCTCCATCCGCAGGGTTGGTCCTGCAACACCGACTAGTAACGGTCTTGGTGTCCAGAAGACACAGGGGGAGCTAATAAGATCTAGAACTGCACAGGAGTCCGGAAGCCCCCCTTGCACAGGGCACCTGTGTCCCAAGACAGAGATGTCATATAGGGACTACCTGTGAGAGTAGAATTGCCAGGCCTACCATAGGCCAGCATGGCCCAGACTGCCTCATACTGTTGAGGAAAGGAGGAAGGTCAATGTAGAGGCCATAGCCCCATTCTGTTAAGGGCAACCTGTAAGTAAGCCCAAACTCCGTAGGCCTAGTACGGCCTGCACCAAATCCTGAGGGGAAAACAGGGGCTAGAAGCACCCTGACAACATATGAGAGGGACCCCCCAGCAAATGCTATCCTGTGTCCAGGGGAACTACCTCCTGGAACCACCAGAAGGAGAAAGTACATTCCTAGATAGGAGTCAGCTGCTCCCAGAAGGGCGAGGGCGTCCCTTCATGCTTGGGAGGTCTTGGCAGATTTGGACTTAGTCCTGCCAGAGGGCCCAGGGCGTTGCCTGCCCACCCCATGGTGGAAATCCACACCGACCAGTTGGAAGCAGAACCTCAGGTTCGCGTTTGACACTAACGTAGGGAGGGGGAGGGGTGTCCCTGCCCCGAGGAGGCCGGGACGGCCTTCTGCGTAGGGGTGCCTTACCCTTTTTTCCAAAAAGGTCCAAACAGGCCCCAAATAGTCGCCGTCCTCTGAAGGGAAGGCCAGTGAGCGCCTTTTTCGTAGCATCGTCAGCACCCCACTGTCGCAGCCAGACCAGGCGGTGAATAGCTACCACAAGGGCAGAGGTTCTAGCACACATCTTAATGGTGTCATCCAGCGCTGAGAGGATGAACCTCACAAACACATCCCCCCAGGGGAGGTCCTCAGGTCGGTGGTCAAGTACTTTTCTTTTTTTTTTTCCTTATGTTTTTTCTTTCAATGATTTTTATTGAAGTACACAGATGTAACAGAAAATGGTACTTACAAGACATGTAAATGTAAAACGAGGAAATAAAACATTCCTGGATATTGCCACAAAAGTAACTAACATAAATTAGCAGATAAATCAGAGCGACTTCTCTTGCTTGAAGTAATTATCACAACGAAATTGGCATTCAGGGAGCGATCCGGCCCACGTTTCAGACTTGCATCAAGTTGTGGTCCGCTCACTAGCCAGGGCGCCTCCTGAATGTGTTAGCGTAAATACATCATAAATAGATCAAGAACGTTCCAAAGAGCCAAAAGAAGGGCTCAGTAGAAAGTAAGGAAGGGGAGGGGGAAGGATAGTAAGAGAGGAGGGAAGGGTAGGAATCTGATGTCTATGGTCAAGTACTTTTCTAACGAGAGTCCTGGCGGCCACCACCGTGATGGCCGCGGCACAGACCGGGCGCAGAGCCGTCCCTGCACACGAAAAGGCGTGGGAAGCCAGTCTGTCAATGCGCCGGTCCTCAGCATCCCGAAGGGTATGGTAATAAGGAGCCGTCATGAAGGGGGGGTTAGTAACCCCTATAATCGGTGCATCCACCACAAGAGGTGCTGACCAAAAGTTAACCACATCAGGAGGGAAAGGGTACTTCCAATCCCAGACGCCTGGGACCCCTTTAAGTTTACAAGGCGATTCCCATTCTTGGGATATAAGATTCTGGAAATGATCCTGTTCCAGGAATTCCAAGCGCGGCGGCGCTGTGTGGAAACTCTCCTTCTTAGGCTTGGGAGCCTCTCCAGGAGGGGAGATTGAGAAAACCTCAAAGATCTTAATAAGAAGTTCATCTGTGTCACACAGGCCCAAAGAACCGGGCCCAGAATCATCACGGCTCCCGGGCATTTCATCCGAGGAGCCCGAATCTGAGAATAGCTCACCTTCCTCAGAAGGATCAAGGCCCTGCATATCAGCAGAGTCATCGGTATCGTTAGGAACCGGAGAGCCAGGAGGTGTCAGGGACCGCTTCTTTCCAGGGCCCATACGCTCCGTCAAACTAGACAGCACCTGCTCCGCTATAGGCAGCCTGCGCGGCACGGCTTGCTGGTCATCCCCGCTCGAGTGAGACTCATCCGGAGTGAGATTTAGGTCCGGGGAGACGGGGAGGTGCAGCCACTGGCAAACCTGATTGCAGGGTCAGTTCCTGTTCAGCATACGGTCCGCAGACCCGTGCTCTGTCAGCATCAGCATGGGGCTGACCACACACTGCACACAGCTGGTCATGTCCCAGAGGGACCCCGGGTACATAATTCTGAGATGCCTCCATATGGTGATTATCTGAGCAGTATGCCCGCAGGGATTTACGAAATAGGCAACCCTGGATGCCCCAAGACCCGCTAGGAAGTGGGAGAATTTGTTATGTGGACCCGCTATAATATATGTTAGGCCGGGAGAAGCCACCGAAATCCTGGTGTCTGAAAGACATAATGGGATAAGAGGGGGGTGTCAGTGCCATGCGCAGCCGAATAAAACACATAGGAATACCGCCCCGGAGGGCACTTACATGACCCAGGGAGGAGGCGGATCGCACCACACGCGCGCGAAGATTGTCAAAATGGCGCCAAGCGAACCTCGAGGGGCGGAGCGCGTCATGCCGAGTCCCCGCCTCCCCCAAAGAGTGCGAAGCTATAACCATCGAAACGTAAAAGAAGTAGTGGATAGTACGCACATACATAATGTTGCTGTCACGCTAGGGCAGTACACTCATGTAATGAAAGGACAAACAGGCGCGCAACCATAAACTTATGTGGAGCAAGGAGCGCGACAATGACACCCAAGTTCAATGAAAGATCAAAGGCCTTAAACGTGTTACATTACACTAGGACTGCCACACATACCCCCCCCCCCTTCTTTTCCCCCGAGCTACGGGAGGAAGCGAGGGAGAAGCGGACCTGCGTCCAGGGATTAACTCTGTGAGGGGCACGGGCAACAATGCGGGAGGGGCATCTAATGGAGGCTCACCATCAGCCTAAACCGCCTACGCTATGGTGGGGGATTGTGGTGGAGCGTAGCTCCGTGAGCACACAAGGTGCTGCCTACCTTCACCCGACCAGCGCAGCCCAGGCTGGGAGGCACATCTGTATCGAAGAGGATGGGTGGAAATAGTCCCGCAGGGCCGCAGGCTGCGATAGCCCCGCTCACCTGGGAGAGAGTTGATACTTCATGTCTTCGCAGTCAGCACTGCAGAGAAATCGGGGGATTTGTGGGAGGTCCCTGGGTATATGAAGGGCCGGGAGGAGCATGTTTTTGCATGTCTGCAGTGAACAGCGCCCTCTGGCGGAGGATTACCCATGTGTAAGTATTATAGATGGAGCAGGACGTGCTGTATGCTTAGAATAAGATCCCTTTTACCCCACGGCCGGGTGAAAGAAGCACGCGCCTATACCTAGTATGCATGACAAACTGGACTGTTGCAGTGTCAATAATATGAAGGCAAGGCAAGCGCATAACCACTGCTGGTTGTCTGTGAGCTACATCTTGAGCCGGCATGGATGGGCATGGCTCATGGCTTGACTTGCAATACTAATGCTTTCAGATTCCTGCAATACCTGGCTGCCTGCTACAGTGCGATGAGCAGCTCTCTGATCAACTGTGATCTTTTCTGAAGGATGACCCACTTTGAAATAATACAATTCTGTGAGTACTCACCTGTAGAATTGTTTTTACTATGCACAGCATGGCCTGCTTCATGAAAGTCCTTACATCTGGGGTATTCCGCCACAAGGTGGCGCAGTGTACTGCAGAAGACTTGTGGCCCCTCCCGGCCCCATATAAAAACCGGAAATCAGCCATAGACCTCCAGTGTTGACAAGCAGTTATACAAGAAGCCGGGAGGTAAAAGGCAAAAAAGGTAAAAAAAACCTTAACTAACTTGGAACAATCACCATAAAGAGGCAACCAGAATAACGATAACAAGGGAGGGATGAAGCAGGCCGTGCTGTGCATAGTAAAAACAATTCTACAGGTGAGTACTCACAGAATTGTATTTTTCCTAATGCACAGCATGGCCTGCTTCATGAAAGTCCTTACATCTGGGACATCCAAAATCAGTGTCCATAAGGTAGGGTGGGATCCCCAAAAAATAATGGCAAGCAGTTCAAACCACTACCGCCTGAAGTACATTGCGGCCAAAAGCAGCATCAGCTGAGGCCTTAACATCAACCTTGTAGAACTTGGAAAAAGTATGAACAGAAGACCAAGTAGCGGCCTTACAAACTTGTTCAACAGAAGCTTGGTGCTGAAAAGCCCAAGAGGAACCAACAGCGCAAGTGGAATGAGCAGTAATCCGGAAAGGAGGAACCTTCCCTTTAGCAGAATAGGCTTGTACCACCGTCTGACGTATCCACTTGCTATTAGTAGATTTAGCCGGAGGCAAACCCTTCCTAGGTCCAACAGGAAACAAGAACAAAAAGAGTATCAGATTTCCTGAAAGACTCAGTAGCAACCAAATAAAACTTCAATGCCCTGACAACATCCAGAGAATGAAGGGTCCGTTCCTTGGAATTAGCAGGGTTAGGACACAAGGAATGTAAGACAATGTCCTGATCGAGATGAAAAGCAGACACAACCTTAGGCAAGAAATCCGGCTTAAGCCGAAACACCACCTTATCCTGATGCCGCTCAAAATAAGGAGGTTTAATGGAAAGCGCCGCCAGCTCAGAAACTCGCCTGACTGAAGAAATAGCCACCAAAAATACCACCTTCAGAATGGGCAATGCAGCCCCACGCATAGGCTCAAAGGGAGGACCCTGCAGAGCAGACAACACCAGATTTAAATCCCAAACCGGTAGCATAGGTTTGCATGGCGGACGCACATGAGTAACTCCCTAGGAAAAAAGTCTTAACCAGCCGGTGATTGGCAAAGGATCTTTTTTTTTTAGTCAATATTTTTATTGAAGTTATAAAGATGAGTTGTGAGTTACAATGAAGCGTGTATCACACAAAAGGAAAAAACATCCAATTGTATATAAACTTGTACACAACTAATCGCTAATGGCTTCTTACACAATGCATTCAAAGTACATGAAAAAAAAAAGAGACAATAGATTGTGGGGAAAGAAACAGGATGAATAGAGAAAATAGATAAGGTAGGGAAAGAGGAAATGTAAGAAGAGAAGAACAAGAGGAGGGCTGGGGGGTGCGTGTCCTAACTCCATCCGCTAAGAACGGGGATGGTGGGAGACTAGGTTGTGAAAAGGCGACGGTCTTTTTTTGGGTTTTTGGGCTGGAAGTGGGTGATCCAACCTTCTCAGGTGGCCAGGAAGGGGGCAAGATCACCTTTCATCGAGGCAGCCATCTTTTCGAAGATGCGAGGTATCAGGCTTCCACTTAGGATAGATCCACTCTACCATGACTGCGCAATAATCAGTTTAGCAGCTGTAAGGATATGTCTTATAAGCTCGAACTGTGTCCTGGAGGGGGTTTTAGATTAAGGAGGGCCAGCTGGGGTGAAGGGGTCAGGCGTAAACCTGTTGCCTTCTTAATAATGTAAAAGACCTTGGCCCAGAACTTCTTAACCAGCCTACATTCCCACCAGATATGGATATATGTTCCTTGACTTCAACAATTTCTAAAGCATTCCGGAGAGTAGGAAGGGCAGAACCTATGGATTCTGTCTGGGACCAGATACCAGCGGAGCAAAACTTGGGCACCTGTATGGAGGAATCTAGTAAATGAGTCCCTCCACGCAGATCTCCAGTCCTCGGCCGATAGGTCTATTCCGAGATCCTCCGCCCACCTAGTGGTGTATGCTGGGAGAGGTGCCCCTTCAGGTCCACTAAATAATCTGTATACGGCAGAAACCGTCGCCTTACCTAATGGTTGCGTCCCACAAATGGACTCGAATGGTGAAGAGGGTCTAGGTCCAAACCCCGGTCCGATTTTAGTGCTAATATAAAGAGTAATCTGCGAGAAGCGAAGAAATTCTTTACTTGGAATACTCCTATGGGACTGGAGCTCAGGGAAAGTTAACATGCCCCTATGAGTAAAGAAGTCTTTGATCTTTAATAAATTTTGTGCCTTCCACCAGGTAAAAGCCGAAGGTTCCTGAAAGGCCGGTAAGAATTCGGGATTACCCAGTATAGATAACAAGGGAGTTTGTGGGGAGATAAGGGTCCCTTTCAGCTTGTTTGCCTTCCAAATTCTGAGGGAATGAGCCAGGGCTGGGTTATCAATATCTTTAGAAGTCGCAGGGGACAGCCATAGCAAGTTACCGATTTCTATTGGGGAACAGCTGGCTTGCTCAATGTCCACCCACAACGGTCTATCTGTCCCCGCGTGGATGGCAGACAGTTGAGCAATCTGGCAAGCAGAGTAGTAACGTGCTATGTTGGGAACCCCAAGTCCTCCCTGCTGCTTGGATCTGTATAGTGTCGCGCGACTGACCCGTGGTTTTTGCTTCCCCCAAATAAAAGAGTTTAAAGTGGACCAACACCCAGGATTTTGACTATCCTGGGTCTTGGTCCACTTCGGTGGGGCACCCCCGATCGGGGTGCCCCGCTGTGTGAAACCCCTCCGAACCCCCCGAAAAACTCACCTCTCCCCGCTCCCAGCGCCGACGGACAAGCCGCGGACAAGCGGCTCCTCCGCCGCCGCCTCCCGCGCGCGCCCGCGCCGGCCATTCACAGACGGCCGGCACGGGCGCGCGCACGTCTAGAGGGGCGCGAGGGAGGCGGCGGCGGCTGGCCGTCGCCGAAGACAAGGTAAGGGGGTTTGGGGGGGTTTCACCCCGTGGGACATCCCGATCTCGGATGTCCCGCGGGGAGGGAGGTGATCGGCCCGGGAATCGGCCCCTGGGTGACGGTCCACTTTAAGGTCACTTGGAGACCCTTTATGAAGGAGGCCGGGATTGATATTGGTAGGACTCGGAAGAAGTAAAGCAGTTTAGGCAACCAGGTCATCTTTACAGCCGTTATCCTACCCAGCCAAGAAAGATGGAGCCTTGCCCAGGAAGATATTAGGGCGCGGAGGTCCTTAGCCATGGCCGGGTAGTTAGCAGCATAGAGGGAATCATAGTTAGCTGTCAATTGGACGCCTAAGTATTTAATGCGATGGTCCTGCCAAGAGAAATCAAAGGAGGCTTTGAGTGTGGTCAATATTTGCTCTGGGAGGGAGATGTTGAGAGCTTGGGACCTTAAGGTATTGATTTGTAGACCAGAGATCCTAGAGAAGTCGTCTAGGGTGCGGAAGAGGTTCGGAAGAGATATGATGGGGTTAGATACTAGCATTAGAATATCGTCTGCGAAAAGGGAAATCTTGTGGTCGTAGGTCCCTATCGTTATTCCTGTAATATTAGTGTTAGTCTGAATCAGATTGGAGAGGGGCTCAATGGCGAGGGCAAATAATAAAGGGGAGAGGGGACAGCCTTGCCTGGTGCCCCTGCCAAGGGTGAACCTGTTGGATGAATACCCTGAATATTGAACAAATGCTCCGGGATTGGAGTATAGTGAGACAATCCATGCTGTGAAGGAGGGGCCCAGGCCCCACTTTTTCAATATGTAGTGAAGATAGTCCCAAGCCACAGTATCAAAAGCTTTACGGAGCCAATAGCATGGCCTGGCGCCCCTCCTTGTTGGCATGATGGGTCAGATTAATCACCTTGCGGATATTATCCCCCACTTGACGCTGGGGGATAAATCCTGCTTGTTCTTTAGAAATTAGTGACGCAATAAACTTATTGAGACGTGTTGCAAGAATTTTAGCAAGGAGCTTAATATCTATGTTCAATAGAGAGATGGGCCTATAATTGGACCAGAGAGTAGAGTCAGCGTTGGGTTTGGGTATCATGCAGACGGCCACAGTAAGCGCGTCCGAGTTCCATGAGTCGCCACTACTGAGGGAGTTAAATGTACGGACCAAGCGCGGGGAGAGTGTCAGAGAATTTTTCATAGTAAAGGGCAGTGAAGCCATCTGGGCCCGGCTGTTTCCCTATCTTTAAAGAACTAATGGCTTCCTGGACTTCGGATAGTTTGACCCGCCTATCTAGTAGGGCCTTGGCCTCAGGAGGGAGGGAGGGTAGTTGGATTTGAGATAGCAGCTTTTCTGTGAAACGCTCGTCTAGTGTAGTCTTTGGTTTGTAAAGATCCTCTAAATGTTTGCTGAAGGTTGCTACTATCCTTGCTGGGTTGCTTGAAAGTGTGCCATCCAGGGTCTTAACGCACAAAGGTTTGGCCCTATGAGTAACCCCCCTAAATCTTCTGACAAGAGGCGTGTTTGGTTTATTGCTGAGACGGTACCACTTAAACCTGGACCTGTTTATTTGGCTCTCAGCCTCTCTAGAGAGAAACATGTTGAGCTGGTCACCAGCTTGGTTGAGAAGAATCCTATTACGTTTTGTTGGGCGAAGCTTGTAATCTGAAGAGGCTAGGTGGTAGGCGTCCAGCAATGTTTGAAGTTGCTTCCTATATGCAGCCTTGCGCCTACCTGATTCTTAAATGAAGTGGCCCCGGATAACCGCTTTATGGGCTTCCCAGAGCAAGGCATCAGAATTTACTAACCCCAGAATATCAGAGAAAAAGTCCTCAATCGCTTTGCGTGTGCGGTCGAGGAGCATCTCATCAGAGAGCATAGGGTCGTAAAGTTTCCAGGATTTCTGGGGGGATCTTTGAATAAGGGAAAACAACTCAGCTGTGACCAGGTCATGATCCGACCAAACAACAAGTGTGGCACGGAGGAAAGCTGCAGGAAGATTTGGCAATTCTGGCCCTAGGAGGGCAAGAGTAGTGGGTGTAGTCCCTCCTAGAGGGGTGTAGTTCCCTCCACACATCAACTAGATGATAGTGATTTAGAAGGGAACAAAACAATTTTCCCGTCTACAGTATAACGGTCCAGAGTTGGTTGCAAAATGTGGTTCAAATCACCGGCCACTATTAGAAGTCCCTTAACTAAAGGGTCCTCAGGAACTCCTCAAGAAAAGCGTTCTGATTAGGGGCATAGTACGTGGCAATGGTCGCTGGTTGGTCCTGGACCATACCTACCACAATGAGGACATAGACCAACATGGGCCTTGAACCCACGACCTTGAGATTAAGAGCATCAAGCAATACCCACTGTGCTAGCGGAGCTCTACAATGAGGAAGCGACCTTGAGGGTCCCGTATTATCTGCTCCGAGGAGAAGGTGATAGAGCGCTTAAAGTGGCCCAACACCCTCCACTGATCAGTCCCCTGACTGCGGGGCACCCCGATCGGGGGTGCCCCGCTGTGTGAAACCCCCCAGAAACCCCTAAATCCCTACCTGCTCCCCGATCCAGCGGCGCCCGCCGCCGCCTCCCGCACGTCCCTCTAGCAGGACGCGCACCCGCGCCGGCCGTCTGAATTGCCGGCGCGGGCGCGCGCCCTGTGGGAGTGACGCGCGGGAGACGGTGGCGGGCGCGCTCTCTCGTCGGTCGCTGCCTCCCGCTTGTCCGTCGGCGGAGATTGGCAGCAGCGGTCACGTGGGAGCGGGGAGAGGTGAGTTTTTGGGGCTTTTTGGGGGGTTTCACACAGCGGGGCACCCCCGATCGGGGGTCCCCTGACTTGGGAAAGTTGATCACCCAGCCGAAGGACTCGAGAGTGGAGGTCACCACCTGAGTATCTTTCTCGGCCTGATGAAGAGACTGAGCAGCAATTAGAACGTCGTCCAGATAAGGGAGGATGCGAATCCCCCGGTTCCTCAGAAGTGCCATTACGCCCGCCAGCACCTTGGTGAACACCCGAGGCGATACCTAACGGTAAGGCAACAAACTGGTAGTGCCGATCCTCCAGAGCGAACCTCAGAAATCTCTGATGACCTGGGAAGATTGGAACGTGAAGATAGGCATCCTTGATGTCCACAGTGGTCATGAAGTCGCCCGGCCGGAGGGTACTGACAGCAGAGCGTAGCGTCTCCATGCGAAAGTGCCTGAACCGGAAAAACCTGTTGAGACCCTTCAAATCCAGGATGGGCCTCAGAGAACGCTCCTTTATGGGCACTGTGAAGAGATTGGAGTAGTACCCCTGACCCTGTTCCTGGTAAGGTACCTGGCAGACGACTCCTGACTCCAACAGGCGTTGAACTGCTAGGCGCAAACCCTGAGCTGACAGTTTGCCTGGCCGCCCTCAAGATTCCTCAGATCCCGGATGTCTCAAAACCCTCTATCTTGTAACCAGAGGACACCACCTCCTGAATCCACCGGTCTGAGAAGCAAAGCCTCCAGACGTGAGCAAAGAGCCGAAGCCGCCCCCCCACCCACCCAGACGGGGGCCTTGGGGCCCCATGAGAGACCGTGACGACCACGGGATCTGCCGCGGCCCCAAGAATCTCTGTGGCTGCCCGAGAAGAGGGAGCCATGACCTCCTCTGGGAGCATGAAAGGAGGGGAAGGAAGCGGAGGGCCCCCGAAAGGGCCGAGGTTCCTACGCTGAGGTAACCTATCATCCTTGGTCAGGACATCCAGACGCTCAAAGAGACGAAGCCCCGCGAAGGGAAGCCCGATGAGAGACTTCTTAGCAGCAGCGTCAGCTGCCCACTGGCGCATAGCCAGCAAGAGGCCCTACCGCCCAGCCGGACGGCATCATCCATGGCAGACAGCACAAATGCAACAAAATCAGAGCAAAGCAGAAGGGCCCTATAATCCTCCCTCCTCCTACCAGCCATGGCGCCATCCGCAAGACGCTTGATCTTCTTCTGAAGGGCAACGACCGTAATGGCTGCGGCACAAACAGGACGCAGGCCTGCCCCTACAAAGGTGAAAGCATGACAGGCCAGCTGATCCATACGGCGGTCCACGCCATCACGCAGTGTAGTAGTGTCAGGGGATGGCATGACCGAAGTGTTAGACAGCACTAGAACAGGAGCGTCCACCTCAGGGGGACACGACCAGCGCTTGACCAGGTCAGCAGAAAAAGGATACTTTCTGTCCAACCCCTTGGGCACCGTGGGCAATCTGTTAGGACGTTCCCACTCCGTGAGCACCATATTGGAGAAATGGCCCTGCTCTGGGAACTCCAAGCGTTGCTTGTCAGGATGAAAGAGCTCACCCTGCTTCCTCTTCGCCCCCTTAGGGGGGGGCGATGTGCAAGGTCTCAAAAATGTCCAACAACAGTCTTATCAGTGTCAACAGGGAGCCCGGTATCCTCATCAGAGGCGGACCCCGGGTCACTGTCGTACCCTTCCTGATGGTCCCCAGATGAGTCTGAATCATTGAAAAGCTCCCCCTCCTCTAGGGAGTCAAGGCCGCCAAATATATGAAGGCCCACATCCTCCTCGGCAAAGGAGGCCAGAGGCCTTGCCCATCACAGGTCGGGCCAGCTGCCTCTCAATGCTGGCCACGCGTAGTGCCAGATCAGATTGGGACCCCCTGCTAGTATCCCCCTCACTGGGGGCTAAATACAGGCGTGGGGGAGTAGGAGATGCCTGGGGGAGCGCAGAACTGGGAAGAGAAGCGCTCATCCCAGCCTGGTCCGCAATAATAATACTTTGGGCACACGGCACACAAACCGCGCCACCACCACTCAAAGGGGATGCCCTGCACATGACACACAGCCGGGATTGTCCCGAAGGACCCCCGAGCACGCTATCCCCAGAAGCCTCCATATAGTGATTAACACAGGCGCAATAGGCCAGTATAGGGTAAGGGCTAATAAAGAGGCACCCGGGATGCCCCCCAAGGGATGCCCACAGAGAGGGCCATGAAGGGAGAGGAGGGGGGGGGGGGGGGAGCGGGACCGGGAGAAACCACAACACACAGTTATCCCGCCTGAAGGACATAAGCAAAAATACACATAAGCATCCCGCAGCACATGTCCAAAAATAATAAGCAACCCCCAAAGGGGACTCATGAACCAAGAGACAGCACGTGCAGTACCGACAGTGGATCGCCGTACAGCTGAGCCAAAATGGATGGTAGAGAAGCTAGCCGGTCACCGCCGCAGCCCACGTAGTAAGAAGGGCCTCCGGACACGCAGCACTGCAAAATGGCACCACAATGAGAACCTCGATGAGCGGGCCGCGGGAGCATGACGCGATACGCGTCATGCACCGGCACTGCCCCCCCCCTGAAGAGCGCAAAGACACGCTCACGTGACCAGCACCAGCTCCCTGACAGGCCGCAGCAAAACTGAGGCGCCGCGGAGGGTAGTACAACCGCCCCCCGAACACCCGCCGGGGAGAGGGGAAGAGGGCAGGCAGCGGCGGGAGAAGACTAGCCAGGGCCAGATGGAAGGGAGGAGGGGGGGGGGGGGGGAGGGGACCACCAAGGCGAAGGGAGACAAACAAAACAAGGGGAAACTAGCTAATAACACCAGTCCCCAAATACAACTCACCCCCTACACATAGGGAAGGCAGGATCTCCTCATCCCTCAGCAGGCTCACCATAAAGCCTATGGCCAGCTACCCTTTGTGGTACAGGGTCTGCGGCTTGGAGCAGCGCTCCCCGAGTACCTGACCCTAGTGCTCCTCTACCCTCACCCGATCCGTCAGCCAAGGCTGGGAGGCACAGAGGGTCCAGAAGCGGGTGGAAATAGACTTGCAGGGCCGCAGGCTTGGTTGCCTGGCTCACCTGCGTAACAGAGAGCCATCTTCTATCTTCGCAGTATCACTGCAGAGGAAACACTGGGAGATCTATGGCTGATTTCCGGTTTTTATATGAGCCACATGTCTTCTGCAGTGCACTGTGCCACCTTGTGGCGGAATACCCCAGATGTAAGGACTTTCATGAAGCAGGCCGTGCTGTGCATTAGGAAAAATATAATACCAATTCTACAAGGAGAGTAATAACAGAATTGTAAGTATGCAGCACGTCCTGCTCCAGATAATGATAACATCTGTGATATAGTCCACAAGAGGGCGCTTTACTGCAGAGATGGCAAAAAAGAGGCCCATCCTGGTCCATATATACCCGGGACCTCCCACTAATTCCCCAGTATAACAAAGCAGTAAGGGAACCAGGAGAAGCCAATAACAAATTTAACCATGTTAACAAGTAACAAATCCCCATAAGGAGGATCCAAGATTAAAGTAATCAGGGTGGGATGGAGCAGGATGTGCTACATACTTATAATACCAATTCTACAAGGTGAGTAATCACAGAATTGTATTATTCTAAGTATGCAGCGCGTCCTGCTCCAGATAAGGATTCATAACATCTGGGACATCCAATAGCAGTGTCCACAAAAAAAGGGTGGGGATCCCAAAGAAAGGCAGCAACCCGCAAATTAAACCACTGCCACCTGCAGAACCTTACGGCCAAAAACAGCAGCCGCTGAGGCCCAAACATCAACCTTGTAAACTTGGAAAAGGTATGAACAGAAGACCACATAGCAGCCTTACAAACTTGTTCAACAGAAGCCTGGTGCTGGAAGGCCCAGGAAACCCCAACAGCACGGGTAGAATGAGCAGTAACACGGAAAGGAGGATCGTTCCCCCTAGTAGAATAGGCCCTAACAATGGCCTGATGGATCCATTTGCTAATAGCAGACATAGCAGGAGCCAACCCCTTCTTGGGACCCGATGGAACCACAAACAAGGCGTCCATCTTTCTGAAAGTAGCAGTAGCCACCCAGGTAGTATTTCAAATTCCTGACAACGTCCAGAAAGTGCAAGGCCCTCTCCTTGGGATTACCAGGATTAGGGCACAAGGAAGGAAGCACAATATCCTGATTGAGATGGAAGGTAGAGACAACCTTAGGTAAGAAATCTGGTTTAAAACGGAAAACCACCTTGTCCTGGGGTCTCTCAAAGTAGGGGGCCTGAATCGACAGAGCCGCCAACTCAAAAACACGCCGGACAGAGGTGATAGCCACCAAAAAGGCAACCTTCAGGGTAAGGAGAGACAGGGCAGCCTCATGCACAGGTTCAAAAGGAGGACCCTGAAGGGCGGACAAAACCAAATTCAAATCCCAGACCGGTACCATGGGTTGGCGGGGGGGGGGGGGGGGGGGGACACGAATGACCCCCTGGAAGAAGGTCTTGACCAGAGGATGTCCGAGACCCTGCCAGGACAGAGACAGAGCATCCACTGCCAGAGCCAGGGGATCCTGGGACAGGGAAACAAATACTGGCAGCTTGTGATTGTGGCAAGAAGCAAACAGATCCACGTCTGGCCTCCCCCACCGGTGACAAAGGGACAGGAAGACCTCGCTGTTGAGGGACCATTCCCCCCAGCGAGCGGTCCCCCTTCTCAGGGAATCCGCCTCCAGATTCTCCACTCCCGGAATATAAACTGCTGAAATGCACGGGACATTGTTCTCGGACCAGGACAGAATCAATGACACCTCCTTGAGGGCACTCTTGCTCCGAGTCCCTCCCTGATGATGGATATAGGCGACCACCGTCTGATTGTCGGAACGAACCTGTACCGGCCGACCCTGAAGGTGAGGAGTCAACTGTGCCAGTACCAACCGAACCGCCCTCAGCTCCAGGACGTTGATCGGAGCGTGAGCCTCCTGAGGGCCCCACAGCCCCTGGAATTGGAGGGCTCTCCAGTAGCCCCCCAACCAGACATACCCCCCAGAAGATTCCTCGAGTCGAGCCACCACAGGAGGGACCGCCGGATCAGAGAAGAGAGAACAAAGGCCTGATCCAAAGACAGGGGACTCTTGTCCTAGACTGAAAGGAGATGGAGCTGAAGGGGGTCTCATGTGAAATTGAGCGCAAGGAACTGCTTCAAAGCAGGCCACCATCTGTCCCACCAATTGCATCCCTTGCCTGATGGAAGGGCGAGGGCTGGACCGCATGGAATGAACCAGAGCTTGAAGAGAATCCACCTTCTGCTGATGAAGAAAAATCCTGGCCTGAATGGTATCCAGAATTATGCCCAGGAAGGGGGTCACCCGGGACGGGGAGAGGGAGGACTTGGGATAATTGATCACCCATCCGAACGTTTCCAGGGCCGTTACCACCATCTGGGTATCCAACTCCGCCTGCTGGAGAGAATGAGATGTAATGAGAATGTCGTCCAGATAAGGGAGAATGCGAATGCCCCCGGCTCTGAGGATGGCCATTACTCCCGCCAGTACCTTGGTGAACACTCCGGGGGCTGAGGTGAGACCAAAAGGAAAGTGCCACAAATTGGTAGCGCCGGTCCCCCAGGGTGAACCTGAGGAACCGCTGATGCCCTGGGAAGGCACATGAAGGTAAGCATCCTTGATGTCTATGGAGGTCATGAAGTCCGCCGGACGCAAGGAGCTGATCGCGGAGCGAAGGGTCTCCATGCAAAAGCGTCTGGTTCTGATGAACCTGTTAAGAAGTTTTAAGTCCAGGATGGGCCTGACAGAGCCATCCCTTTTGGGTACTGTGAAAAGATTGGAATAATAACCTCTCTCCCCTGGAGGAACCGGACAGATGACCCCCATACCCAATAAGTTCTGTACAGCTTGAAATAGACCCTGAGCGGCCAGGGGGTCTAGAGGAATCGGAGACCTGAGAAATCTTGGAGGGGGCCGTGCCGCGAACTCTAGCTTGTAGCCGGAGGACACAACCTCCAGAATCCACCTGTCTGAGACCTGTTGTCCCCAGACATGAGCGAAGAGCCACAGCCGTCCCCCCACCCGTAAGGGTGAGGGCGCCCCTTCATGGCTGAGCGGGCTTCATGACAGATTTGGGCTTAGATCCCCAGGAGGATCCGGGACGGGCACGGCCTCTACCCTTGCTCCAGAAATCAGCCCTGTGCCCTGCAAAGGGTACCCCCTCCCTGACCTGGATCCACGAAAGGAGGGGGTAAAGGACCCTGAACCCCTAAAGGGCCGCATTTGTCTTTTGCGTTGGGGCAACCTACCTCCTTTTGCAAAAAG
The DNA here is from genome assembly GCA_027917425.1 of Gastrophryne carolinensis. NCBI lineage: Eukaryota > Metazoa > Chordata > Amphibia > Anura > Microhylidae > Gastrophryne > Gastrophryne carolinensis. The sequence goes on from CM051237.1 coordinate 312,209,538, forward strand.
GAACAACCGGTCACCAAAAAGGCGCAGCCCTTTAAAGGGTAGCCCTGTGAGAGCCTTCTTAGCGGCACTGTCAGCTGCCCACTGGCGCAGCCAGACCGAGCGGCGAATAGAAACAACCAGAGCCGAGGTCCTGCTGCACATTCTAATGGTGTTATCTAAGGCAGAAAGAATATAAGCAATAAACAGCTCACATTGTGATAAGGCTCTAAATTCGGCACTGGAAGAATCATCAGGATAGCCTTCTAACAGGCCCTTGACCAGAGTCCTAATGGCCCACAGCAGTAATAGCAGAAGCAGGGCCGATCCCACACAGGCAAAGGCATAGGAAGCCAACCGGTCAATACGTCGGTCCTCACTATCCTTCAAGGTAGTGGAATCAGGGGAATGCATCACAGAAGTATTAGACAACCCCAAAACCGGAGCATCCACCTCTGGTGGAGTTGACCAACTTTTAACCACATCCGGGGGAAAAAGGGTACCTATTATCCCATCCCTTAGGGATACCAGGGAGCCGGCTAGGCCTCTCCCATTCCTTGTGAATCAGATTATGGAAATGAGCCTGTTCTGGAATTTCCAAACATGGCTTTGTAGTACCAAACAATTCCCCCTGTTGCCTGGGTGCCGCAGCAGGGAGAGAAATGGAAAGTACTTCAAAGATTTGAGTCAAAAAGTCTATGGGTGTCATCAGCATTCCAATGCTCTGAGCCGGCATCAGCGCCAAATGCTGATCATCGGAAAATTCTGAATCTGAGAATAACTCCCCCTCCTCAAGCGGGGTACAAGGAATAAATCAAGGAATTCTTCCGTATCCATAGGGAAGGCAGACGCAGCAGGCGCCAAGTGCCGTCTTTTACCTGGGGCCTTAAGGGCCACAGAGCTAGCAATCAACCTCTCAATGTTGGCCAGCCTGGAAGACACATCAGGCTGAGACTCCCCACTAGTATTAATCTCACTGGGGGTCACGATCAACCGAGGGGGGTGGGAGAAGACATGGTGGGCGCAGGCCCAGAGCGCCGCGCAAGCGCCTGCTGGGCGCAGGGTACACAGACCCGCACATCATCACTTACAGGGGATGCACCACGCACAGCTCGGCTTGCCCAGATGGGACTCCGAGCACAATATCCTCAAAAGCCTCCATATGGTGATTTTTGGTGTCACAATGACCAATGGGAATTACGCTGTGCAGCTACCCGGGATGCCCCTTAACTGTCCGCTAGGATAGTGGGAGGATTTTATTGTTTTTTAGGCCTCTAATATAGTAACTAGACTAATAGAAGGCACAGGACCGGGAGAAACCTCTAATTAGTTTTCCCGCCTGAAAGACATAAGAAGACAATACCCGCATTAATTAAACAGGAGTGAAAGGCAATCAAAATATAAGAGGGGGCCCGCAAGGGCACTCCGGCAGGAGAGACAAGATGGCGCTGCAGGGCTCTGAAGGGGCTGGCCGCATGAGGAAGCACCGTGGACCGCGCCCAGCGTTAAGCCACAACCCCTCCAGGAAGCGCGGGGTTACAGGCTGAAGACAGCCACCCCGCAGCCAATCAGCAGCCGTCAGGTCCCTGAGTGACATCGCCGCTAACGGCGCAGGGCACGCGAAGGCAGCAGCGGGCAATTCAAAAAACTGAAGGGGAGAGGAGCAGAGCCGAGGAGAGTGCCAGCGAGACATGAAAAAGGCATCATAACACATAACACATTTACACTAATCAGGAACTCACCCTGCCCCCCCCCCCCCCCCCCCCGACGAGCAGTATAATGGGAGAAGGGGAAGTAAGGAGCCCATTAAAACATTAATAAACGTAAGGCAGGGCAATAGTTGACGGGCCATCACAAGTCAGGATCACCAGTAACCTGACAACCGCCTACCCTTTGGTGGGGGATTTGCGGTGGAGCAAGCTCCAATGAAGCACCTCTAATAGGTGCTGCCTACCATCACCCGACCACGCAGCCAAGGCTGGGAGGCAGAATAAAAGTGGAACGGGTGGGAATAGTCCTACAGGGCCCAGGGCTGTGAAGCCCAGCTCACCTGCGAGAAGAGAAGCCACCATCTTGTCCTTCACAGCCCACTGCAGAGAAGAAACTGGGGAATTAGTGGGAGGTCCCGGGTATATATGGACCGGGAGGGGACTCTTTTTTGCCATCTCTGCAGTGAAGCGCCCTCTTGTGGACTATATCCCAGATGTTATGAATCATTATCTGGAGCAGGACGTGCTGCATACTTAGAATAAATACAAGGTGGTTAAAAGCTCCATTTGAATTATTATAATTGTGGGACAAATAATGCTAAAAACTAGCCAACTCTCCCCAAGCTGGTGATGGTGATGCTTCCTAGGCTCAGCATTGCTATGGTCCTGGGAAGCAGGTTGCATAGTAAATGCGCAATACACATATAGGTATACGGTGGGCCAAAAATAATACAGCTAATCAAACTATATAGTCTTGGGGGAAGGTTGGAGTAGAAAAGAAGCCATCAATATCCCTCCAATAACCAGGTATCAGCCCCTGCATGAAGAATTCAGAGCCAGAGACTTTTATGAATGAATTGCCAAGACTAAAACCTACACCTTCCAAAATACTAATGGAACGCACGGCCTCTAGATTAGACCAAAGTAAAAGACAGAATCCTATTAAAAAAAAAGTAGGCTCTAGAAGATACTGCTGACCTTTTGCAGCTGAAATAGGCTCCCGGATACACCTTGAAAGTAGAGGCTTTGTAAACACATAAGGAAGTGAGTACCAAGCACACATCTTCCTGAAAGTGGACCAAACCCCCCTTGGGGCACCATGGTTTGCTGCTGTGTGAAACCCCCCAGATCACCCATTCTACTCCCCCTTTCTGCCAGCCCATTAATGCATGGCATTGCCTGTGGAGTGCCCACTTCCATGCACCCAGCCCATGTGAATGGCTAGGCACTGCAGCTACAGCAATGCCAGGGGGGCTCACACAGTGGGGCATGCCAAATTGGGACCAGGAGCTCCTAGCTGGCCACCCTGGAGTCTAAAAGACCAGCATGGGGGGGGGCAAATGGTCCACTTTAAGTGACCCTACCAATCTTCACTGGCACCGACTCCCCTATGAGAGAGGGAATTGGGAGTCCAGGGATCTGCCTTGGAAGGGGCCCATGAGGTAGGTCAGCCAACTATGCAAACAAAAAAGCCAAGATGAGAGGTTGCCTGGAAAGGGGGCACATGAAGCTTGACTTTGTACTGCATGCGTCATACTGAACACTAACTCAACTACTTGTCAAGGCCAATCCTACCAAATGAAATATGCAATCAGGTCTACGGACAAAGAAAGTTCGGGGGAAAACACAGCGCAGAACCACTTGGCTTAACTCAATTTGCTGTCGAACCTGGGGTTGGAAAACAGATATTGGAACACCAAATAATATTCCCAGCAGGAGCAGAGGGGGTGTGCCGCAGTTCCTGCAACGATGGCACGGCGGTCCGTCAGTTTTTGAATGGACACGAGCAGCTGAAATGGTGGCGGACTATAAAATCAATTGTCTGGCAGATCACATGATGAAGTGTCAGTTCCATTCAATTTCCTTGCTCTGGTGTAGGAAAGAAAAGGGTTTTTTTTTCCTTCTCCAGCACCTCCGCCATGATGCTCTGCACAAATCAGAGCCTGAGGTTGACACTCCCTCTGTTAGTGAAAGGCTGGAATTGAGCCCCCACACTGTCACTCAAGTCGAGCTCACTTCAATTCAATGCACATAATGTGCTTGCACCATTCAGCCCTGCCACTACCATCAAAGAGGGCAGCAGGGCACCAGTTGAAACTTTTATTTTAAATTACTCTGGCAATATAGCTTTGTTTTTAACAAGGAAACAATTAGAACATGGCCATGTGTAGTGCTACACAATGGAAACACATTTGAGTGTGCCTGAACAATGACTTGAATGTATACATTAATTCTGAAAGCAAATCAAGTCAGCTGAACCCACAGTCCAGTTATGTACTTACTTGGATACATCTAGTAAGAAGTCGTTTAGCTCAGTTTGTTTGGCCAATCCTCTGCATACCTAAAACATTCATGGGAAAATAAATTTTTAGAGAATACAAAAATAAAAACGGAAAATCTTTTAGGTGTACACATTTCTAAATTATATGGTTTAACCTAAAATGTTTGCACTTACTTGTACTTGATGTATTGCTACGGATGCCCATGCAAGGATTGCAGTTGCCACCTAACAAAATAAAATAATCTACAGTTATGTGGGATTTCTTTAAATGGTTACAATATAAAAAATTCAAAGCCGAACTAAACCTACTGTGGGCCGCCTTGGAATTAAGAGCTCCCGTGGTGTCCTGAATCGGGATGCCCCTGTGTGAACCCCCCTCCAGGGCACAGCAGAATTTACCCGCTTCCTGGCGCCCTTGCCATATGCAAAGATCTGGCGGCAGCGTCCCAGCATCTTGGGGCTTTCAGCTAGACTAGGGACGGGAGTGCACGCAGCTGGGAATGCAGCTGCTCGCACCCCTGATTTCTGAGCTATGCATGTAAACAGAGCTCTTTGCCTAACATTACATATGCATGGCAAATCGCTCTCAATGGGTGAGAGCATGCAGAAATTGAGGGTGGAGAAATGGGTCAGATGGAGCAGATTAGTAGCTGGTTAAATGCAGTTAGTCAGAGTAGAAAGGGAGCAATGTAAAGGAAGTTCAAGTCTATTTCTGCAGCAAAAAAAGGCTGAAGTGATTTGAAAAAGAAAAAAAGGTGTGTGTTCATACAGATTTCCTTTAAAGCAGAACAAAACACAGGATTTTGGGATTTCCACTTTCCCTCGATTTTGTTCTGTGCCCCCCACCCCTGGGCATCCCGAATTGGCATGCACCAATGTGTAAAACCCCTCAGATTGCCACATTAAGACTCATCTCTTCTCGGTCCTACAGTGACTGTGCAGGCTCTCATCCAATCCGAGCTGCCCGCTGAAGTGATTTGGCAAGCAACTCTGATCATTATGAATAAGGAGCGAGAGTGGTGCATCCCTTGCTGCCCTTGAATGGCTGGGAGCTGGAGGCGCAGACACCTGAGGATGTGGGTATGTGCGGTTCTTGCTCCTCATTCACAACAAACAGGGATGCCAGGCCGAATTATGTCAGTTCAGTGAGTGGCTCTGATTGGATAAGAACCCGCGCATGTGCAATTGGACCAGGGAAAGGTTAAGGTTACCAATGGGTTTCACAAAGAAGGGCATCCCAATATGTGATGCCCTGGGGGAGGCAAGTGGCCAACCCTGGTATCTTTTATATTGCAGGGCTGGACCCAGTGGGTTTTGTTCAGCTTTAAGCGGCAGTAACATTACATCATTATTATCCTGTTCAGGGAGATGCTGGGTGCTGAGTGCTGGGAGAAGGGCTCATAAGTTATGGTTTTGTCAACTAGTCATTGCAGTAGCAGGACCACCATTACTGCAGTGGTCTTTTGAATAGGCAAGTACTGACAAGCCATATAGAATGTGGTCTCTAACAGAGTGGTTAGGTGTGTCATTTGTCCACCAAGTACTTGAGTTAGTACAGGTCGACCAATTCACATTTAAGAAGGAACTCCATAAAAAAAGCCTTTAGATTCCTTAAAAGCAGGTGGGAGAAACGAAATACATTTGGTAATAAATATAAATAGTGAGCAAACCAACCTGTTGGTGACACAAACGGAAGGCTTCTCTTCCCCAGTACCTGTGAAGTTCCAGAATGCCAATAAGATCACCAATTGCGGTAACAATCGGTAAGCATAAAACAGACTGGAAACGAGTCCCAGAGTCCAGCCCAGTACCTTTTGGGAACCTTTCATCCTAAGAGTTTTAAAGAAAAAAAAAGAAAAAAAAAAAACACATTAGACATTAACTTCACATTAAGAGGAAAATGGGTCATGGATTATAAACAAGATTCCCTACAAGGATTATAAAATATTTGAATAAAATATGCAACCAATTTAACAAAAATACAATTTAAAAGAATAGAAGAGCAGAAAAAAATTGTAGACGTTGGGCTGTTTAGTGATTACCTGTCTTGGGCAAAATGCTTGACCTGTTAATTTGAAAATATCATCAGAAACTACAAAATCATCATATGTGAAAATAGCCTTTATTTTTGCATACCCCCATAGGGAAGACAAAACCCAACAAGATGCATGGGATATTTGCAATAAATTGCCTATAGTCAAGTCTAAAAATACAATTCTGTGATTACTCACCTGTAGAATTGTTCTTACTGTGTACAGCACGGCTTGTTTCATTATAATCATTACATCTGGGTATTCCGCCACAAGGTGGCGCAGTTGACTGCAGAAGACTTGTGGCTCCTCCAGGCCCAATAAAAGGCCAGGAATCACCCATAGACCCCCAGTGTTGAAAAGCAGTAATACCAGAAGCCGGGAGATAAACCATGAGAACAAAATAACTTTGTAACAAATCACCATAAGAAGGCAACCAAGGACAATGATAACAAGGGAGGGATGAAACAAGCCGTGCTGTACACAGTAAAATCAATTCTACAGGTGAGTAATCACAGAATTGTATTTTTCCTCGTGTACAGCACGGCCTGTTTCATTTCAATCATTACATCTGGGACATCCAATAGCAGTCTCCATAAAAAGTAGGGTGGGATCCCCAATGAGTAACGGCAGACAGTTCAAACCACTACCGCCTGAAGCACCTTGCGGCCAAAAACAGCATCAGCTGAGGCCCCGACATCAACCTTGTAAAACTTAGAAAAAGTATGAACAGAAGAACAAGTAGCGGCCTTACAAACCTGTTCAACCGAAACCTGGTGCTGAAAAGCCCAAGAGGCACCAATAGCCCTAGTAGAGTGAGCAGTAACACGGAAGGGAGGTTCCTTCCCTTTGGCAGAATAAGCTTGCACCACCACCTGTCTAATCCACTTGCTGATAGTGGATTTGGCTGGAGGCAAGCCCTTCCTAGGTCCAGAAGGAAGAACAAAAAGAGAATCAGACTTACGAAAGGGCTCAGTGGCGACCAAAATACAATTCTGTGAAGTACTCACCTGTAGGATTGGTATTATACGCATACAGCACGTCCTGCTCCATCTATAATAATTACACATGGGTAATACTCCGCCAGAGGGCGCTGTTCATTGCAGACATGCAAAAACAGGCTCCTCCCAGCCCTTCATATAACCAGGGACCTCCCACAAATCCCCAGTATTGAAAAGCAGTTAGAAAAGAAGCCGGGAGAAACCAACCACCAACTGGTAACAATAGTAATGATAACAATCACCATACAGGGGATCCAGAAAAATGTAAAACCAGGGTGGGGTGGAGCAGGACGTACTGTATGCGTATAATACCAATTCTACAGGTGAGTACTTCACAGAATTGTTTTATTCTAAGCATACAGCACGTCCTGCTCCATCTATAATAATTACACATGGGACATCCTTCCAGTGTCTGTAAAGTAGGGTGGGATCCCCAAAAACAAGGCACAGCGGACAGTAAAGGCGCTGCCACCTGCAAAACTTTGCAACCAGGTACGACATAAGCAGAGGCTTTAACGTCAATCTCATAACAAGACCTTTGAAAGATATGATCAGAGACAAGCAACAGTCTAGCAACTTATTCCACAGAAAAAACTTGGTGCTGAGGGGCCAATGGTACCCAAACACCAATATAACGGAATAAAATGAAAAAGGGAGATTCTTCTTCTCCTTAAAGGAATAGGCCAGTGTAATGGCCCAACCAGCCCACAGGCAGCAGAAGCCTCGTGGAAAACTTAGAACTCTCCCAAAGGGAATGAGAACTGGTCACCCGTCAAAAAGGCGGGAATACTGACCCCGATATTAGTAAGAAGCCGAAAGCTTTACTCAGGACCAGAAGGCATCCAAGTAAGATCAATCCAAAGGACGCAGTGGCCCTGGAAGCAAGAGATATCAGGCGCATACATAAGGAGGCGCCCGCAGACCCCAAGGGCATCAGTCCCCCTAAGGGACAAGGAACCATCAGGAAAAATTGCAACACCTGTTGCAAGACCCTTGTAGACCCTTAACATTAGCATTATTAAGAATAAGGTCCGAAGTTAGACTAAAAGGACTTAACAATGATCATAAAACACCACTTGGGCACAGAGGTCCGGCATAAGACGGAATACCACCACGGCATGGTGTGCATATAGATATATATATATCGAGCCAAGGCTAAGTAATCAAATCCACCTTCTCAGGCACACATCTGACTGAGACAGAAGCCCCAGAGAAGCGACTTGGACTACAAAGCAGCTCAGACAGCATCCAGCATAAGTCCTAAGGGAAAATCCGCAGGGCAAACAGAATGAAAAATGGATCCCAACAGGAACCACAGAAACTACTTGGGAGATGCCCATGAGCAAACCCCAAGAGAATTCCTCACAAGGAAGACAGAACTAGACTCCTACAGGAAGACAGCCAGGACAGAACCTGGACCTTCAGAGTACCTAGATGGGGAGCCAACCCCAACCTATGCTGTAAAGACTCTAGAACCCTGGGAACCAAGAACGTCCAACAGGTAAGAGACCAAAACTCATGCCAATCAGTATGGGTACACCATGAAGCACAATAGACGGAGTAAGAGGAAGACAAGGAAGCTTGCTCCTAGCCCCCCATATACCAAGTCACCCAGAAGATAAGCCCGTCTCCAAGGGGTGAATGAATCAGCTGTCAAGCCCCAGACACAAGTCTGTAGAGTGAGACGACAAAAGAAGGGGCCTGACAAGGGCAGAACCGCACTCCCGAGAGAGCGTACAGGTCAGCAGACCTCAGCAGAAGCATCTGCGAACCACAGTTCACAAGGCCACCCAGGACATCAATCTCACGGGTCTCTCTACCAGCACAACTGTGCGCAGAACCCCACATAGTAGGGTGAGCGAAGAGAAGGCATATAAGATAGAAAGTCTATGCATAATTTTACTAAGCCCCCATGACCAGAGTCAGAATATTCTGGGACAGTAAAAACAAGGGCGGAGCCCTTGTGGTATAAGCGAGACCCAACAGAGTCACCCTAGTTGGCTCTCAGAGCGCCACCAGGATAGCATAACCTGCCACTGAAAGACATCTATTGGAGCGAATACCTCTGAGGAGCAGGGGGCGTAGACCCCCGCCTAGATAGGGATCAGGAACCCTCCAGAGGGATCATCCTGCTTCAAGCTCCAGACCAATAATAAAACAGACCGTTGTCTTCCAACGGACCAAGAGTCCCCAAATAGACAGGTCCTAAAAGAGGAGAAGTCCAGCCGTATAGAGTCAACGGTAGGCTCACTGTTGCAACAACCAGTAGGAAAGATGGACCCTCTAAGGGACCCTACCTAGGAACCACGGGGGGCTTTGGAAGAAAGTCCCTCCCCCCGCCTACCTGCGAGACTTGGTACCCAAGGTGACCATTCACAGGAAGATGCAAGCAAAGAAGGGGGTGCCCCCTGACAGGGCCCTTGAATATGATCAGCTCAAGAGGAACCACCTTACCAAGGGGGAATGAACACAGACCAAGCCCCAGGGGTGCTGGAACCCCATGTAGGATCAATAACCTACTGTGCTGAAGAGCCCAAAGGCTCGGTATATAAGGGACATCATCTTATACGCCACCAACGGGCCCACCAGCTGCAATCCTGCCTGGTGAAAGTAAGAAGTCAGCAAAGGGGGGCAGAGCCCCCGTAACCAGGAGTACACTTGTTGCCAAGGAAGAAGGCTCAAGCCTGAACCGAATCCAAGGAATGGAGATAGCAGATAAGGGACCAAGAGGGATTGAGGTGACTGAGTACCCATCCAGTAACTCCCAGGGGACACCGCCGGCCGACCAATCCACTCGGCCTGACGTAGAGACTGGGGAGTAAGGAAAGACGACCCGGTAGGTCCTAATGCGGACGCCCTCCCCCCAGGCATGTCCGAGACATCACCCCCATTCGCGCCATGGCGAGTAGCCTGGGGGCGAAAGAGAGGCCACCAACAATGCCTCAAGCCGCAGGGTTGGTCCTGCCACACCGCCTAGTAACGGTCTTGGTGTCCAGCAGACACAGGGGGAACTAAGAAGATCTAGAACTCCACAGGAGGTCAGAAGCCCCCCTTGCACAGGGCGCCTGTGTCCCAAGACAGAGATGTCATAGAGGGACTACCTGTGAGAGTAGAATTGCCAGGCCTACCATAGGCCAGCGTGGCCCAGACTGCCTCATACTGTTGAAGGAAGGAGGAAGGTTAATATAGAGGCCATAGCCCCATACTGTTAAGGGCAACCTGTAAGTAAGCCCAAACTCTGTAGGCCCAGAACGGCCTGCACCAATTCCTGAGGGAAAAACAGGGGCTAGAAGCACCCTGACAACCACTAAGAGGGACCGCCCAGCAAATGCTATCCTGTGTCCAGGGGAACTACCTCATGGAACCACCAGAAGGAGAAGGTACATTCCTAGATGGGAGACAGCTGCTGAAGCAGTAACCTCGCCCAGGGCGAGGGCGTCCCTTCATGCTTGGGAGGTCTTGTCAGATTTGGACTTAGTCCTGCCAGAGGGCCCAGGGCGTTGCCGGCCCACCCCATGGTGGAAATCCACACCGAACAGTTGGAAGCACACCTCAGGTCCGCGTTTGACACTAACGTAGGGAGGTGGAGGGGTGGCCCTGCCCCGGGGAGGCCGGAGCGGCCTTCTGCGCAGGGGTGCCTTACCCTTTTTCCCAAAAAGGTCCAAACGGGCCCTAAATAGTCGCCGTCCTCTGAAGGGAAGGCCAGTGAGAACCTTTTTCGTAGCATCGTCAGCACCCCACTGTCGCAGCCAGACCAGGCGGCGAATAGCTACCACAAGGGCAGAGGTTCTAGCACACATCTTAATGGTGTCATCCAGCGCTGAGAGGATAAACTTCACAAACGCATCACAGTCTGATAGCGCATTAAATACCCTCCAAGGGAGGTCCTCAGGACTGTGATCTAGTACTTTTCTGACAAGAGTCCTGGCGGCCACCGTAGTGATGGCCGCGGCACTGACCAGGCGCAGAGCCGTCCCTGCACACGAGAAGGCGTGGGAAGCCAGTCTGTCAATGCGCCGGTCCTCAGCATCCCGAAGAGTACGGTAATAAGGAGCCGTCATGAAGGGGGGGTGCATCCACCACAAGAGGTGCCGACCAGAAATTAACCACATCAGGAGGGAAAGGGTACTTCCAATCCCAGACCCCTGGGACCCCTTTAAGTTTACAAGGCGATTCCCATTCTTGGGATATAAGATTCTGGAAATTATCCTGTTACAGGAACTCCAAGCGCAGCGGCGCTGTGTGGAAATTCTCGTTTTTAGGCTTGGAAGTCTCTCCAGGAGGGGAGATTGACAAAACTTCAAAGATCTTAATAAGAATTTCATCTGTGTCACACAGGCCCCAAGAACCGGGCCCGGAATCATCGCAGCTCCCGGGCATCTCATCCGAGGAGCCCGAATCTGAGAATAGCTCACCTTCCTCAGAAGGATCAAGGTCCTGCATATCAGCAGAGTCATCGGTATCGTTAGGAACCGGAGAACCAGGAGGCGTCAGGGACCGCTTCTTACCAGGGCCCATACGCTCCGCCGATCCAGACAGCACCTGCTCCGCCATCGGCAGCACGCGCGGCACGGCTTGCAGGTCATCCCCGCTCAAGTGGGACTCATCAGGAGTGAGGTTTAGGTCCGGGGAGACGGGTGTATTGAAAGGAGGTGCAGCCACTGGCAGACCTGCCTGTTCTGCACACGGTCTGCAGACCGTGCTCTGTCAGCCTCAGCCTGGGGCTGACCACACACTGCACACAGCCGGTCATGTCCCAGAGGGACCCCGGGTACATAATTCTGAGATGCCTCCATATGGTGATTATCTTGAGCAGTATGCCCGCAGGGATTTACGCAATAGGCAACCCTGGATGCCCCAAGACCCGCTAGGAATGTGGGAGAATTTGTTATGTGGACCTCTGTAATATATGTTAGGCCTGGCATCTGAAAGACATAATGGGACAAGAGGGGTGGTGTCAGTGCCATGCGCAGCCGAATAAACACATAGAACAATGCCGCCCCGGAGGGCACTTACATGACCAAGGGAGGAGGCGGACCGCACCACGCGCGCGCGAAGATTGTCAAAATGGCGCCAAGCGAACCTCGAGGGGCGGGCCAGACCAGGCTGTGACGCGGAGCGTGTCATGCCGAGTCCCCGCCTCCCCCAAAGAGCGCGAAGCTCTAACCAACAGAAATAAGAAGGACAGTATTGGATAGAAGGCGCATGCATAAAGATACTGTAACGCTGGAAATGATGATGCCGTCTGGGCAGTTGTTAATGAAAGGACAAACGGCTCACAACTGTATAGCCAGGAGCGCGACACTGACACCCAATTATAATAAAAACCAAGGCCTTAACGTGACATATTGCACTAGGACTACCACACATACCCCCCCCCCCCCCTTTCTTTTCCCCCCGAGTTACGGGAGGAAGCGAGGGAGAAGCGGACCAGCGTCCAGTGGACTAAATCTGTGAGGGGCACAGGCAACAATGCGGGAGGGGCATCCACTAGAGGCTCACCATCGGCCTAACCACCTACCCTATGGTGGGGGATTGCGGTGGAGCGTGGCTCCGTTCAGCACACAAGGTGCTGCCTACCTTCACCCAACCCATGCAGCCCAGGCTGGGAGGCATATTCTTCCAGAGAGGACGGGTGGAAATAGTCCCGCAGGGCCTCGGGCTGTAAAGCCCCGCTCGCCTGCGAGAGCATGATATCTTCATGTCTTCGCAGTTCAGCACTGCAGAGAAATCTGGGGATTTGTGGGAGGTCCCTGGGTATATGAAGGGCCGGGAGAAGCCTGTTTTTGCATGTCTGCAGTGAACAGCGCCCTCTGGCGGAGTATTACCCATGTGTAATTATTATAGATGGAGCAGGACGTGCTGTATGCTTAGAATATTATACCTGAGCGCCCTGACCACATCCAGAGAATGAAGGTTTCATTCCTTGGAATTAGCAGGGGCAGGACAATAGAAAGGTAAGACAATGTCCTCATTGAGATGAAAAGCAGATACAACCTTGGGCAAAAATTCCGGGTTAAGACGGAACACCACCTTATCCTGATGCCGCTCAAAATAGGGAGGTTTCATGGAAAGCGCCGCCAGCTCAGAGACTCGACGCACCGAAGTAATAGCGACCAAAAAAGCTACCTCAGAATGTCAGAATGGGCAGAGCGGCTTTGCACAGAGGCTCGAAGGGAGGACCTTGTAGAGCATCAAGTTTAAATCCCAAACTGGTAGCAGAGGCTTACGCCGCGGACGCACATGAGTAACTCCCTGGAAAAAAGTATTGACAAGCCTATGATTGGCAAAAGATCTTTGGAAAAAGATTGCCAGAGCCGAAACCTGTCCCTTGAGGGTACTAAGTTGTAGACCCGAATCCAGACCATGCTGTAAAAACTCCAGAATCCTGGGAATGGAGAATTCACGACAAGATAGAGACTCTGACTCACACCAAGCAATATAAGCATGCCAGACCCTATAGTAAATCAGAGACGAAGATTTCTTCCGAGCCTGAATCAAAGTATCGACAACCGAAACCAACAAACCCTTGCCCATCAAGATGGAGGTTTCAACAGCCAAGCCATTAAAGCCAGCGTTTGTAAATTTGGATAAAGCAGCTGTCCTTGAGTGAGAAGCTCTGGATCGTCGGGCAAGACGTACCGATCCCCTGCCATCTGGACGACGTCCGCAAACCATACCATCATCGGCCAGCGGGGGGGCCACTAGAATTGACGGTACCCCCCCTGGGCTATCTTGTGCAGCACACGACCCAGCAGAGGAAACAGAGGAAATGCATAGAGGAGCCGAAACTCCGTCCAGGGAATTGTGAGCGTGTCCGTGGATCCAGAGGATCCTTTGACAGGGAGACGAATCTTGAAAGCTTGTGATTGTGATGGGATGCAAAGAGGTCCACATCCGGCTGACCCCAGCGGCGACACAGGGCGAGAAATACCTTGTTGCTGAGAGACCATTCCCCCAGACGAGGCCTCCCCCTGCTCAGGGAGTCCACTAGGAGATTCCTCGAGTCCAGCCACCATGAAAGGGACTGCCTGGCCAGGAAATTCCTGATCCAGGGACTCTCGATTCTGACCCCAAACCGACAAGAGATGTAACTGAAGAGCTCTCATGTGGAACTGAGCAAAGGGAACTGCCTCGAAGCAAGACACCATGAGGCCTACCAACTGAATCCCCAGACAGATGGAGGGATGAGGGCACAGCAGCAGCGCCCGCATCTGAATGCCCTCCACTTTCTGCTGGGGGAGAAATACCTTGACCTGAGAAGTATCCAGCGTCAGGCCCAGCAAGGACTTCGCCAAAGACGGAGATAGTGAAGACTTGGGATAGTTGATCACCCAGCCGAAGGACTCGAGAGTGGACGTCACCACCTGAGTATCCTTCTCGGCCTGGTGAAGAGATTGAGCAGCAATCAATAGGTCGTCCAGGTAAGGGACAATGCGAATGCCCTGGCTTCTCAGTAGAGCCATGACACCCCGCCAGCACCTTGGTGAAGACCCGAGGGGCCGATGTGATACCGAATGGCAAGGCCACAAACTGGTAGTGTTGAAGGGGGGGGAAACAAACCCCAAATGCAACCAGTGCACAAGTGCAAGACACAAGAGACACCCCACCCCAGTAGCTCACCAAATGCCTATAGCCGGCTACCCTTCAGATACAGGGTCTGCGGCCTGGAGCAAAGCTCACCGAACACCCGACCCCAGGTGTTCCCCTACCATCACCCGATCCGTCAGCCAAGGCTGGGAGGCATGAGGGTCCGGAAAACAGGTGGAAATGGGCTTACAGGGCCGAAAGGATGATTGCCCCGCTAGCCTGCGAATAACCAGGGAGAGCCATCTTCGGTCTTCGCAGTCAGGACTGCAGAGAAACACAGGGGGTCTATGGGTGATTCCTGGCCTTTTATTGGGCCGGGAGGAGCCAGTCAACTGTGCCACCTTGTGGCGGAATACCCAGATGTAATGACTGAAATGAAACAAGCCGTGCTGTACACAAGGAAAATACCATTCTTTTGATGAGAGGGACAATTATAGACCAGCCCACCAAATATAAAACAAAGTTAAAGTACAAGTATCGTTTGCCAACTGCAATGGTGACGTGCTGTGTTCATCAGACACGGCTCTGCCTCTCAGCTAATAGGTTACTTCTCCTAGCGCAGGGGAAGCTGGTTACATTCAGATGCAGCCAGACAGCCTAAGCCAGAGCAGTTGGCGAATGATACTTGTCCTTTAAAGCGAAACAAAACCCACCAGTGACCGGCATGGAATCAAAAAGTTTTGAGGGCTGGACGCCAGCCTGATGAAGTGGGTGATGTGCCCACGGAACGCGTGGCTCCTGGTGTGGTAGGCGGTGGGGAGACTTCACACGTTATTTTCATGATACCTTGGCTTTATTTCTGGTGATTTTTTTTGTGATATTTTTTGATTGGTATTGTGATATATATCAGTGGTTCCCCTTTGGGATGCCTACATAATATATACAGGTGATTATATTTTCATTGGTGAATATAGTAGATTGATATGTTTATGAGTTGTTATGGTTGGGAATATTAATTTTTAATTGATTGTTTGACTAGTAGCACTTGCACTTTATAAATGTATAGATTTTGTAGTGATCCGGATCATAGGCAGGATTTGCACGTTTAGTTGCACTGTTGGAACACTTTGTTGAATGATTTAGCACATATATCTAGGCATTTGATATCAATTAGTGTGGTGAGACTCTCCCTATCGCCTACACACCTTCATGTTGGTTTGTCCTGTGTGTTACTGTCCCATTTATGTGTTTTTTAAGGGATTTTATTATGTTGAGTGTATTGTATGTAATGATTATAAATATGTAATTAATCGAAATTTATTTTTTGATCAATTTATGAGTTGAGAGTGCCTCCCTATGGCTGGATGCTGGCTTTTCTCCAGGGCATCCCGTATCAGGATTCCCTGCTGTGTGAAACCCCCTGTTCATCCAAAACATTAACTCACCTTTCCATGCCCTTATGGAGAATGCACATGCTCTCGTCCAATGAGAGCAGCCTGCTGTGATTACGCCATTTAGACAGGCTGCGGCGACAGCACTGTTGAATAACAGTAACAGCAGGCTTCTCTCATTGGACGGAAGCACATGCACAGTTGGGAGTGTGAAAAGGTGAGTTCTTCTAGTGCCAGCTACGCGAGTCTCACGTAGCAGCCTCTACTGCACTAAAGTGCCAGCTATGTGAGAATCACGACTTTAAACCCCCAGAGAATAAAAAATATAAAACTAAAAAACTCACCTGACCCCTCATTGGATTGGGCCGGGTCTTCTCTTTACCCGGAGGGCATCTGATCCCCCCCCCCCCCCCCGGGGCTCTCCTGTCTTCAGGAGGGCACCGAAAATATCGCCCCCCCCCCCCCCCGCTTCGGCCACTGGCACAAACTGTAAAAAAAAAAAGAAAAATTACATTTACTCACCTGCAGCCCCGATTCCTCCCGCGGAGTCTCCTTTTCACCGGGAGGGGGGGGGCTCCAACAGCCCCCCCCCCCCAGGCTCTTCCGTGGTGAGGAGAGGGTGCGAAATCACCTTCTCCCCCCACTTCCTGGGTCGGGACTGCTAGCGGGTGACGTCATCGGTGACGCGGCACCTGTCACCCGGCAGTCGGGACCCGAAGCTCAGTTGCTGTTGAGATCGGAGTAGGGCTCCAGCAGCTGTCATCTGATCGTCGTGGGACAGGATCGGGACATCGGAGGTGAGTAGAAAAAAAAAAAATAAATGTCATTTTTTTTCTTATGCGTCTGTGTGTTTCTTTTTATTGTTAACCCCTTGTGAACTGGTAAGGGGTCCATGAGACCCCTATACCAGTTCACAAGGCTGGGAGCGCTGGCAAGTCACCTGCGGCTAGCGGGTGACTTGCCATTAACCCTCGGCACCCCCAATTACCTGCCTCCCCAAAGCCCAGGGGGGGTGGCAGAAGAGCCCGGGCCCACACAGGGTATGTGGGCTTGTAGGCTGCAGGGTGGGGGGCCACAAAAGTTGACCCCTCCACTCTGTTCCTACAAGCCCCCATAGATGGTCCCAGGCTGGTTATGACGGGTAGGGGGGACCCAACGTCATTTTTTGGGGTTTTTTTTTAAGGGTTAGGGTTAGCCTAACCCTAACCCTTAAAATTCCCAAAAAAAATGCCCCCGGGAGGGGGGGAACCCTAAGTCATTTTATTTTTTAAATGAACCCCCTATGTTTATAGAGGGGATAGTAGTTGTATTTTATTTGTAAATGTTATAAAGTGCTCTTTTCAGCTTGGGGGGTCTCCAGGGCAAGAATGGGGGGGCTACCGATACATATGTGGTACCGTTGTAACCAGGAAAAATGGGGCTATCACAGGAAATATGATTTTAAATAAAACATTTGTTTTATTAATGAAAAGGAGACAATTTTTTTTTGTTTTTTTACGCAAAAATATTTTAAAAAACAGTAGAAAAATTACAAACAAGACATTTCATGTTAAAGCCTAAACTCTGCTGCAAAAATTATGCATATAATTTTTTTGGAAATTGGGTTAAACATGCCGCAAAATGGGGATTACCTGTCAACACAGGGTGACAAAACTTCAAGTAGGATGGCAATTAAAAGGGTTAATAGTACCTATGCATGTTGGGTATTGTTCTGCTAGGAGGACCTTGCGCTTTCAGATTTAGCTTGTTTTTTGATCATCATATTGATATTTTAGGAAAAACATGTTATTTATTCAGCTTTTTTATAATTTTTTTGGGGGAAACCCTGTGCAACCTAAGAATTCTTCAAGGGATTACTTCCAGAAAGATGAGCCCACTACAACAAGCTCAGTATGCTTACAAAGCTTAACATGTGTACTTTCAGGGAATATATGGTTTATTGGGGATATTTCAGATGTAAAGGGTTGCTTTGGTTGAAAAATTGCAAGGTGCGCATTTTGTCAGCAGAGCTGAAAATTTCAAGTAAAATTAACGTTATGCGCACGCTTTACTTTGGGGTGCTTGGCAACTCTTCCCTTGACACTATCTATGCATGTTGGGTAGCGTTCTGTTCGGGGGATGTTGCTTTTTCAGATTAAACTTGTTTTTTCTTGTTTGCATATAGTTTTGTTTTTTTTTTTGGAAAATGTGGCTTTGATTCTTTTTTTTAGGGAAACTCTGTGCAACAAAAGAACTGATTGAGGGATTACTTCCAGAAAACTGCACCCATGTCAACAAGCCTGGTACACCTAGAAAGCTTGAGGTGTGTACTTCCAGAGAATAATACAATTCTGTGATTATAAAAAATATATATACCGCGCTGTGAATTATTTACAACATCAAATTTAAGATTAAACAATGTTAATAAAACTAGCTGCACGTGCTAAAAGTGAATTAATGTGAGTCCTCTAAAGTCCTTCCAACTTTTCTCTGAATCAACCAAGTGTGTCAATATTCCATTTGTGCAATACTACCACCAATAATATGCTCTTACCAGAAATGGTCTGATTAAACAGCAACAGCAATTTCAACAATCATGAGGAAACCCTCTCCAATCAGCTCCACCGCATCAGATACAGTTCCCAAGTACAATGTACAAAATGGCCAGCAGGATCCCCAAAGCATATTCATCAAAGGAAAATAAAAAGTCCATAGCGCAATACTGCCAACTGTAAACTTTCTTTAATTACGCCAATAAAACACTCACAATCCAAAAGTTAAAAACTTGCATGTCATATTGTGGCTCAAAGCCAACTCATGCTGTTGAATTCCAATGAAAGTACCACCGGCTCCCAACGCGTTTCATCGCTTCACGCGACTTTCACGCGACTTGTAAAACTTTGTAAAAGTATGAACTGAAGACCAAGTAGTACAAACCTGTTCAACCGAAGCCTGGTGCTGAAAAGCCCAAGAAGCACCAATAGCGCTAGTGGAGTGAGCTGTAACATGAAAAGGGGGTTCCTTCCCCTTGGCAGAATACGCTTGCACCACCGCCTGTCTGATCCACTTGATGATAGTGGATTTGGCTGGAGGCAAGCCCTTCCTAGGTCCGTCAGGAAGGACAAACAGAGAATCCGACTTCCGAAAGGACTCCGTAGCAACCAAATAGTACTTAACCACCCTGACCACATCCAGAGAATGGAGATTCCTCTCCTTAGAATTAGAAGGCGCAGGACACAAGGCAAGACAATGTCCTCATTGAGATGAAAGGCAGAGACAACTTGGGCAAGAATTCCGGTTTAAGATGAAAAACCACCTTATCCTGATGCCGCTCAAAGTAAGGAGGCTTCATAGAAAGCGCCGCCAGCTCAGAGACGCGACGCACCGAAGTGATAGCTACCAAATAGACCACTTTCAGAGTCAAAATGGGTAAAGCAGAATCACACAAGGGCTCAAAGGGGGGACCCTGGAGAGCAGAAAGCATCAAGTTCAAATCCCACACCGGTAGCAAAAGCTTACGCAGCGGACGTACATGGGTAACTCCTTGGAAAAAGTCTTGATAAGTCTATGATTGGCGAAAGATCTTTGGAAAGAAATAGCCAAGGCCGAAACCTGTCCCTTGAGGGTTCTTAGTTGTAGGCCCGACTCCAGGCCATGTTGTAGGAACTCCAAAATCCTGGAAAGGGAAAAAGTGCGACAAGGAAACAACTTAAGACTCACACCAGGCAATGTAAGCGTGCCAGACCCTGTAATAAATCATGGAAGAGGATTTCTTCCGAGCCTGAATCATGGTACTCACGACCGAGGCCGGCAGCCCCTTTTCCATCAGGATGGAGGTTTCAGCAGCCAAGCCGTCAAAGCCAGCATTTGTAAATTGGGGTGGCGTAGCAGTCCCTGAGTGAGAAGCCCTGGATTGTCGGGCATGACGTACTGATCCACTGACATCTGGACTATGTCCGCGAACCAGCACCTTCTCGGCCAGCGGGGGGCCACCAGGATGGTCGGTACCCCTTCTTGGGCTATCTTGCGCAGCACGTGACCCAGGAGAGGAAAGGAAGGAAAAGCATAGAGGAGTCGGGACTCCGTCCAAGGAATTGCTAGAGCGTCCATGGCGAAGGCCAGAGGATCTCTTGACAGAGACGAATTTTGGAAGCTTGTGATTGTGACGGGACGCAAACAGGTCCACGTCCGGCTGGACCCAGCGGCGACACAGGGCGTGAAAGATCTTGTTGCTGAGAGACCATTCCCCCTAGACGAGACGTCCGCCTCCTGGTTCTCCACCCCTGGGATACATCCGCTGTTATGCAGGGAACATTCTCCTCCGCCCAAGACAGGATCAGGAACACTTCCTTGAGGGCTCGCTTGCTCCGAGTCCCGCCCTGATGATTGATGTAGGCAACCGCCGTCTGATTGTCTGAGCGGACCTGGAACGCACGACCCCGTAGATGGGGAGTCAACTGAAAAAAAAAACAAACGGGTCGCTCTCAGCTCCAGGAGATTGATAGGCACATTGGCCTCCTGAGGGCCCCACTGGCCCTGGAACTTCAGTGATTGCCAAAACCCTCCCCAACCGATCAGACTGGCATCCGTGGTGACAATTTCCCAGCGCGGAGACAGAAAGGACCTGCCCACTAGAAGGTTTCTCGAGTCCAACCACCACGAGAGGGACTGTTTGGCCAGAGGGGACAGAGCAAATTCCTGTCAAGAGATTCAACTGAAGAGGTCTCATGTGGAACTGGGTGAAGGGTACAGCCTCAAAACAAGACACCATGAGGCCGACCAACTGCATCCCGGATGGATGGGTGTGGACACAACAGCAAGGCCCGCGCCTGAAGATCCTCCACCTTCTGCTGAGGGAGGAACACCTTGACCTGAGAAGTGTCCAACGTCATGCCCAGGAAGGACCTTACCAATGACGGAGTGATCGAAGACTTGGGAAAATTGACCACCCAACCGAAAGCCTCGAGAGTGGACAATACCTTCTGAGTGTCGCTCTCGGCCTGCTGAAGAGATAGAGCAGCAATCAACAAGTCGTCCAGGTAAGGAAGAATACAAATGCCCTGGCTCCTCAGTACGGCCATGACACCCGCCAGCACCTTGGTGAACACCCTAGGGGCCGAAGAGATTGTGAACGGCAGTGCCACAAACTGGTCCCTGCGGCCACCAGGGAAGGAAAAACCTTGTCCCCCTCGGAAGGGACGAAAGGAAGAAGAGCCCCGAAAGGGCCGTACCTGCTTCCAGCGCTGAGGGAGCCGTCCATCCTTCCCGTGGAGGCAAAAATGGCGCCCGGAGAGAGACAGGCCGGGAGGGTCCCCCCCCTCCCCTGCCATGGAGCGCGGTCGGTCCAGCGCCCCCCCCCCCCCCCCCCCCCCCCCGTCGAAGCACCAGAGAGGAGAAGGGCAGGAGCGAAGAAGGTAAGTATCAGAGCTGTAAAAAAGTAAAGCACAGAACACACAAAGTAAAATAAAACATGTGGGTACACACAATAAAAATGGGCATAAGGGGTCCCTAGGTGGTTCTCCCCCCCCCCCCCCCCCCCCCAGATAGGCTCACCATTGCCTGTGGGCGGCTACCCTTTGTGTACAGGGTCTGCGGCCCAGAGCACAGCTCTGTGAACGCCCGACCCTAGGCGTTCCCCTACTGTCACCTGAACCGCAGCCAAGGCTGGGAGGCAGGTTGAGTCCCGGAACAGGTGGAAATAGGTCTGCAGTGGGCCGACGGGCTTGGGATGCCCCGCTCGCCTGCTATATCCAGAGAGGGATAGTCTTCCATCTTCGCAGCCAGACTGCAAGAGAACTCTGGGAATTATGGGAAATTTGCTGTCCAAATATGGGCCAGGAGAAGCCACAAGTTTAGTCTTGCAGTCAGCTGCGCCACCTTGTGGCGGATAACCCAATTGTGAAGAATGAAGCGACCTGAGCAAAATACCAGGAAAATATATTTTGTGGGGGGTATTTCAAATGTAAAGGGTTGTTTTTCTGGAAAAACTGCAAGGTGCGCTTAGCGCATAGCATAGTTGTATATTCCAAGTATACAGCACATCCTGTTCCAGAAGATTCCTTACACATGAGTAATACATCCACAAGATGGCGCTGGACTGCAGAAAACAGCTTGTGGCTCCTCCCGGCCCTACATAAGCCAGGGACCTCCCACAAATTCTCCAGTTCTTATCTGTAGTCTGGGATGCAAAGAATAGAAGATGGCTCTTTACGATGTGCAGGTGAGCGGGGCTATTAGCCTGCGGCCCTGTAGGACTATTCCCATTCGTTCCGAACCCACTGCCTCCCAGCTTAGGCTGAACTGGTTCGGGTGAAGGTAGGCAGCACCGGGGTCAGGTGCTAAGGAGCGCAGCTCCAAACACAGTCCCCCGTCTTAAAGGGTAGGTGGTATAGGCCCATGGTGAGCCTTCTGGGATGCCCCTCCCGCTCTCTGGGATATTTTCTAGGCTATTTTCTTCCAAAGATCTTTTGCCAATCATCGTCTGGTTAAGACCTTTTTTCAGGGGGTTTCTCAAGTGCGTCGTCCTCGTAAGCCTATGTTACCAGTCTGGGATTTGAACCTGGTATTGTCGGCCTTGCAGGGGTCTCCCTTTGAGCCCTTGCGTGCGCCCCCTTTGTCTATTTTGACGCTTAAGGTAGCCTTTTTGGTGGCTATCACTTCTATTAGGCGTGTTTCTGAGTTGGCGGCACTTTCTATCAAACCTCCTTACTTTTGGAGACACCAGACAAGGTGGTGTTTCGTTTTAAGCCAGATTTTCTGCCTAAGGTTGTGTCTGCTTTTCATCTCAATCAGGACATTGTCTTGCCTTGTCTGTGCCCTAATCCTAGTAACGCTAAGGAGCAGGTATTACATTCTCTGGATGTAGTTAGAACCCTGAAGTTCTATTTGGTGGCTACTGAACCTTTCAGGAAGATTGATGCTCTTTTTGTGGTCCCTTCTGGGCCTAAGAAGGGTTTAGCTCCAAATAAGTCCACCATCAGCAAGTGAATCCGTCGGGCTGTGATTCAAGCCTATTCTGCTAAGGGGAAGGAACCTCCTTTCCGCCTTACTGCTTATTCTACTCGCGCTATTGGTGCCTTCTTGGGTTTTTTTTAGCACCAAGCTTCTGTTGAACAAGTTTGCAAGGCCGCTACTTGGTCTTCTGTTCATACCTTTTCTAAGTTTTACAAGGTTGATGTTAGGGCCTCAGCTGATGCAGCTTTTGGTCGCAAAGTTCTGCAGGCGGCAGTGGTTTAAACTGCCCGCTGTTACTTTGTGGGGACCCCACCCTACCTTACGGACACTGCTATTGGATGTCCCATGTGTAAGGAATCTTCTGGAACCGGACGTGCTGTATACTTGGAATAATACAATTCTGTGATTACTCACCAGTAGAATTGGTATTATAAGTATACAGCACGTCCTGTTCTACCCCACCCTTGTTATCATTATTCTTAGTTACCTCTTTAAGGTGATTGTTCATATGTTCATTTTGAATTATGGTTATTATAGTTCTCCCGGCTTCTTGTTAGTTACTTGTCAATACTGGGGAATTTGTGGGAGGTCCCTGGCTTATATAGGGCCGGGAGGAGCCACAAGCTGTTTTCTGCAGTCCAGCGCCATCTTGTGGATGTATTATCCATGTGTAAGGAATCTTCTGGAACAGGACGTGCTGTATACTTATAATACCAATTCTACAG
Organism: Gastrophryne carolinensis; assembly: GCA_027917425.1. Lineage (NCBI taxonomy): Eukaryota > Metazoa > Chordata > Amphibia > Anura > Microhylidae > Gastrophryne > Gastrophryne carolinensis. The sequence goes on from CM051237.1 coordinate 312,233,114, forward strand.
GTGGGTAACCACAGGATTGTATTTTTTCTCTGAAAATCTCCTAAAGCGCTGTTTCAGCTTGGGGGAGTCTTTTGGGCAGGAAAGGGTGTCTACCAATACATATGTGGTACCGCTGTGACCGGGAATAATTGGGGTTTCACATGCAGTAAGATTTGTTGACAAACTTACCTTTTTTATTATTTTATTATTTTTTTGCACATATTTCACCCAAAAGTATTGAGAATACACAAAAAAAGGCCAAACAAGACATTGCATGTTGAAGCTCAGACTCTGCTGAAAAAAATATATAATTTTCCTGGAAAATCCCTTCAAAAAATCAAGGTTGAACATATGTAGCGCAAAATAGTGAAACGTGGTCTGGCAACAAAGGGGTGACAAAAAATACCGTTTTGTGAGTACTCACCTTTAAAAACGGGTATTATGAGTGTGCCATACACTCCACTTCGATCTTCATGATATGTGGGGTAATCTCCAGTAGAGGGCGAACTTCTGCAGAGATGAATATGCAAAAAAAGAAAGCCCCTCCCAGTCCATATATACCTGGGACGTCCCACCAATTTCCCAGTGTAAAAAAGCAGTAAGGGGACCAGGAAGAACCAATTATAACATTAACAATCAAAACCAATGCTTCACCATATAAAAGCCCCAGAATACCTGAAAAAGGGGTGGGGCTAAGTGGAGTGTATGGCACACTCATAATACCCGTTTTAAAGGTGAGTATTCATAAAACGGTATTATTCCAAGTGTGCCATACACTCCACTTCGATCTTCATGATATGTGGGACATCCAATAGCAGTGTCCGTCATGGGTGGGAACCACAAAACAGTGAAGAATGTACCAACTCAAACCACTGCAGCTTGCAGAACATTGCGGCCAAAAACAGCATCCACTGAAGCCCGCACATCAACCTTGTAAAACTTGGAAAAAGTATGAACGGAAGACCAAGTAGCAGCCTTACAAACTTGTTCAACAGAAGACCGGTGCTGAAAAGCCCAGGATGCACCAACAGCACGAGTAGAGTGCGCAGTGACCCTAAAAGGGGGAGTCCTCCCCTTAGCAGAATAGGCCCCAACAATGGCCAGACGAATCCATTTGCTAATCGTAGACTTAGCAGGCGCCAAACCTTTCCTGGGCCGCAGGGCACCACGAAAAAAGCGTCCGTCTTGCGGAAGGAAAAAGGAGTCACCAAATAGTACTCCACACAGCGAACAACATCCAAATTGTGCAGAACCCTCTCCTTGTCATTGTTAGGCTTAGGACACCAGGAAGGGAGAACAATATCCTGATTGAGGTGGAAAGCAGACACCACCTTAGGAAGGAAATCCGGCTTAAAACAAAAACCCACCTTATCCTGGTGTCTCTCAAAGTAAGGGGCCTGAATCGACAGAGCCGCCAACTCAGAGACACGCCAAACAGAGGTAATAGCCACCAAGAAAGCAAACTTCTGAGTGAGAACTGAAAGAGCAATATCCTGTAGCGGCTCAAAAGGAGGACCCTGGAGAGCCGAAAGAACCAAATTCAAATCCCAAACAGGAACCACAGCCTTCCGAGGTGGCCGCACATGCGCGACCCCTTGGAAAAAGGTCTTAACCAGCGGATGTAAGGCAAAAGACCTCTGGAAGAAAAGAGCAGAAACCTGTCCTTTCAAAGTACTAAGCTAGAACCCAAGATCCAGATTATGCTGAAGAAACTTCAAAATCCTGGGAATCAAAAACACCCTGCAAGGCATGGCCCTTGCCTCACACCAATCAATAAAGGACCTCCAAGTCCTATAGTAAATGCCAGAAGAGGACCGCTTACTAGCCCTAATCAAGGTCTGAACAACAGCCGCAGACAAACCTTCCTCTTTCAAAATGAATGTTTCATTAGCCAAGCCGCCAAAGCCAGCGTTTGTAAATTGGGGTAAAGTAGTTTACCCTGAGATAGCAGATCCGGCAACAAGGGAAGCCGGTACTGATCTACGGCCAGCCTTACAACGTCTGCGTAACAAACCCTTCTTGGCCACCTTGGAGCCACCAGAATCGCTGGTGCCCCTTCTAGAACCAGTTTGCGAACTACCTTGCCCAGCATGGAGACAGGCGGAAACAGGTACAGAAAACCCAGATCCTTCCAAGCAAGGGACAAGGCATCCACTGCCAGAGATAGAGGATCCTGAGAAAGAGACACAAAGGCCGGAAGTTTGTGATTGTGCCTCGAGGCAAAGAGATCCACCTCCGGAATCCCCCACTTGCGGCAAAGATCCAGAAAAACCTCGGGGTTGAGAGACCACTCTCCTTGGCGAGAGGATCCCCTGCTCAGGGAATCCGCCTCCGTGTTCTCCACTCCCGGAATGTAGACTGCTGAAATGCAAGGAATATTGCTCTCCGGCCAGTGCAGGATCAGAGAGACTTCCCGGAGGGCACTCATGCTGCGAGTCCCTCCTTGGTGACTGATGTAAGCTACCGCCGTTCGGTTGTCTGAACGAACTTGAACCGGTAGACCCTGTAAATGTGAGGTCAGCCAAGCCAGAACCAGTCGGATGGCTCAGCGCTCCAAGACATTGATGGGGGTGTGAGCCTCCTGAGGACCCCACACCCCGCTGAACTGATGACTCCAATAACCTCCCCAGCCCGACAGGCTGGCATCCGTGGTAACCGTCTCCCAACAAGGGACCAGAAAGGATCTGCCCTTCAACAGGTTGCTCGATTCCAGCCACCACCAAAGGGACTGCCGAACCCTGGGAGACATCCTGAAAGGTTGATCCAATGACTGCGGACACCTGTCCCAATGCGTCAATAGGTGAAGTTGAAGAGATCTCATGTGAAACTGTGCAAACGGTAACGCCTCGAAGGAGGATACCATCAAGCCCACCAGTTTCATCCCCTGTCGGATAGAGGAACAAGGATTGGCCAGAAGAAGGCGGATCAGACCCTGAATCCCCTGCACCTTGGTCTGGGGCAGAAACACTCTGGCCTGAATGGTATCAAGATTCATGCCCAGAAATGAAATCACACGAGACAGAGAGAGAGAAGACTTGGGGCGGTTGATCACCCACCCGAACCTCTCCAGGGTCGACACCACCTGGTGGGTGTCCAGCTCCGCCTGACGGAGGGAAGAACCTGAGATCAACAGGTCGTCCAGAGAAGGCACAATGCGAATGCCCTGAGCTCTGAGCAGAGCCATTATTCCTGCCAAGACCTTGGTGAAGACCCTCGGCGCCGAGGGAAGGGCTACAAACTGAAAATGTTGATCCTCCCCCGCAAACCGGAGGAATCTCTGATGTGCCTGACAAATCGGAACATGCAGATACGCATCCTTGATGTCTATGGATGTCATAAAATCCCCTTGGCGAAGGGAATTGATAGTCTCCATGCGGAACTTTTTGGCTATGATAAACCTGTTGAGAACCTTGAGATCTAGAATGGGCCTCACCGAACCCTCCTTTTTGGGAACCGTGAAAAGGTTGGAGTAGTAACCCCTGCCTCTCTCCGACGGAGGCACCGGGCATATAACCCCCATGTCCAGAAGGTTTTTCACTGCTAACAGGAGCTCCTGTGCAGCCTGAAGGTCCGAGGGCACCCGAGACCTTAAGAATCTTGGAGGCGGCCAGTACTCGAACTCCAGTTTGTACCCAGAGGAGACCACTTCCAAGATCCAACTGTCTGTGACCTCCCGGGCCCAGACCTGGAAGAAGAGCCGCAGCCGTCCCCCCACCCTTGCGGGTGAGGGCACCCCTTCATTGCTGAGCCGGTTTAACTGCAGGCTTGGGCTTGGAACCCCAGGCAGGCGCGGGACATGGCCGACCTCTGCCCCTGTTCCAGGACGAGCCCCTGACACCCGAGAAGGCCAAACCCCTAGCCGCTCTGGCCCCTCGAAAGGAAGGAGTGAACGAGCCAGCCCCCCCAAAGGGACGGCGCTGTTTCTTCCACTGAGGTAACTTACCTCCTTTAGCAACAGCATCCAATTTTTCTCCAAACAGCCGGGTACCCAAGAAGGGAAGAGCTGTGAGCAACTTCTTTGCCCCAAAGTCCGCCGTCCACTGGCGGAGCCAGACCGATCTGCGCATAGCCACCAATAAGGCTGAAGTCCTACTACACACGACAATAGAATCTTCCATAGCAGCCAAGACAAAATCCATGAACAATTTACATCTCTTAAGGGTAGCGAACTCAGCGCTAGCTGGATCAAACTGAGCTGGATCATTCAGCCAGTCCCTGACAAGAGACCTGGTAGCAAGCGACACCAGGGCAGATGCACAAACAGGCCGCAGGGCCGAGCCCACGCTGGCAAATGCGTGGCACACCATCTGATCAAGGCGCTTATCCTCGTCATCCTTAAGGGACGTGGCGTCAGGGGTGTTCAGCACAGAAGAGTTGGTCAAACCTAAAACAGGCGCGTCGACCTCGGGAGGAGAAGACCAGCGCTTAACCGCCTCCACCGGGAAAGGGTACTTCTTATCCCATCCCTGAGGAGCACCAGGAAGCCGACTGGGCCTCTCCCATTCAGGATCAGTGCATCAAAGTGACCCTGGGTAGGGAATTCCAGACGGGGCTTGCAGACCCCCAAAAATTCCCCCTTCTTGAGAGGAGGCACCTCAGGCGGTTCAATATCCAACACCTCCAATAGATGTGACAAAACAGTGGCCGTATCTACGGCATCCCCCAGCGCCTGCCTGACATCGGCATCACCAGACACTGAACATAGTCAGCATCTGTTTCCTCATACAATTCCCCCTCCTCTAACGGGGAATAATCTGACAAATCAACGGAATCGTCATCAACATCCCACAAGGGCTGGGCCGACGACAAATGTCTCTTTTTAGCCTGGGCCTTCTTGCCCACCGTGCTAGTAATAAACTTCTCGATGCTGGCCAACCTAGCACAAACATCAGAGTGCGACTCCCCGTTGGCACCAATGTCACTTGGGGTACGGATAAGGGGGGAGGGGAAGGTGATGAAGCGGGAGGAGCCGACCCAGAAGGCTGGGTACCAGACTGCCACATTATGGCCTTTTGTGTGCGCATGGTATACAGATCAGCACATTCTCCCCCGTAAGGGATACCCCACACATGGCCCGGATTGTCCCAGAGGGAGCCCGAGCCCAGTATCCTGCGGAGCCTCCATATGGTGATTTTTGTGGTCAGTCGCAAGACCGCAGGGAATTTACGCCGGGATGCCCCTTAAAATTCCCGGTGGGAGGATTTGAGGTGATCAAATTACACTAGGGACTCCAGGACCAGGAGGAACCCCTTAAAATGCACAATAATGAAGCAATCTGCAACACACAATAAGGCATATCAATTACTATACAGCAAATTATATATATATATATATATATATATATATATATATATATATATATATATATATATATAATTTTAATTAAATAATTAAATAGATAAAAGGAAAAACCTGCCAAAAACCAGCACCACAGGGGGCCCCCCCCACCAGAGAGGGACCCCCAAAAGACAAAGAGGCGGCCGACAGGCCCCTACCTGTCCCCAAGAACGGCAGCAGCAACCGCAGCAAGGCAGCAAAAATGGCCCCCGATCTGTGGAGAAGCAGAGAAGCAGGAAGATAAGGGAAGGGGGGCCGGCCAGCGCCGAAGGCGCGCTTTTCCGGCCCCATCTCCCTCCCAGCAGCGCGGATCTGGCCAGCAAAACGCGCCGAATGAGGGGGTGGGGCTACCGTGGCCGCGCCGAGTGCCCGGCACCCTTTTCTTAACACAGCCTGAGGGAGAGAAACTCCCCAGGCTAACAGGAAAACCACCACAGGCTAGAGGGCACCATGCACCAATTCATCCAGGGATACTTCCAGGAGATCCACACACACACAACGTAAAGTGAACACCAACACACATACACTCATATATAAATATTAACAAATGAAAAAGGGAGAGGCCGAGGATGACGGCCCGCCAGCCCTCCCCCGCCCCCCCCCCCTCCCCCAGAGGGAAGTAAGGGACCCGGAAGGGGGAGTGGGAACCCGGCCATTATAAGGCAATAGGCATGTAGGGACGGGGCATCCCGCACCAGGATCACAAAAAACCTGGATAACCGTCTACCCCATAATGAGGTCTCACGGTGAAGCAAAGCTCCTTCCGCACCCATAGGGTGCTCCTACCCTCACCAGGACCCACAGCCTAAGCTGGGAGGCTCAATTAGGGGCAATTTAAAAAGGGTCCTGGCAGTAATAGGGATAATAATTGGCCAGGCGCGAGCCCGGCTTACCTGCAAGTAAAATAAGTCTTCATCTTCTGTCTTGTCGCCTTCCCTGCAGAGAAGGAACTGGGAAATTGGTGGGAGGTCCCAGGTATATATGGACTGGGAGGGGCTTTTTTTTGCATATTCATCTCTGCAGAAGTTCGCCCTCTACTGGAGATTACCCCACATGTCATGAAGATCAAAGTGGAGTGTATGGCACACTTAGAATATTCTAGGAAGGCTAGCACTTAAAGGGTTGAAGAACTGGGGGGGGGAGAACACAGTGTAGTGTGCCAATTCGGGATTCCGTCAGGACACAAAACATGGGAAAGTCAAATTCCCTTTTTTTTTTTTTTTTTTACCCAATTTAAATGGGTTTTTTAGTTTGGTTTGACTACAACTATACAGACTAAGTCATACCCTGTTTGCACAACTTAACAGAAATGCCAACATGAGGAGGAAAGACCATGCAACCGCTACTGTACCGTTCTGGAGGAAACAGATTTTGCAATGAATATTAAAAATACCATTTTGTGAGTACTCACCTGAAAAATGGATATTGTTGGTGTGCCACACACCCCGCTTCACTTTTAAATATTCTTCACTTAATGGGTTAACTCACCGCCAGGTGACGTAGTGCAGAGAGGAAGTCTTGTAACGAGCCCCCTTCCGGCCTATATATACCTGGTACCTCCCTTCAATCACCAGTATATTAAAAAAGCAGAAAGACAAGGTACCAGTATTCCACCGGTAACCTCAAAATCAATTTGATATAAACAAAAAGCTTCACCATATAAAGGCTTCGGAAATACCGAAAAGGGTGGGAGTGAAGCGGGGTGTGTGGCACACCAACAATATCCATTTTTCAGGTGAGTACTCACAAAATGGTATTATTCTTGGTGTGCCACACACCCCGCTTCACTTTTAAATATTCTTCACTTAATGGGACATCCAAAAGCAGTGTCCACAAGGGATGGGCATCTCAAGGCCAGGTGAAGCATAACTTAAATGACTGCAGTCTGCAGAACTTTGCGGCCAAAAACAGCATCCGCTGAGGCTCGCACATCAACTTTGTAAAACTTAGAAAAAGTATGAACAGAAGACCAAGTGGCGGCCTTACAAACTTGTTCAACAGAAGCTTGGTGCTGAAAAGCCCAAGACGCCCCAACGGCGCGAGTAGAATGAGCAATGATACGAAAAGGGGGAACTCTTCCCTTAGCAGAATAGGCCGCAGTAACGGCCTGACGTATCCACTTGCTAATGGCAGATTTGGCTGGTGCCAAACCCTTCTTAGGCCCATGGGGCACAACAAAAAAGGAATCCGTCCAACGAAAAGGAGACGTGATAATCAAGTAGTACTTAACACAGCGTACTACATCCAAACAATGCAAAACCCTCTCTTTGTCATTCTTAGGATTAGGACACAAGGAGGGAAGAACAATATCTTGGTTCAAATGAAAAGCAGAAACAACCTTAGGAAGAAAGTCTGGCTTGAACCGAAAGACCACTTTATCCTGATGCCTCTCAAAGTAAGGTGCCTGGATAGACAAGGCCGCCAACTCCGAGACACGCCGGACCGAAGTGATCGCTACCAAGAAGACAATCTTCTGAGTCAGGGTAGACAAAGCAATATCTTGCAAAGGCTCAAAAGGGGGAGCCTGAAGAGCAGACAGAACCAAATTCAAATCCCAAACCGGGAGTAATGGTTTCCTAGGAGGCCGCACATGCGTAACCCCCTGGAAAAAAGTTTTAACTAAAGGCTTAAGCGAAACACTGAAAAAAGATAGATAAGGCAGAGACCTGCCCTTTCAACGTACTTAGCTGGAGACCAGAATCCAGCCCTGATTCCAGAATCCTGGATACCGAAAAGACCCTACAAGGAAAAGATCTTATCTCACACCAAGCGATATAGGCTTTCCAAGTCCTATAGGTGATGGAAGAAGACCTCTTCCGGGCACTGATCAGAGTCTTAATGACTGAATCCGAAAGACCCTCCTCCTTCAGGATGGAGGTTTCAGCAGCCAGGCCATCAAACCCAGCGCCGGTAAATTGGGGTAACACAATTGACCCTGAGTGAGCAGATTGGGCCGAAGAGGCAGAACGAACTGGTCCACTGCCAGCCGAACGATGTCTGCGAACCTCACTCGCCTTGGCCACCTTGGGGCCACGAGAACGGCGGACACCTTTTCCAGAGCCAACTTCCGAAGCACCCTGCCCAGCATGGGCATCGGAGGAAACAGGTATAGAAATCCCAGAACTCCCCAGCTCAGGGACATGGCGTCCACTGCCAGAGCCAGAGGATCCTGGGAGAGCGACACGAAGTTCGGGAGCCTGCGAGAGGCAAACGGGTCCACCTCCGGGGTCCCCCATCGGAGACACAGTGAGCGAAACACCCGAGGATGGAGAGCCCATTCTCCCAGATGGGGAGAGCCCCTGCTCAACCGGTCCGCTACCTGGTTCTTCACCTCTGGAATGTATACCGCCGAGAGACAAGGAACATGGAACACCGCCCAGGTCAGGATCAGGGACACTTCTCTGAGAGCACTCAGACTGCGAGTCCCTCCCTGATGACCGATGTAAGCAACCGCTGTCTGATTGTCTGAATGCACCTGGACCGGAAGGCCCAGAACGTGCTGAGTCAGGAGAGCAAGCACCCGACGGATGGTTCTCAGCTTCAGAATATTGGTGGGTAAGTGGGCCTCTTGAGGTCCCCACTGCCCCTGAAACTGCAGCTCCTTCCAGAATCCGCCCCATCCCGACAGACTGGCATCCGCGGTGACAATTTTCCAAAGGAGGGTCAGGAAAAACCTGCCCTACACCAGATTGGTCGAGACCAACCACCACAGGAGGGACTGCCGGATCCGGGAGGACAACTGGAAGGACTGATCCAGCGACCGAGGCTGCTGGTCCCAAGACACTAACAGAAAAAGCTGAAGCGTTCTCGTGTGAATTTGGGCAAAAGGAAGAAAGACTCTGTGTTGATGAGAGTCCAGGCCGGGACGAACCGACCCATCTTTCTCGGGGACTCGAATTCCAGGTCGCAACCGGCCGACACTACCTCCTGGATCCATCTGCCTGGAACCACTTGGTTCCAAACCTGGGAGAAGTGTCGCAATAGTCCCCCCACCCGCACGGGTGAGGGCAGCCCCTCATTGCTGAGAGGGCTTATCAGCAGGTTTGGGCTTGGTGCCCCAGGACTGAGTGGGCCGGCCACGGCCCCTCCCCCGAGTCCAACCTGCACCTCTGGTAGCGGGAAAGGAAGCCCCCCTGCCCGCTCTGAATCCTCGAAAGGAAGGCCTACCGGAACCTGCCCCCCTAAAGGGGCCACGAGGCCTCTTGCGATCGCCGACCACTGACGCAGCCATACTGACCGGCGAATAGCCACCAGCATAGCCGCTGCCTTGCTACTCATAGCCAGCGCATCGTCCTGAGCGGATAGGACATAGGACACAAAAGATTCATACTGCTTAAGCGCAGTAAAATGTTTACAAGCGGGATTGAGATCCTCATATAGCCCCTGAATTAAAGACCTAATCGCCAATAGAAGAAGGGCTGAAGCACACACCGGGCGCAACGCTGACCCGGAATAAATAAAACCATGGCGAGCGTATTGGTCAATCCGACGATCCTCCCCATCTTTAGGGACAGTGGTCTCAGCAGACTGTACCATAGCCGTGCTGGAGAGCCCTAGCACAGGGGTATCGACGTCAGGAGGGACAGACCAAAGCTTTACCAACTCTGGCGGAAAAGGATAACGCTTTTCCCAACTGGAAGGGATTCCAGATAACCGCGTGGGATGTTCCCATTCCTTAAGGACCACCCTCTCAAAGTGGTGTTGTCTGGGAAAAACCCAACGCGGCTGAGGCTCCTTAAACAACTGACCCTTTGGCAGGGTGACAGCCTCAGGTGGATCTAAATTCAAAATTTTAAACATTTGAGCCAGAATGGAGGGGGTGTCAAAAACAACCCCCTCCGACCAATCGCCAATCGCATCAGCCTCAAGCTGATCTGCAGGCTCATATGACTCCAACAGGAATTCTTCCTCGTTCGGGGATCCATCGGACCATTCCACAGGCTCACATAACTCGTCCTGTGGAGCCGAAGGTACCGGAGTCAGTTGCCTCTGTTTTGCAGCGGCCTTTAACCCTGCTTTAACGGGCACTACTTTCCGGGGGCTGGCCGACCGTGCCGCCACCTCGGACTGTGAATCCCCACTTTTTGACAGTGTCATGCGGGGTCCGGAACAGGGAGGGCGAGGTAGGCGATGATGAAGGTTGCGATGGACCAGCAGCCGAAGCAACAATGCTCTGCTTTGCACAAGGGATGCAAATAAAGACATCATCAGCTGGGAGTAGAACCCCACAACTTACGCACCCCCCGAATGGCTCAGAAGAACCGTTTCCGGAAATAACGGAAGCCTCCATATGGTGATTTATGGTATTCGCAATTTTTGGGCTTTAAGGCATAAGCCAACCCGGGATGCCCCCTTATTTGTAAATATCCCGGAAGGGAGGATTTTTATTTATATATATATATTTTTTTTTTTTTTTTTTTTTAAAGGAAGGTCCCCCTTAATAATCTATATATAAATATAGATTGTATGTATATATATATATATATATATATATATATATATATATATATATATATATATATATATATATATATATATATTTGATTTTTTTTAAATATATATACACAAGTATATATAAATAAATATGTCCCAATTTAGGAGAAAAAGAGACTAGCCAGGCAATAAAGAACTGGGAGGCTACTAATTGAAGGAATCCCAGGATCTGTGGAGAAAAAACAACCAACAGTAAAAACCCCCAGCAACCAATGGCAACATGCAATATAACATACATACACAGCACCAAGTGCTTTGAAGAGGCAATAAAACTGGCCTCTGATTTTCCTCCTTATATATTTTCCCCCTTTTTTTTTTTTTCAAAACAAAAGTATATTTTCATTAAATATATTACTTTTTAATAAACAGTCAAACCCATAAAAATATAGACGGCCCCACCAGGTGAGGCCGCTTACCTGCCCCAGTAAGGCTTACAAAAGCCCAACACCCAACCAAAGAGGTGGTGGAGACAGGCAGAAAATGTCAGCGAAGGCGGGAGTGGCCGATTAAAACAAAGGAGAAAAGCGGAGGGGGGGGGGAGGGGGGCTGGATAAGGTGAGAAAAGCGCAGGCAGCCAAAAGCAAGCCTGACACCATACAGCCTGCCCCGGTCACCCCTAAAGCTCTGGCTCTACAGGCCAGCAGCAGCAGCCCGCAAAACAGAGACTGCCATATAAGGCGGAATCAAAGTCAGGCCATATGCACACTCACTTGCAGTGCAGCCTGACAACGTTGAAATAAGCAAAACACATGAACATACAGTAAACCATACATTCCATTCCCCTACCCCTCCCCCCCCCCCCATAGTGAAGGGAGAAGGGACCGTAACGGGAGAGAAAGGGGCTACGGGGACCCTCGGGACAGGGGCATCCCATTTCCGGATCACCATGCCGGATAGCCGCATTGCCCCACGCATGAGGTCGAGCGGTAGGAGATAAGCTCCTAGGCACTTAAAGTGCCATCTACCATTTGCCCAGTGAGCAGCCTAGGCTGGGAGGCTTCCATTCCACCATCAAGGTATAAACACTCAAACCGGGCAGAAATAGACCAAAAGGGGGGTACCGGGGTAAGACCCCGGCTACCTGTAAGCAGGAGACTTCAATCTTCTGTCTTGTCGTCAAGCAGAGAGAAAATACTGGTGATTGAAGGGAGGTACCAGGTATATATAGGCCGGAAGGGGGCTCGTTACAAGACTTCCTCTCTGCACTACGTCACCTGGCGGTGAGTTAACCCATTAAGTGAAGAATATTTAAAAGTGAAGCGGGGTGTGTGGCACACCAAGAATATATAAAAAGACAAGACAAAAGGCCAAGATTTGGTAGTCAGTTGAAGTGATACGCGATCTAATTTGAAAGGGAAGCAAAAAAAACGCCTGAATAATATAGAAACTAGTGTGCTCTCCACTACCACCCAGAGGTTGAGAGGCTGGGTAATATAATAGATGACTCAAAAGAGCTCTGGATGCAACTGCCAAGCTCTTCTAAGCAAGACTCACTCTCCTTGTATGAGGTAGTAGGGGTGCACCTGGATGCTGCCAGACACATTCTCAGGAACCAGCAAGTTTTTGACCAGACACTGAACTGGCTGAATGAGGCTCAAAAAAATCCTGATTGGGGCACTGCCCTCAAGGCACAGAAGATGAAATTTCATATTTGCAAGTGAATGTAGGTAAGTTTACTTGGGTATATATGCGTTTGCGTATATGCCTTTTATTGAAAACCTTTAACCCATTTACAAAATGTGCTCTCAATGTTTCTTTATGTCCATTTTCTCCCTCACACCTGAAGCTCACCAGTATTGCCATTTTGTATGTCATTTCACCAACTTAAAGAGTTTCTTATGCCACTTTTTTTTTACCTGTACACTTGTTTTTCTGCTTATTTTGTACACCACCACTGCCTCCTTGCATTACATTGCATTTCCCCACTCTTTCTAGTCATTCTGTACACACATTTGAAACTTCACAAATTTCAAACCCCATTTTGATAAATATGGTCAATGTTTAGAAACAAGCTTTTCAGGTTAGGAATGCCTAATTATCCTTATTATGCACAATTTACCTGGTCTTATCTGCCTCCATCCTCTTCTTTGCCGGCAGCCTCTTTCAAATGTCAGTGGCATTCTATGCAAAGGAGAGGGAGGAGACAGATTCAGTAACTATTGTTCACTTTATGAATAAAAAAAAAAAAAAAAATTCCGTAGCACAATAAATACCACCATTAACCAGACATTTGCATAACAAATGAGACTCCTCTGCCCCCCCCCCCCCAACTTAAAAATAACTTCTCCCTTACTTGACAAAAACTGTCTGAAGAAAAACAAACATCAAGAAAAAAGAAAAGGAAACATCAACGCATTCATTCAGTTACGTGTGGGTTCAGGGCCGGCTCCAGGTTTATGTGGGCCCTTGGCCAGCATGGTCTTAGTGGGCCCCTTAGTGGTGAAGAGTTGCATCACATCACAGAGGGACGTCCCAAATCTGGATGCCCTCTAAGGATCATGCTATTTGGATCGCCAGTTTGAGTTAGCAGCCGAACCAGGGGGGTTCTTATACAAACAGGGGCATCCCAAATTGAGTTGACCAAAATTCAGGGATGGAATTGCTTGCATAGTGGGCATTCCAGTGATCCCAGGGGGTTTTACACAGTAGGGTATCACAGATTGGGATGCTCCAGGGATAAGAAATCCGCTCTGATGGGCAACTTAAGGGCAGAACAAAACCCAGCACTTTCTCCCCTGAAATCGAAATAGAGATGCCCCGTTGTGTGGAACCCCCGCCATTCGAGGAGATGTGGGCACCAGTTATGGCAGTGCCCTCCCAGTCCGCCGCTGGTCAAGCGGAGGGTGGGGGCCCCGGCAGCTGCCCGGCCTTGCCGGGTGCGGACGCCGGCCCTGTGAAGGTTAATAGCACTCTATTCAGGAGCCAACTAACTGAAGTAAAAAAAAAAAAAAAAAAAAGCTTCTTTCTGTAATGGAATGCATGACTCTTACAGCAGAGGTCTAGTCTGTAACTAGTAGTATTGGCCAAAGAAGACATCTTCAGAGGTTACATTTTACATGTTTACATTGGGGATCTGAGAAAGATACAGGCAATACGATTTATAGGGAAGGGATGAATCCACTATGGAATCTCATGGGCTGTCCCAAAGCAGTACTATTTAGGGTGGACAGGAACAGCATAAAAGTGAAAGACTAAAACTACTGTCAATAACTAGCGACACCAACCAGTGCAATAACTAAAGAGTATGAACTAAAATGGACCGAAGACCCTCCTTGCCAAATTGTGGCCCAAAATGACAGTTGATGCTGCCTGCTTCACACACTGTGCTAAAAGAAGACCAAGTAGATGATAGAGATTGATAGATAGATGATAACATTTGAATATTGGGAACACCTTATTATACAAGTCAGACATGCTAGGCGGAGGCACCAACCCTCTCAAATCTGTGCATCTCTCCCTGTGACTAACAAGAAGTTCACATACGTCGTACGGAGGAAAAAGAATAAACAGACAACAGGACACTGGAGAAGGAATGGTGGATTGTGGGAGTAAACAAGGTAAGTTGTGGCCTAGAGGTACGGGAGTGGACTTGTGACTGGAGGGTTGCAGGCTCAAATCCCGGTCCTGGGACATGACTGAAGTGCTCTTGACCAAGGCACTTAACTCCCCCAACATGTGTACGCTCACTGCACGGATGGTTTAAAATGCGGTGAAAGAATTCCTATATTTGTGCAAGCATCCAATGGCCATCTATGCCCCAAAAGTTAAAAAGAAAGAATACTAAAATATTTAATTCACAACATTGTGCTTTAGTACAAAATCAATTTTGTACTAAACCTGAACTATCCCAAATCATTTTTAAAACTGAATTGAGCCATACAAAGCTTTTTATGCCTTTACGCAGTCATTTTCTTTTTAAAGAGGAACACCCCACCCTATTTTCACTTTTTTTGCTATTGCTACTCAATGTGACGGTATGTATCCATTGCATGTATCCCCCCCAGGCTGCCCAATCCTCTCACATTCCAGCTGCTCCCACGGAGCAGCTGGCCGGGAGTGGGACCACAGTGCAGAGACAGCTCCGGGGGATAGTGAGTGAAACAGGGGCGACAGATGCCCCAAGAAGTGGAATTCGAAAGGGCCTGGAGTTCCCTTTTAACCCTTCTAGTGCCAGCTATGTGAGTCTCACGTAGTCGCCTCTCCTACTGTTAAGTGCCAACTATCCCTCGTTGGATTAGGCCGAGTCTTCTCTTCACCCGGGGGGCATCCGACCCCCCCCCCCCCGCCTCAGGGCTCTTCTCTTTTGAGGAGAGCGCCCAAAATAGCACCTCCCAACCCTCCCACCCCCTTCGGCCGCTGGCACAAGTAACTTTTTTAAAAAAGAAAAATGACATTTATTCACCTGTGGCCGTGATCCGTCCCGCGGCGTGGGGGCCTCCGGTTCTTCCCTGGTGAGGAGAGGGCAAGAACTCGCCCTCTCCCTCACTTCCTGGGTCGCCGGCTGCTAGGGTCATCGATGGCCCGGCACCTGTCACCCGGCAGCAGGCGACCCGAGAAGCTCAGTCGCTGAGAGAGATTGGAGGAGGAAGGTTGGATGGGGGTGAGATGTCTCTGATCTCTCGCCCCCCCCAGCCCTCCCCTCTACTGCTCACCGGCAGCTGTCATTGGAGCGTCGTGGGACAGGATCGGGACATCAGAGGTGAGTAGAGGAAAAAAACATAATAAATGTAATTTTTTTTATTGTGTGTGTGGTTTATTTTTACTGTTAACCCCTTGTGAACTGGTAAGGGGTCCATGACACAAGTATACAAGTTCACAAGGCTGGGGGCTGGAAAGTCACCTGCGGCTAGAGGGTGACTTGCCATTAACCCCCGGCAGCCCAATTACCTGCCTTTCCAAAGCCCGGGGGGGGGGCAGAAGAGCCGGGCCCACGGAGCTTGTAGCCAGCAGGGCGGGGGGGGCACCAAAGCTGGCCCCTGCATCCTGGGGGGACCCCATGTCATTTTTTGGGGATTTTAAAAAATGCCCCCGCCCCCCCGAGGAGGGCGGACCCTATGTCGTTTTTTTAATTAACCCCTTTTGTTCTATCGCTCAGCAGCTATAAAAGGCTTCCAGCAGGAGAGCAGAAGCCAGAGTGATCAGCGTGGGACACAGTGCCCAGGGATGGACTGGAGTTAAGTATTAAAAAAGAAAACAATTTTTTTTTTCTGTGTGTTTTTTTACACTTAACCTTTTGTGAACCGGTAAGGTATCCATGAGACCCCAATACCAGTTCACAATGCTGGAGGCTGGCAAGTCACCTGCGGCTAGCAGGTGTGTTTTATTAAAATACATTTTTATTTAAAATAAAGGAGACCATTGTCTAAAAAATATTTATTTGTTTATTTATGCAAAAATATTTAAAAACACAGTAGAAAAAATTACAAGACATTTCATGTTAAAGCCTAAAAATGACCTGTCAACACAGGGTGACAAAACTTCAAGTAGGCTGGCAATTAAAAGGGTTAATAGTGCCTATGCATGTTGGGTATTGTTCTGCTCGGAGGAGCTTGCACTTTCAGATATTCCAAATGTAAAGGCTTGTTTTGGTTGTAAAATTGCAAGGTGCGCAGGTGTACAATTTTCAAGTAAAATTACCGTTACGCACATGCTTTACTTTGGGGTGCCAACTCTTCCCTTGACAGGATCTATGCATGCTGGGTATTGTTCTGTTCGGGGGATGTTGCTTTTTCAGATTTTACTTGTTTTTATCTTGTTTGCATATAGTTTTTTTTAGGAAAATGTGGCTTTGATTCTTTTTTAGGGAAACTCTGTGCAACCAAAGAATTGATTGAGGGATTACTTCCAGAAAACTACACCCACTTAAACAAGCCTGTGAGAAACAGTGCATGCACACTTAAAACATAACTGCCCCCCCCCCCCCAATTCCTTGTCAGGTGAATATTTGTTTGTGGGGGTATTTCAAAGGGTTGTTTTTCTGGAAAAACTGCAAGGTGCACATATTGCATAGCATAGTTGTATTTTATCTGAAAATCTTCTAAAGCTCTGTTTCAGTTTGGGGGAGTCTCCTGGGCAGAAAAGGGTGTCTACTGGTACCACTGTAACCAAGAGAAATTGGGGTTTCACACGAAATAAGATTCTATTGACAAACTAACATTTTTTAATTTTTTTTTTTGCACATATTTCACCCAAAAGTATTGAGAATACACAAAAAAAGTTCAAACAAGACATTTCATGATGAAGTGAAAAAAAAAACAATATATAATTTTCCTGGAAAATCCCTGAAAATCCCTTCAAAAATCAAGATTGAACATGTGTAGCACAAGATCGTGAAATGTGGTCTGGCAACAAGGGTGACAAAAATTCAAGGAAGGCTGGCACTTAAAGGGTTAAAGCAGGCTAAAAATCAAAAAAGCAAGTTCAGTAAATTATACACCTACCACTTGCACTGGCAATCAATGACAAACTAGTAGAGAGGGCTTAACTCCATACAGATGTTATGGAATAGCAGGCAGATTCTATGCCACATAACTGCATGGCAGAGGTGTCATACACATTAATCCATCTTATATAATAACCCAGTCCCACAGTGAAAACAACCTCACATAGTGCCATCCTCCTTTATTTCTAGTAGAAACCCATCAGCTGTGAAGACTCAATGCTCTGTTGAACAGCTGAAAGGATTATAATACTTTAGAACATACATGGACTGCAGTAAATCCAGAGTCTGCAGTGAACAGTGGTAAAGTTACATTGTTGCAACTCTCCCCTAACAGGTTCACACACACAACCCCTCTATCAGCTGGTTATTCAGTGTGTGGGCCGATGCTGGCACAGCTCCCCCTTCTTTTTATAAGATACATAATGTTTACACTGAATGAATGGACTGCAGTAAATCCAGAGTCTACAGTGAACAGTGGTAAAGATACATTGTTGCAACTCTCCCCTAACAGGTTCACACACACAACCCCTCTAGCAGCTGGTTATTCAGTGTGTGGGCCGATGCTGGCACAGCTCCCCCTTCTTTTTATAAGATACATAATGTTTACACTGACTGAATGGACTGCAGTAAATCCAGAGTCTACAGTGAACAGTGGTAAAGATATATTGTTGCAACTCTCCCCTAACAGGTTCACACACACAACCCCTCTAGCAGCTGGTTATTCAGTGTGTGGGCCGATGCTGGCACAGCTCTCCCTTTATGCTTATGTAAGTGACAAGATGGCCACGCAGTTCTGCAGCAAAGGATTGGCCTGTTAATCCAGAACATTTGCATGGAGTTAAGCCCTCAAAATGTTTTTTCATAATTTTTACCAGAGGGGGCTTTATTGGAGCAATTTACAAACCTTTCTTTTTTAAACTTTTGGTCCGCTTTAAGCCCCCAAAAGCTAAAGGCTTCTCCTTGTCCAGGCTATTCTCTAGTCACACTTGTCCACCAAAGAAGAAAAAAAAATATAAATATAAAATAAATGTAGACTAGAAAGACATTCAATAATCAAAACTTACCCCTATGATATCTTCTACCAGCAAAGTGTTGCGTGATTTGGCTACATGTGCAGATACTGTAGAGCCATATTCAACTGGTCCAGTGGGTGTTAATTGCGTCTTTGTTCCAGTCGGTGTGAACAAACATAAGGTCTGTTAAAAATGGAGTTGCATCCCTTTAATACTTAATTTTGTTTTCCATTAAGAATATTTGAGTACACTAACATGTAACATGATTTTGCTCTTGAACGATTGAGCATCAGACACATTTGCTTCTATTTAGAAGTGTTTTTATTTTAAATATTTATTGAATAAAAAGAAGAGGTAAGAGTCCAAAAAAGGAAACTTATGTACTCACCGTTAAATTTCTTTTCCCGTCATCTTCCATTCCTGGGGCACCACCATCAGCAACGAGTGGGTTAAGCTCAGCCGGGGACTGCAAGAAAAACAAACTAAGCTCCTCCCGGCCTATATAGGAAAGGCTGTGGCCGGATGTGCCCAGTTAATCAAAAAGCAGTACAGTCACAGCCCCGGGAGAGGAGCGATGCTAGCCTGCTTGTATCGTTCATAACTTCTTCAGAACTTAGCAAAGAAAACTTGTGCTACAACACCAACCAGCCAACTGCGACAACATAACCAGGAACAGTGGAACTGAAACCTCAAGACCCCTGGTGGGGGGTTCAACACCATCTGCAACATCTTACGTCCCAGCACAGCACTGGCCGATGCATGGACATCAACTCAGTAAAACTTAGTGAAGATGTAAAAGGAGGGTTTCCAGAGAGGCCTTCACTATGGGCTCAAAGGGGGGCCCCTGAAGCGCTGATAGGACCAGGTTAAGATCCCAGGACAGAACCAACGAGCGTCTAGGATGACTAACATGCACAACGTCCTGCATGAACATACGGCGATGGGCCTCTGGAGAAAAGAACAAAAAAAAAAAAAAAAAAAGGCAAGGCTGAGACCTGGCCTTTAAGGGGCTGGGCTGCAGGCCTGTGTCCAGGCCCTTCTGAAGAAATTCCAGTATCCTGGGCAATGAGAACCTCCTACAGGAGTAGCCCTTCGACTCACAAGAAGGCCCTCCAATTCTGGAGGATGGCCGTTTGCATACCCGAATCCAGGTCCAAATTACTTCTCTCCACCAGGATGCTGGTCTCAACAGCCAAGCCGCTAAATCCAGTTCTTGAGAATTGGAAAACAGAGGACTATGCTGCAGTAGCCACAAGGACTTTGTTGCTAGGCTTACCAGATCGGCGAACTGAAAGCCCCTTCTGGGCCAGTGTGGGGTGATCAGGATCGTGGGAATCCATTCGCTGTTGACCTTTAAAATGTGGCAGTGGTGGGAACGCATACAGCAGGCTGTACTCTGACCAGGGGATGGCTAGTGTTTCGACCGCTACAGCCAAGGGAATCTCGCACCCTCGACACAAACCTATGGACCTTCCAGTTGTGCAGAGTTGCAAAGAGGTCCACTTCCGGCACCTCCACCGATCACAGAGTGCTTGGAACACGTGCTGGTGAAAGGACCATTCCCCCTGGTCAACCATCTCCCTGCTCAAATAATCAGCCTGCAGATTCTCCACCCTAGGCATGTGGATCCCCAAGATGCATGGAACGTGAAGCTCTGCACACTTCATAATGCAACTTACCTCTCGGAATGCCTGCCAGCTCCTGTAGGCCCCTGATGGTTTATGTAGGCCACAGCCATGGAGTTGTCCAACTGTACCCTGACTGGGATGTCTCAGAGCTGGGCACTCTAATGCCTGATAGCCAACAGAACAGACCTCAGTTCCAACACATTGACCATTGCCCCAGTGACCCTGGACTGTCTGGTTTTCCAGAACGCAATGCCACCCCAACCCATTAGCTCCATCGGGCAATGTTGGGAGCACTATATTATGGGATCTGTTAGTATATGTCGCAATCTTGAGCAAGAATAAGGGATCAGGTCTCCGTATGGCTTCATGGAGAATTGAACAGTAAGGCTCTTTCATTGATAAGGCTTGTAGTTCACTTACCCGTCTGGCTGATGTGAAAACAGTCAACCATTTTTCTGGTACTTCCTCTAATGGAGGTTCCAGCAACCCCTTCAATACAACTGCTAAATCCCATGTTGGAAATTCCTTAAAGTGGACCAAAATCCACCCTGGGGTCTATGAGACTTCAGAGCAGGCATACTCTTCCCCCCCCCCCCCCAGGGAATCCAGATTTGGAATGCCCCACTGTGTAAAATCCCCCAGGTCACCTAGAAACTCACCTTCTTTCGCGGTCCAATGGCACATGTGTGAACAGCGGCAGCATCCCCCCTACCCCTTTAGCAAGGAGCATTTGTGACTGTCCGGTGCAGGCATGCTACCTGTTAAAGGGTAGCGGGGGATGCACCCGCCAGCGTGTTTGCAACCTGCACGCCTTAGACAAGCTCTTGGACAAAGGGGCGAGAGCGGATCGGGCGCTGACTGGACGAGAGGCTGCACATGCGCTGTAGGACAGGGGGAAGGTGAGTGAGATTGGGTGATCTGGGGGGTTTCACACAGCAGGGAATCCCCAATCGGAATGTCCCGAGGGCAAGGACCAAAACCCAGGGTTTTGGTCCACTTTAAAGCACTGGTCTTTTGTGGGTAATTGATTTAAAGTATCGATTGATCAGTTGATGTTGTCTCAACTAGTAGTCTAGGAATATTGATAGGGCTCAGGTCTGAGTCTTTAGTGTACTCACTGCTAGCTTCACTGTGGCTAGGACTTCTTTCTACAGTTAGTTGGCTTCACAAAAAAGAAGAAACATTTCCAAACCTTTGCATAAATGCGTCTAGTGGTCACTTTGACTGTCTAGAGGAGTTTCGATCACTCTTGACGAACAACCTTTTCTTTCTAAGATCCATGCTGACAGTTGAGGTTTTGATGGGTATGGATGCAAAATTTGACCCTGATGAAGTAAATTCAGAATATCCGGAAGCTGCCAGGACCCCTTCTTCACCATCCTTTTCATCTCTGCAAAACAGGATCTTCTGGCCAAAACAGAGCTATAAATATATTGTGAGTTCTCCTTTCGCTATCTTCCGGATCAACTGACCAAAGGAGGGAAGGCATAAGGTAGGTAAAAACTCCAGGGGTTGAGCCAGGGCATACACTGCTAGAGCACCATCTCCCCTTGTCAGAGTAAAAAGTCTTGCATTTTGAATTGCTGGCAGAGGCAAAGAGATCTATCTGAGGGAGACCCCATGCACTCACAATCTGAAGGAAAACTTCTTGGTTTAGACACCACTCTGTCTGTTGAACCCTGGCTGGACCCATCTTAGATAATCTGCAAGAGTGTTCAGGGTCCCTTTTAGATGTACTGCTGAAATTTACAGGATCTGTTCCTATAAAGGAAACAGATTTGAGTTCGAGAGGTTTATCGGTGCCGAGGACCTGGTCCCACCCTGATCATTTAGGTAAGCCTCTGTGGAAGCATTGTCTTATCGGATCAGCTTGACCGCCAGAAGCTCCCAGAAGTTGGATGATCTGTCTGCTATGTTTGGTGGCCACTTCCCCTGGACATCTTAACTGTCCAGGTAGCTCTTCAAACCCAGATACTGGCATCTGTTGTGATAACTGCAGGATTTCTCTGCTTCCACGGTCTTCCTTTCTTTAGTACCCCTGGATCTGTCCACCATAGGAGACCTTTGTCTCTATTTGGACCTCCTGATCCAGTAATTCTGTGCATTTTTTCTTTGCAGGGTTCTCACATGGTACTGCCAGGATTGCTGTAGTCATGAGGCCGAGCAGGGTCATGATTTCCTGAATGGAAGCCTGAGGCCAACTGATGAATCTTTGGATCATTGTTATGATCCTTTGTATCTTTTCCTGTGGAAGCAGAATCCTTTGACAGACACAATCTATATCGCAACCTAGGAATCTGCACAGATGACTGGTTGTTAGACTAGATTTCTCTAAATTTACAACACAGCCCAAAGTCTTTAGTAAAAGGGTCTTCTGGGATCTTCTAGGATCTGCTAGAAATGACTCCTCCAATTTATTTAACAGTAGAAGATCATTCAGGTAAGGGACAACTATGATTCCCTCCTGTCTAGGGTGTGCCATTGGTTCCACCAAGATCTTTGTAAAGATACGCGGGGCTGGCGATAGGCCAAAGGGTAATGTCCTGTATTGGAAGTGATAAAGCCACTGGTCTGTTTGAACTGCAGACCTCAGATACCTGCGCTATATGCAGGTAGGCATCTTGTAAGCCTAAATTGATCATCAGGGCTTGTTCTAGGAAAATGTTTCTTACTGAATAGATTGATTCCATCTTGAACTTTTTGTATCAGATGAATTAGTTCAATCTTTTCAGATTTAGAATAATTTGATATTTTCCTGTTTTTGTAACCAGAAAAACATGAATAGAATCCTCTGAGGCGGCAGGACTAACTATCAGTCTTTTTTGAAGTAGCTCTTAAGACTAATGAAAAGGCTTCCCTCTTGGGTCTTATGGCAACCTGGTTACTAGGAAAAAGGATTGAGCGATATCCCCCTTTCCAGTGTTTGTAACACGAAAAGATTTTGGAAGATTGTTACAAACCAGGTGAGTCGATGTCAGGACGGAGACTTTGCGTCAATCGCAGGGTTGCTCTACCTTTATTATCGGTGGGAGCCTGAAACTTTCTCTTCTTATTAGGAATTTTTTTTGCCCACTTTGTTAGAACGGGTCAAGATGGTATCTAGTTTTCCTCCAAAACGTAGATTACCATGAAAGAGAATGCCGCAAGGCTTGGCTTTGGAAACCAGATCCTTAAACCATGTCTTAAGCCAAAGCACCCTTCAGGCGCAGGAGAATCTGAAGCACTTGTTAGGAAGAAAAAAAGCTCTAAAAAGGGTAGGTAAGGCATCAATGATGCAGCATCCCAAGCCCTCTTTAGGATGCCCTCTATCCTGTGATCCATTAGATTAAGCAATTCCCCCATATCTTCAAAACTGCTCTAAACATTTGACCCAGTGGAACATCTAGTGTTGGACATTTACTCCATGGCTCCATGTCCTGCTCGTGAAATGGGAATTTTCTTTTTTGCAAACTAGACAAAGAATGTATTTTCTGCGTTTTCTCATTCAGCCTTAATAGTATCCTCACGTGCGGAATGAACGGTAAATGCTTTGGAGTTTTTCCCCAAAATTATTTTATACATGGCATCCTGTAGCAACAGAGGATTTACTCATGCGTAATAAATATCTAATAACCCTGCCAATTCCTCTGGCAGGTGTCACGAGGGGCCGGATGCCCCTTGCTATCCTTAACATTAATATCCTCAATAGGGGAACCCTTAGAGGGAAGTTCACCTTCACTCTCCTCTACAATTTCGGCTTCTACTTCCCTGGTCTGACTGAGGGATAAATGTGTCAGCAGTAAATGCCCCTGGGTACAAAAAGGCTTATGCCAGGTATCCAGAAGAGTACCACTGCAAGATTCACAGTGTTTGGCATGCTTAGAGGCTTTGAGCTTTACTTTTGAGGGGTCCTTGGGTGTAATAGGCTAAAACGATAAACATTATGTATACATACCCCCTTTGTTTTGCAGTAGAAAAACACAAGCTCAAAAAGAAAGCAAGATTTGTATGTTACCAGTTTTTCCTATGATATCTTGCTTGATGTATGAGGGTCATTAGAAATACTGCCTGCACCTGCGTCTTTAAGCCTGGGACTGTCGCTCCCTGCTGGGATACAAAACGGGCATCTGCTGCTGCTGAGGACTGCCGGATCGTCGCCTTAACTGCTGAGCTGCTGAATTCCAGCCCAAGATCGCTGCACCAGAGGCTGAGGTGAGTACCCCCAGGGGTCCCACTAGGCACCGCACACCCGCCTGTAAAGTCGGTCGGGATTTAAAGAAGACAGCGCACTAGTACGCTGTCATACTATGTGGGACTGCCCTGGCCGCCTGTGGACCTCGGGTGAACTACATCCAGTAAAGCTGGTCCAAGGCTCTGCAGGCTCCTCCAGAAATCCAGATGCTGAAATCATGAAATTAAAACAATAAAATCGGTCGTAGTCTAGCCTTCTCTGTCCAGTGGTTCCATAGGGAGGATAAACAAAGAAGAGAGGAAGGGGTGGGGTTTTAACCTTCAGTTTGTGTTTCCTTCAGGGGTGGTGCAGAGTGTGAGGGGCTGGGAGGCAGACCGAGTCAAAGCCCCAATCCCAATCAGCACTGTCAAAGCAACAAAATTGGAAATAAAGAAATGAAATCCTGAATCTCTTCACAGTCCCGTCGACCTCAAGAAAATAACTGGGGGTGTCTGGCCACAGCCTGCCCTATATAGGCCACAAGGAGCTTTTTTTTCTTTCTTGCAGTCCACGCCTAAGGCTGAGGTTAACCAACGCGTTGATGGTGGTGCCAAGGAATGGAAAGGACGAGAAATGCAATCTTACACAAACAATGTATATTTTGGTCAATCTGACATTAATTACAAATTAAAGGCCTTGCAGTTTCGTGTACATAGGTTGAGGCGCAATTGACAATTTTTTGCAGTCTATTTTTAAGTATTTTTATACCCTGCCAAAAATGAAGACCCAGGAAAACCAATATTTAGAAGTCTCTAAATATTATATTTAGAAAAGTCTCTAAATATTATATTTAGAATGTCTCAAAAATCTCTAAAATTACCTACATGAAGAAAGAGTTAGCAGACATCTTGCCTTAAAAACTGGCAGATAATAAGAGCCCCCAGTATTGCTGTACAGATTGTATGTGTTCATTATGTATTTGTAGGTAGAGAAATAAAGAACACCGAACATACAGAAAACCATTATTCTACTTCATCTTGTTAGGCATGTAAAATCTCCATCTCCTCAATAAGATGTATCCACTTGAACCATTCTTACAGTAGCTAGAAGCACCTTGACACCCCAGTGACTTTTTTTAGGAGCTCAACAAAGTCTTAGCATGGTGGTGTAAAGTTGTTAAAGGGCCAGTTGTGGTGGGGGGTGGGGGGGGGGTTACTCCAGCTCTGGCAGCCACCATCTTTCCTCCAAGCACTCATGCTGCTGAGAATGCGTTCTCATGCTCGCCCACTCAAGTGAATGCACTCAAGTGCAGGTAACTGCACCTTGCCTTGGGTCTTTGTACTTCAACACCCGTTTTTATTAGCTCAATGGCCCATCAAAGCCAGACAATATCAAATGAGATATAGGACTAGTTCTTAAGCAAGTAGACTGCCAAAGAGACCCTGCCATCAGCCTGACTATATCAGTGTACCAGGATAGCCTTAGCACTCAGCCATCCTGCCTTCATTTTTTTAAGCAGGCAGAGGTGTTAACACATACACTAGACTGAATCCTATCTAAGGAATCGCCAGTGAATCCCCTGGAAAAACAAGTAAATCTCTGATTCTGTCTGTGACTATAAGGCAAAAGCATTCACGGCAAGAAGCCCAAACCTGTCCCATAGAGTAATGTCCCATAGACTTATGAAGTATTCCTGCAACAGAGATCAGTTTCTCATCCTTGAGTTGTTTCTGGTCAGAAAAAAAGCCAACATATTCTGCACTCCTGGAATGTGGATTGACAAAAATACAATTCTGTGAAATACTCACCTGTAGAATTGGTATTATAAGTATACAGTACGTCCTGCTCCAGATAGATTACTTACACTTGGGTTATCCTCCACCAGATGGCGCTGCACTGCACAGACATGTAAAACAGGATCCTCCCGGCCCCTAAAATACCCGGGGACCTCCCACAAATCCCCAGCATTGAAAAACAGTGAACAAGAAACCGGGAGAATTTAACCACCCAAAACAAAACTGGTAACTATAACAATGATGATAATCACCATACAGGGGATCCAGAATAATGCAACAACAGGGTGGGGTGGAGCAGTACGTACTGTATACTTATAATACCAATTCTACAGGTGAGTACTTTATAGAATTGTATTATTCTTAGTATACTGCTCCAGATAGATTACTTACACTTGGGACATCCAATAGCAGTGTCCATAAAGTAGGGTGGGATCCCCAATAAAAAAGGTAACGAAACCACTGCCGTCTGCAACACCTTGCGGCCAAAAACAGCATCAGCTGAGGCCTTAACATCAACCTTGTAAAACTTTGAAAAGGTATGAACAGAAGACCAAGTAGCGGCCTTGCAAACTTGTTCAACAGAAGCCTGGTGCTGGAAGGACCAAGAGGCACCAATAGCACGAGTAGAATGAGCAGAAAGACGGAAGGGAGGACTCTTCCCCTTAGCAGAATAGGCCTGAATCACAGCCTGACGGATCCATTTGCTGATAGTAGACTTGGCAGGAGCTAACCCCTTCCTAGGACCAGAAGGGACCACAAAAAGAGCATCAGTCTTCCTGAAGGACGCAATGACTACTAGGTAATACTTCAGACACCTGACCACATCCAAGGAGTGCAAAACCCTTTCCTTAGCATTGCTAGGATTAGGGCACAAGGAAGGAACAACAATATCCTGGTTCAAATGAAAAGCAGACACCGCCTTAGGCAGGAAATCCGGCTTAAAGCGGAACACCACCTTATCCTGGTGTCTCTCAAAGTATGGAGGCTGGATAGACAGAACCGCCAACTCAGACACACGCCTGACAGAAGTAATAGCCACCAGAAAGACAATCTTGAGGGGTAAGTACAGCCAAAGCAGCATCCTGAATAGGCTCAAAGGGAGCACCCTGCAAGGCAGACAAGACCAAGTTCAAATCCCAAACAGGGACCATAGGTTTTCGTGGGGGACGCACATGAGTAACCCCCTGAAAGAAAGTCTTGACCAAGGAATGTTGAGCAAAGGACTTCTGAAAGAAAACAGACAGGGCAGAAACTTGACCCTTCAAAGTACTGAGTTGGAGACCAGACTCCAAGCCTTGCTGTAAGAACTCTAGAACCCTGGGAACTGAGAACACCCGACAGGGAAGAGACCTAGACTCACACCAGTCAATGTAAGCACGCCAAACCCTATAATAGATGGAAGAGGAAGACTTCTTCCTAGCCTTCACCATGGTCTCAACCACGGAGGCAGACAAGCCTTTCTCCATCAAGATGGAGGTATCAGCAGCCAGGCCGTCAAAGCCAGAGTTTGTAAATTGGGATGGCGTAGGGGGCCCTGAGTGAGCAGATCTGGCACTGCTGGCAGGACGTACTGATCTACTGCCATCTGCACCACGTCTGCGAACCACACTCTTCTTGGCCACCAGAATCACTGGCACCCCTTCCAGAGCAATCTTGCGCAGGACCCTGCCCAGCAGGGGGAATGGAGAAAAGACATACGGGAGCCGAAATTCCTGCCATGACATGGACAGAGCATCTGTGGCCAAGGCCAGAGGATCCTGAGACAGGGAGACAAAAGCCTGGAGCTTGTGATTGTGACGGGATGCAAACAGATCCACATTCGGTAGCCCCCAACGGTGACACAGGGACTGGAATACCCTGTTGCAGAGGGACCACTCTCCCTGACGAGAGGTCCCCCTGCTCAGAGAGTCTGCCAGTAGATTCTCTGCCCCCGGGATGTACACAGCCGAAATGCATTGAACGTTGGCCTCTGCCCATGTCAGAATCCGCGACACCTCCTGGAGTGCCCTCCTGCTCCGGGTCCCTCTCTGATGGTTGATGTAGGCAACCGCCGTCCTGTTGTCTGAGCGCACCTGCACAGACAGACCCCTCAGGTGATTGGTCAACTGCTCTAGTACCAACCTGATTGCCCGCAGTTCCAGAATGTTGATGGGTAAGTGGGCCTCCTGAGGGCCCCACCTCCCCTGGAACCGCAGGGACCTCCATAATCCCCCCATCCTGACAGACTGGCATCCCCCAGGAGGGGGCCAGGAAGGACCTGCCTCCCAGCAAGTTCCTGTGGTCCAGCCACCACGAAAGGGACCGTCTGACCAAGGGGGGAAGCACACAGATCCCGTCCAAGGACGTTGGATCCTTCTCCCATACTGACAGAAGGTGAAGTTGAAGAGGCCTCAAATGGAACTGAGCAAAAGGCACCGCCTCGAAGCATGCCACCATCAGGCCCACCAACTGCATTCCCTGTCTGAGGGAGGGCTGGGGGCACGATAGCAGGAACCTCACCTGCGCAGTTAGAGCTTCCACCTTCTGCTGAGGAAGGAATATCCTTGACTGAATCGTATCTAGAATCATTCCCAGGAATGGGGTCACCGAGGAAGGGGACAGGGAGGACTTGGGGTGATTGATCACCCAGCCGAAGGACGCCAGGGTGGACACCACCAGCTGAGTGTCCAACTCTGCCTGCTGCAGAGACCGAGAGGTGATGAGTATGTCGTCCAGGTAGGGCAGCACGCGTATGCCCCTTGACCTCACCAGAGACATCACCCCTGCCAGCACCTTGGTGAACACTCTGGGAGCTGAGGTGAGACCAAAGGGCAGGGCCACAAATTGGTAATGTTGATCTTCCAACACGAATCTGAGAAACCTTTGGTGTCCAGGGAACACAGGGATTTGAAGGTAAGCATCTTTGATGTCCACCGACGTCATGAGATCCCCTGGGCGCAGGGAGCCAATGGCTGAGCGCAGAGTTTCCATGCGAAAACGCTTGTTTCTGACAAATTTGTCCAGAATGGGCCTGACTGACCCATCTTTTTTGGGGACTGTGAAAAGGTTGGAATAGAACCCCTTGCCTCTTTCTCTTAAGGGGACCCTGCAAATGACCCCCATATCCAGAAGGCCTTGCACGGCCTGCATCAACACCTGAGCTGAGGCAGGGTCCTGGGGGATCCTGGACTTGGCGAATCTTAGGGGGGGGCGCACAGCAAACTCTATCTTGTAACCAGAGGACACTACCTCCTGAATCCACCTGTCTGAGACGTGATGCCTCCAGACGTGCGCAAAGTGCTGTAGCCGTCCCCCCACCCTGATGGGCAAGGGCGCCCCATCATGCCTGAGGGGGCTTGGGAGAGGGTTTTGGCTTAGACCCCAAGGAAGCGCCGGGACGTCGTCCTCTGCTCCTGTGCCAGGAATCTGTACGAGCCCCCGCGAAGGACACCCCTTTTCCCTGCTTAGCATCGCGGTAGGGGGGTGAAGGGGGCCCCTGGCCCCGAAAGGGCCGAGACTGCCGCCTGTGCTGGGGTAACTTACCTACTTTAGAAAAAGGTCTAGACGGTCCCCAAACAGGCGTAGCCCCTTAAATGGAAGCCCAGTAAGGGCCCTCTTAGCAGCATTGTCAGCAGCCCACTGGCGCAGCCAAAACGCGTGGCGTATAGCTAACGCCAAGGCAGAGGTTCTGGCACACATCCTAATGGCATCATCCAAAGCAGATAGGATAAAGTACACAAACATATCACAGTTAGACAGTGCATTAAACGTATAACTTCATCAGAACCATCAAGTACACTTCTGATCAGGGCCCTGAGTGCCACAGACGTAATGGCCGAGGTGCAAACCAGGCGCAGCGCCGCCCCCACAAATGCAAAGGCGTGACACGCTAATTGGTCAATGTGCCGGTCCTCAGCGTCCCGTAGTGTCAGGGGAGTGCATAATAGAGGTGTTAGACAACCCTAGAATAGGGGCATCGACCTCAGGGGGCGCACTTGACCATATCAGCAGGAAAGGGATACTTTCTGTCCCAACTCTTAGGTATGCCGGGAAGTATACTGGGACGTTCCCACTCCTTAAGCAAGAGGTTATTGAAATGGGTTTGCTCAGGAAATTCCAAACGAGCTTTAGCAGTATGAAAAAGCTCCCCCCTTTACCTGGGAGCCACAACAGGGGGAGAGATGGACAAAACCTCAAATATTTGGACCAGCAGTCTGTCAGTATCATCCGGTGTCCAGGGGTCAGAGCCAGAATCGTCATGACCCCTGAGTCTCTCATCAGATGACCCTGAGTCATAAAACAGCTCCCCTTCGTCCGATGGGGTGTAGCCATACAGATGCAACAACTCATCAGATTCCATAGGAGACGGAGTGGCATCAGGAGTTAAGTGACGCTTTTTAGCGGAGGCCTTACGCGCTAAGGTATTTCAACACTCAACACTGGCCAGTCTAGCAGACACATCAGGTTGAGAATCCCCGCTTGTATGTAATTCAACGGGGGTGAGACTCAAGCTTGGGGGAGTAGGTGAAGTGAGACGAGGTGCAGGCCCAGCCACCGGAGGGGTGGGTTGCAACGTTAGCGCCTGCTGTGCGCAAGGGACACAGACCCACGCATTGTCACCGCCGATAGGCGAGACCCCACAAGCTACACACAGCAGGGCTTGTCCCGAAGGAACCACGGTCCCAATATCCTGGGATGCCTCCATATGGTGATTATTAGGCACAATATGCCAGTAGGGATTGACGCTATAAAACAACCCTGGATGCCCCAATGACCCGCTAGGGAAGTGGGAGTACTTATACTAGGCCCAACTACAATTTCACCGGGCCGGGAGATGCCACTGGATTCACCCGCCTGTAAGACACAATGAGAAGAAGTGGTGTCAGAGCCATGCACAGTAAAAAATGTAATCGAAGTCGCCCGCGAGGGCACTTAAAGACCGCAGGAGGGGGGACCGTTACACACGCGCGCGTGCGACTGTACAGGGAAATGGCGCCAAACGAACCTCGAAGGGCGGGCCAGAGCGAGCCGTGGCGCAGGGCGCGCCAGGCCCGGCCCCGCCCCCCGAAGAGCATGAAGTCCACCGGACAAGCAGCCAATGAGGACGCAGGAGCGTCTGAGGCGACGCCACCGCCCGGCGCGGGACATCCAAATGAAGGAAGAGGCGCGCACGGCGGCGGCATTTGCAATAGTAAAAAGACAAGTCAGCGCGGCGATTGACACACATATACTAGTCCCAACACACATGCCAAAAGGCGGTATACACGAATCACGGTACATGCTCAACCTCCCCCCCCCCCTTCTTTTCCTCCCGAAGGCTACGGGGAGAATGAGGGAGGATGGCGGCCCTTTGTACAGGGCCCACCGCTACCGGGGCATGGGACAATAATGCGGGAGGGGCATCCCATAAAGGCTCACCATCAGCCTATACCGCCTACCCTTTGGTGGGGGACTGCGGTGGAGCAGCGCTCCTTAAGTACACATGGTGCTGCCTACCTTCACCCGACCAGCGCAGCCCAGGCTGGGAGGCACATCACATCAAAGACGGGTGGGAATAGTCCAACAGGGCCGCAGGCTTTAATAGCCCCGCTCACCTGCAACAGTGATAATTTCATGTCTTCGCAGTAAGCACTGCAGAGAAATCTGGGTATTTGTGGGAGGTCCCCGAGTATTTGAGGGGCCAGGAGGAGCCTGTTTTACATGTCTCTGCAGTGCAGCGCCATCTGGCGGAGGATAACCCAAGTGTAAGTAATCTATCTGGAGCAGGACATACTGTATACTAAGAATATGCATACAGCGGACGTGAAGCCGTATTTTTCAAACAGTATTAAAGATTCCTTATTCTACCTGCAAAAACCTACTTAGTGATTGGCTGTGAGTGGGGTCAAATGGCCCACATTGCTTTTGGACACCAATAGTTTGGACCACATAACCTCAAGAGGTCAATCTCAGGGCTGAATTTTGCAGTGGAAGAATCAGCAGGGAGAATATATGGGCTAATGGCAGTGTATTCGAGCAGGACATACCCAACATGGTGACCAGTTCAGTGCAAAATCTTGGCCACCTTCATCGTGGCTATGCTGCTTCTGGTTTCTCGGCAGTGGTTGAGGAGCACAACTGTGGCACTGTCTGCTTGAAACTATGCAAAAAGCACGTTGCCACCATCAACCCAAATGTAACTTTTTTATAACTAAAGTACCTGATTTTTGTTCTGGCAGCTGCACTGCTGCAAATTCAGTATCCAGAATTATCCCCAATAAGCTACTCATCCAGAAATGGTTTGACTTTTCAATTCAAATTCCTACAGGGTGGCAAACACCCTGAAAAAATCTGAACAGCGTCACAAACTAAGTGTTGATGGAAAATCTTAGACATTTATGATTCTCCCCATTAATAACATGGAATAATGAACTCCTGAATTACACCATAGCTATACACCAAATGAGCAAGTCATTAATGTCAACCCTGCAGAAAAAAGTGATCACTAGTTGGTTACAGAAAAAACAATTAGAAGTGTTGGACTTACATTATTGCATTCTCCAAGAAAATAAAGTGCAAAATCATCAGCCTTTGTTGCTGCAAGAAAGAAAAACAATATGAGTAATAATAACTAGCGTTAAAGCGGCACTAGAGTTAAACCGGTCAACTTCCTTTGTTTGTCGTCTTACACTGGCTGTCCGTAACCAATAGGGTTGCCGCTGCCTGGTAGGCTAGCACCTGCCCAACCTAACAGGTTGGGGATTTTGGCATTCCTCCATCAGTATGCATAGCTGTACATCCCTTTTAAAGATCCCCCACCCTACTGTCTAGTTCAGGGACCCTCCAGTCTTATTTGACTTTAGGGCAACCTTCAATGCAGTCAAAGGCAAAATTCAAAGGCAGTCAAAAAAGCATTTCAATGCATGGCTTATCATTTTATCACTTGCGGACATGACAAACATTGATTTTGAACACTACCACCTAAAAAAAAACACAAGAACATACTACGTGGACAAAATAGTAAACCTCAAAAGGTATTGCCAGTTAAAAGTTGGGTGATATTTTACACTTCATGCACAACGAGAGCTCCACGATGCCCAATCAGTACCTGCGGACACTCGGATGACTGACATCGCTCAGTCTGCAGCTGCTGCTGCTCTCACTATGGCAGCCCCCTGCTGCATCAAATCATGAATCGCAGAGGTGCACAACTTCAGGGCTGAAACTGAGGATTATTGGATAAATATATCTCCCGGGTGCACCAAGATGGTGGCCTGAAAGCACAATCTAGGAGGCAGCTGCCAGGTAAGGTAAGTAAGCATGCAGCGGTTTAACCATTTAAGTGCCAGCCTACCTAGATTTTTTGTCACACTCTGTTGCCAGACTACTTTTCACGTTTTTGCGCTACACATGTTCAACCTTTATTTTTGAAGGGATTTCCAGGGATTTTCCAGGACAATTATATATTGTATTTTTCAGCAGAGTCTGGGCTTCAACATGAAAGGTCTTGTTTGGCCTTTTTCAGGGTATTCTCAATACCTTTGGGTGAAATATGTGCAAAAAACTTAAAAAAAAATCTATTTTTTTACAATTTGAAGTGTTTTTTTTGTAATAAAAAATGTAAGTCTGTTAATAAAATATTATTATTGTGTGTGAAAGCCCTATTTCTCCCGGTTACAACGGTACCACATATGTATTGGGATACACCCTTTCCTTCCCAGGAAACTCCCCCAAACTGAAACAGCAGTTTAGGAGATTTCAGAGAGGATACAACTATGCAATATGATTGCATAGTTGTAAGGGGTTAATTAAAAAAAACAAAATGACATAGGGTCCCCCCTCCTGGGGGTGGACCTCATTTTTTTGGAATTTTAAGGGTTAAAAACCCTTAAAATCCCCCCAAAAATGATGTAGGGTCCCCCTTACCCAGCATTACTGACCCGGACCAGCTATGAGGGCTTGTAGAACAGGGCGCAGGGGACAAGCTAGGAGGGACTGAGCCTGTGCAATCAGACTGTCCACCTTTTGCTGAGGAAGGAAGAACCTTGCCTGAACTGTATCCAGACTCCTTCCTAGAAATGGAGTTACCAAGGAAGGGGACAGTGAGGACTTGGGGTGGTTGATCACCCATCCAAATGACTCCAGAGTGGACACCACCAGCTGAGTATCCAACTCTGCCTGATGTAGAGACTGGGAAGTGATGAGGACGTCCAGATAGGAAAGCACGCGGACACCCTGACATCTGAGCAGAGACATCACGCCAGCCAGCACCTTGGTGAACACCCTGGGAGCTGAAGTGAGGCCGAAGGGCAAAGCCACAAACTGGTAGTGTTGATCCATCAGAGCGAACCTGAGGAACCTTTGATGACCTGGGAACACAGGAATATGGTAAGCATCTTTGATGTCCACAGAAGTTATGAAATCCCCTTGGCGCAGGGAACTGATGGCAGAGCGCAGAGTTTCCATGCGAAAGCGCCCGCCTCTGACAACTTGTTGAGGATCTTTAAGTCCAGGATGGGCCTGACAGAACCATCCTTTTTGGGTATTGTGAATAGGTTGGAATAAAAGCCCTTGCCCTTTTCTCTTAAAGGGACCTGGCAGATGACCCCCATCTCCAGGAGGCCTTGCACTGCTTGCACTAGCTCCTGAGCTGACACAGGGTCCTGAGGAATCCGGGATCTGATGAACCTTGAAAGGGGATCGGCAGCAAACTCCAACTTGTAACCGGAGAACACTACCTCCTGAATCCACCGTCCCCCCACCCGGATGGGTGAGGGCGCCCCATCATGCCTGAGGGGGATTAGGGGAGGATTTAGCTTTGGGACCCCAGGAGGAGCCAGGACGTCCACGTCCTCTGCTTCTACCCCAGAAATCTCCCCAGGCCCCAGGGAAAGAAACCCCCCTTCCCTGTCTTGCACCACGGTAAGGGGAGAAGAAGGATCCCTGACCACGAAAGTGCCGAGATTGCTGCCTGCGCTGGGGTAACCTGCCTTCCTTAGCAAAGAGGTCCAGGTGGTCCCCAAACAGGCGCAGTCCTTTAAAGGGAAAACCAGTGAGGGCCTTCTTGGCAGCGTTGTCAGCAGCCCACTGGTGCAGCCAAACTGAGCTGCGTATAGCCACCACGAGGGCAGAAGTTCTGGCACACATTCTGATGGTGTCATCCAATGGTGATAGGACAAAATTTACAAAAACATCACAACTGGAGAGTGCATTAAACACCTCACAAGGCAAATCATCAGGGGCACTATCAAGCATATTTCTGATAAGGGTTCTAGTGGCCACAGCTGTAATGGCAGAGACACAGACTGGGCACAGTGCCGTCCCTGCACATGCAAAGGGTAGTAGAATCAGGGGAATGCATGACAGAGGTGTTAGCCCTAGGATCGGGGCATCCACCTTGGGGGGGATGACCAACATTTAACCACCTCACCAGGAAAGGGATACTTCCTATCCCAACTCTCTGGAACCCCGGGAAGTTTACTGGGGCGCTCCCATTCCTTAAGCACAAGGTTATGGAAATGTGCCTGCTCTGGAAATTCCAAACGTGATTTTGCTGTATGGAAAAGCTCCCCTCTTTGCCTGGGAGCCTCATCAGGGAGAGAGATAGACAGAACCTCAAAATTCTGGGTCAATAATCTGTCAGTGTCATCCGGGGCCCAGGGGTCAGAGCCAGAATCGTCATGACCCCTTGGTCTCTCATCAGATGAGCCTGAATCAGAAAAGAGCTCCCCTTCATCAGACGGGGTATAGCCACACAGATTCCAAAACTCCTCAGTTCCCATAGGGAAAACAGTAACATTAGGCGTCAAGTGTCGCTTCTTACCAGAGGCCTTACGTGCTAAGGACTTCGCAATGATCTGTTCAATGGTAGCCAGTCTAGAAGAAACATCAGGCTGAGAATCCCCACTAGTATGCAACTCAGTAGGAGTGAGGTTTAAGCTTGGGGGAGTAGGCGAAGTGAAACGAGGTGCAGCCACTGGCAGGCCAGATTGCAATGCAAGCACCTGCTCAGCAAAGGGTACACAGACCCACGCCTTGTCAGCGTCAGCATGAGGCTGCCCACGCGCTACACACAGCCGGTCTTGTCCCGAAGGGACGAAGGGAAGTCACATTATCCTGGGATGCCTCCATATGGTGATTATAGCGGCGCTATACGGCGATAGGGAATAACGCTATGTAGCAACCCTGGATGCCCCAATAACCCGCTAGGGAAGTGGGAGTATAATTTTTACAAGGCCTACAAGCAATATACTAAAACAGGGCCGGGAGAAGCCAAGAAGGGTTCATCCCGCCTGAAAGACATAAGCAGACAAGACCTTAAGTACATCGTAACAAAAGTGAAGGAAATAAAGCCGCCCGCGAGGGCACTTACGGACCGCGGTAGGTAGGAGTCCGTTGCGCATAGGCCAACCAAGCAGGAAAGATGGCGTTGGTATACCTCGAGGGGCGGGCCAGTAACAGCGATGACGCAGAACGCGCCAAAGATGGGCGACGTCCCCCCCCCGAAGAGTGCGAAGCCAAAAAACGGCCAACAGCCAATGATGGCGCACCAGCGCCTGAGGTAATGCCGCCGCCAAGCGCGGAACCAAGTCAGCGCGCGGCGGTGGCGGCGGCAAATTTAAAAAGACAAGTCAGCGTGGCGGCTGACACAAGAATAAAGGCATGTGAAAAGAGAAAGCACAGAATGCATAACATACATATCTATACACACCCTCCCTCTTTTCCCCCGAAGACTACAAGGAAGGGGGAGGACAGAGGCCACTTAATTAGGGCCCACCGATAGGCAGGGGCAAGGGGCAATAGTGCGGGAGGGGCATCCCATAGAGGCTCACCATAAGCCTGAACCGCCTACCCTTTGGTGGGGGATTGCGGTGGAGCAGCGCTCCTAAGCACCAACGGCGGTGCTGCCTACCTCCACCCGACCAGCGCAGCCAAGGCTGGGAGGCATATTACTAGTGGAATGGGTGGGAATAGTCCTACAGGGCCGCAGGTTAATAACCCCGCCTACCTGCGAGTAGAGAGCCAATTTCTCGTCCTTCGCAGCCAGACTGCAGAGAAATTCTGGAGATTTGTGGGAGGTTCCCGGGTATTTGAGGGGCCGGGAGGAGCCCATTTTCGATGTCTCTGCAGTCCAGCGCCATCTGGCGGAGTATAACCTGATTGTAAGTATTATATTTGGAGCAGGACGTACTGTATACTAAGAATACACCTGACAAGGAAGGACCCTAGACTCACACCAGTCAATGAAGCCCGCCAGATCCTATAGTAGATGGTAGAAGAGGATTTCTTCCTAGCCCTGATCAGAGTGTTAACCACAGACTCAGAAAGCCCCTCATCCCTTAAGATGGAGGTTTCAGCAGCCAGGCCGTCAAAGCCAGCGTTTGTAAATTGGGATGGCAAAGCTGCCCTTGAGTGAGAAGGTCCGGGACCAGGGGCAGAGCGTACTGATCTACTGCCGGTTGAACAATATCTGCGAACCACACCTGTCTTGGCCACCGGGAGGCCACCAGGATTGCTGGCACCCTTTTCTGAGCCAGCTTGCGCAGAACCCTGCCCAGCAAGGGGAATGGAGGAAAAAGATACAGGAGACCGAAGGAAGGACAGGAAGACCTCGCTGCTGAGAGACCATTCCCCCAGGCGAGAGGTCCCCCTGCTCAGGGAGTCCGCCTCCAAATTCTCCAGCCCCGGAATGTACACTGCTGAGATGCAAGGAACATTGTCCCCCGCCAAGGACAGAATCCTGGACACCTCCTTGAGGGCACTCTTTCTCCGAGTCCCTCCCTGATGAATGATGTAGGCAACCGCCGTCTGGTTGTCTGAGCGAACTTGGACCGGCCGGCCCTGAAGGTGAGGAGTCAACTGGGCCAGTACCAACCGAACCGCCCTCAGTTTCAGGATGTTGATGGGGGCATGGGCATCCTGAGGGCCCCACAGCCCCTGGAATTGTAGGGTTCTCCAGTAGCTTCCCCAACCTGACAGACTGGCATCCGTGGTGACTGTCTCCCAACAGGGAGCCAGAAAGGATCTGCCCCCCAACAGGTTCCTCGAGTCCAGCCACCACAAGAGGGACCGCCGGACCAGAGGGGACAGAACGAAAGCCTGATCCAGAGACAGGGGACTCTTGTTCCAGACTGAGAGGAGATGGAGTTGAAGAGGCCTCATGTGAAACTGTGCATATGGAACTGCCTCGAAGCAGGACACCATCTGCCCCACTAGCTGCATCCCCTGCCAGATGGAGGGATGAGGGCATGACAGCAGGGAGTGAACCAGAGCTTGCAGAGAGTCCACCTTCTGTTGAAGAAAGATCCTGGCCTGAACAGTATCCAGATTCAT
This sequence comes from Gastrophryne carolinensis, assembly GCA_027917425.1. Lineage (NCBI taxonomy): Eukaryota > Metazoa > Chordata > Amphibia > Anura > Microhylidae > Gastrophryne > Gastrophryne carolinensis. The sequence continues at coordinate 312,271,243 of CM051237.1, forward strand.
GCCCAGGAAAGAAGTCACCCGAGATGGGGATAGGTAAGATTTGGGGTGATTGATCACCCAGCCGAATGACTCCAGAACCGTCACCACCTGCTGGGTATCCAATACCGTCTGTTGGAAGGACTGAGAAGTGATGAGGTGGTTGTCCAGATAGGGAAGAATGCGAATGTCCTGAGCCCTGAGGAGAGCCATGACACCCGCCAGCACCTTGGTGAAGACCCTGGTGGCTGAAGCGAGACCGAAGGCCAGTGCCACAAATTGGTAGTGCTGGTCCGCCAGGGCGAACCTGAGGAATCTCTTATGCCCTGGGAAGACATGAAGGTAAGCATCCTTGATGTCTATGGAGGTCATGAAGTCTCCCGGGCGCAACGAACTGATCGCGGAGCGCAGGGTCTCCATGCGAAAGTGCCTGATCCTGATGAACTTGTTGAGCAGCTTTAAGTCCAGAATGGGTCTGACTGACCCATACCTTTTGGGAACTGAACAGATTGGAATAAAAACCTGGACCTCTTTCCACCGGAGGGACCTGACAGATGACCCTCAAGCCCAGTAGATTTTGCACCGCCATAAAAAAAATCCATGAGCTGCCAAGGGGTCTAGGGTAATCTGAGAATGGAGAAATCATGGAGGCGGCCATGCAGCGAACTCTAGCTTGGAGCCGGAGCCGCCGTCCCCCCATCCGGATGGCTGAGGAGGCTTGGCAACAGATTTGGGCTTGGACCCCCAGGAAGATCCAGAGCAGGCAGGACCTCTCCCCCTGCCCCAGAAGTCTCCCCTAGGGCCAGCAAAGGAGACGCCTCTCCTGGGCCTGGACCCTCGGTAGGAGCGGCCCCCGAACGGGCCGCAGCTGCTTCTTAAGTTGAGGCAACTTACCCCCTTGGCAAACAGGTCCAATCGATCACCAAATAAGCGCAGCCCCTTAAAGGGGAGTCCCGTGAGGGCCTTCTTAGCAGCGTTATAAGCTGCCCACTGGCGCAGCCAAACAGAGCGGCGTACAGCAACCACCAATGCAGAGGTTCTACTACACATCCTAATGGTGTCATCTAAAGCAGAGAGGACATATGCAATGAACATTTCACACTGTGACAAGGCCCTAAGCTCGGCTCTAGCAGTATCAGGAGTGCCTTCCAACAGACCCTTGAGGAGAGACCTGATAGCAACAGCAGTAATAGCAGAAGCACAGACAGGGTGCAGGGCAGACCCCACACACAGGCAAAGGCATGGGAAGCCAGCTGATCAATGCACCGGTCCTCACTATCCTTGAGGGTAGTGGAATCAGGGGAATGGACCACAGAAGTGTTGGACAACCCCAATACTGGTGCATTCACTTCTGGAGGGGTTGACCAACATTTAACCACATCAGCGGGAAAAGGGTACCTTTTATCCCAGCCCTTGGGGATTCCCGGGAGCCGGCCGAAGCGCTCCCATTCTTTGAGGACAAAATTATTGAAATGGGCCTGTTCTGGAAATTCCAGACGTGGTTTAGCAGTACTGAAAAGTTCCTCCTGCAACGTGGGAGCCGCAGCAGGAAGGGAGATATAAAGCACATCAAAAATCTGAGTTAACATTCTATTGGTATCATCAGCATCCCAATGGTCAGTGCCATAGTCAGCGCCACTGAAATGCTGATCATCAGATAACGCTGAGTCAGAGAACAATTCCCCCTCCTCAATTGGGGTATAGTCAGACAAATCAAGAAAGTTCTCTGTCTTCATAGGAAAGGGAAATTGCTTGCATAGTGGGTATGTCAGCAATCCCAGGGGATTTCACACAGTAGGGTATCACAGATTACGATGCTCCAAGGATAGAAAATCAGCTGGGGTGGGCAAATTAAAAGCAGAACAAAACCCAGCACACGGCGCCACATGCCCCCTTTTAGCCGGGGCCTTATGGGCCTCAGAGCTAGCAATCAGCTTCTCAATGTTAGCCAACCTGGAAGACACATCAGGTTGAGACTCCCCACTAGTATTTAGCTCACTGGGAGTCATAATCAGGTGAGGGGGAGTGGGTGAGGGCATAGTGGGCGCAGGCCCATTCACAGATAGCCCAGAATGCAGCGCAAGCGCCTGCTGGGCGCAGGGTACACAGACCCGCACATCACCACTCACAGGGGAAGCCCCACACACTACACACAGCCGGGCTTGTCCTGAGGGGACCCCGAGCACAATATCCTGTAAAGCCTCCATATGGTGATTAAGGTGGCACAACTGACCAATAGGAATTACGCCGTACAAGCAACCCGGGATGCCTCAAATGTCCGCAGGGAAGTGCGAGGATTTAACAATTTAGGCCTCTAATAAAGTTATAGAAAGCTAATAGAGGGGCCAGGACCGGGAGAAACCTCTTTAATACAGTGTTTTCCCCTCTGAAAGACATAATAAGGGAGCACCCATAAGCACACAACAGTGATGAAGGAATGACAAAAAATAAAGCCCGCAAGGGCACTCACAGACCTCGTTAGGGAGCCAGCAGACACTCCAGGAGGAAGGCAAGATGGCGCTGGAGGGACCTCGAGGGTCGGGCCGCCTGTGGGGACGATGCAGAATGCATCCCCGATAGGCTACGCCCCCTCCACAGAGCGTGCAATAGGAAAGCAGGGAAAATTGATATTGATGCCGCCTGCTGAACGCGGACCCACAGGGCGAGCCAAGCTCCGTAACAGAGCACCAGTGGTAGGTGCTGCCTACCATCACCCGACCAGCGCAGCCAAAGCTGGGAGGCATAAGCAAAAGGTGGAACAGGTGGAAATAGTCCTACAGGGCCAAGGGCTGCTAAGCCTGGCTCACCTGCGAGAAGAGAAGCCATCTTCTGACCTTCGCAGCCGACTGCAGAGAAGGAACTGGGGGAATTTGTGGGAGGTCCTGGGTATATATGGACTGGGAGGGGCCTCTCTCGGTCCATCTCTGCAGTCAAGCGCCCTCTGGTGGAGGTAATCCCATCTGTTATGAATCATTATCTGGAGCAGGACGTGCTGCATACTTAGAATAAATACATTGGACCCCCTGCTGGACAATGAAGAAAATACCATTTTGTGATTACTCACCTGTAAAATGGGTATTGTAAGTATGTCACACACCCCGCTTCAGATAGTCATTACACTTGGGTTATACCGACCTGTAGAGGGCGATCTTGCAGAGATGTCATGAAAAAATAAATACCTGGGACCTCCCACCCATTCCCCAGTATTAAGACAGCAAAAAAGGGACCAGGAAGAGACAAAATAACCAGTAACAGTAAAAAAGGTTCACCATAGAAAGGATCCAGAATACCAAAGGGCGGGGTGTGTGACATACTTACAATACCCATTTTACAGATGAGTAATCACAAAATGGTATTATTCTAAGTATGTCACACACCCCGCTTCAGATAGTCATTACACTTGGGACATCCAATAGCACTGTCCATAAAGGGTGGGGATCCAAAACAAGGCAATAATGCACAAACTTAAACCACTGCAGCTTGCAGAACTTTGCGGCAAAAACAGCATCCGCTGAGGCCCGCACATCAACCTTTTAAAACTTGGAAAAAGTGTGAACGGAAGACCAAGTAGCAGCCTTACAAACTTGCTCAACAGAGGCCTGATGCTGGAAGGCCCAGGACGCCCCAACGGCACGAGTAGAATGAGCAGTAACACGAAAAGGGGGAACCTTCCCCTTGGCAGAATAGGCCCCAACAATGGCCTGGCAAATCCATTTACTAATGGAAGACTTGGCGGGAGCCAAACCTTTCCTAGGCCCGGAGGGCACCACAAAAAGGGCGTCAGTCCTACGAAAGGAAGAAGTAGCCACCAAATAGTACTTCACACAGCGAACCACATCCAGTGAATGCAAGACCCTCTCCTTGTCATTGCTGGGCTTAGGACACAAGGAGGGTAGAACAATGTCCTCATTAAGATGAAAGGCAGAAACCACCTTAGGAAGGAAATCTGGCTTGAAGCGGAAAACAACCTTGTCCTGATGCCTCTCAAAGTACGGGGCCTTAATGGACAAAGCCACCAACTCCGATACACGCCGAACGGAAGTGATGGCAACCAAAAATGCAACCTTCTGAGTAAGCGTAGAAAGAGCAATATCCTGCAAAGGTTCAAAAGGACGAGCTGGACGAGCTGGAGCGTCCTTGTGTGAAACTGGGCAAAGGGAACAGCCTCAAACGAGGCCACCATCAATCCCACCAGTCTCATCCCCAGCCGGATGGACGGACGAGGGATGGATAGAAGAAGCTGAGTCAATTCCTGAATCAAAAGAACCTTGGGCCGGGGGAGGAACACCCTGGACTGAGAAGTATCCAGAGACCACCTTGGACGGAGAGAGGAAGGACTTGGGATAGTTGATCACCCAGCCGAATCTCTCCAGAGTGGCCACCACATTCCTGGTATCTAGCTCCGCCTGGCGTTGAGAGGATGCCATAATGAGAAGATCGTCCAGATAAGGCACGATGTGGATACCCTGGGCTCTGAGAAGGGCCATCACCCCCGCCAGCACCTTGGTGAAAACCCTTGGAGCCGAGGTAAGGCCGAACGGAAGAGCCACAAACTGAAAATGCCGATCTTCCACCACGAACCTGAGAAATCTCTGATGTGCCGGGAAGATTGGAACATGCAGATAAGCATCCTTGATGTCTATGGACGTCATGAAGTCCTCCTGACGAAGCAAATTTATGGCTGAGCGCAGGGTTTCCATGCGGAACTTCCTGGGACGGATAAACCTGTTGAGAAACTTCAGATCCAGGATGGGACGAACGGAGCCATCCTTTTTGGGCACCGTGAACAGATTGGAATAGTAATCCCAGGCCCCGGTCCGAGGGAGGCACCGGGCAGATGACAGCCATGTCTAGGAGATCTTTTACTGCTGCCGGAGCCCCTGCACGGCCAGAGGATCCAAGGGCACCCGAGACCTGAAGAATCTGGGAGGAGGCCGGATCTCGAACTCCAGTTTGTAACCGGAAGACACCACTTCCCGAATCCATCTGTCCGAGACCTCCTGGTCCCAGACAGGAGAGAAGTGTCGCAGCCGTCCCCCCCAACCGCAAGGGTGAGGGCGCCCCCTCATTGCTGAGCTGGCTTAGCAGCGGCTTTGGGCTTGGAGCCCCAGCTGTGACCTGGACGGGCACGTCCTCTTCCCCTGTTCCAGGAATCACCTCTGGAGGAGAAGACAGCCGATCCCCGTCCAGGTCTGACCCCACGAAAGGACGGGGTAAAGGAAGCCACCCCCCGAAAGGGACGACGTTGCTTCTTTCACTGAGGTAACCTACCTCCTTTTGCGACCAAGTCCAATTTTTCTCCAAAGAGCCGCAAGCCCAGAAAGGGAAGGGCCGTAAGCGACTTTTTGGACACAAAATCAGCCGCCCACTGGCGCAACCAAACCGATTGCCGAAGTTCTACTACACAGCACCATGGTATCATCCAGGGCGGCTAACACAAATGACAAAAACAATTCGCACCGCTTAAGGGCGGTAAACTCATCACTAGCCGGGTCAAGCCTGGAGGTAGACAACAGGTCCCTGACAACCGACCTAGAAGCCACTATTAAAAGCGTTGAAGCACAGACAGGCTGCAAGGCCGACCCGACACTGGCAAAACCATGACAAGCCATCTGGTCAATGCGTTTGTCCTCACCGTCCTTGAGAGTAGAACAGTCAGGAGAATGCAAGACAGAGGTGCTAGACAACCCCAAAACAGGGGCGTCCACCTTGGGAGGGGACGACCAGCGCTTCACAGCATCCACGGGAAAGGGATATTTCTTATCCCAACCCGGAGGGACACCCGGAAGCCGAATAGGCCTCTCCCATTCCTTAAGAATAATGCCGTCAAAATGCCTTTGATTAGGGAATTCTAAGTGCGGCTTAGCCTCTTCAAAGGACTCCCCCTTCTGCGGAAGGGTCGCTTGAGGAGGAGAGATTGCTAAAACCTCAAACATATTAGCCAGGACCTTAGGGGTATCCAAAGAATCCCCCTGACCCCGCTCGGCATCAGCGCCCACAAACTGCTGATCGTCAGAACCATCTGACTCCTCAAAAAGCTCCCCTTCCTCTAGCGGGGGGTAATCAGACCAGTCCAGTGAATCAAACTCCTCAAGGTCAGAAGCCTGTGTGGCTGGGGACAAGTGCTTTCTCTTAGCCGGGGCCTTTCTGGCCACAGCACTAGAAAATAATTTTTCAAGATTGGACAATCTGGCACACGCCTCAGATTGCGACTCCCCACTCGTGACAACATCACCCGGGGTACGGATCAGGCGGGGAGGGGTAGGAGAAGGGACCGGTGGCGCAGAACCCGACACATGGGATCCGGACTGCCGCGTAATAGTCTGCTGTGCACATGGTATGCAAAGGAATACATCATCCCCTGTAAGGGATGCCCCACACCCCAAACACTGCCGGGGTTGCCCCGAGCTCGGTATCCTGGGAAGCCTCCATATGGTAATTTTATTGGTAGTAGCAATACCCGAGGGAATTACACAATATAAGCGACCCGAGATGCCCCTTCTGTGTCCCGAGTGGGAGGATTTATAGGGAGTTCTAGAATTAACCCAGGGACCCTAGGACCGGGAGGACCCCTTTAGGATCCAACAAGCGTCCACCTGGAAAACAGAATACAGGGCTATTCAGCACCTCAATCATGCCCAAGCACACAAGGCAGACATACTGTAGCAATGACATAAGGAATCTACATAAATAAATAAATAATAAATATATAATATATATTAATATATAATAATATATAAAATATATATGAATATGCTTGTCAGAAGTAATGAGGCCCCAAGGGCCACTCACGGAGGAAGATGGCGTCCGTCCAGCCAGCGGCGGGAGACACTAGCAGCAGAGGGAGAAGAAGGGCGGACGGGCGCGTTGCGCCCAGCCCCGCCCCTCCCGCCTGACGACAGGCCGCTCCCGGCCAGAGGCCAGGCTCCGCAGCAGCGCCAAGAGCACGGGGGGCGGGCCGTAGGCGATCGCGCCGAGCGCCCGACCCCCGACCCACCGCACCTGAGGGGAAGAAGCTCCCCCACCGAAGCTGTCACAACGGCCGGCGCCGGCTGAGAACTCGATGGAGTGCACCCACGTGAACAGGCACACACACAAGTACTGACCAAATAAAAAAACGACTACTCTAAGGGAGAAAGGGCCCCCCTCTAAGGAGCAAGGGCAATCCGGGAGAGGGGGAATCACCAACCCTGCAAACCTCCTATCCCTTAGTATGGGGTCTCACGGTGGAGCGTAGCTCCTGAGCACCATTAGGTGCCGTCTACCCTTGCCCGGACCAGCAGCCTAGGCTGGGAGGCAAGGTGTAATGCTAAGAAGGGGGTCCAGGCAGAAATAGACTAACAATCGGGCCGGGGGTTAACCCGGCTACCTGCAAGGAGGAGACATCCATCTTCTGACTTGCTCGCCGTCTGCAGAGATGAAAGACTGAGGAATGAGTGGGAGGTCCCAGGTATTTATGGACCGGGAGGGGTTCCCTTTTTTTCATGACATCTCTGCAAGATCGCCCTCTACAGGTCGGTATAATCCAAGTGTAATGACTATCTGAAGTGTGACATACTTAGAATAAATATAATTTGCTTTTCCCTTACTATATATAAACCCAGGAGGGTTTATAGGTATTGGAGGACTCATGAAACATTTGAAGCTTTGCAACACTGCTAAATTTTTGGTCAGCTGAATTAATGCTACCAAGACCACAAGTAAGGTAGTGCCAGGGGAACTGGGCCGAACAACAATGTGTATAGACTCTGATCCAAACATTGTAAGAAGCAACTTTAACTATATTTAATGCATATTCCATATTTCTACCTGTTTTGATGATATCACTTAATTCATAGAGGAGTAATTTGTTGTCGCCACCAGCATCCAGTCGCTGCTCCATATAACTGTTCAACTCATAAACCACTCCTTGCATATTTGTATCCTGATACTGCTAAAGAAATAAAAAAAGAAATATTACAACACTGCTAACAAAGGATCTGCCTGACCATTTAAGCAAAATATTAAACGAAAGGAATTGTTTGAATACTCTGAAAATGTTATGTTCTTATATTATAGACCTCGGAAAAAGAAAAATGTCACCAATATATTTTTATTTAAAAAACACTTTCCCTTCTTGAAAGTCAAAAAACCCGCTGAGTCAGCAGAAATCACGGTATATGGTAAGCACAGGACAGGCACTGTGCTTGAAATCTTTGTAAACAGAGACTTACTGTTCACACTGCTTCTGTCAGGCACGACTAACATACCATTTATATTGATTTCTGTTGACTCTCTGAGCTGGTTTTGTGACTTTCAAGAGTGAAAAATACCATTTTGTGAATACTCACCTGTAAAATGGTTATTACGAGTATGTCACACACCCCACTTCCAAAGATCCATGACACTTGGGAAACCGGCCTGTAGAGGGCGATCTTGCAGATATGACATGGAAAAAGGAGCCCCTCCCGGTCCATAAGTACCGGGTTCCTCACACTATTCCCCAGTCTTTTTAGAAAGCAGTGAGAACCAGGAAGAGCCAATTATATTCAATAAATGAAAAATAATTTGAAAATAATAATCACCATATAAAGGATCCCTAGAACAAAAAAGGGCGGGGGAAGTGGGGTGTGTGGCATACTCGTAATAACCATTTTACAGGTGAGTATTCCCAAAATGGTATTATTCCTAGTAAAATACCATTTTGTAAAATGGTTATTACGAGTATGTCACACACCCCACTTCCAAAGATCCATGACACTTGGGACATCCAATAGCAGTGTCTATAATGGGTGGGGATCCCAAAGGAATAATGCATAACTTAAATTACTGCAGCTTGCAGAATTTTGCGGCCAAAAGCAGCATCCGCTGAGGCCCGCACATCAACCTTGTAAAACTTAGAAAAAGTATGCACAGAAGACCAAGTCGCAGCCTTGCAAACTTGTTCAACAGAAGCCTGGTGCTGAAAAGCCAAAGAAGCTCCAATAGCACGAGTAGAATGAGCGGTGACACGAAAAGGGGGAACCTTCCCCTTAGCCATATAGGCCCCAATGATGGCCTGATGTATCCACTTACTAAGGGAAGATTTGGCAGGAGCGAAACCCTTCTTGGACCCAGAAGGCACAACAAAAACGGCATCCGTCTTGCGGAAGGCCGAGGTAGTAACTAAATAATACTTAACACAACGAACTACATCCAAAGAATGTAAGACCCTTTCCTTGTCGTTACTAGGTTTGGGACACAAGGAAGGAAGAACCATATCCTGATTTAGGTGGAAAGCAGACACCACCTTAGGAAGGAAATCCGGTTTAAAACGGAAAACAACCTTATCTTGATGCCTCTCAAAATAAGGGGCTTGAATAGTCAAAGCCGCCAGTTCAGAAACTCGGCGGACAAGTAATAGCAACCAAAAAGGCAACCTTCCGAGTAAGAATAGGAAGAGGAATATCCTGCAAAGGCGCAAAGGGAGCGGCCTGCATAGCTGAAAGCACCAGGTTAAGGTCCCAAACAGGAAGTAAAGTCTTTCTGGGAGGCCGCACATGCGCGACTCCTTGGAAAAAGGTCTTAACCAAAGGATGAAGAGCAAACGATCTTTGAAAGAAAATTGCCAAGGCAGAAACTTGCCCTTTCAAAGTACTAATCTGGAATCCCATATCCAGACCTCGTTGCAGATATTCCAGAATTCTAGGAATAGAAAATACTCTACAGGGCAAAGCCCTGGATTCACACCAATCAATATAGGACCTCCAAGTCCTATAATAACTGACAGAGGAAGACTTCTTCCTAGCTCTAATAAGAGTCTGAATAACCGCATCAGAAAGACCTTCTTCTTTCAAGATGGAGACTTCAGCAGCCATGCCGTCAAAGCCAGTGTTTGTAAACTGGGGTAACAAAGTTGACCCTGAGTGATGAGATCTGGAAGAAGAGGCAGATGGAACCGATCCACTGCCAGCCTTACGACGTCTGCGTACCACAGAATTGCTGGTGCCTCCTGCAGTGCTAACTTGCGCACCACCTTGCTGATCATGGAGAATGGGGGAAACAGATATAGGAACCCCAGATCCTTCAAGGCCAGAGACATGGCATCCGCTGCCACTGCCAGAGGATCCTGGTATAGACACACAAAAGCAGGCAGCTTGTGATTGCGACAAGAAGCAAACAGGTCCAACCGTGGAGTCCCCCACTTGTGACAGAGGAACTGAAAGACCCTTGGATTGAGAGACCATTCTCCCTGGCGAGAACATCCCCTGCTCAGGGAGTCTGCCTCCACATTCTCTATCCCCGGAATGTAAACTGCTGATATGCAGGGAACATTGATCCCTGTCCACTGAAGGATCAGAGACACTTCCAGGAGGGCACCCCAACTGCGAGTCCCTCCCTGGTGGTTGATGTATGCAACAGCTGTTCGGCTGTCTGACCCTGTAAGAAATGGGTCAGTCGAAGTAGAACAAGACGTATGGCCCGAAGCTCTAATACATAGATTGGAGAATGAGCCTCCTGAGGCCCCCATAATCCTTGGAACTGATGCTTCTTCCAGAAGCCCCCCCAGCCGACCAGGCTGGCATCCGTGGTAACCAGTTCCCAATGCGGAGTCAGAAATGACTTGCCCTTCTGGAGGTTGTGCGATATTAACCACCACTGAAGGGACTGCAAAACGTGGGGAGACAATAGACAAGTCTGATTTAATGATAGTGGGCACCTGTCCCACTTTGCCAAGAGGAAGAGCTGAAGCGTCCTTTTGTGAAACTGGGCAAACGGGACTGCCTCGAATGCAGCTACCATCAATCCCACTAGTCTCATCCCTAGACGGATAGACCGACGAGGGTTGGACAAGAATAGACGAATCAAGTCCAGAATCAGAACCATTTTGGACTGAGGAAGAAAAACCTTGGCCTGAAATGTATCCAGAATTAGGCCCAGGAAGGGAATTTCCCTGGACGGACAGAGAGAGGATTTGGGGTAACTTATTACCCATCCGAACCTCTCTAGCGTAGAGACCACCATCCTGGTGTCCAACTCTGATTGTTCGAGGGAGGAGGTCGCGATAAGAAGATCATCCAGAAAAGGCACAATGCGGATGCCCTGGACCCTGAATATAGCCATCACTCCTGCCAGCATCTTAGTAAAGACTCTTGGGGCCGAGGTAAGGCCGAATGGCAGGGACACAAATTGATAATGCTGGTCTTCTATCGAGAATCTGAGAAATCTCTGGTGACCCGGAAAAATAGGAATGTGCAAATAAGCATCCTTGATGTCTATGGATGTCATGAAGTCCCCCTGACGGAAAGCATCGATTGTTGATCACAGAGACTCCATGCGGAATCCTCTGAAAAAATGATAAATTGATTGAGTCTCCTTAGGTCTAGGATAGGCCGAACAGAGCCGTCCTTTTTGGGTACCGTGAATAGGTTGGAGTAAAACCCCAAAACCCTTTCCGCTGGAGGCACTAGGCAGATGACAGCCATGTTTAACAGATTCGCTACTGCTGCCCGCAGTCCCTGCGCAATTGCCGGATCTAACGGCATCCGGGACATAAAAAAATCTGGGAGGAGGCCGGGACTCGAATTCCAGTTTGTAACCAGAAGGGACTACTTCCAGAACCCAATTGTCTGATACCTCCTGAACCCAGACCTGGAAGAAGAACCGCATCCATCCCCCCACCCGTAAGGGTGAGGGCGTCCCCTCATTGTTGAGCAGGCTTAGGGGCAGATTTGGTTTTGGACCCCCAATTCTGACTTGAACGGCCACGTCCTCTTCCTCTATTCCATGCATTCCCTCTAGAGGCTGAAAAGGCAGATCCTCTACAGATCTGGACCCCCGAAAGGAAGGGCTAAAGGAAGCCACTCCACGAAAGGAACGACGTCTCTTACGCTGAGGTAATTTACCTCCTTTAGTGACAGAATCCACTGTAAGCGATTTCTTGGCTACAACATCCGCCGCCCACTGTCGCAACCATACTGACCGCCGAATGGCTATTAACAAGGCAGAGGTTCTGCTGCACATGAGCAGAGTATCATCTAAAGCAGAAAGTACAAAAGATGCAAACATCTCACATCGCTTAAGAGCGGCGTACTCATCAGAGGCCGGATCAAGCCCTGAGTTATTCATTAGGTCTCTCACAACAGACCTAATAGCCACCGACATAAGCGCCGAAGCGCCAACAGGCCGCAAGGCCGAGCTTACACTGGAAAAAGCGTGGCACGCCATTTGATCAATACGTTTGTCCTCTCCATCTTTAAGTTTAGTGGAGTCAGGAGAATGCAACACAGAAGAATTGGATAAATTAAGTACAGGGGCATCCACCTAAGGAGGTGATGACCAACGTTTAACCGTATCAGCTGGAAAGGGATATTTTTTGTCCCAGCCCAAGGGAATGCCAGGAAGCCGTGCAGGCTTCTCCCATTCTTTAAGAATAATATCATCAAAATGCTTTTGATTAGGAAATTCTAAACGAGGTTTAGAGGCTCCAAAGAATTCCCCTCTTTTAAGAGGGACTACTTCAGGCAGAGTAATAACCAAAACCTCAAATAACTGGGCAAGAGCTTTTGGGGTATCCACAACACTCTCTTCATCCTGCTCAATTTCAGTACCAACAAATTGCTGTTCGTCAGAAACATCTGAATCCTCATATAATTCCCCTTCTTCTAACTGAGAAGGGTCAGACCAATCAAGCAATTCGCAATTGTTCAACTCACTTGCCGAGACGGCATGAGTCAAATGCTTTCTTTTGGCTGAGGCCTTCTAGCCACAGAGGTAGACATAAATCTTTCAAGACGAGCCAATCTGGCACATAAATCAGAATGCGACTCACCACCCATGACAATATCACTGGGGGTACGGACAAGACACGGCAGAGTAGGAGAAGAGGCAGTAGCCGCAGACCCTGAAGCCTGGGCCCCAGTTTGCTGCATAATGGTTAATTGTGCACAAGGGACGCAAAGAATTGCGTTATCCCCAACAAGGGATGCTCCACATCCAAAACATTGCTGAGGAAATTGCATGCCCATTATCCTGAGATGCCTCCATATGGTGTTAAATATTATACTATAATTGATTATAGTCGCCAAATATATATGGGTTTTATGCATATGCTACCCGGGATGCCCCTTTAAATAGTCCCAAGTGGGAGGATTGAAACACAAATGGACCCCCAATAAGGCTTAAGAGCTAAGGACCAGGAGAAACCCCCTTTTTAATAAGGAGTTTCCTAAAGAAAGAAAAAAACAGACAGTCACCAATGCACAAATACACACTAATAAATGAACAAAGCATAAAAAATGGCAGAAACTCCCTTCAGGCAAGCTAAAGGGTACTCGCAGGACCAGGCGACCAGCTCACCACACGAGAGAAGACCGCAGGGGAAACGCCGGCTAAGTGAAGGAAGCGCCGACAAGCCCCGCCCACCTGACGTCAGCAGGAAGCCAGGACGGACATACAGAGCACATCAGCGTGCTCTATGACCAAAATGATGCTGCGCGCCGAAGCCCAAGAAAATGGAGGGAAATTTAGATACAAACATTTCCTATTAAATAGTCTTCTTAAAAATAGATAATATATATGTAATACTATATTAATATATAATTTTATATTAAGTGCATGGTGACCCAAATAACACCCCCCTCCTTTTTACCCCGCAGGGTTAAAGGAGAACTAAAGGGGAGAGGATAGAAATGCACCCATCAGGCACAAGGGGATTTTAAAGAAACAGGGGGCATCCCATGCCGGAAAACACCAACCCGGAAGCCGCCTACCTAAAATTTGGGTATCACGGAGGAGTAAAAACTCCTGTATACACCAGAAGGTGTATCTACCTTTGCCTGAAACATACAGCCAGGGCTGGGAGGCATACAATATAACCCAACAGGTTAAAAAGATTCAGACAGAAATAGAAAAAAAGGGCCGGGAGCAACCCGGCTACCTGCAGCTTGAAGGAGAGTCATCTTCTGAATGCTTCGCCAACTGCAGAGACGAAAAGACTGGGGAATAGTGGGAGGAACCCTGTACTTATGGACCGGGAGCGGCTCCTTTTTCCATGTCATCTCTGCAAGATCGCCCTCTACAGGCCAGTTTCCCAAGTGTCATGGATCTTTGGAAGTGGGGTGTGTGACATACTAGGAATAAATGATTGGTGAAACGTTTCTTTAAAGTGGCTCTAAACCCACCTTGATCAGCCCGGAGATAGATTCCCTCCCCCCTGGGCATCCAAAATCAGGATGCCCCGCTCTGTGAAACCCCCCAAGTCGCCTGTTCACTCACCTTTGTTCCAGCTCCAACAGCGCATGCGCGGGGCCGCGGCCGTATCCCCCTAAACCCTATAGCAGGACGTGTGCCCACGCCAGCCATTTGTGAATGGCCAAAGGGGGCACACTTCCCGTTAAGAGGGAAGCAGGGGATGAGGCCGCCAGCACGCTCAGAGCCACTGGACTGTGACGTCCAGTGGCTCTGAGCCTTTAAACATAACATTTTCAGAAGTTTCAAATGATAGCTGTCCTTTATAGCGGATAAAATCCCTGTGCGGCTGGCCACGGAATCTAAAATATTTCAGTGCAGGCTGATAGCCTGGCCCCCGGGCTTCATATAGCGGGATGCCCCTCTGTGTGAAATCCCCAGGAAATAATGATCGCCAGCCGCCGTATCCCCAACTTTCCTGTATCTCTGTATCTGTGCACACTCCTGCACCCAGCCCATCTGAATGCACCAGAGAATAAAGCTGGGGATGCAGCCAACACCTGCACCTCTTCATACATAAATTTTGGGATCAGCCAGATCAGCCCGGCCTGCTTTGGTGGTAGAAAAACCCGGTTAGTTTTGTTCGAAAACCAGGCCACCGCCGAACAAGCAGCATCGACTGAGGGAGGGGCCAGGGGGTGAAAAAAAAGGGTTTCAATCTGCTTTAAGCTAAATATTACGAATGCATTTATTTAAAGGTTATGGGTTAAAGCCATTGTGGCATTATAAAGTAATAATTTTATTTTAATGGTAAACACTGATGCAGCATAGAAACAATCATTGTTGCAATGCAAGAAAAAAAGATGGAGCTTGAAAGAAACAGGCAAGTAGCCATGTAACGAACGGACACACCAGGCTGCAAAAAAGAAATGAATAATTAAATAAAAGCAATTGCCTGTCCTGCAGGCAGCAAACTTCTCTCCCAGCCATGAGTGTCCCATACTAAAATTGAAATCCACATACTCTGAAGAGGCCACACAATGCACCCCTTATAAATAAAAATATTAAAGGAGCACTATCGCAAAATGGTGTAATATTAAAAATCCATATAAACACATTGTCTAATGAGATGAGGGCTCACTTACACACCCAAACTGAAAAATTTCCACCAAGCTTGTTTATTCTCTCATGGTAGGGTTAAAATCCAGGGCTAACAGGTTTAGCCTGGGTTCTGTCAGCCCAGCTTTCCTCTTTCTTCTTTTAAAATAAAACAACCCTGGCAGGATATTTCCAGGTGTATAAGTGACCCCTCCTCCAACCGTCCAGCAGATTTATATGGATTTTTATCATTGGGTCATTTTTCGCAATAGTGCTTCATTAACCCTTTAAGTGCCAGCCTACCTGGAGTTTTTGTCACCCTTTGTTGCCAGACTATTTTGCACTATTATGCGCTCCCCATGTTCAAATGTGATTTTTGAAGGGATTTCCAGGGCTTTCACAGGAAAATTATATCTTTTTTTTCAGCATAGTCTGGGCTTTAACATGAAATGTCTTGTTTGTCATTTTTTAGGTGTATTCTCAATATTTTTGGGTGAAATATGTGCAAAAAAATAAAAAAAAAAATCTATTTTTTACAATTTGTAGTGTTTTTTTTGTAATAAAAAATGTAAGTTTGTCAATGAAATCTTATTGCGTGTGAAATCCCAATTTCTCCTGGTCACAGCGGTATCACATATGTATAGGTAGACACCCTTTCCCACGGGATTCCCCCGAACTGAAACAGCGCTTTAGGGGATTTTCAGATAAAATACAACTATGCTATGCAATATGCGCACCTTGCAGTTTTTCCAGAAAAACAACCCTTTACATTTAAAATACCCCCAACAAACTATATATTCTCTGGAAGTACACACCTCAAGCTTTCTAGGTGTACCAGGCTTGTTGATGTGGCCACAGTTTTTTGGAAGTAATCCCTCAATGTATTCTTTGGTTGCAAAGAGTTTCCCTAAAAAAAGGATAAAAAAGCAGAATCAAAGCCACATTTTCCTAAAAAAACTATATACAAACAAGAAAAAACAAGTTTAATCTGAAAAAGCAACATCCCCTGAACAGAACGATACCCAACAAACACCCCAAAGTAAAGCATGTGCGTAACGGTAATTTTACTTGAAAATTTCAGCTCTGCAGACAAAGTGCGCACCTTGCGATTTTTCAACCAAAACAACCCTTTACATTTGGAATATCCCCCATAAATCATATATTCTCTGAAAGTGCACACGTTAAGCTTTCTAAGTGTACCCAGCTTGTTGCAGTGGGCTCAAAATAAATAATGCCTCAAAGAATTATTTGGCTGCACAGGGTTTTCCTAAAAAAATGTATAAAAATGCTGAATAAAAAAATACAATTCTGTGAAATACTCACCTGTAGAATTGGTATTATAAGTATACAGTACGTCCTGCTCCAGATAGATTACTTACACTTGGGTTATCCTCCGCCAGATGGCGCTGCACTGCAGACATGTAAAACTGGCTCCTCCCGGCCCCTCAAATACCCGGGGACCTCCCACAAACCCCCAGCATTGAAAAGCAGTGAAAAAGAAAACCACCCAAAACTGGTAACCATGACAATGATAACAATCACCATACAGGGGATCCAGAATAAAGCAAAAAACAGGGTGGGGTGGAGCAGGACGTACTGTATACTTATAATACCAATTCTACAGGTGAGTATTTCACAGAATTGTATTATTCTTAGTATACAGTACGTCCTGCTCCAGATAGATTACTTACACTTGGGACATCCAATAGCAGTGTCCATAAAGTAGGGTGGAATCCCCAATAAAAAGGAAACAGCAGACAGTTTAAACCACTGCCACCTGCAAAACCTTGCGGCAAAAAAACAGCAACAGCTGAGTCCCCAACATCAACCCTGCAAAACTTTGAAAAGGTATGAACAGAAGACCAAGTAGCAGCCATGCAAACTTGTTCAACAGAAGCCTGGTGCTGGAAGGCCCAAGAGGCACCAATAGCACGAGTAAAATGAGCAGTAAGGCGGAAGCGAGGACCCTTCCCCTTAGAAGAGTAGGCCTGAATCACAGCCTGACGAATCCACTTACTGATAGACTTGGCAGGAGCCAAAACCCATCCTAGGACCAGAAGGGACCACAAGAAGAGCATCAGTGTTCTTGAAAGGTGCAGTAGCCACCAGATAGTACTTCAGACACCTAACCACATCGAAAGAGTGCAAAACTCTCTCCTTAGCATTGCTAGGGTTAGGGCACAAAGAAGGAAGAACAATATCCTGATTCAAATGAAAGGCAGACACTACCTTTAGGCAGAAATTCAGGTTTGAACGAAACACCACCTTGTCCTGGTGCCTCTCAAAGTAGGGGGGCTGAATGGACAGCATCGCCAACTCAGACACACGTCTGACATAAGTGAAAGCTACCAGAAACACAACCTTGAGCGTAAGAATGGCCAAGGCAGGCAAGACCAATTTCAAATCCCAAAAACAGGGACCATAGGTTGTCCTGGGGAACGCACATGAGCAACCCCCTAAAAGCATTCTTAATCAAGGAATGCTGAACAAAAGACTTCTGAAAGAAGACAGACAGGGTAGAAACCTGACCCTTCAAAGTACTGAGTTAGAGACCGACTCCAACCCAAGCAGTAAACTCCAGATCCCTGGGAACTGAGAACACCCAACAGGGAAGAGACCAAGACTCAACCAGACAATGTAGGTACGCCATACCAAATAACAGATGGAAGAAGAAGTCATCTTCCTAGCCTTCACCATGGACTCCACCAACGAGGAAGACAAACCATTCTCCATCAAGATGGAGGTTTCAGCAGTCAGACCGTCAAGGCCAGAGTTTGTAATTGGGATGGCGTAAGTGGTCCTAAGTGAGTATATCTGGCACTCCAGGCAGAAAGCACTGATCTACTGCCATCTGCACCACGTCTACGAACCACACTCTTCTTGGCCACCTGAGGCCACCAGAACCACTGGCAACCCTTCCAGAGCAATCTTGCGCAGAACCCTGCCTAGCAGGGGGAATGTAGAAAGACATACAGAAACTGAATGTCCTGCCATGACATTACTAAGGCATCCATGGGCACGGCCAGAGGATCCTGGGACAGGGAGACAAAGGCCGGGAGCTTGTGATTGTGACAGAACGCAAACAGATCCACATCAGGTTGGCCCCAACGGTGATACAGAGATTGGAACACCCTGTTGCAGAGGGACCCCCCCCGGAATGTATACCGCTGAAATGCAAGGAATATGGGCCTCCACCCAGATTAGAATCAGAGACACTTCCTGGAGGACCCTCTTGACTGATGTAGGCAACTGCCATCAGAGTGACCATGCGCCCCTGAGCAGGCAGGCCCCGAAAGGAGTAGTCAAACGAATCAGAACTAACCTGATCGCTCACAGCTTCAAGACATTGATAGGTGAATAGGCCTCCTAAAAGCCCCACCTCCCCTGGAACCGCAGGGACCTTCAGAAGAACCCCCCCCAACCTGATAGACTGGCAACCATGGTGACCGTCTACCAGGAAGGAGCAAGAAGGTTCTGCCCCCAATAGGTTCCTTGAGTCCATCCACTACAAGAGGGACCTCCTCACCAGGGGGGAAGACACCCAGACCCTGTCCAGGGATGCTGGGTACTTGTCCCATACAGACAATAGGAGAAGTTGCAGAAGCCCCAAGAGGGACTGAGCACAAGGGGCCGCCTCGAAGCACGCCACCCTCAGGCCCACCAGCTGCATCCCCTGCCTGGTGAGGGGACGGGGACAGCTAGGAGGAACTGAACTTGTGCAAGCAGATTATCCACCTTCTGCTGAGGAAGGAATATCCTTGCCTGAACTGAGTCCAGATTCATTCCTAGGAATGAAGTTACCAAGGAAGGAGACAGTGAGGACTTGGGGTGGCTGACCACCCATCCAGATGACTCCAGGATGGACACCACCAGCTGAGTATCCAACTTTGCCAGATGTAGAGGCTGGGAAGTGATGAGGACGTCCAGGTAGTGCAGCACACGGACGCCCCTTGGCCTCATCAGAGACATCACCCCCGCCAGCACCTTGGTGAGCACTCTGGGAGCTGAAGAGAGGCCAGATGGCAAGGCCACAAATTGGCAGTGTTTATCTTCCAACGTGGATCTAAGGAATCTTGGTGTCCTGAAAACACAAGGATGTGAAAGTAAGCTTCATTGATATCCACAAACGGCTTGAAGCCCCGGGGTCGCAAGGAGCAGATGGCCGAGCGCAGAGTTCCCATGAGGAAAGCGCCTGTACTTGACAATTTGCTGAAGATCTGTACATACAGAATGGGCCAGAATGACCCATCTTTTTTGGGAACTGTGAAAAGGTTGGTGTAGAGCCCCTTGCCTCTGTCTTTTAAGGGAAATCTGCAAATGGCCCCCAAACCCAGCAGACCTTGCACGGCCTGCACCAGCACCTGAGCAGAAGCAGGGACCAGGAGTACCCGGGCCCAGATAATCTTAGGGGAGGGCGCACAGCAAACACCATCTTGTAGCCGGAGGACACTACCTCCTGAATCCACCGGTCTGAGGCGTGATGCCTCCAGACTTAAGCAAGGTGCCGCAGCCGTCCCCTCACCCAGGCGGGTGAGGGCGCCCCATCATGCTTGAGGGGACTTGGGAGAGGATTTGGGCATAGCCCCCCCAGAGGAGCCAGGGTGTTGTCTTCTGCTCCTGGGACAGGGAGCTGCGCGAGCCCCCGCGAAGGACACCCCTGGTTCTTAACACCATGGGTGGGGGTAGAAGGGGGGCCCTGGCCCCAAAGGGCCCGAGACAGCCGTCTGCGCTGGGGTAACTTACCTCTCCTACCAAACAGGTCTAGACGGCCCCCAAACAGACGTAGCCCCTTAAAGGGGAGCCCAGTAAGGGCCTTCTTCGCAGCATTGTCAGCACCCCACTGTCGCAGCCAGACCAAGCGACATATAGCCACCACGAGGGCAGAAGTTCTTGCACATATTCTGATGGTGTCATCCAATGCTACTAGAACAAATTTTAAAAACACATCACCTGGAGAGTGCATTAACCCTTTAACTGCCAGCCTACCTTGAGATTTTGTCACCCTTTGTTGCCAGATTTTTTTGCCCTATTTTGCGCTCCCCATGTTCAACTGTGATTTTTGAAGGGATTTCCCAAAATCGGAGCCCCCCCCCTCCCCCACTTGAAGAGGATAGCCTGCGGGAACAAAGGTAGGTAACTGTCTTTTTTTTTTTAACAGGAAACCGGGCGGCTGCTGAAACAGGGGGGGGGGGGGGGGGAAATCGAACGAGGGGTCAGGTAAGTGTCTTTTATTTTTACTTTTTAATTCCTGGGGAAAGTCAGGCACGTAAATTTTAAGTGGCTGGCGTTTAACTGTTGGAGAGGCAGCCACGTAAAATTTACGTGGCTGCCAATAGAAGGGTTAAACACATCACAAGGGAGATCATCAGGGGCACTATCAAGCATATTTCTGATGAATGTTCTAGTGGCCACAGCAGTAATGGCAGAGGCACAGACCGGGCGCAGCGCCGTCCCCGCACATGCAAAGGCGTGGGAGGCCAGCAGGTCAATGCGCCGGTCCTCGGTAGTAGAATCAGGGGGATGCATGACAGGGGTGTTAAGACAGTCCTATGATCGGGACATCCACCTCGGGGGGGGGGGATGACCAACATTTAACCACCTCAGGTGGAAAAGGATACTTCCTATCCCAATCCCCTGGAACCTCGGGAAGTTCACTGGGGCACTCCCATTCCTTGAGCACAAGGGTATGGAAATGTGCCTGCTCTAGAAATTCCAAACGTGATGTTGCTGTATGGAGCCTCACCAGGGAGAGAGATAGAAAGAACCTCAAAGATCTGTCAGTGATTTCCGGGGCCCAGGGGTCACAGCCAGAATCGTCATGACCCCTTGGTCTCTCATCAGATGAGCCTGAGTCAGAAAAGAGCTCTCCTTCATCAGAAGGGGTATAGCCACACAATTCATAAACTCCTGAGATCCCATAGGGAAAACAGTAACATTAGGCGTCAAGTGCCGCTTCTTACCAGGGCCCTTACGCGCTAAAGAACTCGCAATAATCTGTTCAGCAGTAGGCAGTCTAGAAGACACATCAGGCTGAGAAACCCCACAAGTATGCAAGTCAACGGGAGAGAGATTTACGCTGGGGGGAGTAATGAAACATGGTGCAGCCACTGGCAGGCCAGATTGCAAAGCCAGAGCTTGCTCAGCACAGGGTACGCAGACCCATGCCTTGTCGGCATCAGCATGTGGCTGTCCACACGCTATACACAGCCGGTCTTGTCCCAAGGGGACCCCGGTCACATTATGCTGAGATGCCAGTAGGGATTGACGCTATAAAGCAACCCTGGATGCCCCAATGACCCGCTAGGGAAGTGGGAGCAATTTTACAAGGCCCGACTATCAATTACACCGGGCCGGGAAAAGCCAATGGATTCACCCGTCTGAAAGACACAAGGAGAAGGAGGGGTGTCAGAACCGAACACACTACAATGAGTATAAAGCCGCGGCGAGGGCACTTACGTACCACGGTAAGTAAGAACGTCACACGTGCACGCGACCTGACAACATGGCGCCGAGTACCTCGAAGGGCGGGCCAGAGCGAGCCGTGACGCGGGGCGCACCAGGCCCCGCCCCCCCCCGAAGAGCGCGAAGTCCAACCGACAAGCAGCCAATAAGGACGCAGAAGCATCTGAGGTAACGCCGCCACCTGGCGCGTAACATCCATAATGAAGGAAAAATACCATTTTGTGAAATACTCACCTGTAAAATGGGTATTATAAGTATGTCACACACCCCGCTTCAAGATATCCATAACATGTGGGTAATACCGACCTGAAGTGGGCGTTCCTGCAGAGATAGCAAAAAAGAAAGCCCCTCCCTGATCCATAAATACCTGGGACCTCCCACTCATCACCCAGTATATAGAAGCAGTAAGGTAAGGGACCAGGAAGAGGCAAATATAAGTCATAACAACGCAAAGTTCACAAAATAAAGGATCCAGAATACAAGAAGGGCGGGTGAAGCGGGGTGTGTGACATACTTATAATACCCATTTTACAGGTGAGTATTTCACAAAATGGTATTATTTCTAAGTCACACACCCCGCTTCAAGATATCCATAACATGTGGGACATCCAATAGCAGTGTCCATAAAAAGGGCGGGGATCCAAACAAGGCAACAATGCACAACTTAAACCACAACAGCTTGCAGAACTTTGCGGCCAAAAACAGCATCCGCTGAGGCCCGAACATCAACCTTGTAAAACTTGGAAAAAGTGTGAACAGAGGACCAAGTAGCGGCCTTACAAACTTGCTCAACAGAGGCCTGGTGCTGGAAAGCCCAGAACGCTCCAACCGCACGAGTAGAATGAGCAGTAACACGAAAAGGGGGACTCCTCCCCTTGGCAGAATAGGCCCCAATGATGGCCTGACGAATCCATTTACTAATGGAAGATTTGGCAGGAGCCAAACCTTTCCTAGGCCCAAAAGGCACCACAAAAAAAGCATCAGTCTTACGAAAGGAAGACGTAACCACCAGATAATATTTCACAACACGAACTACATCCAAGGAATGCAGCGCCCTTTCCTTGTCGTTGCTGGGATTAGGACATAGAGAAGGCAGAACAATGTCCTGATTCAGATGAAAGGCAGAGACCACCTTAGGAAGAAAATCCAGCTTGAAACGAAAGACAACCTTATCCTGATGCCTTTCGAAGTACGGAGCTTTAATGGATAAAGCTGCCAACTCAGAAACACGCCTAACTGAAGTGATAGCCACCAAAAAGGCCACCTTTTGAGTAAGTGAAGACAAAGCAACCTCATTCAAGGGCTCAAACGGAGGACCCTGAAGAGCAGAAAGAACCAGGTTCAAATCCCAAACTGGAACAAAAGGCTTCCTAGGAGGCCGTACATGCGTAACTCCTTGGAAAAAGGTCTTGACTAAGGGATGAAGTGCAAAGGACCTTTGAAAGAACACCGCCAGGGCAGAAACCTGCCCCTTCAAGGTACTAAGTTGAAGCCCCAGATCCAGACCATGTTGAAGAAACTCCAGGATTCTGGAAATGGAGAACTCCCGACAAGAGAAAGACCTACTTTCACACCAGTCAATATAGGACCTCCAAGTCCTATAGTAAATAGTAGAAGAAGAGCGCTTCCTGGCGCTAATAAGAGTCTGAACCACAGCATCAGAAAGACCTTCTTCCTTCAAGATGGCGGTTTCAGCAGCCACGCCGTCAAAGCCAGCGAAGGTAAATTGGGATAGCGCAGCCGACCCTGGGTGAGCAGGTCCGGCAGTAGAGGCAGAACGAACTGATCCTCTGCCAGTCTTACCAGGTCTGCGAACCAAACCTGCCTTGGCCACCTTGGTGCCACCAGAATCGCAGACGCGCCCTCCAGAGTCAGCTTGCACACCACTCTGGCTACCACTGGAAACGGAGGGAACAGGTAAAGAAACCCCAGATCCCTCCAGTTCAGAGACATGGCATCCACCGCCAGAGCCAGAGGATCCTGCGAGAGAGACACAGACTGGAAGCTTGTGATTGTGACGAGAGGCAAAGAGGTCCACCGCTGGGAACCCCCACCTGAGACAGATCGAACGAAACACCGTGGGACTGAGAGACCACTCCCCCTGACGAGAGGAGGCTCTGCTCAGAGAGTCCGCCTCGTGTTCTCCACTCCCGGAATGTAGACTGCTGAGATACACGGGACGTGGCTCTCCGCCCAGTCCAGAATCAAAGACACTTCCCTGAGGGCACTCCTGTTGCGAGTCCCCCCCCTGGTGATTGATGTAAGCAACCGCCGTCCGGTTGTCCGACCGGACCTGAACTGGCAGGCCCTGCAACTGATGAGTCAAGCGAAACAGAACCAACCTGATGGCTCTCAACTCCAGAACATTGATGGGCTCGTGAGCCTCCTGCGGGCCCCACAGACCCTGAAACTGGAGCTCCTTCCAAACACCCCCCCAACCTGACAGACTGGCATCCGTGGTGACAGTTTCCCAACGTGGAGCCAGAAAAGATCTGCCCTTCAACAGATTGACTGACCCCAGCCACCATTGCAGGGATCGACGAACTCGGGGAGTCATCAGGAAGGACCGATCCAACGATAGAGGAGACTTGTCCCAAACCTTCAACAGATGAAGCTGAAGCGTCCTTGTATGAAACTGCGCAAAGGGAACCGCCTCGAATGAGGCCACCATTAACCCCACCAGCCTCATCCCTAGACGGATAGCTGGACAAGGGGCGGACAAGAGAAGCCGAACTAACTCCTGAATCAAAAGAATCTTGGCCTGGGGCAGAAACACCCTGGCCTGCGAAGTGTCCAGAGACATTCCCAGAAAGGTCACTACTCTGGACGGAGAAAGAGAAGACTTGGGGTGGTTGACCACCCAACCGAACCTCTCCAGAGTGGACACCACCACTCTGGTGTCCAACTCCGCTTGGTTGAAAGAGGCGGCCATGATCAGAAGATCGTCCAAATAGGGTACAATGCGGATACCCTGAATCCTTAGCAGAGCCATCACCCCCGCTAGCACCTTGGTGAACACCCGAGGAGCCGAGGTGAGACCGAAAGGGAGTGCCACAAACTGAAAATGCCGATCCTCCACCACGAACCTGAGAAACCTCTGGTGTGCTGGAAAAATTGGAACGTGTAGATAAGCATCCTTGATGTCTATGGACGTCAGAAAGTCTCCCTGACGAAGAGAGTGAATGGCCGAACGCAGCGTTTCCATGCGGAATTTCCGTGGCCGGATGAACCTGTTGAGAAACTTCAGATCCAAGATGGGTCGGACCGATCCATCCTTCTTGGGTACCGTGAACAGATTGGAATAAAAACCCCTGCCCTGATCCGAAGGGGGCACTGGGCAAATGACAGCCATGTCCAGAAGGTTCTGTACTGCCAACAGGAGCCCCTGCGCCGCTAGAGGTTCCGAAGGCATCCGAGACCTGAAAAATCTGGAAGGGGGGCGGAGCTCGAACTCCAGCTTGTAACCGGAAGACACCACTTCCAGGATCCATCTGTCCGAGACCTCTTGATCCCAGATCTGGGAGAAGAGTCGCAGCCGTCCCCCCACCCGCATGGGTGAGGGCGCCCCCTCATTGCTGAGCCGGCTTAGCAGCCGGCTTGGGCTTAGAGCCCCAACTGTATCCTGGACGGGCACGTCCTCTGCCCCTGCTCCCAGAATCTCCTCTGGAAGAGGGGAATGCAAAACCCCTGCCAGATCTGGCCCCACGAAAGGAGGGGGTAAAGGAAGGCGCCCCCCGAAAGGTACGGCGTTGTTTCTTGCGTTGAGGTAACCTACCACCCTTGGTAGCAGAGTCCAATGTCTCTCCAAAAAGCCGTAATCCAACAAAAGGTAGAGCCGTTAGTGACTTCTTGGACATAAAATCTGCCGCCCACTGGCGCAGCCACACCGAGCGCCGAATAGTGACCAGCAGCGCCGATGTCCTACCACACATCATCAAAGTGTCATCCAAGGCTGTCAACACAAAGGATAAAAACAACTCACACCGTTTAAGGCTAAGGAACTCAGCACTACCAGGACGCAGCCCGGAAGAGGTCAACAGGTCCCTGACCACGGACCTGGCAGCCAACACCATTAGTGCCGACGCGCAAACGGGTCGCATGGCTGACCCAACGCTAGCAAAACCATGACAAGCCATCTGGTCAATACGTTTATCCTCTCCATCCTTGAGAATGGAACAATCAGGTCTATTTAAAACCGAGGAATTGGACAACCCCAAAACCGGTGCATCCACCTCGGGGGGAGATGCCCAGCGCTTAATCGCCTCCGAAGGGAAGGGATATTTCCTATCCCACCCCTGAGGGATGCCAGGGAGCCGAGCCAGCCTGTCCCATTCCTTAGCAATAATTTTGTCAAAATGCCTTTGTGTAGGGAATTCCAAGCGCGGCCTAGATTCCTCAAACAATTCACCCTTCTGCTGTGACACCTCCTCAGGAGGAGAAATATTCAGAACCTCTAACATCAGAGCCAGAGCGTGAGGAGTATCGGAGGATCTCCCCAAGTCACCAAGCTCGGCATCAGCGCCAAAGGACTGCTCATCGTCCGAAATATCAGAATCCTCATAAACTTCCCCTTCCTCTAGCGGGGAATAATCAGACCAATCCAGATTATTAACATCCTCCTGGTCCTCCACCTGCGGAGCCGGCGACAAATGCTTTCTCTTAGTCGGAGCCTTACGGGCAACCGAGCTGGAGATAATTTTTTCAAGGTTAGCCAATCTTGCACACATCTCAGATTGCAGCTCCCGGCCCATGACAACGTCACACGGGGTGCGTGTCAAGGTGGAAGGAGGAGACTAAGCGACTGGCGGTGCTGACCCAGACGCCTGGGGTTCGGACTGCCGCGTGATAGTCTGCTGTGCACATGGTATACACAGAAGTACATCGTCCCCAGAAATGGATACCCCACACAACATACACTTCCGGGGATGCCCCGAAGGGGCCCCGAGCCCAGTATCCGGGGATGCCTCCATAAGGTGAACTTTTTTAGGAATAGTCGCTATGACCCAGGGAATTACGCCACTAGACAACCCGGGATGCCCCTTTAATGTCCCGAGTGGGAGGATTTATGAGCAATAATGAACCCAGTGATTAAGGATCGGGAGAGACCCCCTAAATGCTACTGGAGATCCTCCTGAACCACCACCTGGAAGACACAGAAGGACTAATAAGGCTATGGCCAAGACACCCATACAGCACAAAGATAGGGAAGAAAGGAAAGGGGCCATAGGCCACTCACGGAACCGCGGAGCACAGAATGGCGACCAAGAAAAAATCCTCCTGATGCTGCTGACAGAAGAGGAGAAGGGGGCGTGGTCAGCGCGGGACGCGCGCGACGCCGAGCCACGCCCCCCCTCCTCCTACACAATGCAGAGCTCAGCAGCGGCTCCGGGGAAAGATGGGGGCGGGCAGCGGTGACGCGCGCAACACCAGCCCCGCCCCCAGTACATCGTGAGGAGAAATCTCCTCAGAGAAAAAAGGCGCCAAGAACCGGCCGGCGCCGCAGCAAGAAGTGCGGCCGCCGTGCCCGGTCACAATGTGAAACACACACACACACAGAGCCTAGTAGCAAAACAGCAGGGACGGGTCCCGGCCCTGCGCCGACGGACCGGACCTCCCCCGACTAAATGTGCAGTATGATATGGCGTGAGGGAACTGCCTCCGCCATTGAAGACAGAGACAAGATGGGGGGGGAGATAAGGACAGGTCCTTACAAGGTTCATCAGTGAAAAAGGCTACAGCGCTAAAGTAAAACATTTAAAGAGACACTAACAAAGACACAACACCCGAAAGAGATAGGGACTAATAAAGGAGGGACCCACACTCCCCATCCCCACTGAGGAAAAGGGAATTTGGGAGGGCCAATGAAAATTAAATCAAGGGACAGGGCATCCCAAACCGGGGTCACCAACCCGGTGTAACCGCCTACCCTCTCATATAGGGTCTCACGGTGGAGCATAGCTCCTGAGCACCTAAGGTGCGGATATACCCTCGCCTGGACCCTCAGCCGAGGCTGGGAGGCATATGGATTTCTGGGGAAAAAAGGTCCAAACGGAAATAAATAAATAGCGGGCCGGGAGTCATCCCGGCTACCTGAAATCCCCCTGTGCAAGGAGGAGCCATCATCTTCTGACTTGCTCGCCGTCTGCAGAGATGGAAAACTGGGTGATGAGTGGGAGGTCCCAGGTATTTATGGATCAGGGAGGGGCTTTCTTTTTTGCTATCATCTCTGCAGAACGCCCACTTCAGGTCGGTATTACCCACATGTTATGGATATCTTGAAGCGGGGTGTGTGACATACTTAGAATAAGGCTCGCGCAGCGGCGGCATTTGCAGTGTAAAAAGACAAGTCAGCGCGGCGGTTGACACCACATATACTAGTCCAATCAGACATTACAAAAGGCCATATGCACGTAATCACAATACGCTGACATCCGCACACCCCATCCCCCCCCCTTTCTTTTTCCCTCCGAAGGCTACAGGGAGAATGAGGGAGGATGGCGGCCCTTTGTACAGGGCCCACCGCTACCGGGGCATGGGACAATAATGCGGGAGGGCATCCCATAAAGGCTCACCATCAGCCTATATCGCCTACCCTTTGGTGGGGGACTGCGGTGGAGCAGCGCTCCTTAAGCACACTTGGTGCTGCCTACCTTCACCCGACCAGCGCAGCCCAGGCTGGGAGGCACATCACACGAAGGACGGGTGGGAATAGTCCAACAGGGCCGCAGGCTTTAATAGCCCCTCTCACCTGCGACAGAATGATAATTTCATGTCTTCGCAGTAAGCACTGCAGAGAAATCTGGGGATTTGTGGGAGGGCCCCGGGTATTTGAGGGGCCGGGAGGAGCCTGTTTTACATGTCTCTGCAGTGCAGCGCCATCTAGCGGAGGATAACCCAAGTGTAAGTAATCTATCTGGAGCAGGACGTACTGTATAATAAGAATACACCTTTTCCTAAAATATAAATATGCAAACAAGAAAAAACAAGCTAAGTCTGAAAGCCCAAGATCCCCCGAACAGAACAATACCCAACATGCATAGCTACTTTTAACCCTTTTAATTGCCAGTCTACTTGAGATTTTGTCACCCTCTGTTGACAGGTCATTTTTCCCCATTTTGCACTATGTTTTGCACCATTTTTGCTGGAATTTTCAGGAAAGTTTTATATATATATATATATATATATATATATATATATATATATATATATATTTTTTTTTTTTTTTTTTTTTTTTTTTTTTTTGCAGCAGAGTTTAGGCTTTAAAGTGGACCAACACCCAGCCCCCTTTTTTTTTTTTTAAGATGTATTTATAAAATATGCTAGTTATGCAGCATGACCCGTTTTATACAGTATTGAAAAAAAAAATTACTTGCGATGCTCCCCCGCCGCGTCGCTAACCGGTTTACGTTCCGCCGCCATCTTGGATTTCGATCTGAAAGGAAGGGAACCTTTGACCCCCCTCTACCTAAATCACGCGCATGCGCAGTAGTTAGGCGCTTGCATCGGGAACGAGCGGCGCTTCACCTGACACTACTGCGCATGCGCAATTCTACTGAGACGGGAGGGGACGGTGTCAAGGCGGGGGCGCGCGCGGCTCAGAAGGGGCGAGGAGCGCGCAGCGTCCAGACAGAGAGAGGAAGAGTGGTTCGCGAGGAGAAGCTGACGTCCGGAGAAGAGACAAGTAACGCGAGAACAAAGAAGAGCTCGGACGGGCAACGGACGGACAAGAAATGCTAATGACCGGACAAGATATGTTAATGACCGGACAAGAGCTGGAGAGCGGAACTTCCGGTGGAGGATTCAGAAGATTCCAGGCGCAGCGAGGGACAGAAGGCTCCAACAGTGATCAAAAGGTAAGTGTCTTTTACTATTAAAGTGAATAGAGTTAAGTAGTTTTTGAGGGTGTTGGTCCACTTTAACATGAAATGTCTTGTTTGTAAATGTTATTTTGTTTTTTACAATATTATTAAGTATAAAAAAATAAAAATAAAAGTTTTTTTAGAAAATTGACTCCTTTTTTTTAAATTCTTTATTTAAGGGTTTTTGCATATAAACATACAAAGAAAAGGGTACATGTCACAATACATCACAATACACATTAGGGAAAGGGAAATAGGGGGGATGCGGGAGGGGATTAGGGTCAGGGGAGAGGTATAAAGGCAAAGGAGCGGCTCAATGAACTACATGTCAAATAATCCTACATACATCCTGCACGATGGTATGTTAAGGCTTTCAGGAGAGGCCCGCGTCCGCAGCCACGGGCATCTCCCTCCAGGCCAAGATTTAAGATTTATTGAAGCCTCACCCTGCAAGGCACTTCAGGGGTTGTTTGGGGGTTAAGGTCAAGCCCGACCCACAGGGAGCTAAGGAAGAGGGGTGGAGGTGCATGGGCACTCCACTACAGCAGCGTGGCGGTATAATGGTATAGGTCGTGTTTGCAGAACCCATTAGTTGACAAATAGCTGCTTAAATTCTTCAGACTCCTGATAGATTAACCAGGGCATCCACGTGCACCTGTACTGTTCATCTCGATCGTGGATCGCATGTGTGAGATCCTCC
Source organism: Gastrophryne carolinensis (assembly GCA_027917425.1). NCBI lineage: Eukaryota > Metazoa > Chordata > Amphibia > Anura > Microhylidae > Gastrophryne > Gastrophryne carolinensis. The sequence goes on from CM051237.1 coordinate 312,301,486, forward strand.
ATCTCTGAAATGTTCAGTATCTCCTCGACCCAATCCCTCACAGTGGTTGCTCTCTTTTGTTTCCAAAATCTTGGAATTATTAGCTTAGCCGCATTCAGCAATTGAACCTGCAGGGATTTCTTAAATTTGCTTATAGGACGATTCGTCGAATGCAGCAGTATTTGGGCAGGATCCGCAAGGACTGGGCCCCCCGTGAGTCGAGAGATGGTGGTCAACACTAGAGTGCCCCGCTCGGTCCCGCACCTCCAGCAAAGCGGGTCTGCCGAAACAGACATTCTGTGGAGCCTGTCAGGCGTACAGTACCATTGGGTTCAGAAGCTTCCTGAACCCTGGTGGCAATTGAGGATCCATGAGCGAGGGAGGCAATCCTCTCTCTCTGGTCCCTATCAAACTCTGTCCCCAAGTCAGCCTCCCACTCTCGCCAAAACACCAGGGGGCCATCACTTTCCCCCACCAGCAGAGAATATAATTTGGAAGTCAGGTGATCGTTCGGCGTTTTGCCTAGGCAAATCTTCTCTAGCCCAGTGTAAGTCCTACACCTGTCTCTCCTCAAGCCCTGACCAGACACGAAGGACTGCAATCATATTAGGGTCCATAGGTCAAGGTTGGCGTCTCCCCATCTGGTTCTCAAGTCCGACAACGAGGCCCACCCTCTCGCCAATATCAAGTCTCCAGCCCTCAATTGACGCAACTCCCTCCACCTCCTGAGGTCCGCCCCAGATGACCCAGGGGCCAGCAATGGGTTAGTTACTATGGGCACCATGGGGGACAGCCACGGGGAGATCTCAGAATAGAATCTATACCTCCCAAAGACCCTCAAGAGTCCCTGCAATGGCCGGATGCCTCACCAGGTCTGGGGGTAAGTCCCCCCTACCCCACATCAAAATGTCCGGCGGTGTGGAGGCAAAGGTACGCTCCAGCTGCACCCATCTTTTAGTCTCCTGACAAGTCGCCCATTCGCAGACTCTCTGAAGGTGTGAGGATGCCCAGTAGAGCCTAATGTCAGGCAAGGACATGCCCCCCTGATTCTTGGGTCTGTGGAGTGCGCGTTTCCCAAGCCTAGCCCGCTTCTTATTCCAGACAAATCTCAGAAGGAACCTGCCGAGGTCGGAGAAGAAACTTGCAGGGACTCGAACCGGCAGGGCCTGGAACAGGTACAACAGTCTGGGCAGGATCGTCATCTTTATTATGTTCACCCTTCCCATCCACGAGAAGGTGGGGAGGTTCCACCTCTCCAGGTCAGCTCTAATTCTCCTAGCCAATGGGAGGAAGTTCAGGGCCACTATGCAGGGAGCATGGTAACTGAGTTCCCAGGTATGTTAACGAGGCCCTAGCCCATTTAAAAGGGAATGACTGCTGTATGGCCCTGACTAGGTCGCCCCGCAGGGAAACGTTCATGGCCTCGGACTTATCAAAGTTGATTTTTAGAAAAGAGAGCCTCCCGTACACCTCAAATTCCCTCATCAGGACGGGGATAGTCACGGAGGGATTGGTAATAAAAAAGAGTAAATCATCCGCATAAGCAGCGACCTTATGGGTGCTTCCGCGGGAGGTCAGTCCCTGGATATCGCCGTTTGCCCTGACGCTTGTGCCCTTCCTGTGTAGAATTAGGGATAAGAGGAGGGGTGAGAGAGGGCAGCCCTGGTGAGTCCCATTTCTGATCCATACCGGGTCTGAGAGGTGACCATTGATCCTCACCCTCGCTGAAGGGGTGGTGTATAGGGCCTCTATGAGCGATCTCATATTATTACCCAGTCCAATGTACCGAAGAGAGTCTTTCAAGAACGGCCAACTCACCCTATCAAAAGCCTTTTCGGCACAGAGTACGAATCCAGTCTGATCCAGGTGTACAAGATGTGGGACTAGTAGTGTCAATCTATTAGCTAAGACTTTGGCATATAGTTTCAGGTCAGGAAACCTGTCCTGCCCAAATGGGGCCCCCAGCTCACTAGAGCCTGTCCTGCCCAAATGGGGCCCCCAGCTCACTATCTCCCGATACCTCCAGTATGGTAATTAAGAATAGTAAATTCAATAAGGCTACTAGACGCTAACGGCCTAAGCCTATAACCGATCCCTCTTATTAAAAAAGGGGACGGGAGGAACCACAACCCTCAACCTTAGCCCACAATCTAAACAAAAAGAAAGAGAAGCCCCATGTCAGCCTTAACATAAAACACATATGGAAAAGTGCAACAATAATCAAAAGAGGGACTCACGACACTGCAACCGACAGGAGGGATCACCGCAGCAAGGAAGGCCTGAATCTGGCTCCCAGCACAGCAGCGCGTCTGGCCCAACCACGCCTTCTGGAAAGATCCTCGGGGGGCGGCACCGGCGCGATGTCAGCTGCGTGCCGACGCCGGGACCCCCCCCGCGCGCAGGGCGTCAGAAAAGAACGCCGCCCTCCTGATCTGCTGTCATCTCACGCAGACAGCGCCACACACGGCGGTGCGAAGGAGGCCCGCGGGACGCGACTGCCGCGCACCCGGGCACACCGACGGGGGAACGCAGGGAGGCAAGTAGGAGGTCATAGACCGCTCCTCACTGCCTGTCAGTGAGGGGTGGAAGTGAAGTCGCACCAACCATGCAGCACACACACAAACAATAAAGATGTGGGCAAGGAGGGACACATACATAGAAAAAATATATACTAATGGTTCCCCCTCAGGCTCACCAGGAGCCTGTGGTCGGCTACCTTTTAGAATAAGGTCTGCGGCCCAGAGCATGTGCTCTGCCGAACGCCACAGACCCCGGTGTTCACCCTACCGTCACGGATCCCGTAGCAGCCAAAGGCTGGGAGGCAGGAATGGGTCATAAGAGATCCATGGGAATAGAGTTTGCAGCGGCCGACGGGCTAGGTGGCCCCGCTCTGCTGCCAAAATCTGAGAGGGAATGCCAACGATCTTATGCAGCCAAACTGCAAGATGAACAACTGGGGAATGATAGAGGGGCAGCTGCCTTTATAGGGGGCCGGGAGGAGCTACATCTTTGATCTTAAAGTCAAGCGCCCTCTAGAGGCAAACACCTAATAGTGAGGCCTGGACTGGATGTAGGGAAAAACTCACCACCTTCTTGCTCTCCTTACCAGCAGACAATGGGGTTCGCCATACACACTCTTGCACACCTGCCTTGTGAATGCTAATGGGGCATTCAGTGTATGGGAATCTCAAACTGAACGACTGTGGGGGGAGATAACATACCACGATAACACACAAACCTTTGATCACAAGTATGAGGTATAACAGCTGAATCTAGAGCTGGGCTTTAGGGTGACATAAATAGGAGTAAAAATATCAAAACTGTGAGAAAATTGTGTTTCTTACCCTGTTGACTTCTGTAGGGGTTAAATCTGTAAACAAAAAGAAAGAAGAAATATCAAAATGCAAATATTTCCACTGCTACTTAAAGTATTTGCACACTGACCACAAAGTTAACTGTAGTCAGCACTAAACGAAGCACAGAAAATACCCGGTACAGAAAATAGGATTTGAGCACTTACCTAAATAGTTCCACTCCCTGGGGAATCCCGAATTGGGATGCCCTGTTTCACTCACCTTGTCCCGGAGCCCTCGCTGAAAAGACCAATCATCACGCTCGTTCTCACATGAGTCTGTGCCGTGGGAGTGTCAGGAAGGTAAGTGACCTAGGGGCATACACACAGTGGAGAATCCCAATTCGAGATTCCCCCACTCAGAGGAACACCCCCCCCCTCAAAATCAGGTATTTTGTTCCTCTTTAAAGTGGTCTAAATAGACTTTTCAGCGTCATCTGATGTTTGCCGCATGAGATCCGCATGCTCTCTGTCAGGGTGTAGGATAAAGAAGGAGCATTTCCTGCAGCAAGCGATAAACCCATGAGTATCCTTACAGGATAAAGAGGAAATCTGGTTTGTCTAAAGTGCCCTCAAATGCATCAGGAAGAAAGGAGGGAAAGGTTAGAATGTAGAAACATCTACATTCTGCAGTGATGGCAAGGCAACTCTATACAAGAAAGGAATTCAAGCCAGGAAAACAGTACGGGCATTGACAGTATTTTTTTTTGTATCAAAAATAAACAACACCAGATACTCTCCTACAGGCTGATTAACCCGATGCCAATAATCTGAAAATTTTGCCCTGCCATCACAGCAGGCCAGAGCAGAGTGGCCGCATCCTCGCATCAGTCATGGTGAGCAATATAGAGGACACTCCTCCACTGAAGTGAATAGAGCAGGTGTGGCCAAAACTTGTGATTGATACAAGGAGGCATCTGTGGATGACGTGGTCTGGATCTCTGGCAGAGGTAAGTTTCAAACTCCCGGAATAGGGTCAATCAGCTGCTAGGGACTAGTGGTGAATAAGTATTCACTATAAGAGTATATCATAAAATCTGTGAATTTCTGCTACAGGTATGCTCAGGCGGTGGTATTTGATTTGCCCTACCTTGAGGAGTTTATAAATAAAAAAAAACACTTGTTAAAGTGGACCTTCACTCTAAATAAGTCTGTTTTGTATGTTTTCCCCACCCTGTACATACAGATTGCACACATTAAAAGTCATCCTGCCTGCATCTACTGCATTTTCTGGGACTTTAAACATCCAAGATGGCGGCCCATGGAGTGTCTTCTGACTGTGCTGCTCTGCATTCTGGGATTGCTGACCTTTTCCTGACCCCAGCTCTACTTTGTCCGTGCAAAGCACAGCTATAACCCCCCCCCCCCATGCTTTTGACCCCTCTCCTCAGTATGTGATGCTACAGAGCCAATATGGCAGGGCCCGTATCCTAGAGTCCTGAACAGAATTGCAGCCCAGCACACGAAAGAATAAAAAGTAAATGACTAAAAATGTTACATATAATAATTTTAGATGCTGGGGAATAGTTTTTTTTTTTTTTTTTAAGAGTTCGGGCTTTTCATTAAATTATGCTGAAGGTCCTCTTTGAAAACTGCCATCAGTGGGATGTCTGCTACAAATTTTACTAACAGTGACCATTACCGCCAGATAACCTGTGAAGGACCCCTAAGGCAAAAGCCTTAAAGATTTTACACAGCTGTACACAGTTTGTCACACATTAAATTTATAGTTGGGTCAGCCTGCAATAGCTGTTTAATGCGTCATCACTTGCTGTAGTTAACTAATGAGGATGTGAAAGTAGTATACAAATTACTTTCCCAAATGGGAGTTGGTAGCCAACATCAGTAGAGACAATGATAATTAGTGGCCAACATAAACGCCAAATCTCAATGGAAGCTGTAGCACTCCCTAAGAAACACAGCAGTATCTGGGGAATGTTATCCACAGCAACTACAGGTTGCACACATTTACGTATCAGATGAGGTCTCGGTGGGTGTATTATAGGGACAATAATGCACTGTGATGCTGCCAAGACATAAAAAAAAAAAAGTGTAAAAAAAATGCTATAAGTTTGTTTAAAATTGCATGACAACCATTAACAAGTATATTGCTTAGTGGTTTATAGCAGAAGCAGCAGTGCAACAGAAGATGCTATAAAGTACAAGCAGAGAAAAGACTGAAGTAGTTGGCAGATATTTGGCAATAGATTAGGTTCTAAACCACTATCTTCTATTGGATCAGAAAGTGCGTGTACGGATGGGGGGGGGGCGAGTTGTTGGGAGTCCATTGCCCTAGTTTTTCGGCTACATTCAGGGGAGGTTTGTTAAACTACTGGGGATGAAGGACCAACTCCATACCAACTTTGCTAACACAAGTAGAGCATTCGAATACCAGCATTATTAAATGCTTGTATTTGACATATAGCCCCCTGCAGATTTTTAGCCAGTGAAGTAAAGACTTAGATTAAAGTCTGAAGTTAAATGTCCTCCCACCTTATCCCTCCTTGAGGAGCACCTCAAAATCTAGGATTGTATGTAAATACCTTCTATATTCTAAGGCTCGCACTTTCAGGGCAAGCACCCCACAAACACTGTTGCACAGTGTGTGGGGGGCATTTGCAATTTCCACGCAATAGAGTCAAACGGTTATCGCAGCCCACTCCAAAAAATTGCAAAACACCAAATGCTGAATGCCCACAAATTACTATGAATCACGGACTCAAAAAGTCATAAAGAAAGCAGATGTAGTTGCTTTAAATTCTGGGTTGTGGTTAATCTGAGAAGCACATGACATGGCACAGATGTAGGACCACTGTGACTTGCTGTGCTCACTCATGAAAGCACCAAGAGTGGCTGTTTAACCACTTTTTGGGTGGTCCAAAACGAATGAATCTGAAAGGAGGGAAAGCCATTAGCTAACAAGAGAAACGCAAAGAAAGAAAAAAAGCAAAAAATTTACCAAAACTTAATTATGCATACTCTAATCAAATCAAATTATCTCTTCCTTAAAATCCAAAATGTAAAGTCTCTAAAAAGATATGGCTCCTAGATAATTGCATCTATGTATGAATAAACTTATTTTGTTTAAACCCCTTTTCACTCACAATCTGTATATCAAACACAAACAGAACCTTGTTAATCTATGTCCATTCTTCAATATACTAGTCCTAACTGATGCACTTGAGAGGTAGAGTCTCCTCTAGAGCTGGGGAAAAGGAGAGCTAAAAAATATAATTCTGTGAGAACTCACCTGTAGAATTGATTTCTCTTTCATTATTACTTCAGGACAAAAGAGTATTTCAGTCACGATTGGGTTGGCGTGGACTGCAAGACAAAGGCGTGGCTCCACCTCCCAGCCTATAACCTTCTAGCTGACTTCTTCCAATACAGTTTAACTGAAAAGCAGTAGAACCAGCCGCCCGGGAGGCATACCTATATCTTTTGACAAAAGGCTGGAGACAATATACACGACTCCTCTCTCCTCTCCTTTAAAGTCTTTTTTTATGCTGACCAAACTGTTTACATATTTACACATCTATATATATATATTTTTTTAACATATCTCCACTAAAACTAGGCATCCAAGGCATGGATATAGCAACTTAGACAGGGAAGGCCTGATGTCCCGAAGTAATAATGAAAGAAATCAATTCTACAGATGAGTACTCACAGAATTTTCTCTTCTTTCATTTTTACTTCAAGCCATCAGAGGAATTCAGTCACGATTGGGACCTCCAAAAGCAGTACCCTTAATTCGGGTGGAATCCCTAAAAACCTTATTGCTCTCTATCAAGAATAAGTCATTCCAAAAACATTTAGTTTATAACTGTCTACAGTCTACACCAAAAGCGGCATCCGCCGAGGCTCTAACATCCATCTTATAAAATTTGGTAAATGTATGAACTGAACACCAAGTTTCATACTTGTTCTACAGAAGCTTGATGCTGAAAAGCTCAAGAAGCTCCAATAGCTTATGTCAAATTAGCAGAATTCTAAAAGGAGGATGCTTCCCTTTGGAGACATAGGCTAGAACCACTACCAGTCAAGCCATCGGCTGATGGTAGACTTAGCTGGTGGAAGACCTTTCCGTGGACCCTCAGGTTTGAAAAATAAGGAGTCCGACCTACGGAAAGATTGTGTAGCAGTGAGATAGTATCTTAGTGCTCTCACTACATCCAGTGGGAGAAGCACCCTTTCCTTATCGAACACTGGAGCAGGATATAAGGAAGGCAAAACCACCTCTTTATTAAGATAAAAAGGGGAAACCACTTATAGGGAGAAAATCCCTTTTAGTTTAAAACGGAAGACGGCCATGTCCTTATGTAACACTAAATAAGGAGACTTAACCGATAAAGCTGCCAATTTAGAAACCCGCCTTACTGAGGTTATTGCCACTAGAAAGATATCCTTAAGAGTCATTGAACTTAATGACGCATCTGCCAGTAGCTCAAAAGAAGGACCCTGAAGAGCTGTTAAAACTAAGTTCAGATCCCAAACCAGCAAAAGTGGCTTACGAGAAGGCCGCACATGAGTGACTCCCTGTACAAAAGTTTTGACTAATGTATTCTCAGCAATGGGTTTCTGAAAAAAGATAGATAAATCAGATATCTGTCCTTTTAAAGTACTCAATTCAAGACCTTCATAGAGACCTTTCTGCCAAAAATCGAATATTCTGGGAAAAGAAAAAGTTCTACAAGCAAACCCTCTGGATTCGTACCAAGCAATAAATGCTCACCAGACTCTATAGTAGATCATTGATGAAGATTTCTTCCTGGCCTGAATCATAGGCTGGATGACTCACAGAAAAATCCCTTTCTGCCAAGATGAAGGTTTCAATAGCCAGGCCGTTAAATCCAGAATTGGGAAGCCTTAGAGGCCCCTGTGTCAGATGATCTGGGTCGCCCTCTTACCATGTCTGGGGAACCAGCTTCTCCTTGGCCACTGAGAAGCCACCGTTATGGTTGGGAATCCCTCGCGAGCTAACTTTTTTAGTACTCGACCCAGGAGTGGAATCAGAGGGAATGCATAAAGAAGCTTGAATGCTGACCACTGAAGAGTTGGGGCATCTGCTGCTATTGCTAGAGGATCGGGACACAAACTTCGGAACCTTGCTGTGATGCAAAAAGATCTACGTCCAGAATCCCCCATGTATGCATAGGGATTAAAAGACCCTCTGACTGAGAGACCTCTCCCTGATGCAGGACCGCTCCACTGAGATGACTGGCCTGCAAGTTGTCCACTCCTGGTACGTGTACTGCTGAGATGCATGGAACTTCTTTCTCGGCCCAAAGTAAAACAAGTCTCACTTTCTTGCGAGATCTTCTGCTATCTGGTGCCCACCTGGTGGTTGATGTATGCCACCGCCATCCTCTTGTCTGTTTGAACATTCCATCTGAGGGGGCATCCCTTCCAGATTCATTGTCTGAAACAAAATAGAATCTCTCTGAATCGTTTGTGACCCCATGACGTCCCCCCCACCCCAACCTGTTAGACTGGAATCCATGATCTTCCATTGTACTGGAAGAAAGGATTTGCCGGTCTGAGGAGGCTGAGGATTCAGCCACCAGGTTAGGGACTGCCTTGTTGACTGTGTCATGCAAAAAGAGATCCAGAGTCTGTGGGTCTAGATCCCAAAATCGAGAGCAATTCCATCTGCAGGGGTCTTGTGCAAAAAGCACTGCCTCAAAGCAGGATACCATCAGGCCCAACAGAAGCATTCCTTGACGAATCGCTGGGTGAGGGCAAGACAAAAGATCCTGTACCCTAGCCTGAAGAAAGAGTCTCTTCTCTTTTGCCTGAGACGTGTCTAATGACATTCCCAGAAAAGAAATAACTAACTCTTGAAGGAATGCCATTTGACCTTGGATAACTGACTATCCAGCCAAATTCTTCTTATGTTGATAATACAATCTGCGTATGCCTCTGGGCCCCCTGACACGATGGGGCCCATATCAACAGATCGTCTAAGTAAGGGATTATATGTATACCCTTATTTCTTAGGAAAAAACCATGAGACCTGCCAACACTTTGGTAAACACCATTGGTGCCGACGATAGACCGAAGGCTAGCGCCACAAAATGAAGATGTAGGCCACCTACTGCAAATATTTTGGATAAATTAATTGCAGGTAACCAGCTCACCCAGTAGTGAAAAAAATCCCTCCAGCACGGATTCAGGAAAACTCTTGGTAATTTCCAGCAACAAAAAGACAAAAAATTCAGCTCCAGGGATAAAACTTAACTTTTACTATTAAAATATAAAATATAGTCCATAGAAAATTGAAAGCAAAACCGCAGTATCCAGGCAAAGCAGTGTCACCCCCGTCCCTCACCAACACCGTGACGCGTTTCAGGCTTCAGGAGCCCTTAGTCATCCTTACATATCCACTGTGGTCATAAAATCTCCCGGCTAGAGTAACATCACTGTGGATCAAACTACTCCAATCTCTAAAATGCGAGATATGGCAGATCCCATTGCTTCTGCTTTCTGCAGAATTCAGGATTCCTCTGACCAAGAGAATCTACGAGGAGGTCTGGCACCTAATTCTATCTTGTAACCGAAGGATACAACTTCCTGTATCCAAAGATCTGTTACATGGAGCCTCCAAATGTAAGCAAAATGAAGAATGTGATTACTCACCTGTAGAATTGGTATTATACGTATACAGCACGTCCTGTTCCAGAATATTCATTACACTTGGGTAATACATCCACAAGATGGCGCTGGATTGCAGAAAACAGCTTGTGGCTCCTCCCGGCCCTATAAAAAAGTCAGGGACCTCCCACAAATTCCCCAGTATTGACAAGCAGTTAACAAGAAACCGGGAGAACACTAATAACCAGAATTCAAAAATGAACATATGAACAATCACCATACAGAGGTAATTAAGAATAATGATAACAAGGGTGGGATGGAACAGGACGAGTTGTATACGTATAATACCAATTCTACAGGCGAGTAAACACAGAATTGTATTATTCTAAGTATACAGCATGTCCTGTTCCAGAATATTCATTACACTTGGGACATCCAATAGCAGTGTCTGTAAGGTAAGGTGGGATCCCCAAAAAGTAACAGCGGGCAGTTTAAACCATTGCCGCCTGCAGAACTTTGCGACCAAAAGCAGCATCAGCTGAGGCCCTAACATCAACCTTGTAAAACTTAGAAAAGGTATAAGACCAAGTAGCGGCCTTGCAAACTTGTTCAACAGAAGCTTGGTGCTGAAAAGCCCAAGAGGCACTAATAGCACGAGTATAATGAGTAGTAAGGCGGAAGGGAGGACTCTTCCCCTTAGCCGAATAGGCCTGAATCACAGCCTGACGGATCCATTTACTGATAGTAGACTTGGCAGGAGCCAAACCCTTCCTAGGACCAGAAGGGACCACAAAAAGAGCATCAGTCTTCCTGAAGGACGCAATGACTACTAGGTAATACTTCAGACACCTGACCACATCCAAGGAGTGCAAAACCCTATCCTTAGTATTACTAGGATTAGGGCACAAGGAAGGAAGTACAATATCCCGGGTCAAATGAAAAGCAGACACCACCTTAGGCAGGAAATCCGGCTTAAAGCGGAACACTACCTTATCCTGGTGTCTCTCAAAGTATGGGGGCGGGATAGACAGAGCTGCCAGCTCAAACACACGCCTGACCGAAGAAATAGCCACCAGAAAGACAACCTTGAGGGGTAAGTACAGCCAGAGCAGCATCCTGAATAGGCTCAAAGGGAGCACCCTGCAAGGCAGACAAGATCAAATTCAAATCCCAAACAGGGACCATAGGTTTTCGCGGGGGACGCACATGAGTAACCCCCTGAAAGAAAGTCTTGACCAAGGAATGTTGAGCAAAGGACTTCTGAAAGAAAACAGACAGGGCAGAAACTTGACCCTTCAAAGTACTGAGTTGGAGACCAGACTCCAAGCCTTGCTGTAAGAACTCTAGAACCCTGGAAACTGAGAACACCCGACAGGGAAGAGACCAAGACTCACACCAGTCAATGTAAGCACGCCAAACCCTATAATAGATGGAAGAGGAAGACTTCTTCCTAGCCTTCACCATGGTCTCAACCACGGAGGCAGACAAGCCTTTCTCCATCAAGATGGAGGTTTCAGCAGCCAGGCCGTCAAAGCCAGAGTTTGTAAATTGGGATGGCGTAGGGAGCCCTGAGTGAGCAGATCTGGTACTGCTGGCAGGACTTACTGATCTACTGCCATCTGCACCACGTCTGCGAACCACACTCTTCTTGGCCACCTGGGGGCCACCAGAATCACTGGCACCCTTTCCAGAGCAATCTTGCGCAGAACCCTGCCCAGCAGGGGGAATGGAGGAAAGACATACGGGAGCCGAAATTCCTGCCATGACATGGACAGAGAATCCGTGGCCAAGGCCAGAGGATCCTGAGACAGGGAGACAAAAGCCTGAAGCTTGTGATTGTGACAGGACGCGAACAGATCCACATCCGGTAGCCCCCAGCGGTGACACAGGGACTGGAATACCCTGTTGCAGAGGGACCACTCTCCCTGACGAGAGGTCACCCTGCTCAGAGAGTCCGCCAGAAGGTTCTCTGCCCCCGGGATGTACGCAGCCGAAATGCATTGAACGTTGGCCTCTGCCCATGTCAGAATCCGCGATACCTCCTGGAGGGCCCTCCTGCTCCGGGTCCCTCCCTGATGGTTGATGTAGGCAACCGCCGTCCTGTTGTCTGAGTGCACCTGCACAGACAGACCCCTCAGGTGATTGGTCAACTGCTCCAGTACCAACCTGATTGCCCGCAGTTCCAGAATGTTGATGGGTAAATGGGCCTCCTGAGGGCCCCACCTCCCCTGGAACCGCAGGGACTTCCAGAACCCCCCCCCCCATTCCTGACAGACTGGCATCCGTGGTGACTGTCTCCCAGGAGGGGGCCAGGAAGGATCTGCCTCCCAGCAAGTTCCTGTGGTCCAGCCACCAGGAAAGGGACCGTCGGACCGAGGGGGGAAGCACACAGATCCCGTCCAAGGACGATGGATCCTTGTCCCATACTGACAGAAGGTGAAGTTGAAGAGGTCTCAAATGGAACTGAGCAAAGGGCATCGCCTCGAAGCATGCCACCATCAGGCCCACCAACTGCATTCCCTGCCTGAGGGAGGGCTGGGGGCACGATAGCAGGAACCTCACCTGCGCTAGAGCTTCCACCTTCTGCTGAGGAAGGAATATCCTTGACTAAATCGTATCCAGAATCATTCCCAGGAATGGGGTCACCGAGGAAGGGGACAGGGAGGACTTGGGGTGATTGATCACCCAGCCGAAGGACTCCAGGGTGGACACCACCAGCTGAGTGTCCAACTCTGCCTGTTGCAGAGACCGAGAGGTGATGAGTATGTCGTCCAGGTAGGGTAGCAAGCGTATGCCCCTTGACCTTACCAGAGACATCACCCCTGCCAGCACCTTGGTGAACACTCTGGGAGCTGAGGTGAGACCAAAGGGCAGGGCCACAAATTGGTAATGTTGATCTTCCAACGCGAATCTGAGAAACCTTTGGTGTCCAGGGAACACAGGGATGTGAAGGTAAGCATCTTTGATGTCCACCGACGTCATGAGATCCCCTGGGCGCAGGGAGCCAATGGCCGAGCGCAGAGTTTCCATGCGAAAACGCTTGTTTCTGACAAATTTGTTGAGGATCTTTAAATCCAGAATGGGCCTGACTGACCCATCTTTTTTGGGGACTGTGAAAAGGTTGGAATAGAACCCCTTGCCTCTTTCTCTTAAGGGGACACTGCAAATGACCCCCATATCCAGAAGGCCTTGCACGGCCTGCATCAAGACCTGAGCTGAGGCAGAGTCCTGGGGGATCCTGGACTTGACGAATCTTGGGGGGGGCGCACAGCAAACTCTATCTTGTAACCAGAGGACACTACCTTCTGAATCCACCTGTCTGAGACGTGATGCCTCCAGACGTTTGCAAAGTGCTGTAGCCGTCCCCCCACCCAGATAGGCGAGGGCGCCCCATCATGCCTGGGGTGGCTTGGGAGAGGGTTTTGGTTTAGAGCCCCAGGAGGCGCCGGGGCGTCGTCCACTGTTCCTGCGTCAGGAATCTGTACGAGCCTCCGCGAAGGACACCTTTGCCCTGCTTAGCACCGCGGTAGGGGAGTGAAGGGGGCCGAGACTGCCACCTGCGCTGGGGTAACTTACCTCCTTTAGCAAAAAGGTCTAGGCGGTCTCCAAACAGGCGTAGCCCCTTAAATGGAAGCCCAGTGGGCAGCATTGTCAGCAGCCCACTGGTGCCGCAGACCGCGTGGCGTATAGCTACCGCCAAGGCAGAGGTTCTGGCACACATCCTAATGGCATCATCCAAGGCAGATAGGATAAAGTTCGCAAACATATCACAGTTAGACAGTGCATTACATGTATCAGGTTGCCCTTCATCAGACCCATCACGTACACTTCTGATCAGAGTCCTGAGCGCCACAGATGTAATGGCCGAGGCGCAAACCGGGCGCAGCGCCGCCCCCACAAAACGCAAAGGCATGACACACTAATTGGTCAATGCGCCGGTCCTCAGCGTCCCGCAGCGTAGTAGTGTCAGGGGAGTGCATAATAGAGGTGTTAGACAACCCTAGAATAGGGGCATCGACCTCAGGGGGCGATGACCAGCACTTGACCATGTCAGCAGGAAAGGGATACTTTCTGTCCCAACTCTTAGGTATGCCGGGAAGTCTACTGGGACATTCCCACTCCTTAAGCACAAGGTTATTGAAATGGGTTTGCTCAGGAAATTCCAAACGAGCTTTAGCAGTATGAAAAAGCTCCCCCCTTTGATGGGAGCCGCAACCGGGGGAGAGATAGACAAAACCTCAAATATTTGGACCAGCAGTCTGTCAGTATCATCCGGGGTCCAGGGGTCAGAGCCAGAATCGTCATGACCCCTGAGTCTCTCATCAGATGACCCTGAGTCATAAAACAGTTCCCCTTCGTCTGATGGGGTGTAGCCATACAGATGCAACAACTCCTCAGATTCCATAGGAGACGGAGTGGCATCAGGAGTTAAGTGACGCTTTTTAGCGGAGGCCTTACGCGCTAAGGCATTAGCAATCAATCTTTCAACACTGGCCAGTCTAGCAGACACATCATGTTGAGAATCCCCGCTTGTATGTAATTCAATGGGGGTGAGACTCAAGCTTGGGGGAGTAGGTGAAGTGAGACGAGGTGCAGGCCCAGCCACCGGAGGGGCGGGTTGCAACGTTAGCGCCTGCTGTGCGCAAGGGACACAGATCCGCGCATTGTCACCGCTGATAGGTGAGACCCCACAAGCTACACACAGCAGGGCTTGTCCCGAAGGAACCCCGGTCCCAATATCCTGGGATGCCTCCATATGGTGATTATTAGGCACAATATGCCAGTAGGGATTGACGCTATAAAGCAACCCTGGATGCCCCAATGACCCGCTAGGGAAGTGGGAGTACTTATACTAGGCCCAACTACAATTACACCGGGCCGGGAGAAGCCACTGGATTCACCGGTCTGAAAGACACAATGAGAAGAAGGGGTGTCAGAGTCATACAAAGAAAACTAATGAGTATTAAAGTCGCCTGCGAGGGCACTTACAGACCGCGGGAGGGGGGACCGTTACACACGCGCGCGACTGTACAGGGAAAGGCGCCAAAAGAACCTCGAAGGGCGGGCCGGAACAAGCCGTGACGCAGGGCGCGCCAGGCCCGGCTCCGCCCCCCGAAGAGCGCGAAGTCCACAGACAAGCAGCCAATGAGGACGCAGGGGCGTCTGAGGCAACGCCGCCGCCCGGTGCGGGGCATCCAATGAAGGAAAGGGCGCGCACGGCGGCGGCGTTTGCAATAGTAAAAAGCAAGTCAGCGCGGCGGTTGACACACATATACTAGTCCCAACACACATGCCAACAGGCGATATACACGAATCACGGTACACGCTCAACCACACCCCCCCCCCTCTTCTTTTCCCCCCGAAGGCTACGGGGAGAATGAGGGAGGATGGCTGCCCTTTGTACAGGGCCCACCACTACTGGGGCATGGGACAATAATGCGGGAGGGGCATCCCATAAAGGCTCACCATCAGCCTATACCGCCTACCCTTTGGTGGGAGACTGCGGTGGAGCAGCGCTCCTTAAGCACACATGGTGCTGCCTACCTTCACCCGATCAGCGCAGCCCAGGCTGGGAGGCACATCACATCAAGGACGGGTGGGAATAGTCCAACAGGACCGCAGGCTTTAATAGCCCCGCTCACCTGCGACAGAGTGATAATTTCATGTCTTCGCAGTAAGCACTGCAGAGAAATCTGGGGATTTGTGGGAGGTCCCCGGGTATTTGAGGGGTCGGGAGGAGCCCGTTTTACATGTCTCTGCAATGCAGCGCCATCTGGCAGAGGATAACCCAAGTGTAAGTAATCTATCTGGAGCAGGACGTACTGTATACTAAGAATAAGAAGCTAAGCCGCATCCCCTGGCTCAGTGCAGGCTTCCACCACCCATTCACCTAAATGGGCAGGCAGGAGCACGTATGGAGTCGGAGGATTCAGCTCTGTGTTTTCTGTCCAAGATGGCGGTGTCCAGGATCAGGGGCACCAGAGGAGCGAGGCCCCACGATAAGGTAAGGGTTTTTTTCTTTGTAACCCCCCCATCCTTCCTCAGCGCCAGGCAGGGCCGGCTCCATGTTTATGTGGGCCCTTGGGCGGCATGGCCTCAGTGGGCCCCTTTGTGGTGAAGAGTCGCGCCACCTCACTCTAGTTTTGGTCTACTTTGAAGAGCACCAAACCCCTTTAAAACTGACCTCGGAGTCAAAACAAATCTAGTTTCTCCCGATTTTGGATGCCCCTATGTGTGACCCCCCTTTGTTGATTACTTTCCTTGAACTGGTGAATGTATTGTGGGATCGCCAGTTTGAGTTAAAGGCCAAACCAGAGGGGTTCTTTTACAGGGGCATCTCAATTTGAAATGCCCTTTTGTGGAACGGACCAAAACTCAGGGGTGGAATTGCTTGCATAATGGGCATGCCAGCCATCCCAGGGGGTTTCACCCAGTACTGTATCACAGATTGGGATGCTTCAGGGACAGGAAATCAACTGGGGGGGGCAACTTAAAAGCAGAACAAAACCAAGCACTTCTTCCGCTGGGATCTAAATCGAGAGCCCGTTATGTGGAGCCCGATGAGATGTGGGCACCAGCTGAGGTGGTGCCCTCCCAGTCCATCACCAGTCAAGCAACGTTGCACACCTCAAAGGCCAGTCCTGTCAGTGGGGGCCCCCAGCAGATGCCTCGCCTTGCCGGGTGCCGACGTCGGCCCTGGCTCCAGGGTAAGGTGGCAGGACGGGGGTCATTCTTTAACAGAGTTTCTGCTTTAAAGCCACTTTAAAGCGGAGCAAAACCTCTTTTGGTGCTCTTCTTCCGCCCAAGTATCTGGGACAATGTTGCTGGTTGCGCCAAAGCCACGACCAGCTACACTGTTGAGATCGCGGATTGGCTGTTCTCAAAAGCACCTGACGCAGCCAGCCGCCCACACCCCCGGCTTTCTACTTGGGCGTGCCCACTCCTGCGCCCAGCCATTCAG
This sequence comes from Gastrophryne carolinensis, assembly GCA_027917425.1. Lineage (NCBI taxonomy): Eukaryota > Metazoa > Chordata > Amphibia > Anura > Microhylidae > Gastrophryne > Gastrophryne carolinensis. Next base: position 312,318,372 of record CM051237.1, read on the forward strand.
GTAGGCTGGGGGAGGAAGTGAACAAAGATAAGGAGAAGCCATTCAGGTAGGCTGGGGGAGGAAGTGAACAAAGCTAAGGAGAAGCCATTCAGGTAGGCTGGGGGAGGAAGTGAACAAAGCTAAGGAGAAGCCGAAGTCGCAGCGGCCGGTGAGCACAGCACCACGGGAGCCGGCAGTAAAGGTACGTTTACAGACGACCTTGGGAGTTTCACACAGCGGGCATCTTTTAGATTCCGGGGGCGGCCGAACACAAACCAGACCAACACAACAAGGCTCATATGCATCCCTTCACAGGGCAAATATAAATTAAATTCTAAGTGCTGCTGGGGTTCCTGTTACTGTGCATTGTAAGTTATGTCAGTTGAATCCAGGCAGCACGGCTGAGATGATGGGAGAGAAAGCTCCAAAAAGGCCTGCTACCTTTCTTTTCCATCTGTGCCAAGCTGTTGGTCTGGCTTAAACACCGTTTGTTGTGTTTAGGTCATATTTGACTGTTGGTCCGCTTTAAGTGTAATAATACAATTCTGTGATTACTCACCTGTAGAATTGTTATTATGAGTATACAGTACGTCCTGCTCCAGATAAGAATCATTACACTTAGGTATTACTCCGACAGATGGCGCTGGACTGCAGAGACCGCATAATTGGCTCCTCCCGGCCCCTCAAATACCCGGGACCTCCCACAAATCCCCAGCCTTGAAAAGCAATTAACGAGAATCCAGGAGAATGATAACAGAACCAACTAGTAACTATAACAATGAGAACAATCACCATACAGGGGATCCAGGATAATGCAAAACCAAGGGTGGGGTGGAGCAGGACGTACTGTATACTCATAACAACTCTACAAGTGAGTAATCACAGAATTGTATTATTCTTAGTATACAGTACGTCCTGCTCCAGATAAGAATCATTACACTTGGGACATCCAATAGCAGTGTCCATAAAGTAGGGTGGGATCCCCAAAGGTAACAGCAGACAGGTCATACCACTGCCACCTGCAGAACCTTGCGGCCAAAAGCAGCATCAGCTGAGGCCCAAACATCAACCTTGTAAAAGGCGGAAGGGAGGATTCTTCCCTTTAAGCAGAGTAGGACTGAATCACGGCCTGACGGATCCATTTTCCCCAGCTCCAACCCATGCTGCAGGAACTCCAGGATCCTGGGAATAGAGAACACCCGACAGGGAAGAAACCTAAACTCACACCAGTCAATGTAGGCACGCCAAACCCTATAGTAAATGGAAGAAGAAGACTTCTTTCTAGCCTTTATCATGGTATCAAATAACAGAGGCAGACAGCCCCTTCTTCATCAAGATGGAGGTTTCAGCAGCCAGGCCGTCAAAGCCAGAGTTTGTAAATTGGGATGGCGTAAGTGACCCCGAGTGAGCAGGGCTGGCACCCTGGGCAGAGCATACTGATCTACTGCCAGCTGCACCACGTCCGCGAACCACACTCTTCTTGGCCACCTGGGGGCCACCAGGATTGCTGGCACCCCCTCCTGAGCTATCTTGCACAGAACTCTGCCCAACAGGGGGAATGGAGGAGCCATGACATTGCTAGGGCATCCGTGGCCAAGGCCAGAGGATCCTGGGACAGGGAGACAAAGGCCAGGAGCTTGTGACGGGACGCAAACAGATCCACATCTGGTTGGCCCCAACGGTGACACAGAGATTGAAACACCCTGTCGCAGAGGGACCATTCTCCCAGGCGAGAGGTCCCCCTGCTCTGCCTGCAGATTCTCCACCCCCGGAATGTACACAGCTGATATGCAGGGAACATTGTCCTCCGCCCAGGCCAGGATTAGAGACACTTCCTTGAGGGCCCCCTTGCTTCGGGTCCCTCCCTGATGATTGATGTAGGCAACCGCCGTCTGGTTGTCAGAGCGTACCTGAACAGGCCGGCCCCGAAGTTGTTGGGTCAAGTGAGCCAGAACCAACCTGATCGCCCTCAGTTCCAGAATGTTGATAGGTGTGTGGGCCTCCTGAGGGCCCCACCGCCCTTGGAACTGCAGAGACTTCCAGAAGCCCCCCCAACCTGTCAGACTGGCATTCGTGGTGACCGTCTCCCAGCAGGGGGCCAGAAAGGATCTGCCCACCAACAGGTTCCTGGAGTCCAGCCACCACGAGAGGGACAGCACAAGGATCTGGTCCAGGGATGCAGGATCCTTGTCCCATACAGACAAGAGGTGGAGTTGCAGAGGCCTCATGTGAAACTGGGCATAAGGCAACGCCTCGAAGCACGACACCATTAGGCCCACCAGCTGCATTCCCTGTCTGATGGAGGGATGAGGGCAAGATAGCAGGAACTGAACCTGCGCTAGCAGACTGGCCACCTTCTGCTGAGGAAGAAAAAATCCTTGCCTGAACTGTATCCAGATTCATTCCCAGGAAGGGTGTCACCAAGGAGGGAGACAGGGAAAATTTGGGATGGTTGATCACCCAGCCAAATGACTCCAGAGTGGACACTACTAGCTGAGTATCCAGCTCTGCCTGTTGGAGGGACTGAGAAGTGATGAGAATGTAGTCCAAATAGGGCAGCACGCGAATGCCCTGAGACCTGAGCAGAGACATCACTCCTGCCAGCACCTTGGTGAACACTCTGGGAGATGAAGCGAGACCGAAGGGCAATGCCACAAATTGGTAGTGCTGATCCTCCAGAGCAAACCTGAGGAACCTTTGATGATCTGGAAAAACAGGAATATCAAGATAAGCATCCTTGATGTCCACAGAGGTCATGAAGTCCCCTGGACGCAGGGAACTGATGGCAGAGCGCAAAGTTTCCATGCGAAAGCGCCTGCACCTGACAAATTTGTTGAGGATCTTCAAGTCCAGGATGGGCCTGACTGACCCATCTCTTTTGGGCACGGTGAAAAGGTTGGAATAGAAACCCTTGCCCCTTTCTTGTAAGGGGACCTGACAAATGACCCCCAGCTCCAGAAGGCTTTGCACCGCCAGAACTAGAGCCTGAGCTGACAGTGTCCTGAGAGATCCGGGATCTGATGAATCTTGGTGGTGGCCAGGCAGCAAACTATCTTGTAACCGGAGGACACCACCTCCTGAATCCACCGGTCTGAGACATGAAGCCTCCAGACGCGAGCAAAATGCTGAAGCCGCCCCCCCCCCCCCCCGGATGGGTGAGGGCGCCCCTTCATGCCTGAGGGGGCTTGGGAGAAGACTTAGGCTTGGAGCCCAAGGATGAGCCAGGGCGTCCACGTCCTCTGCCCCTACCCCAGAAATCTCCTCGGGCCCTGGTAAGGGAGACCCCCCTCCCCTGTCTGGCTCCACGGTAGGGGGAAGAAAAGGAGCCCTGTCCCCGAAAGCGCTGGGGTAACCTGCCTCCATTAGCAAACAGGTCCAGGCGGTCCCCAAACGGGCATTTGTCCTGGGCAGAGGCTCTGCCACACATCTTAATGGTATCATCCAAGGCAGAGAGGACATAAGTCACAAAAAACTCACAACGAGAGAGTGCATTAAACTCCTCACTAGACACATCATCAGGAGCACCATCTAGGACACTGCTAAGCAGGGTCCTAATAGCCACAGCCGTAATGGCAGAGGCACAGACCGGGCGCAGCGTCGTCCCCACACAGGCAAAGGCATGGGACGCCAGCTTATCAATACGCCGGTCCTCACCATCCCGCAGCGTAGTAGAGTCAGGGGAATGCATGACAGAGGTGTTAGATAACCCTAGGACCGGGGCATCCACCTCTGGAGGGGATGACCAACGCTTCACCACATCAGCAGGAAAGGGATACCTCTTATCCCAACTCTTAGTGACTCCGGGAAGCATGCTGGGAAGCTCCCATTCCTTGAGCATGAGATTATTAAAATGGGCTTGCTCAGGAAATTCTAAACGTGGCTTAGCAGTATGAAACAATTCCCCCTGCTGCCTGGGGACCGCAACCGGGGGAGAGATAGGCTGTTGGCTCAGATTTTTGAGGTACTGTCTATCAGTATCATCTGGAGCCCAGGGGTCAGAGCCAAAATCATCATGACCCCTGGGCCTCTCATCAGATGACTCGGAGTCAGAAAATAACTCCCCTTCTTCCAAGGGGGTATAACCAGACAGTTCCAAAAACTCCTCAGCCTCCATAGGAAAAAAGGGTGACATCAGGCGTCAAGTGCTGCTTCTTAGCAGAGGCCTTACACGCAAAGGTAAGGCCTCTGCTAAGAAGCAGCACTTGACGCCTGATGTCACCCTTTTTTCCTATGGAGGCTGAGGAGTTTTTGGAACTGTCTGGTTATACCCCCTTGGAAGAAGGGCCAGTCTGGAAGAAACATCAGGCTGAGAATCCCCACTGGTATGCAACTCAATGGGAGTCAAATTTAAGCTTGGGGGAGTAGGTGACGCCATACGAGGCGCAGGCCAGCCACTGGTAAACCAGGCTGCAGCGCAAGCACCTGCTGGGCACAAGGTATACAGACCCGCACATTATCAGCACTAGTAGGGGGACACCCCACAAGCTACACAGCCGGTCTTGTCATGCTGGTCATTATCCTGAGACGCCTCCATATGGTGATTATAGCGGCACAATAAGCCGATAGGGATTCACGCTATAAAAGCAACCTGGGATGCCCCAATAGCCTGCTAGGGAAGTGGGAGTAATTTACACACTAGGCCTCACAAGTTTAATAACTAAATAGAGGGAGTAGGGCCGGGAGAAACCAATAGAGTTTGACCCGTCTGAAAGACATAAGCAAAGAGAACCCCATAAGTGACATGTATAGTGACATAGGGTAAATAAAGCTGCCCGCGAGGGCACTCACGGACCGCGGTAGGTAGATGCCAGCCACGCAGCAGCCGAATCCATGGAAAAATGGCGCCGGGTATACCTCGAGGGGCGGGCCGCGGAGACAGTGACGCGGAACGCACCATCCGCGGGCCCCGCCCCCCCTGGAGAGTACAAAGCAGCACATGCGACAAGCAGCCAATAACAGCGCACCAGCGCCTGAGGTAATGCCGCTGCCAACCGCGGAGCACAGTGGAAGCGCGCGCATATTCAAAAAACGCAACCAGTGCAACCAAGTCAGCGCGGAGACTGACACCAACCAGAAGCACATAATACAGTGAAGCACCAAGACATATACACCCCCCCCCCCCGAACTACAATGGAGAGCGAGGGAGGGCAGCGGCCACTTAACATAGAGCCCACCAATAGACAGGGGCAAGGGGCATTAGGGCCGGAGGGGCATCCCATAGAGGCTCACCATATGCCTATACCGCCTACCCTTTGGTGGGGGCCTGCGATGGAGCAGCGCTCCTAAGCAACTGACAGCGGTGCTGCCTACCATCACCCGGACCAGCGCAGCCAAGGCTGGGAGGCACATTAAAAATAGAAGGGGTGGGAATAGTCCTACCGGGCCGCAGGCTAATAGCCCCGCTCACCTGCGAGAAAAGAGAGCCATCTTCTTGTCCTTCGCAGTCCAGACTGCAGAGAAATTCTGGGGATTTGTGGGAGGTATTTGAGGGGCCGGGAGGAGCCAATTTCGCGGTCTCTGCGGTCCAGCGCTATCTGGCGGAGTAATACCCAAGTTTAATGATTCTTATCTGGAGCAGGACGTACTGTATACTAAGAATAAAATAGTTTTCTATTATTGTTCATCTCCATTCAGAAATACCCTAATCTGAACTAGCAAAAGATACCCATGAGAAAACATCCTCCAAATCAAATGCATTCAAAATTTAACTAAAATATAAAACACAAAGCTCACCTTCATTTTTGTTTTTCCTTTTCATCCACTTTTCTACAGTTTCAGAACTAACATTTTCTGATACAAACTCATCAAGCAATTGGGGGTGGCGTGAGAGATAGGCTTTCACTTTCTCATCCGTTAAACCTAGAGTAAAAAAAATATTTATATAGTCACAAGTTAAGACAATATGCTAAAAGCACAAAAATAGAATACATATCATAGCTTTCAGACTGTTTGCCACATTACAATGTAGACACTCCCAAACATTATTCGAGAACCTAAGGTTTAGTTCAATAAATTCTGTTAACTAAAAGGAACTACACAGTGTTAATGGCAGTTTTCCTAATGAGATGTACATTATAGGACTTGGGGCACACTATAAAAACTGTGCACCTACACCTATGTTGTCATCGTCTATCCCCAGCCCAGTGTCCCCAAAAATACCATTTTGTGATTACTTACCTTTAAAATGGGTATTATAAGTATGTCACACACCCCGCTTCCACTATTCATGACATATGGGTTATGGTCCAGTAGAGGGCGAACTTCTGCAGAGATGAAAGCAAAAAAAGAAGCCCCTCCCGGTCCATAAATACCTGGTCACATTCCCCAGTATATGACAGCAGTAAGGGGACCAGGAAGAACTAATAAAAACATTCTTAACAATAAAAGCTACACCATATAAAGGATCCAGAATACTAAAGGGCGGGATGAAGCGGGGTGTGTGACATACTTATAATACCCATTTTAAAGGTGAGTAATCACAAAATGGTATTATTCCAAGTATGTCGCACACCCCGCTTCCACTATTCATGCCATATGGGACATCCAATAGCAGTGTCCGTCATGGGCGGGGATCCAAATACAGCAAAAAAATGCACCAATTTAAACCACTGCATCTTGCAGAACCTTGCGGCCAAAAACAGCATCCGCTGAGGTCCGCACATCAACCTTATAAAACTTGGAAAAAGTATGAACAGAAGACCAAGTAGCAGCCTTACAAACTTGTTCAACAGAAGCCTGGTGCTGAAAGCCCCAACAGCACGAGTAGAATGAGCAGTGATCTTAAAAGGAGGAACCCTCCCCTTAGCAGAATAGGCCCCAACAATGGCCTGGTGTATCCATTTACTAATGGTAGACTTGGCGGGCGCCAAACCTTTTCTGGGCCTGAAAGGCACCACGAACAAGGCGTCCGTCTTACGAAAAGGAGAAGTAGCAACCTAATAGTACTTCACACAACGAACCACATCCAAAGAGTGCAAAACCCTCTCCTTGTCATTGCTAGGCTTAGGGCACAAGGAAGGGAGAACTACATCCTGAATGAGATGGAAAGCAGAAACCACCTTAGGAAGGAAATCTGGTTTAAAGCGAAAAACCACCTTATCCTGGTGTCTCTCAAACTAAGGGGCCTGAATAGACAGAGCCGCCAACTCAGAGACAAGCCGAACAGAGGTAATAGCCACCAAAAAGGCAACCTTTTGCGTGAGCAAAGAAAGAGCAACATCCTGCATCGGTTCAAAAGGAGGCCCCTGGAGGGCCGAAAGAACCAAAGACTTTCTAGGGGGCCGAACATGAGTGACCCCTTGGAAAAAAGTCTTGACCAGATGATGCAAAGCAAAAGACCTTTGAAAAAAAGACAGCCAGGGCAGAAACCTGACCCTTCAAAGTACTGAGCTGGAACCCTAGATCCAGACCGTGTTGTAGAAACTCCAAAATCCAGACCGGCAGAGTTGAGGGATTGTGTGCCCTGCTCCCATTGGTCCGTGTGTTTGTCATGCAGTCCTCCATCAGGTCCACGGGGGAGGTCCCCTTGCATGGAGCCTTGCATATAAGGCACAGTGTGGCACTAATAAAGTCAGTTCATCTTCACCCTCAATACTGAGTTCTGTCTCTTATTGGGGGAAACGCTATATTACAATTCACTAGCCCTTGTAAGGGCTGTTCCTGATTGCCTCACGGATGACTCTGGAATTCCTGCAGCACCTCTCACCATTAGGAAAAGGACGTCTCTGGCGGGGAAGCCCTCCGGCGATAAAGGTTATCGCTACAGCGCCTCCTCATTGCTGAGCTGGCTTGGCAGCGGGCTTGGGCTTGGAACCCCAGGTAGAGGCTGGACGGGCACGTCCTCTACCTCTGTTCCAGGAACCCCCTCTGAAGCCAGAGTAGGCAAGACCTCTGCCCCCTCTGGCACCGTGAAAGGGAGGACTGAAGGAGCTTGCCCCCGAAAGGAGTGACGCTGCTTCTTACGCTGAGGTAGCTTTCCACCTTTCGCCACAGAATCCAATTTGTCTCCAAACAGCTGCGTTCCCAGGAAGGGCAAAGCTGTGATTTCTTTGCCGCAATGTCAGCCGCCCACTGGCGCAGCCAGACCGATCGGCGCATGGCCACCAACAGAGCCAAAGTTCTACTACACATGGTAATAGTGTCGTCCATAGCTGACAAAACAAAATTCATGAACAATTCACACCTCTTAAGGGCTGGGAATTCAACGCTGTCCGGGTTGAGCTGGGACCCATTTAACATGTCCCTGATCTCCAACCTGGTAGCCACAGCCACGAGTGCCGATGCACAGACAGGCCTCAAGGCTGAATCCACACTGGCAAAGGCATGACAAGCCATCTGATCAATGCGCTTGTCCTCGCCATCCATAAGGGTAGTGGAGTCAGGTGTATGTACAACGGAGGTGTTGGACAGTCCTAAGATGGGCGCATCAACCTTGGGAGGGGAAGACCAGCGCTTCACCGCGTCCACCGGAAAGGGATACTTTCTATCCCATCCCTGAGGAACACGATGAGGGCGACTGGGCTTCTCCCATTCTTTAAGAATCAAGAACCCAAAGAATTCCCCCCTTCTTCGGAGGGGCCTCCGCTGGTGGGGAAATACCCAGAACCTCGGAGAGATGGGTCAGGACCCTGGGAGTATCCACAGCATCCCCTAGCGCCTGCCTGGCATCAGAATCAAAGAACTGCAGTTCCTCAGTCTCGGATTCCTCAAATAATTCCCCCTCCTCGAGCGGGGAATAATCAGCCCAGTCAGGGGAGTCCTAATCATCACAATCAATTACTGGCGTAGCCGGTGACAGATGCCTTTTCTTAGCAGGGGCCTTTCTGCCCACTGAGCTAGAAATAATTTTCTCGAGGTTGGCCAGCCTAGCACATACATCCGAGTGCGACTCCCCACTAATGAGTGTCACTTGGGGTACGGATGATGCGGGGAGGGGTAGGAGATGAGGCGGGAGGCACGGACCCAGACGCCTGGGATCCCGACTGCCGCGTAATGGCCTGTTGCGCACATGGTATGCAAATTAGCACATTCTCCCCCGTAAGGGGTACCCCACAACCCACACATAGCCGGGATTGTCCCGAAGGTAGCCCAAGCCCGGTATCCTGTGGAGCCTCCATATGGTGATTTTAAGGTAGTCGCAAACACCAGAGGAAATTATGCTGGTAAGCAACCCGGGATGCCCCTTTAAGTCCCGAGTGGGAGGATTTTATAAGTGCCCCAATTACAGCTAGGGACCCTAGGACCGGGAGAACCCCCTTTTAAGCAAGACACAGGGAGTCCTCCTGAAAGACACAAGATATGTGGCCATAAGCACATGCACTCACACACAGCATTGCATAATAAATACATGTCATGAGTAAAACAAAAGCAGAGAGGCCAGCGCTGCCCCAAGCGGCGACTGAGGCATATTGGCCAAGCATCGCAAGAATAGGGGGAAGCCCAGCAGGGCACTCACCCACCACAGAAAATGGCGTCCTAATCGTCCAGCAGCGCTTGCGAGAAGGAGGGAGAGAGAAGGGGTGGGCCAGCGCGGATCACCCGCCCGGCCCCGCCCCCTCTGAGTCCAAGTAATGCGGTTCCCAGCAAGGGGATGGGCCCACAATGGCGCCAACAGAAGGGGGCGGGCCACGGCAACACGCGAGCGCCCGCCCCCTCACAGAATCAGGCTGAGGGGGAAGAAGCCCCCCAGACTGCAGGCAGAGCGCACAGCGCAACGTGAATCAAGCACACTCGCGCACACACACACATATACATAAAGTGAAAAATAGGAGAACAATGCCATCGCACCCCCCCCCCTCCCCCGCTGGAGGGTAACAGAGGGGACCCGGAAGGGGGAGAATCCCTCACCAACAGGTGTAAGGGAATTAAATGGGGACAGGGCATCCCAAACCGGGGTCACCAACCCGAATCCCGCCTACCCCCTTGTATGGGGCCTCACGGGGGAGCATGGCTCCCTAAACACCTATTAAGGTGAAGGCTACAATCACTCGGACCTGCAGCCAAGGCTGGGAGGCTAGAAATGGGCTTAGTGCATAAAGTTCCAGGCAGAAATAGAGCCAACATGGCCGGGTGCAAACCCAGCTTACCTGCAAGGAAGAGCAGCATACATCTTCTGACTTGCTCACCGTCCTGCAGAGAAGGAACTGGGGAATGTGTGGGAGGTCCCAGGTATTTATGGACCGGGAGGGGCTTCTTTTTTGCTTTCATCTCTCCAGTAGTTCGCCCTCTACTGGACCATAACCCATATGTCATGAATAGTGGAAGCGGGGTGTGTGACATACTTGGAATACACCGTTTTTCTTTTTTTTTTTTAACTAAAGCCTTTACCCAATATTCATAACTCAAACAGGATGCAGTCAACCATGTTGCTCTCAGGCCGAGCAGCCCCGCCCCAGTGTCAAAGTACATGCTGCTCAGCAATGGGGAGCACTTCAACCTAAATGCCATTAGGGCTAATTCAGCAGAGAGAATTGTTTTCCTCAAGCACAGTGAAAAAAAGATGCTAAACTGCACTGTGGAAAAACATCAAGATTACATCGCTCCTTACTTTTTTCGTGAGAATATTTTATTTTACATCATTTTTTCTTCGTGCAATTTAGCACAGTTTTAGCTGTGCACATGTTTACATAATTTCCACGGCTAAAATTAATACTGATTTACACTAAGGAAAAAAATAATTTAAAAAAATCTTTCCCACAGAAAAACATTAGAAAAAAATATTCTCATGGTGTTAATGTGATCGTTTAATTGTAACTGAATCATTTAGCATATGGCTGCCATTCACCATAATACTACTTCCTGTTAGTCTTTTTAATATTGGGCAAAGCACAGGCTGTTTTGCGCCACAGGGCTGGGGATGGAAGGTGATGACAATCTTCCTTTCTGAGAATGGGTGCGCTTTGTAAATCAATCATAAGCCAACATGGGCTTATTCATGGAATAATGTAAAAGTACTCTTCTTAGCAAGTTAATGTGCCTAAGCTCACAATTTACAATACTGACTCCTAGGCCCAAATCAATAAACTTTCCCTTAACCCTTTAAGTGCCAGCGTACCTGGAGTTTTTGTTACGCTTTGTTGCCAGACCATTTTTCACTATTTATTATTATTATTATTATTTATATAGCGCCATCATCTTCCGTGGCGCTTTACAAAGTAGTAATTACAGACAGGGTAGAAACATACGGTACATATACTATTTCAAATGCAGTTTTACAGAGTTGACAATGGATATTCTGAGTACAAGATACAATAGGGGAGAGAGCCCTGCCCTTGCGAGCTTACAGTCTATTTTGCACTATGCATGTTCAACTGTGATTTTTGAAGGGATTTCCCAGGAAAAGTATATATTGTTTTTTTCAGCAGAGTCTGGGCTTTAACATAAAATGTCTTGTTTGTCATTTGTCAAGTGTATTCTTAATATTTTGGGGTGAAAGATGTGAAAAAAAATAAAAAAAAATCTATTTTTTACAATTTGTAGTATTTTTTTGTAACAAAAAATGTAAGTTTGTCAATAAAATCTTATTGCGTGTGAAATCCCAATTTCTCCCGGTTACAACGGTACCACATATGTATTGGTAGACACCCTTTCCTGCCCAGGAGACTCCCCCAAACTGAAACAGCACTTTAAGAGATTTTTAGATCAAATACAGCTATGCCAAGCGCTATGTGCACCTTGCAGTTTTTTAATAAAAACAACCCTTTACATTTGAAATACCCCCCACAAACTATATATTCTCTGGAAATACACACTTCAAGCTTTCTAGGCGTACCAGGCTTGTTGATGTTGCCAGTTTTCTGGAAGTTCTCCCTCAATGTATTCTTTGGTTACACAGAGCTTCCCTACAAAAGGATAAAAAAAAGCAGGATCAAAGCCACATTTTCCTAAAAAAAAATATATGCAAACAAGAAAAAACAAGTTAATCTGAAAAAGCAACATCCCCCGAACCGAACGATACCAAACATGCATAGCTACTGTCAAAAGAAGAGTTGCCAAACACCAAAAAGTAAAGCATGTGCACAATGGTAATTTTGCTTGAAAATTTCAACTCTGCAGACAAAGTGCGCACCTTTTCTACCAAAACAACCCTTTACATTTGGAATACCCCCCACAAACCATATATTCCTTGAAAGTACACATGATAAGCTTTCTAAGCGTACCCAGCATGTTGTAGTGGGCCCATCTTTCTGAAAGTAATCTTTCAAAGAATTCTTTGGTCGCACAGGGTTTCCTTTAAAAATGTATAATAAAGCAGAATAAAAAATGAGTTTTCCTAAAATATCAATATGCAAACAAGAAAAAACAAGCTAAATCTAAAAGCACAAGGTCCCCCGAGCAGAACGATACCCAACATGCATAGGTACTTTTAACCCTTTTAACTGCCAGCCTACTTGAGATTTTGTCACTGTCTCTTGACAGGTCATTTTTAACCATTTTGCGCTATGCTTAACTGTGATTTTTGCAGGTATTTCCAGGAAAATGATATATTTCATTTTTGCGGCAGAGTTTAGGCTTTAACATGAAATGTCTTGTTTATAATTTTTTTACTGTTTTTTAAAATGTTTTTGAGTAAATTAAACAAAAAAAATATTTTTTTTAGAAAATTGTCTCCTTTAATTCAAATAAAACCTTTTTTTTTTTTTTAAAGAAAACCATATTGCATGTGAAAGCCCCATTTCTCCCGATTACAACGGTACCACATATGTATCGGTAGCCCCCCGTTACTGTTCAGAAGAGCCCCCCCAAACTGAAAAAACACTTTATAACATGTAAAAATAAAACAACTACAATCCACACTATAAAGGGTTAAATCAAGAAAAAAATTGGCATGGGGTTCCCCTTCCGGGGGGGGGGGGTAATCCCCATATTTTTTTTTTATTTTTAAGGGTTAACAACCCTTAAAAATTCCCATAACCAGCCTACCCAGCATAACCAGCCCAGGTATCAGCTATGCAGAGCTTGTAGAACAGGGCGCAGGGGCCAGCAACCAGACCGCGTGGCGTATAGCTACCACCAGGGCAGATGACCTGGCAAACATCTTAATAGCATTGTCCGATGCAGACAGGATAAAGTTCACAAACGCATCACAGCTGGACAGTGCATTGACAGTATCAGAAGGCAACTCATCTGTGCCATCGAGAGCACTCCTAACCACAGTCCTGAGCGCCACAGACGTAATGGCTAAGGCACAAACCGGGCGCAGAGTCGCTCCCCCAAATGCAAAGGCATGGCATGCCAACTGGTCAACATGCCGGTCCTCCAAGTCCCGCAGCGTAGTAGTGTCAGGGGAGTGCATAATAGAGGTGCTGGACAACCCTAGAATAGGAGCATCGACCTCAGGTGGCGATGACCAGCACTTAACCAAGTCAGCAGGGAAGGGATATATCTTAGGGACCCCATGAAGTCTGCTGGGATGTTCCCATTCCTTAAGCACGAGGCTATTAAAATGGGTTTGCTCGGAAAATTCCAAACAAGTTTTAGCAGTATGAAAAAGATCACCCCTCTGCCGGGGAGCCGCAGCAGGGGGAGGGCGGGACAATACCTCAAAGATCTGAACCAGCAGTCTATCAACGTCATCCGAGGACCAATGCTCGGAACCAGACTCTTCCTGACCCCTGGACTCGTCGTCATATGACCCTGAGTCAGAGAACAGTTCCCCTTCGTCTGAGGGGGTATGGCCCGAAGGAACCCCATTCACAATATCCTGAGATGCCTTCATATGGTGATTTAATCGGCACAATGGCCAGTAGGGATTGACGCTGTAAGCTACCCTGGATGCCCCAATGACCCGCGGGGAAGTGGGAGTAATTTTTAATGGTCACAACCGGGAGCTACACCGGGCCGGGAGAAGCTTACAGACAGAGAGGGGAGGACAGTCTTCACCACGCGCGCGTGAGTAAGAAATGGTGCCAAGCGAACCTCGAAGGGTGGGCCAGAGCTGACCGCGACGCGGAATGCGCCGAGCCAGAACCACGCCCCCCCCCCCCCCCCCCCCCCCAGAGAGCGCGAAGCTCAAAAACGCGTAGCCAACAAGGACAGCAGAGTAGTAACGCCTGAAAGGAACTGATCGAGTGGATTACCTCAGAAGAGCCACTAAAGGCTAAGAAAGAAAGACGCTGCAGCGTCCGCGAAGCCGCCGCCGTCCATGCAATGCAACGATATAGTAAAGACGGCTATCACTACAAAATAACATAAAAGCGCGGCTCTGACACCCGATCCCGGTAAAACAAAATACTAAAGCCATAAGCGTGTAATAGGGTACACCGAGGCCGCCATACACACAACCCATCCCGCCCCCCTTTCTTTTCCCCCTGGCTAAGGGGGGAACGAGGGAGGAAGGCGACCCGTTACATAGGGTCCACCGCTACCCGGAGCGTGGGGCAATGATGCGGGAGGGGCATCCCCTAAGGCTCACCATCAGCCTTGACCACCTACCCTTTGGTGGGGGACTGCGGTGGAGCGTGGCTCCGTAAGCACACATGGTGCTGCCTACCTTCACCCGACCAGCGCAGCCCAGGCTGGGAGGCACATCACAAAGAGGACGGGTGGAAATAGTCCCACAGGGCCGCGGGCTGTAATAGCCCCGCTCACCTGCGAGAGAGTGATACTTCATGTCTTCGCAGTCAGCACTGCAGAGAAATCTGGGGATTTGTGGGAGGTCCCTGGGTATATGAAGGGCCGGGAGGAGCCTGTTTTTGCATGTCTGCAGTGCACAGCGCCCTCTGGCGGAGGATAACCCACGTGTAAGTATTATATATGGAGCAGGAAGTACTGTATGCTTAGAATAATAAAGTGAATAAAGCCCACAGGACCCTGGCGCCTACCCTTAAATCACCCTGATCCGCACTATCCGTTTAACCGAATCCAGGAGGCATGGGGTCTCCACGGGATCAGCAGGACCATAAGGGCCTGGAAGACAGACAGGGTTTTATATGCCCCGCATGCCAAATAAAAACATATCAGGAATAATAAGTAAAGGAGAGGACAATAAATCCAGGCACAACCTGCACAGTCCAGTCCAACTGCAAAGAGAGCAAAGTATATGTAGGCCCATTTTTTTATCTTGCAGTCCCGCCCTTTGGTCGAGAGTTGTATCATTTGTATCTAATTCACTGACATCTTGGAGTGGAATATGCGAGAAATAGAGTATAAACTAAAAAGATGGAAAGCCTTACAGATTCCATGAACTGAACAAGAAACAGAACTGACATTAAATCAGTCATCCCCATCAGTAAAATGTGTGCCCCCCCCCCCCCCCCCCCCGATGACTAGGGCTTACTTGCAGGGTTAGGGCTTATATTCCTGAAAATGCTGGGGAAAAAAAAAAAAATCACACTAGGGCTTATTTTCGGGAAAACATGGTAGTCAGGGCATAAAAACGAGCCTGGACTTTGGATTGTAAGGCTGTCACAAGACTTGGCTACATAATGAGTGCTGGTGGCCATTGTTGAAGGGGAGAGCAAACTGGTTTCTGAGCTGCACAAAGGGTATTGCTTGAATAAAGGTTTGGGGGGGCACAAAAAACCTAAGGAAACTATTATAAAGCATAAAACAGGTTGCTATGAATGTCTGAGTAACAAAGCTAATTGAGCACTGTCAGCTGACACAAGGTACTTTCATTGCATTGAGTGTTTGCAAGCAACTAGGGAAAAAAAGAGCCAATATGGGCTCCAATAAAAGGTGCAAAGATCTGTACAGAAAGAAGAGCCTGAAAAAGGGGTTGAACTAAAAATAAGCTTCTTTACATCTATACATTTTTTTGCACATTTTTACAATCCAGTATATGATTTGTGGACATTAAGTTCCCAAAGTGAAAAAGGATGTACAAATATGAAAGACATTTTTTTCCTCAAGGGAAAGCAATTGTTTTCATAAACAGAGTCAGAACGCGCAGCAGTGTTAATTAGTTCTGCTGGGGACGGAAGTTGTATAGTTCCCTAACAAATACAAGAATAAATATAAAGCATGCAGCAAGCTTACGTAAGCACAGATTAACTCCTACAATGTAGTCCAGAACAAAACCATCTTAAAACCCCTTTTCAACTTTAAACACAGGGAACTCCAACACATGAAGTTTCATTTTTCTAAATCGTTCCTCCCATACGCAAATTACAAGGAATCAAATAACAAGCATCAATAGGAATATGTTTATATTAAACAGTTTATTAACCTATTGGGTCTTCTAACCTCCCATGCAATATTTAGCAATTTGGCCAGAATCTTTGTAAATGTATTCTCGACCATAATTTTGCTTTACTTGGCCCATAAATTCCACAAGGTCCTATTTATACCTTTAAGTGGGCCAATCACCAGAATTTTGACTAACCTCCTGGTGATTGGTCCCTGCCCTGGGGGCATCCCAATGTAGGATGCCCCTTGTGAAATTGCCCACTTCACTTACCTTTCCGCTGTTCCCACAGCGCATGCATGGACGCTTGTCCAGTCAGCGCTTGATTTTGGCGCATACTAACCGTAAAGCCGCTGATTTGAACTTTGAGCATCGGCAAAGGTGACACTGGCAGCTGAATCCCTTGCTCCCCTGTGGAGTGGGCACTAACTGAATGGCTGGGAGTGGGGAGCGTGCACAGCTACAGGGAAATGGGGCATGCGGCCACCGACAAAGACGGTCACAGGAGCTGTTGACAGGCGCCCCAGGGGGGGTTTCACACAGTGGGGCATCCAGTATAGGATGCCCTGGGGGCAGGCTAGCAGCTGTCCCTAGACTTCAGGGCGGCTGCAGGGAAAGTCATTGGTCCACTTTAAAACACACTTAAATAGCTAGACTGCTTAAAAAAGCAGAACATAAATGTAACAAATGTGTTTTGCTACACAATTGACTAATTGGTACAAAGACTTTCAATAGAACTTGCAAAAATCGGTCACCCTTGGATTTCTTGCCGTCTCATAGCACAAAATAATAAGCTGGGCGGGTATTTTTTTTTTTTTTTTACAAGGGGTCAAAGTAGTTACCAAGTATAATGTTTATAAGAGCTTTTAAAGGTTAGTCTTTTGTTCACAATTGAGTCCCTTTGGGCCCACCAAGTAGATGGCACAAGTGTGATCACATTACAAGCTAGAATCAGTTGGAAAGTACCAAGAGTTAAGCAAAATTAGCTCAAGCTATGCTCCAGATGAGCTCAAATACCTACAAAACAAGCTAAACAAACTCTAGCCAGAGGTTTGAAATAAAGCCAAAGATCTCCACACAAAAAAAAAAAAAAAAAGATAAAAAAGGACAAAAACAACACGACCAGGTCTTTAGAGACCAAAAGAACAAGAACCATTAAAGGCCAAATCTCTGGACAGCATTATAGCATGCTTAACTATAAATTGTCTATTAGTCTCTGCAATAAAATTCTAAAATATAGGAAACAATAATACAATGTAAAAAAAATGAAATTTTACTGTACTGTATATAATTCTTATATGATATACACTTAAAATTTAAGAGAGGATCCTAGTACATACATCATCTACAAATATGAATATGCCTGGGAAACACTGAATATTCAACGCATGTTCCACCACCACCACCATAGCGGTAGGATTGCCATTGCTCTCAAGACCCCCTACCACCAACTGCATTGTCATCCAGACAGGTACCAGGTAGCCTGAGCAATGAGAAGACCTAGCCATAAAGCTCTCCTATGGCTTTCCCAGAATTACCTAACAGTTTTTCTTGTTTAGAGATCGATTGCCACATTTATAAAGTGCTGACATTATGCATGATAACACCAAAAAGCACCAACCTCAGCGTGTAAGGTAGATAACAGATGAGACCTCTCAATCTAAATTTAATACCTGCAACCAAAAGTTTGCAATAACTTGGCACTCCCATAAGCGATGTAGCAGGTTTGCAGTTAGTTCTGTAATTGGGTGCTTTATGGAGAGAGATGATATACTCTATGAAACACCCTGTATGAAGAGACCGTAACACTTAGCCAAGCATTGGAACGTTCATTCAGGGTGGCCTCTGGGAACAAAGATGGAAATATAGTCACCAAACTCATCACACTCGTCTTACAAGAATCGCGGTATAGACGATGCCTCAAGTAGAGATAAAATCAGTCAAATGAATGGAAAATAGAGGAGCCGTGGGTTATAATATCAGGTATTCTCCCAGTCCTCTAAAAGTTGATCTAAAGAACGTAATAGTCACCTTTTGTCAGGAAAAGGGCCGCCACAGCGCCTATGGCCCTAAAACAACTAACTGTCAGCATCCAGCTTTGAAAATCTGTAACTCTGGAAAGATATGTACAAAAAAAAAAAAAAGAAAAAACTTCCTTTATATGTAGGAGAATACTAATTCAGTAGAACACTAAAAAAACACTAGATAACCATTTAATAAAGGTTAGCATGCCCAAACCAGTTTTATTTATAAATAACTCATTACAAAGTGCGTACTTTCACGGCTGCCATTTCTCGAACCTATTTTAAGCGATATCCAATATGGCAAGTTTAAATTTAACAAAACCCCAACGTAAGATCAAAGTGTCAACATGTTAATATACTCCAGCAGGGCTACCAGATTACACACAAAGAAACTCTTTCTTTTCTCATATTGGAGAGTTCAGGCAGAGAGCCAGAGTGCTACTTATCAGCTGCCTGACTTTAGGGGAGAGATACGTGCGTCACAAGCCCAGTGGGGACCCCTTGCCTTATGGCCGAGGAACATTTGGTTCTTATCAATGTGCAGAGAATGCCTCTTCTGTTTTAATAAAAATAAAAACTGGAAAGGTTAACTGATCAATTGCCCAACAATAGCTTAAATAAAATGTCTTGTTAATCAGCATTTGCACACCAATATTTACAGACAATGTCTGGTAATACTGCATCCCAATGGTCTCGATTCACTAAGAGTTGAAAATAATTCTCATGGTAGTAAACTTAATCCATGAGAAAAAATAGCCTGAGACTTCAACTTTTAGTGAAACACTAGATAGGAAGACATTGACAGTCAAAGGCACTTTTTACTACAGATTGAGGAGAAAAAGTTCATTTGTTTTTTAGGAGTAAAAAAGTGCCATTGACTTTCATCGTTTTCCTATCCGGTGATTCACTAAAGGTCAAATTGTTAGGCTTTTTCACATGAATTCAATTTTTTACTGGGTCAACTGTTAGTGAATCAAGACCCATGTCTGGTAATACTGGACATCCCTTTTATCACCAGTCTTCTATGCACAATCCCCAATGAAGTCAATGAGCTTTAGTGGCATAACAAAGGAAACAGCAGGCACCTAGGAAAGCATAAGGTTGCATTCAAACGCACAATGCACAGCCCAATTACAACACACAGCACAAAATGTATCCCAATGTTTTCACAGCCAAGCCCCTAGGCTTATATCGCCATAGCTGAAAAGCTGTACAACTGGCTTCCGAGCCATGCTGGATACCACTCCATATGCCATTTGCTGTTGGGTCTGATGCCCAGCAAGGAATGCCATCTGAACTAGGTGTTGGGGTACTGCAAGGCCTAGAGGTAAATAAACAACTCCCCCTTTTCACCACTTTATTAAACAAACATACTTTAACGGGGATAGGATCGAATAGACTGTGTGAGGAGCAGCTGTTCTGTAGCCAGAGATAGCTCTATCACCCTCGCCTGGCTGTGTCCCACAGTTCCCACTTCACGCTTGCTACACATAAGCCTGTGTGTGGGAGGGCAGCTAATTATTATGTCCTCAGGGATGTCTTTGGGAGTGTGCGGCATACCAATCTAGGCTCCAATGTCACCTAGCAACAATGGGAGAGATTATTATGCAGGATCACAGATTCAAGGGCCACACCCACTTTTGCCAGAAGAGAAATCGTTAGGTGAAACTGTAAACCCAGGTATTTCAGACATTGCTTCTTTAATTTAAAAAAGGAACACAGCTCAGGAGAGTGCCAAAAGACGCAATGGCATAACAATTGCCTGTTGTTATCACTATAAAATCACTATAGATTAAAAGCTAAAATGTTTCAACGTCATTAATTCCGACAGGAGTGCTGGAAATCCACTTTTGCTACCTTTACATATGCTTCACCTTGGGATCCTTAGCATGGGGCCCTCCAGCTGGCAGGAGTGCTGGAAATCCACTTTTGCTACCTTTACATCTGCTTCACCTTGGGAGCCTTAGCATGGGGCCCTCCAGCTGGCTCTCCACATAGCTTTCAAGAGATATTTTGAATTGAGCAACTAAAACCTTTTCTTTTGGATATTTATTTTCAAGGGAATTTTCACAAGATGTTGGGGGTCCCTATCCCAAAGTGCTACCTTGAAAATATTTGAATTAAAACCAACTAAAATAAAAATCTTCCCAGCATACATAAACATGTTTTCTTCACCTCAAGAGCCTGAAAACAGCAATAATAATCTCACAGGACGCCTGTCCTATGTGCCTCTCCTCCATTTCCTGCAGTGCTGAGTAGAAGCCATAAAAGAGTATTAAAGTTTGCCATCCTTTTAATTTCACTTCTCCGGGACCACACAAAATAGTGGTCAAGCAGCCACCGTCTCTCTTCATTCTCTCAGCATGAGCTGGCACAACAAGTCACAGTGGTCCCACAGCTGTCCAAGCACTGCTCACGAATCAAAGCTGCAACATTTAATCCACAAATTCAAGCGAGGAAAGTGGTTTAGGTTTGAAATAGCTCAGTTACACTATTCCCCAGGGACTTTTAAACTGAAAGTCCTGTTTGGATATGGTTAGCTATGGCAAGAGTGTTAGGGATAAGAGGAGGAGATTATGGTATTAAAGCAGACCAAAACCAAACAAACTTGTAAAATACATTTGGCAAAAGCCCTTGCCGATAGTCCCTTATGGTGTAAAACCAGAAATTGATATATTTTCGCATTTCAAATTGTCCTGGAACACCGATTTATTTGCTGTCCATCGGTGTGAGTTGGCAGGCAATCTGTCATTGCTTAAGATGCCATTAGAGTGAAGTAGGAGCAATGAAAACTGGCAAAAGGTCCATTTTATATGGCTAGCAATTCAGGGGATGCTAGTTAAAAACCTGGGTTTTGGTATGCTTTAAATCTTTCCAGCTTGTATCTGATCTCCTGGCAAGCAAGGGGAGGAAACTCCAAAATGTCCACTAACTTTCTTGCCAACTGTGCCAGGCTGTTGGGCCAGTTTAAGTAATATAGCATCTAGGCTGACCACAAAATCACAGAATACATTTCCTACCTCCCTGAAAACTGGTTGCTGTCAATCTGATCTCTCTGAACCCGTCTTGCGGCATGTCTGAAATGTTCCGTCAGTTTGTGAGACATTTTATCTGAGCTCAGAAGCACAAATCAGATGGACAAGCAGATATATAAGCTAGATTCCCCTGCAACACTTGTCTGGTGCAAGAGGGTATAAATAGTAAATAACCTCTTGGACTATATATAAAAAAAAGAAAAAAAAGAAATAAAAAAGGTCCTAAATAAAATCCAGCAGCTGGGTTACGAAAAGGAGGCCAAATATTCAACAGCATTGACAAACCTCATAGTAGGTATTGTACGATAGGTAAGCAAACAGTGATTTGATTGCTTTAAGTAATCCAGTTTAAAGAGGACCCAGGTTTGAGGCTGTGTGAAACTCGGCTTTCACTGGTCCTACGGCACATGCGCAGGCTCTCATACAATCAGCGTGCTCTGCTCTACACACGTCAAATCAGGCAAGTCTCGGCTCAGACGCAGCTTAGCGGGCCGGTGGCAGCATCCCTGCTAACAAGGTGCGTGTCCGCAGCGGCCATTCACAAATGCCTGCCTGCCGAGCCAAGAAGTTGAGTTTCCAAGGCAACCTGGGAGTTTTTACACAGCGGGACAACCCAAATCTGGTAATCAGGTGGCCTGCAGCCTTTTAGTCCACTTTAACAAAATGAATGGGCTCCATCTTATATAGAAATAGACAAAAAATGTTCCACCTAAAATTGCCATTAAAACTTATAGAAAATCTAAAAAGAATGAAGCCAATTGCTATGAATGTTTATTGCTCATTATACTTCTACAGTACGCCCCTTAACCATTTTTAATAATAAGGTACGAAGAGGCTTCAACCTGCTGAAGGCATCATCGCAAGTGGTTTACTAAGGACTATGCATGCAAATACAGAATTGCTGTGGAAGCAACTATGTGTTCATTTTAGAACAAACACAAGGTGAACAAACTAAAGTTGACCACATGCAATACAAAGACCCCATGAACACCCATTAAAACGGACCAACACCCGTTATTACCCGTTGGTCCAGTTTAAACTTCTCCATATTTCTATATAAATGTTACAGCCATAAACTTAAAAACACAATTCTGTGAGGTACTCACCTGTAGAATTGGTTTTTCTGGGAATCCATTCCAGGCACTCCTTACGCTTGGGGATTACCTCCTTGCTGATCACGTGACTGCAAGAAAGAAAACAGGTGTGGTCCCTCCCGGCCCATAAGTAGCAGCTGCCTCCTCACCAAGATCAGTTTACTTAAAAAGCAGTAAAAAACAGAAAAACAGAGGCAGGCCGGGAGGGCCTATATAGGAGTCCATGTTACTTTACACCGAACTCCGCAAAATACTCTCAGAAATTACGTTTTGTTCTTTTCACTTTCTCTTACACTTTTTCTATTTTCTCTTTTTTTTGTTTAAATGCTAATGAAATAAATGGACTAAACACCATAAAAAAAAAGCATCAAAAGATAGATCATGACCCAAAACGGGTGGGCCGGAGTGCCTGGAATGGATTCCCAGAAAAAGCAATTCTACAGGTGAGTACCTCACAGAATTGTGTTTTTTCTTCCAATCCATTCCAGGCACTCCTTACACTTGGGATCTCCAAAAGCAGTGCCATCTATGGGCGGGATCCCCTAACGCAGAACAGCAGGTAGTTCATTTCACTACTGCCTGAAGAATCTTTCGACCAACCACAGCGTCAGCTGAAGCTTTAACATCCACCTTGTAAAATTGGTAAATGTATGAACCGAAGACAGGTGGCAGTTTTGCAACCTGTTTCACCGAAGCCTGATGCTGAAAAGCCCAAGAAGCACCAATGGCCCTAGTGGAATGGGCCATGACCCGAAAAGGGGGTTCCTTCCCCTTGGCCGAGTAGGCTCTTCCTACTGCCTGCCTAATCCACTTACTGACAGTGGCTTTAGCTGGCGGAAGCCCCTTTCTCGGCCCTTCCGATATAACAAAAAAGGAAACCCATTATGCGGAAGGAATCTGTAGCTGCCAAGTAATATCTTACGGCTCTGACTACATCTAAAGAATGAAGCGCCCTTTCCTTAGCATTAGCCGGAACTGGGCATAAAGAAGGTAAGTTACCTCTTGATTAAGGTGAAAGGGAGAGACGACCTTAGGTAAAAAATCAGACTTAAACCGAAAACCTACTTTGTCTCTGTGTAACTCAAAATAAGGAGACTTCATACATAAGGCGGCTAACTTAGAAACACGCCGCACAGAGGTGATTGCCTCTGAGGTGATTGCCTTGGGGGAAAAATGTACAGAAACTTGAACCTTGCCCAAGAGACTGACAGGGCATCCGTTGCTATGACTAGAGGGTCCCTTGATAGGGACATGAAATTTGTCAGTTTGTGATTGTGTCTGGATGCAAAAGATCCACTTCCAGACACCCCCAGCGAAGACAAAGGGCTTGAAAGACCTTCCGACTGAGGGACCATTATCCCCAATGCAGAACCTTCCTGCTCAGAGCGTCGGCCTCCTGGTTTTCTACCCCCGGGATATAAACTGCCGAGATGCAGGGAACATTCATCTCTGCCCAAGTCAGAATCCGGCTTATTTCCTCTAGAGCACTCTTGCTCCGGGTACCCCCCTGATGATTGATATAGGCTACTGCCGTCCGATTGTCCGACTGGACCTGGACTGCCTGCCCCTTTAAGCTGGGGGTCAGATACTGAAGCACTAGTCGGATTGCTCTTAATTCCAATATATTTATGAGAAGCGGATACTCCTTCGGCCCCCATTGTCCCTGGATCTTATGTGTCTGCCAGATGCCGCCCCCCCCCCCAACCTGTGAGACTGGCATCCGGGGAAACGATCTGCCACTGTGGTGTCAGAAAGGACCTGCCTACAGCAGATGAAGAGGGTCCATCCACCACAGAGGGTCCATCCACCACAGAAGAGATTGCCTGGCCGAGGGCGTCAGAACAAAAAACTTGATCCAGCGACTGTGGGGCTCGATCCCAGTTTGCCAACAGATTCCACTGAAGAAGCCTCATGTGAAACTGGGCAAAAGGTACAGCCTCGAAGCAGGCTACCATAAGGCCTACTAGCTTCATCCCTAGCCGAATGGTCAGCTGCCGGCAAGCCAGTAAGTACTCTATTTGATTTTGAATTAGCAGAGCCTTCTGCTCTGGTAGAAACACTTATCCATCATTCCTAAGAAATTCCTTACTGGCGCCGGAGTGATATGGGACTTAGAATAATTGATCACCCAGCCGAACTCTTCCAGAGTTGATAGGACCATCTGCGTATCTTTCATGATCCGCTGAAGAGACCCGCTGAAATTAAAAGATCGTCCAAATATGGAATGATGCATATCCCCTGGCTCCTGAAAATGTCCATGAGACCCGCCAAAACTTTGGTGAACACTCTTGGAGCCAAGGATATCCCGAATGGGAGTGCCACAAACTGGTTTTCCAGGGCAAACCTCAGTAACTTCTGATGCCCTGGAAACATGCAGATATGCGTCCCTTAAGTCTATAGTAGTCATAAGATCCCCGGGCTGAACTACTCTTGCCGCTGACCTTAGCGTCTCCATGCGGAAAGGTTTCACGCGGATATACCTGTTGAGACCCTTTAAGTCTAAAATGGGATGCATCGACCCGTCCTTTTTGGGGACTGCAAGTTGGAGTAAAACCCCTGACCTTCCTCCTGAAAGGGTACCCGACAAATTACCCCTTTTTGAAGGAGATGCTGAACTGAGGGTCTCAGGTCATCTATCTTTGACTGGTTCCGGGACGCCCCTGACGGGTGGTCTGGCTGCAACTCGATCTTGTAGCCTGATGACACCACCCCTAGGATCCAAAGATCCGCCACGTGGTGCCTCCAGATATGAGCAAAATGCAAAAGCCATCCCCCCACCCGCTCGGGTGAGGGCGCCCCCTCATGCTGGAGTGGGCTTGGCTGGAGGATTAGGCCCACTTCTCCAGGCCCCTCCTGCCCTATTACGCGCTCTGCCTCTACATTGGCCCCTCTGCCAGTCCAAAAGAGTCGATATGATGAAGTCCCCTGAAAAGGCCGAGTCGTCCTCTTCCTCTGAGGCAGTTTTCCATCCTTCACCATACCGTCCAGTTTTTCTCCAAAAATCTGCTCCCTAAAAAAGGTAGATCTATAAGAGCTTTCTTAGTGGCGGCAACCGTCAACCATTGTCTTAGCCATAAGGAACGGCGCAAGCCACAAGCAGAGCAGAAGTTCTAGCAGCTAGCCTGACTGCATCATCCGTCGCAGTGATAGCGAACAAGTTAAAGTCCAAACAATCCTTAAAATCTTTGGACTCCTTGAAGCCAGGGACACAATGGCCATGGCATAAACAGGACTTAGAAAGGATCCTTTCATAGCAAAAGCATGGCGGGCAATTGATCCATTCGTCTCTCCGTGGGATCTCTTAAAGATCCCATAGTAGCAGACAGCATGATGGAAGTATTAGACAAGCCTGCTACTGGTGAATCCACCTCAGGTGGGTAAGACCAAAGCTTAATCATATCCGACGGAAAGGGATACCTAGAGTCTAGTATCCTAGGAACAGCCGGTAATTAGTTACGATTTCCCCATTCCTTTAACGCCTCCAGGAACACCTGCCTTTGCCTTACTGGCTTAAAAAGATCATCCTTCCCTCTTTTTGCCACCTCAGGAGGGGTGATATTATTATTATTATTATTATTGTTCATTTATATAGCGCCATCATCCAAAGTAGCAATTACAGACAGGGTAGAACATACAGTACATACACTATTTCAAACGCAGTTTTACAGATTTGACAGTGGATATTCTGAGTACAAGATACAATATGGGAGACAAAAGAGGCAAATAAATCTCTTTCCTCCGCAACAGGTTCCAATGCCTCCTCTTATAGGTGGCCTTCTTTGGAATAACCAAGGATAACTGTCTCTCCAGGTTATCCAACCTGTGCACCACATCTGACTGCGCCTTGCTGCCTTCCCCCTCTCCAGAAGGAAGGGATGGGTGAGCCGTTGCGCTCACACCAGGAATAACTGGACTAAAGACCTGAGCCGCCGCTCTATTATGGTCTAACCAATTCCCGTGGCGCAAGCGGAACAAACCGTGCAGAAACTACCCCGGGGATCCTGCTTACATAAGGGGCAGAGCCAGCTCTGCTAAAATGGGATGCCCGAATCACTATCACTATCCCCTGATGCCTCCCTCATGGTGTTTTTTATTTTTTATTTATTTATTTATTTTTTTAATTTGGCAATCAGACCTAAAAGGCCCTAAGCCTAAAACCAATCCCAAAAGGGACCGGGAGGAACCATAACCCTTTTCTATCCTTCTTCCAAATTCTAAAAAATAAAACAGGAAAAAAAAGAGCATTAATAATCTCCCCCTTTTTTTTTTGTTTAACTGATAAAAAGATAAAACTGACAATCATTATAACAATAAAATATATTCATACAGATAGTAAAATATTAAAAATATAAATAATATAACTAATTGAAATATGAAATTGATAATGCAATTAATCAAAAAAATTGATATAAAAATTAATAATGGCGAATGTCCACTCACCATAACCGCTCTTCTCTTTACCGCTATACAAAAGAAATGATCAAACACATAATATATATATATATATCATAGCTTAGTCCAAACAACGGCAAAATCAGCTTGCCCTGAGGAAGCAATATGAATAAACCAGCGGTACCCCCAAAAGCCATCCTAATCACAAGGCATTTCAAGGCCAGCACCTTGGCCCAACTGGCCGCCGCAATCGCACTGCTATCTGGCCACTATATATATATATATATATATATATATATATATATATATATATATATATATATATATACACACATATACACACACACACCTAGCAATATGCAATTTCCTTGCCCGGGGAGAGAGGCAACTGAATACACGGCCTTGTGGTTCCGGGTTAAACTCTGCCCCATGCGTGACGTCAGCCATGTCCCTTAACCCTTCTATTGCCAGCCACGTCAAATTTACGTGGCTGCCTCTCCAACCGTTAAACGCCAGCCACGTCAAATTTACGTGCCTGGCTTTGCCCCCTGCTAGCGCCTGCAAAAGTAAAAAAAAAAACACTTACCTGACCCCTCATTCTAACCGGCCCGGTCTCCTCTTCACCCGGGGGGGCCTCCGATCCCCCCCAGGGTTCTCTATCTTCAGGAGCGAGCCTGTCAGGCTCTCTCCCCTCTTCCTCCGATGGGCGCCGGCATCTTGGGGCGGGGCTTATGATGTAACTCGGCCGGCATCATGATAGGTCCAGGCCTGTCAGATGCAGGTGATCGGTGGTGAGAGAAGGAGGGGACAGGAGATCCTCTGATCTCCTGCCTCCCCTCCTCCTCTGGCTGCCGATCACCGGCATCTGTCATCAGATCAGCGAGGGACAGAGGAGCTGATGATCGGAGGTGAGTAAAGAAAAAAAACTTTTTTTTAAAAAATAAAATAATTTTGCTCTGTGTGTGTTTATTTTACTGTTAACCCTTTGTGAACTGGTAAGGGGTCCATGAGACCCCTGTACCAGTTCACAAGGCTGGGGTCTGGCAAGTGACCTGCAACTAGCGGGTGACTTGCCATTAACCCCCGCACCCCCAATTACCTGCCTCCCCAAAGCCCGGGGGGGGGGGGGCAGAAGAGCCCGGGCCCACATAGGCTATGTGGGCTTGTAGGCTGCAGAGTGGGGGGGGGGGGGATCCACCAGAGCTGGCCCCTCCACTCTGTTCCTACAAGCCCCCATAGCTGGTCCTGGGCTGGTTATGACGGGTAGGGGCGACCCTAAGTATTTTTTTTTTTTTTCATTTTAAGGGTTAGGGTTAGCCTAACCCTTAAAATAAAAAAAAAAAACTAGGGTTCCCCCCCCCCCCCCCCCCCCCCGGGAGGGGGGACCCTACATCATTTTTGTTTTAAATTTTAAAGTGCACAAACACCCAGGATTTTGAGTGTTGGTCCACTTCCGCGGGGCACTCCGATCGGGGATGACCCGCTGTGTGAAACCCCCCAGAAAGCCCCTAACTAAAGCCCCACTATTAACATTTAATTAATTTAAAAAGAAAATGACATGGGGGAAACACCATTTTTTTTTTGGAATTTTAAAGGTTAGGGTTAGCCTAACCCTTAAAATTCCCCAAAAAATAAGGTTCCCCCCCCCCGGGAGGGGGGACCCTACGTCATTTTATTTTTAAATTAACCCCTTATGTTAATAGTGTGGATAGTAGTATTTTATTTGTAAATGTTATAAAGTGCTCTTTTCAGTTTGGGGGGTCTCCTGGGCACGAATACGGGGGCTATCGATACATATGTCGTACCGTTGTAGTCGGGAGAAATGGGGCTTTCACATGCAATATGGTTTTCATTAATAAAACAAATTGTCTAAAAAATATTATTTTATTTATTTTTTTACACAAAAATATTTAAAAAAAACTGTAGAAAAATTACAAACAAGTCATTTCATGTTAAAGGCTAAACTCTGCTGCAAAAAAAATATATATATTTTCCAGGAAATTCCAGCAAAAATCACGGTTAAACATGGCACAAAATGGGGAAAATGACCTGTCAACAGAGGGCGACAAAACTTCAAGTAGGCTGGCAATTAAAAGGGTTAATAGTACCTATGCATGCTGGGTATTGTTCTGCTCGGGGGACCTTGCGCTTTCAGATTTAGCTTGGTTTTTTTCTTATTTGTATGTTATTTTAGGAAAAGGTGTTTTTTATTCTGCTTTTTTATACATTTTTTTGCGAAACCCTGTGCAACCTAAGAATTCTTCCAGGGATTACGCCCAGAAAGATGAGCCCACTACAACAAGCTGGGTATGCATAGAAACCTTAAAATGTGTACTTTCAGGGAATATATGGTTTATGGGGGATATTCCAAATGTAAAGGCTTGTTTTGGTAGAAAAATCACAAGGTGTGCACTTTGTCTGCAGAGCTGAAATTTTGGAGTAAAATTAACGTTACGCACATGCTTTACTATGGTGTGTTTGGCAACTCTTCCCTTGACAGTAGTTATGCATGCTGGGTATTGTTCTGTTTGGGGCATGTTGCTTTTTCAGAGTTTTTTTCTTGTTTTTATATAGTTTTTTTTTAGGAAAATGTGGTTTTGATTCTGCTTTTTTATTCTTTTTTTAGGGAAACCCTGTGCAACCAAAGAATACATTGAGGGATTACTTCCAGAAAACTGCACCCATGTCAACAAGCCTGGTACACCTATAAAGCCTGAGGTGTATACTTCCAGAGAATATATAGTTTGTTGGGGGTATTTCAAATGTAAAGAGTTGTTTTTCTTGAAAAACGTCAAGGTGCGCATATTGTATAGCAGTTGTATTTTATCTGAAAATCCCCTAAAGCGCTGTTTCAGTTTGGGGGAGTCTTCTGGGCAGGAAAGGGTGTCTACCAATACATATGTGGTACCGCTGTAACCGGGAGAAATTCGGGTTTCACACGAAATAAGATTTTATTGACAAACTTACATTTTTTATTACAAAAAAAACACTACAAATTGTAAAATATATATTTTTTTTTGCACATATTTCATCCAAAAATATTGAGAATACACCTAAAAAATGACAAACAAGACATTTCATGTTAAAGCCCAGACTCTGCTGAAAAAAACAATATATCACATTCCTGGGAAATCCCTTCAAAAATCACAGTTGAACATGGGGAGCGCAAAATAGTGCAAAATGGTCTGGCAACAAAGGGTGACAAAATCTCCAGGTAGGCTGGCGGTTAAAGGCATACATTTTTTTTTTTAATTTTCTTTTTTAAGATAAAAAACCTACCTAACTGGAAGAAGGAAGGGTTGGGTAAAAAATAAAAAACATTCCTCAGCAGGTACACCAGAGAAAAACCTGCGGCTGACTTGCTTTTCAAAAAAGCCTGCAGCCCAGAGCATATACACTCTGTAAGCGCCCCAAGACCCTGGAGCTTCCACCTTACCTTCACGGACCCCAAAACAGCCAACGCTGTGGAGGCATAAACTTGGGTCTTGAAGGATCCGTGGGAATAAGGCTACGCAGAGAGCCGACAGGGTTCAGTCCCCCGCTTGCTGCCAATCCGTGAGAGCTAATCTCTTGAACAACCTTTACAGTCACTTGCCACTGCAAGAAAGAAAAACTGATCTTGGTGAGGAGGCAGCTGCTACTTATGGGCCAGGAGGGACCACACCTGTTTTCTTTCTTGCAGTCACATGATCAGCAAGGAGGTAATCCCCAAGCGAGTGCCTGGAATGGATTGGAAGAAAAATGTTTTTATAGATTGTTGAGAATAGAGCATAACAATGTACCATGTATTTGTGAGGCATAAAGAAAATTATACATGCCTTAAAAAAATACAATTCTGTGATTACTCACCTTGTAGAATTGGTATTCTAAGTATGCAGCACGCCTTGCTCCAGATAATGATTCATAACAGCTGGGATTACCTCCACTAGAGGGCGCTTTACTGCAGAGATGGCAAAAAAGAGACCCCTCCCGGTCCATATATACCCGGGACCTCCCACTAATTCCCCAGTATAGAAAAGCAGTAAGGAAAACCAGGAGAAGCCAATCGAAAATTTAACAACGTTAACAAAGTTAACAATCACCATATAGAGGATCCAAGAATAAAGCAATCTGGGTGGGATGGAGCAGGACGTGCTGCATACTTATAATACCAATTCTACAAGGTGAGTAATCACAGAATTGTATAATTCTAAGTATGCAGCACATCCTGCTCCAGATAATGATTCATAACATCTGGGACATCCAATAGCAGTGTCCACAAAAAAAGGGTGGGGATCCCAAAAAAAAGGCAACAACGCGCAGATTAAACCACTGCCGCCTGCAGAACCTTACTACCAAAAATAGCATCCGCTGAGGCCCTAACATCAACCTTGTAAAATTTAGAAAAAGTATGAACTGAAGACCAAGTAGCAGCCTTACAAACTTGTTCAATAGAAGCCTGGTGCTGGAAGGCCAGGAGGCCCCAACAGCACGTGTAGAATGAGCAGTAACACGGAAAGGAGGATCCTTTCCCTTGGCAGAATAGGCCCTAAACACAGCCTGACGAATCCATTTGCTAATGGTAGACTTAGCCAGAGCCAAACCCTTCTTGGGACCCGAGGGGACCACAAACAAAGCATCCGTCTTTCTGAAAGGTGCAGTATCCTCCAAATAGAACTTCAAAACCCTGACCACATCCAGGGAATGCAAGGCTCTCTCCCTAGAATTACCAGGATTAGGGCACAAAGAAGGGAACCCAATGTCCTGATTGAGATGGAAGGCAGAGACAACCTTGGGCAAGAAATCTGGTTTAAAGCAGAAAACCACCTTGTCCTGGTGTCACTCAAATTAGGGGGCCTGAATAGACAATGCCACCAACTCCGAAACACGCCTGACAGAGGTGATAGCCACCAAAAAGGCAACCTTCAGAGTAAGGATAGAAAGAGCAGCCTGCTGTACAGGCTCAAACGGAGGACCTTGAAGGGCAGACAAAACCAAATTCAAGTCCCAGACCGGCAACAGAGGTTTGCGAGGAGGCCGCACATGAGCGACCCCCTGGAAGAAAGTTTTGACCAGAGGATGTTGAGCAAAATATCTCTGGAAGAAAATAGCCAAGTCAGAAAAGTGACCCTTGAGAGTGCTGAGCTGAAGTCCCAGATCTAAACCATGTTGAAGGACCTCCCGGATCCTAGGAATGGAAAACACCCGACAAGGAAGGGCCCTAGACTCACACCAGTCAATGTAGGCCTGGCAGATCCTATAGTAAATGGTAGAGGAAGATTTCTTCCTAGCCCTGATAAGAGTATTAACAACAGAATCAGGCAGTCTTTCTTCCCTTAGGATGGAGGTTTCAGCAGCCAGGCCGTCAAAGCCAGCGTTTGTAAATTGGGATAACATAGTTGCCCTTGAGTGAGAAGGTCCGGAACCAAGGGCAGAGCCTACTGATCTGCTGCCAGCTGCACGATGTCTGCGAACCACACCTGTCTTGGCCACCTGGGGGCCACCAGAATAGCTGGCACCCTCTCTTGCACCAGCTTGCGCAGAACCCTGCTCAGAAGTGGAAACGGAGGAAAGAGGTACAGGAGTCCGAACCCCTGCCAGGGCAGAGTCAGAGTATCCACCACAAGGGCCAGGGGATCCTGGGACAGAGAGACAAATGCTGGGAGCTTGTGATTGTCGCGAGAAGTGAACAGATCCACGTCCGGCACCCCCCCCCCCCCCCCCCCCCCAACGGTGACATAAGGATAGGAAGACCTCGCTGCTGAGGGACCATTCCCCCAGGCGAGAGGCCCCCAGCTCAGGGAGTCTGCCTCCAGATTCTCCACTCCCGGGATGTACACTGCCGAGATGCACGGAACATTGTCCTCGGCCCAGGACAGAATCATGGACACCTCCTTGAGGGCACTCTTGCTCCGAGTCCCTCCCTGATGATTGATGTAGGCGACCGCCATCTGGTTGTCGAGGCGAACCTGGACCTGCAGGCCCTGAAGGTGAGGAGTCAACTGGGCCAGTACCAACCGAACTGCCTTCAGTTCCAGGATGTTGATGGGGGCATGGGCCTCCTGAGGGCCCCACAGCCCCTGGAATTGAAGGTTTCTCCAGAAGCCCCCCCAACCTGACAGACTGGCATCCGTGGTGACCGTCTCCCAACAGGGGGCCAGAAAGGATCTGCCCGCCCAACATGTTCCTCGATTCCAGCCACCACAAGAGGGACCGCCGGACCAGAGGGGACAGAACGAAAGCCTGATCCAGAGACAGGGGACTCTTGTTCCAGACTGAGAGGAGATGGAGTTGAAGAGGCCTCATGTGAAACTGCGCATATGGAACTGCCTCGAAGCAGGGCACCATCTGCCCTACTAGCTGCATCCCCTGCCGGATGGAGGGATGAGGGCATGACAGCAAGGAGTGAACCAGAGCTTGCAGAGAGTCCACCTTCTGTTGAGGAAGAAAGATCCTGGCCTGAACAGTATCCATATTCATGCCCAGGAAAGAAGTCACCCGAGATGGGGACAGGTAAGATTTGGGGTGATTGATCACCCAGCCGAATGACTCCAGAACCGACACCACCTGCTGGGTATCCAATACCGCCTGCTGGAAGGACTGAGAAGTGATGAGAAGGTCGTCCAAATAAGGAAGGATGCGAATGCCTCGAGCTCTGAGGATGGCCATCACACCCGCCAGCACCTTAGTGAAGACTCTGGGGGCCGAGGCGAGACCGAAGGGCAGTGCCACAAATTGGTAATGCTGGTCCTCCAAGGCGAACCTGAGGAACCGCTGATGCCCTGGGAAGACTGGCACATGAAGGTAAGCATCCTTGATGTCTATGGAGATCATGAAGTCCCCGGGGCGCAAAGAGCTGATCGCGGAGCGCAGGGTCTCCATGCGAAAGCGTCTGGTCCTGATGAACTTGTTGAGGAGCTTTAAGTCCAGGATGGGTCTGATGGAACCATCCTTTTTGGGTACTGTGAAGAGATTGGAATAATAACCTTGACCTCTCTCCCCCGGACCTGACAGATGACCCCCATGTTCAATAGGCTTTGCACTGCCAGAAATAGAGCCCGAGCTGCCAGGGGCTCTAGAGGAATCCAAGACCAGAGGAATCTTGGAGGTGGCCAGGCAGAGAACTCTAGCTTGTAGCCGGAGGATACAACCTCCAGAATCCACCTGTCTGAGACCTGTTGTCCCCAGACATGAGCGAAGAGCCGCAGCCGTCTCCCCACCCGTACAGGTGAGGGCGCCCCTTCATGGCTGAGCGGGCTTGGTGACAGATTTAGGCTTGGAGACCCAGGAGGATCCGGGATGGTTACGACCTCTGCCCCTGCCCCAGAAATCTCCCCTGTGCCCACAAGGGATACCCCTCTCCCCGACCTAGAACCCCGAAAGGAGGGAGTAAAGGACCCCGAACGGGCCGCGGTTGTCTTTTGCGTTGGGGCAACTTACCTCCCTTAGCAAAAAGGTCCAAACGGTCACCAAAAAGGTGCAGCCCCTTAAAGGGGAGCCCTGTGAGAGCCTTCTTAGCAGCATTGTCAGCTGCCCACTGATGCAGCCAAACCGAGTGGTGTATAGCAACAACCAAAGCAGAGATCCTGCTACACATCCAAATGGTGTCATCTAAGGCAGAAAGGATATAAGCGATAAACATCTAACATTGTGATAAAGCTCTGAATTCGGCACTAGAAGAATCATCAGGGGAACCTTCCAGAAGGCCCTTGACCAGAGTCCTAATAGCCACAGCAGTAATAGCAGAAGCACAGACAGGGCGCAAGGCAGATCCCACACAGGCAAAGGCATGGGAAGCCAGCTAGTCAATACGCCGCCTCACTATCCTTCAAGGTAGTGGAATCAGGGGAATGCACCACAGACGTGTTGTACAACCCCAAAACAGGGGCATCCACTTCTGGGGGAGTTGACCAACAATTAACCACATCCGAGGGAAAAGGATACCTTTTATCCTATCCCTTAGGGATACCGGGAAGGCGGCTAGGCCGCTTCTATTCCTTGAGAACCAGATTATTGAAATGTGCCTGTTCTGGAAATTCCAAACGTGGCTTTGCAGTACCGAACAATTTCCCCTGCTGCTTTGGAGCCGCAGCAGGAAGGGAAATGGAAAGCACTTCAAAGGCTTGAGTCAAAAGTCTATGGGTGTCATCAGCATTCCAATGCTCTGAGCCGGCATCAGCGCCAAGGAAATGCTGATCATCAGAAAGTTCTGAATCCGAAAATAATTCCCCTTCCTCAAGAGGGGTATAGTCAGATAAATCAAGGAAATCTTCAGTCTCCATAGGGAAGGCTGATGCAGCAGGTGCCACATGCAGTCTCTTAGCCGGGCCTTACGGGCCGCAGAGCTAGCAATCAATCTCTCAATGTTGGCCAGCCTGGAAGACACATCAGCCTGAGACTCCCCACAAGTATTGAGTTTGCTGGGAGTCATAATCAAGCGGGGAGGAGTGGGTGAGGACATGGTGGGCGCAGACCTAGAGACAGACAGCCCAGAATGCCGTGCAAGCACCTGTTGGGCGCAGGGTAAAGAGACCCGCACATCATCACAGGGGATGCCCCACACACCCGGGCTTGTTCCAATGGGACCCCAAGCGCAATATCCTGTGAAGCCTCCATATGGTGATTTTCAGTGGCACAACTGGCCAATGGGAATTACGCTATGCAGCTACCCGGTATGCCCCAAATGTCCGCTAGTATAGTGGGAGGATTTAACCACTAGGACTCTAATAAAGTTACACAGAACTAAAAGAGGAGACAGTCCTCCCGCCTGTAAGACATAATAATATACACTAATGAGCAAAGAGAAGCAATAAGTGGATAATAAAAAATCACCAGCCCACAGGGGCACTCACAGACCGTGGGGGATGCAGCGATCGCCAGTTAGGGACACAAAATGGTGCAGGAGGATCCTGAGGGGGTGGGGAGAATGAGTAAAAATGTGCAGAGCGCGCCGACCGCTAGGCCACGCCCCCTCCAGACAGTGCGGGGACAGGCTGAAGGAACAGGCTCCCCTCAGCCAATCACCGCGAAGAGAGACCCCTGGTGACGTCACCGCTGATGCCGCAGGGCGCGCGAGTCAGCGGCGGCAAGTTTAAACTAAAAAAGTGACATTAGTAAAAATGGTGCCTACAAAGGAGAGCAACCCTGAGCTGACCCAGAGAACCAGTGTGGAGTTCAAGCACACAGCGTACAAGTGTATGAAAAACACATACCACACGTGCGCCCCCCCCAAATACCGGGATAGCGACAGAAGGGGGAGATGGACGTCCAAGGAGACCAAAGCCTACGGGGAAGGGCACAAAGCGGACGGGGCATCCCAATTCAGGTACACCATAAGAAACCTGGACCGCCTACCCTTTGGTTGGGGATTGCGGTAGGAGCAAGCTCCTGACAAAAACACCTAAAGAGGTGCTTCCTACCATCACCCGACCATGCAGCCAAGGCTGGGAGGCATATAATAACAATAAGTGGAACGGGTGGAAATAGTCCTACAGGGTCATGGGCTGTGAAGCCCAGCTCACCTGCAAGAAGAGAAGCCATCATCTTGTCCTTCGCAGCCCACTGCAGAGAAGATACTGGGGAATTAGTGGGAGGTCCAGGGTATATATGGACCGGGAGGGGACTCTTTTTTTGCCATCTCTGCAGTAAAGCGCCCTCTAGTGGAGGTAATCTCAGCTGTTATGAATCATTATCTGGAGCAGGACGGGCTGCATACTTAGAATAACCCTTCCCTCGATGCCGACCAGCTCCATTTAAAACAAAAAGTTTTTCCACCTGTGAAGCCGAAGCCATATGCAACCATCTGATCTCAAGAGTTCCGGGGGAGGCGTGCCAGTCGGCCGGCTGCATTTCCGGCTTCCCTGTTCCATTTGAAGCACTCTTGTCCCCAGCCTATCTGATTGGCTGGACGCAGGAGCGCGCAACAGCTACAGAGATAGGGAGTATGAGGCCGCCAGCGTTTAAAGTGCTGTAGGAGCCTCCAGTAAAGGCGAGTTCAATCTGACCACAGTACAACTTTTAGTCGTGTACATCGGACCTTTATGGAAGAGCATCAAGAAGGCAGCCAAGAAGTCCTGTTCCTGCAGTTTGCTTCAAGCATGTGGAAAAAGCTGCTTTGGTCAGATGAGACCTAGACCTAAAATTATTGCTTTTAAAGCAGACCAAAACCCACTGAACTTGGGAAATACATTTGGCAAAAGTCCCTGCTTAATCTCCCTTCTTAGGATGTAGAACTAGAAATGGAGAGTTTCGCTTTACGAGTTGTCTAGGAAGACAGATTTATTTGCTGTCCCCCAGTGTGAGACGGCAGACTGTCATAGCATAGATGTGGTAATGGCATCATTGGCACACACAACAGTGTCACTGAAAATTGGCAAAAAGGTACTCTTCATGAGGGGAGCAATAGGGGGGGTGTTTTGGTCCACTTTAAGCAAGCACTATGTGTGGAGGAAAGCCAATGCTGCACATGCTGTGGGGATGCTTTTCTTCAGCAGGGACTGGGAAGTTCTTCCGTCAGAGTTAATGGGATGATGGATGAAGCTAAAAACAAGACCATACTAGAAGAAAACATTTTCGAGGCTGCAAAAGACTTGAATGGGACATAGGTTCACCTTTCAGCAAAACAATGACCCTAAACATTCAGCTAAAGCTACAATAGAATGGTTTACATTAAATAATTTTCAATCCCATTCAGAATCTTTTCCATGACCTGAGAATTGCTTTCATCCTATCTGACTGAGCTAGAGCTATTTTGCAAAGAAGAATTGGCAAACATAAAAAAATTATACACACACACAAAAAATACAATTCTGTGAGATACTCACCTGTAGAATTGGTATTATACGTATACAGTACGTCCTGCTCCAAATATAATACTTACACTTGGGTTATCCTCTGCCAGAGGGCGCTGTGCACTGCAGACATGCAAAAACAGGCTCCTCCCGGCCCTTCATATACCCAGGGACCTCCCACAAATCCCCAGCATTGAAAAGCAGTGAACCAGAAGCCGGGAGAAACCAACCATCAAAACCACTGGTAATGATAATAACAAAAATCACCATACAGGGGATCCAGAATAATGCAAAAAACAGGGAGGGGTGGAGCAGGACGTACTGTATACATATAATGCCAATTCTACAGGTGAGTATCTCACAGAATTGTATTATTCTAAGTATACAGTACGTCCTGCTCCAAATATAATACTTACTTGGGACATCCAATAGCAGTGTCCATAAAACAGGGTGGGATCCCCAACAAAAAAGGCAACAGCAGACAGTTGAAAGCACTGTCACCTGCAACACCTCACTACCAAGAGCAAAACGAGCAAGGCTCTAACGTCAACATTAAAACAACCCTTGAAGGGTGCGAACCAGAAAAGAAGTAACGTTCAAGCAACCTGTTCAACAAAACTTGATGCTGAAAAGCCTAAAGAAACCAAGGCACCAGTGTAATCAGAATATAATGAGAAGAACTCTTCCCCTTAAAGTGGACCAACACCCAGGATTTTGACTATCCTGGGTCTTGGTCCACTTCGGTGGGGCACCCCCGATCGGGTTGCCCCGCTGTGTGAAACCCCCCCGAACCCCCCGAAAAACTCACCCGTGGGTGTTGGTCCACTTTAAGGAATAGGCTTGAGTGGAAGCCTAACAAGAGCCAAAAACTAAAAGTAGCCCAGAAAGAAGCCAAGCCCTCCCCAGGACCAGAAGGGACATCTTATCCAAGTAAAGGCCAGGCCCAAGGCCGCCTAACCCATAGAGGCAGGCGAGATCAGGCACATCCAGATGTAGGTGCCCACAACCCCAAGGAGCAATAGTCTCCTAAGGGATAAGAGACAATCCGGGAAGAGATGTCCGCACCTATTGAGGGAAATAGGTTCCCTTGCCACAGCATTACAAGGAACGAACCCCAAAGAAGGAAAATGTCTTAATACCTGAGCCTAAGACACCACCTTAAGCAGAAGAACCGGCGTAAGGCAGAACACCGCCTCATCTTGGTGAATATACAGTAAGGCAAAGAGGGCTAGCTAGGTAGAGCCACACACTCAGGCACGCAGCCGACTGAGGTAACAGCCCCAGAAGGGCAACCTGTAAGATAAGAACAGCCAGACAGCATCCGAAGTATAGAGCCAAAGGGAAACACCCCACAAGGCAAACCTAATAGGATCAATCCCAACAAAGACCCTAGAATTACGAGGAGGATGTCACTGAGCAATCCCTGAAAGAAAAGTCAACCCAGGCAAGGAACTGAGTAAAGACTTCTGCAGAAGACGGACAGGGCAGAGCCGGAACCACCAGGGCACCGAGTAGGAGAGCCAACTCCAACCCATGCTGTAATAACTATATAACCCTGGGAACAGAGCTCGCCCACAGGGAAGAGCCAAAAACTCAACCCAATCCATATGGGTAAACAATACCCCACAATAGACGGAAGAAGAGACAAAAGAAGCCAAAGCCCCGTCTTCCAAAGGTCACAGACACTCAAAAGGTACACCCACTTCCATCAAGGTGGATGAACCAAGCGTCAGACCATCCAGACCAGAGTCTGTAGATAGGGGTGAAATAGAGATGGGGGGCTCGAGTGAACAGGCCAGCACTCCTGACGGGACGTACAGGTCCGCTGTCCACAGAACCACATCTTTAAACCACACTCCACTAGGCCACCCAAGGGCCGTCAGTATCACAAGTTCCCCCTTCCAGAGCAACTTGCCCAGAACCCTGTCAAGCAGGGTGAGGGAAGGTAAGACATACGGAACAGAATGTTCAGCATGAAGTTATGAAGCCTCAAGACCAAGGTCAGAACAATCTGAGACAGGGAAACAAGGGCCTAGGACCCAAGATAGGGACGGGCCCAGAAATGATCCACACTAGACGGATCACATGGAGACCCAAGAACAAGCACATCCTATCGCAGAAGGACCTCCAAGGAGTGAATATCTTAGATATGCAGGGAATGCTGTCCTTCACCCGGATCAGGAAAAGATACCTTCCTGGGGGATCATCCCGTTTCCTAGCCCACACAGATAATTAATACAGGCCACTGTCGTCAGACAGACCAAGGGGCCCCCGAACAGCCTGATCCCGCAAGGGAGGAGTCCAGCGATATAGAGCCAACCTGAAGGCTTGCTGCTGCAAATTAGACAGGTGGATGAGCCCCTAAAGGTCCCACCACCCCCGGAACCACAGGGGGATTTAGAAGCAAAAAGTCCCCCCTCCGTCGACCTGATAGATTTGATATCCAAATGCAGGAAGACGCAATAGAAGGGGGCACCCCCTGACTGGTACCCCTAGTACAACAGTCTCAGGGGAAACCACCGTGCCAAGGTGGAAGGGTACACAGACCCATCTCCAGGGAAGCTGGAACCCAGTCCAGCATTTACAATAAGAGTAGCAGAAGAGCCCAAGGGCTCTGAGCACAAGGGACAACCTTGGAACAGCCACCAACGGGCCCACCAGCTACAATCCAGAACTGGTGAAGAGACGGGAACAGCAAGAGGGACCGAGCCCATGCAACCAAATTGTCCAAGTACAGGCAAGGAGGCAGGTTCCTGTCTGAACCGAATCCAGGTCCAACCCTAGGAACGGAGATACCACTAGGGGAAAAAGAGGAATTGGAGGTGATTGAGCACCCATCCAAAGACTCCCAAAAGACACCACCAACCGAGTAACAACTCGGTCTGACGCAGGAATTGGGAAGCAAAGAGGGACGGCCCGGCAGGTCCTCGCGCGGACGCCCCCTAGGTCTCAGTAGAGATATCACCCCCGTCATTGCCTAGGCGATCACTCCGGGAGCAGAACCGAGGCCAGATAATAAGGCCACAGCAGCAGAGTTGGAGCGCCAACAACTAACCTGTAAGGTCCTTGGAGCCCGGAAGGCACAATGGCCATGAAATAAGCATTTTAGGTCCCTACCGACAGCAAGAGGTCCCTAGACACAGAGCACTGGCGGCCCAACTCAGAGGAACCATGCAGTAAATCGCCTGTGAAAGTTGCCTCACTTATGGAAGGCCATAATGGACAGAGTGTCTCATCCGTTTAGAGGAATGTGGAAAGGTTAGTGTAGAGGCCCCTGCCTCTGTCTGTTAAGGGCAACCAGCAGGTGACCCCAGACCTCGCAGATCGCGCGTGACCTGCGCCAACACAAGAAGAGCGGCAGGGACCAGAAGCATCCTGAATATCTCGGGAAGGGGCCGCCCAGCAGACACTATCCTGCATCCAGAGGAAACTTCCTCCTGACTCCATCAGAACGAGGCATGCAGCCTCCTGATAGGGGCAAGGTGCTGCGGCCATCCCCTCGCCCGGGCGGGCGCCCCACCATGCTTGGGGGCTTTTGGTAGCAGGCTTGGACTTAGTCCTGCCGGAGGGACCAGGGCGTTGTCTGCCGCTCCTGGGGCAGGGATCTATACCAAAAAGCTGGAAGGACACCACCGGTTCTGTTTTGACGCTAACATAGGGGGGTGGAGGGGTGCCCCTGCCTCGAGAAGGCCGGGGCCGCCTTCTGTAGAGGGGAGTTTTGCCCTTTTTTCCAAACAGGTCCAGACGGGCCCCAAATAGGCGTCGCCCTCTAAAGGGAAGCCCAGTAAGAATCTTTTTCGTATCATCAACACCCCACTGCCGCAGCCAGACCAGTCGGCGTATAGCCACGGCAAGGGCGGAAGTTCTAGCGCACATGCTGATGGTGTCATCCAGCGGCAAAAGGATAAATCTTACAAATACATCACAACTGGAGAGTGAATTAAACACCTCCCAGGGGAGATCCTCAGGTTGATGATCAATCAGCATTCTGATGAGGGTCCTAGTGGCCACTGCAGCAATGGCCGCGGCACAGACCGGGCGCAGAGGGAACTCACCGACCTGAGGAGGGGAGGGAGACCGCAAGCACACGGGGATAAACAAAACGGCGCCAGCCGAACCTCGGAGGGCGGGTCTAACTGGGCGTGACGCGGTGTGCACAACGCCGGGTCCCCGCCTCCCCCAAAGAGCGCGAAACTCTGAAGCAGCCGTGTAACGGCTCGGCAAGCTAAGCATCGAGTGTGCCAATAAGGACATCTGTTAGTGATACTCATGCAGTCTCAAAACACCGCCACCATTCGAACGCCCGAAGGCGC
Source organism: Gastrophryne carolinensis (assembly GCA_027917425.1). NCBI lineage: Eukaryota > Metazoa > Chordata > Amphibia > Anura > Microhylidae > Gastrophryne > Gastrophryne carolinensis. Next base: position 312,360,104 of record CM051237.1, read on the forward strand.
ACGAAAAATCAGTTTCCTGCCCGAGATGTAGCATAATAACGCAGGACGTGCGGTAGACTATTGCAAGTAAATTTTAGAGGGTCAAGCTAGAAGGGAAGCGCGGCTCTGACACCCAGTTGTAGATCAGGGGCAAGGGCACGGTCATAAGCGTGACAATACTGTACACTGAGACCGCCAACGGCCTACACACACACACACCTCCCCTTCTTTCCCCCCTTAGTACGGGGGGAAACGAGGGAGGACGGCGACCCTGTACACAGCGTCCACCGCTACACGGGGCATGGGAGAAGAATGCGGGAGGGACATCTACTATAAGGCTCACCATCAGCCTAAACCGCCTACCCTATGGTGGGGGACTGCGGTGGAGCATGGCTCCGTTAAGCACACATGGTGCTGCCTACCTTCACCCGACCAGCGCAGCCCAGGCTGGGAGGCACATCACAAGGAGGATGGGTGGTAATAGTCCCACAGGGCCACAGGCTGTAATAGCCCCGCTCACCTGCGAGAGAGCGATACTTCATGTCTTCGCAGTCAGAACTGCAGAGAAATCTGGGGATTTGTGGGAGGACCCTGGGTATATGAAGGGCCGGGAGGAGCCTGTTTTTTGCATGTCTGCAGGGCACAGCGCCCTCTGGCGGAGGATTACCCAAGTGTAAGTATTATATTTGGAGCAGGACGTACTGTATACTTAGAATAGCAACTATCAGCTGCAGGCAAATATATATTCTCGCATACCTGTATGCACAAACGATTAAACACGCCTCTAATTCTTTGCATATTTTATATGCTTATATTCTTGCACAAGCACATAACATACGCAAAAGGTTTTAAGTTGGTCAATTCAGTCAGTTGTGACTTCATTTAGTTTTTGAGCATACTCTTTACACCTGTCGAGAGAGCATGTGCTGCACAATTCTTTTTTAATTAAAACACAGGCTCAGGGGTTGAACAGCAGGCCACTGGCCCTGCTGGCTTTCCAGACCCTATGCCTTTCTGTACAGGTCTGGTGCCCATCACTTCCCCTGCCCAATGAACTGACATAGGAGCCCTTGGCCTCTAAATTACTGCCAAGCATACATGTGCAACAGACACCTTAGAGTCACCCTTTCAGACTTCTTTTCTTTTCTTTTGGTTAACAGTCACAAGGTGCCACAGCGTAACATGCTTCCTTTGCTGCCTGTTCAGTTTTTGCAGGCTTACCATTTGTTCCCCAAGTGATGCCTGTGGGTCGAATAATTCATTAACAGTGCCATCCCAACTTAAAATCAAGGAGGACATTGCTGTGAATGCAGCGACCCGTAATGCAGCTGTCAGGTATATGTTGTACTGAAAGGGTTAGGCCCTGGTAAACATTTTATTAATGCCTGAACATTGCATAGGCAACTACCCATGATACCTATATATTTTCTAATAAAACCAGAGGTGCATAAAAATGAACTGAACTTGCAAAGACTTAGTAGCAGAGTATTTATACTAAGCATAAGCCACCTATGTATAAACAGCAGATGAGAAAGAACACTCTTCCCTTCACCAGTTATGAGAACACACGAAACTTAAGCATATTTGCTTTAGCTGACGTGAAAAAAAAAAGATGCACACCGCGACATGAGACTATCCAGATAAACTCTACACTAGTCAAACACCAAAAAAACTGAAGAAGTAAACCTTCCACTGTGTCATGTATATCAATAGAAGAAAAATGTTTTGTATACCTTGGAAGCATTCCCAATATGCACATGGAAAAAAGCATTATATATAGTCACAGACTCAAGTCACTGACTAGATATGGACATGTAATACGACTTCTTCCTGGATCCTTCTACAGCAGCCTTTACTATAGTGACGGCAATGCACAGCAGGGCCGCCACGATCCGGGCTGCCCCTCTGCTGCATATTAAAGAGCACCACATAAAATAATATTTGAAATAACTTCTTGTAGGAATGCTCAAAACTAGTCCAGATTTTCGGTAATCGGAAATGTTCACTTAAACAGTACCAAACAGTCTGGCACAGTTGGAAAAGAAAGGTAGCGCCCATTTTGGAGCTTCCACTCCCAGCATCTCAGCCATGCTGCTGCCTGGATTCAACTGACAACACAGACTAACAGATAATACACAGTAACAGGAAGCCCAGCAGAACTTCCTGTTTGCTGGTGGCCTGCAAATGCATAAGCCACCATGTTGTTTTTAAAATTTACCACAAAAGTGGTTAGAAAAAGGTAAATTGATTGAAATCTAAATCTAAATCACCCTGGGGAGAGATGCATATGAGCACTGTTTGTTGTGTTGGTCTGGTTTAGGTTATTTTTGACTGTTGGTTTGCTTTAACATAACATATATAACAATAGCAAAGCTTTTTTCTCAATGTTCCCTACTTAGACTTACCGCATTTTCGCCCTATAAGACGCACTTATATTTCCACAATAGTGGGGGGAAAATGTTGGGCAAATGAAAAAAAAAAAAAAAAAAATGTGAAGTCACCCGTTACTGGCGCTCCCGAGTTGCTAGCGGGGCTGCCTGCCACACTGTGGGAGGCCAGAAGATGATAGAGGAGTGGCGGGCTCTCTCCTTTCCCCACCGCTACTATTGTTGTCGTTTCCGGCAACAGCAGCGTCAGGAACGGAGAGAGAGCCCGCTGTTCCTCCATCTTCTCCTGCCCTCCAGCTGCTGCCTCTTCCGGCCAAGGAACAAGCGAGCCGAGTCGGTGCAGGCCACACCCACCCGCTGCACGGACCCAGCTGTTCGCGCATGTCCCAGCTGGAAGAGGCAGCAGCTGGAGGGCAGGAGAAGATGGAGGAGCAGCGACGCTGTGCCTGTCCCCACCGCTCCTTCTTACTGGCCGGGCCACGCAGACATCCGGCTCCATACAGCAGATGGGTGTGGCCCGTGCGGAGGCAGTGGAGGCCACAGCCACTTGATTGATGGAGCCGGACGCTTGTGTGTGCCCGGCTGTAAGAAGCATCAGCGGGGATGATCCTCCATCTTCTTCTGGCCTCCCGCAATGTGGCAGCCAGGCCAGCATGTGGGTTGACTTTTTTTTTTTACATATGAATGGAAAGGGGGATGTCACACTGCCTATATGGGGAATGGGAAGGGGGATGCCACACTGCCTATATGGGGAATGGGAGGGGGGATGCCACACTGCCTATATGGGGAATGGGAGGGGGGATGCCACACTGCCTATATGGGGAATAGGAGGGGGGCATGCCACACTGCCTATATGGGGAATAGGAGGGGGGCATGCCACACTGCCTATATGGGGAATGGGAGGGGGAATGCCACACTGCCTATATGGGGAATGCCACACTTCCTATGGGTATGGGATAGGGGGTAATGCCACACTGCCTATGGGAATGGGATAGGGGGTAACGCCACACTGTCTATGGGAATGTGATCTGGGGAATGCCACACTGCCTATGGGAAGTAGAATGACACACTGCCTATTGGGAATGGGAGGGTGGATGCCACTCTGCCTGTAATTGGAGGATTCTGCACCTTGCCTACTTGGTTCAGAATATTATTTTTCTTATTTTCCTCCCCAACATCCTATGTGCGTATTATAGGGCAAACATACGGTACGTTGAATCCACTCACCTGCTGGATTGGACTATCTAATATCAGAGTCAAATCTCAATGAATGCAATTTGAGGATTTCCTCCATTAAAGTTCAATGGCAAACATACATTCCATAACATGATGCAGTAAACCACCATATATTTCATAAAAATACAATTCTGTTAATAACAATTCTACAAGGTGAGTATTCAAAGTATGCAGCACGCCCTGCTCCAGTAATGATTCATTACGTCTGGGATATAGTCCACAAGAGGGCGCTTTACTGCAGAGATGGCAAAAAAGAGGTCCCTGTTGGTCCTTATATACCCGAGACCTCCCACTAAATTCCCCAGTATAAAAAAGCAGTAAGGGAACCAGGAGAAGCCAATAACATGATTAACAACAATAACCAGGAAACAGTCACCATATAGAGGATCCAAGAATAAGTACCCAGGGTGGGATGGAGCAGGGCGTGCTGCATACTTGGAATAATACAATTCTGTGAATACTCACCTTGTAGAATTGTTATTATAAGTATGCAGCACACCCTGCTCCAGTAGTGATTCATTACGTCTGGGACATCCAATAGCAGTGTCCAACAAACGGGTGGGGATCCCAAAAGGCAATGCGCAGTTCAAACCACTGCCGCCTGTAGAACCTTGCAGCCAAAAACAGCATCTGCTGAGGCCCGAACATCAACCTTGTAAAACTTGGAAAATGTATGAACAGAAGACCAAGTAGCAGCCTTACAAACTGGTTCAACAGAAGCCTGGTGCTGAAAGGCCCAGGAAGCCCCAACAGCACGGGTAGAATGAGCAGTAACACAGAAAGGAAGATCCTTTCCCTTAGCAGAATACGCCCTAACAATGGCCTGAGGAATCCATTTACTAATAGTAGACTTAACAGGCGCCAAACCCTTCTTGGGACCCGAGGGTACCACAAACAACGCGTCCGTCCTTCTGAAAGGTGCTGTAGCCACCAGGTAGTATTTCAAATTCCTGACCACGTCCAGAGAATGCAGGGCCCTCTCCTTGTCATTACCAGGATTAGGGCACAAGGACGGAAGCACACTGTCCTGATTGAGGTGGAAGGCAGAGACAACCTTAGGCAAGAAGTCTGGTTTAAAGCGGAAAACCACCTTGTCCTGGTGTCTCTCAAAGTAGGGGGCCTGAATAGACAGAGCCGCCAACTCAGAAACACGCCGGACAGAAGTGATAGCCACCAAGAAGGCAACCTTCAAAGTGAGAATAGACAGCGCAGCCTCATGCACAGGCTCAAAAGGAGGACCCTGAAGGGCCGACAATACCAAATTCAAATCCCAGACCGGTACCATGGGTTTGAAGGGAGGGCGCACATGAGTGACCCCCTGGAAGAAAGTCTTTACCAGAGGATGAAGAGCAAAGGACCTCTGGAAGAAAACAGCCAAGGCGGAGACGTGCCCCTTAAGAGTGCTGAGCTGAAAACCCAAATCCAAACCATGTTGAAGGAACTCCAGGATCCGAGGAATGGAGAACACCCGACAGGGAAAGGCCATAGCCTTACACCAGTCAATGTAGGTCCGCCAGGTCCTATAGTAGATGGTAGAAGAGGATTTCTTCCTAGCCCTGACCAGAGTTTGAACAACCGAATCAGACAGACCTTTCTCCCTTAGGATGGAGGTTTCAGCAGCCAGGCCGTCAAAGCCAGCTTTGAAATTGGGGTAACAGAGCCGTCCTTGAGTGAGAAGATCCCGAACCAGGGGCAGAGGGTACTGATCCACCACCAGCTGCACGACGTCTGCGAACCACACCTGTCTTGGCAACCTGGGGGCCACCAGAACAGCTGGCACTCTTTCTGAAGCAGCTTGCGCAGAACCTTGCCCAGAAGGGGAAACGGAGGGATCCTGGGACAGTGAGACAAATGCTGGCCGCTTGTGATTGTGGCGAGAAGCAAAAATATCCACATCCGGCATCCCCCACCTGTGACAAAGGGATAGGAAGACCTCGCCGTTGAGGGACCATTCTCCCCGGCGAGAGGCCTCCCTGCTCAGGGAATCCGCTTCCAGATTCTCCGCTCCTAGAATGTAAACCACAGAGATGCACGGGACATTGTCCTCGGCCCAAGACCAGATCAACGACACCTCCCGGAGGGCACTCTTGCTCCGAGTCCCTCCCTGATGATTGATGTAGGCGACCGCAGTCCGGTTGTCGGAGCGAACCTGAACCGGCAGGCCCTGGAGGTGAGGCGTCAGCTGCACCAGCACCAACCGAATTCGCCCTCAGCTCCAGAACATTGATGGGGGCGTGAGCTTCCTGAGGGCCCCACAGCCCCTGAAATTGGAGGGCTCTCCAGTAGACCCCCCCAACCTGACAGACTGGAATCCGTATCCACCGTCTCCCAACATGGTGTCAGAAATGATCTGCCCCCCAGAAGATTCCTCGAGTCCAGCTACCACATGAGGGACCTCCGGACCAGAGGAGATAGAACAAAGGCCTGATCCAAAGACAGGGGACTCTTGTCCCAGACTGAAAGGAGATGTAGCTGAAGGGGTCTCATGTGAAATTAAGCATAAGGGACCGCATCGAAGCAGGCCACCATCTGTCCCACCAATTGCATCCCTTGCCGGACGGAGGGATAAGGGCTGGGCAGCAAGAAATGAATAAGAGCGTGAAGAGAGTCCACCTTCTACTGAGGGAGGAAAATCTTGGCCTGAATGGTATCCAGAGTCATCCCCAGGAAGGGGGTCACCCGGGATGGGGAGAGGGAGGACTTGGGATAATTGATCACCCATCCGAACCTTTCCAGGGTCGCCACCACCGTCTGGGTGTCTCCAATTCTGCCTGCTGGAGTGAATGGGACCTAATGAGAAGGTCGTCCAGATAAGGAAGAATGCGAATACCCCGGGCTCTGAGAAGGGCCATCACGCCCGCCAACACATTGGTGAACACTCTGGGGGGCTGAGGTGAGACCAAAGGGAAGTGCCACAAATTGGTAGTGTTGTTCCTCTACTGCGAACCTGAGGAACCGCTGATGGCACATGAAGGTAAGCATCCTTGATGTCTATTGACGTCAAAGTCCCCCGGGCGCAGGGAACTGATAGCGGAGTGCAGAGTTTCCATGCGAAAGCATCTGGTCCTGATGAACTTTAGGTCCAGAATGGGTCTTATGGAACCATCCTTTTTGGGCATTGTAAAGAGACTGGAATAGTAGCACTGACCTCTCTCTCCCGGAGGGACCTGACAAATGATTCCCATGGCCAGAAGGTTTTGTACCGCCAGAAACAGACCCCCGAGATGCCCGAGGGTCCATAGGAACCCGGGACCTGAGGAATCTAAGAGGAGGCCAGTCCGCGAACTCCAGCTTGTATCCGGAGGAGACAACCTCCAGAACCCAATTGTCTGAGACTTGTTGAGCCCAGACCTGAGCTAAGAGCCGCAGCTGTCCCCCCACCCACAAGGGTGAGGGCGCCCCCTCATTGCTGAGCGGGCTTGGCAGTAGATTTGGGTTTGGCACCCCAGGAAGATCCGGGCCGGTCACAGCCTCTGCCCTTGCCCCAGAAATCTCCCCTGTGCCCCGCGAAGGATACCCCCCTGCCTGACCTAGGCCCACGAAAGGAGGGAGTGAAGGACCCAGAGCCCCGAAAGGGTCGCGGCTGCCTTTTGCGTTGAGTCTACTTACCTCCCTTAGCAAAAAGGTCCAAACGATTACCAAACAGGGGCAGCCTCTTAAAGGGGAGCCCCGTGAGCGCCTTCTTAGCAGCATTGTCAGCTGCCCACTGGCGTAACCAGACCGAGCGGCGGATAGAGACAACCAAGGCCGAGGTCCTGCTACACATCCGAATGGTGTCATCTAAGGCAGAGAGAACATAGGTGATGAACATCTCACAATGTGACAAGGCTCTAAATTCAGCACTAGAAAGATCCTCATGGGAGCCGTCCAGAAGGCCCCTGATCAAGGTCCTAATAGCCACGGCCGTAATAGCGGAAGCACAAACCGGGCGCAAGGCCGAACCCACACAGGCAAAGGAGTGGGAAGCCAGCTGGTCAATACGCCGGTCCTCACCATCCTTCAAGGTAGTGGAATCAGGGGAATGCACCACAGAAGTATTAGACAACCCCAAAACCGGAGCATCTACCTCTGGTGGAGTTGACCAACATTTAACCACATCCAAGGGGAAAGGATACCTCCTATCCCACCCCTTAGGGATACTGGGGAGCCGGCTAAGCCTCCCATTCCTTGAGAACCAAATTATTAAAATGCGTCTGTTCTGGGAATTATAAACGTGGTTTTGCGGTACCAAACAATTCCCCCTGCTGCTTAGGAGCCGCTGCAGGGGGGGAAATGGAAAGTACTTCAAAAACTTGAGTCAAAAGTCTATGGGTGTCATCAGCATCCCAATGCTCTGAGCCGGCATCAGCGCCAAGGCAATGCTGATCATCAGAAAAATCAGAATCTGAGAATAATTCCCCTTCCTCGAGAGGGGTATCCTCGAGAGACAAAACAAGGAAATCATCTTGTTCCATAGTAAAGGCCGGCGCGGCAGGCGCCACATGCCGTCGTTTAGATGGAGCCTTACGGGCTGCAGAGCTAGCAATCAGTCTCTCAATGTTGGCCAGTCTGGTGGAAACATCAGGTTGAGACTCCCCGCTAGTGTTGATCTCACTGGGGATCATAATCAAGCGAGGGGGCGCGGGGGACGATCCAGTAGGTGCCGACCCAGATACATGTAGCCCAGATTGCCGCGTAAGCACCTGCTGGGTGCAGGGTACACAGACCCGCACATCATCGCCCACATGGGATGCCCTGCACACCGCACACAGCCGGGCTTGCCCCGATGGGACCCCAAGCACAACATCCTGTGAAGCCTTCATATGGTGATTTTAATGTCACAGTGACCAATGGGAATTACGCTGTGCAGCTACCCGGGATGCCCCTTAAATGTCCGCTAGTGGGAGGATTTAATAATACAATTCTGTGAGATACTCACCTGTAGAATTGGTATTATACGCATACAGTACGTCCTGCTCCATATATAATACTTACACGTGGGTAATCCTCCGCCAGATGGCGCTGTGCATTGCAGACATGCAAAAAACAGGCTCCTCCCGGCCCTTCATATACCGAGGGACCTCCCACAAATCCCCAGCATTGAAAAGCAGTGAGAAAAAGAAGCCGGGAGAAACCAACCACCAAAACTGGTAATAATAACAATGATAACAATCACCATACAGGGGATCCAGAATAATGTAAAACCAGGGTGGGGTGGAGCAGGACGTACTGTATGCGTATAATACCAATTCTACAGGTGAGTATCTCACAGAATTGTATTATTCTAAGCATACAGTATGTCCTGCTCCATATATAATACTTACACGTGGGACATCCAATAGTGTCCATAAAGTAGGGTGGGATCCCCAACAAAAAAGGCACAGCAGACAGATAAAAGCACTGTCACCTGCAACCTTGTTACCAAGAGCGACATGAGCAAGAGCTCTAACGTCAACCTCATAAAAACCTTTGAAATGGTATGAACAGAAAACAAGTAGCGGTCTAGCAAACTTGTTCAACAGAAACCTGGTGCTGAAAGGCCCAAAGATACCAAAGCACAAGAAAATAAAGTGAGAAGAAGATTCTTCCCCTTAAAAGAATAGGCCTGAGTAACGGCCTGACCAGCCCAAATGCTAACAGTAGCCTTGGCAAAGGCTATCGGGGAATCTTAGAGCTTTCCCCATCGGGGAATTGAACCCTGGTCTCCAGCTTGACAGGCGGGGATACGGACCAGTATACATCAGCTAGAAGCCGAAACCTTCCCTAGGACCAGAAGGGACAATCCATTCAAGGAAAGACCAGGCCAAAAGGCACATAACCCCTGGAAGCAGACGAGATCAGGCACATACGGATGGAGACGCTCGCAAACCCCAAGGGGCATCAGTCCCCCTAAGGGAGAAGAGACAATCCAGGAAAAACTTCCAACACCTGTTGAGGGAATGTAGACCCCCTTTCCTCAGCATTACTAGGAATAAGGCCCAGAAGAAAGACAGATGTCTTGAATACATGAGCTCAAGACACCACCTCAGGCATAAGGTCCGGCGTAAAGCGGAACACCACCACATCATGGTGTATATATCAATGAACGAGGGCTAGCTAAACAGAGCCGCCCGCTCAGGCACACATCTGACTGAAGCAACAGCCCCCAGAAGGACAACTTGAGAGTAAGAACAATCAGACAGTATCCGGAATAGGTCCAAAGGGAACACCCCACAAGGCAAACAGAATAAAATTCAATCCCAACCGGGACCATAGAATTACGTGGGGGATGCACATGAGCAATCCCCGAAGAATGCTTAACCAAGGAAAAGGAGAGCAAAAGACTTCTACAGGAAGGCGGACAGGGCAGAACCTGAACCTTCAGAGTACCGAGTTGGAGAGCCCACTCCAACCCATGCTGTAATAACTCTAGAACCCTGGGAACAGAGAGCGCCCGACAGGGGAGAGACCCAGACTCACACCAATCAATATGGGTACGCCATACCCAAGAATAGACGGAAGAAGAAGAAGCAGCTAGCTCCTAGACTTCCAATAGTCACAGTCACCCAGAAGATACGCCTATGAAAGTGACGGGGCCCCAACAGATCCACACTAGATGGATCCCATAGTGACACAAGGATCAACACATCCTGTCGCAGAAGGACATCCACCGGAGCGAATACCACTGATATGCAGGGAACGCTGTCCTCCACCCAGATCAGGATCAGATACTTTCCTGGAGGACCATCCTGCTCAGAGTCTCACACGGATAAATAATACAGGCCACTGTCGTCAGACAGACCAAGAGCCCCCAAATAGACCAGTCCTGAAAAGGAGTAATCCAGCGAGATAGAGCCAAACTAAAGGCTCACCGCTTCAGAAAATAGAAAGGTGTATGGACCCCTAAAGGCCCCACCTCCCCCGGAACCACAGGGGATTTTAAAAGAACCCCCCCCCCCCCCGTCAACCTGATAGATTTGGTATACATCTACAGGAAGATGCAAGAAAGGGGGTGCCCCCTGACTGGTTCCTTGAGTTCAACCGACTCAAGAGGAACCACCGTACCAAGGGGGAAGGTACACAGACCCAGCTCCAGGGGTGCTGGAACCCTGTCCAGTATTAACAATATAAGCTGAGGGCACTGAGTATAAGGGACATCCACTGAGCAGCCACCAACGGGCCCACCAGCTGCAATCCTGCCTGGTGAAAGTACAGGGACAGCAATGAGGGACAGAGCCCCTGTAACCAGATTGTCCACTTATTGCCAAGGAAGAAGGTTCTCGCAGGAACCAAACCCAAATACAACCCTAGGAATGGAGATACCAAATAAGGGGACAATGAGGAATTGAGGTGACTGAGCACCCATCCAAATGACTCCCAAAAAAAAACACCACTGGCCGAGAAACCAACTCGGCCTGGCGTAGAGATTGGGAAGTAAAGGACGACCAGGTAGGTCCTCGCACGGACGCCCCTTGGTCTCATCAGAAGCATCACCCCCGTCAGTGCCTCGGCGAGCACTTGGGAGCAGAAGAGAGGCCAGATAAGGCCACAATCAGCAGTGTTGGCCCTCCAACACTAACCTGTAAGAGTCTCGGTGTCCAGGAGACACAGGGGTATTAAAATAAGCATCTTAGGTCTCCGCAGACGGCAAGAGGCCCACTGGGCGCATGGCGCTGGCGGCCCAACTCAGAGATTCCATGCAGAAAACTGCCTGTGAATGTAGAAATGCAAAACCTATGGAAGGCCAGAATGGGCCAGACTGCCTCATCCTTTTGGGGGAATGTGGAAAGGATGGTGAAGAGGCCCCTGCCCCTGTTAAGGGCAACCTGCAAGTGACCCCAGACCCTGCAGGCCGTGCAAGGCCTGAACCAGCATCTGAAGAGAGACAGGGACCCGAAGCACCCTGACAATCTCGGGAAGGGACCACCCCGCAAACTCTATCCTGCATCCAGAGGAAACTACCTCCTGGATCCACCAGAATGAGGCATGACGCCTCCTGATAGGAGCAAGGTGCTGCAGCCGTCCCCTCACCCAGACGGGCGAGGGCGTCCCATCATGCTCGGGGGGGTTTGAAAGGTTTGGACTTAGTCCTGCTGGAGGGGCCAGCTGCCATGAAGGGGGGGGTTAATAACCCCTATGATAGGTGCATCCACCACGGGAGGTGCTGACCAACAGTTAACCACATCAGGGGGAAAAGGGTATTTCCAATCCCAGTCCCCTGGAACCCCTGGAAGTATACAAGGGGATTCCCATTCCTTAGATATCAAAGCATGGAAATGATCCTGCGCCAGAAATTCCAAGCGCGGTGTCGCTGTGTGGAAACTCTCCCTTCTAGGCTTGGGAGCCTCACCAGGAGGAGAGATAGACAAGACCTCAAAGATCCTTATCAGTAATTCATCAGTGTCACACAGGCCCCAAGAACCAGGGCCAGAATCATCACGACTCCACAGCATCTCATCAGAGGAACCCGAGTCGGAGAAGAGCTCACCTCCATCAGAAGGAGCAAAGCCCTGCGGAGCAGCGAACTCCTCAGTTTCAGTAGGGAAGAGAGAACCCGGGGGCGTCAGGGACCGCTTCTTCCCAGAGCCCAAGCGCTCTGCCAACCTCGAGATAACCTGATCAGCCGTAGGCAGAATGCGCGGCACGACTTGCTGGTCATCCCCGCTTGAGTGCGACTCATCAGGCGTGAGATTTAAGCACGGGGAAACAGGTGTATTAAACCGAGGTGCAGCCACTGGCAACCCTGATTGCAGGGCCAGTACTTGTTCAGCACAGGGTCCGCAGACCCGTGCTCTGTCAGCATCAGCATGGGGCTGTCCACACGCTGAACACAGCCGGTCTTGTCCCAGAGGGACCCCGGTCACATAACTCTGAGATGCCTCCATATGGTGATTATCAAAGCACAAGGCTAACAGGGATTTACGCAATAGGCAACCCTGGATGCCCCAAAGACCCGCTGATTAATGTGGGAGAATAGTAGGTAAGCCCCCTAAATTAGATAGATAGAGAGATAGAGAGAGATAGATGTGGTAGTAGTCAAACACGCAAAGGATAAAATCACTAAATATAAGCCTTTGCAAAAAGAAGACGCCGCAGCGTCTATACGAAGCCACCGCCCACGCAGCACACTATTCAGTAAAAGAAAGGAAACACGTACGGCGGCAGCCAAACAACAATAAGGGGCAAGAAGCGCGGCTCTGACACCCAGTTGAAATCAAGGGCAATACTATGGCCATAAGCGTGACATTAGAGTACACTGGGACCGCCACACACATACCTCCCCCCCCCTTTCTTTTCCCCCTAACTACTGGGGGAAACTAGGGAGGATGGCGACCCTTTACGCAGGGTCCACCGCTATACGGGGCAATAATGTGGGAGGGGCATCCACTAGAGGCTCACCATCAGCCTAACCGCCTACCCTATGGTGGGGGACTGCGGTGGAGCATGGCTCCATAAGCACACATGGTGCTGCCTACCTTCACCCGACCAGCGCAGCCCAGGCTGGGAGGCACATCACAAGGAGGACGGGTGGGAATAGTCCAACAGGGCCGCAGGCTGTAATAGCCCCGCTCACCTGCGAGAGAGTGACACATCATGTCTTCGCATTCAGCACTGCAGAGAAATCTGGGGATTTGTGGGAGGTCCCTCGGTATATGAAGGGCCGAGAGGAGCCTGTTTTTTGCATGTCTGCAGTGCACAGCGCCATCTGGCGGAGGATTACCCACGTGTAAGTATTATATATGGAGCAGGACGTACTGTATGCTTAGAATAATTAAGCTCCTAATTTCAATATGGTTAATATAGGGCACAGGACCGGGAGAAACCTCTAATTAGGTTGTCCCGCCTGAAAGACACAATATAATACACTCAGTTACATGGTATCTACAACAAATAAACATAAGCAAATCAAAATACAAGCCCGCTGAGGGCACTCACGGACGTCACAGGCCAAAGACAAGCCGCCCCGCAGCCAATCAACGAGCAGCCGGCCCCAGTGAAGTCACCTGCCCCCGCCACCGAGCGCGCGCGGGCCTTTCAAATATGAATTAAAATGAATCAATGAGGAGAGGAGAAAGGAGCGCTGAGCCTATGTGCCAGCGCAGCTGTACAGTGTCACAACAATAAAGAGCTTTACAGTTGCAATCACTCACACACATACAAACACGGACACTGACCCCCCCCCCCCCCCCCGACTAACCGGGCAAACGGGAGAAGGGGGGATATAAGCCCATTGTTACATTTGGGGCATGTAAGGAGGGCTAAAGCAGATGGGGCATCCCATATACAGGCTCACCAAACCTGCGCCGCCTACCTTTTGGTGGGGGACTTGCGGTGGAGCAACACATTAAAAAACACCTCTAATCGGTGCTGCCTACCGTCACCCGACCACGCAGCCAAGGCTGGGAGGCAAGTAAAGAGTGGAACAGGTGGGAATAGAACACAGGGCCAGGGGCTAAGCAGCCCAGCTTACCTGCGAGGAGAGAAGCCATCATCTTGACCTTCGCAGCCCACTGCAGAGAAGGAACTGGGGAATTTAGTGGGAGGTCCCGGGTATATAAGGACCAGGAGGGGCCTCTTTTTTGCCATCTCTGCAGTAAAGCGCCCTCTTGTGGACTATATCCCAGACGTAATGAATCATTACTGGAGCAGGGCGTGCTGCATACTTGCAATATATATGTTGAGCTACTCTCAGAGATCGAATTTATAAATGCATGCTTCAGCAGTCTGGTTCCATAAGCAGCATCCTGCCCTGGATGCACAGCAATCTTGTTACCAGGGACGGTAGACTCTCTTATTCAGGATTCAGGAAACGCAAACTAGAAGTGACATAGTCATCGGCAACGACTAACTTCTAGAATCACATTCGGTGAGGGGTTTTAAAGTGTGATTGGCTACCTCTAAGACAGTTCAATTAAGAAGGTGAGTGCAATAGAGTATTGGTAATAGTAATGGGATTCGTACACTATGGGCCTGATTTATCACGAAGATGCCAGAATTAGCTGCAAATTACAGTAGTGTAAAATGTAATTTTCTGCATGTTGTCGCAATGCTAATGTTTTAGTAAACAAGTTTCTTGCAATGCTGCAACATTCACCAGTGTAAAATGAAAATTCTAAATGATCATTTTCACGGATATGGCGTGTTCTGGCAGATAGTGCTTGCCAAATCCTGCCCCTTGTAAAAGCAAATCCAAGTAATAATCATTGTAAAGATGGCAACACTTTTTGTGTTTGACAAGAAGATTATGAACTAAGATGCATTTTTTTCGGGTAACGCAGTATTGGATCAGATGTCAAGGGCAGGACAAGTATATGCAGACAGGCTTTACAAATGGCTGCAGAAAGGTTTTAAAAGAATTTGTCGCAGCTGCAATGAATCTAAAAAGGCATCCCCCTGAGTGCACTGTGGGAAATTTGTTAATTTAAACCTTCAGCATCATTTAATGAAAACGTCCAAACCCCTCAAAAACTATTCCCCAGCATCTAAAATTAATATATTTTACATTTTTAGTCACTTAATATTTATTCTTTCCCCCACTGGGCTGCAACTCTGTTTAGGACTTTAGGATACGGATGGCACCATCTTGCCTCAAGTGCATCACATACTGAGGAGAGGAGAGGGGGCAAAAGTAAAGGGGGTGGTTTATAGCTGTGCTTTGCACAGACAGAGCAGCGCAGGGGTCAGGAAAAGAACAGCAATCCCAGAATGCAGAACGGCACAATCAGAAGTCACAGCCTAAAACTCCATGTGCAGTCTCATGAAAGTCTGGTTTAAATGTTCAAGAAATTTACTCTTGGCATCTCTACCCCTTCTGTTGCAGTGTGTAAGTGCACAAGTAACCCACTGCTCACCTATTATAAAATCTAGACACTGGGCAAGCTCACAAGCCTTGCTCAACAACCTGCACAAACTGAAAGAAAAAAAACAAGCACAGAATTGCAATATTTAAAAGCTTAAGCATGCACAAAATACAATTCTGTGAATACTCACCTGCAGAATTGGTATTATACGTATACAGCACGTCCTGTTCCACTTGAATCCTTACTCCTGGGTAATACATCCACAAGATGGTGCTGGACTGCAGAGACAGAAAAGTGGCTCCTCCCGGCCCCATATATACCAGGGAACTCCCACAAATTCCCCAGTATTGAAAAGCAGTTAACATGAAGCCGGGAGAACTATAACCATTATCAAAAAATTAAACATAAGAACAATCACCATACAAAGGTAACTAAGAATAATGATAACAAGGGCGGGGTGGAACAGGACGTGCTGTATACGTATAATACCAATTCTACAGGTGAGTAATCACAGAATTGTATTATTTTAAGTATACAGCATGTCCTGTTCCACTTGAATCCTTAATCCTGGGACATCCTATAGCAGTGTCCGTAAGGTAGGGAGGGATCCCCAAAAAGTAACAATGGGCAATTTAAACCACTGCCGCCTGCAGAACTTTGCGGCCAAAAGCAGCATCAGCTGAAGCCCGAACATCAACCTTGTAAAACTTAGAAAAGGTATGAACAGAAGACCAAGTAGCAGCCTTGCAAACTTGTTCAACCAAGCCTGGTGCTGAAAAGCCCAAGAGGCACTAATAGCACGAGTGGAATGAGCAGTAAAGCGGAAGGGAGGATTCTTCCCCTTAGCAGAATAGGCCTGAATCACAGCCTGACAATTCCACTTGCGGATAGTAAACTTAGCTGTAGCCAGACCCTTCTTAGGTCCAGACAGGAGCACGAAAAGAGCATCAGTTTTCCTGAAGGATTCAGTAGCCACCAAATAGAACTTCAGGTTCCTAACCACATCCAAAGAGTGTAAAGGGTTACTAGGATTAGGACACAGAGAAGTCAAAACAATGTCTGATTGAGATGAAAAGCAGACACAACCTTAGGCAGAAAATCTGGCTTAAAATGAAACACCACCTTGTCTTTGTGTCTCTCAAAGTAAGGGGGCTTGATGGAAAGCGCCGCCAACTCAGAAACACGCCTAACAGAGGAAATAGCCACCAAAAATACAATTCTGTGATTACTCTCCTTGTAGAATTGGTATTATAAGTATGCAGCACGTCCTGCTCCAGATAATGATTCATAACAGATGGGAATTACCTCCGCCAGAGGGCGCTTGACTGCAGAGATGGCAAAAAGAGGCCCCTCCCGGTCCAAATATACTCGGGACCTCCCACAAATTCCCCAGTATAGAAAAGCAGTAAGGAGAACCAGGAGAAGCCATCAGTCTTTCTAAAAGGCGCAGTAGCCACCAAGTAGTACTTCAAATTCCTGACCACATCCAAGGAATGTAAGGCCCTCTCCTTGGAATTACCAGGATTAGGGCACAAGGAATGAAGCACAATGTCCTGATTGAGATGGAAGGCAGAGACCACCTTAGGCATGAAATAAGGTTTAAATCTCCAGATATAGTACTTACACTTGGGTTATCCTCCGCCAGATGGCGCTGCACTGCAGAGACATGCAAAACAGGCTCCTCCCGGCCCCTCAAATACCCGAGGACCTCCCACAAATCCCCAGCATTGAAAAGCAGTGAATAAGAAGCCAGGAGAATAAACCACCGAAACTGGTAACTATAACAATGGTAACAATCACCATACAGGGGATCCAGAAAAATGCAAAAACCAGGGTGGGGTGGAGCAGGACGTACTGTATACAAATAATATCAATTCTACAGGTGAGTATTTCACAGAATTGTATTATTCTTAGTATACAGTACGTCCTGCTCCAGATATAGTACTTACACTTGGGACATCCAATAGCAGTGTGCATAAAGTAGGGTAGGATCCCCAACAAAAACGACAACAGCAGACAGTTTAAAACCACTGGCACCTGCATAAACTTCGCAAAGGTATGAACAGAAGCCCAAGTAGCGGCCTAGCAAACCAGTTCAACAGAAGCCTGGTGCTGAAAAGCCCAAGAGGCACCAAAGCACGAGTAGAGTAAGAAGTAAGGCAAAAGGAAAGATTCTTCCCCTTGGTGGAATAGGCCTGAGTAACAGCCTGACGAATCCAATCGCTAACAGTAGACTTGGCAGAAGCCAAAAACCCTTTCCTAGGACCAGAAGGGACCATCCCATCCAAGTAATGACCAGGGCCAAAGCCGCCTAACTCCCGAAAGCAGACGAGATCGGGCACATTCAGGATGGTGTGGCCGTAGGCACAAAGGAACATCAGTTCTCCTAAGGACACAGTGACTACCAAGGAAAAACTTCCAACACCTGCTCAAGGAATGCAGAACCCTTTCCTAAGGGTTGCTAGGAATAAGGCAGGAAGGAAGAATAATATCTTGAAATAATGAACATAAGACACCATCTTAGGTAGAAAATCCAGCTTCAGGCGGAACACCACCCATCCTGGTGAATCTCAAAGAATGGGGGCTAGATAGACAGAGCCGCCCGCCAGACACACGTCTGACCGAAGTAACAGCCACCAGAAGGACAACCTTGAGAGTAAGAACAGCCAGACAGCATCCTGAATAGGACCAAAGGGAAAAAAAACCCACAAGGCAGACAGAATCAAATACAAATCCCAACAGGGACCATAGGATTACATGGGGGACGCACCTGAATACCCCGGAAAGAAGTCTTAACCAAGGAAAACTGAACAAAAGACTTCTAAAGTAAGGCGGCCAGGGCAGAACCTGACCCATCAAAGTACTGAATTGGAGAATCAACTCCAACTCATGCTGTAATAACTCTAGAGCCCTGGGAACCGAGAACGGCCAACAGGGAAGAGACCTAGACTCACACCAATCAATATGGGTATGCCATACCCTATAACAGATGGAAGAAGAAGAAGCAGCTTGCTCCTAGTCTTCCCATAGTCTCAATCACCGAGACAGATAAGCCTGTCTCCATCAAGATGGATGTTTCAGCAGTCAGGCCGTCTAGGTCAGAGTCTGTAGATTGGAGTGACGTAAAGGGGGCCCT
The DNA here is from genome assembly GCA_027917425.1 of Gastrophryne carolinensis. NCBI lineage: Eukaryota > Metazoa > Chordata > Amphibia > Anura > Microhylidae > Gastrophryne > Gastrophryne carolinensis. The sequence goes on from CM051237.1 coordinate 312,378,601, forward strand.
GAGTGAGCAGAGCTGGCACTCCTGGCAGAATGTACAGAACTACTGCCCTCGGTACCACGTCTGCAAACCACACTCTACTAGGGCACCCGGGGGCCACCAGAATCACTGGTCCCCTTACCAGAGCAATCTTGCGCAGAACCCTGCCTAGCAGGGGGAATGGAGAAAAGACATACAGAACCGAACGTCCAGCCATGACGTTACTAAGGCATCCGGACCACGGCCAGAGAATCCTGGGACAGGGAAACAAGGGCCGAGAGCTTGTGATAGTGACGGGGCACACACAGATCCACAACTAGTTGGACCCCATAGTGACACAGGGATTAGCACATCCTGTCGCAGAGGGACCCCCACCGGAGCGAATATCACTGATATGCAGGGAACATTGTCTGCACCCAGATTAGGATCATAGACACTTCCTGGAGGGTCCTCCTGCTCCAGGCCCCTCCCAAATAATCAATGTAGGACACTGTCAGACAGACCGAGCGCCCCCCAAACAGGCAGGCCCAGAAGAGGAGTAGTCAAGCGAGATAGAACCAACTGAAAATACTAAATAATTGGGGCCACCAGGACGGTCCCTATGGGGCAATGTAAGCGGCCGCACACCCAAGAGTAGTATCAAAATCAATTTTATTAGTAATAAAAATTATTGTATGTACACCTAAACAAATATGACTAGTCCATACACATATAAACAACACACATTTAAAATTGGAAACCACGCAACGCGTCGGTGCTGCCAGGCTGTGCGGTGGTTGGACCTGAGCTCCTAAAAGATATTGGTGATATTTTTGATTACTCTGCCCCTGTTGAGTAGGTGTATTGCATTTTTATAGCATTTTTTGGCACTTTGGCACTTTATACCCTAAGTGTGGATGTAATTCCTTCACGTTTATATTATTTCACTGTATATCCTCTCACAGCGTGTCTATCTGGCAGTAACATATATTCTGCCTTTGGTGATGGTCACCATCAGCATTTGCGCCATATATTTTGTAGCATAGGCATCAAAGTGAGATACATATATATGTATATATATGCATTTGTAGTAGAGCCTGGTCATTAAGTCTGACCTTTTCCCTGCCCGTCCTTTCAATTTTCGAATTGATTTTAAAATGTGTGTGGTTTATATGTGTATGGACTAGTCATATTTGTTTAGGTGTACATACAATAATTTTTATTACTAATAAAATTGATTTTGATACTACTCTTGGGTGTGTGGCCGCTTACATTGCCCCATAGGGACCGTCCTGGTGGCCCCAATTATTTAGTACTTTGGATTACCTCCCTCTTTTGTAGGTGGGGGGGCATTTGCGTCCAGCACCCCGATATAAATATAGTGGTGCGGAGTGTCTCTTCTCTTTTTCAAGAACCAACTGAAAACGCTCACTGTTTCAAACATTGATAGGTGTATGGACCTTCTAAGGGCCCCACCTCCCCCCGAACCGCAGGGAGTTTCAGAAGAAACCCCCCCCCCTTCAACCTGATAGATTGGCATCCATGGTGATCGTTTTCAGGAAGGGGTAAGAAGGAACTGCCCCCAGAGAGGTTCCTTGAGCTCATCCACTCCAAGAGGGACCTCCTTATCAGGTGGGAAGGCACACAGACCCTGCTTCAGGGATGCTGGATCCCTGTCCTGTATTAACAATAGAAGTCGCAGAAGGGCCCAAGGGGAACTGAGCATAAGGGACCTCTTCTGAGCAAGCCACCAACGGGCCCACCAGCTGCATCCCTGCCTGGTGAAGGGACCGGGAAAGCAATGAGGGACTGAGCCCATGCAACCAGATTGTCCACTTTATTGCTGAGAAAGGAAGATTCTCGTTTGAACCGAATCCAGATTCATTCCTAGGAATGGAGTTACCAATTAAGGGGACAATGAGGACTTGGGGTGAATGATCACCCATTCAAATGACTCCCAATGGATGTCATCAGCCGGGTATCCAACTTAGCCTGACGAAGAGACTGATAAGTGAAAAAGGACGTCTACGTAGGTCATTACGCGGACGCCCCTTGGTCTCACCAGAGACATCACCGCCGTCAGCACCTGGGTGAGCACTCTGGGAGCTGAAGAGAGGCCAGATAACAAGGCCACAAATTAGCAGTGTTGGACTTCCAACACGAACCTGAAGAGCCTCGGTGTCCTGAAGGCACAGGGATGTGAACATAAGCATCTTAGAGCTCCACAGACGGCAAGAAACCCCCTGGGCGCAAGGCGCTGATGGCCCATCTCAGAGTTTCCATGCAGAAACTGCCTGTAATTGGAGAATTGCTGAGAACCTGTGAATCCAGAATGGGCCAGACTGACCCATCCTTTTGGGGGACTGTGGAAAGGTTGGTGTAGCGGCCCCTGCCTCTGCCTGTTAAGGGCAATCTGCAAGTGACCCCTCAGAACCTGCAGGCCTTGCATGGACTGCGCCAGTACCTGAACAGAGGCAGGGACCAGGAGTACCCGGACCTGATAATCTTGGGGGAGGCCGCGCAGCAAACTATCTTGTATCCGGAGGACCCTACCTCCTGAATCCACCAGTATGAGGCGTGATGCCTCCTGACAAGAGCAAAGTGCCGCAGCCATCCCCTCACCCAGACGGGCGAGGGCACCCCATAATGCTTGAGGGGGCTTGGTGGAAGATTTAGGCTTAGCCCCGCCGGAGGGGCCAGGGCGTTGTCTGCTACTCCCGGGGCAGGAGTCTGCGCGAGTCCCTGCGAAGGACACCCCTGGTTCTTGTTTAACACTATGGTAGGGGGGGGGGGGGGAAGGGGTGCACCTGCCCCGAGGGGGCCGAGACGGCCGCCTGCGTTGCGGTGACTTACCCTTCTTACCAAACAGGTCTAGACGGGCCCCAAACAGGCGTAGCCCTCTAAAGGGAAGCCCGGTAAGAGTCTTTTTAGAAGCATCGTCAGCACCCCACTGTTGCAGCCAGACCAAGCGACGTATAGCCACCACAAGGGCAGAAGATCTTGCACACATTCTAATGGTGTCATCCAACGCTAATAGGATACATTTTACAAACACATCACAACTGGAGAGTGCATTAAACACATCCCAGGGGAGATCGGGGGGACGAGCAAGCATCTTGCTAATTAGGGTCCTAGCGGCCACGGCAGTAAGAGCCGCGGCACAGACCGGGCGCAGCGCCGTCCCTGCACATGTAAAGGCGTGGGAGGCCAGCAGATCAATGCGCCGGTCCTCAGCATCCCGAAGGGTAGTATAAGCAGGGGCTGCAATAAAGGGGGGGTTAGGAACCCCTATGATTGGGGCATCCACCACGGGAGGGGGATGACCAACAATTAACCACCTCAGGGAGGAAAGGGTACTTCCTATTCCAGTCCCCTGGGACCCCTGGCAGTTTACTGGGGCACTCACATTCCTTGAGCACAAGAGTATGGAAATGTGCCTGCTCCAGGAATTCCAAACGTGCTGTTGCTGTATGGAAACGCTCCCCTCTCTGCTTGGGAGCCTCACCAGGGAGAGATATAGCCAGAACCTCAAATACCTTAACAGATCATCAGTGTCACTCTGGGCCCAGTATTCATGGCCAGAATCGTCATGACTCCCCGGCCCATCAGATGAGCCTGAGTCAGAGAGGAGCTCTCCTTCCTCAGAAGGGGTATAACCACACCGAGTAGTAAACTCCTCAGTTCCCATAGGGAAAACAGTAACATGAGGCGTCAAGTGCCGCTTCTTACCAGGGCCCTTGCGCTCTGACAACCTCGCAATAATCTGTTCAGCCGTAGGCAGTCTAGAAGACGCAACAGGCTGCGACTCAGCAGGAGTGAGATTTAAGCATGGGGAGATAGGCGAATTGAAACGAGGTGCAGCCACTGGCAGGCAGAACCAGTGCTTACTCGGCACAGGGTACGCAGACCTGTGCCCTGTCAGCATCAGCATGGGGTTGTCCACACGCTATACACAGACGGTCTTGTCCCAGGGGGACCCCGGTCACATAATTCTGAGATGCCTCCATATGGTGATTTAGGCTCAATATGCCAGCAGGGATTGACGCTATAAGCAACCCTGGATGCCCCAAAGACCTGCTAGGGATTTTAGTGGGAGAATTTTACAAGGCTCGCTATCAAATACACCGGGCCGGGAGAAGCCAATGGTGTTCACCAGTCTGAAAGACACAATGAGAAAAGAATGGTGTCAGAACCGAAACACTACAATGAGTATAAGCCGCCCGAGAGGGAACTTACGGACCACGATAAGCAGGAACGTCCCACGCGTCGCGCGCGAACAGACAAAATGGCGCCATGTACCTTGAAGGGTGGGCCAGAGCGAGCCATGACGCGGAGCGCGTCAGACCAGGCCCCGCCCTCCCGAAGAGCGCGAAGTCCAACATCGGCCAATGAGGACACAGAGGTGTCTGAGGTAACGCCGCCGCCCGGCATGGAACATCCAACGAAGGAAAAAAACGCACGCGGCGGCAGTTATACGAATAAAACACAAAAAGGCGCGACGGCTGACACCATATATATAAAAGTCCAAAGACAGACAAAGTGCCATATACGTGCAATCATACACAGACACTACAGGCACACACACCCCCCCTTTCCTCCCCCCCGAGCTACGGGGGGAACGAGGGAGGATGGCGATCCTTTGGACAGGGCCCACCGCTACACGGGGCATGGGCAATAATGCGGGAGGGGCATCCCCTAGAGGCTCACCATCAGCCTAAACCGCCTACCCTTTGGTGGGGGACTGCGGTGGAGCATGGCTCCATAAGCACGCATAGTGCTGCCTACCTTCACCCGACCAGCGCAGCCCAGGCTGGGAGGCACATCACGAGGAGGACGGGTGGGAATAGTCAAACAGGGCCTCAGGCTTTAATAGCCCCGCTCACCTGCGAGAGAGTAATACTTCATGTCTTCGCAGTCGGCACTGCAGAGAAATCTGGGGATTTGTGGGAGGTCCCTGGGTATTTGAGGGGGCCGGGAGGAGCCTGTTTTGCATGTCTCTGCAGTGCAGCGCCATCTGGCGGAGGATAACCCAAGTGTAAGTAATCTATCTGGAGCAGGACGTACTGTATACTAAGAATACACAGTTATCCCGCCTGAAAGACATAATAAAGACACCCCATAAGCACATTAAAATGACAAGGGAATAAAAAAATAAGCCCGCAGGGGCACTCACGGACTGCGGTGGGGGACCAGCAATCACACCAGGCGATGAGCAAAATGGTGCTGAAGGGACCTCGGGGCGGGCCGCAGGAGAGTCCGACGCGGAACCCGCCAACCAAAAAAGCCACGCCCCCTCCGAGAAGCGCAGCGATAGGCCAGAAGCTCCAGCCGATGGGCGAGCAAGGATTCTTGATGATGATGCCGCCACTGACCCCGGACGCCAGAAGGTGCGCGTGTCAGCGGCGGCAAATTCAAATAAGTAAAAGACAGAACTAAAAGAATTTTAAAGATGAAATATAACCGCCCTATTATTTCTTAATATTAGTGATTTTGGTAAGTTATTCAATTATTATTGCTCAACGTGTGTTACTCCATTACCCCTATGGATCCTACATGCACGTATTATTCCAAAAACACAGAGCAATCAATGATAAAGCAACACACTTTAGGTCAGCTTTAACTCTTAAAAAATTAGATAAAAAAGTCCAAGCTTCTAGGGTGGTTCCCCAATCTGAGTAAATCCTCAAAGGCCAAGGGTTTTAGTGATCTTCTATCACAGGAATGTTCAAAACTCTGTAGCAAATTCCACCACGTGTGTATAACAGCAAATTGCTGATGAGAATCTCGTGCCCACCACCGCCTTCAAAATACTCTTTCCAGATAGTGATAACCTTTAATGCCTTATTAAAAATCCTCCATATTTTATTCCTCTCTTATTGAGTAGGAGAGCCGGTAAAGTATTCTGGTCCCCGCTTTAACAGGTGGAGGTGCGCTTTAATGCCTTATTAGATCCTCAGTATTCCATTCATCTCAGAGCCGATTTGATATTCTTATCCCACTTTGGCTGTATGGCGCCCCCGGGGCAGCGCGCAGTATACACACAGCTCCGTCCCTGGTGGCTACAGTGTCGCCCTCAGCTGAGGAAGGTGGAGCCACACAGACAATCCGCCGCTCTCACAGTACAAACTGTCTGTGCGCCTCTCACTTCCAGCACTCACATGCGAGGGGCGGGGCCAGGCACAATTCAATACACAGAGTAAGAGGTGTTGATAAAGCACATAAGCAAAACATGTTCACCCAATATAGAATGGAATTAAAAAATACAACCGTCAGAACAAGCAAAGTATTTTTTTCATATTACACTGTATCATGGTGATTGTGAAAAAAATGTTTTTAATATTCTCTTTTGTAAAGTTATGTTGTCATTTGTGAGTAGAATTAATATATTCTGATAATTTTTATGACCTTTTGAGAGAGGTTTTATGTGTGGAGGGTTAGAGGTGGCCAGCCTAATTTTTTCAAGCAGTCTCAATTAATTCCCTCCCTAACCAGTTTACAATTTATAGCAGGAGGGTGCCTTTTTCCCGTGAAGGCTTATGCCAGAAGGGATTGGTTTAAATCCTTTATGAATCCTGAAAGCTAGGTAGAATATTTACTCTTTTGCGTTCCTGGAGCCACAGAAGCTGCATTTGCATATTTACTACACCAGGGTTTGCCTTCAAGGGGCCAGTTAACAAGTTAATTAGTGCAAAATAAAATGCAAGCAAGACCATTCAAATGTGTTCAGATTTATGGTCCCCAGATGGTACCCAGGAGTACCATCGCATCACTCAGACCCTGCACACACAGGCACGATGACATGCTGTCAGTTTTAGAGCCTCTGCGTGATCGGGCCAGCTTGAGGTGGTGCTGACCAAGAAAAGGAGAGCCAGACGGATAGAACGAGGGGTCAGGTGAGTGTTTTTTTACTTTTCTTTTAATAAAGTCAAAATAGATACTAGAAAGAATCAATTCTAGTATTGTCGAATGAAGTATCGTCGAATTAAATATCGCGATACTTTACATCAATTTTTTCTGACACCCCTACTATCAGCATCCTATACTGCGATGCAGCGGTCTACTAGACTAGAGGTTTTTCTTTAAGCACTGAGCACAGAATGCTGCCGTTTTATACTAGGTATTATTGCACAGCACACAGGCAGCTGTCAATCACCCCTCCTCACACCCACTGATAGGTGACAAATTGTAAAGAGACGGGATTTCAGCTCAGACAGGAAAGCGAAAAATGCAATACTTTATAACCTTTAATTTGTATCTTGTATTTGTGTTAATAAATTATAAAGCATCAGGAGTGTCAGGAACGCTATGAAACTGTGCTACTGGAACATTACAAAGACATTTTCCAAACTTGGCAGATTTTAATTAAAACAGAGCTAGCATGTTCTTATTTTAGAATATACAGAATTAGCAAGAATGTGACAAGCTGTGATCAGTTAAGGCAGACCTACACAGCCCATCCATTAGGGCAGTTGTTTCCCCCAGCCCTCTTCCTATTCTTATTTGGGATGTCTTTCAGCAGACTACCCCATAGGAAGGGGGTGCATTCACCACACAGCGCATGGCCCTATAACAAGTTATATGAAGGTTTGTTTCCCTGCATAAATAGCAAGTTTTTTTTACAAACATTATATGTTTATGCATTATATTGAATTGCTGCAATTCCATCTTCCTCCTCGGCTAAAAATACAATTCTGTGAAGTACTCACCTGTAGAATTGATATTATTTGTATACAGTACGTCCTGCCCCAGATATAGTACTTACACTTGGGTTATCCTCCGCCAGATGGCGCTGCACTGCAGAGACATGCAAAACAGGCTCCTCCCGGCCCTCAAATACCCAGGGACCTCCCACAAATCCCGAGCATTGAAAAGCAGTGAACAAGAAGCCGGGAGAATAAACCACCAAAAAACTGGTAACTATAACAATGGTAACAATCACCATACAGGGGATCCAGAATAATGCAAAAACCAGGGTGGGGTGGAGCAGGACGTACTGTATACAAATAATATCAATTCTACAGGTGAGTACTTCACAGAATTGTATTATTCTTAGTATACAGTACGTCCTGGTCCAGATAGATTACTTACACTTGGGACATCCAATAGCAGTGTCCATAAAGTAGGGTGGGATCCCCAACAAAAACGACAACAGCAGACAGTTTAAAACCACTGTCACCTGCATAACCATACGGCCAAGACAGCATGAGCTGAGACCCTAACATCAACCTTGTAAAACTTTGCAAAGGTATGAACAGAAGGCCAAGGTAGTGGCCTAGCAAACCAGTTCAACAGAAGCCTGGTGCTGAAAAACCCAAGAGGCATCAAAGCACGAGTAGAATAAGAATCAAAGTGAAAGGAAGATTCTTCTCCTTGTTGGAATAGGCCTGAGTAACAACCTGACGAATCCAATCGCTAACAGTAGACTTGGCAGAAGCCAAAAAACCCTTCCAAGTACCGGAAGGCACATCCATTCAAGTAATAACCAGGGCCAAAGCCGCCTAACTCACCGAGAGCAGACGAGATTGGGCACCTTCAGGATGTAGTGACCATAGTCCCCAAGGAACATCAGTTCTCCTAAAGGACACAATGACTACCAAGGAAAAAAGGAATGCAGAACCCTTTCCTCAGCGTTGCTAGGAAAAAGGCACAGCAGGAAGAACAATATCTCGAATCAATGAACATAAAACACCACCTGATGCGGAGAGTCCGGCTTCAGGCGGAACACCACCTTATCTTGGTGTATCTCAAAAAATGTGGGCTAGGTAGACAGAGCCACCCGCTAACACACGCCTGACCAAGGTAACAGTCACCAGGACAACCTTGAGGGTAAGAACAGCCAGACAGCATCCTGAATAGGACCAAAGGGACAAAACCCTGCAAGCAGACAGAATGAAATCCAAATTAAAATCCCAGCAGGGGCCATAGCATTACATGGGGGACGCACATGAGTACCCCCTGAAAGAAGTCTTAACCAAGGAAGACTGAACCAGAGACTACTAAGGCAAGGTGGACAGGGCAGAACCTGATCATCAGAGTACCGAGTTGGAGAACCAACTCCAAGTCATGCTGAAACCAACTCTAGAACCCTGGGAACCGAGAACGCCCAACAGGGAAGAGACCTAGACTCTCACCAATCAATATGGGTATGCCATACCCTATAACAGATAGAAGAAGAAGAGGAAGAAGCTTGCTCCTAGCCTTCCCATAGTCTCAATCACCGAGACAGATAAGCCTGTCTCCATCAAGATGTTTCAGCAGTCAGGCCGACTAGCCCAGAGTCTGTAGATTGGAGTGACGTAAAGGGGGCCCTGAGTGAGCAGAGCTGGCACTCCTGGCAAAAGGTACAGAAAACTACTGTTCTCGGTACCATGTCTGCAAACCACACTCTACTAGGGCACCTCGGGGCACCAGAATCACTGGTCCCCTTACCAGAGCAAATCTTGCGCAGAACCCTGTTTAGCAGGGGAAATGGAGAAAAGACATACAGAACCGAACGTCCAGTCATGACGTTACTAAGGCATCCGGACCACTGCCAGAGGATCCTGAGACAGGGAAACAAAGGCCGAGATCCTGTAATAGTGACGGAACAAAAACAGATCCACAGCTGGTTGGAGCCCATAGTGACACAGGGATTAGCACATCCTGTCGCAGAGGGACTCCACCGGACCGAAAATCACTGATATGCAGGGAACATTGTCTCCACCCAGATTAGGCCCATAGACACTTCCTGGAGGGTCCACCAGCTCCAGGCCCCTTCCAATGATTAATGTAGGACACTGTCGTCAGACAGACTGAGCGCCCCCAAACTGGCAGGCCCAGAAGGGAAGTAGTCAAGCGAGATAGGACCAACTGAAAACGCTCACTGTTTCAAACATCAATAGGCTTAAGGACCTTCTAAGGGCCCCACCACCCCCAGAATCGCAGGGAGTTTCAGAAGAAACCCTCCCCCTTCATCCTGATAGGTTGGCATCCATGGTGACCGTTTCCAGGAAGGGGCAAGAAGGAACTACCCCCAGACAGGTTCCTTGAGTTCATCCCTCCAAGAGAAACCTTCTTACCAGGTGGGAAGGCCCACAGACCCTGCTCCAGGGATGCTGGATCCCTGTCCTGTATTAACAATAGAAGTCGCAGAAGGGCCCAAGGGGAACTGAGCATAAGGGACCTCTTCCGAGCAAGCCACCAACGGGCCCACCAGCTGCATCCCTGCCTGGTGAAGGGACCGGGACAGCAATGAGGGACTGAGCCCATGTGACCAGATTGTCTACTTTATTGCTGAGAAGGGAAGATTCTCGTTCGAACCTAATCCAGATTCATTCCTAGTAATGGAGTTACCAAGTAAGGGGACAATGAGGACTTGGGGTGAATGATCACCCATTCAAATGACTCCCAATGGATGTCATCAGCCGGGTATCCAACTTAGCCTGACGAAGAGACTGATAAGTGAAAAAGGACGTCTACGTAGGTCATTACGCGGACGCCCCTTGGTCTCACCAGAGACATCACCGCCGTCAGCACCTGGGTGAGCACTCTGGGAGCTGAAGAGAGGCCAGATAACAAGGCCACAAATTAGCAGTGTTGGACTTCCAACACGAACCTGAAGAGCCTCGGTGTCCTGAAGGCACAGGGATGTGAACATAAGCATCTTAGAGCTCCACAGACAGCAAGAAGCCCCCTTGGCGCAAGGCGCTGATGGCCCATCTCAGAGTTTCCATGCAGAAACTGCCTGTAATTGGAGAAATGCTGTGAATCCAGAATGGGCCAGCCTGACCCATCCTTTTGAGGGACTGTGGAAAAGTTGGTGTAGCGGCCCCTGCCTCTGCCTGTTACGGGCAATCTGCAAGTGACCCTCAGACCTCACAGGCCTTGCATGGCCTGTGCCAGCAACTGAACAGCGGCAGGGACCAGGACTACCCGGGACCTGATAAAACTGGGGAAGACCGCGCAGCAAACTCTATCTTGTATCCGGAGGACACAACCTCCTGAATCCACCAGTATGAGGCGTAAAGCCTCCCGAAAAGAGCAAAGTGCCACAGCCATCCCCTCACCCAGACGGGCGAGGGCGCCCCATCACGCTTGAGGGGGATTGGTGGAAGATTTAGGCTTAGCCCCGCCGGAGGGGCCAGAGCGTTGTCTGCTGCTCCCGGGGCCGGAGTCTGCGCTAGTCCCCACGAAGGACACCCCTGGTTCTTGTTTAACACTAAGGAAGTGGGAAATAGGGGTGCCCCTGCCCCGAGGGGGCCTAGACGGCCGCCTGCGTTGGGGTGACTTACCCTTTTCACCGAACAGGTCTAGACGGGCCCCAAACAAGCATAGCCCTCTAAAGGGAAGCCCAGTAAGAGTCTTTTTTGTAGCATCGTCAGCACCCCACTGTCGCAGCCAAACCAAGCGACGTATAGCCACCGCAAGGGCAGAAGTTCTTGCACACATTCTAATGGTGTCATCCAACGCCAATAGGATAAATTTTAAAAACAGATCACAGCTGGAGAGTGCATTAAACACCTCCCAGTGGAGATTATCAGGTTGATGATCAAGCATCTTTCTGATGAGGGTTCTAGCGGCCACCGCCGTAATAGCCGTGGCACAGACCGGGCGCAACGGCGTCCCTGCACAGGAAAAGGCGTGGGAGGCCAGCAGCTCAATGCGCCGGTCCTCAGCATCCCGAAGGGTATTATGAGCAGGGGCTGTAATAAAGGGGGGGGGGTTAGGAACCCCTATGATAGGGGCAGGCACCATGGGGGGGGGTGACCAGCAATTAACCACGTCAGGGGGAAAGGGGTATTTCCTATCCCAGTCCCCTAGGACCCGTGAGAGAGTTTACTGGGACATTCCCATTCCTTGAGGACAAGAGCATGGAAGTGAGCCTGTTCTAGGAATTCCAAACGTGCTGTTGCTGTATGGAAACGCTCCCCTCTCGGCTTGGAAGCTTCACCAGGGAGATAGACAGGGCCTCAAAGACCTTAATCAACAAATTGCCAGTGTCATACTGGGCCCAGTATTCAGGTCCAGAATCATCATGACTCCTCGGCCTCTCATCAGATGAGCCTGAGTCAGAGAATAGCTCTCCTCCATCAGAAGGGGAATAGTCACACGGAGTAGAAAACTCCTCAGTTCCCATAGGAAAAACAGAAACAGGAGACGTCAAGTGCCGCTTCTTACCAGGGCCCTTGCGCTCTGACAACCTCGCAATGATCTGTTCAGCCGTGGGCAGTCTGGAAGACGCAACAGGCTGCGACTCCCCCTTTGTATGCAACTCAGCAGGAGTGAGATTTAAGCATTGGGAATTAGGTGAAATGAAGCGAGGTGCAGCCACTGGCAGGCCTGATTGCAGAGCCAGTGCTTGCTCGGCACAGGGTCCGCAGACCCGTGCCCTGTCAGCATCAGCATGGGGTTGTCCACACGCTATACACAGCCGGTCTTGTCCCAGAGGGACCCCAGTCACATAATTCTGAGATGCCTCCATATGGTGATTATTTAAGGCACAATATGCCAGTAGGGATTTACACTATAAGCAACCCTGGATGCCCCAAAGACCCGCTAGGGAAGTGGGAGAATTTTACAAGGCCCGCTGTAAATTTACACCGGGCCGGGAGAAGCCAATGGTGTTCACCGGTCTGAAAGACACAAAGAGAAGAGAATGGTGTCAGAACCAAGAAAACTATAATGAGAATAAGCCGCCCGCGAGGGCACTTACAGTACCACGGTAAGCAGGAGCGTCCCACGCGTCAAGCGCGAACAGACAAAATGGCGCCGTGTACCTCGAAGGGCGGGCCAGTGGACCATGACGCGGAGCGCGCCAAAACAGACCCCGCCCTCCCGAAGAGCGCAAAGTCCAACAACAGCCAATGAGGACACGTAGGTGTCTGAGGCAACGCCCGGCGCGCTGCCTTCAACTAAGGTAAGAAGCATGTGCGGCGGCGGCAGTCTGCAAGTAAAATACATAGAAAGGGCGCGGCGGCTGACACCATATCTATAAAAGTCCAAAGACAGACAAAGGCCATATAAGCGCAAGGGTCCAATACAGACCATACATAGAAAGGGCACGGTGGCTGACACCCTATCTATAAAAGGTCCAAAGACCGACAAAGGCCATATAAAAATGCAAGGATCCAATACAGACCACACAGGCACACCCCCCCCCTTTCTTCCCCCCCCCCCCCCCGACTACGGGGGGAACGAGGGGGGATGGCGGCACTTGGTACAGGACCCACTGCTACACGGGGCAAGGGGCAGTAATGCGGGAGGGGCATCCCATAGAGGCTCACCATCAGCCTACACCGCCTACCCTTTGGTGGGGGACTGCGGAGGAGCAGCGCTCCATAAGCACGCGTGGTGCTGCCTACCTTCACCCGACCAGCGCAGCCCAGGCTGGGAGGCACAACACAATGAGGATGGGTGGGAATAGTCCCACAGGGTCGCAGGCTTTAATAGCCCCGCTCACCTGCGAGAGAGTGATACTTCATGTCTTCGCAGTCAGCACTGCAGAGAAATCAGGGGAGGTCCCCGGGTATTTGAGGGCCAGGAGGAGCCTGTTTTGCATGTCTCTGCAGTGCAGTACCATCTGGCGGAGGATAACCCAAGTGTAAGTACTATATCTGGAGCAGGACGTACTGTATACTAAGAATAATACCTCTCAAAAATTTTAAGAGGAGCATTTCACTCCAGTCGGTACAAAGGCTGTCTATAGGCTTGTTCAGCAAAACATACAAAAATGTATTTAGGCACTGGTTCAATACCACTCCTCCTCATTACAAGACCTAAAAGACAGATCAAAAACCCACTCCCAAACCCCCTTCCATTTGGAGCAGGGAGACCCAACCTGTAGCTTAGGAGGCTTGCAGGCTATCCACCATACTACAATACTTGTGGAGGCCAAGCACACAGTGGAGTTGGAGGTGAGGTGTACAAGGTCCCTGGGACTGGGCAGGGTCAGCACTGTGCATCAGGTTAAAGCAAAGTTGGGGAGAGGGAGAAACATGCCAGATTAACTGTCTAATCACACCCAGTTTCCCTGTATGATGTCACATTCCTGTGATGTGCACTGACTGAAAACTGAAAGTATGGAGTGTGGAGTATGGTAAATGACCCTTCCCCCGCCTGCCTGCCTGTTTGTGTGGGGAGTATGTTATGGGTGGAAAGATGCAGATGCACTAAGCTAGGGGATTCATTTGCATTCTGGTTATTCAGAATTAGGAAATAGCAGGGTCCATTTTGAATTTGGCGATGAAGGGGGAGATCAGCACACACTCTGCAAAATCAGAAGTCCAGTCTCCAGGTATCAAGGGGGGTTACAAAGAGAAAAACACAGCCTTGCCGGTAACAGTATTTCCAATAGTCCTCAAGGACAGCTCGTCACTTACATCCCCCCAAACAGAAAACACAAACGGACTATTAAAACCCGTCCCTTCCCCTCAGCTCTCGGTTGTGTTTTTAGGCAATCATACATGAATAATCCAAGACCTGAACGGAAAAAGACAGGCAAAAAAGTAACACCCGTGCAACCAAGCCAGAATAGATATGAAAAAATGGGGTGGGGTGTAGGACACTGTCGTGGAGGACTATTGGAAATACCATTACCTTACTGAGGTTTTCCCCAGGCGTCCTCAAGGATGGCTAGCCACAGAAGGAAACGCAAACACAGCATCTTTCTGAAATTCTGCTGGTCGAACTTCCATAAATCCACCTTGTAGTGTCTCAGGAAGGTGTGTGGTGAAGGCCAGGTGGCGGCCTAACATATTTCCTCCAAACAGATGCCAAACTAGTGGAATGGGTTCTAATACCTAAGGGGGACGGACCAGAGCTATAGCATCTCTGATCCATCTCGCTATGGATGCTTCGGATGCCAGCAACCCCTTGCTCTCACTCTCCAAAGGAGACCAATAAATGATCAGACTACCTCCTTTCTTCTGTAATCTGTAAATACAGGAGAACCAGCTTTCTGGCATCTAGGAGCTCTAAAGACCCGTCCTTATGATCTGACTGAGCCAGCTCTATTGCCAGCAACACAACCTCCTGTGAAATTTTCAACTATAGGTAAATAGAAGGGATCTGGTCTTAAAAGAAGTCTGTCTGGTAACTTTCTGAGGTAGGGCTCTTTAATTGACAGGGCATACAGGTCACTAACCCACATGGCCGGAGTAATTGCTAGGATGAAAGTAATCTTTAAGGATAGCATCTTTAATAGGTTCGGGGGGGGGGGGGGTAACATTAGTCCTTGAAGAACTAAAGACAAATACCAGCTGGAAAGGTTTGTTTCCTAGAAACGGCTATGAAAAATCTATCCACAAAAAAGGAGCGTCTCTAAGACGTTCCTCCAAAAAGACTGAAAGGGTTGAAGTCAACCTTAAAGTGGACCAAAACCCAGCGTGATCAGCCCGGGAATCTATAAGATTATCGATTGCCTCCCCCTGGGACATCCAAAATTGGGATGTCTCCCTGTGAGAAACCCCCCAGGTCGCCCCCATACACTTACCTTGCTTCCCGGTCCAACGGCGCATGCACGAGCCGCGGCTGGGTCCCCACTGTCCCTCAAAAAAGGCGTGTGCCCGCGCCAGGCATTTGTGGATGGCCATCGTGTACATGCTCTGTGTTAGAGGGAAACTGGAGGTGCGGCCGCCAGTGCGCTCGTAGGCCTTAGACAAAGGCTTAGACTATGTAACGTCAGCAGCTCCAAGCGCGCTGATTGGACGAGCGGCCACGCATGCACCATAGGACCAGGAACAGGTGAGTTGCACTCGGCATTCTGGGGGGTTTCACACAGCAGGGCCACTAGGGGAAAGCACTTTAAGGGTGCTTAAGGCTAGGCCTAAACCTTTCATGGCACTAGCTTTCTGCTTTCTAACAGGGTGGAAATTACTCTGCGATAACCCAATTAATAAGCCCCATTCAGGGTACATACTGCTAATTTTAGGGACTGGACCTGTAGATGGAAAATTGGGCCATGGTAAATGACAGCAAAAGGAGAAAGAAAATTACAAGGCACTCTGGAAACGGGTGCAGGATCTGAGGCTGTCCAGGCCCCATACACATCAAACGGAGGATAAAAGGAGGAAGATCCGCACTCCTAAAACTTGAAAAATTTATTTGAAAAAAAGTAAAATCCAAATCTCCATAGTATCACGGCAAAGTAAGAACAAGTGGAGGACCCTGGCACATCAATGAATGCCACTCACTAACGCGTTTCGGACGCACAGAAAGGGTCCTTAATCATAGATAAAAGTGGCAAATAGAAAAAGTGAGTGGCATTCATTGATGTGCCAGGGTCCTCCACTTGTTCTTACTTTGCCGTGATACTATGGAGATTTGGATTTTACTTTTTTTCAAATAAATTTTTCAAGTTTTAGGAGTGCGGATCTTCCTCCTTTTATCCTCCATGGTAAATGACATCTGGAAACTCTGGTAAAAGCCATGGAGGTCTCCTGGGCCAACGTGGCGCAATCAAGAGAATCCTGGGCTTGCACTAGTTTTCTCTTTCTTTCTTTCTTTCTTTCTTTCTTTCTTTCTTTCTTTCTTTCTTTCTTTCTTTCGACTAAAGGTAACAGCGTCACCAGGGGGAATGTATAGCCATAGCTGAATTCTTTCCATTGATTGCGGATTGCATCCAGACCCCAAGCCCTAGTGAGGGAGAAATACTTCCGGCACTTGGGGCCCAGAGAAACAAGGCAACGCCCCTCTGGATTGTGTCACATTGTGTTAAAGAGACATTGTCCATAGTGTAATCATTGTGAAAATTGCCTTTTATGTTTTTATTATTATTTTTTTACAGGTTTTAGGTATGAATAGGTATGAATAAGGGCTGGTAACAGCCTGAAACGCGTTACCTGGTCCCAATGGTGGAGGGGAGCACTTTCTGACATACAAGACGTTTGATGGCTGTGTGTTTACATTTGGAATTATCCTCATTTTAAGCTATGAAGTAAAAGCTAAGTTTTAACCATTCTCAAGCTGGGTCTGAGGGTGAGCTGGTTATTGTTTGCTTATGTTTTAGGAGTGAATGTTTACCATTGAAACCAATGTTTGAATTTTTATGCCTGCATTAAGATGCTGACCCGCTTTTATTGCACTAGTAGTTACAGGTCTAAAGCACTTTTGATGACTACCTCATCTCTCCAGCGAGAAAGATTTTTGTTCCTCATCAGTGAGATGACAGTTTGTTTTTTTTTCTAACAGGAACATTTAGGTCTTTTCCAAGGCTACCCAGCAACAGGCTGAAAAAAGTTAAAAAATTTGGTTCAGGCAGCAAAAATTGGTGTCGGTGTCTTGCAATAAGTGTATCAAATGCTGACGTAATATTTATTCTCTGAAATGGTTATGATGCATTCAAAAGGTTAAACGCTCCTCGAAATGTGTTCGAGTCTTAAGGTTTTTCTTGCAGAAAAGAAAATAGACACAGAGGTCTGTGTCACCCAGGTGAAAAGGGTAAAATGTAGTTAATGATGCAATGTGATTTATTTGAAATATTTGCGCATCACAGCCGGATGCTAGTGTTAAATCTACCTCCGTGGTACCATCTAAAACTGCAGGGGCTCTTAAATGTGGTTCCTGTGGGTGGGCAGTAAATAGAGCTACTGGACAAGCCCTCACCCTATTTGCAGTGGTGGATGGCTCTAGGTGTTCTGTTTGCTGTAGTCATTGGTGTTGTGAGGGGGTAGATGGGACAGAGCGTGGTTTGATCACCCACCTCCCAATGCTGGTTAGTAACAGCCGGAACAGTAGTAAGGTGGTATGGGAGTATGGTGGGGAACCCGCAGACCAGATCATTTTGAGATTACCTACTCTATTCCTCTATACCGGCAATACCTCAGAGAGGATATCGTCCACATTCTAGCTGAACATGGGCACTAGAATGGCAAAAAGCTGAGAGCTCTGAAAGCAAAAAAAGAAACTCAGTAGTAGTAAAGTGGACAAGCATCTGTAAAGATGAACTAAGTGCTCTTGCAGTGAGTCTGGAAGTGTAACTTTACCTGACAGATGCACCACTTTCCAATCCTGGTTATGACACATATGTTAAGTGTGGAATGCTAAACACGTGAGACGTTTTTGAGCCGAAACATTACATATGTTAGACTCGAAGTGTAAGAGGTCTAACCACTCCCCAAATTCACTTTTAGAAAGTGGGGGAGTGGGGTGTGCGGGTCCCCCAAGGTAAGCATGAACAAGGGAGAGCCAAATCTACCAGTCTAACTCACGGAGATTCTGGGATTCTTGTTGCATTCGAGAAGTGTTGGTACCAGAGAAGAGTTTGAAGAAAGCGCACAGGAGTTGGATGGCCAGCAGCGTCAGTTGTTAATGCACAAAACACTGATACAACACGCTGCATCCCAGAATGTGGAAAACACAACTGGTTCAAATAACTGGGAAAGAGACCGAGAGGTAATTGGTCAATAATTTAGCCTTGAGAAAGTTTAGACATCAATTTACCTCAAGGGATTCCCACCCATAAGGTGAGGGAAAACGCCACTTAGCCCGAAAGGTCGTACGTATCCACCAGCCTATGGGCTTCAGAGATTAATACTCTCAAAGTCTACACGACATCCACCAGTAACCGTGTGGGTGTACTTTAACATAGTCACTCACCAACACCTTTGTAAATAGCTGGGCAGAGATTCCACTAGTGAGTAAGTAATTGTGTAGGTTCTCTTTAAGGTAATATTATACCCCTTTTCAAAAGCCTAGGAATCAATTAAAGACATGGCCCACATTAAGAGGAGTTCCTAGCCCCATGTACTAGGTTAAAGTAGACCTTCAGTCTGACACGTGCTACAGTGTAGAAAAGGTGAATAAGGAGCAGTAAAAGGTAAGTTAAACATTAAATAAAAAGGGTTAATACCAGTAGCCCATGCAAGATGGTGCCAATACTTGATTGAGACAAGGGTAAAAGTTCATTTACTTTGGCACTGATGAACGAATGTAAATCCTGCCAAGCATCCATGATGTGATGGTGACAAGGTGGTGGTGAAGGTCCACCCCTACTTGTATTTTAATCAGGAAGTTGGTCACAGTTATCTTGCGCTACAGTTGTTTAACCCTTGTTAGGAGTTAAATCAATCCTAGTTAAGGTTAAAAAGGTTTTATGTTAACCCCACGTTAAAATAGAACAGTTAGTCTTAGATAAGTAGGTTTTAGGCAAGTATACCAGCTCCACATTATAGGTAGTGAAGAGAAACCAAAGGTGACTGGAAGAATGTAAGTGACTCTCACCAAGTAAAGGGGAAAGGACTCTGATCTATGGTGTCAAGAGTCAGATAAATCCCGTTTTTTGACCATACAAGGGCATCCCAAACCGTTACTTTACTTGTACATCACTCCTAAACACTTGTGTAGAGGTGGTTCTAGACATAATTTGTAACCTTGACCTGAGGTAAGTACCGAATGTGGAAGACGACATTTGAGAAAGAGGGGGAGAGTGTATGGGGCCTGGGTATAACTAGTACATGTCAGTTAAAGTGGACCAACACCCAGGATTTTCACTATCCTGGGTTTTGGTCCACTTCGGCGGGGCACCCCGATCGGGGGTGCCCCGCTGTGTGAAACCCCCTAGAAACCCCGAAAAACTCACCTCTCCTCGCTCCCACGTGACCGCCGCTGCCAATCCCCGCCGGACAAGCGGGAGGCAGCGGCGGACAAGAGAGCGCGCCCGCCTCACTCTTACAGGGCGCGCGCGCGATTCACGCGGGAGGCGGCGGCGGGCGCCGCTGGATCGAGGATCAGGTAGGGATTTAGGGGTTTCTGGGGGGTTTCACACAGCGGGGCACCCCCAATCAGGGTGCCCCGCAGTCAGGGGGCTGATCGGTCTGGGAATCTTATAGATTCCCGGGCCGATCACAGGAGGGTGTTGGTCCACTTTAACTAATAAGAACCCCTGTAAATAGAGTAATCAGACATTATGCTCTTTTGTGGTTTCCAACCATGAAAGTGCCTAGACAGTGCAGTACCCTAAATTAAACTCAAGATGGCAATAGTGGGATTAGGCCATAGACAAGCATTGGGCCATAGGCTATAATGGGGATTGTTCCAGAAGGTGAGGTAAGAAGGGTGGTTAGTCATAACAGGATGCTGAGTAGAAACATAGTCATAACTAGAAGGGTAGTGATTGGTTAGAGGGTTTACAGAGCAACCTATCAGATGTCAGACATCGGGCTGAACCTGTGATGGAATGTTCTGGGCATATAAGGAAGCCCCAGTTCCAAAGCCATGTGTTATTCACCATTCTTGAATTGTAATGGAGCAGGAGTAAATTACAGACTGACGGAGTGAAGGGGGAGAGCAAGGGAAGAGTTCTCATTGGGAAGCATATTTTCTAATTGCACCTGTGACTATGGACAGAACCCAGAACTGTAACTGGATGTGTATATTGTACCTGTGCCGTGTTTGCCGTCAGCCTGAGGATTAAATAAAGAGGAACTATGCTTTCATTTCCTGGACTAGTGTTCATCCTTTCAAGCAGCAACACTGAGTACCAAACTCCCCTGCAACTGTACCTTAAAGTGGACCAACACCCTCATCTGATCGGCCCGATCAGCTCCCTGACTGCGGGGCACCTAGAACTTGATCCTCGTTCCAGCAGCGCATGCGCGGGCCGCCGCCTCCCGCGCGTCCCTCTAGCAGGGCGCGCACCCGCGCCACCCGTCTGAATTGCCGGCGCGGGCGCACTCCCTGTAAGAGGGACGCGCGGGAGGCGGCGGCCCGCGCACAGCTTGTCCGTCGCTGCCTCTCCTTTTCCGGCGGCGGCAATTGGACGAGCGAGTCACGTGGGAGCAGGGTCAGGTGAGTTTTCGGGCCTTTCTGGGGGGTTTCACACAGCGGGGCACCCACAATCGGGGTGCCCCGCGGAAGTGGACCAATACCCAGAATAGTCAAAATCCTGGGTGTTGGTCCACTTTAAACCCTTACCTAGTCACCCACACACCGTCCTCACCGAACACCTGATGCGTGAGGGCTACAGTGGTTTTTAAATATACAGTACATTTCAGAACTCCAATTACATCAAAAACACACACTCACCCGACAAAGCTAATTATAAAACCACATGAAATAGCAAGTTAAAAACTCGGTGACAACGCGACGGACTGATGCGAACAGCTTTAACCCTTTTGCTGCCATCCTACCTGGAGTTTTTGTCACCCTTTGTTGCCAGACCATTTTGCACTATTTTGCGCTCCCCATGTTCAAATGTGATTTTTGAAGGGATTTCCAGGGATTTCCCAGGAAAATGATATATTGTTTTTTCAGCATAGTCTGGGCTTTAACATGAAATGTCTTGTTTGTCATTTTTTAGGTGTATTCTCAATATTTGTTGTGTTTTTTTTGTAATAAAAAATGTAAGCTTGTCAAAAAAAATCTTATTGCGTGTCTCCCAGTTAGAGCGGTACCACATATGTATAGGTAGACACCCTTTCCTGCCCAGGAGACTCCCCCAAACTGAAACAGCGCTTTAGGGGATTTTCAGATAAAATACAACTATGCTATGCGCACCTTGAAGTTTTTCCAGAAAAACAACCCGTTACATTTGAAATACCCCCAACAAACTATATATTCTCTGGAAGAACATACCTCAAGCTTTCTAGGTGTACCAGGCTTGTTGATGTGGCCATAGTTTTCTGGAAGTAATCCCTCAATGTAATCTTTGGTTGCAAAGAGTTTCCCTAAAAAAAAAAAAGAAGGATAAAAAAGCTAAATCCAAGCCACGTTTTCCTAAAAAATCTATATACAAACAAGAAAAAACAAGTAAAATCTGAAAAGGCAACATCCCCCGAACAGAACGATACCCAACATGCATAGCTACTGTCAAGGGAAGAGTTGCCAAACACCCCAAAGTAAAGCATGTGCTTAACGGTAATTTTACTAGAAAATTTCAGCTCTGCAGACAAAGTGCACACCTTGCGATTTTTCAACCAAAACAACCCTTTACATTTGGAAAATCCCCCATAAACCATACATTCCCTGAAAGTGCACACGTTAAGCTTTCTAAGCGTACCCAGCTTGTTGTAGTGGGCTGTATAAAAAAGCTGAATAAAAAACACCTTTTCCTAAAATATAAATATACAAACAAGAAAAAACAAGCTAAGTCTGAAAGCGCAAGGTCCCCCGAACAGAACCCTTTTAATTGACAGCCTACTTGAGATTTTGTCACCCTCTGATGACAGGTCATTTTTCCCCATTTTGCGCCATGTTTTGCGCCATTTTTTATGGAATTTTCTGGAAAGTTATATATATATTTTTTTTGCAGCAGAGTTTAGGCTTTAACATGAAATGTCTTGTTTGTAAATTTTATTATGTTTTTTACAATGTTATTATTAAGTAAAAAAAATAAATCAAATTTTTAAAGAAAATAGTCTCCTTTATTTTAAATAAAAAATGTATTTCATTAAAGAAAACTATATTGCATGAGAAAGCCCCATTTCTACCGATTAGAACGGTACCACATATTTATCGGTAGCCTCCCGTTCCAGCGCAGGAGACCCCCCAAACTGAAACAAGTACTTTATAACATTTACAAATAAAATACAACTATCATCCACACTGCAAAGGGTTAAATCAAGAAAAAAAAAAGACATGGGGTCCCCCTTACCCAAAATAACCAGCCCGGGACCAGTTATGCAGGGTTTGTAGAAACAGGGCGCAGGGGCCAGCTTTTGTGGCCCCTGGCCCTGCAGGCTACAAGCCCGCATAGCCCGTGGGCCCGGGCTCTTCTGCCCCCCCCGGGCTTTGGGGAGGCAGGTAATGGGGGTGCCGGGGGTTAATGGCAAGTCATCCGTTATCTGCAGGTGACTTGCCAGCCCGCAGCCTTGTGAACTGGTATAGAGATCTCTTGGACCCCTTACCAGTTCACAAGGGGTTAAGTGTACAAAAAAACACCCACACAGAAAAAATATTTTATTATTATTTTTTTTTAATACTTACCTCCCATCCTTCCGGGGGGGGGGGGGGGGGGCATTTTTTGGGGGATTTTGAAGGGTTAAAAACCCTTAAAAATCCCAAAAAAATGACATGGGGTCGCCCTTACCCGAAGTAACCAGCCCGGGACCAGCTATGCAGGGCTTGTAGGAACAAAGCACAGGGGCCAGCTTTTGTGGCTACAAAGCCCGCATAGCCCGTGGCCACAGGCTCTTCTGCCCCACCCCCCCGGGCTTTGGGGAGGCAGGTAATGGGGGTGCCGGGGGTTAATGGCAAGTCACCCGCTAGCCGCAGGTGACTTGCCAGACCCCCGAGCCTTGTGAACTGGTATAAGGGGCCTCATAGACAAACACAGAATAAAGAATGACTTTATTAAAAAATAATAACATTTTTTTTACTTTACTCACCTCTGATCCTCAGCTCCTGTGTCCCTCGCAGCTCTGATGACAGTTGCTGTCATCGCTGGCCAGTGGAGGAGGGAGGCAGGCGATCAGATCATCACCTGCCTTCCTCCTCCTGTGGCCAGCGATGACAAGTGTCAGAAATGACAGCCCGGAGCCAGGACGACACCCGGGAGCGACGTCATAAGCCCCGCCCCCAAAGGGCAAGATGGCTTTCAGGCCCTCTCCTGAAGCTGGAGAGCCAGGGGGGCAATCGAAGGCCCCCCTGGTGAAGAGGAGACCCTGCGGGAGCGATCGAGCATTGAGGTAAGTAAATGTCATTTTTATTTATTTATTTTTTTTACATGTATTTCGGCGGCTGCTGAAGCGGGGGGTGGCTATTCCGGGCCCTCCCCTGCACCCGGGGGGGCCTGGGTGGGGGATCGAAGCCCCCCCAGATGAAGAGGAGACCCGGCCGGATCGAACAAGGGGTCAGGTGAGTGTTTTTGTTATTTTACTTTTACTATAGCAGGGGGAGAAGTCAAGCACGTAGATTCTACGTGCTTGGCACTTAAGTGGAGTGGAAGCAAGCACGTAGAATCTACGTGCTTGGCACTGAAGGGGATAACTGGCTCATAATTCCAGTGGAGTAACCCAAGGGTGACAAATTGATACTTATGTCAAGCCCCTACCACCAACTGAAGGTCTTTAACATTACATTTCAGAATTCTGGCCTAAGTGGCCTCAATGTCTTTTGCTGCAATCTGGAACTTTCAGGCCACACACCAGCAATTTATGGGCTCCCTTCATAACCAATGAGTGATGGCTTGGTCCCTAGTTCAAACCGAGCTTCTGGTCCCAAGGCAATCAGGCTTACCTCAAAATGCCGACCACATAGGAAAAATAACTCAGACTAGGGACCCAGCCATCACATATGTTGAATACAATACACGCGGTATAGAGACTGGACCCTAATATAACCTACATGTGATGGTTGGGGCCCTAGTTTAAAATGGACCTTTGTCCCCAAGGCTGCCAGGCTTACCTTATTATTTAGGCCTAATGGAAACTGAAAATCATACTTGCGACCGAGCCATTACTTTTTAGGTTAAGACCCAGACATGATATAAGCTCTATAGAGTCTGGCCCCACTGTAACCTATATGTGATGGCTGGGCCCCAGTATCCATACTATATAGGAAAGTTCAAGCAAGGGGCCCAGCCATAACATTATACATAAACTGTTAGTGGCTCACGAGAAAGGGGTTGGGGAACCCTTGCAATTTCATTGTAATTGCAAAATGTTTATGTTTGATTGAAGAAATAAAATTTCTTACCAGAGTGCACTTTTGACTCTGTACTGAATATACTCCTATGTGTTTCTGCCCAGTCTTATAATTAATAATTTGCATGTGCCAAAAAAATTGCATAGGAATCAGAGATTTGTTCAATCATGAAAAGAAATACCCAGTTACCAATAGACATTCTACTTTATATAGTTCTCAGAGTATTTATTGTCAAGTAAACCCTAGTGTCAAGAAGCTTCAACCAAGTACCCCCTAACAAGTGGTTTCAACCCATTAGCCCCACTGATAAATGTTACCAAAATAGGTAGGTCACAGGCAACATTAAAGGAGCGCTATTGTGAAATTGTGTAATGTTAAAAATCCATACAAAGACGTTGGCTAATGAGGGGAGGGGTCACTTATACCCCTGAACAGAATAAAACTTCCGCCAAGCTTGTGGTTTCCTGTCCTGTTACACTAAATCTGTCATCCATGGATTTTATTTTATCAGGGGTGACAGAGCCACACTTACTTCCATCAAAATGTATAACTGTCCTCTCCTGCTATCCAGGATATTTATATGAATTTTTATCATTGGGCCATATTTCGCGATATTGATCCTTTAAAGGTAAGATAGGATCACATTTTAGTGCCAAAATAATATACCAGACATCCTGTTGGATGTGCCACTAAACATTGCCCTTTAACCAGCAAGAAACCGTGGCTTTAAAATGCCTACAGCCAATTGACTGATGCTTTACACTAGAATTTCCCTTGTTCATGCATATGCAGATGTGGGTTTTGTTCCAGTTGCAGCTCAAGTGCAGTACCTGGACAGGAGGTCGCCAAAGGAGAACAGAAACAGCATCTGCCACATCTGCACCTGATCTGCATCAGTGTAAACGGAAGCTAAAAGTGTATCAAAAAACAGGATTTTGACTATCCGGTATGATCCGGGATGCCCCACTGTGTGAAACCCCCCAGGTCACCCAATCTAACTCACCTTTCCCCGGTCCTATGGTGCATGAGTGGCCTCTCGTCCAATCAGAGCGTTTGGATCCACTCATGCCGGCGGCCACATCCTGGCTACCCTCTAACAGGGTGCGTGCCTACGCCGACCATTTACAAATGCCTGACACAGATGACCCAGGGAAAGTGAATCAAGCAGCCCTGGAATCTTATAGATTTCAGGGCTGTTGGCCGTGGGTATTGGTCCACTTTAAAGAATAACAAAGGCATGCCTGGAGTCTAAAAGAATTGAGGAGGGCCAATTTCCTCATCCCTGCAGCATCCCACTGTGTGAAATACCCGAGATCGACTGGTATATGCAAGTAGCCAGTTACTCCACAGCAGTGCAGGCCACACCCCCACTATACTCAGAGAGAAGAACCATGCTAGGCATTTCTGAATGGGTGGTGCATGTACATGGAAGAGCGAAGGTGTAGCTAGCAGTGTGTGCTCCATTCATAATTCATCTTTTCTAGCCAATCTGACAGATCTGTCAGGTCGGCTAAAGAAGGTATGAATGGAGTGGGTAAATGGATTGGTCGACTACTCATGCATGCACTGTGGGATCACCGGTAGGCGCAACACCCTGAAAAGTGACAGGTGTTGTCCCTCTTTAAAATTGAACTTTAACTTAAAAATCACGTTAGGACCCTTCTAACAACCAATCTGGGATACTCTTCCAGTACAAAATCCCTAGGAAACCAAAAATCAGATATGGAGCTCTGTATGACAGGGGGCATAAAACAACTGTACATTGCAAGCTATTGCAGGTTTCCTCTCCTATGCAAAGATGAGCATCTCTTTAAAGTGGACCAACACCCAGGGGTGATCGGCCCGGAAATCTATAAGATTCCCGGGCCGATCACCTCCCACCCCGCGGGGCATCCAAGATCAGGATGTCCCGCGGGGTGAAACCCCCCAGAAACCCCAAAAAGATCTTACCTGATCCGCCGTCGCCCGCACGCCCCTCCAGACGTGCGCGCGCCCTCTGTGAATGGCCGGCGGGGGCGTGCGCGCGCCGAGAGTGACGCGCGGGAGGCGGCAGCGGAAGAGGCTTGTACGTTCCTGTCCCCCGCCTAGACGTTGGCGGGGATTGGCTGCGGCGTTCACGTGGGAGCGGGGAGAGGTGAGTTTTTTGGGGTTTCACACAGCGATCGGGGTGCCCCACCGAAGTGGACCAAAACCCAGGATAGTAAAAATCCTGGGTGTTGGTCCTCTTTAATGCAGGATTTACCAATGGCAGAAGGGTGTAGATTAGTTTAGTGTCTCCGTTAACCAGGACCAGGCACACAATGGCCAGGGAGGCTTTAGGTCTGCTTCAAAATGTATTGTGGACATTTGCAGCAAGACTGTCAGAATCACATGCATGACATAAGTTTTCTCCAAGGAGGAAAAAAAAAACAAAGTGGGAGACAATGGTAACTGACAGTGTGACACTGCACATGACAACCTTATCATTGGGGTGGCCCAGTGGCAATGACCCAAAAATACCCAAAACAACGTGAAAGTGGAACACAAGAGGACTGGCCCTGGCCTTCCACTTGGGCATCCAAAATCGCCCCGTTGTGTGAAACCCCCTGCAGGTGACCGCAAAAATCATCTTATTCCTGGCACCTTCGCCATTGTAAACAACTGCAGCCACATCCCCAACATCTTTGGGCTCTGTGCATGCTCCAGTCCCCATCCATTTATATTGGCGGAAGCATGCCTGCTGTTGGGGATGCACCTGCTTTTGTTCCCCATTGCTGTAAATAGAGCAGTTTGCTGAACATTACATATGCATGGCAAATTACTACAGACCAGAGTGAATTAGGATCGGAGACAGGTGAGTTTTTACGAGCAATCTAGGGGCGTCATACTGTGGGGTATCCCAAATAAGGATGTCCCCGAAACAGGGAACAAAACCCGGGATAATCAAAATCCAGAGTTTTGTTCCACTTTAAAGTGTATTAAATCCACACAAGAAAAGGTTTCATGTTTTTTTTGAGCAGTTAGGCGTGGGTAAAGAATAGATGGTAGCAAATCATGTTGGGGTACAGATCAGTCTGCAGGTTTGCGTAGTACCACCAGTGATACTAATACCACTGTTTGGGAATCCCTGATCTAAAACAATGAACCAAAGAAACTGGACTTGCTGTTTTATTTCCTTGAAGATATTACGCTTGTCGGACCAACTTAGAATGAAATTCAAAACAGCAAGTCCAGTTGCCTTGATTCCTCTATAAAAAGACAACAGTACCAGGCCAAGTGACTATTTCCTTTCAAGCCGAGCAGGCTGCACAAGTGTGTAAAGTTGGTGAATTATTGGCAGCAAAGGCAGAGAAGTGGAGCCTGGTCCTCCATGGCAGTGGCTAGGCAGGATGCTGCTATGTGGAAATCCTAATTTAGGCAACAAGCTGGATGCTGAATGCGCTGCTCTCATACACACACCCACCCTCACTGGCTCTAGAAAGAGTTAACATCGCAGCTACTTCACATGGAATGGAGGCGAGGCACGGTCATACTCACTGGTGCTTAAAAAGCAATCGGTGAACCTCCTAAAGCATCCTTCAGAGGAAGGTCCATCTTCCATGTCTGCTGGCAGAAGCAAAGGGGGGTCCACAGACGGGAGCTCCGGTCCCCGATCTCCTCCTCACGGGTGACGGCAACACCAGCCACAGATGGGGGGCGTCTCGTCCTGCCGCTGCGGCAGGGGAAGGGAGACGATGGCGGCGGCGGCGGCGGCGGCTCTGTGCAATAGCTCGCTCTCCCAGCCAGCCTCTGTGGCCTTCCCGCTGCTGCCTCCACCCACCAGACCTTGTACGCTTTCCCCCTCCACTCCTCGCCTTCCTTGTTTGCCGGCGATGATGTGAAAGGAAGAGGGTGGGGTGCAGAGCGATGGGTGGGAGGGAGAAAGTCACCAGCCTGGGAGACACGGCGGCGGCTGTGAGAAGGGAGGGCGGGCTGTGCTCTCTGCTCTATGGGAAGCAGCTGAGCTAATGTGAATGGAGCAATCTACACACACAGCGCCTGTTTCTCTATGAGGCGGCCCGGCGTGTGAGCCTATATATAAATAGAGGGAGAGCTGTATAGGTGGCGTGTGCCCGAGCAAAGCAGACCGCGCTCCTGTGCAACCAGAGGAAATGGAGGGCTGGCAGAAGTCGGTGCTATAGACGTCAGAGACAGCTTGCTGCCTTCCTCACACAGTCACCGCAGAGAGTTCAGCGTTCCCACCCCGAGCCATAATACCCTTCCCACTACCCGCTGGGACTTCGCCTTCAAAATGCAATTAGGAACTTGCGCGGCTAAACGCTCAACCAGCACAATTGCACTGTAACACACAAACACGCAGCACAATCACACTAACACACACACACGCAGCACAATTGCACTGTAACACACACAACTAGCACAATCACACTGTAACACACACACACACACACACAGCACAATTGCACTGTAACACACACAACCGGCACAATTGCACTGTAACACACACACGCAGCACAATTACACTGTAACACACACACACGCAGCACAATTGCACTGTAACACACACACGCAGCACAATTGCACTGTAACACACACGCAACCAGCACAATTGCACTGTAACACACACGCAACCAGCACAATTGCACTGTAACACACACAACCGGCACAATTGCACTGTAACACACACACGCAGCACAATTGCACTGTAGCACACACACGCAGCACAATTGCACTGTAACACACACACGCAGCACAATTGCACTGTAACACACACACGCAGCACAATTGCACTGTAACACACACAACCGGCACAATTGCACTGTAACACACACACACGCAGCACAATTGCACTGTAGCACACACACGCAGCACAATTACACTGTAACACACACACAACCGGCACAATTGCACTGTAACACACACGCAACCAGCACAATTGCACTGTAACACACGCAGCACACAGCACAATTGCACTGTAACACACACAACCGGCACAATTGCACTGTAACACGCACACGCAGCACGTTTGCACGGTCACACACACACACAACCAGCACAATTGTACTGTAACACACACTATGTATATTATATGACATAATACTTAGATAATTCTATACCGGCGTCTCTTCGCCTCACAGACCAGCAGCTATACCTGCCGCTTCCCGCCTCGCACAGCCACGTGACGCGCTCACCTCACTACGCCAGTGCTAACAGGTGGCCTCCTGTTAACAGATTTTTAAATAAAATAAAATGCCTGTACGATGTTAATTTAAACACTGAGCCTACATTTATATGCCCATAATGATTTCATTGCGAGTTTTGAACAAGTTAATGTCAAAGTGACTGCGGCGTAAAGCATGCATGGCTGTGCATTCCCTCAGACGGCCGGGTGCGGAAACATGATGTATTCCTGTGGGTCACTCATATATTGCAACTTTTCTGCAACTCCCGGCGCCCTTACATCGACCTGTGTGTACAGCGCTCGCGTCACTATTGTCACAACAGGGGCCGGTGTAATGATGTATGAGGGAGCCGCAGATGTCTGATAGCAAGTCCTCCGGGGACTCGCTGGAAACGGCTCTGACACCCTCATGTGTTACTAGTAAAGTCAGGGAGGAATGGTTCAGGGTTACGGCATGTTTCTGAGATGTGAAAAGCTTTGCCCCGCAACTTACAAAGAGAGCCGACACCTGATCAACCCGGAGCCGGGTGAGCGGAGCCCGGCGCGAGGAATTCCGCAGCTGCAGCACTCCATTCATTGACATTACGCCATTATCATCTATGACGTCAGAAAGCTTTTGTAGCTACATACCGGAATAACTGCAAAAACAACATCGAAACACACAAACATTCAACAACAGCATCTTGTTTTTACATACTTCTTGCATAGTATGATCAGAAATTCGTTTAGAATATCATGTCACTGTTTTACTCACCCTAAAAGCTTTTTTTTCAGTTGTGTAATAAAACTGCACATTTACTACTAGAGGCTGACAAAACGTTTGGGGATAAATTCACTTTACATGCAATTCTTTTCCAATATTCTCAGAATTACTGTCTGTCAGACATGGAAAGCATTTTGTCTACAGCAGTTGTGTCCCTTGTTATTACTACACAACTATACTCCTATGCTATAGCTTCACACAACCCCATAGGCAGTGACAGAAAGTGTCATTTTAATTAGTTCAAAGCAGAGAATTACATTTTGTGTACAGTAGTTGTGTTCCCTGTTATTACTATACAACTCATTACTACACAACACTCCTATGCAATTGCTTTACACGGGGTTTGTTTAAAGCAATTGCATAGGAGTGTTGTCACTGCCTATGGGGTTATAGGCAGTGACAGAAATTGTCATTTGAATCAGTTCAAAGCAGAGAATTACTGTCTGTCAGACATGGAAAGCATTTTGTGTACAGTAGTTGTGTTCCCTGTTATTACTACACAACTCTCTTCCTATGCAATAGCTTTACACAGTCCCGTAGGCAGTGACAGAAAGAATCAGGTCAGCACCTTTATAACTCGTTTTTGTGGCTGTGTTTCTGTGATATGTTTTCACAGTCTTTGTAATATATTGGTTATACAGTTCAGTTTAAGGTTATTTATTATATTCTTGCTGTCATTCTATGCAGGGAAATGATTGCTTAGGAAGCATGGAAAGCATGGTGTGTGGTTATCTCTGGAGAGAAGAGGACCTGTTGCTACACAACACTCTTTCTATGCCTGCTGTGCAATAACTTCTAGACAGAACACAACACAACACAGTAGATAATGCAAAAAAAGAAGAGTAAACTAAAAAATAATACCACCGATTACACAGTTATACATGAATTATAACTGTATAAAACGTGATGATATACTTTACAATCTAAATATGTTGTGTGTTCTTTGGGTTATCCTGTCATTAAAGGGACAGTTCAGTTAAATGTTAAATATTTTTCAGTGTTCCATAGATTTTTTTTTTGTATCCTTACTGCCATTTAAATTCATTTCATGCAGGGAAATGATTGCTTAGCAGGCATTGAAAGCATTTTGTGTGCTTGTGCTCTCTAAAAAGAGAGGGCCTGTCGATACACCTCACTTTTTCTATGAAATAACTTTACTAGACACAACACAACAGAGTGGAACAGGGAAGCATTCTAACAAAACAAAAAAAAAAACATTTTAACAAATAAGGGTACTCCAGAAAATATGAATACACTTGTTATTGTTGGACTTGTTCTTTGCTGATAGCAAAAAGCAGATCAGTGCCTTTATACTAAGTGTTTTTTTATTGCTGTATAACTTTGAAATGTATTTATTATACACAAAATGCTTTCCACACCTGTTAAGCAACCACCCCCTGCAAGCAACTAATTCAAATGGCAGAAATGATGCTACAAAGAATATATCTAATAATAAACAATAAATGGCATTTTAACTGAACTGTTGCTGGAATGATTCCTGCTGCACAAGCTACAAGGTAACCCAAATCACACTTAATATAATAAGCTAGGGTTTTAAGTACACCATACCTATAGTGGTTTAGACAATTTTTTTTTTGTTTGCTGTAAAACTGTGTTTTGTATATATTCACAATCTCTGTAATAGCCTGATTTGTTAAAGAGCTTGGTAAAACATTACCTTTACATTGTGTTTTACAAAGTTCTTTTATAAATCAGGGTAATAAATTTGGTGTTTTATCTTGTGTTAAAATCTAGGAGTGTTGTACAACCGCGTATCTTGTTGGGCTATCCTCCAAATATTTAAGGGACAGTTTAGTTTTAATGCCATTTACTGTTTAACGTAAGATATATTCTTTATGGTATCATCATTGACATTTGAATTTGTTGCTTGCAGAAGAACAGTTGCATAGCAGGCATAGAAAGCATTTTCTGTGGTTGTGCTCTCTAAGAAAAGAGACCATGACCTGTCTGGATGAGACATAAGTAACAAGTCCTATCTGTAGTAATACATCAAGGCTTGGACTTGCTGTTTTATTCTCTTGAAGAGGTTCACTAGTTACCTAACTAGCTTTCCAAATACAGAGTAAATCAAGTAGCAATATGTAATAGCTCCAATCCACACCCAATTTTACAATAAACTGTATGCAGTGGTTACTATTACTACTATTACTACACACCTTCTATACCTGGTAAGCAATAACTTTGCTGAACAGGCAACACATCTCAATAGATAATGAGAACAAGAAACTGGTCAGCACTTTTATGGAAAGTTTTTTTGCACTTTATGTATATTCGCATAGTCTCTAGTACGCTACTTTGTACACCATACAACCAAACACCATATATAGGATGATGATTTATTTTACAGCATAGATATGTTGTTGTACATTTGTGTATCTGGATTAGCTTTTCCTGTTTACAACTGGTAGTTTGTGACCATGATAAATGAGAATAATAATAATGATGATCCTAATCTCCAGTAAGAATTGCTCATGTAAAATGCTTCAATGCATATACACTGGAAGGAACAGGACAAGTAGTAATTATGGCCACTGGCTGTAGTTCACATTTGTTCTTTTTGTTTATAAACAGGACAAGCTCAATAAGCATAAAAATAAAAAGAAACGTGAAATAGAAATGAATGTCCCGGAGTGACCTATTATTTTCCCGCATACCTGCTTCCCAGAATGCAGAAGCCAATATCAATTTTAGTATATTTTAACATAATTTTATGTTCTGTTTAAAAAAACACATATGAAGCATTGCTGCATTTTTTAAACAGGTGAGTGTTTTATTTTCATTGATGGCTTCTAGCTGGTGTAGAACCAGGTTGCTCTTTATCTTTATGAATCTCAATTTACTGCACTAAATATAGTACTGCAGCGTATAGAGGAAGATGGAGTTATCCAAATGATGAGTTTTGAGAGCTTTTAGGAGATTTTTTCCACTAAACACTGCAATTTGACTATTCTGCAGGAGAGGGTATTCATTTTTACAATGTGATAGATATTTTATTCCAATCAAAAGCTCTCCAAAGTTGAATAAATCCTTTGAATAACCTTCCATATCGTTCCTATGATCTAATTGGAGGCAAACCTTAAGCAAAGTGAGTAATATAGCACCTACAAATTCAAGGCTTACATCAAAATGTCAGTTTAAAAGATTTTTGGGGGGTAAAAACATGATCATCAATCAAAAAACACAGTAATTTTCCATACCAAGAACTCAGCAACATTTTATAGCACAGGCTGTATTTAACAAAATATATATTGTAAGGGAGATATATTAAATGAATAGCTACTAGTTTGCATCTTATTTGCATTAGATTGTTATCTAATATGCCTTTATTCTGTTAGAATTTATGAGCTGCAACACTGTGACCATGGCAGAACTTCACAATGTAGATTCATTTTGTAATGGCAAACCTCTTTTTTTATTGCTGCTGGTACCCTCTGGGCTTTTTTGTATCTGTTTTTGTTTGATATCCCTTTAATTGAAATTGTCTGTTAGATCTTATGTGGACTGCAAGATAGTCATTAATGTTTGTTATTACTACTGTTCTGTGAAAAGAACCACAGCTGTTTCTGTGCTAATAATTGAAGAACTACAGTACTATCCAGTTTAACAAGATTGCTTGATGATCATGATTTGCATCTATATTGTTGTTACACAATTTAACCTTTTCCTGCCCATCTGACAAAAATGTGCTAGTTATAAAAATAGCTAAAGAAACTGAAATAGGCCCCTTTATGTATATCTTACTGTTTACCTGCCCGGTCTTGTTTTTTAACTGCATATTTTCCTGAAAGGGACATACAAATAGTTAATTGTTCACATTTTATTCCCTGTATTAATTTGGTGGCAACATGCAGTACTATTTATGCCTATAGCTATATACCTATTATGCTACCAGTATGCTCTTGGGTTGCAGTAGAGGTGTAATATATAAATCTCATGTAGATATCCCCTATGTTGTAAACTCTTAATAACTTCATAACTTATCAAGGGCAAATTAAGGTAGCAAAGAAAATAAAACCACTTTATATTACTAGAAAAAGCTGGTAAAATACAAAAGCTGTTGTCATTGCAAACAATATGCTGCCCGCCTGTTCCAAGTGGCTCACAGGTAGCACAGGTAGAGAAGCAACCTGACCACCTGCTACTTAGAAAAGGTTTAGTGAGGATTGCATTTTATTAACTCAGATGTTTGTTCCATTACTATCATGCACTGAGACCAACCAGTCATCTGTATCCGGAGAGTAGTGACGTACGTGCTATAAATACACAAGTGTTCAGGGATGATGAAAAAAATACACCTTACCTATTAATCATGAATCAGATCATGTGACAATGGTATCTTCATTATTATCATCATCCTCTACATCAGTATACGTTTTTATGTCCTTTTTCTAAAGCAAGAAGAAACTGCAGCACAGCGTTGCAGCATTGCAGTTTGTTCCCGTAGGTGTCCATCTTTTTACGCTGCTGTCAGCAGGAAGCAAATAAAAGATGCAAATTCTTTTTTTATTCAGTCTTCATTCAATGTGCATACAATGGGAAGTTTTGTCCAAGACCAGTAAACCGAGCTGCTAGAAAAAAAAAAAGATTCAAATAGAGGGAAGACGGAATACGCAATTTGATTTAAAAGGAATTTCAGAATTTACAAAGACAGCTGAAATGTGCAGCGAAGTTGCTTGTATGTTGGATTCCATGGGAATGTTAATATATTTTTTTTAAAGAGCTTTAAAAGTTCAGGTAGTGTAGATTAAATCCAACATTTGGAAGTTAAGGGTCTATTCTGTAGAGATAATTTTCCTTGTCACATGTTTCCATGTTCTTTGATGCCACTGTCAGACTGTTTATAGAAACTTACCAAAAATATTTAAAAAATACATCCGGTATTATAGTTTAAAAAAATATTTTAACAAAATAAAACATTTGACAGCAACAACTGTACCCTTGGAAAACTAAAGCACTTGTCCAGAGCAACAATTTGTAAAAAAAAATATTCATTTTAATAGGCAAATACGTTAAAAAATAGCAAATCAAGCTTCATAACATGAAGTGCGATGATTCTGACAATAAAGGCAACTATTTTTTTAGTTCTTGATTCTGAAATGAGATCGTATTGGGGACACTTTAGTGTTTGTATTACTGTCTGTGACCCCATTAGAGATAATGTAGAAAATCATGTAAAAATTGGCATTTTTTAATTTTGTACCAGGGGGTGCAGAGATATTGGTTTAAAAGAGAGACCGTCCCTGAATGTGTGTTAGACTCACTTTCTGTGGAATAACCAGGGACTCGTCCCATATAAATGTTCATAGTCATTAACAGGAATGAATGGGGGTGACAAGCATGAAGTACTGAGTTTGTTTTTTCTGTTAAATTAATAGTTTGGTCACTGCAGGCAGGATGTACGGTTACATCATAAAAAATAGGGTCACAGTTTGCACTTCCTCTTTTATCTGAAACTTAACAAAACTTTTGGCTGGAGTTCAGCAATGGAAAGGTCAGACCTTTTTTAACTGCTATCCTCATCAGTCGGAGCTGATCTACAGAAATTCAGAGCCAGAGGTGAAAATCTAGCTATAAGAGATCTATGGTTCTAGCTTTGTTACCTCGTTACCTTGTTTAAAATGCCTGCCAGTATAAAATGATGTGGCCCAAATCATAGTCCCATATATAAAAGCTGCACTACTTAATGAAAACGACCGTATTGGCAATTAAAAACAACGAATAACACAGACCATTAAAATGACAGAGGGTTGCAAACCAAATAATACAACCCAACCTAGCAATAGCGCTCTATAAATTCATACAATACTACAACCCCAGAATAGCAGCAGACCCCAATCAAAGCAATTATCCAGAATCTCTGCATGGCTGCAATGCTATTTTATAAAGCCACATTATCCACAGACAAACTAGGCCAGTGCCTAGACTCCTGTAATATCCAACAACCTTCTAGTTCCCCTCTCACAGGGTTGTGGGGTCACCTAGTTATCATGTATTCCAATCTCCTGTTTTGCCAAGAAGGGCAGAAGGTAAATAATAAAATAATATGTTGCAACATAGTTTCGTGCACCTTAGGTCATTGAAAGATATCAAGTAGTGAAAAAAACTTGCTAGAACTTGGGTTAAAGAAACTGTGAAGGCAAATTCTAAATTCACAGATTTAAAATGGACCATCACCCTCCCGTGATCGGCCCGGGAATCTATAGGATTACCGGGCCGATCACCTCCCTCCCCGCGGGACATCCGAGATCGGGATGTCCCGCGGGGTGAAACCCCCCCAAAACCCCCAAATCCCCTTACCTTGTCTTCGGCGGCGGCCGGCCACCGCCTCCCTTGCGCCAGGAGGGACGCGCGGGAGGCGGCGGCGGAGGAGCCGCTTGTCCGCGGCTGTCAAACCGCTTGTCCGTCGGCGCTGGGAGCAGGGAGAGGTGAGTTTTTCGGGTGATCGGGGGGGTTTCACACAGCGGGGCACCCCGATCGGGGGTGCCCCACCGAAGTGGACCAAGTCCCAGGATAGTCAAAATCCTGGGTGTTGGTCCACTTTAACCGGCCCTTCACCCTGAATAAGAGCCTATCTTGCACGTTCCCTCCGACCTGTACATACAGATTGCCCATATTAAATATCATCCTCCCTGCACCTAGTGCTTGTTCTGAGTCTTTAAACATCCAAGATGGAGGCCCATAGAGTCTCAGGCTGCCTGCAGACAGGAAGTGTCTTCCGACTATACCATTCTTCATATTGGGATTGTGGTCATTTTCCTGACCCCAGCTCTGCTTTGTCTGTGCAGAACATAGCTATATCCTGCCCCTGCACTTCCCCCGTCTTCCCTCCTAAGTTTGTAATACTTCTTTGGCAAGATGACGGCGCCTGTATCCTAGAGTCCTGAATAGAGTGGCAGCCCAGAGGGGGAAATAAAAATAAGTGACTAAAAACTTAAAATATATACATTTTAATGCTGGGGAATTGTTTTAAGGGGTTTGGGCTTATTATTAAATTATGTTGAAGGTCAGGTTTAAGTGTCCTATTCTCTGTTTTGTGTGTCTCTGTGACTAAGAACTACTAAGCAGCAATATGCTGTACTTCCAGTTTTGCAGTATGTGATGAAGCAGGGGAAGACAGAAAAGCAGAGGAACTTTTTACCTGTGCAAACACAAGCATTGGGGTGTTCCACACAATCTGATGCAGGCGCCTTTCAATGCTAGTATAAAAAATTGGTTGTGAATAACTAAAATCCATGTTTCATCAATGACTTTTTAAAAAACAACCATAGACAGACATTTTTCACAGGAATGTTATGTTGCCAGAGGAGATAATTCATGCCAGATTTGTGGGCCCTGGGTCATTTTTTAAAAAGTATAAATAATATAAGTAAATTAAAGTATTAAGGAAACACTAATACGATCTGGGGTCTACACAATATTTAGAATAGTGAACAAGGTAAGTCATGGATACAGCTGAAGTTGAAGGATTCTCCATGATGTCGACTGAAAGGCAATCAGAGCAGAGCAGTGTAAGGTGCCGGGAGCTAAATAGACAACTGCAGACATTAAAAATGGATAGATACTACAGTTCTTGCAGAAACTAGATTGTAATCCAGTTTTGCTTCTTGCAATGCAACATTCTCCACTAGGCATTGTAGCATTGCCGCCATCTTTCATCTTCCCTGGACTGCCGATGGTTGTTGCCAGGAGGGCGAGGTCCCCTGCGCCCATGCCATCAGAAGTCTGCTTCAGTGCTAGGGGAGGGTGGCAGGCTGGGGGGGGGGGGTATTTAGAAAACAGTCATCATGGGTTGGAGTGGCCCTTTAATACTTGTTGCATTACTCATATCTAAACAAAAAAAAGCTGTGCTAGTGAGAGGAAAATGTGGCATTATCCACCCAGCCCATAGGTGTCATTGTTGAATCGATTGATACTGGCCTGTATATCTATTTTGCTGGCCCTCTATTAAAGCAGAGTGAAACCCCAGCAAAGGGTCCCTAGAATCTAGCCTGCCCTTGAGGATGCAGGATGCCTGGCTGTGTGAAACCCCCGGGATAAGCTCATCTCTCCCCGTGGCTCCCACCATATCCCTGGCTTCCCTGCATGTCCATCATGCCCACCCTTTTGAATTCCCAAAAAGTGAGCTGGGGATACAGCCAGCTGATGCACATCACGCGGCACCATTGAGTTCAGCCAGTCGGCGATCTCAATTGTGCCACGGGGCGTGGCCTTGGCAGTGGAAAAACCCAGTTTTCTTTGAAAACCGGGCAACCACCGAGCAGACAAAATCACCTGCCAAGGGACTAGCCGAGGACCCAGAAACTTTGTTGTTTTTTTTTTTATTTTTTTATATAAAACTATTTATATTCCCTCCTTACCTTTTCCTCCATGGTCCTCAGATCTCTGCTGCAGTCACGAGTGTGAATCAGTAGGTGGGCGGGGCCTAATGGCCTCTCTCAAGTCCCGCGTCGGCATTGCTTCCTGAAGGGGGCAGGCAGAGAAACAGCTGATTGGGGGGGGGGCAGGTGGCTTCCGAGATCAACATGGAGATCTGCACTGTGGCGACCCCGGGCACGCACGCGAGAGCCCCGCCCCCATGACAGGTGATGGGGGGGAGCTCAGGTGCTATGATGGTGTATGCCGATCGCGGTGCCCGCGGGCAAGTGACATGGGGGGGAGGAAGGAGGGCGCTGCTGGTGGAAGAGCTAGATCGGAGGCCGTGCGGGCACACGCGGAGCCGTAACTTTTTCCGATATATTGGTGACAGAAAGAAGAAAAACAATGCAGTCTCAAAAATTAGAAAAAGGGAAAATAAATATATTGACGGAGATAAGGCTGTGGCTGACCATCTGAATAGCTACTTTTGTTCGGTATTTTCAGATAGTAGCAGGCATTGCCATAGCACAGCATCCAGCTGGGAGGGCACAGCTCCGGAGTTTCTGGAGGCTGATGTCCTATCCGAGCTGGCACATCTAAAGGTAAGTAAGGCGATTGGTCCAGATGGAATCCACCCCAGAGTTCTAAGGGAACTTAGGTTTGTGATTGCAGCCCCTCTGACTGATTTACTTAACCATTCCCTTTCAACTGGTGAGGTTCCAGATGATTGGAGAATGGCCAATGTCGTACCAATCCATAAAAAGGGGAGTAGAGAAGAAGCCAGTAATTACAGGCCAGTTAGTTTAACATCTATAGTGGTCAAATTAATGGAAACACTCTTAAAAAACAGATAATTTCCCATCTAAAAATTAATGACCTATTGGACCCAAAACAGCACGGTTTTACTGAGGGCAGATCATGTCAGACTAATCTTAGTGATTTCTTTGACAATGTCACTAAAGTGTTAGATGAAGGTGGTGCTGTGGATATCGCCTATCTGGATTTTAGCAAAGCCTTTGACACTGTACCACATAAGGAGCTCATAGATAAGTTATTGAAGGTAGGACTCAATCCCTGGATAGTTCAGTGGATTTCCAGTTGGCTGAGGGATCGGTATCAGAGCGTTGTTGTAAATGGCGTGCAATCTGAACAAAGGCGAGTTACAAGTGGTGTGCCGCAGGGCTCTGTCCTGGGCCCCATTCTTTTTAATATATTTGTAAGTGACATAGGAGAAGGCTTAGTAGGAAAAGTTTGTCTGTTTGCTGATGATACAAAGGTTAGTAATAGGGTGGATATTCCTGGAGGTGTCTGCAACATGGAAAATGATTTAGCTTTACTGGATAGATGGTCAAAACGGTGGAAACTAGAGTTTAATGTCTCTAAATGTAAAATCATGCACTTGGGTAGAAGGAATCCCTGCTCTGAGTACTGTATGGGCAGTA
Organism: Gastrophryne carolinensis; assembly: GCA_027917425.1. Taxonomy (NCBI): domain Eukaryota; kingdom Metazoa; phylum Chordata; class Amphibia; order Anura; family Microhylidae; genus Gastrophryne; species Gastrophryne carolinensis. The sequence goes on from CM051237.1 coordinate 312,418,856, forward strand.
CTGTGTTAGCCAGGACCTCGGAGGAGAGAGATTTAGGGGTACTGATTACTGATAGCTGCAAGATGAGTGGACAGTGTAGCCAGGCAGTGGGAAAAGCAAGTAGGATGCTCGGCTGCATAGCTCGAGGCATCACCAGTAGGAAGAGGGAGGTTGTGATGCCGCTGTATAGAGCCCTGGTAAGGCCACAGCTAGAATACTGTGTGCAGTTCTGGAGACCTTACCTGCAAAAAGACATTATTCAAATAGAACGGGTCCAAAGGCGAGCAACGAAAATGGTGGAAGGACTTAAACTTAAAACTTATCAGGAGAGACTTAAAGAACTTAATTTGTACAGTCTGGAGGAAAGAAGGGAGAGGGGGGACATGATTAAGACCTTTAAATATGTGAAAGGATTGAATAAGGTTCAGGAGGGAAGTGTTTTTAAGAAGAAGCTTAATGATAGAACAAGGGGGCACAACCTGAAGCTAGTCGGGGGGAAGATCAGGAGCAATGTTAGAAAATATTACTTTACAGAAAGAGTAGTAGATGCTTGGAACAAACTTCCAGCAGAGGTAGTTGAAAAATCAACAGTCACTGAATTTAAACATGCCTGGGATAAGCACACATCTATCCTAAGATAAAAAGTACATACAGTATACACATAAGGGCAGACTAGATGGACCGTATGGTCTCCTTCTGCCGTCAACCTTCTATGTTTCTATGTAACCTGGTTTAAAAAAAAAATGACAGCTGATCCGCGGCGGGGGGTGTGCGGTGCCGGCGGATCGGCGCCCGCGCGGAAGCCCCCACAGTCGTCGGAGGTTTTGAAAAAAAATATTTTTTTTGGTCCTATAACCATACATGCCCGCCCCTTTTGCAATGTCCCCGCCCTAGGCACCGGTCTTGCGATGCCTTATGGCAAATACGGCCCTGGGTACGCTGCAAAATTATTTTAAAGTTTGACTGGTCAATTTCTTTAATATTGGGATTTCTTGCAAGTACTGCTAAACGCTGCATGGTATCCAATTTAATAAACTACTAGTTTACTTGTATTCCTGGCTCCTATAGAAACACATGTTGGAAGCAGAAAAAAAGACTCCACCAACTATCAAGTCTGCCCTTGCAGTATTAGTTTTGTTTCTGCCCTCCTTTCCCTCTGGTTGGATGACGCTGCTGCTGCTGGCACACTTTACAGAGGTTTACCAGGCGTGACTAGACCTAAAGCTGAATAAAGTAAACTAGGCTTTAGTGTGGCTTTCAGGGGCCAGAAACCTGTGCAGTAAGGTTTTGCCTCCAGAATACAATATAGGGCTTATCCAGATCATTTTGAGAACAAATATACACCCCAGCAGATAATACTTTTTTTAACCCTCTGAGAGCCTTATTCATGAAGCTCTAGCGCCAGGTAGTGCATTGTAAGCAGCAGGTAGCGGCAGGTGAACGCTGGATACGGCACGCAATTACACATTTATGAAGCCGAATCTGGTGAGCGACTGGACGCCATGTAGCGTCCGATTCATCATTATCCCAGGCTCAGCATACAGCGCCGGCTTTCTGCCTTGCAGAGCGCCACGTATTACCTCTCGCTACCTGGCGCTCTCCCATACATTTCTATGGGCGATCCTTAAATCCCTTTCCTGATCCCATAATTTTTTTTAATAAAATCTCAAAACTTTCTGACATGTATCCTGGGCTAGAAAATGACATTTTTGAAAACTTTTTGTATTAATAATATTTTTATGCAGAATTGTCCTTATATGTTCATGTTACAGTGTAATGACAATGTAATTCTATATGTTTTTGCTTTGTTACTAGTGGATACATGTTCAAAAACAGACTTTAATCTGGCGTTATGGGCTACAACTACCTGATTCTGAGCGCCGGCACCGTTTGAGGCGTTTTTTTTGATGAATGTGGTGTGAGTCGGTCACACTGAGCTGGCACTACCGTTCGCCTCCATACAGCGTAGTACTGCGACACACACAATATATTCATCAATGCCACCCAGCTACTGAGGCGCTCTGAAACAAAGATCCATGGCCGAGCACAGTGACTACTAGCGGTCGCTCTGAAATCAGTGCTACAGACGCTCATCTGTCACTACCTGGCATTAGCAATGAATCAGCCTGCGACTGTCACATGAAATTGGAAGTATTTTTTTTTTTAATTGCAAATGTGGAATCTATGTCTCATGTAAATAAAGTTGATATATAACTTATATATAACGGAGATTCTGAAATGCTTTTCAACCCTTTACTGTCTTGCCTAATTTTAGCCCTAAGGATCAGTACATTTTTCTCCCGCTATGTGTTCCAGTGGTCATAACCTTTTTACATTTTATGGAGCTCATTGAGGACTTGAATTCTATGGGAGGGGTTGTCTTTTTTTAGACTGCATTTTAGGAGGTACACCCGTGTTAGCTTTACATTTCTGTTGCCTATAAAATTCCGAGGTTACATACACTGAGTAGATAAGCCATGCTCCATATCACAGTCCCTGCACTTGTCAGTAACCAACACCAAGAAACAAACAATCAGCTGGCACAACCCCAGGGATTTGTTATATAGTTAAAGCGGTCCTTCACTCTGAATAGGAGTCTATCTTATATGTTTCCCACACCCTGCACATACAGATTGCTCACATTAAAAATCATCCTACCTGCATCTACTGCATGTTATGAGCCTTTAAACATCCAAGATGGCGGCTCATGGAACATCAGGCAGCCTGCAAACAGGAAGTGCCTTCTGACTGTGCTGCTCTGCATTCTGGGATTGCTGACCTTTTCCGGACCCCAGCTCTGCAAAGCACAGCTATAACCTGCCCCCCTGTACTTTATCCCACTCTCCTCAGTAAGTGTGATGCTTCTGAGTCAAGATGGCGGCGCCCGGATCCTAAAGGCCTGAACAGAGTTGCAGCCCAGTGGGGGAAAGAATAATTGGTAAGTGACTAAAAACGTAAAATATATTAATTTTAGATCCTGGGGAATCGTTTTTTTAATGGTTTGGGCTGGTCAATAAATCATGGTGAAGGTCTGGTTTAAGCGTGCACCAGGACCCGTGCCACTAAGCCAACTTTACCATTCGTAATAGGCACAAAAAAGGCCTCAAGGAAGGGCACAGCTCAAAAATATATATTTAAATACTATTTTATTGATCACAAACTAAAAATACATACAAGACACAATTAAAACAGCACACCTTTTTTCAACCCACAGGCTCATGGTTGGAAGTTACCACACCAGAGTCTCAACTAAGGAGGATGAGTTCTTAGAATCTATGCCTGCTCAGTGTATGAGTTTATACCACTCCTAGGTAAGGACCTCTGGAGAAGCTGGTAGACCAGCGGAACGCGTGAGGGATTTTTTTCACACCTTTCCCCCAGATATATTATGGATCTCTATAAGGAGCCGTATACTTATCAATTTTATATTTATTATATGCTTTACTGTGCTTTCTTGCTCATGTCCTGACTCCTAGGCTGCACAATAATTTTTGCACTTTATGAGAAATATCTATGTTTACACGTTTGGGGGCCAGGTAACGGCTCATCCTTTTAGAGATTAATTGACTATTTAACATTGCACTTGCACTTTGGCTTTTTATTGATTGATTCTTATCGTTATTGATATTGTATTATGTATGATTCGATGTGGTAGTTAATAAGGAGATAAGAGCCCAGGAGCGGTATAAACTCATACACTGAGCAGGCATAGATTGGAACCTCCTATAGACTTAATTGAGACTCTGGTGTGCTAATTTCCAACCATGAGCCTGTGGGTTGATAAAAGGTGTGCTGTTTTAATTGTGTCTTGTATCTATTTTGAACCTGTAGGTTCGTAATAAAAAAATTTGTTTCTAAATATATATTTTTGAGCTGTGCCCTTCATTGAGGCCTTTTTGTGCCTATTACGAATGATAAAGTTGACACCAAGAAACAAAACACAAGCCAGTTCCCACAATAAGTGGATAAGCCGTGCTCCTCTGTTGCAGAACTGCTATACTCAGCTGCTCCATAAATAACAAATACTGCCCCATCTGTGCCGTGTGTGAAGACTGAAGACCCCCAAAATTAAAATGCAGGGTGAGCCTGCGGCCCTCTCTCCTAATTCATATACACATCTGCAGATGCCCAATTAATATGCAGAGCACACCTGTGCCCCCCCCCAATATGCAGAGCACACCTAGAGACACCTGTCCCCCACAATTAATATGCAGAGCATGGCTGCGGATCCCTCTCCCCCACAATTAATATGCAGAGTGCACTAGCGGGCCTCCCTCCTCCCCAATAGTTAATATGCAGAGTGGGCTTGCAGGTGGGGAGGTGGGAGGACAGGTGTGTGAGGTAGGCAGTAAGGCAGGTAGGTGGATGAGTGAATGGGCAGTTAGACGAGTAAATGAGACGGATGTGCAGGTAGGTGGGCGTACAGGCAGTTGGGGTCGCTAGACAGGTGAGTGTTTAGTAGGGCTCCAGACGGATTCACGGTGGCCTGCTAGGTCTTTCCTCACTGCCCCGATCCACTGAAGCTGTCCACTGCCACAGCTCCAGTCGCTGCTCCCGCACTGGTATTTCCCACACTGCCTTCACAGACAATGCTGCATAGACTGGCGCATGAGCTGCGGCTGAATAAAAGTGTTGGGGCGGACACTATGGTGGATCAGGGAAGAGGGTCAGGAAACACACAGCAGCGTGGGAGAGAAGGGGGACTATGCATGCTGAACTTTGTACCCTAAACCCTGGCATGCTCCCCTGCCACACTAGTCTGTTTAGGGACTCAGGGAGCCCCTCTCTATTTGCCACGTGCCTAGCACAGTGAAAATTCTCTGCCTGCACGTTAAAGACGCTTGTGGGTTAAAACCAACACTGGTTCTTTGTCAAGTAAAATTTTTGAGAACGTCTGGAATTTTTGCAGCTATTCACTTTTCAGCACTTCATTTACTGAAAAGTAATTTTTACAATTTATTTTTACAGTTTAAAATAGATCCCCACAGCTGTAATTGAGCAGTTTAACAGAGAATGCAGATCTGCAATTGTGCAGATTATATCTAAGTAGGTAGGGGGTAGTATGAACTAACAGCCCTCTGGAGATTTAAACACTTTAGAATTTAACTTTTATTTTTTAAGGGAAAAAATGTTTTTCTACTTGATTTTATGCTGAGCAAGAGAAGCTCTCAAAAGTGAACCACTCCAAATTCCAGATGGTCTCAGAATTATATGGATAACCTCCTAGTTCTGCTTGAAGTTTATAAATATTTTATAGAACAATATGTTTAATTGGACCTAATTCCCCATTACGAGCAAGATCAATTTTTAATTAATAATAAAAATAATGCGTTGATTAGTTGATGCATTTGCTATACAATGTCCATAATCACACTTTTGTAAGCTTTCCTGCATTTTTTACATAGAAAAGCTTCTTGTCTGGCCTTAGAGTCTAAAAGACTTTATGTGGTTTTCAAATGAAATACAAGTACTACAGCATCCTAATATCAAGGGTTAAACCCTTAAAAATGTTGCAGGGCCCCCTATAGTGGGGGAGCACATTTTATTTATTTCTAAGTGATAAAACTCTTAACGATTTAAAAAACAATATGGGGTTCCCTATATCCAGCAAAGCCAGCGCGGGTAGCAGATATGGTAGACCAGGCGGCGGAGGCTTAGCGGCAAAACTCCAGCCTTGAGAGCTCTTCTGCACCCCCCTATTACTTTGGGGATGCAGGTAATAGGGCGGGGGGTTATGACATGCCACCCACTTGCAGGCAGGTGACTTGCCAGCCCCTCCAGCCCTGTGAACTGGTATAGAGGGTCTCAAGGACCCATTACCAGTTCACTAAGAGTTAAATGTAAAACAAAACACACAAACTAGTCTTTTAATATTCATATTTTTAACCACCTTGATTCCATTGTCTGAAGTGATCGGTGTAAGCTGGTTGCAGGGGCAGAGGGTGCCACATGCACCCAGCTTCTGCCCTATCAATTACGCCTTCTAGGCTCACTCTTGCTGCTGGGAGGAGCCTTTTATACCATCAGAGTGATATAACATCTCACTCCTGATATAAAAAGCCCCTCCCTGCAGTGGCTAGTGATCTGTCAGAAGCCGCCCCACTGAAGACGGGGGGGGGGGGGGGGACTTCAGAGGCCACAAGAGACAACCTATCAAGAGCTTTCAAGATTCTATCTAGTAACATTGATTTTAAATGTTAAGTAACATTTCCCAAATTTTTGTGAAACAAAACGGAATAAAGAGAATTAATTTATGAATGAAACATGATTGACCACCCAATCAAAAAAACAAAAGGGTATTTACCTGATCCCCGCAGCTGATCGGTCCAAGTCAGCAACTTGCATTATCAATGGATCCCATCCCGGCTTCATGACCCACCATCAGTCACTGCCACACCCTACCTATTCATTGTAATGGAGTGAATATCACTGTGCCCTTGTGACTGCTGGCGGGGGGCTGAACCCTGGCGCAAAAGGGCTGGACAGTGGAGTACAGGCCCAGGTGGAGTACGGGCCCAGGGTGGCGTGGCCTGGGATACAGCTCTCAGGTGAGTTGCTGATTTCTGGACTTGGACCAATCAGCTTTGGGGGAAAAGAGGAGTACCCTTTTGTTGTTTGGAGTGGATGGTCAATCACATTAAATCCTGAAAAAATTCACTGAGGACGGACAATAGTACATAGGGTCTTCTAAATAATCCAGTGCAATGCACTGCACTAAATTCAGCAGAGCAATTGTATAGACCATTGCAACTCGAAGGGCTCTACAGAGTCATGTAATAGCTAAAATTCCTCTTTAATTAAACAATACATTCAGTACTAGCACATTTAATAATTTACGCACTAGTGTCTGATTGATTGATCTCCAACATGTCCAATGCCAAACCATTATTCTCCATAAAAAATAATAACCACAATGCAAGAGTGATTCTTCACCAGCCAGTAGTGTGCTGTTCTACAGACTAGCCAAACATTTGCCACATTCCAAGAGAACCAACTAATTCTGGAACAAGCCCCCCCCCCCCAAATTTAATTGTGGCAGGTGATTCCAATGTAGGAGTACATCCAACATGTGATAAATTTGCTCCAAGCTCATCTCAGGCATCCAGAATGATGAAGGCCTAGACCATCTACTCTATAACATACCTGTGAAAGAGAGTATCCTCCCTAGCTTGGCCCACAAAATGATTGGGAACATAGTGGTTTCAGACCACACACCAATCTCACTTATCCTGACATGTGTGCACCTCAAAACAGAGATAAATGGCAGTAAGCAACACTTCAATGCCCATTTTACAGGGTAGTTAAACAAAGATTAGCTTAAACCGGACCAACAGCCCGGCACAGTTGAAAAATAAAGGTAGAGGCAATTTTGCAGCTTCCTCTCCCATCATCTCAGCCGTGCTGCTGCCTGGATTCACCTGACATAACTGACAATGTACAGTAACATGAAGCCCAGCAGCACTTCCTGTTTGCAGGTGTCCTGCAAATGCACAAGCCGCCATCTTGTTTTTAAAATTTACCAAAGCAAGAGTTAGAAAAGGGTAAATTAATGTTTATGTGCAGCAATCTAAATTGCCCCGGGAAGGGATGAATATGAGCATTGTTTGTTGTGTTGGTCTGGTTTAAGTAATTTTTGACTGTTGGTCTGCTTTATACACTCCATTGTAGGAATAAGATGAGTTTCCTACTAGGTAACTTGTTGAACCCAAAAAATTGCAAAAACGCAAACGTAATATATATACCTGCCGCTAAGGATCCCAACACTCACCAAACAAAAAAAAAATAGCTTTGAACAATACTTTGTAAAATTGCATGCAAGAGTGATCTCAATAAGCTTGGGTTGCATATATTTTCAAAGCATTAACGTGGACCACCAGTAAAAATGTTGACTGGTACTGTGCATTATCAGTTATGTCAGTTGAATCCAGGCAGCAGCATGGGCGAGATGCTGCAAGAGGAAACTCCAAAATGGCCGCTACTACTAGAAAATCTGTGAGGTGGCGCTTCAGCTTCGAGTGGATGCAGGAGCAAATGTAAGTGCTGACAATGCTTGAGTATCATGTGTACAGATGAGGCAAGTGAGTTTTGAGGAGTTTAATTTTACAGCTGTGCTACGCTGTTGGTTGATTTAAGCCCCCACAATTGATACAAGCTCAGAAACTCTTAAATGAATCCAAAGGTCCTAGACGACCAAGGATTAATACAGACCCTGCATAACAACAAATCTCCAGACCCTGATAGACTACCAGCAGAATACTGTAAATTGGTCCTCCCCTAAATAGCTGTTCTTCTAAAAGCCACACTAACTCACAAACCCCCTTTCCCAAATTTAATGAAGCAACCACCACAATGCTTCTAAAATGAGTGAGAGATCATGAACAAATATCACGTCATATAGACCTATAACCCTTTTAAACACCTATTAGAATTTCTTGCAAACATCATGGCAGACAGGCTCCAGACATTTCTCCCAAGAATACAAACTCCCCATTAATTAGGCTTCCATAACCCTTTCACTACCAGCCTACCTAGACATGTTGTCAACCTCTCTTGCCAGACCATTTTCACCATTTTGCGCTATAAATGTTTAAAGGAATGTCCAGGAATTTCCCAGAAAAGTTATCTATTGTTTTTTTCAGCAGAGCTTGGGCTTTAACATGAAATGGCTTGTTTGCATTTTTTTCAGTGCTTTCTCAATATCTTTGGGTGAAATATGTGGAAAAAATACAATTTCTTACATTTTGTAGCTTTTCTTTTTAAATAAAGAAAGTTTTTCATGAAAATCATATTGCATGTTTCCCCTGGTTAAATATGTATTAGACACCAAAATCTGAAACAGAGCTTTGGGAGATTCTCTAAATAATTTTATTATGCGCACCTTGCAATTTTTCAAGAAAAACAACCTTTTACATTTGAAATTCCCCCACAACATATATATTATCTCAAAGTACACACCTCAAGCTTTCTAGCTGTACCAGGCTTGTTGGCGTGGGCGCAGTTTTCTGGGTTCAGACGGTGGAAGAATTCACAAGTTGCACATGGTTTCCCTAAAACATTGATAAAAAAGCAGAATAAGAACGGCATTTTCCTAAAATATCAATATGCAAAAAAGAAAAAACAAGCGAAATCTGAAACTGCAAGGTCCCATGAACAGAACAATGCCCATCATTTTTAGGTACTTTTAACTGCCAGCCTACTTGAGATTTTGTCACCATCTGTTGCCAGGCTATTTTTCACCATTTTGCTCTATGTTTAACTGTAATTTTTAAAGGGGAATTTTCAGGAAAATTATATATTGTTTTTTTCAGCTTGGGCTATAAGAAATCTTGTTTGTATTTTTTTCAGTGCTTTTTTATAATATCATGTATATTTTTCTTAATTTGTAAATGTGAATATGTATATTTTTATTTAATTTGTCATGCTATTTTAAATTAAAAAAATGTACTTTTTTTTTTCGAGAAAACGATATTGCATGTGAAAGCTCCATCCCTTCCCATTACAACGGGATCACATATGTATTGGTAGCCCCCTGCTCCTGCCCAGGAGACCCCCCCAAACTGAAAAGAGCGCTTTACAACATTTTAAAATTAAATATTACCCAATGATTTAGGGGTTCAACCAAGGATGCTCAAGCTTTTAATGAGCACAGGCCATTTAAATGATCTGGAACCTGGTCGAGGCCCCCAATGAGTAGGTTCCGGATTTTTTTCATTTGGAATAGCATAATGAAGATTTTCAGGCTACTCTATAGGGCTGATTCAAAGCCTCTTTCACATGCACTTTCGCATGTGTTTGTGTAAGTTTTGTGAGTGCATGCCTTTTCGGGATTTTCGTTACTTTTTTCATGCATATATGCGTTTACGTTAACCCGAATACGCACTTTCAATAGTTGTATATTTTTCGTAAAAAGTTTGCAATCTCAGGAAATTTACGTTATTGGTATGGGCTTGTGCATGATTCAGAGCCTTGATTGTTGATTAGAACATGGCCAATAAAACAAGTTTGTTTACGTTCAACTTACGTGGTTGTTTTGTAGAAGAAAGTTAGCTGTTGAGATCGGAGATGATGTATGCTGAGTATGTTGAAGAGTATGAGCGTCTGCAGCTACGCGGCATGCTATGCATCTGCATGTCAGATTCCAGGTTGCATCGCTCACGTTTGAATATCGACCGCATGCATGACGTTGAGCTATTCAAGCTCACCCGACTTAACCGTGTTTCCTTCCATAAACTGAATAGTGAGCTGCGGCCATGGTTGGCCCCCACCACAAGGAAGGGGCATGCAATTGCAGGCATGACCAAACTGGTTGGCTTCCTTCAATTTTTAGCGAATGGCTCGTTCCAGAGGCTGGGTGCCCTCTCCGCGGGGATGTCCCAGCCTACGCTGAGCCACACGCTAAAAATTTCTGGATTGCATGGCTACCATTTGTCAAAAATACATCTTTTTTCCTGACAACGTGGTAGCCTGGAATGCGGTTAAGTTGGGCTTTTATGATATAGCCTTTTGGAAGTCCTCATAGGCTGAGAGTGGCCATTCCCACCAGTGGTCTTGGTGGACCTTGTAGCTGGCCTGTCACTGTGTTGCCTGGAAGTGGTTGCTTCCTGTTGGCGTCGGCCACGGCGATCATGATGTTCATGCGGCTTGGGGGTCTTGCGGGTACCTCTCTTCCCGGTCATTTTGATATCTGTACAGACACACAGCTTTGTGTACAGCTACCCTTTAAGTAGTTATGGCGTTGACGTTGTGCGTATGGCCGCGCGCATCCCGGAAACCACTGGGGCGCAACACATTTATTATAAAATCTGAGAAAGATGGCCCCCACGCTCTTTACCCGCCAGCAACAGGAGACAATTATGCTAATAAGTGTTTGTGCAGGCGTTTATATGCAGGCAAAATGCATGCATATGCGATTAGGCAGCCCAGGCAAAAAAAGTGGGTCCCAATATGCACATAAACACAGCGGCAAGCGAAAGTTAGTGTGCACATGTGCGCAACACTAAAATGTCATGTAGAAGGATAGCTAAAGCTTTTAAATGTTTGGGGGAATGATAATTATGAAGCTGCTATCATTAACATTGTGATTTGTATGATGTTTTAAATAATGACATCTGTTTTTCTTTCACATTTTAGATGATGCTCAGCAATCGGTATGACTATCTGCCGAGTGGCTATGAAAAGAAGACCTTGGCACTGGAAATAGTGGGCAAAATCCCAGAAGAAACTGACACCACCTTCACCTATACCTGTACGGACCTAAAATGCAAGAAGAGGCCCCGGGTGAGGAGATTCTTCCTGAAACATTTCCCAAATAAGTAAATTACCATTACATCTTAGAAATACACTGCCCTTAGGCAGGCCTGTGTTTATGAATGCTATTCTCTTCTAGTTAGTGAATACAACTATAGGATAAAACCCACCCGGAGGCAAGGAGTCCGGCCAGTGCTGGAGCAATCTGGGCATAGTGAAGGTGGTGGCAGTCCAGTGCCAAGGTCTCCCCCTCCTCTGCAAGTCCGGATGACCAACGGCTGGACCTGTCTGCAGAGGAGAGGCATTACTTGCTCGGCAGGGAAGAGGAAGAGATGCCGGACCAGCACCACTCCGGTATGATTATCACACAGAAGCACACACGGGTACATTCACTGTAAACACACACTCATTTCTTACTTATATAATTTTAAATGCTGACGTGGCGGGATGCTGACGACCCAGAAGGGCAAGCACCTGAGGTGCAAGGAGAAGGTGGGTTATGTCACACACAATCTAATTTAAATGTCTTCATTAACAAATATGAAATTCTAACTAACCATATTTTTGCTTGCTCAACAAAGTCAGACCAAGAGGAGTGGCAGGCCCCAGAGAGAAGGGTGGTCCCCCAGCCTAGTAAGTTCGTAGACAACTTAGTTGATTTACGTTAACATGCCTTCATCAACAGGTATTCCCAATCCCTAGCCTAGAAGATTAGATTAATTTCTGGCCCAATCCCTAGCCTAGAAGATTAGATTAATTTCTGGCCCAATCCCTAGCCTAGAAGATTAGATTAATTTCTGGCCCAATCCATAGGCTATAAATTATTAATATTTAATTCAACAGGTATTCAAAATGCATATACTAGAAATTCATTTTTGTTTTCTTTTCACAGCCAGCACACAGCAGCGAATCAGATTCTTACAGCTGCTGTTCATAGGCTGGTGAAAAGGCTAGCTTGCAGCTTCACTGGGGACCACCGAGGAATAGAATCCTGGGAGCCTGCCACTTTTATGTAAAACGTTTTCCAAATTTAAAAAAATAATAATATTTTTGATAAAAAAAAGTTTTACAAAACAATATATACTTTTAATAAATTAAAAACGTTTATGATGTCTATCATTTCTTTAAAACTAATATAAATGTCATAATTGCACAAATCCACTTATACACATAAATCATAAAAAAGCAAGAAGGAAATGAAAAATATCTAAAGAATCCATGAAATTAAGGTAGGCATGAAAATATGGGGATAGAGAACAGGAAACAGTGCCAAGGGAGTTAAGGTAAGCATGAATAGAGTGGTAAAGAGGAATACATACCCTGCCAAGGGAGTTAAGGTAAGCATGAACAGAGTGGTAGAGAGGAATACATACACTGCCAAGGGAGTTAAGGTAAGCATGAATAGAGTGGTAGAGAGGAAAACATACAGTGCCAAGGGAGTTAAGGTAAGCATGAATAGAGTGGTAGAGAGGAATACATACAGCGCCAAGGGAGTTAAGGTAAGCATGAATAGAGTGGGACAGAGAACAAAAAAACAACCGCAAGGAAGTTAAGTTAAGCATGAATAGAGTGGTAGAGAGGAATACATACAGTGCCAAGGGAGTTAAGGTAAGCATGAATAGAGTGGTAGAGAGGAATACATACAGTGCCAAGGGAGTTAAGGTAAGCATGAATAGAATGGGACAGAGTAAAAAAAAAAAAAAAGCAAGGGAGTTAAGGTAAGCATGGGAGCAGAAGTGAGTGAGAGAATAGTTGACATGGGGGACATGAATGAGTTAATAAGCTGTGCGCATGCGTACATGCATGCTAACATAGCAGCTTGTACAACAAAATTCAGTTACTATGTATATTTTGAGAAAGATGGAAGCTGAATATCGTGGGATACTGAAAATCTACGTTGGAAGCTACGTTGAAAAATGCTGAAAAACGGTAGTATACGAGGATTACTAAGCAACGTAAACGAAAACCTTGTCCTCTCGAAAACGCAACGAGAGCCGGAAAATTCTCGATGGCGTACGCAGCTACAAAAAGTAAACGGAAGGCTCCCAATGGCGGCTCTGCATCATGCGTACGCACGTAGACATATGGGGAAAAAGTGAAAATTACAAATTACGAGACAAAAACAAGACGGTTTTGAGAAGGCTCTGAATCAACCCTATTGTCTCCATAATCTCCACTCAAATGTTCTACTACACCCCTATATTAATATGTAACAATTTCCACTTTCTAGCAATGCACATGCCAATTGGTTTACCTCTCTGAATATATGGGTCTGTTATTTATAGCCCTCCCCCATCAGTCCCCATGCTCAACCCCAAGTTCCCACCATTGCTAAGCATACCATTATTTGACCAAATTATTCTGCCAATGCTTCCACCCAGGGGTGGTGTCATATTGTCACCATGTTTCTCCAAGCAACTGCTGTCACCTCAATTGTCCAATGCGACTCCATCCTATATCACTCTCTGTGCAGTTGGCCATCCTTACTGTACCCCTATTTAACTACCTTTTACACGTCAGATCTATTTATGCTTCGCAATTTCCTCACAGCAGGTCAGATCGTACTAAGGGCCTCATGTAGCCCCTGGGCCATAGGTTGAGCACATGTGTGTTAAACCCTTAAAAATTCTCCGGGGGCGGCACACTTTTCAAAAACAATTTTAAGGGTTAAAACCCCTAAAAAAGATTTAAAAAATGAAGTAAGGTCCCCCTTCCTAGTACAATTAGCCCGAGCGCCAGCTATGGGGGCCCCAGCCCTGAACGCTACAAGCCCACATATTGCTTAGGGACTGTGAGCTCTCCTCCCCCCTCCCCCGGTTGCAACATCCAACATTGAAAAAAGTAATTTAATAAACCGCCGATCCAGCGCTGATGTCCCATGCCAATGTTTAGGTAGAATTTAACTCAAATTCCAAACAAAAACCCTGGGACATATTGTTCTTGGCACTATCTTTTCCTATCTTTTCAGCTTGCATTAAAGCTCTACAGGCAACAAGTATTAAGCTAGTAGCAATAAGACCACACAATGAATCAACTGTGGAGGTTGGGCCATGAGAGACCTTTTACAACAAACAAAGAAAAACAAAATATCAGTGGGATCAGAGCAGAAAGAGAGAGAGATCCAACATCAATGAAACAAACACATCTAGGGAATAGCACACAAGCAAGAACAGCAGACACTGAAAATTAGACATTCAATTCCCTGTATTTGTTCATACAACAAATTCTGTTTTTAAGTAGACCTAGTCCCAAGGGCGAACCTAGGCCCTCTGTTGCCTGAGGCAAACTATACACAGCTGCCCTGACCTGGACATGTCGCTACACTCCCTGACAGAGCAGCTCCTGGGCCACTTGTGTAAGGGGAGCAATGCCAAATTGGAAGGTAGGGGGCAAGGCTGCTGAGCTGCCAATGGCTGTAAATACATGACAACATGCAGCAGCCTCCTCTGATCTCCACAGAACCACTAATAAAAGGCACTACTAAAAGAAAATAATTAAAAAAACAGGTCTAGTGATCACTGTCTCACATTGCCTCATTACAGGTGCAGCCCTGCTTAGATCACACATAAGAGCTAGGAAATACCTGAAATCAATCAATTTATGTATCACTTCCTCAGCCAGTGGGGTTATGATAGTAGGATAGTGAGAAATGGTTAACTTGTTTATCCACAGGGTTTCTCGAAATCTAACAATCTCACACTAAAAACCTTTCACATGTAATTCTGTTTTTACATCTATTCTGAAAAGGGTTTATGGCTTTTGTTTAGATGATAGTCCCCAATCTAATGCTCAATGCTCCACCTATAGGTGAATTCTCTAATGCTCAGCCTTAGGGGCTGCCATATGCCAGCTCAGAACTTGCTTGCCTCTGTCTCAGAGCATTGCCCAAATAATATTCATCAGCTATCCCTCTCAGCACCAGAGTAAGGGTTAACCTGCAGAACCTGCAAATGTTGACTGCTGACTCCAAGGCTGGGTGAATTTGGGATGCCCTAATGTGTGAAACCCTAGGGATTGCGGGGAAACTTACCTTGTTCCTCGACAACACAGCTGACGACATCCCTACATCTACTACGTGTGCCCACACGAGGTGCACCCCACAGATCACAATAAACAGTCGATGCTGTTCATTCATATGCACAGAACAGAATGCCAACCAGGTAAGCATAGCAGACGAACTACAGGGTTTCACACAGTCAGGTATCCTAAATTGGGATGCCACAGGGAAGAGGAACAAAGCCTCGGATACTGAAAAGCCTAGGATTTGTTCCTCTTTAACCCTTTAAATGCCAGCCACAAAGAATCAAGGTGGTGCCTCTCTGACCATTAGGTACCAGCATCAGTTTCTACAAGCCTGGCATTTTGTCCCTCTAGAGAAAAAAAGAACAAAAATACACACTTACCCCCACCCAGGATCCAGTGCTGGAAGTCTCATGTTCTCCTGACCCCCCCTCTGGGGTCTTCAGTGGGACAGAGAACACCCATTCCTTATCCTGAGTGGGGGCTTATGGCAGCTCTTTGGCCACCTCATGGAGAAGCCTTTTATACTGTGAGTGCGATGACATCTGCTCACTCTACCAGTATAAAATGCCGATTCCAGCAGTGGGAGAGCTGTCAGAAGCTGGAGATAATTGGTGGGTGCAGGGGACTTCGATCCCCTGCCCCCACATCTGGCTTCCACCGATCACTACTGGCTGTCTACTGAGGCAGGACGCCATTTTTTCTTTCATTTTTAACTGCAGATGGTTTGATGGGTATAGCGGTATTTTATTTTCTGCCCACTTGATGCCCTTTAACTCAACCTTTCTTTTGGTAATTTAAACATGGATGCGTTTTCTTTAAACATCTTTATAAAATTCTATTAACAATATCTTTAAACCGGTTTCCCTTTAATGGGTGTTAATCCTGCAGACAGCTAATAAAAACAAGCTGTGGGGGCATCCAGAATGCTGGAGCCTCCCCCGCACATAACCCCCCCCAGAACACCCGATATCCTTACCTTCACTACGAGCCAGCGCCAGAAAAGGAGTCCCGCAATTGCCCCCCCTCCCATTTAGTTCTTATTAGCTGTCTGCGGGACCAACACCAGTTAAAGAAAAAATGGTTGTTGGTCTGGTTTAAGGTCGCATTCAAGCCCCTTTAGACTTATTTACATTGCCTGTCAACTTGGTCTTACAGTACTTTTATCATATCACGTCATTGCAGATTTGTTACACCTGCTCACTGTACATTTATCAAATAGGTAGTCTACTAAAATGTGGAAGACTTCCAACCTTATTGAAAAACATATATCACAATGCCCACAGAATTTTTAGGTCTCAGAATCAAGCTTCCTTTTTTAACCATATTAAATATGTATTATCTGTGTATTTATTTATACTAAGAGGTCAGCCCAATATGCCCTACCATTTACCTTAAATATCCCTTCAAAGTTTGCTTTAAAACAAGATAGCAATGGAAAAGCGCTCATGAAAGTCAGAGAGTATTTTTGCACTGTTATTTCCAAACTTCTAAAACAAAATATCTACCTCATTGGAAATGTGTACCTCACACGTAAAATTGTGCCATTGCAGGGGCAGGGGAATTCGATTTTTAAATAAACTAAAACATTTAATTGTATTTTGTGCAGAGTGGGGGAAAACCTTCACAACCTTTCATATTGAAAATCACTTAAAGTGGACGAAAACCCAGGCCCGGTGGCCTTGGAATCTTGATTCCCTCCCCCCAGAGCAACCAGATTTGGGATGCCCCATTGTGTAAAACTCCCCAGATCGATCGGTAAACTCAAGTTCTCCCCCAATCCAACGGGGCATGCAGGAGCAGGGTGCCCACACACGCCAGACATTTGTGAATGGTCGGTGCAGGCACGCTCCCTGTTAGAGGGTGGCTGCTAGTCTTCTCGGCTGTACTTGAATAGACTCAGATGGACTTAGCTGGAGCTGAGTCCTTAGATGAGTCTAGACGAGTTTGCTTAAGCGCAGTCGAGCAAGCTGATTGGACCCGGGGCTGTGCATGTGCCACAGGACCAGGGAAAGTGAGTTGGAGTGGGCAACCTAGAGGGTTTCACACAACAGAGCATCCTGCATCCGGGTGTCCCGGGAAAGTACCAAAACACAGGATAGTCAAATACTTGGTTCATGGTCCACTTTAAGTAAAACCCAAAGAAACAATTGTAGCACTCTTTTGCATGGTATTGGGAATTGCTAAAACATGTCATAAAGAGAAAAATATGTAAAGTGAAATAGATTTATATTAACAGCAGTATGATAGCAGTTAATGGCATCATGTAAGTTAAGACAACCCCACTGTAAGTCTTGAAATCACATCAAATGCTACTTGATGTGGTTAATGTTCTCCTGCATCAGTTCATTTGTGGGGGACATTCAAACAGATGCGTGTAGATATGAAAGAGGAGAAAAAGGTGAGGGGGGGAGAGGCATTTGCATGTTAAGGGTAAAATGCTAACATTGAACTTTCCAAACCTGGGGAAGCATAAGTCCATGTGTAACAGGTCACCAAATTCACTGTCACACTGTCATAATTTAGTCCAAACCCGGACCGACAACCTTGCAGAGTTGGAAAGTAAACCCCCCTCAAAACTCCCTTGCCCCATCTGTATACATGATACTGAATAATTGTCAACTCTTTCATTTACTCCGGCATTCACTCAAAGCTAAAACACAGCCTCACCTATTTTTTTGTGGTTTTGGAGCTTGCTTTTCCAGCATCCCAGCCATGACAATGCACAGTAACAGGAACGTTCCCTTTACATGCAGCCTACAGCTCCAGGACACGCCACTTTGTTTTAAAAATTGACCACAGCAGGAGTTAGAAAAAAGATAAAATCATTTTTATGTGCAGTAATCTGGGGGAGAGATGCATACAAGTAACTTTTTGTAAGGGTGTTGGTCCTGTTTAAGCAATGCACCTTGATGAAACCACTGCAGCATAGCACACAAAGATGTCACGGTGGCTGACCTGGAGCAGCCTGTGTGGATATGGCAGGTGACCTGGGACCCTAGCGATGGCAACATCAGACATGGCTGGGGGTGCAACCTGGGAAAGCTGGTAGCTGTAGAGCAGACATGGTCAGATGTGGCATAGATTAGCATGCTTAGTGGTTGGCATTGGAAATGGTCAGACACGGGACAAGTCTGCAACAGGATTTGGCACTAGACATGGCAAGGTGTGGCACAGGTTAGCAACAGGGCTTGGAACTAAACATGGCAAAGATAGGCAACAAGAGTTGGACATGGTCTAAAGTGGCACAGGTCAGAAGTAGAGTAACAGGCAATACCCTTTAAAGGTAATGCAGCACTCGGACACAGAAAATACAGTCAGCAGTGTGCTTGTTCCTGCTTTTAGATCAGATGTTTTCATGCAGCAGGCACACCAAGCCCACTGGCTTCTACAACTGCTAAGAAGGCTCCAAAGTCACAGCAGGGGAAGCAGCAGACAGCTGTCCAGGATGCAGTCCTTCCTGAGACCATCACAGCCTCTCAGTTGTCAGTCAACAAGGCTGGCCGCCATCTCCTCATCTGAGAGGCAGCCAAGTTAATACCATGCTGTGACACCAGGACTGCCTGATTTTAGATGCTAGTTAGGGATCCTCATATTTAAGCTCCAGTCTTATCAATATTGCTTTCTGTCCGATATTTCTTAAAGTGGACCAACACCCTGAGGTGATCGGCCCGGGAATCTATAAGATTCCCGGCCCAATCACCTTACACACCGCGGGACATCCGAGATGGGGATGTCCCGCGGGGTGTAAACCCCCCAAAACCCCCGAAAAACCTTACCTCTGCAGCCGCTGCTTCAGCTGCCGCCTCACTCGCGCTCCTCTAGACGTGCGCGCGCCCGCGCCGGCCGTCTCTGAATGGCCGGCGCGGGCGCGCACACGTCAAGAGTGACGCGCGGGAGGCGCCGACGGGCAAGCTGCTTGTCCGTCGCTGTCAATCAGCTTGTCCGTGGTGGGGAGAGGTGAGTTTTGGGGGCTTTCTGGGGGGTTTCACACAGCGGGGCACCCCCGATTGGGGTGCCCCGGGGAAGTGGACCAATACCCAGGATAGTCAAAATCCTGGGTGTTGGTCCACTTTAAAGATCAAACTCACTAACCCCCTGAATCCATTGCAGCACCGGCTGCCTAAACATTTAAGCCCTTTGGCCGCCACAGCCACAGCATGCTCCCCCAACCACTCCGGCACTACCCTAAATGAGTAGGCTCCTTTCTTGTGAATGGAAGGAGGGCCACATGTCCCAACAGACATTCACAGAAAAATATCCAGCTTGGAGGAATAAAACTTAACTTTTACTGTAGAATCCAAAAAATAAAACAAGTCCATATGCAAAAAGTGGTACAAGCATCAGTGTCAGTGGCCCGTATAACACCCCCTCCCCCCAAACATCGTGACGTGTTTCAGGCTAACACGAGCCCTTAGTCATACAAAGTATATGTGCAAATGTGGGTTTTAAATAACAAGACAATCAATAAACAATCACAAAACAAACAGTAAACCGATGCGCTCACCTGTCCCGCCCGACCGCGCGACGGCCTGCCTGTCTCAGATAAAAGACGTCACATACGCGGCTCGGGCTCCCAGTGCAGACAGGGGAAATGTTAACTCCTCCCCTTCAATGACCTAAGCGGCGAGCCCCCATCTCAATAAGAGATGATAGGCTGAGGCTTGTCTAATAACGAGCGGGTACTAATATACATGCAGCCAGCAAAAGTTAAAGGCGGCGCGATTGACAACATTAGCAGCGTGGATAAAGATTATTCATCCCTCATACAGGAAATGGAGCATTGAAAGGATATATATCTTGATGTATATACACACAGTATAATTGATTATGATCAGTGGCGGCGTGGATACAATTGTCTGTCCCTTATTAGGGAAACGGCGCCTTGAGGAAATATATATGTCACCCTAGATATTTGAGAAAGTAACGATTGTAGGGCGCATGTGTGTATGAAATATATATTCAGCAAAGAGCGACTATAGATTCTACTCCAATATAATGACATGTATAACGCTGATACAGAATGTAGCAAGCAAATCAAGGACTGTAAAGGGGGAAGATCAAAATCATAATACCCATAGCCCATTGTTAATACAACCAAGTCCCATACGACAGAAAATTACATCGGGACATGAGAAACAATGTACCATTCAAATAGTCCTAAAATACTACCATATAATTGTAAAGTGCTATCACAAACTCCATAAGTGAACCCCCATAAATGGAACCCCATAAATGGAAGATTACTGGGACCATCACCGGTCACAAACATTTTATCTCTTCATTAATATGACATCACAGGACTAATAATGGACCATTTGTCGCCCAAATCATAGTTCAAATGTTCTGGATGAATTATCACTATTTCTGGAAGTGACTCCATCACAACCTATCCAGATAGGTGTGTTAACAAGCATTATAGTTAAATATGATTAATAGCGGCGTAGTTAGCATTGTCCGCCCCTTATTGAGGAACCACATGTCCCAACGCTGAACTGGGCACACAGGAGCAGAAGACCCACATGCATCTGTGCTGCATGAGATAAAGGCTCTGGAAAATTAGGGGAGTACAAGTATTTTTACATTGCCCACAGATGGCTTGAAAATATTTTTGCATTTTCTAGTTTTCTAACTGCCAGTGCATTTTATCAAAACAGAGTATTTCCCTAACATCTTCATAGTGACTGCACCAAACTTCATATCTACCGCAAACATTCTAAATTAAATGCAGAATTTGAGGTAGAACAAAATTTTTGTTCAATTTAGTTTCAAAATACTCAATACAGTTTAAAGAATGCCTAGAAGTTACTATGTAGCTCTTTTAGTCCTTAATGTTAGTGATTTTCCACTACTGTCATTATACCGTAGATATTCTTCCATTAGAAGACTCACATGATGATTTCATAATTTTCCGTTACTGTCCTCCTCACTGTGTTCTATGATCTGCATTTTGCATTATTTGTCCTTTGTTGTGGTCTGTTAGCATGACAGAAAAGTACCATTTTATGTGCCACCGCAGACATGTAGGATACTTTGTAATTGATTATTCTTCCATTACGTTTCAGTGCTACTATCTCTTTAGAATGAGGTAAGCTTCAGATGCTCATTAGAAACATTATCCCCCCTCACCAGGCTCTAATTTCATCGATACAGGGACATGAACATTAATTCATTACTACACTGTAGTTCATATTATGCTCTATTGTATTGTTCAGGACATTTTGTACAATATTATTTGAACACAAAAATGCTACTGCAACAAATACTATAATATATAAAAATGTAATACAAATTGCTCAGTCACTTTAGCATTAAAATATATTGGTACTGTACAAGCAATTCCCAATAGAATAATACGAACAATTATTGCTCTGCTGTACTGGATTTTATCCTTACTAAATTACTAGAGGGCTCCTGGGAATTCTTTTATTGTTAAGCAATATATAATACACACTAATAACTAAGGTTAATAGGATTGATCAGCCAATCTTTGTAGCGAAGAGACAGCGTGAGACTGACATTGCATTAGGTTATCTGCCAGGCAATTTATTTCAGTCACTGAAAGGAAGGGATATTTCTTCGGTCTTCCCCTTCCCCCTGATCCTGACCACAAATCAAAGCCTGAGGTATGTGTCAGGTTGACACCCTCTCTCTTAGCGGTAGGCTAGAATGGAGCCCCCCACACTGCCGCTCAAGACCAGTTCACTCCAATGCAAATCACACAGCATGCTTGCATCACTCAGCCCTGACACTCCCATCACAGAGCACAGCACAACATGAGGTGAAACTTTATTTTATAAGTACTCTGGCAGAAGAGCTTTGGATTTCCTGTATTCCATTTGTGTATGTCTACACAATGTTCCTGGACTATTACTTGGCTGAGCTTATCATGGTCTTTCCCAACAAGCCATAGAACCATAGAACAGATATGCCCTCAGACATGAGACAATGTCAATGGGTGGATGTGGCATCAGTACAGAACACTCCCAATGACCTCAATTGGCGCCTCCGTACACAAGGAATTTTCATGTATAGAGGTGCCCATTGAAGTCTATGCCAGGTAAGTGGGGAGTCTCGTACCTGAGGACACATCTGGTCTAAAGTCTCTTGGGAAAGTTGAAAGTATATTTAATATAATAATTATTGCAGGATATTTACCAGAGTTTCCCGAAGTAATATGATTTATTAACAAGCCTTAAAGGGGAAGTCTCTCAAAAGCTCTCAGATCAGTGGTGCCATAAAAGGCAAGAGGCTTTCCTTATTAACTTCACCTGGTCTTGGGGCAATGAATGTTCTCCCACAGCCCTGGTATCTGTAACCAGGAGGCACATTTCCAGATTTTGGCTGGCTGGAGGTGTACAAGACTAGCCCACGAGCACATAGACAATAATGGGTGGCCTCTATCTTATCTGGTACATAGGGCATGTCCACCTCCAGCCTGATATGTGAAGTGCATCCTAGGGTTGTGGGAACGTGGTCAGC
Organism: Gastrophryne carolinensis; assembly: GCA_027917425.1. NCBI lineage: Eukaryota > Metazoa > Chordata > Amphibia > Anura > Microhylidae > Gastrophryne > Gastrophryne carolinensis. The sequence continues at coordinate 312,441,584 of CM051237.1, forward strand.
TCAGAAGGGCTGGGTGAAGGTAAGTAGGGAAGCCTGGTGCCTCCTATGGCACTCCAGATCTGAGGTCTTTTGGGATGGTCCACACATGTCTATAGTTGGAATGCTGTATAATAATTCTGTATTGTTTCTCTTTTATACATTCTACAAATTTAAACCACACTATTTCCTGCGAGCATGAGATGAAGTTATGAGAGAAAAACAGATCTGAATAGTTTTCAAAGTAATCCAAATAATTTATACTTCCTCTGCAGTTTTGTGAAACCCACCAGATATCTTTACGAGACCTCCCACTTACCTGGCATCCACTCCTGACCACACATAGGTGAAAGTTATTTATAAATTTGCTTATCTTTCTCCAAACATGGAAATTATTTGACAATTTTTTTTTATGATCAATAACCCAGAAATAACGGAAACCCTTATCACGTTGTGTACACTAAACCCTATCGGCTGCTAGCAAACATACGGCTAGGTGGGGCTGCAGCAATGGGACACAAGGCTAGGGACAAAAACCTGGGATAGTTTTGGTCCACTTTAAATTGTTGAGTTGAAAATTATTTTAAAATTATCTAAAAAAACTGCAGAAGTTTGATAACTTTCATAGTCCTGTCAGTTATAGCAGGTTGGATTTTTTTTTTAATGGTGAGAGACTGTAATCTTATCTTTAAATGTATTACTTACTGCTTACACTTACAGCCACCCCACAATTACAAGGGTCCTTTTGTGTTCTGCATATGTAAATTAAGTAGCAAATCATGCTACCAATAACCCTCCATGAAATACTTAGCTGGCGCAGTCCTGGGCATGTCAGATCATTTTCATTAAAGTGATACTGCAGACAAAGGTAATTGTTACACCATTGTGTCAGGCTATATTCGGCACGTTTTTAAATTGAAGCAGAAATGGCCGAGATATAGGGGCTTACAGGTTCAGCCAATGCCATTCTCTTTTTCATCCTGTCCCCCAATCAGCTCAGGAGAGGATTGCTGGTCCCTCCCTTCTCCCGCTGCTTATCCAGCTGTCTCTTCTTCCAGATTCATCATATTGCTGTCAGCCCAGACAGCTGGTTATTATGTCACATCTCAGATCCAAGGGCCATACCCAGAAGAAAAATCATACGCTGAACCTGTAAACCTCGATATTGAGGTCCCTTCTGCTTCAATTTAAAAACAGAAAACAATTTAGGACAATGCCAAATGAAGCAATGGTGTAAATAACCTTTGCCTGCAGTAGCAATTTAATTGATGTGATGGATAAGGTTTTGCATTTTTGGGGGAAAATCCAAATTGAAAGAAAAATTATACAGCTATGAAGCTATATTTCACTGGCCACCATCACCAAGTCATTGTCCAGCTTATAAAAATTCTGGTATATTCTTTTACCCCCCTTCCAGATCAGGCCCTGACATGCACCCTCTATTGCAGTTAATAGATGGGGTGTTCCAACACACTTAGGCCCTTATTTAACAAGGGATAGCGTCAGGTAGCGAATGGTGAGCGAACGGTAATGACGCTCACCGCCACGACAACACCGGCTCCCCTCTGCAATCACACATTTATCAAGCCGATCCTGCTTAGCAACTGACAGAGCGCCAGATAGCGAATCATTCATCATTATTCCAGCCTCAGCCCACAGCGCCAGCGAGCGACCTTGAACAGCGACAGGTATGACCTCTCGCTACCTGGCGCTCTGAAATGCATTTCAATGGAGCAATCTTTAAATATTCATAATTCCTTTTAATTTTTTTTTTTATGTCAAAAATTCTGTGACCACTTCTGCAATGTTAGATATTTTTTTTAAGGTAAAAAAAAAAAAAAAAAAATTGTGCAGAATTGATATTACAGGTCTAATATTAATGTATTCATATTACAAAATGTTTTGAAAAACATTTTTTTTTTTTCTAAAAATATGGTTGTTTGGGGGTTAAAAAACTACTTTTAACCCATCGCCGCCAGCGCTCTGGGGTTTAAACAAGCATTTCACAGCGCGAGAATTTTTGGAGCGTGATTTGTTAATGAATATGCTGGGAGCCGTTCGCTATGGCCGTTCGCTGTCATGCGCTCCCATACAGCGCGGAACCTGTCAAACAGCGACTCCTAACCCTGTATTCAACATTACCGCACACTGACTGAGTCGCTGTCAACAGCCGAACAACGGCCAAGCACAGCGAATACTAGCGGGCGCTGTGAAAATAACGCTACTGTCGCTCATCTGTCGCTACCTGGCGCTATTAATGAATCGCCCTCTTAAAGCCTAGCCTACCTACCAGTGTATATCTATTGTTTCTTCTACATTTATCTTCCACCCATTCTCCCATCCCTTCCCTTCATGCTCCTTTCACCTTTTCAACAACTAGGCTCTTCCATACCCCAGGTGCCAAAACATGGTGTGGATAATAGGGCAGCAGTCCCAGAAGGTGGCTTACAGTTCAACCACAGTAGTAAGAAAAGAAAATGCCTCAATAAAATAAACATTTAATATTGTAAGTTAAACTACTAGAGTGGTGATGCCTGGGCTGGGCATCATCCTATTCTTCCTCCGCAGGGTTGGAGGCTTCCTCTTAGGGCACTGGGTTTGTGAAAGAGCCTGTGGCCCATTGGCATCATCCTGATGTTCTTCCAGAGGTGTCCCTGGTACCGGTATTTAAGGGCATAGGTGCTGATTGATGATGCAGGGGTCATGTTTTTTAAACATTTTCGAATAAATAAACTTTCCATCATGTCATTTTAATTGAAAAAAGGCAGAACTCACATGCTGTCATCCATTTTACTCTCACTAATTCAAGTTCAAAAAAATCTTGCATGCAAGCTGACTAAGGGGTTTATTCATTAAGGTCTAGCGCCAGGTAGCGCCTGGTGAACGCCGTGCGCTGTACGCAATACCACATTTATGAAGACGATTCTGGTGAGCGACTCTAACTGCGCCATGTAGCGTCTGATGTACTATTACAGGTGGCTCAGCGTATAGTTCCGGCGCTCTAGCTTCAAGAGCGCCAAGTATTACCTTTCGCTCTCCCATACATTTCAATGGACAGTCCCTTTCTTCTGTTTAAACGGTTTTTTTTTGTTTTTAATTTTTATTTCTCTCAAATAATTGTGTCACCTCTCCTGGCCTAGAAAGAGTCATTTTTGAAAACGTTTTTGATTTTTTATATTTTTATGCAGAATTGTCATTACAGGTCTGGCATTAATGTCACAATGTTACAACAATGTCATTCCATTTTGTTTCGCTTTGTTACTGGTGGATATGTGTTCAAAAACAGACTATAATCACACAGCGTCTGGCGCTCTATGCTATAGTGACCAGATCCAGAGTGCCTACGCTCTGTGTGTCTCTGAGAGTCAGTCGCAATGAGCTGGCGCTACCTTTCGCTCCCTGCAACGCTGTACTGTGTTAGAACGCCCAACATACATCTCATTCATCAATGCCGGCCAGGTTACTACAGCGACTGAGGCGCTCTGTTACAGTGCCCGATAGCCGATCACAGCGTATACTAGTGGTCGCTCTTAGCTCATATGCCGATACCTGGCGCTAGTAATGAATCAGCCTGCCAATCTGTGACATGTGGAAAATATTCAGGTGGTTCTCTGAATCACCCGACAATCTGTGACATGTGGAAAATATTCAGGTGGTTCCCTGAATCACCCGATGCTTAAAAATTTTTGAGTGAAGCCGAGTGAATACTCTCACATGGTGCTGGATCGTGCTTAAAATGAGTGAAAGAAAAATCTCTCACTAACTTCGGTAAAATGTTGTATATATGTATGAATCACTTGAGTTGAAGGGATTTTTCATTAAAAAGACAAATTAAAATTCTGTTCTAATTGCACCAAACTGACAAACCCACAAAATCCAAGTGTCAAATTTACACGTAATGTTCTGATTAGACAAAAAAAAAATTAATACTGATATTTTCTTCCCAGCAGCCTTTCCATTCTACTCTGATTTAAAAAAAAAAATAATGGGTCCCAAGATCGTGTCCCACAGCGGCAACCATGATCTATGGCCAACCCTCGACGGCTACGTCAGTGGCCAATTCACTGCAATAATGTGCCGGAGACACTGAAACTGATGGGGGATAGGCTACCATATGCTGCAGTGCAATGGTTGCAGCTAACCGTCAGAAAGGAGTTGCCCGCTGCAGGAAAATAGCTACATACCCAGTACTAGAGAATTGCATTTGACAAAATCCTGTATTAAATAAAAAATAAAATCAATTAAAACTCAAAGTTGTGGATAAAACACCCTAAGCCCTAAACCCATCTAATTATTAAGACATGATAGAATACATATATGGTAACACTGGGCAATATAAGTATAAAAAATATAATTAAATATTCAAAATGCATATAGTGCTATATAGACCAAGTAATACTAACTAAACCATTATCTATAAATATATATGGGTATATCCTAAAATTGACCAAATACCATATCAAAATGTTCTCATAGGTAATTGCTAACCATACACCTAATAATGCTAATGCAACAGAATTACACAATATAAATAATATACAGTATAATACAATACATAAGTAGAAATAAAGCCTGCTGTAGTACACCTTAGAAGCAAGTAGGACTGTGGGGTGTGAGACCCACGTGTTCCGCAATCTGCAGCATGACTGCTATGCTGATTTACACCCCCATATTTTACATGGAAAAAGGAACCAAATCTTGTGACCCCGTAAATTTTATTTTACCAGACCAGGAACTCTTAGTTTTTTTTTTTCGTCTGGCCTGGCTGTTAAATCCACAGCAACACTATAATGACCAATGCCGTTTTTAGTACTGTTTTTCTTTCTTTCAGTATTGTAAATAAATACATTTAGGACATCAATGTCCTATATAAAGTAGCAATAATTTTGAAAGATAGTAACATGTGATGCGATTGCATGGTGATATCAATGACCTCGCAAAAGCTGTGTGTGGTTTTCTATGGAGCCATTCACATAGGCTATAGCGTTTGCAGGATTCTAGCTGGGCAATTACAAAAAGTCCTGCATGCAGCATTTAGGAGCAATAAAGTTGTTCGCAGTGGGATAGTGATTGATTACTGTTACCACAACGTGATCACGGTAGTGGGACAATTGCCTTAGTAGGTTACTAAATATTAGATTTCATTATTTATTGTACAGGCATTTTGGAAATACCAACTAGACAGGCATCACAATTAAAATTGTCTAATCGTAGTAAACAATAGCAAGAATCATATTGCAGAAGCTTAGAAATATTTTTCCGGTAAAACATCAGTATTGTACATTACAGTATTTAGTGTAATAGTAATACCTGAAATCCTGAATTATGGGGAAGCAGTGTCCAAAAATAGGATGTGATGCAAATCCTCCTGTGCAAAATCAATCACACGAATCCATTAGGATAGCTGAGCTGAGCAGGCTTAATGATAGAAAATTCACTGTTGTAGGAAACCATTTTTCCCTTCTATATATCATGGAATCTAAAAATGCCTGAGCTGTTGGAGACTGCATTTTCAAAGCCTCTAAAATAATAGAAACTGACATATACTGAAATAACTGCAAAATGATTAAATTATTATGTTTATCGTCATCTGCATTATTTATAGTGTCTTTAAACATATCCAGTGATAATTTTAACTACCGTAATGCCACGTTGGAAACAAACCACATAGAAGTCATGTGTAATATGAAACACATTATTTTGCATTCTATATATTGTAATGAACTTTCAACATGTAATTGCCTTTTTTCAAATCTCTTTTCCTATTTAGTGATGCTAGTGTGCATAGGACGTGCCACACAGCCAAGCATAGCTATGCTAAACCCATTTATTTCTATTCTGCTATAAACACAGTTTTGGCAGTATTAAGCCATATCTGACATTGCATGTTATGTTTAGGCTTTTGGCATCCTCCCAGTATATTTGATTTAATGTTATCTATAATTATTAGAAAATTACAATTTGATATTTTTTAGATTTTCATGTGCCAAGTTAAAATGATACAGTGCTCATTCAATGTTATAACATGTCAAAGGGCAGACTTTCCGGCTTTTTCCATTGCCACAATAGTGTAAACGTATTTATTCTTATTCAAATGAATGGGCTCTTACACATCTAGCTTTACACTACAGCGATTGCAGATTGCTTGTGCTTTTGGTTAAAGTGGACCAACACCCTCCCATGATCGGCCCGGGAATCTATAAGATTCCCGGACCGATCAGCTCCCTGACTGCGGGGCACCCCGATCGGGGGTGCCCCGCTGTGTGAAATCCCCCAGAAACCCCTAAATCCCTACCTGCTCCTCGATCCAGCGGCACCCGGTGGGCGTGCTCTCTTGTCCGTCGCTGCCTCCCGCTTGTCCGCCGGCGGGGATTGGCTGCAGCGGTCACGTGGAAGCGGGGAGAGGTGAGTTATTGGGGCTTTCTGGGGGGTTCCACACAGCCGAAGTGGACCAAAACCCAGGATAGTCAAAATCCTGGGTGTTGGTCCACTTTAAGCACTCCACAATCGCTATGTGCAGCATGTGAAGGGTTCTTTGCTAGCGCTCTTCACTCACGTGGAGGGAGGTAGCTAGCGCTGCGCCTTCAGGATGCTGCTTTTACTGCTTTTGTGGCGTTCTCTGTAAACACCCAATTGACATGTGAAATCGCCCATAGTTTACTATGGAGAGGTTTTCACAGGCAGCTGCGGGGCAAAGACACAAACGCCCCGGAGACACGCTGGTGTGAAACCAGCCTAAGGGTCAGTGAATCCACACAATTAAAAAGTAAGAGCCACAACTGTACCCTTGCACAAAAAACCTACTGTACCTCAAGCAAATTTAACATATAGATATCGGGCCTTATTTATCAAGCACTACCGGCCAGATACGCCACATTGGTTAAATATGAATACTGCAAAAATAAATCATATTTTTTTCGGCAAAGTTAATGTGTTTCCTGCAGTGCAGCAACAATAACCAGTGTAGAAATATATACATATATATTTTCACCACTCTAATGTGCATCAATGAGGCGTAGTCTGGCAGATAGTGCTTGATAAATCAGTATTAACAAGTATTTATTATCATGATTCCGAGGATAAAATGATATGTATTAGCAGTTAAAAGCACACCCTAAACACTATAAAAAAAGTAACCACTCAAGTTTAAAAATGGCCTAGGACTTTTCGGGTCACACAGGCCCTTCTGCAATTTGTCCGGCCCGGCATCTGCACCCCCCATAACATGCTGAGTGGCAGAACCCCCCACCCAAAACAGACTGATTGGTAGAACCCCTCATAATATGCTGAGTGGAAAACCCTCCATAACAGACTGAGAGGCAGAATCCCCCATAACAGGCTGAGAGGCAGAATCCCCCCATAACAGGCTGAGAGGCAGAATCCCCCCATAACAGGCTGAGAGGCAGAACCCCCCATAACAGGCTGAGAGGCAGAACCCCCCCATAACAGGCTGAGAGGCAGAATCCCCCATAACAGGCTGAGAGGCAGAACCCCCCATAACAGGCTGAGAGGCAGAATCCCCCCATAACAGGCTGAGAGGCAGAATCCCCCCATAACAGGCTGAGAGGCAGAATCCCCCCATAACAGGCTGAGAGGCAGAATCCCCCCATAACAGGCTGAGAGGCAGAATCCCCCCATAACAGGCTGAGAGGCAGAACCCCCCATAACAGGCTGAGAGGCAGAATCCCCAATAACAGGCTGAGAGGCAAAACCCCCATGACACACAGTGGCAGAACCCCCCTATAACAGGCTGTGAGGCAGAACCCCCAAATCACCTCATTTACTGTTGCTGGGGATGCCACCGCTGGGAGGGTGGCTGGGGTCCAAGGCTCTCTGCCGCTGGGTGGGGGGAGCCGGGGGCTGACCTGCGCAGGTATGGGAGCTGGGGTCTGGCCCTGTCTGCCTTCCGTCCGTGGCTGTGTGCAACAGCCTATGACAACCAAGCAGCAACACAGTAGCAGCATGAGAGTTTGGGACTGTCATGTTGACGCTGTGTGCCACCCGGCTGTCATATGGGGCCGCCTCCTACCTCACACTGGCCGCAACCCCTCTAGTTTAATGCGGTTACCATTTTCTCAGCCTACCGGAAGAGGCCAGAGCCACCATTAAACTAGGGGATTGCCAATGAAGGGGAGGTAGCGGCCTACTGGGCTGATATAAATAACAATACATACCAACAATGAATACAATATATCTTTGCCCAATAAATATACCTCTATATAGAATAAAATGTGAAAAAGTGCTAAAGCAGAAAGGAGATACTGCAATGCCACTAATGTATGCAATGAAATAAAAGTGCCCAATGTCTATAAATGTTCCATACACACATATGGGTGGACTATGGTCGGGGTAAGTGCCTCACATGACAGCGAGGAAAGACAAAATTAGCAAGACCTCTTTTGTCACAGCCAATTTAGCCCTCTTTCAACTTACTGAGTAAACAATGGGTGAAGGAGAGTTACGGCTGTGGCCTAGATTTTCAATCATTATAGTGGGCAGGGATTTAAGATTCATTAGTTCTGTAACTGCAATTCAAGGGGAGGTATTTATGCCACTATTTGTACATGTCCAAGGAAATGCAAATCACAGCCTGATGAAGGGTAGACAATTAAGCTAATATTAGTATTTTGACACTTCTTTAAACCTTTGGGGTCTCACTTATATGTTGTAATAAACCTTGGGTGGTTACTTTTTTTAATTTAATAAGAATATTGCACTTACAGACCACAATGAAAACAGGCACATGTAAAATCCAGACGAATAAGAACACAGGTGAAGTATTTCTCCTATCACCATCAGCAATGACAGCCGTCATAAAACAGATTCAGAAGGTATCCTCAATGATCAAAGAAACAATGCCATATCCCGCCTGACGCGTTTCGTTGCGACTTTAACAAAGGCCTTCACCTGTGTTCTTACTCGTCTGGATTTTACATGCGCCTGTTTTCATTGCGGTCTGTAAGTGCAATATTTTTATTAAATTTTGATATACTTGCCATACAGAGTTGCACTAGGTTGTTGTTATTTTTTTCTTTCCCTCTGAGTCCATGGTCTGAGGTAAATTTTGGATTAAAAATCGATTACTTTGAAAACTATCCAGTCATTGGAGACTATTGAAGCATTGGATTTCATTTTTGATTGTGACAAGTCTTCTATTAAATCATTTCTGGTAAGCAGTATTTATGGAAGGTGGAGGATTTTACTGCACGTTTTAGTGGGATCCCCCCGCCATATTACTATATGAAAGAGACTTTTTTAAAAATAGTTTTTTTGCTCTGTGTTTTTTATTTATATTGTTTACCTTTTACTGTTGGATTAAGTCAGTACACGTTTGAGCACCATCATTGTTGTAAGAAAACTGTTGTGACTAGCGCTGTGCGTACATTGTATGTTATACTTTTTTTAATTGTTCATTACCTATTAGGGTGGTCCTGTTCTACGGGCTTGATTCATCAAATGTGGCATTAAAATTTCTGTGTGATTTATTGCGCAAAAATTCCAGGCGCGGTTCAACAACATTGAAAGCTGTTTTTTTTTTCTCCATTATTTCTATTTCAATTTGAGTGTGAGAAAAAGTGCAAAAAATTTTAGTAATAATTCTAGGTGCCATGGATTGACACCACACAGTTAAATTCAAGTGTTTTACACATTTTGTTTACAGCAGCTTTCAGGAGGAGGAAAGTCTGTTTTCTAACTTCAACCATGGAGTCCTTCTATCCACTGGCCTTGATTCACTAAAGGTAGAAAAAAAAAATGAACGCTTGGAAAATTGGATCACATGCGAGACATTTTCAAACTTAGGAGTGAGGTAGTTGAAATTTGTGTGCTCAAATGCATTTTTGCGTATGCAGTCAAAAATCACTTTACAAATGGAAAAAGTGCACACATTTTCCATACCCAAATTCTGTCTCTGGCCCCGCCGCTGTCATCACTGCCTGAAAAGACAGCGATCGCAGCGGCGGGGCCCAGACAGAGCCCCCGCCGCTCCTCTGGCCTCTCGCAGTGTGGCAGACAATGCGGGAGCGCCGGGAACGGGTGAGTTTTTTTTTTATTGTTTTTTTTTTATTGTTTTTTTTTTTACATTCGCCCGATAAGGCGCACATACATTTTTCCCCCCACTTTTGGGGAAAAATAAGTGCGTCTTATAGGGCGAAGAATATGGTAAGTGACCCCTCCCCTCATTAGCTAAAGTGTTTATATGGATTTTTAATATTACACAATTTCGCGATAGTGCTCCTTTAATGTTTAATTTTGTACTTTGCATTGGTTTGGTGACGGTGGTTTAGGCTGCCCTTTTGGCAGTATTGCTTTGCATTGCTTTCACTTTAATGCAGGCCAAAGAATTTAGTTTGACACCCAAACCATTGGTGCGCTGTGGGATCACAGGCAAGGTGAATATACAGGTGATCCCTAAGGGGTTTACACAGTAGGATGGCCCAGGAATAGGGTTTTGCTGGATTAGGAGTTTATTAGACTCCAGAGCCAGCTAAAACAGGTTTGGGTCCACTTTAATGCAAAACCCCACCCATGTGGTCTGGACCTGGAACCTCAGATATTCCAGAGCCGTATGCTGGCTTTCACCCATGGCATCCTGAGTTGGGATGTCCCGCTCTGTGAACCCCCCCCCCCCATAATGCCACTATTCACACACCTCTTCCTAGTTCCAATGGTGCATGCACAGGCTCTCAGGCTCTTGTGCAGTGAAAGGATTCTGTCGTGGCTATGTTATTCATCAGGTGGTTCTCAGTGACTTCATTGGAGAGCACATGCTGGTGCATTTCCCCGGGGGTGTGTGTTTCTTCCCACCCTAGCCTTTGATATAGGCTGAGGCGGGAGTGCGAACCGCTGAGGATGCATCTGTGTGCGCTCCCCACTGAAGTCAATGAGAGCCGCCTGCCGAATGATGGGGAGGCTGATTCATTACTAGCGGCAGGTATTGGCAGATGAGCGTCTGTACGTCTGCATTAGAATATGCTGTGATCGGATATCAGGCGCTGTAACAGAGCGCCTCGCAGTAGTAACCTGGCCGGCATTGATGAATGAGATGTATGTCGGGCGTGTGAGTGAAGCGAGTGAAAGGTAGCGCCAGCTCAGTGCGACCGACTCTCAGCGACTCACACCATATTCAACAAAAAACAGACTCACAGAGCGTAGGCGCTCTGGATCTGGTCGCTATAGCATAGAGCGCCAGACGCTGTGTGATTAAACGCTGTGTGATTTGAACACATATCCACCACTAACAAAGCAAAAACACTTAGAATTACATTGTTGTAACATTGTGACCTTAATACTTTAATGCTAGACCTGTAATGACCATTCTGCATAAAAATATAAAAAAATCAAAAAAGTTTTCAAAAATGACACTTTCTAGGCCAGGAGAGGTGACACAATTATTTGAGATAAAAAAATTAAAAACAAAAAGTCCTGTTTAAACAAAAGAAAAGGAATGTCCATTTAAATGTATGAGACAGAGACAGGTAGCCCCAGGTAATACCTGGTGCTCTGGAAGCTAGAGCACCGGCGCTATACGCTGAGCCACCTTCAATGATGAATCGGACGCTACATGGCTTTGTTAGAGTTGCTCACCAGATTTGCTTTCATAAATGTGGTATTGCGCACAGTGCCCAGCGTTCACCAGCCTGCCTGCTGCTACGAGGCACTACCTGCCGCTATCCCTTGATGAATAACCCCCATAGTAATGGCGGATGGCTCTCATTGCCTCGTTTCAATGGCACATGCCTGAGCTTTCGCCCAGAGTCTGGAATTTACCATGAAATGTCTTGCGTGGCCTTGTTTCAGAGTATTCTCAATATTATTGGGTGAAATATGTGCGAAAAAAAATATTATATTGTTTTTGTAATAAAAAAATAACGTTTATCAATAAAATCATATTGCATGTAAAAGCCCTATATCTTTCGGTTACAACCACATATGTATTGGTAGTCACCCTTTTCTTCCCAGGAGACTCCTCCCAAACTGAAACAGCGCTTTAGGAGATTTTCAGATAAAATACAACTGCTATGCGCACCTTGCAGTTTTTCAAGAAAAACAACCCTTTACACCACAAACTATATATTCTCTGGAAGTACAAACCTCAAGCTTTCTAGGCGTACCAGGCTTGTTGATGTGAGTGCAGTTTTCTAGAAATAATTCCTCGATGGAATCTTTGGTTGCACTAGGTTTCCCTAAAAAAGAATAAAAAAGCAGAATCAAAGCCAAATTTTCCTAAAAAAAACAATATGCAAACAAGAAAAAAAATTAAATCTTAAAAAGCAAGGTCCCCCGAATAGAACAATACCCAACGTGCATAGGTACCGTCAAGGGAAGAGTTGCCAAACACCCCAAAGTAAAGTGCACATCTTGCACTTTTTTCAACCAAAACAACCCTTTACAATTGAAATGCCCCCCCCCCCCCCCCAAACCATATATTCCATATATAGTACACACATTAAGCTTTGTAGGCATACCCAGCTTGTTGTAGTGGTCTCATCTTTCTGGAAGTAATCCCTCAAATAATTATTTAGCTGCACAGGGTTTCCCTAAAAAATGTATAAAAAAGCAGAATAAAAACAAATTTTCCTAAAATATCAATATGCAAACAAGAAAAAACAAGTTAAATCTGAAAGGTCTCCTGAACAGAGCAATACCGAAAACGCATAGGTACATTTAACCCTTTTAACTGCCAGCCTCAGCCTACTTGACATGTTGTCACTCTCTGCTGACGGGTAATTTTTTGCTATGTTTAAAAAAAATAAATAAAATTATATATTTTTTTAAATTTGTCTAATTTATTTTAAATAAAAAATGTTTTTTTTCAAGAAAACCATATTGCATGTGAAAGCCTCATTTCTCCCGATTACAATGGTACTACATATGTATCGGCTGCATAGAAGATCCGCCCAAACTGAAAACCTTTATACCATTTACAAGTAAAATACAACCATTTTAAATTTTTTTATTTTTAAGGATTAAAATCTCAGCATAACCAGCCAGGGGACCAGCTATGCAGGGCAGGGCACAGAGACTAGCCTTGGTGGCCCCGAGCCCTGGAGGCTACAAGCCCGTGTGGCCATCATGGCCCCTGGATCTAATGCCACCTACTGGGCTTTGGGCAGGCAGGTAATGGAGGGTCTGGGGGTTAATGGCAAGTCACCCGCTAGCCGCAGAGGACTTGCCAGACCCTGAGCCATGCAAACTGATATAGAAGTCTCATGGATGCCTTACCAGTACACAATGGGTTGAATGTGAAAAAAGACACACACAATCAAAAAATTTTTTTTTTTTTTTATACTTACTTCCCATCGATCCATCCCCAAGAACTGTGTCCTACAAGGATCAGTTTGGTTTCTATTCTCCTGCTGCTGGAAGCCTTTTATAACTGCTGAGTGATGGAACTTAGAGGATAAAAAATAAAAAAATAGGGACATAGGATAATTTTTTGGGGGGTTAAGGGTTAAAAGCCATTGAAGATATATAAAAAATGTTGTACGCTCCCCCCTACCCAGCACAACCAGCCCGGGGCCAGCTATGCAGGGCTTGTAGAACATGGCTCAAGGGACAGCTTCGGCGGCCCCTGGCCCTGCAGGCTACAAGCCCCAACAGCCTAAATGTCCCCTGGCTCTTCTGCCCCCCCCCCCCCTCTGGGCTTTGGGAAGGCAGGTAATGGCAAGTCCCCCACTAGCTGCAGGGGACTTGCCAGACCCTGCGCCATGTGGACTGGTATAGGGGTCTCATGGATCCCTTACCAGTACACAAAGGGTTAAAGCGGTCCTTCATGCTGAATAAGACTTTTCTTATGTTTCCCACACCCTGTACATTGCTCACATTAAAAATCAGCCTACCTGCATCTGCTGCATGTTATGAGCCTTTAAACATCCAAGATGGCGGCTCATGGAACATCAGGCAGCCTGCAAACAGGAAGTGCCTTCTGACTGTGCTGCTTTGCATTCTGGGACTGCTAACCGTTTCCTGACCCCAGCTCTGCTCTGTCTGAGCAAAGCACAGCTTTAACCCACCCCCCTGTACTTTATCCCACTCTCCTCAGTAAGTGTGATGCTTCTGAGTCAAGATGGCAGCGCCCGTATCCTAAAGTCCTTAACAAAGTTGCAGCCCAGTGGGAGAAATAATAATAAGTAAGTGACTAAAAACTTAAAATATATTAATTTTAGATGCTGTGGAATCGTTTTTAAGGGTTTGGGCTTTTCAATAAATCATGGTGAAGGTCCACACAGAAAATGAAGAGCAGAGTGGAAAGCCAGGCACGTAACATTTATGTGGTTGGCGTTTAATGGTAGGAGAAGCAGCCACGTGAATCCCACTGTGCCTGATATTTAATATAGGTCCCCACAAATATCAGCTAAAACTTTTATATAAAATGCATTAGACATGTCGTGGTGAAGAACAAATTGAATGAGGCTCAATGTGCTTTCTGTATGACTGAGTACAGCATGGTTAAAACTATCTTGGGGCACCATGAGCAAGACACATGAGCCAATCACAGCAGGAGGACAGTAATATGTGCAATGCTTTATTTACTGCATTGCATGCTGCTGCATAACATGACAAATGTAATTGATGTAAACAATACCTAATACAATGACATACATAAATATACCAGACAGATAAATGACCATCCCCGGGACATCCCAATTTGGGATGCCCCTCTGTGTGAAACCCCCCAGGACCCCTCACCTTTGTGGGGTCTTAGGGCCTATTCTCTGTGCTGAGGCATGCTTCTGCACGCAGCTCTTCAGCTAGGCTGAACGTGAGAGCGCACCACAGACTGCAGGGAGACCACAGATATGCCGAGACATGTGAATATGGGGTGGGACCTCGGAAAGGTATTTGTGGGGGTTTCAGGGGTATTTCACACAGTGATCTTTTAGACCCCATGGCTGCCCACAGAGGCGAATCTTCCTCTTTAAAGTGGACCAGTCACCGCCATAGAAGGTCCTGGAGTCTTAAAGAGTCCCCGGTATCCCACACCCATCAATTCAGACAGTTCATGGCGCCACTCCCTATGCCGAAGCTAAATCCAAAACTACTTTGGATTGGCTTTATGCCCGGGGGGGCTTGATGATTGTTTCCATGTGTAGCATACGGGTCCCTGAGGGGTTTAGCTCCTCAGGCGTATGGGGAGTGGGTTCTTTGTTAATGGGCTTGGGGGACCTCCTGATGTGGGCTTACTTCCAAAAACTCCAATGAGACCGACTTTATGAAAAGGGCACATACTTTATTAGCAGGACTTCAGGTACACTTTAGGCTTCACAGCAGGTCATACAGTCTTTCCACAACAATTTCCTTAGCAGCTTCCATAGCACAACATTACATCTAAATGTACTCCAACAGGTAGTGGTCACTCATCCTGATCCCATAGCAGAATACTGCGGCCTTAAGCTTCCTCCTCAGCATCTTGGGTGGAATGGTTCACCTTCTTCTGTGAATACTCCATAGGCATGCATGTGGCTCCTCTGCTCTCTCCTCTGACTGCTACCAGTTGACCCTGCTGGTAACTTCCTCTCACTCCCGGTTACTACAATAGAGAACTACATCTTGCATGTTCTGTTCTGACTCATTCTGAGGTAACTCCCCTTATATAGACTCCCTCTAGTGGCCTCTAGAACCTTCTACTCACCTTAGCCAATAGCAGTTCAGCTGTACTCCTATGTGGTTAGGCTTCACGTTTGGTAGACCTGTAATGTCACAATTCATTTCTTATCCAACAGTGCCATCTTGTGATGATGTAGTGCAGCTGCAGGACAGATATGAACCATTACATTAAAAGACCAACAAAGATAATGACTGAATACCTTCCGCCGGCTACACATGCCTTTATATAAGGTTTGGCGATATCTGGGCAAAGTTTGGCATATGGACCTCAGAAGAGATATAATCACTCCAGAAATGGGACAGGGAGAAAGGCTGATGTGTGCGCTCCCCTGGATCTCAAAAGAATGGATTCATGTTGAGGGACTGGAGAATCACACTGGACTAACCACCTGAGGGAGGGTTGGATTAGGTGGCTGAAGTAGTACCCCTTCACACCAGTGCACTGCGATTATTCCCAGTCGCTTTGTAAATATGTAGGAAAAACAAAATTAATTTGCAGTTTGAATGTGTTAAGTTTGAGCTGTCACAAAGAGGTCTATATTAACCTTCACATGAGACCTTGGAAACTCAGTGAAAGATGTTGTGTTTCTGTGTTAATAAACAAAGTCAGTTTATCTTATAGGTTCTAGCCTTGGCATTTGAAGACAAAATCATTTGGTAGAATATCAGTTAAAAAAGGAGTCTCCACTTTTGCTGTTTTTTTTCTTTTTTACCAAGTCTTCTGTTAACCCCATTCAAATCCACAGATTATCTACTGTTCATGTAACATCAGTGGCTCTGATGCTGTTATACGGTAAATCAGGGTTTCTGACTAGGACAAGAAGTGTCCCTAACACACCTGAATCCTGACCAAGGATTTATATTATTATTGTTTACTTATAGAGCACCATCATATTCCATTGTGCTGTACAAATTACAGGAAGGTAAGATATGCAATAAATACATATAATACACAGGTTACTATATAGATATACAGATATGAAAGAAGTGCAACAAAACGCATTGGTATAGTAGTACGTTAGGAGACATTGCAAGCTTACGATCGATCGATAGTAACAAGAGGTTGTGATGCAAAGTATGTGCTAAGCATGATAGCAAGTACTTTGATGGGTGACAAGACTGTAAAGTGGGTGGGTTAAGTCAGATTATAGTCTAAATAGGTGACTTAAAGTTTGGAGAGTGGCAAATTGGATAGAAAGGGACATTCCAGAGGAGCGGCGCGGCCCGTTCAGCAACATTAACAGCAAATCTTTTGCACCTGCACCAGATCTTCTTTGTTTATGACTACTGGTCTTGAAACAGGCGTTAGGTTGGCCATTTTCTGGTGTTTTTACCTGTTTATCTTCTAAAAGTCAGCACTCTAAACAATTTTTTGCAGCACTGAGTCTGGCTATTGTCTACAATGTAGTTTAGGCAATAGGAGTCTGGCTCTTGTCTACTGTGTTGATTGTACTGAGTTTAGGCAACATGTGTATTCAGGACCTAGCTAGAACAGCTGGTGTAGCTGTTTTCCTTTAAGCCTGTATATCCATGTGTTTGCATGCAGGGTGAGCATCTAAGCTGAGCCTCTGCTTTAAAACAGGTAAGCCTGAAGCCTGAAGTAAGCTTGTACGACTTTCTCCTGTTTCTTCCATAAAAATCTTTGCTACCCATACTTTCCTGGAGTGAGACAGTCATGGTAATGGTAATACTGGCAGGCTGATTCATCACTAACGCCAGGTAGCGACAGATGAGCGTCTGTAGCAGGCATTTTCAGAGCCCGCTAGTAGTCGCAGTGCTCGGCCGTGGGTCGCTAGTTTATAGCGACTCAGTCGCTGTTCAGTAATGTTGAATACATTGTGAGGAGTCGCTATTTGACCAGTACAGCGCTGTATGGGAGCGCATGTTAGCGACTGCTCATAGCGACCGACTCACACCATATTCAGCAAAAAAATAGCGTCACAAATCTCTGGCGCTGAAAAATATTTGTTTGAAGCCCACAGCGCAGGAGGCGGTGTGTATAAAGTGTGTTTTCAAGCATCTATCAACTAGTAACAAAGCAAAAACATATGGAATTACATTGTAACAACATTGTAAAATGAACACTTTAATGCCAGACCTGTAATGTTATTTCTGAGGAAATATATAAAAAATGAAAAAATTATGAAAAAACTGCTATTTCAATGCCAGAAGAGGTCAAAGAATTATTTGTGATTTTTTTGAAAAAAAAAAAACAAAAACCCTGTTTAAAGAGAAGAAAAGGATCGTCCATTGAAATGTATGGGAGAGCGCCAGGTAGCGAGAGACCATACCTGGCGCTGTGCAAGGCTGAGGCTGTGAAAATGATGAATCAGACGCTACATGGCGTTATCCCAGTCGCTAAACAGATTCTGCTTGATAAATGTGTAATTGCGTGCCGTGTCCGGCGTTCACCAGTCGCTACCTGACGCTAACTCTAATTAACCAGCCACTACCTGACACTATCCCTTCTAAAATAAGGGCCTAAGTAGGGAACACCATCCTAGAAACAGAAAGAGATAAGAAGAAAAGATCTGCTGCAAAAATCAATGCTAATTTTGTTTGTTGACATTTTGCAGAAAATAAAGACTAATAAGCCCACAGATAGTTTAGTTTAGTTGATGTACCAAATTGTCTACCAAAAACTGAAATAAGGTTCCATGGCTTACAAGCGGAGATGCATATCTGCTCAATTCTGTTGCCATCAGGTTTCAGTTGCATCACCTTGATGCTGCAGCTGCTTCCGCAACCTTCCATTCTGTTTATACAACACAATAGCCTCTGCCGCCCCTAATATCAATAGGACAATCAAGGAGATTAGCTACCACTGCTCTGTGGCGTATGGCAGACAAGCAGGAGGCATCAGTAGTTCCACCACCTGCAGAAGGGTTGTCTAACAAAGGCTTTGAAATGCTTTCAGTCCACAGCAGCCCAACCTAGTTAGGATAGCACTTACAGGCAGTACTTGATGGTCAACAATGTCAGCTTCAACTTGTACAGTATACCAGCAGCCTCAAAAGTGAGGCCTACTGGGTGCCCAAGAGGGATCAGTGGGCATAGCCCAACACGCACTAGAGGCAGGGGCGGCCTGGGGCTAAAAAACGGCTCGGGACTTTCTGGGGCACACCGGCCCTGCTGCACTGTTCCTGGCCTGGTATAGTATCTTAATGTCACGTTTTGTTCCATAACACACACCCAGGGTTTAAAGAACAGAAATAAGAAAGAAAATATTCTGAACCAATTGGTGTGCTTAAATCCCCCCATTACAGACAGTGTGCAGAATCCCCCATTACAGGCAGTGATCGGTATCCCTCATTACATCCAGTAAGTAGCATCCCTCATTACAGTGAGTGAGGGGCATCCCATACAGGTGCGTTGCGGCATCTTCCATTAAGGACAATTAGGGGGATCCCTGTTAATAGCCAATGACTTGCATCCCTACATTACAGTTATTGAGGGGCATCCCTCATTAAAGGCAGTGGTAGCATCCCTCAGTACAGCCAGTGGGGGCATCCCCCATTACTGCCAGTGGGGCATCCCCCATTACTGACAGTGGGGAAATCCCTCAATACAGTCATGGGGGCATCGTCCATCACTGCCATTGGGGGCATCCCTCAGTACAGCCAGTGGGGGCATCCCTCAGTACAGCCAGTGGGGGCATCCCCCATTACTGCCAGTGGGGAAATCCCTCAATACAGTCATGGGGGCATCGTCCATCACTGCCATTGGGGGTATCCCTCAGTACAGCCAGTAGGGGGCATCCCTCAGTACAGCCAGTGGGGCATCCCTCAGTACAGCCAGTGGGGCATCCCTCAGTACAGCCAGTGGGGCATCCCTCAGTACAGCCAGTGGGGGTATCCCTCAGTACAGCCAGTGGGGGTATCCCTCAGTACAGCCAGTGGGGCATCCCTCAGTACAGCCAGTGGGGGCATCCCTCAGTACAGCCAGTGGGGCATCCCTCAGTACAGCCAGTGGGGGTATCCCTCAGTACAGCCAGTGGGGGTATCCCTCAGTACAGCCAGTGGGGGTATCCCTCAGTACAGCCAGTAGGGGGCATCCCTCAGTACAGCCAGTGGGGGCATCCCTCAGTACAGCCAGTGGGGCATCCCTCAGCACAGCCAGTGGGGGCATCCCTCAGTACTGCCAGTGGGGGCATCCCTCAGTACAGCCAGTGGGGCATCCCCCATTACTGCCAGTGGGGAAATCCCTCAATACAGTCATGGGGGCATGCCTCAGGACAGGCATCCCCCATTCCCTCCTCCCCCCACCTCGCCACTCACATACCCACCAGAACCAGAATGCCTCTAATCAATATGTGGGATTTTTGTTTTGTTAGCTAGGAATTATTAACATTAAAGCCACATTTTGATTTCCGTTTCATGATAGTAATAATATTCTAACACAACATAGGAGAAAAAAGCTATATATATTTTACAGTGTAACATCCATATACCGTTTTTTTTGGTACAAATAAAGTGGACCTTAAATGTCTTATTGCTGTTAGACTGGCCAGAGTCTTGTATGTCCACATACAGAATTACTACAAACATAGCAAAGACAATGATTGTAAATAATAAAGACATACTTTAATTATATATAGAGAGAGATTTCAAGCTTCCATTTCCAATTATAAGAAAAGAGATATACTTACACTTACTATTAACAAAGACAGGTATATAGGTCCCTGTGGGATCTAGCCAGCCAGTGAGTGGCATCCCCCCCCGCCCGCCACGCCACTCACACACCCATGCACTTACCGTTGGTTCCAGATGGTCGTAGTGCTGGTCTGCCTGTCCCTGCTGTTTCTGCCGCTGCCTCCACCGTTCTCATACACACAAACACACACACATTCATGCTTACCGGCACTTCCTGGCTGTTGCCCGCAGGTCATCAGTGGGCGTGCCCCATATGGCCGGCGTCCAATGAAAACAATGGACGCCGCCGATTGACGACCAGCACGCAACAGGCAGGAAGTGCCGGGAAGCATGAATGTGTGTGTGTTGGTTTGTATGAGAACGGTGGAGGCAGCGACAGGTACAGCAGGGACGGGCAGGCCGGCCGCAGCAGCCGTCCCTCACCCTACAGCATATGTTGTATTCAGGGTCGCGGCCTTCGCTGGCGCCGGCCTATCAGGATATTGCCCGGTATGCCCTATGGCCAGTCCGCCCCTGACTAGAGGGGTATTCAGTGCAGCTTGGGGTGGGGTGTTGATAACTAGTATATCAACACAGACAAAGTAGATTGCACAACTTTTAGTAAAATGAAACAGACTTTATTCTACGACCATAAAAAACATCTAAAACCTGAGAATATCAATGACCATGTGCTCTTACTGCTAATCTGACATATACAGCAAGAGCCTCTGACAAGAGTGAAAAATTAACACACATGATTTGTGCCATAATACAAATTCAAGCAGAGAATGCTCTCCTTAAAGCAGCACCCTGAATAAGAGTCTATCTTATATGTTTCCCACACCCTGTACATACAGATTGCTCACATTAAAATTCATCCTACCTGCACCTAATGCATGTTATGAGCCTTTAAACATCCAAGATGGCGGCTCATGTAACATCAGGCAGCCTGCAAGCAGGAAGTGCCTTCTGACTGTGCTGCTCTGCATTCTGGGACTGCTGACCTTTACCTGACCCCAGCTCCGCTCTGTCTGAGCAAAGCACAGCTATAACCTGCCCCCTGTACTTTATCCCACTCTCCTCTCCTCAGTAAGTGTGATGCTTCTGAGTCAAGATGGCGGCACCCGTATCCTAAAGTCCTGAACAGAGTTGCAGCCCTGTGGGGGAAAGAATAATAAATAAGTGAATAAAAACGTAAAATATATTCACTTTAGATGCTGGGCAATCGTTTTTAAGGGTTTGGGCTTTCCAATAAATCATGCTGAAGGTCCACTTTTAAAGTGGACCAACACCCAGGATTTTGACTATCCTGGGTCTTGGTCCACTTCGATGGGGCACCCCCTATCGGGGTGCCCCGCTGTGTGAAACCCCCCCCAACCCCCCGAAAAACTCACCTCTCCGCGCTCCCAGCGCCAACGTACAAGGACGTCTAAGCAGGTGCCGCCGCCGCCGCCTCCCGCGCGTCCCTTTTGACGCGCGCGCGCGCGCACGCCTGCAGGGGCGCGAGGGAGGCGGCGGCGGCCGGCCGCCGCCGAAGATCAGGTAGGGTTTTTCGGGGATTTTGGGGGGGTTACACCCCGCGGGACATCCCGATCTCGGATGTCCCGCGGGGTGGGGGGTGATCGGCCCGGGAATCTTATAGATTCCCGGGCCGATCACCCGTGGGTGTTGGTCCACTTTAAGGAATCAGATGGAACTGGAATGCCTGTTACTTGTTGTATTGCTTTAGATTGTTACTTGCTTTGGATTTCAAAGATTATGAACACATGCTCTGTTTTCTGAATTTATATGGTGGATATCCTTTGTTATAGTAGTAGATGGGGCATGCACCAGTAGTGACTAGGCTAGACTATAGGCGAGTAGATGGTTTGCATTATATATTTGAATGATGTATTGTATAGACAGTATTTGCAATTATTTTGATTTTGCTGGTTAACTTGTATTTATATTGATACACTTTCAATTTAGCGTGCTTTCTGCTCTTCCCATGGTGGGGGCTGCATTTCTTGATAAGCCCAAGTGAGCTCGCTCGCTTCTGCAGTGCTGACTCATCGCTGTTCTGGTGTCTGACTCTGAAGGTCCCTGAGAAGTGTAATTGGATGGCTTTATCAGGAAATGCAACATGATGATGAATGAAAGATGCAGCCAGTGAACGTAGGCTGATTTAACCCTTTGCCTTAAAGTGGACCAACACCCAGGATTTTCACTATCCTGGGTGTTGGTCGACTTCTGCGGGGCACCCCCGATCGGTGTGAAACCCCCCAGAAAGCCCCAAAAACTCACCTGACCCCGCTCCCACGTGACTCGCTCCACCAATCACCGCTGACGGACAAGCGAGGTCCGTCGACGGACAAGGTGAGAGCGCCCGCCGCCTCTCGTGCGCCCGCGCCATTCATTCACAAACGGCCAGCGTGGGTGCGTGCCCTGCTAGAGGGATGCGCGAGAGGCGGCGGCCCACGCATGCGCCGTTGGAACGAGGAACAGGTAGGATTTGCGGGCGTCCTGGGGGGTTTCACACAGCCCCGCAGGCAGGGAGCTGATCGGCCCGGGAATCTTATAGATGTTGGGTGGGTGTTGGTCCACTTTTAATGTCCCTTTAAGCTTTACTTTTACTCTGCTAAGGACATTATCATTTTAATATCGCTTTACGATAAGTGCGTCTGTTCAACGCCAGTGGAATCTAATGGCCCATTAGACGGAGCGATTATCGAGCAAGAAATCACTAAAGCGACCACAATTAATGATAACCTCTCCGTGGAAACGGCCGCTGCGATCAAGTGGTGAACGAGAATTGGTTAATCGGTCGGCCGTCATATCATTTCGGCTGACCATCCCTTGATGGTTGGAGTGTGGCAACAGAAGTCCCCTTTAGAAAAAAATGTTTTGCCATGAGAACAACTGATTGACCAACAAATCTTCTGCGTTTGAACACAGTCGCTCAATAGCAGATTTGTATTGTCGATCATGGCAGAGCGAACAGGCAATTTATCTGCTTGTGTAAACCCTACATAAGTCTATGAGTAAGGGGGACAGTGCTTAGAGTTGGGTAAATGGAGCCGGGGATCATTGTATTTGGTTACTGCAAGATGCTTGCTGGAGGTTAGCCAGTAACACAGCTCCATATTATAGGGTTCCCAGTTCAGTTTTCCATTCCACTTCCATCAGCCACATTCTGCTTCAAGCATGCAATATTTCTTTCAGTATGCAAGAGGTTAACATTTGGTTCAGACACTATTCTAAACAATTTACACTGGATTTTTGTTACAAACCAGAGAGTAAGAAATAGGAAGTATAAATGTTGTTTGCCTTGTCATTTACAGGATATCACTGTTACATCATGGAATTCCATTATACAATGCCACTGGTGTTACTTAACACCCACAAATATAGCAAGGTAGCATTGGATACAATTGTGCAATAATAACTTGCAAGACAGACAGCTTTTATTATACACACAATAGGACTGGAAAGTATATACGGGCAAACCAAATGGCCTGACCAGGGAAACTGAAACAAGATTTTCTCTCCACTGTGTGAAACCCCCTGAATCTAAAAGTAAAACTTACTTGATCCATTGACATACAAAAGAAGAAAATGGGGGAACCCACACTACCCCAAAGAAAATTGCCAAGGGTACAAAGGTGGCACCACTCTCAAGAGTATAAGAGGCCGATTTATTAATAGCGCCAGGTAGCGACAGTAGCGTTATTTTCACAGCGCACGCTAGTATTCGCTGTGCTTGCCCGTTGTTCGGCTGTTGACAGCGACTCAGTCGGTGTGCGGTAATGTTGAATACGGGGTTAGGAGTCGCTGTTTGACAGGTTCCGCGCTGTATGGGAGCGCATGACAGCGAACAGCCATAGCGAACAGCTCCCAGCATATTCATTAACAAATCACGCTCCAAAAATTCTCGCGCTGTGAAATGCTTGTTTAAACCCCAGAGCGCTGGCGGCGATGGGTTAAAAGTAGTTTTTTAACCCCCAAACAACCATATTTTTAGAAAAAAAAAACATGTTTTTCAAAACATTTTGTAATATGAATACATTAATATCAGACCTGTAATATCAATTCTGCACAAATTTATTATTTATTTTTTTTTTACCTTAAAAAAAAATATCTAACATTGCAGAAGTGGTCACAGAATTCTTGACATTTAAAAAAAAAAAAAAATAGCAGTTAATTATGAATATTTAAAGATTGCTCCATTGAAATGCATTGGAGAGCGCCAGGTAGCGAGAGGTCATACCTGTCGCTGTTCAAGGTCGCTCACTGGCGCTGTGGGGTGAGGCTGGAATAATGATGAATGATTTGCTATCTGGCGCTCTGTCAGTCGCTAAGCAGGATCGGCTTGATAAATGTGTGATTGCGGAGGGGAGCCGGCGTTCTCGTGGCGGTGAGCGTCATTACCGTTCGCTCACCATTCGCTACCTGGCGCTATCCCTTGTTAAATAAGGGCCATACAAAAGAAGAAAATGGGGGAACCCACACTACCCCAAAGAAAATTGCCAAGGGTACAAAGGTGGCACCACTCTCAAGAGTATAAGAAAGTATCTCAATTGTATTATTTACAATTACATATAAGAAACATAATAACACTTACACAAATAGACAACATAAACACAAAAACACCAGGGGGCGCCGGTGGTCTAATAGAGATCATAATCAAAATGTGACACTTGATTCAAATAACAATATATACATTTCCAATAACCTTATCACGTTGTGCAAGATACGCAATGAATGTGCAAATAAATGCTGACCAATAAACATTTCTAATTCTATATCCAACAATCTAATGAATGCATATAGCTAACACCATAGAGCAGGAAAACGAACCAGGGTGTGCAAAAAAGTAACAAAGCAAGAAAATGTGTATGCAGACCAATCGGAACACCCCCTCGTAAGGTTTTCACACAACGGGACATCCCAATTTGGGATGCCCCAGGAGCAAGGACCAAAACCCAGGATAGTCAAAATCCTGCGTTTTTTTGTTTTTTGTCCATTTTAATTATTTTTTTTTGTATTAATCTAAGAACAAAATAGTATGTAACAGACAGATCAGAAAAAAAAAAATTAACGCTTGGAAAATTGGATCACATGTGAGAATTTTTCACAAAGATTCACAAAGGCAGCTGAATGAAATTCGTGCTTGGATTTGCGGGTGAATTTTTTTACAACTGAAAAAAGTGCACACATTTTCCATATCCAAATGCTGTGTGTGCAAATTTTTTCTATTACTTATCAGTAAGTTGTACCGTGTCAGCCGTCGATGTAAGCAGGAAACCAAGGAAATGCCATTTATTAGCTTACTCAATACGACAGAAAATGCAAGCTTTCGAAGCAGTTCAAGCTTCTTTTTCAGGCGTTATGCAGAGATACAGTGTTTGAAAATTCAGGCCAGTGGAAGTGTCTGAGTCTAAACATACCCCTCGATTCAAAGAGCAAAAGTTAAGTGATTTCGTATCGAGAATCGTAAGTTTGGGTGGGTGTTTGTCATTTTTTCTGGTTTTTTTGGCCATTTCGTATTCGCACGATCGTTCGCGCATAGACGTATATGAACATACGCATTTCGTACGAGAATCGTATAATTTGCGTTAGTTCGTGTGTTTTTCCCGTCCAAATCGTATTATTTGCGTCCGATCCTATTTTTTACGTCCTTCACATGGGCTTGCGCCCAATTCAGAGAGGTGATTGCTAATTGTTTTGAAGCCCATTAAAGAGCTGCTTTACGAAATGTTTGCCGGCAGCTATTTGGCCTCGGGAGTAGGATGGAGCGGAGCGAGTTTGTGGCACATCAAGGGCTTATGCTTTTTGGCATTGAGTTGATCGAGATGTCTGAGAGCAGATTGCCCCTGCGTCGTCGCATGAACATCGATAGCATGAATGATGTTGAGCTGTTCGAGCTGACCAGGCTTAATCGCGCTTCCCTCCATAAATTATATAGTGAGCTGCGGCCATGGTTAGCCCGCACCACAAGGAAGGGGCATGCAATTTCAGGTATGACCAAGATGCTTGGCTGCCTGCAATTTTTGGCGAACGGCTCGTTCCAGAGGCTGGGTGCCCTCTCCGTGGGGATGTCACAGCCTACGCTGAGCCGCGCACTATCTAAATTTTTGGAAGGCATGGCTGCCATAACTCAAAAATATATTTATTTTCCTGATGATATGGCAGCCAGAAACGCCATTAAGCTTGGGTTTTATAATGTGGCCGACATGCCCAACGTTATTGGTGCAATTGACTGCACACATGTGGCACTCGTACCTAGGGCAGCCGACGAGTATATATATAGGTATTGAGATTGGTTATTATGTTGCCCAACGTGTCATGTAACCTGTTTTCCTTTGCGCCAGCATATTTGTTTATCCCTCATTTGTGTAGCTGCTTTATCTCGGCTTTTCATTAGTCTTTCCCAATAGAGTGCAGACATGTTTGGAGGTTAATTTATTAGTTTGGCTCAAATATCAATTACCGTTTTTGTATGTTTTTTCCTTAAGGAATCGTAAAATGGGACACTCACTTAATGTCCAGGCCGTGGTTGGTCCGGATATGCGGTTTATGAGTGTCCTTGCCGGCTACCCCGGATCGTCCCACGACTCCTATATCCTCCGGCGATCTGGGTTGTTTCGGAGATTTGAGGCAGGTGAATTTTCGGGGGCATGGCTGCTTGGTAAGTGTGTCCTATTTGTGTGTTATTAAATGTGGCATTAATCTTGTATTTGTTGATATGTTTTTTAAGGATAAATTTACAGAAGCGTACAACTGCCTTTTTCTTGGCTCATATATTAGGAACTTACCCTAAAAATCCTTGTCTCGCTGTGGCCTTCAGAATGTTTTCCCTTTAGTTAGGATGTCTGTAAGTTCCTTGTGCCTAAATATATTGGTTTGGAGTTTATACCCAAGGATCTTTTGACCTTTGGCTCCTTTGGGACTATTGGTCTTTAAATGTCAAAGTGGACTTAAACTGCATACATTGTAGTTTCCAGTGAAATGTGGATAGGGATCTTTGACCTTTGGCTCCTTTGGGACTATTGGTCGTTAAATGTCAAAGTGGACTTAAACTGCATACATTGTAGTTTCCAGAGAAATGTGGATAGGCCCTCCGCAGCATCCTAATTGTAACATGTCTGAAAACTACAAATATATGTAAAATACAAATACCCTTGGCCGTGCAGATGTTTGTTAATTAATTGGTATATAGAAGTGCCATTTTTATTTAGGTGATACCTTAGTGCAATTTTTGTGGGCCCTAATGTGCCCTGTATTTTTTTGGGAACACTTTACCTTACATCATTATGATATCTGTGACATTTTGGGTGTTGGTTGTGTTGCCTTTTTAATTTTGATTACATTTAATTCTCTGTTTAAGGTGATTCCGGGTACCCACTTCTACCCTGGCTCATGACGCCTGTGCTGCGGCCCCAGGATGCCTCTCAGGAAGCGTATAACCGTGCGCATCGCAAGACCCGGGCTGTTGTGGAGAGGGCCTTTGGTCTGCTGAAGACATGTTTTCGTTGCCTTGACCATACTGGGGGGGCCCTGCAATATGATCCCAAGAAAGTGATCGACATTATAATGGCATGTGCTGTTTTGCACAATTTTGCCATCATGGAACGTGTCCCACGTTATGTGGACAGCCTGCCCTCTTCAGCCGTCGAGGATGAAGCCGAGAATTTTGAGGGGCCCCCCAGTGAGTCTGGCCAATCTGTTCGAGCCAACCTGATCAGCCAGCATTTTAGTTAACTTTTTTCCCTGTCTCACCATTCTGTATGTCTGTGTTATCCTTTTTGAAACATATGTTGTTTTGCCCTAATGTGGCATTACCTCTAAGTAAAACATTTCGACCTTAATTGTTGCCTAATGTATTTCATGTAGTTTCCTTAGCTTTCGCTGTGCATTGTTACACCTCTTCCAACCAAAATTATCTGGTTTAGCCCAAGCTGTTAAAAATGTCTTCCCACTAAAAACGCCACAAGTATTGGAAGTGAAATTTTTGTTTTACTTAGCAAATGAAAAATTATAGTGGTTAACAGAAATCAGTCCACATACATCTGTGGTAACAAATGGATAACATTAAAAAAAACATCGAGCACATCTACACCTGGAAGTTAGTGGCACAACCAAACAAGGACACCCAGTCCAAAGGCCAGCCTAGTCCAGTCATTAATATTGCCTGTGCCCAGGGATATTTGGGCATGGCCATAATGTCACACAAACATGTCTGCAAACAGGAGGAGCACCAACCAAATACATAGGTAAAGCCATAAGTGGCCAGATAAACTCCACATAGACCTATGGCATTGGCTAGTGGCCTTAAGCATTACTCTAAGGAGCTATATGGGAGCAAATACAAAACACAACCTGCCAGAGCAACACAAAATGGATTGTTTGAAACCTCAAAGGACAAGTAAATACAGTGGGGGTTAAGAGAAAAGATGTCCCACACACCCATGGCTTAATAGGGTGGCTGCCCATAATACCCAGGTGGAGGTCCAGGTGGAGGTCCATGGGAATGGGACCTAGCCTGGGCCATGGCAGCATTGTGAATTTGAAACTGCTCCACAATGTTTCTCTGCATATTGGTCATCTCAGCCATGGCTGACTGGATGCCATTACTTGCATTGGCCACGTTGCTGTTGAGGGTACGCAACTCCGCGAGGATGCCCTGTAGACTGGTATGGATGTTCACCATGTCGGCATGCCTTTGCTCACGCTCTGTAACGAGCTGGGCGTCATAAGAGTCCCTTTGTTGGGTCCATAATTGAAGCAGGGCACTCTGCCTCCCCTGGGAAATTGTGGGGCGGCGTAATGGCGTCCGCCGCACAATTACCCTGGCTCTTGGGCGTGCCCTGCCGCGTGGTGTCGTACCCTCAACAGCAACCGGCCTGCTTTGCAAATCCTCAGCAGCAGAGTGAACACTGGGGACTGTAGTGTCAGTCTCCCCATGTGCAAGCACAATGGATGGAGATTCACTCTGCTGCTGAGGATTGGCCAGAGAAACATTATCGAGCAGTTCCAAATTGGGACCCAGGGGGAGTTCATCCGACGTGCCCTGTACGGAGACATCATCATCTTCCTCCATGTCCTGGATCTCTTCCATGAGTGTGCGGGTCTGTAGGGACATATCAAAAAAAAAAAGGCTAAGTTTGCGTCCCAATTTAGGATTTCAACAGTTTAACACATTCTTAAGCACTTGTTAGTATTTATGCTACTAAATTAACTTACCGAAAATCTCTGATCTGGGCTCCGATGCTGTACGGACCTGGTAGGCATAACCAAACTGGGGGGTGAGTTTACCCTTGCTGAGGGATCATGCTGGGCTGAAGAAGAGAAAAAAATACCACGTAAACACACACACATAACCTTTTTTTTGATAGGTAATCAAATATAGCTCTATTTGTAATATTATTCAACTCTAGAGCAATGGTGACCTTTGTTCAAACCCACGCAAGTTTACATAGGTGCAATGGCTCGGACAAACTGCTAAGTGACCTCAGTTCTAAGTCATGAAGTGTACCCAGTCAGCATCCAACTTTCAAGGCACATTTTTGGATTTAGCCTACCATTCGCTCGGTCCGGGGTACTCAAACAATTGTTTGAAACGCCCATTTAAAGGTATGTGGTGAGAGGTGAATGTCTGGCCATGGTGCTGACGCAGGGGGTGTCTAGTTAAAAATAAAGACACTGGTGGAGGGGCTGGAGATTTCTAAGTGCCAACTAATAAAGGCTGCTTGCCCTTGCTGGGCTGGATGGGCCAGAGCTGAGGGGACAGGGATTGGATGTCTAAAGGGGGGAGTTAACGTATTGATGGTGATGGGATGGATGGAGCCAATCTGTTACAAATGTATGGGGCTTATGTGGGGGGGGGCATGGGGGGACTGTGGCACATGGGCCAGAGCAGGGGCAGCGGGACACGATTGTGGCCAGTGAAAATTTAAATAAGTTACTGTGTACCTTGCAATGCCACTTCCTGGGCAGTACTTCATATTGCAATGCTATGTTTCACGGAGCCATGACATTGGGCAGGAGACCAACCACTACATGGCCGATCAAGGGGGCAGCTCTGAGCACGTCAACACAGAAGTAACTGAGTGCAGGGCTGTCTGGGCCGGGGTCCTTGAATGTGGTGGCAAGGTCCGCATTGGGACCCCGGGCCGCCATTTGAGTCTCGCTGCTCTTGGTCACATATGTTTGTGGGTGGCTAATTAAATTGTTAACTCAAACACAACTCACACAAGCAGAAGGCAACCCATACATAATGATGTGTGTTTTGTGATTGATTCAAAATTTCTCACTTATCTTGCGAAACTTCATGACTTTAACAATACAATTGGACATTTGAACTTTGCCATAATGGCTGTGGGCCTAAATGTGTGATTCCCAGGGCCAAAAAGAGGACACAAACAGCCACAGTAGTGCGAGGCCAAGCAAGGCAAACCATAGGGGCATCCCGTTAGCTTGTTACTAGTGAACTGTAGATTATTTAGCAAACAGGCAAACATGCAGATTTAAGAGTACTCACCGTGGGTACGGGTCGGTGAGTCTGTGTCCCTTAGACCAGCATGTCCACCGACCGCGACCGGATGGAGAAGTCCAAGCACAATCTCCTCAGCAGGGGTAAACTCCAATTTAGATGGAAAGCCACCGCCAGTTTTCATGCTGAAAAGAGAAAAGCGTTTGGTCGTCAGAAAAGGTGCATACAGTACATCCAAAACATTAGATTTAGCGTAAACATTTAGTTACCTGTAATTATGCCTTTTAATTTCTTTTTGCCGTACAGCATACTTCAGATCAGAGATTTTCTTCTGAATTTGGGACACATCTTTCCTCTCTTCCCCCGCTGCATTTACTTGTCGGAGGATGGTTTCAAACAATTCCATCTTGCGCTGCTTGGTGGTGTGTTTGGATTTGCTCCCATATAGCTCGTCATAGTATAATGTAAGGCCACTAGCCAATGCCATATTTTGGTCATGGGAGAATCTCCCACTCAACTGGCCGCGGCGCAATGTGCGGCCAGATGGTTGGCTTGGCTGCTCCTCCATGTGTGCAGACACATGTGGTGACATTATGGCCTGGGGCTGGGTAGGGGAATGGCCGGATTGGTGGCTTCCCAATGACTGGACTGGACTGGCCAAGGGACTGGGTGTTCTTGCGTGGCTGGCCACCGAACTTCCAGGTGTAGATGTGGTCATGGGGGCAATTCGGGGCCCTCTTGGGGGGCTAGGTTCCCGGCTGGTGCCAGGTCGGGGGCTCTGTTCCCGGCTGGTGCCAGGTCGGGGGCTTCTGGCCCTGGATTGGGTTCGTCTGGGCCTGTAGGGGCTTCTGGCCCTGGATGGGGTTCTTCTGGGCCTGTCGGGGCTTCTGGCCCTGGTTTGTGATCTGCGGGCCCTGTCGGGGCTTCTGGCCCTGGATGGGGTTCTTCTGGGCCTGTCGGGGCTTCTGGCCCTGGTTTGTGATCTGCGGGCCCTGTAGGGGCTTCTGGCCCTGGATGGGGTTCTTCTGGGCCTGTCGGGGCTTCTGGCCCTGGTTTGTGATCTGCGGGCCCTGTAGGGGCTTCTGGCCCTGGATGGGGTTCGTCTGGGCCTGTAGGGGCTTCTGGCCCTGGATGGGGTTCGTCTGGGCCTGTCGGGGCTTCTGGCCCTGGTTTGTGATCTGCGGGCCCTGTAGGGGCTTCTGGCCCTGGATGGGGTTCGTCTGGGCCTGTAGGGGCTTCTGGCCCTGGATGGGGTTCGTCTGGGCCTGTCGGGGCTTCTGGCCCTGGATGGGGTTCTTCTGGGCCTGTCGGGGCTTCTGGCCCTGGTTTGTGATCTGCGGGCCCTGTAGGGGCTTCTGGCCCTGGATTGGGTTCGTCTGGGCCTGTAGGGGCTTCTGGCCCTGGTTTGTGATCTGCGGCCTCTGGATGGGCTTCGGGGCCTGGATGGGGTTCGGGCCCTGGATGGGGTTCGGGCCCTGTCTGGGCTTCGTGCCCTGGATTGTGTTCTTCGCCCTCTGGCTGTACTTCGGGCCCTGGATGGGGTTCGGGCCCTGCTGCGGGGCATGGGTTTCCGAACTGCCCTACTTGAAGGCATGGCCGGTGTGGGCTCACTGGTGCTGCCTGTTCTGGGGGCAGAGGTGGTGGGTGCTGCAGTTGCCAGCTTTTTGGCTGCAGGAGGGGCACGAGGCTTGGGGCCCCTTTTTTGGGTACCTGAGGGTCCAGGGTCCCTTGGTGGTGCCGAGGTGGGAGTCTTGGATCTCAGTTTTCGGCCAGCTTGCTGGGACCTTGTGGTGGGGCCCTCCGCGGTCTTGCTTGCCTGGGGTCGCTTGCTGATCGCCTTTTTTGGTGCCATCGTACAGAAATGCTCAAAGAGAATGAGCTTGGGGGGAAGGGACCTTTAAATAATGAGCCCAGCGTGTGACGCCTATGCGCACGACTACGCGCTCGTACGAACGTACGTTCGAGCGGAACCAGGAAACCGCTGGGGTTTCACTTATCTGCTGCCTGGAAGAAGACTAAAGATGGCGCCCACTATCTTCACCCGTCAACAGGAAGAGATCCTCATGCTGGTAAGTGGCTGCCTGTGCATTTTAATAGAATAGTCAATGATGGCCTAAATGTAAATGATGCGTTGGGAACTAGTTTGGGGTCTCTTAATGTTTAATCACTGGCTCCTCACACTTCATCCTCAAGGGCCGAGCCTGGCCACGTTTTCACCTGTCTATGCTGATGTCCTAATTCGCCCAATTGCTCCGGCTTAGCAACAGTTAATTAACCTGTGGAGTAGCGGGGCGAGCTGTCAAACCTGGCCTGTCTCGGACCTTGATGCGGATGTTTGCGGAACACTGTTGTCCTAAGCCATAAAAACACAACGGGAAGCCACACACGTGGTCCAAAAGCCTAAGCATTAGGCTACATCTTGGATGTTTAAACCATCCTAACATGCCATAGATGCAGGTGGCCTGATTCTTGATGTTGGCTATTATCTGTATGTACATGGTGTGTGATACATATAACATAAGACCAGACTGACAATCACAGTCAACGTCCTCTTTAAGGCACTCCCCAAAAATGGCGGCCATTCGAAATGTGTGTGTTAATGACATTAAATACTCAACTTGTGATGCAACACATATGGGTCTGTGTGTAAAAGTAAAAGCTCTGTGTCCATTATGTTTTTCAGATCATGCTTCAGCGCCGGTATGACTTCGCGCCCAATGTGTGCGAGAAAAGGGACATCGCCCGGGAGATCATCGCCGAGATCCACCGTGTGACCAGCACCACCTTCACTCACACCCAGATAATGCAGCATTGGTCGGACCTGAAGCGTCTGCACATGCCCCGGGTGCGGAGGTTTTTTGGGATCCATTTCCCAAGTAAGTACAAAGCAATTGCATGGTATATGTTCCAAATGTCTAAGTTATGCCTTTATTTATAATGACTTTTCTTTGGTAGTGTTGGAAATGGATTTCAGAATTCGCCGCACCCGGAGACGTACAGGCCGACCAGTGCTGCATGACTCTGCATCTGTGAGTGAAGGTGGTGGATCTCCCGGGCGACGGACCTACCCCTCCTCTGTGGCCTCCTCAGACCAGCCCCTGGACCTTACCACAGAGGAGGGGCCAAGGCGCGTGGGCGTGGAGTCATACCTGGCCAGGCATGGGGAAGGCTCTGGTATGTCACTCTTCATGTATAGGCACAAAGATATACATGGCAGGCCAAAAACTAAGTTATCCTTTATTATGTATTTGTAGAAGCTTCTGGAGCGGGTGAGATAGTGGAGGAGGAGGCAGCAGAGATGCTGGAAGGAGATCCTGGCGAAGGTGAGTGATGTCAGCCAGACTGGGAGCCAGATATGTTGGGGATAGTGACTCTCTACAAATACTAACCAAATGTCACATGTTTCTCCAGGGACTTCTTCACAGCAGAGCCAGGACCAAGGGCAGCCTGTTGGCCCCAACCAGCCATCTGTCGGCCACCAACTCCGTAAGTCTCCATGCCATTATTCATATTAATGTTTGCTTAGCTAATAACACACACATAACTAAAGGCGTAGCCAATGTGTAGTTCACACTTTCATGTGGGCACTTCGTTAGCTTAAAGAGGACCCTAACTTGTATTAAGAACCTAAGAATTAGCCAACACACTGTACCTACAGATTAGAAACATGGAAAAACACCCTTCAGCCATCTAATGCATGTTATTAGACTGAACAAAACCAATATTGCGGAATATGGAATGCGCAATATTTACAGGCAGCATGGGATACAGATTGAAAAAAGGAAGGTGCTGCCATACATTGTGGGAGTGATGACCTTTCCCTCAACCCAGCTATGCTCTGGAATCCCAACGCACCACTGTAACCTACTCCCCTGTACTTTATCCAACTCTCCACTCCTCATTAAGTGTTATGCTTCAGAGTCCAGATGGCGGCGCTGTAATCAAAAAACATCCCAAATTTACTTTGATCTGGTGCAGAATCATTTGGGAATAGTTATTGGTTTTCATTAAATAATGTGGAAGGTCCGCTTTAAGGAGTTTAAAGACTTACCTGTGGGAAATGCATTAACTTTATCCCTTGGAAGAATGACATATGTCATGCATTTACATGTATTTGATTAACCCCAAATCTATTTCCAGCATACAAACCGGTCTGGGACTCCTATTTATGTTTAATTCTCTATTGGTTACAGGGATGATCCCAAAAACATTGGCTGGGAAAAAAAAAAGAATAAAGGAGTTGGTGGCCGAGCTGCTGGCCATACAGGCGACGTTGGGGCCAACAGATGAAGAAGAGGAGGAGGATTAGTGCCCTTGGTCCTGGCTACTTTTGTTAAAATGTTTTAAAATTTTAAAATTGGTTCAAATTTTTTTAAGTTTTTGGTTTTAAAAAAAAAAAACAATTTTATCTCTGTTTTTAAGGAAAAAAAAACAAAAATTTTAATATGTTTGTAACAAAAAAAAAAAAAAAAAAAAAAAAAAAGGGGTTTAAAACAAAACACCCCATTAAAAAAATTATGTTTAAACCAAAAATATCCAAAAAAAAAAACAAATAATTTAAATAAATTATATTTTAAGACTTCATAAATGTGTCTTTTCGAATATGCGCAAACAAAAACAATTACACAAACAAGAAAAAACACGCTTAGAAACATATAGACATATGTACATTATGTGGTTTGTGTAAGTTTTAGGGTCGTCAACATGAAGAAGGATGCAAGCGCCAAGGGGTTTAGGTAAGTTGTAGGGACCGAGAAATGAAGTTGGATGCAAGCGCTAAAGGGTTTAGGTAAGTTTGAGGGACCGAGAAATGAAGTTGGATGCAGCCGCTAAGGGGTTTAGGTAAGTTTGAGGGACCGAGAAATGAAGTTGGATGCAAGCGCTAAGGGGTTTAGGGAAGTTGTAGGGACCGAGAAATGAAGTTGGATGCAAGCGCTAAAGGGTTTAGGTAAGTTTGAGGGACCGAGAAATGAAGTTGGATGCAGCCGCTAAGGGGTTTAGGTAAGTTTGAGGGACCGAGAAATGAAGTTGGATGCAAGCGCTAAGGGGTTTAGGTAAGTTGTAGGGACCGAGAAATGAAGTTGGATGCAGGCGCTAAGGGGTTTAGGTAAGTTGTAGGGACCGAGAAATGAAGTTGGATGCAAGCGCTAAGGGGTTTAGGTAAGTTTGAGGGACCGAGAAATGAAGTTGGATGCAAGCGCTAAGGGGTTTAGGTAAGTTTGAGGGACCGAGAAATGAAGTTGGATGCAAGCGCTAAAGGGTTTAGGTAAGTTTGAGGGACCGAGAAATGAAGTTGGATGCAGCCGCTAAGGGGTTTAGGTAAGTTTGAGGGACCGAGAAATGAAGTTGGATGCAAGCGCTAAGGGGTTTAGGTAAGTTGTAGGGACCGAGAAATGAAGTTGGATGCAGGCGCTAAGGGGTTTAGGTAAGTTGTAGGGACCGAGAAATGAAGTTGGATGCAAGCGCTAAGGGGTTTAGGTAAGTTTGAGGGACCGAGAAATGAAGTTGGATGCAAGCGCTAAGGGGTTTAGGTAAGTTTGAGGGACCGAGAAATGAAGTTGGATGCAAGCGCTAAAGGGTTTAGGTAAGTTTGAGGGACCGAGAAATGAAGTTGGATGCAGCCGCTACGGGGTTTAGGTAAGTTTGAGGGACCGAGAAATGAAGTTGGATGCAAGCGCTAAGGGGTTTAGGTAAGTTGTAGGGACCGAGAAATGAAGTTGGATGCAGCCGCTACGGGGTTTATGTAAGTTTCTGGTTGAGGGTGCGCATGCGCAAGATCTTATAAACATACGAACGCACGAATCTAAGAGGCCAAAAACCAATGAAAACCAGAGGCAAACGCAAGTAATTGGAAGAGCTGGACGATGGAAGCAGCCGAAAAAACAGGCTGCCGCCGCAACAGGTGAGCACATGAACGTGATTTTTACGATTGACAACTGACTGAGGCAAGTTCGGGAGATATCATACGAACGGACGTATATTTTAGGATAGAAACGTATTTGCTTATTGAATCACTCGCAAGTTCATACGAACGCACGAGCGGACGTAAAAAATAGGATGATCGTGAGCCAAATCCAAGCTGTTACATGTTTCTTTGAATCAACCCAATAGTTCCTATGTGTATATGTTGGTCTTTCCGCACTTCAGCCTGCTTGTCATCTTTCTCCTAAACCTACCTGTCATCTAGCTTTTATAATCTCATGGCTTCTTCTGAGTTCCTGTGTCTGTTTCTGATTTTGCTTTGGGTGCTCTGTTCATATTTGCTTGCAAAGGTGCTTGGTAAAGACAGGATGCTCTTTAGATAGATTATTGTGTCTGGAGTAACGCCCCTCCAGCTTGCCAAGACATTTGTCGCTAGGGGGTTGCCATTACTGGCAACAGCTGTACACTTAAAGTGGACCAACACCCAGGATTTTGACTATCTTGGGTTTTGGTCCACTTCGGTGGGGCACCCCGATCGGGGGTGCCCTGCTGTGTGAAACCCCCCAGAAAGCCCCGAAAACTCACCTCTCCCCGCCCCCACGTGACCGCTGCAGCCAATCCCCGCCGGCGGACAAGCGAGAGGCAGCGCCGGACAAGCAGAGCGCGTCCGCCGCCGCCTCCCGCGTGTCCCTCTTACAGGGAGCGCACCCACGCCGGCCATTCACAAACGGGATGCGCGGGAGGTGGCGGCGGATGCGCATGCACTGCTGGAACGTGGAAAAGGTAGGATTGAGGGCTTCCTGGGGGGTTTCACCCCGCGGGACATCCCGATTTCGGATGCCCCGCGGGGAGGGATCTGATCGGCCCGAGAATCTTATAGATCCCCCCTGGGTGTTGGTCCGCTTTAACATAGCTGAACACTTAAGACTGCTTTTAGCCCTTTCAACACATGTATCTGCAATGAAGCATCCAGGAATTTAACTTGGTCCATAGGGGAACTGGCACAAAGGGTGCATGGCACCTCTAGAAAAGACTGCCCCTCCCCTGCATATTAGCCATCATAAAACTCCCTTTGCCTTATTGTTTTCCTCTTCTGGAATGTGAAATAAACATTTCATGTTAGGATTGTGTGCCCACACCTGTCATTTTTTTTTTTTACCAAGTTCCCCTATATTCTTGTGTGTCTGTGATCCTAAGACGGGAGTGGTTTTCCTGGCCTTGAGTGGAATCCTTCCACTGTAACAGGTGAACTCATCAGCAGCTTTGGCTAAGTCAAGCAGCAAAAATGACCAATCTCAGGTGGGAACTCCCTTTAGATGCCGAACACAAAATTCTGATCCTCCATATCTGAATTCGCTGAATTACAGGAGCAGGTGTTAAATCTGTCGCCTCTTTCTTAGCCAATCAGATGATTAGCAAACCAGATTGAGGAAGTCTGTGATCTGTACATCGAATGCACCAGTTGATGTACATTGCTAAGGTAAACACAATGTTGCTAGGAAAAACTTAATTTTATAACACAGAGTTGCAAACATATACAGATACACTTAGCAACTCAAAGACACCTAGTTGGCTCATAATAATGGAAACGTCACAAAATTCCTCTGAAAGTGGAATTACCCTTTAACAGAGTAGGCGAGAGTTAGGGCTAGATTGGTGCTTTTTTAGCTGTTTGAGATCCATAGTGGGAGATCTAGAATTCGACTAATCAAATATGTCCCCTTTAACACTCTCCTCCTAACAGTTAAGGATACTTAAAGCGGACCTTCACTCTGAATAAGAGCCTATCTTATATGTTTCCCACACCCTGTACATACAGATTGCTCACATTAAAAATCATCCTATCTGCATCTACTGCAGGTTATGAACCTTTAAACATCCAAGATGATGGCTCATGGAGCATCAGGCAGCCTGCAAACAGGAAGTGCCTTCTGACTGTGCTGCTCTGCATTCTGGGATTTCTGTCCTTTTCCTGACCCCAGCTCTGCTCTGTCTGTGCAAAGCACAGCTATAACCCACCCCCTGTACTTTATCCTGCTCCGTACCTGTGAACCATGACCCACCCCGGGCACATAGGGGTCAATTCAGAGCCAGGTTAGAATACTCACTTTTATAGGAATAAAAACTGCAATTTACTTTTATTGTCTACCTTGGATCTAATTCAACAACCGAGAGCACATTTTCACTTGATGTTGAATCAGCTCCAAGATAGAAAATGAAAGTGAATGGCAGTTTTCTCTCCTAACAATGACATTTTCTCACCTGGCTCTGAATCAACCCCATAGTTGCAACCGAGAATGTAGGCCAGCTTTAATGTTAGACATTTTTAAATAACAGTAACTCATTTGAATAGGCTAGGTTTGAATTTTGAGTATTGGAATACCTTATAAGGGGCTGTTATTTACACATAGAACTGCCCCATAAGAGCATCAAATACATTTTTTTTGTGTATTAAGTTGGAAAGTTAAAAGTAAATCTAAGCTTTCCAAACACTGCAGAGGCTTTCAATATCTAATTGGATAAGGGCCTTATCTAGAAGGGATAGCGCCAGGTAGTACATGTACAGCGGCAGGTAGCGCCAAGTAGCGTTAGGTGAGCACCGGACACGGCATGCAATTACACATTTATGAAGCCAAATCTGGTGAGCGACTAGAACAACGCCACGTAGCGTCCGATTCATCATTATCCCAGCCTTGCAGAGCGCCACGTATTACCTGTCGCTCTCCCATACATTTCAATGGACGTTCTTTTACTTCTCATTAAACGGGGTTTTTATTAATTTTTTTCTTTAATCTCAAATAATGTTGTGACCTCTCCTGACCTAGAAATAGTCATGTTTTCACACTTTTTACTTTTTTTATATATTTATGCAGAATTGACATTACATGTCTGGCATTAATGTGTTCATGTTACAATGTTATAACAATGTAATTACAAATGTTTTCGCTTTGCTACTGGTGGATACATGTTCAAAAACAGCCTTTAATCACACAGCCTCCGGCTCTGGGCTACAGCGAAGCACTTTTGAGCGCCGGTGGTGTGTGAGGCTGTTTTTTTTGATGAATATGGTGTGAGTCGGTCGCACTGACCAGTCGCTACCATTCGCTCCTATACAGTGCTGTACTGCTCATATAGCGACTCCCCCACAACGTATTCATCAATGCTGCACAGCGACTGAGTCGCTCAGAACTAGCGAACCACGGCCTAGCACAGCGACTACTAGCGGTCGCTCTCAGATCCGCTCTACAGACACTCAGCTGCCGCTAGTAATGAATCAGCCTGCCAGTCTTATAAACTCTACAGACGCTCAGCTGTCACTAGTAATGAATCAGCCTGCCAGTCTTATAAACTCACTATTTGGGGACTATAGACAAGAAATAAGGGTAAATCTATACATACAGATCACAGACAGTAAACAAAGCAATGGAACTTGTAATTCTTCACTGCTCTCTCCGAGTGAAAAAGGTTTTGTCTAGATTTATGTGTAACATTAAAAAAAATTCTTGCAAAACAGGTACTAGGAAAAATGTGTATTTGATTATTTTTTTTCGGTAACAGATGTAAATTAACTTTATGAAAATATAGACAAACATTACATATTAACCTGTGTGATGATGGGACCCATGATTTTGTTACTCGTGTCTGGGCCATCCCGATTTGTCATGTCCTGCTTTGTGTATCCCCCCACAGATCAGGCAGATCCCACACAGCGCAGTTTCCCCTATGCTGGCCCCTGCTGCCCATTGTGTCTCTTTGAATACAGTAAATTGGTTAGGGAACCCTATTGTAGGTTTGTCCTTGTTTATGTAGTCGGTCTGTTTATGATTATGTATACCTTCGGTTACAACATTGGATTACATACACATACCTTGCCGTGCCTTGCAGATGTCTGGCGGTTTGCTACTCCACATGACTGACATGGGAATAAATGGGTATGCACACAGGGCAGATGGCCTACTGGGCCGACGAACCAGTGGCAGACCTAGTAGGGGTTCCAAATTGCTGCATGCCGCAACGGGAAGCAGTTAAGGGCTGGAATTATAGCAGAGCGGAGCTAAAAAGCCATACAGGCAGCAGAGGATCCTACAGCTGCCACCAAGGCCCCACAGCAGCAGACACATAGCCAGGTATTGCAGCAGCAAGTCACACAGCCAGGCTCTACCACAGCAGCACCAGCCATACAGCTGTTCCGGCAGAAGCAACAGCCACACAGCTGTGTCCCCACAGGAGCAGCAGCTGCACATCAAGTCTCTGCAACAGAAGCAGCCACACATCAAGGGCCTGCAGTTGCATCCAAACAGTCAGCCTTACAGTAGTGCCATGCATAAAAGCAGAAGCCATACAGCTGGGCCCCACAGCTGCCTTACAGGTCCCCACTGCCGACAACCAGGCCCTTCCATCAACAACCAGAGCCAAGCCACCAGCAACCATTCCTGCCTATGAACAGGGCCAAGCTGCCAGCAACCAGGGCCAAGCTGCCAACAACCATGTCACGCTGAAGAATACCAAGACCAAGCTACCAGCAACTAGGTCCAATAACGATGACCATGGCCAAGCTGCCAGCAACCTGGCCCTACCACAGAAGACCAGGGCCAAGCTGCCAGCAAACTGGCCCTACCACAGAAGACCAGGGTCAAGCTGCCAGCAACCTGGCCCTACCACAGAAGACCAGGGCCAAGCTGCCAACAACCATGTCACGCTGAAGAATACCAAGACCAAGCTACCAGCAACTAGGTCCAATAACGATGACCAGGGCCAAGCTGCCAGCAACCTGGCCCTACCACAGAAGACCAGGGTCAAGCTACCAGCAACCTGGCCCTACCACAGAAGACCAGGGCCAAGCTGCCAGCAACCTGACCCTACCACAGAAGACCAGGGCCAAGCTGCCAGCAAACTGGTATCACCTAAAATGACCAGGGCCAAGCTGCCAGCAACCAGGCCCTACCACAGAAGACCAGGGCCAAGCTGCCAGCAAGGACCCATTGCAGATGACCAGGCTTGGGCTGGTACCAACCTGGCTCCACTGTCAATGACCAGGGTCAAATTGCCATAAACATTATTATCAGGGTCGCCGATGACCAGGACCATGCAGCTGCTGACCTTTCCTGCCAAATTAGACAATGTGCTAAACAGTGGCACCACTAAATTTGATCAGGTTCCAATGCTAACCTTAACTGAGGCCCTGACATGCTTATGTAGTAACTTTTTCCTTGTCATTTTAACTCAATTGCATACAACTAACAATAAACAACTGAAATATCAAAGATAAATTGTGCTTCTTTTTCCAATACATGATGCCCTGAAAGCCCATATCACAAAAATAGGGCCCGCCCTTGGGCTCTGATGCGGTTGCTACCCCTGCACCCCTATAGTATAGAGGACAAAAAATACTCACCTTTCCTCACTTGCAGCTCATCCCTCTGTTGAATAAATGTTAATCGATCCAGAGATCAAGTTGCCCCAGTGTGCAGGGCCTGTTCAGCAGCAACCTTTGAACTCAACCCTCCCCCCTCCATGTCCACTCTGTTTACAGTTGAGGAGGGGGTATGGCAGGTCTCAGTACACCCTCCCTATTACAATATATGGAGCCAGTGATTGAAGGAGCAGGGATGCCAAAGTAATCATTGGATCCGGTTTATTCAACTGGGATGAGTAAGCTGCAGGGAAGAAAAAGTAAATATTCATTTTAGTTTTTTGGTTGTTGGTTGCCCATGTACCTTAACGGGGTTAATTATTTGGGCTTAAGTTATTATTTAATGCTGGTGCCAGAGAGATTTATTTCTCACAACCCTTTTTTGGAGGGGGTGGGTAAGGTTCATTTTGGATGCTCACCTTCTTATGGCGATTCTTCTCCGATCCTTGTAGAGCCTTGGTGCCATATGTACAAATGCAAGTACATTGGGGGAGTCTCTGTTGGAATGTTGCAGACTGGCAGAGAGCTGGTAAAGTCCTGGGCTGATTTTTGGCCCCCGCCTGCAATTCTCCATAACAAATGGCAGGTCATTTATTGCTCTGAGGAGCACAATGCTTTTATTACAGGCAGTTTTAACCACGTCTAAGGACTCTAATTAGTTGTGTTATTTTGAATTTAGTTTTACTAAATTTTAACAGCAGAAACCAAGAAAAGGTATCAATCAGGCACACATTTATAACAAACATCTTGGATGATTGGATTTCTGGTCACCCTTAAAGTGGACCAACACCCTCCCATGATCGCCCCGGGAATCTATGATTCCCGGACCGATCAGACCCCTGACTGCGGGGCACCCCGATCGGGAGTGCCCCGCTGTGTGAAACCCCCCAGAAACCCCTAAATCCCTACCTTATCCACGATCCAGTGGCGCCCATCGCCGCCTCCCGCGTCCCTCTAGCAGGACGCGCACCTGCGCCGGCCGTTTGTGAATGGCCGGCGCGGGCGCGCCCCCTGTAAGAGTGACGCGCGGGAGGCGGCGGCGGGCACGCTCTCTTGTCCGTCGCTGCCTCCCGCTTGTCCGTCGGCGGGGATTGGCAGCGGCGGTCACGTGGGAGCGAGGAGAGATGAGTTTTTCGGGGTTTCTGGGGGGTTTCACACAGCACCCCGATCGGGGTGCCCCGCCAAAGTGGACCAAAACCCAGGATAGTCAAAATCCTGGGTGTTGGTCCACTTTAATGTCCATGTCTTGCAAAGTAAGATAATTGTATGTTCTTCAATTCAAAAGTATTGAAGTAATTACTGTTAAATAATTTGATACAAGACACTGTGCCGAATGCAACTACAAATTAAATACCAAAAATCACAAAGTGGGAGTTTAATACAAATAAATATTTCATAATTGATTTTTTTTGTCACTTAACAGCATATATTGAACTGGAAAACACATGAGAGGTATGCCATGAATGTTAATCTTCCTTCATGAAGTCTTTATTTAATCTGACATATTAAACTAAGATAATAAAAGAATGTGATCATGAATAAAATTGCATCATTGTTATGAAATGAATCGATAATGCCGCCAAAGCTGAGCCCATTAGGAACACTAGCCATCAGTCTGCCTTGTCCTTTGTTTGCCTATTTTCTCCTGTGAAAGAATATGAAATGCCAGCTCTCTCACTTCTTGGCTTCATTTAGAGCCCGCTGGAAAAGTACGTCAGAGAGCTGGAACAGATTCATCAGGGTCTTACCTCTCATCTGTGATGGCTACTGTTTGTTGCAGACACTTATTATTGGCACAGATCATTTCCAAGCTTAGCAGACAGAGCTACAAGTAAATGACTGCTTTGACTCAGCTCCACCAATACAGAAAAAAAAGACAAGACGACACGTATTGCTTTTTATAACAGACCCAGAGTATACACAGTTTTCTGGACCAGTTTATGACCAATACTTTACAATATTATATTCAGAAATATATTTCTGTATTTCCCACAAAAACAAAACGGGACCTGCGGCCGGGGAATCGGAGCTTAGCTCTCGGCTTCACGAGGCGGAAGGTAGTCTGTTTTCGGGGGAGACAAAAAGGGTAGAAAGTGTAGTTTTTTCTCCTATTCATTTCTATGACGTGGTTGTAATGGATTTTACATGGTGTCATTAATTTTAAAATCCGGTAAGCACTATTAAAAGAGGCCAGTCAGGCCAGACCCCCTTGTAACAATATTACACTATTTTCCTTTATGAGAGTTTGCTTAAAAACGGAGCAATATCAATTTTATCAATTTTATATTTGATTAAACTGCTTTCAATCAATGCTGGAGAAAGTAAAACATCTGATCAAAGTGGAACTAAACTGAACATTGTTATATGGTCTTGATTCCCTTTGGGATCTGGTACATCATTTCATAAATTGGTGGCTGGAGTTTGCACTATATATATATATATATATATATATATATATAGAGAGAGAGACTTTTGATAATTATATATATATATATA
The DNA here is from genome assembly GCA_027917425.1 of Gastrophryne carolinensis. Classification (NCBI taxonomy): domain Eukaryota; kingdom Metazoa; phylum Chordata; class Amphibia; order Anura; family Microhylidae; genus Gastrophryne; species Gastrophryne carolinensis. The sequence goes on from CM051237.1 coordinate 312,486,102, forward strand.
TATATATATATATATATATATATATATATATAGAGAGAGAGAGAGAGAGAGAGAGAGAGAGACTTTGATAATTATTTATATATATATTTATTTAAATGGACTTTTGATATATTTATTTATATTTATTAGATTGTAAGAGCTAAAGTAATCTAGCTATGATCAATAATTATTCATACCTTTGTTCATTTTGGCCACAGGCCATTTTTGCAAACACCCATGGGACATAACTGAATTGCCCTTGAGCAAGACACCTAACCCCCGATTGCTCCCCGGGTGCTGAGTTTAGGGCATGTGTGCACTTCACTGCCCCTAAGGCTCCTTACACACTATGCGTCTCCAATGCTGTTCTGGTGGAGACTCACAATGCCGCCCTGCACTGCTTAGTTGTTTCATGTCCCCCTGTGCAGGTGCGGGTACCTGAAGGCAGCGGCGAAGAGGCAGCGGCGAAGAGGCAGCGGCAAGACCGGCATCTCTGATTAGGCACTGCTGCAGCCACCTCTTGGGGGCCTTCCACTAGTCCTTGCTGGAGCAAATGACCTGGTGTTGTTCACAAGTGCACGGATGGGAAAATGTGGAGGAAAAATTCCACATATTGGCCACTATTACTAATAAGAGCAAGAGCGTTGTAAATACATACAGGGGGATATTCAAGAGGGTCTTTTATTTTGGGCCTTTCATACTCAGCATAATTTTTTTTACTCCTGCATGTGGTTAGGTTTAGAGATGGAGCAGTACAGTTTTTTTCTAAATAGGTAGATATTTTATTTTACATTTGGAAAAAAACAAATGTATTGTAACTCATCTAAATTAGCCTCTCTGAATGTGTTTAAATTCCTAATTTGCCGCTGTTATTTTTACAATTGTAAAAATATAATTGTTTCTCACTAGAAACTTTGTGTGCCTCATCTGCAGAACTAGCTTATCACGGGTGCAGAAATTTGCTTAACCCTTTTTTCACCTTCTTTTTTCTCTTTTCATTTAATCTGCTCTGAATATTTGGTAAACTGTCAACTGTAGATATTCACTTGAGGGGTTATCTAAATGATTTTAGATTTTTCTAGGCAAAGATTTTGTTTTCTATATAAGCATTGAAATCCCCTGCACATAGGATGAGGCAGTTCTACAGGTGAGGTGCAAACTTCAATATATATTAAAAATTAGACTTCCAAATGTGCTTGAATTCCTCATAGGCTGCTGCCTCTCCCAAAAAAATATTCACGTATTGTGCCCTTATGTTTTTTATCAAATAGATCTTACTGAGATAGGCCACTGGGGTAGACCCTAAGTTGTCAGAAGGTCCCTAGTGTATATTTGCACTATAGCCCATGACCCCAAGACACCCACTCTCAATGTGATTTCTCAAACTGATGATACAGACAGGTACAGGCTTAACCTATTATCTAATGTGTTTGACCGTTGTGCCCTGTAAAGTGCACAGTGCTTTTTTTAAGCAAATATATGGTAATATATAGGATAGGGCATTTCTATACTGCCCAACGTATAGACTGCCTATATCAGTCATTTTGATTTAGTTTTAGAAGAGTACAAAACAAAGTCTCACAAAACTTTCTGCAACAATTGCCATGGCTCTTGAAATCATTTTCGCAACCCATATTATGTAGCTGATTTGTGAAGGTAGGCTTTAAAGTAGACCTAATATATACCTTTAAAAAAATGACACCTCCCCACTTTCATTCCTCCATAACAAATGTATGTTTATATATGGGTCAACCTCTAACCTTTACCGCAAGGGCCTAAGCTACCAGCCTGTAACAGTACGCCTCGCATCTTTTTCACATTTGCATATAAGTAAAAAGACTATAATTTCATTTTTTTCAGTGTATCTAAAACTTGCATTTACTAATTCTGTACAACAGAGCAGCAAGGCTTATAGGATAAAATGACAAATAATGTTATATTAATTTTATTCTGATTTTGTCCATGGCTTTGTATTGCCAACTGGACAAAATATGGGCAAGTTCTGATACAGCTTTAAGATGTTTCATTGAATACAAATTGAATAATGAGCGTTTAATTGAAAAATAAGTAATAATGAACGATCAGTCTGAATTGAACAATAAGTAATAGATGATTTGAAATATACAATCAGAAGTTAGATACTCCAATATAATATCATGATCAATAATGCAACTTAGGCCCTTATTTATGAAGGAATAGCGACAGATAGCGACTGGTGAGCGGCCATTAATGACGGGCCCCGCCACAGGAACGCCGGCTCCCCACCACAGTCACACATTTATCAAGCCAATCCTGCTAAGCGACTGAGATAGCGCCATATAGCCACTCATTCATCATTATTCCAGCCTCAGCCCACAGCGCCAGCGTCCGACCTTGAACAGCGACAGGTATAACCTCTCGCTACCTGGCGCGCTCCAATGCATTTCAATGGAACAATCTTTAAATATTAAAAATTAATTGTTATTAATGTTTTTTTTTTTTTTTTTTTAAATGTGAAAATTTCTGTGACCACTTCTGCAAAAAAGAATTGATATTACAGGTCTGATATTAATGTATTCATATTACTAAATTATTTAAAATAATTTTTTTTTTGGTTTCCAAAAATATGGTGGTTTGGGGGTTAAAAAACTACTTTTAACACATCGCCTCCAGCGCTCTGGGGTTTAAACATGCATTTCACAGCGCTTGAATTTTTTGAGTGTGATTTTTTGATGAATATGGTGGGAGCCAGTCGCTCGGACCAGTCGCTATCATGCGCACCCATACATCGTGGAACCTGTCAAATAGCGACTCGGAACCTTGTATTCAACATTACGCCACACCGTCTGAGTTGCTGTCAACAACCGAACAACGGCCAAGCACAGCGTCTACTAGCGGGCGCTGTGAAAATACCGCTACAGTCGCTCAACTGTCGCTACATGTCGCTATTAATAAATCAGCCTCATACTTTCACAAAGCTTTAAGAAGTTTTATTGAACACACATTGAAGAATGAGCTTTCAATTGAATACCACAAAGAGAAAGTAAACAAGAGCTGCAAAAAAATCTAAAGTTTATTGTTACAAGAATACCAAACTATAAAACACATGAAAATCACCATGACCAACATACGCATTAAAATTCAAGGCTAGAGGTCCTCCCAACAACAATTGGATCAATTAATCTGATCTCTAGCTGACTGTGAGGTCAGTACAAAAGCAGACCAATAAATCAAAAAGGAGAGCCAATGCATACAACAATATTGACTCACTAATACAAAAAGTCCCACATTATAGAGTGGGTAAAGTGCTGGTACATAGATATCAATATAACAAATAATGCAAATTAAACAAACACTGTGTAACTAAGCTAAGCTAATGAACTACCTATAGAATAAAGTGCTCCCCTTCATTTGAATATACTGATCAAACTCCGAACAATCAAAAATCATTATAAATACTCATCAAAAATATGATGATAAGAAAACACTATAAATAAATGGAGTTAACTGTCTGTATGATAAAATAATAAAGTGCTGCCATTCATATGAATATGTTATTCAAACTCCAAACAACACTAATCAAAAAGAATAAATTATTAAACCGGACCTTTAGCATAATTTAATGAAAAGCCCAAACCCTTAAAAAACTATTCCCCAGTGTCTAAAATGATTATATTTTACTTTTTTATTCTTTCCTCCGCTGGGCTGGAACTCCGTTTAGGACTCTAGGATACGGGCGCCGCCATCTTGCCTCAGAAGCATCACATATTGAGTAGAGGAGAGGGGGGAAAAGTGGCGGGGCAGGTTATAGCTGTGCTCTGCACAGACAGAACAGAGCTGGGGTTAGGAAATAGACAGCAGTCCCAGAATGCAGAGCAGTACAGTCAGAAGACATTTTGATGTTTAAGAGGACCAAAACTCACTGAACTTGTGAAATACATTTGGCCCAAGCCCCTGACACTATTCCCCTTCCCTTAGGGTGTAGAACTAGAAATAGATATTTTTGTTTTTTGAATCATCCTGGAACACTGTTTTTTGGCTGCCCCTCTCTGTAAGAGGGCAAGTGATCAGTCATTTCATAGGTATGGCAATGATATAATTGCCACACACAGCGGAGGCAATGAATGGAGGAGGCTCCATTACAGCTAAAACGAGTGCCATTATCTGGGATTGAGTGGAACAGGGACATTTAAAATTGGCAATAGGTACCCCTTATGGGGTGAGCAACTCGGGGGATGCTAGTTAAAAATGTGGGTTTTTGTCTGATTTAACCCTTTAACTGACCTAAAGTTTTTGTCACCCTTTTTTGCCAGACCATTTTTCACTATTTTGAGCTACACATGTTCAACTGTGATTTTTTAAGGGCTTTCCTGATTAATGTATATATTGTTTATTTCAGCAGAGTCTGGGCTTTAACATGAAATGTCTTGTTTGTCATTTGTTTTTGGGCAAAATATGTGCAAAAAAAAATCTGTTTTTTTTTACAATTTATACTGCTTTTTTTTTTGCGTGTAAAAGCAATACGGTTACAGTGGTGCCACATATGTATTGTTAGACACCCTTTCCTGCCCAGGAGACTCCCCCAAACTGAAACAGCTCTTTAGGAGATTTTCAGACAAAATACAACTATGCTATGTACTATGTGCACCTTGCAGTTTTTCAAGAAAAACAACCCATTACATTTGAAATACCCCCAACAACCTATATAATCTCTGGAATACTCACCTCAAGCTTTCTAGGCATACCAGGCTTGTTGACGTGCCATAGTTTTCTGGAAGTAATCCCTCAATGAATTCTTTGGTTGCACAGGGTTTCCCTAAAAAAATAAAAGCAGAATCAAAGCCACATTTTCCTTAAAAAACAATGTACAAACAAGAAAAAACAAATCAGAAATAGCAAGGTCCCCGAATAGAACAATACCCAACATACATAGGTACTGTCAAGGGAAGAGTTGTCAAACACCCCAAAGTAATGCATGCACGTAAGGGTAATTTTACTTGAAAATTTCAGCTCTGCAGACAAAGTGTGCACCTTGTGCTTTTTCAACCTAAACAACCCTTTACATTTGGAATACCCCCACAAACCATATATTCCCTGAAAGTATACACGTTAAGCTTTCTAGGTGTACCCAGCATATTGTAGTGGCTTTATCTTTATGAAAGTGATTCCTCAAAGAATTACTTGCTTACACAGGGTTTAGCTAAAAAAAAAATGACTAAAAAAGCTGAATAAACACATTTTCCTAAAATATCAATATGCAAACAAGAAAAAATCTGAAAGTGAAAGATCCCCCGAGCAGAACAATACACAACATGATTAGGTGCTTTTAACTGAAAATATTTTCTTTTTGCAGCAGTTTAGGCTTTAACAAGAAATGTCTTGTCTGTAATTTTTCCACTGTTTTTTAAAATATTTTTAAGTAAAATAAATAAAAATATATATTTTTTAAATTGTCTCATTTATTTTAAATAAAACATTTATTTTATTAAATAAAACTATATTGCATGTGAACTACAATGGTACCCAGGGGACCCCCTAAACTGAAAAGAGCACTTTATAACATTGATAAATAAAATACAACTACTATGCAAACTCTAAAATGTTGTGGGGTCCCCCTTCCCGGGGGGGGGGGGGGATTTTTGGGAATCCCCCGATAAAATGGCATGACTATTAACTATTTTATATCCCTGGGCTATTTAATCCCTATTTTTACTACAGGCTTTTGGAAAAGCACAATATGTACTTTCATTTAAACCAGACCAACAACCTTACAAAACAGTGCTCATGTACACCCCTCCCCAGAGCAATTCAGATTGCTGCATATAAAAAAGAAATAACCTTTTTGTAAATGTGGTAATCCCCCCCCCCCCTTTATTGTGTCTTATGGATCTGCTAGTGGCCTGCAAAGAGAAAGTGCCTCTGGGTTTCCTGCGGGTTGGTTAAGTACTGGCTGGGATGTTGGAAAAGGAAGAAGCCTCCTAGGTGCTACAAGATGGCTGTAACCAGGAACAATTTGGTGAGTGGCATATCAGCTTTGACGACATACAGGAGATCAAGTAAGTGCTGACAATGATTCAGTATCATGCATGCAGAGGGGGCTAGTGAATTTTGGAGAGCTTTTTTTTCAGCTGTGCATGGCTGTTGGTCCGGTCTAAGATTATCGAGATTTTTTTTTTAAACTTCTTTGGAAATAAATTATATATAGCTAGTTAAGTCGGCCACAAATGTAGCATGTATAACATTGTTTTTGTCATTACTATTTCACCAAAGTATGTGTGTTGTGTGTTTAGGGCTGTGCCTATGGCATGAATAATTATGTTTTAGTTATATTGGCGCATACTGGCATACCCTATGTAGAAGCTTTTTTGAATGTCTGTCCGCTGATAGAAGGCTGCACTACACTGGTGCACTGATAACACAGTATACTACCACCATGGCAAGCCTTGCCCCATTTAATACAACACAATATGCTAAATTTGTTATACGAGATTCTAAATATAATGAAAACAATAGGATTCCTTTTGGCAATACATTTAATCACAGGACAGAATTACCTATTGCAATGATCAGTGAAAATAATAGTAAAATCACCACACAGCCTCTATCTTAAAGTGGACCAACACCCTGCCCAATCGGCCCGGGAATCTATAAGATTCCCAGGCCAATCAGATCCCTCCCCGCGGGGCATCCAAAATCGGGATGCCGGCTGTGTGAAACCCCCCAGGACGCCCCATTTGCCTTACCTTACTCCCGTTCCAACGGCACATGCACGGGCCGCGGCCGCATCTCGCGCTTCTCTCTAGCAGGACACGTGCCCGCGCCGGTCACTTGTTAGAGGGAAGCGCGAGATGCGACCACCAGAGTGCTCGGAGCCGCTGTGGTTGTACGTCCCTTGGACGCGCATACCACAGCGGCTCCGAGTGTGCTGATTGGACAAGCAGCCGCGCATGCGCCATAGGATCGGGGTGAGGTGAGTTTTTTTGGCCGTTCTGGGGGGTTTCACGCAGCGGGGTGCCCTGCGGAAGTGGACCAAAACCCAGGATAGTGAAAATCCTGGGTGGACCAAAACCCACTGAACACTTTTTAAAACATCCTGGAATACTGTTTTTTTTTGCTGTTCCTTTCTGTAAGATGACAGATGATCAATTATTACATAGGTGAGGCAATGCCATTATTGACACACACAGCAGTGGCAATGAATGGAGGAGGTGGAGCTTTACAGCTAAACAGACGCCATTATCTGGGATGAGAGTGAAGCAGGAGCAGTGAAATTTGGCAAAAGATACTCTTCATGGGGGGAGCAATTCAAGGGATGCTAGTTAAAAATGTGGGTTTTTATCACATGCCCTCCCACAGTCAGTCAATAACTGATGCTACCATGAGTCAAAAAACAAGCCACTTATTATACTGTAGGTGAATCAACTTTACTATGCCACTGTAGAGCTGTGGACACTAACATTAACAAATATCCAATCATGCAAAAAACAACACTGTATATATATTGCCACAACACAGCCTCCATCCGACCTACAAATAAGTCAGTTCTTCTGTACCCTGATCTTTCAATCTCTACCTTCAATCTTCCACTCTGTGGCTAAGGTGAAACTATTGCCAGCAACATTAGTAATCACTACCTCCCCCTGCCCACCTGGTGGTTTCAGTGTGCCAGTCTGCCCCCGGACACTGATTAACAACATAAATGGATGCATCACAGCTGATACTGTAGTAAAGGTGCAGTCGACCCACAGGTCTTTTTTCAAGAATAGATTTTATTCTTACAAACATGTATTAGAGTACTTTGGTTTTAGGAAGCTATCCACTAATACAGATAATACATTCAAATTCATAAAATCAACTGAAATACAACATTAATAACTAATTGCTCATTAGCAAATGATCAAGTGGTACATTCAGTACATTAATTCCCATCAGACCTCAGATCAGGGGTGCATGAGACATCTCACTTATCTTCCATCTGCTGCTGCACTGCACATCTCTCACGTGGTTTGAGAAACCAGTGGGGTGGGTGGGACAGCATGCTCCCATTGAGATGGCAGCCTGTGTAGCCACCTCTCTACACAAGGAACTTCCACCTATTGATCTCAATGCAAGTGCGCCTTACTGAATCCCCGCCCACCCACCAAACTGGTTCCTCATAATGGCTCTGGGGTTAAGAGATGTGTGGTGCAGGTGCGGGTGGAATGTAAGTGGGGTGTCTGAGGGCACCCCTGATTTGAGGCCTGTGGGGTAGGTGCACAGTCTACAAACAAAAATTACTTAAGACACTTTCTTTTCTGTGCAGTCTCAGGTGTGATCCAATCTCTCAGGGTGATGTCATGAAGCCTAGAGGAAACATCGTGGCCATTATCTGTAACCTGTTGCAAATATGTATGATGCATAGTCTATGGTAGCCCAGGCAAAATGCAAATAATGTGCCATAAATCACAGAAAATCAAGCAATTATGCCACGCTGCTGCAGTAACACAATAGTATGAACATAGCATAATAAAATCAACTACTCGCTAAATGATAACACACCATTTTCATATGCATGTATTGGGTGATCAATAAACTGATTCTGATTCCCCCTTAACACTCTTATTTTTACTCGTGTCAGGATTATAATTGCACTGTAGCCTGTCAGCCATAGAAGGGTTGTAACGAAAGAATACACTTCACTGGCTACTACACAGCAGAAAAAATGATGACTTTTTTTTCGATGTTGTGAGGGAGCTAACTCGTACAAAACACAGCACTAAAAATATATAACATGACTTTTTTTTCGATGCTGTGAGGGAGCTAGAGTGTACAAGGCAGCTCCCAATAAAAATCTTACAACTGCCGTGCCTTCTAAAGGACCTGAGCTAGGTGGGAGGATGGCTGCGATATGCACAGAAACCTGGCGTGAAGCAACTTACTGTAGCCAATCTAGGTAATACCATGTAATATAAGAAGAAATATAGAATAAATGATTAAATAGGTGGTTTGGGTTTGCCAAGATTGTCAAGTAGCTGCCTAGTTTATAGCCAGCTTTAGCATTTATCACACTTAGGTAAACATACATAGTACAGTAAGTATTGCATCTTTCTTTGGGGTTTGTTAGAAACACGGTACATACATAGATTAGGTTTAGATGCTGCTACAAATACAGAAGGGTTGTATCACAACAGTGTTCAAATTGGGAGACATTGAAGCTGGTAAATCTAATAGCTTTTACTCTCTTTATAAGGTAATTGCCTACATAAGTGGTACATGAACCAACTAGAACGAAAGCTTGGTTACTCTTGGTAATTTCAAATAAATTAGCTATCTGTAGTCTAAGTAAAACAAACTCAGCATAGACTTAATGTAGCAGATGGGTGATACAAGTTTTATTTTAAGTCCTATTCTTTATATTCCTTTGGAAATGACGTGGTTGATATAATACAAAGTTATGTGGTGTATTGTTTAGATGCCTTTAAAATATGCAAGATCTCAGATTGCAGGGGTGAAATGGCAATAGGGAGCACAGGGAGAATTCCTGGTGGGTTGGAGTCATCTGGGATGGGTGTAGCCCCAGCATGCAGCCCATGTCACCCAGAGCCTGTGTATATACTTCCAGTGTACCCCTAGTCAGGACACCCCAGCCTAACATGCTATAGCCTCAGCTTACGCAATGCACTCTTTGACCGCCTGGGAAGCACACTGGCGGAGATCAGAAGCTAGCAGGCAGTAAAATTCTGCGATTAATTAAGGTGTAATGTATGTTTTTCTTTCATGACTCCAGTACAGGGAGGTTATAGAAACTGAACTCAGCATGAAAATATAGATGTGGCCTGGTGACAGGGTGAGCACTGAAAGGGCAAGCCAAACATAGTGTGTTTCCATTCATTTAAAGCGGATCAACATTCAAGAATGACTTAAACCAGACCAACACAACAAACAGTGCTCATATACATCCCTCCCCAAGGCAATTTAGATCGCTTCACATAAAAATGTATTTACCATTTTCTAACTCCTTCTTTAGTAAATCTTAGAAACAAATGGTGACTCATGCATTTGCAGGCTGTCTGCAAACAGGAAGTGCAAACCGGAAGGCTTCCTGTTACTGTGCATTGTTAGTTATGTCAGTTGAATCCAGACAGCAGTATGGCTGAGATGCTGGGAGAGAAAGCTCCAAAATGGCCGCTCTCTTTCTTTTCCAACTGTGCCAGGCTGTTTAAGCAAGCACTAAGTGAATATTTTGGAAAGGATGCAATTGGACACAACAAACAACATTGTCTGCATGATTTTTAGATTTACTGTACATTCCTATCATTTGCAGTTTGCTTTCCCCTTACTCCACTCTTATGACCCTTGGATTAGACATATGCGCTGTAAAGTGAGCTGGCATGTGATTGGACTGCAGCTCTCCTGGAGTGGATAGGAGTGCACAGGGCATGCTGTGAAGGGGCCATTGGTGTGATGGAAGTGGGGTCAAATCCTTTTAGTGGAGTGAGGATTTAAAATCTGTATAAGTATATAGTCACAGTTACCTATAGATATATAGATAGATATATAATATCCAAGCAGTACATAAACAATAATTGGGACCCTTTGAGTAAATTATAATTCCATCTAACCTTTTAACACTCTTAAAGAAATGTTTAGATTTCAAAATTGACAGAAGGTTTACATCAGCTATACATATACCAGGTGAGAAGGCAAAATCCCATCAGTGCAATAGCCAAGCATGCTGAGGTATTAGTGTAGAAAACTAAATTTATTTACCATATTTATTCACTAATAAATACTTACTGATGACTGTACTCAAAAATATTTTTTTCTGAATAGCTATTTGTTGTGGAATATTTAATCATCTTACCCTGTAATTTAAATTTCAAATTCTAGACACATATATATAGCCAGTCACAACCCCCTTCCTACCATGCATTTTAATTTTATTATGTTCATAAATAGGGATGAGTGCACCCCCCACAAAAAAAAAACTTTGAAGGAAGCTCTGCTGGATAACTCACTTGAGCCCCGCGATCTCGGTCCTGCCGGCAATCTAGTTCAAATGGTCCACAGCAGGGGCCACAGAAAATGGCTGCCGCCAGCCGAGGACCGTTTGCACAGACAGGGATCCCATGGCTCAGGAAAGTTGTACAGCAGCTTCCTGCTGCTGCTGCATCCTTTAGGTGAAGCTGGTTGATGGCCGGTCAGCTTTGGAGAGTACAAAGCATTAAAAGAAAAATAAATAGGTGCATTAAGAGAACAATACAGTGTGTGTGTGTGTGTGTGTGTGTGTGGGGGGGGGGGGGGGTCATACTTTTTAAATGCTATAATATTTTTTGCCCAAAAAATCACATGTACTTGCATTTTTACAGGTATGGTGCATCATTTTTGTGATGTAAGGTTAGGTACTTTTTGGTTAGTTTGGAAACAGCAGCACAATATGGGGTGTGCTGAAGAATTTTAATTTTTTTCTGCATATCCCATAGGGTGCTGTGGTTTTCACTGTCTCACTTTTTTTTTTTTTAGCCATTCACTTTCATTGTCTACCTTGGAGCTGTTGAATCTGTCCCAAGGTAGACAATGAAAGTGAATGGCAGATTTCTCTCCTAAAAAGGGGGAGAGTTTTCTCACCTGTCTCCAAATCGACTTGACTGCGTTGAGTTAGAAAGTCCCTCAAAACCTCAGAAATTAAAAAGTTTGATGCACAACTAAATCCATACACTTGCTATACCATACTATCTGGAGAAGCCGTTGTTGTGGTGGAGAGCGAGGTGACATTTTAGAGACCCCCTTGAAAGTCCACTTTCAATGGCAGGCAGTTAACACATTGTAAGCAAAACTGCTTCCATAAAACACACATTTGCTAACATAAAAAACATATAAGCACCCTGACATCCAAATGGTACACAATGTAAACTTTCAAAAATGCCATTGAACAGGGACATTCCCTTTAAACTCTGATTGGACCAATGGAAGCAATGCAATGAGAGTTTTCCTTTAAGCAAACTGGGTGCTTAGACAATCTACAATGTTTATTTTGCATATTTAACTAGGGCTTAGATGTTTCAAAGCCCTTTCTAGAGTACATGCAATTACATCAGTCCCCGTCCTTTAAAGGAATTTACAATCTAATTCCCAGGCAGGTTTATCTGGAAAGCATCCAGACGGATGTTGCAGCTGCCAAATATGCAAGACCCGTGACAGGTAAGTATTTAGCTGGGGGGGGGGGGGGGGGAATTTAAGCCATGGATTTTATTTAGATTATTTTATTTTATGCAGGGAATATTTAAAAATGAATTTTGTTTAAAATTTTTACTGCATGTCCAGGTTCTGACCCACCAGAGGACCACAGGATCCTACACAGGGCTCCAGCAGGGTAGTACAAAAATAAATCCTGTTTGGGACTTGACACCAGTATGTAATTGACATAACTAATGTATTCAAAGCCCACCTCTAGATAAACATGGCTGGAGGACGTTCATACTGTAACCCCCACCACTGGGGCAAGCCGATATGGGGAACACATCTTTACTACTGGTTTTATTTGTGTAAAGGGCAGGGATTTTTCGGTTTAATGTACATCATTACAAGAGAACTAGGTATTCACGTGTCTACTGTTATCTATGTCAGAACATGTAATGTACCCTTAATATGGACCAAAACCCAGGATTTTGACTATTCCGATTGGGGGTGCCCTGCTGTGTGAAACCCCCCAGGCCGCCCAACAAACTCACCTCTTCCTGGACCTATGACGCATGCGCGTCCGCTAGTCCAATCAGCGCGCTCTGATCCGTTTGAGCCCCCTCATCCAGCAGCTCGTCTAATACGAACGGATCCAAGCCCGCTGGTGGGCGCATCCGCCGCCACCCTCTAACAGGGAGCGTGCCCACGCCGACCATTCACAAATGCCTGCTGTTGGCACGCCCCCTGCTAGAGGAAGAGCAGGGATGCGGCCGCTGCTTGCGCATGCGCCATTGGGCCGGGAAAGAAGGTGTGTTTATGGGCGACCTGGGGGGTTTCACACAGCGTTGCATCCCGATTCTGGATGCCCCGGGGGGAGGGAAACTTATAGATTTCTGGACTGATCTCTGTAAGTTTTGGTCCACTTTAACATTGAATATTGTGATTGTAAGACTTCTAGGGCCAAAAATACCTTTGTCCCACGGGGGGTGTTGGTCCACTGCCTATCCTCCTTCCCACTGCATAGTAAAGAGAACAAGTTAGAGCAGCCTATTGATTCTAAAAGGGGCCTACCTGATGCTATCATCCCTGAAGCCTCCAATTGTCACTCTAAGCCTTCACTGTGACTCCTTTAAAGAGGTAGTCCAAGCAATAGCATTAAGAAAAACTCACTGGGAGGCAAACAATCTGCATGGAAGCTGAGACCTTGAGTGACAGGTCAGTCCACCAAACAGGTGCAGCTATGTAGAGCACTGCGGCGATCAGGTGAGTGGTTTTATTATTTTAACCCCCAAACTAGGGCTTATATATGCGGTGTGGCATAATATAAAAAGGAGACTGCAAGATATCAGATAATGGATAAACACAAACAAATACAATTTACAATTTTTGGAGGGACTCACCACTTTACAGGGTAATGAGTGTGGCTTATCCACTAGCTCTTGAGTAACAAATATCCACAGCATCCTTGCTACTCCTCTGTGTGTAAGAAGGTGTAGCCCCACCCCTGGGAATACGCTTAAAACACAACTAGTCAGGAAAGGATGTTGACTGACCTAATTCTCAGGCAATCCATGAATTCCACTGGCATCATTCAGCCACTGAGCCGGAGCAGGGCCCCAGTTGTAAAATAGACCAGACGTCGTGGATTTTGTAGGACAGCTTTTCCACTAATGTCAGCAAAGTGGGACATTTAGGTAACCCCAGAGTTTTTAAGAGGGACAAAATGCCTCAAAGTTGGACTGTCCCACCATTAGTTGAAAAGATCTGAAAACATGAGGGCAAAATAGATGGGCCACGTGGTCTTTTTTTTTTGCCGTCAACCTTCTATGGTTTCTATATAGACATAGCTAGGAGTAAACTGAACCAGCACTGGAGGCCGGGATAACACCAAGTATCGATGTCATAAAAGTGGAGGACAATTCTACAACAGGGAGTTTTAAATTGTGTTACTATTAGTAGGGCTTGGCTGTGTTTTAAGTCCTAGTTGTCATCAAAATAAAAACTACCCCATCAGAGCTAAAACATGTCTTGAGGGAATTTCCTTCCTTTAAAAATATTTAGGCATGGTAAGATACAGGTAAATATTATTATCGGCACACTTCACAGTAAAGGATGTCAGAAAGTGTATAACATTGAACAACCTCAGATCTTATCAGCTCAGGGTCAGTTTTCTTGTCATTCGAGTATTTCTTTGTCAAGGTTAAGACTGATACTACAAATTTTCCTTCCTGATGACAAGTCATGATCTATTTTTAAAATTGCAAACAAAGATCAAATTGCTGCAGTAGCCTAAAGACTACAGATATATACAAGTTAATGTCAAAGACACATTCAGGCAGTCATATTCAGACACAAAAGGCACAGTATGCAGATGCTTAGAGGCTCCTTATCAGGAGGTGTGCTGCCCTACAATATCTCACCTGCCTGAAGCAGGTGGACATTCAAACGGTGTCTGCCTGCCTGAGGGACATTCTGCAGTTTGCGGTACTTGGGTCTAAAAATGTCCCTGTGCTGCTTATGCAAGAGGACTGTGGCACTATACACCGTAAATATTTGTGAACTGAGTTTTTTTTTACCTGTTTACTGAAACATATTTCAAGACATAAAGTCCAGACTTTCAGCTTTCATTTGAGGATATCCACATTCAAATTGGATGAAGGGTTTAGGAGTTGCAGTCGACCAAAAGCCAGAATTTTGACTATCTACTACTACTGGGTTTTGGTCACCCCTGCTGTGTGAAACCCCCCAGGTTGCACGAACAACCTCACCTTTGCCCATTCCTATGACGCATGCGCAGCCGCTCGTCCAATCAGCCCACTCAGATCCGCTCAAATCCCTTCATCTAGGAGCTCGTCCAATACGTGGGGATCCATGCGCGTTGGTGGCCACATCCCCCGCTACCCTCTAGTGTGCCTGCGCCGGCCATTCACAAATGCCTAGTGCGGGCATGCGCCCTGCTAGAGGGATAGCAAGGATGTGGCCGCTGCATGCGCTATCTGGATGCCCTGGGGGGGAGGAAATCAATCAGCCCGGGAATTTTATAGATTCCTGGGCCGATCTCATGGGTTTTGGTCCACTTTAACCCCCCCCCCCCCGTTTCAATCAGCCCGGGAATTTTATAGATTCCTGGGCCGATCTCATGGGTTTTGGTCCACTTTAACCCCCCCGCCATCCCCCCCCCCTCCGTTTTTAGGGACCAAAAGTGATTGGACAATTGAATTGACTTATTTGGATGTTTCATGGGTAGATGTGGGCTATTTGTTCATTAGGTCATTGAGTTGATTGAGGTGTGGTGCTTGCATTTGAAAGATTGTGGTCATGTTGTCTATGGAGCTCTCCATGCAGATGAAGCTGCGAAAACAGAAAAACCCATCCGAGAAATTGCTACAATATTAGGAGTGGCAAAATCTACAGTTTAGTACATCCTGAGATAGAAAGAAAGCGCTTGTGAACTCATCAATGCAAAAAGATCTGGATGCCCACAGAAGAGAACAGGTATAGATGACCGCAGAATAATTTACATGGTGAAGAGAAACCTCTTCTTTACAACAGACAACTAAGTGAAAAACACACCCAGGATGTAGGCATATCAATATCCAAATCTACCATAAAGAGCAGACTGTATGAAAGTAAACACAAAAGGGTCACTGCACGCCATGCATAAGCCTCAACATGAAAAAGGCTAGATTGGACTTTGCTAAACAAAATATCTAAAAAATCCAGTACAGTTCTGGAAGAACATTCTTTGGACAGATGAAACTAAAATGAACCACTACCAAAATGATGGAAATAAAAACATATGGCGAAGGTGTGATACAGAGAGTTTGGCATCTTCTAGAATCTAAAATACATTTGTTGACTAAAGGGGAGCTATTATCTAAAGATTACTTGATTAAATGTAGTTTTTAAGTTAAAACACAGCCAGATGAATTTAATCATAATTCAATGAATCAAACCAATCAGCAAAATTCTGGTTGAATAAAACTTTAACACATTAGAGCCAGGGGCTGTAGTGAGAGGGGCATCCCTCCATTCCAGCCAGTGAGGAGCATCCCTTATTACAACCAGTAGGGGACATCCCTCATTACAACCAGTGAGGGGCATCCCACCATTCCAGCCAGTGAGGGGCAACCCACCATTCCAGCCAGTGAGGGGCATCCCTCCAATACAACCAGTGAGGGGTATCCCTCCAATACAACCAGTGAAGGGTAACCCTCCAATACAACCAGTGAGGGGTATCCCTCCAATACAACCAGTGAAGGGTAACCCTCCAATACAACCAGTGAAGGGTATCCCTCCAATACAACCAGTGAGGGGCATCCCTCCAATACAACCAGTGAAGGGCATCCCTCCAATACAACCAGTGAAGGGTATCCCTCCAATACAACCAGTGAGGGGCATCCCTCCAATACAACCAGTGAGGGGCATCCCTCCAATACAACCAGTGAGGGGCATCCCTCCAATACAACCAGTGAAGGGTATCCCTCCAATACAACCAGTGAGGGGCATCCCTCCAATACAACCAGTGAGGGGCATCCCTCCAATACAACCAGTGAGGGGTATCCCTCCAATACAACCAGTGAAGGGTATCCCTCCAATACAACCAGTGAGGGGCATCCCTCCAATACAACCAGTGAGGGGCATCCCTCCAATACAACCAGTGAGGGGCATCCCTCCAATACAACCAATTAACCTTTTTAAGATCTGATTCGGCCCAGATTATAACAAAATGACTGTTAGGGTAGTATTCACCCAGTATCTTGATTTTTAAATCGAAAGACCAATTTCAATAGACATTTGTGTTCCAAATTGATGTTCTTAAAGTGCTGAGCTGGTGTAGTATTTTTCTTTATATTTTTGTATGTTAGCAGTTTTCACTACCTGCAATCTGTTACTATTGGTAACTGGACACCAGGTCTGTACACCAATATCTACAAGAAGAGAAAAGATGAGCCCTGCACACACAGAACACTGCTGCTGGGTGTGAATGAGCTTCCCTCTCCTCAGCAGCAGGCATTTTGTGTTCAGGCTCACATCTCTTCTTCTTGTAGATCTAGGTGTAAAGACTTGGTGTCCAGTTGCCAATAGCTTTGCTTTGGTAGTGAAAACTGCTTCCATAAAACAAACATTTGCTAACATAAGAAAACATACTAGATGTAGGCTCATCACCTTCAGGACATCCTTTTAGCACAAAAAATACACTTTTAAAAATGCAATTGAAAAGGTACTCTCTCTTTATAGTGGACCAATCACTAGGATTTTGACCCTCCGTGCCCTTGCACCATGGGCATTGCGAATTTGGATGCCCCTGGGCATTCACCTTTCCGGTGTTCCCACAGCTCACGAGCAGGTGCTCATCCAATAAATGCTTTTATTAAGTAATTGTTTTGGAATGATGACTCCCCAATCATCATTGGGGAAACTGGCAGGGGCATCCCAGGCTCCCCTGTGGAGTGTGTACTCCCACGCACAGGACTATCTGAATGGCTGGGAGCGGGAATGCGCAATAGAGCAGGGATGCCAGGGAAGTGGCGGCTGTCCACAATTGCAGCGAGGGACCGGTGTAAAGGTAAAGGATTTTCTAGCATTCTTGGGGGGACTCCAGGGCTGATGTTAGTGGTTATTGGTCCAATTTAAATAGAAGAAAACTATGTTTTATTTCCTTTCATTGTATATTGAGTGAGAAAACCTCTCTCTGCCTTTCAAAAAGCCGCTTCAGAAAATGGTAAAACATTTGGATAACCACCATAGACTGATGGATCAGGGCACGGATGATAGTGGTGGGGCATTTACTTATTGATTTGAAGACTGTGCTGGTTAAATGAAACGTGAATGATTTGTGTGTTACTATTCAGTATCTTGGAGCGACAGGAAGTTCTGGGGGCTGCAGTTATGCAGCATAATTGGCTGGCTCATCTGCTTATATACTGAAAGCTGCTTGTCCTTTAATTGTGGCCTATCTTTCTTTCACAATATCTTTATTGAAAGATTCAGGTTGGACAGCATTGTGATAATACAATAACATATCGCTACATATCTTGATATCAACAACATAATGATCACAAATCTGAATCAGTGTTTTTACCATTTTTTGTAACACTTACAACGGAAAAGGAATAAAGAAAAAAAAAATAAAGAGAACATTACCTAAATATTAGAGCGTGGACCTACGAGACAAACACCGGATCACATAGGGATTGGTGGGGAGAGACGCTAGACAAGAGGGACCGGGGGGGGGGGGGGAGGGGAAAGCAAGGGAAGAGTGGGGGAGGGAAGGGGGGGGGAGTTGCTCCGGCCGCCACCGCCTCCCTCGCGCCCCTCTAGACGTGCGCGCGCCCGCGTCAACAGGGACGCGCGGAAGGCGGCGGCGGAGGAGCCGCTTGTCCGCGGCTTGTCCGTCGCCGCAGACAGAGGTGAGTTCGGGGGGTTCGGGGGGGTTTCACACAGCGGGGCACCCCGATCGGGGGTGCCCCACCGAAGTGGACCAAGACCCAGGATAGTCAAAATCCTGGGTGTTGGTCCACTTTAAATGGAAGATGCCAGTTCTTCATGCCCCCTTAAGCAAGCTATGCACATCACACAAAAGATGTATCTCCCATGTTGAAGCCACAAAAGATGGAAGAGCATTGAACTGTAAGTTGGAAAATGAATCATCCCAATAAGCCCCAATGTGATAGATAGTCTACATCTGCAAAATCTACTTTATCCCCATGGGCCTATAATCATGTAGATCTTCCTCCCCCAATCTCGCCATGTCCCAGCATGCCTTCCTATTTTTTAGAGTTGGAGTGACTTTGAAGACCTAGGTAAGGGGGGGGGGGGTCTATAATAGATCCAATTAAATGAACCAAATAATGTCAGGTCATGCTGGGGCCTACAGGGGCTTGGCAGATGGGTGAGGGTATGCAAAAGGATTCCAATGAATGATTAGGGGCTGGCATGAAGTGCAGCCAGGATGACATGGTTAAAGCAGTGTAAAACCCTCCTGCACCAGCCCTGGGTTCTAATAGATTCCAAGGCCGGATGCTTGCCTACCCACCTATTGGGATGTTCACCTGGGACTGTCCTCAAGACTCACCTTTCCTGTTGCTCCTATGGCCCACATTTGCGCCCCCAAGTTTGTTTATTTGAAGCGAGCTCTAGTGGCCAGCCATTCAGTTAGGCTGGGGGCAGAAGTGCACATCAGACTAGAGGGAAGCCGGGAATGTGGCCAATAGGCTTGTCACATTACTCGGCAGATGTGACAATCTCAAATCTGCTGCCTGAATGTGGCTACAGCGGCCAAAAAAAAGCGCCCTTAAAAAAACTCTGAATCAGTGTTTTTACCATTTTTTGTAACACTTACAACGGAAAAGGAATAAAGAAAAAAAAAATAAAGAGAACATTACCTAAATATTAGAGCGTGGACCTACGAGACAAACACCGGATCACATAGGGATTGGTGGGGAGAGACGCTAGACAAGAGGGACCGGGGGGGGGGGGGGAGGGGAAAGCAAGGGAAGAGTGGGGGAGGGAAGGGGGGGGGAGTTGCTCCGGCCGCCACCGCCTCCCTCGCGCCCCTCTAGACGTGCGCGCGCCCGCGTCAACAGGGACGCGCGGAAGGCGGCGGCGGAGGAGCCGCTTGTCCGCGGCTTGTCCGTCGCCGCAGACAGAGGTGAGTTCGGGGGGTTCGGGGGGGTTTCACACAGCGGGGCACCCCGATCGGGGGTGCCCCACCGAAGTGGACCAAGACCCAGGATAGTCAAAATCCTGGGTGTTGGTCCACTTTAAATGGAAGATGCCAGTTCTTCATGCCCCCTTAAGCAAGCTATGCACATCACACAAAAGATGTATCTCCCATGTTGAAGCCACAAAAGATGGAAGAGCATTGAACTGTAAGTTGGAAAATGAATCATCCCAATAAGCCCCAATGTGATAGATAGTCTACATCTGCAAAATCTACTTTATCCCCATGGGCCTATAATCATGTAGATCTTCCTCCCCCAATCTCGCCATGTCCCAGCATGCCTTCCTATTTTTTAGAGTTGGAGTGACTTTGAAGACCTAGGTAAGGGGGGGGGGGGGGTCTATAATAGATCCAATTAAATGAACCAAATAATGTCAGGTCATGCTGGGGCCTACAGGGGCTTGGCAGATGGGTGAGGGTATGCAAAAGGATTCCAATGAATGATTAGGGGCTGGCATGAAGTGCAGCCAGGATGACATGGTTAAAGCAGTGTAAAACCCTCCTGCACCAGCCCTGGGTTCTAATAGATTCCAAGGCCGGATGCTTGCCTACCCACCTATTGGGATGTTCACCTGGGACTGTCCTCAAGACTCACCTTTCCTGTTGCTCCTATGGCCCACATTTGCGCCCCCAAGTTTGTTTATTTGAAGCGAGCTCTAGTGGCCAGCCATTCAGTTAGGCTGGGGGCAGAAGTGCACATCAGACTAGAGGGAAGCCGGGAATGTGGCCAATAGGCTTGTCACATTACTCGGCAGATGTGACAATCTCAAATCTGCTGCCTGAATGTGGCTACAGCGGCCAAAAAAAAGCGCCCTTAAAAAAAAAAAAAAAAAAAAAAAAAAAACAGCCAACAGCATCACTGCACACTGGAGGGGGGGCAGGGTTATTGGAGTGGGGTTAGTTTTTATTAAACTGGAGGCATTTTTCAGGCATTTTTGCTGATTTTTCATTGATGTGGTTTAGCACCAAGCTATAGTTACAGTAAAGTTATAATGCAGACACTCCCCCTAGTGGATTTCAGATGTAATACCTGCGTGTATGTAAAAATAAATGCAAATGCAAACAGAACAGAGGTTATTATTATTATTAATGTTTATTCTTCAGTTCCAGCGTCAAGAGACAGGTGAGCAAAAGCAAGGCTATATAGGGTATAGCCTAATATCACGAAAATATCACCCGTAGCTCTGCTGTATAGACACTGTCTTTGAATGAATTGTGGTGGAGTTTTATGGCAATAGTTTAAAGGTAAAGTATGTGCCTGATCTGCCATATATATACATTTTCTTTTGGGGGGGGGCATAGATGGCCAGTTTATGCTTGCACACACACAAAGGAATTTTTCCTCCGCATTTACTGCCTCTGTGCAAGGAGTGTACACATGCCGGAGTGTTGCGCTGCCCGAATTATGGCGCCCGAGAATAGTTGGGCAGCTGGGTGCCCTCCTCACAGTTCACAGTCCAATCTAAATAACTCTAGTGGCTCATGGGAACAGCCATGTTGGGATTACCTGCGTATGCTGCCACATTATCTTCTATTGAGATATATGAGACAAAGCACTCCCCCTCTTCCTTCTCCTCTCAATAGAAGTCAATAGGGTGGCAGCTGCAGTGATCCCAAGAAAGGAGCTATTCAGATTGGACTGTCCATTTAAAGCTTTTAAGTCCCAACGGTCGGGACTTTTAATTCCGCTCTTGGTTGACCCAATCCCCTGGGTCTGCATCAGCCCACCCCATGTAAATTAAAACATAGGATTAAAGGATAAATCCACTTTTGATGGAATTTTTAAATGTTTTCTTATGTTAGAAAGTGGGATTTTTATGGAAGCAGTTTTCACTACCTGCAATCTTATGCCATTACACCAAGTCGATCCACCAAGAAAAGAGGAATGAGTCCTGTCACACAGAACACTGATGGGCATGTGTAAGGTTGAGTGAACCCCCCTCACCTCAGCGGCAGCCATAGCAGCAGTGTTGTGTGTGTACAGGGCTCACTTCTTGGTGTACAGATTCTGCAGTGTGGGCTGCAGACCCCCGTTAATTCTACTGTACGTGCACCAGCCACGAAAGTGGACTTTCCCTTTAAAGGGACTGTAAACTCAATGGCAATGCTAAAGTATCAAGCAGTTCACCTGATGCCTGTCCCACGTGCCTCTCCTCCATTACCTGTAAGACTGTGCAGAAGCCATAGCAGGGTTCCAAAGTTTACCCACCTATCAATTTCATTTCTCCAGTATGACGCAAAAAAGTGGTTTAACAGCCACTCTGTCCCTTGGTGCTCTGCACATGAGCTAGTCTGGCAAGCCACAATGGTCTCACAGCTACCTCTGAGCACATCAGAGTATACTTATGACCCATAAAGCAGCACCATAACATGCCCTTCCCAGCTAGGGCCCAGCAGGTTACAGGGGCCCCATCATTGACACTTCTCCACCTTATGAATGATATTTGTGATCACTTGACATCATTTAGATGAATGAAGAAGCATTGTCTCTGATGTGTAAGTCTTTAGTTGTCTAGCTGCATCCAACTGAGTTAAACCGGACCTTCACCATGATTTAT
The DNA here is from genome assembly GCA_027917425.1 of Gastrophryne carolinensis. Lineage (NCBI taxonomy): Eukaryota > Metazoa > Chordata > Amphibia > Anura > Microhylidae > Gastrophryne > Gastrophryne carolinensis. The sequence continues at coordinate 312,508,503 of CM051237.1, forward strand.
TGAAAAGCCCAAACCCTTAAAAAACGATTGCCTAGTAAGTTTTTAGTCACTTACCTATTATTCTTTCCCCCACTGGGCTGCAACTCTGTTCAGGACTTTAGGATACGGGTGCCGCCATCTTGACTCAGAAGCATCACACTTACTGAGGAGAGTGGGATAAAGTACAGGGGAGCGGGTTATAGCTGTGCTTTGCTCAGACAGAGCAGAGCTGGGGTCAGGAAAAGGTCAGCAATCGACTCTTATTCAGAATGAAGGACCGCAGAAACAAAATTCACTCTCTGAGCCTTGAAAGGGCCCTATTTATCATTTGCATCAGGGCCCATCACATTTAGTTAAACCACTGAATACATCAGGACAACTAGAAGACTGAAACTGCTTCTTCTTTCACTATAAAAGGTGGAGGAGCAACAATGATCGGGCCCCCGCCCTTCTACACCCCCTTTAGTTATGCCCCTAGTTGCGATGGGACTATTTAGTTTAGTATAAAGGGGGGGGGGGGTTAATAGACAGACAGCTGTGAGATTTTTAGTCCATGGTCCAGCACCCTTTATATTAAAACAGGTTCTTCTTATTGCTAGGCTTGGAAGCAAGAGAAAATGTGCGGGAACTTTTTGGGAAGGATACCATAAAAATCTGAATCTGCCACCTTAAATTTATTAAACAACCCAAAGAAGTGTTTAGTAAAATGTGAAGGTAAGAAAAACTAAGGTAAAGAAAAGAAATAGAAGTACATACTGTATAACTGAAAACAAGCATTAAACCTGCCCTTCAGAATCATTTAATTAAAAGTCCAAACCCCTCAAAAACTATTCCCCAGCATCTAAAATTAATATATTTTACATTTTTAGTCACTTACTTTTTACTCTTTCCCTCACTGGGCTGCAAATCTGTTCAGGACACAGTCAGAAGACAATTCCTTTCCTGCAGGCAGACTCCATGGGCCACCATCTTGGATGTTTAGAGTCTCAGAAAATGCAATAGGTGCAGGTAGAATGATATTTAAGGTGGACAATCTCTATGTACAGGATGGGGGAAACATACAAGATAGGCTCTTATTTAGGGCGAAGGTCCGGTTTAAGAGGAAGGCAGAACTCTCTGTTAAGTATTTTTGCCTGACTCCTCTGAATACTTTTCTGGCACAGGCAAGCCAAACAAAAATAAATACATTAAGAGGATACAGGAGGCAAAGGCAATTATTAGACCATTGTTTTGGGCTATGTTTGGCAGCATTCCTAAATATTTTCCATTTTTAAATTGAAGAAGAAATGTCCCAGATATCAAGGTTTACAGGTTCACCATCTGATTTCATTTTGAAACATGTGGTTATGGCCCTTGGCTCTGTGATGCCGGATAATAATCAGCATTATAGGAGGGGTCTGTAAGACAGGTATTCTCATCACCCTGTCTGTTCTCCCTCTCTCCCAGTGTCCACAGTCTGATGATGTGGAGCTTTAGACCACCAGCTTAGTCCTGTTATTGGTGGTCTATGGCAAAGGAATTCAGGGGGTGTGCTACTATTCTTTGCCTTGATTTTACTTTCAGGAGCAGCTGCGTTCTGATAGGAAGGGAGAGGACAGCCATGATGAGGTGAGCTGCTGAATGACAGTTTATGCACTTTGCCTACAAAGACCCTTTAAAGGAAAAGTCAATTTTTTGACAAAATTATTTTTTTTATTTTTTGGAATGTAAAATAAACATTTATATTATGGCTGTGCCCCTTGACCAATGATTTACGTATCAGCATGCTGTTTTCAAGCTTCTTATATTCCTGTATCTCTGTGTTGCTAAAGTCAGTGTGGTTTTCCTGGCCCTTAGTAGAGCCTCTGCCTACAAATCCCAGAATCCTACCACTGTAACAGGTGGACTTAGCAGCCTTGGCAAAATAAAGGAGCAGTAATGACCTCGCCAGGTGAGAACACTGTTGGTAACCCTTCAGCTACTGACACACAAGATTATGATCCCCTCACCTGAAGAGGCTGAATTACAGTAGGATGTTTTTGAACTATGAACTCAGGAACATCATCTTCGCATCAGCCAAGCAGATGATTAGCAAGTCAGAGTAAGGACAGTTCGTGTTGCCTCAGCCCAGAGATGTTGGGGATCTGGTCGCCGATGTTTACATAGCCCTGGGTGCCAAAGGTGAGTTTTGTGCAGACCTGGAGGATGCTCTAGTTGAAGGCCAGGCACCAGGCATGGGATAACCAGGGGCATAACTATAGGGGTAACAACTGCACCAGTGCCCAGGATATCGGAGGCCTCATCATTGTTGCTCCTCCACTTCATTTATCATATGTGTGCTCACTTGGCATCATTTAAAGAAAAAAAAACATTTGTCCCTGCTGTTTCAGTTTTTAGTTGTCTAGCTGCATCCAATGGAGTTAAAATACAGAATAAAATGTACTGTATGAGCCTTGAAAGGGCCCCATTTAATGTTCCCAATAGGGTTCCATCATATGTAATTACACCACTGAGAATAACCTTGAGATTAGTTGCTCCAGTGTTTGTAAAAAAAAAAAAAAAAAAGGTATTCTTAAAGGACCACTTTCTTTTAATTTTGTTTGTTGCGGTGTTTCTAGAACAAAATATATTAACAAATCAATGACCCAGCACTATGTGCAGGGTTTAAAAGATACTATTAATCAACATTTTAAATTCTCAAAAAATCCGTGTAATTACAAATGAGAAAATGTATCAGTAATTCCATGGTTCTCTGAAGTTTTGGAGGACATTTCAGAGCACCAAAAGCAAGAGTTACAATCCACTGGGGGTCAGTATAACATCATAAATGCCTCAGCTCTATGCTTTGTTGTTTTTTTCAGTGTTGGAAGCACACCTCTGGTTCGCGCTTGACACTAACGTAGGGAGGGGGAGGGGTGTCCCTGCCCCGAGGAGGCCGAGACGGCCTTCTGCGTAGGGGTGCCTTACCCTTTTTCCAAAAAGATCCAGATGGGCCCCAAACAGGCGTTGTCCTCTGAAGGGAAGGCCGGTGAGAGCCTTTTTTGTATCATCGTCAGCACCCCACTGTCGCAGCCAGACCAGGCGGCGAATAGCTACCACAAGAGCAGAGGTTCTATCACACATTTTAATGGTGTCATCCATCGCTGAGAGGATAAACCTCACAAAAACATCACAATTGGAAAGTGCATTAAAGACCTCCCAAGGGAGATCTTCAGGCTGGCCATCAAGTATCTTTCTAAGAAGGGTCCTGGCAGCAGTGATGGCCGCAGCACATACCGGACGTAGGGCCGTCCCAGCACACGAGAAGGCGTGGGAAGCCAGTCTGTCAATGCGCCGGTCCTCAGCATCTCGAAGGGGACGATAAGTAGGAGCTGACATGAAGGGGGGGTTAGCAACCCCTATGATTGGTGCATCCACCTCGGGAGGGGCCAACCAACATTCAACCACAGCGGGGGGAAAGGGGTACTTCCAATCCCAGACCCCTGGCACCCCTGTAAGTTTACAAGGTGATTCCCATTCTTTGGATATAAGAGCCTGGAAATGATCCTGCTCCAGAAATTCCAAGCGCTGTGTCGCTGTATGGAATCTGTCCCTTTCGGGCTTGGGAGACTCCCGGAGGAGAGATGGACAGAACTTTAAAGATCTTTATAAGTAATTCGTCGGTGTCACACAGGCCCCAGGAACCAGGGCCAGAATTGTCACAGCTCCAAGGTATCTCGTCTGAGGAGCTAGAATCTGAAAACAGTTCACCTTCATCAGAAGGATCAAGGTCTCTTCAGACTCTTCAGTTTCGGTGGGAAGCATGGGACCAGAAGGCGTCAGGGACCGCTTCTTCCCAGCGCCCAAGCGCTCCGCCAAGCTAGAGATCACCTGCTCAGCCATAGGTAGCCTGCGCAGCACCACCTGCTGGTCATCCCCGCTCGAGTGCGACTCATCCGGAGTGAGATTTAAGCACGGGGAGACAGGTGTATTGAAGTGAGGAGCAGCCACTGGTAAACCTGATTGCAGGGCCAGTACTTGTTCAGCACACGGTCCGCAGACCCGTGCTCTGTCAGCATCAACATGGGGCTCTACACACGCTGTACACAGCCTTTCTTGTCCCCGCGGGACCCAGGACCCATAATTCTAAGATGCCTCCATATGGTGATTTATCTAAGCAATATGCCAGCAGGGATTTATGCTATAAGCAACCCTGGATGCCCCAAAACCTGCTAGGAATGCAGATGGGAACCCGCTGAGATATATATATCAGGCCGGGAGAAGCCACCAGAATCTTGGCGTCTGAAAGACATAAGGAGAAGAATGGGTGTCAGAGCTATGGGCAGCAAGCGAAGGATAATAAGCAAAACCACCCGCGAGGGCACTTACATGACCAAGGGAGGAGGAGAAACGAGACCGCGCGTGATAACCAACAAAATGGCGCCAAGCGAACCTCGAGGGGCGGGTCCTGTTTGGCCGTGACGCGGAGCGCGCCAACTATGTTCCCGTCTCCCCCAAAGAGCGCGAAGCTCTGTCCCGTAATGTACATGACATTGTAGTGAATGAATGAACATGCCGCCTAGGCAGCGGACCTCCTCGCGTAATCAACCAAGGAGAAAATACGCACGCCAGTAGCTCTGACACCCATTTGCCGGTCAATACAGGGCAACAACCATAATCGTGTACAACACTATACTGATAAGGCCACACACATACCCCCCCCTTTCTTTTCCCCCGAGATACGGGGGGGGAAACGAGGGAGGAAGGCGACCCGTCACACAGGGTCCACCGATACCTGGGGCATGGGGCAGTACTGCGGGAGGGGCATCTACTAGAGGCTCACCATCAGCCTAAACCGCCTACCCTATGGTGGGGGATTGCGGTGGAGCATGGCTCTGTTAAGCACACAAGGTGCTGCCTACCTTCACCCGACCAACGCAGCCCAGGCTGGGAGGCATATTCTTCACAAAGAGGACGGGTGGAAATAGTCCCACAGGGCCACGGGCTGAATAGCCCCGCTCGCCTGCGAGAGCGTGATACTTGTGATATGATGTCTTCGCAATCAGCACTGCCGAGAAATCTGGGGATTTGTGGGAGGTCCCTCGGTATATGTACGGCCGGGAGGAGCCTGTTTTCTACATGTCTGCAGTGCACAGCGCCCTCAGGCGGAGGATTACCCATGCGTAAGTATTATAGATGGAGCAGGACGTGCTATATGCTTAGAATATTAGAAATTTTTTGGGGAGTAATATTTTTATGCAGAATTGTCATTAAAGGTCTGGTATTAAAGTGTTCATGTTACAATGTTATAACAATGTATATGTATAACAACCATATGTTTTCTCTTTGTTACTAGTGGATACATGTTCATAAACAGACTGTAATCACACAGCCTCTGGCGTTATAGGCTACAATTACATGATTTTGAGCGCCGGCGCTGTGTGAGGCTGTTTTTTTGATGAATGTGGTGTTTGTCAGTCGCACTGAGCTGGCGTTACGGTTTGCTCACATACAGCGTAGTATAATGACTAACATATCATATTAATCATGCTGGACAGTGACTGAGGTGCTCTGAAACAATGATCCATGGCCAAGCACAGTGACTCTGAAATCCGCTCTGCAGACGCTCATCTGACGCTACCTGGCGTTAGTAATGAATCAGCCTGTAAGTTTCTTCTGCTAAGGCAATCTAGCACTCTTTCTGCCCATAGTGTGCTTCACTAAGTCAATCGCCAAACAAGCTACTGGGGCACAGTGGCAGTGTATGCAATGGGATCATACACCAAAACTTTTGAAGAGCCTATTCTGGGAACGGATAGGGAATTTGCAAAATCTTCGGGCTAGAGATAACCTTGTCCGATTTCTACTATTTTCCAAGATGCAACTGAAATATTGCTGATCTGGAAAAACCTCATGCACTCTCATTCTGGTAGGCACCGAGTAAACTTGTAAATACCCTGAGTTTTGGTCTGTAGGACTAACACCTTTTATCTCACACTAGCTCACTTTAAAGCTTCTTTTCACTCCTTACTTCATTTTCCTCCATAACATCTGCTTCCAAGCAACTTTCAGTCTCATCCTACAAAGGATTTGAATATGATTTTTGCAATAAACGTGGACAACAGATTAGAGATACATGTTGCCATGTGTCTGTCTATCCCGCAAAAAATTACAAACCAACCATCCTTAATCTTCTTAGGTATAAGCTGACTTTCCCGCATATGCACAAGATGCTTATCTTTCATTAATTTTTTAAAGCAAATCAGAATCCAGAAAAATTAAACACTTTTTGTCCAGTAAATTCACACTCTATTTTGACAAAAGTATGAATCTTCTTTACTTACTGATGAGTTTATTTAAAACATGTGCATTGACACTGAACTGTACCTGAACTGTAACATGTTAGTCAAGACTATTAGTGGCAGCTTGTCTAAAAGCCTCTTACAATAAAATCATTTTCAGGGCATAAAGGAAGAAAACAATGAACGCGCCGAAAATAAATAAATAAGTATAAATAAATATATAGTCATTTGTACTAAAAGTTTTTCTCATGTTATAATATTGTATGATATGCGTGCTCATAGCTGCTGGCTTAGATGGCGTGACATCAGCGGCTCCAAGTGCGCCATAGGACTGAAAAGGGTGAGTTGCGATCTGGGGGGTTTCAGACAGCCGGGAGAAAGAACCAAAATCCTGGGTCCACTCTAAAGTTGTTAATCTTATTACCCAGGCAAGCTATGTTCTGACTTTTTTTTTTCATTTTTGAAAACAACGCTATATTGCCAGAGTAATTATAAAATTAAGTTTCACCTCATGTCCTCTGTGATGGGATTGGCAAGACGGAGTAACGCTAGCACATTGTGTGCATTGCATTTGAGTGAGCTGGGCTTGAGTGGCAGTGAGCACTCCATTCTAGCCTATCACTAAAAGAGGGGGTGTCAACAAATGCCTGCAGCACTCACATTCGCCGTTGGTACAGGGAAAAGGTAGGTTTTTACAGGGGACACAGGGGTTTCACACAGTAGGGCATCCTGAATCAGGGTGCTCCAGGGGCAAGGTATCAGGCAGCCCTAAAGTCTTAAAGATGTCAGGTTTAGGTCCACTTCAAAGTGATCTGGCCTGATATCCATGTGCTCCTGCAACCTATTGTTGGTTCATGGTCTGCAAAGACAGAGCTGTGGCCCAAGCTCCTCCCCTGCTAAATCACTGGGTGCAGGGCATGTGCATTGCTTTGGCACTCTAACTCTGGATGAGGCGACGGGGAAGCCATTTGTGAGTGTGAGCAGGTGGACAGAACTATGCCCCCACTCATATACAGTTAAAGTGAATGCAGCCTCATTCTCTGTGTATGGCTGCCGTGGCCCACTTAGAAGGAGCTAAGAGTCTGCGTGGATAACAGAATCCCCAAGACTGACATGGATAGAAGATTCAGAAATGGAACAACCTTTTTTTTAATCTTTTCCAAAGCTGGGCTTTAAAATTATACTGTTTATTGCTACACAAATAATTCAGCTTTGTTTATTTCCAAAGTTTTAGCTTTGTTAAAGTGGACCAAAACCCATGCCAATCGGCTCAGAAATCTATAAGATTTCTATAAGATTTCTATAAGAAATCTATAAGATTCCCCCCCCCACCGGGGCATCCAAAATCAGGTCGCCCCATTCACTTACCTTGTTTCCCGGTCCAATGGCGCATGCGGGAGCCGCATCGCTGTTATCCCTCTAGCAGGGACTTGTGAATCGCTGGCGCGGGCATGCTCCATGTTAGAGGGAAGCGGAGGGTGCGGCCATTAGCACGCTCTGAGCTGCTGGTCTTAGATGCGCCGTAGGATCGAGAAGAGGTGAGTTGCCTTGGGCGATCTGGGGGGTTTCACGCAGAAACTTTTATGTTTCTATAACTTCCATGGAACTTACCAGGAGACTGTAAGGTAAAGTATTTTCTGTATTGGTTTGGACATCCATAAACTTTTCCTAATAACCCAAAAGGTGTAACTAAATATATGTTTAAAACTCTTCCTGTAACATGCAAAACTATGACATTTTTTTCCTCAGCTGTCAACTGTGTGTAGCTATGTGTACTGCAGCATAGCCTTGAGGTTTCCTTGACAACGAGCTTCACTACCTTGGTGACAGTAACTTACAGTATGATGTCAGGGGACTAACAATATTACAGTCAGATGCTGAATATCTTTTTAGAGAAAAATGAGATACATTTGTGAGATACAATGTTTTATCCTTGGCATTTGACACATAAATGCGTAACAGTCTATTCTCCAGTAACCATGCAATGGTAAACATTCCCTTCACAACTTCAACTTTGCTGAGATGTACAGTCGTCTGTTACAAACTGCTCTTAAACTTAAAGGGACATCCCAGGCTAAGGGTTAAATTATCCTGACTTCTGCTCTCCCTGTGCTGGCTGTCAGGAGCTTCATCTTTTATATAGGCTTCATGCAGGGTGCTTGTTTCAATGCGAGAGTCTCCTCAGATGTCAATTCAATTTGGGGACCCTGAGAAATTAGTAAGCTGAAGGGAGAAAGTTTTATAGTGTGGGCTAGTGAATTAAAGGTTCCACCCCTGACAGACAACTAAGCAAAAAACAGGCTAATTTAACCGTTTTACAAAAAGAAAACAAAAAACAATAGATAAAGTTCCTTTGTATTCCTGGGGAATCAGACAGCCCGCCACGGTTGTGAACACATCAATAGAACAACAAAGGGTCCGGCTTCAACTCTTATAAAGGTTCCAAGTTTGATCAAAGTTGCATAAAAAGTTCCAAACAAGGAAAAACGTACATATTTAAAGTCCGGGTAAAGGCAATCTGTAAGCATGAAATGTTTCGGGGTCACCCACTCCCTTATTCTTGTATAAAAGACAATAACAAAATGCCATGTGAACATTTGGCAGCCAATCGCGGCACAGGATTCCCAGCGGAGGAGCTCGGATAAGGTAAAGATTACGGGCATCCTGGGGGGTTATGTCCTATAGCATTGGCGGCCACCAACACCCTCACCGTGGGCGCAGGGAGGAAAGGGGGATAAAGAATTTAATGTTGTGCTGGTGTTAGTGGGGGGATATGGGAAGAATGAAATTAATACTGCTAATTGGGGGATAGGGACAGGCTTCCCTATTGGCATGCCTAACACCCAAGCCATGCAGTTAGAAATATTTACTATTTCCCTGTCAAGTCTTTGTGCAAAAAGGCAACCACTTTTGGCAAGGAATAAATTAGTGTTTTTAAAGCGGACCTTCACTCTGAATAAGAGCCTATCTTATATGTTTCATATTCCCTGAACATACAGATTGCTCACATTAAAAATCATCCTACCTGCATCTACTGCATGTTATGAGCCTTTAAACATCCAAGATGGTGGCCTATGGAACAGCAGGCAGCCTGCAAACAGGAAGTGCCTTCGGACTGTGCTGCTCTGCATTCTGGGATAGCTGTCCGTTCCCTGACCCCAGCTCTGCTCTGTCTGTGCAAAGCACAGCTATAACCCCACCCCTGTACTTTATTCCGCTCTCGTCTCCTCAGTATGTGTGATGATTCTGAGTCAAGATGGCGGCGCCCGCATCCTAGTGACTAAAAAATTTAAATATATTCATTTTAGATGCTGGGGAATAGTTTTTTTTAAGGGTTTGGGCTTTTCATTAAATCATGCTGATGGTCCGGTTTAACTGATCTTAACACCCTCTCCACTTCCGGCCTTGCAATGCTCCTCACCAGCCTCTGCCATTTTGTAGTCTAACCATCATTGTTGTGGGGGGGGGGAAAGAATAGCCAACCCTGCCATATTATATGGCCTTGCAATATTAAAGTTTCAGTTTTAGGCGTAGCCAAATCCACCCCTGCCCATGTTCCTGCAATGCTATGGAGCATGCTCATTAACCAGACTGGAAGCCTAATATAGGCAAGGCATGGAAGGTATGGGCTGTTTGTGTACCATAAAAATCCATGTAGCGCCAGTCTACTCTGACATGTAGTATTTCAGTGCACCTGCAGCTATATGATACATGTCATTTCTTGCTGACTTAAAGTGGACCAAAACCCAGCAGGATCGGCCTGGGAATCTATAAGATCCAAAATCGGGATGCCCCGCTGTGTGAAACCCCCCAGGACGCCCGCTAACCTTACCTGAATCCCGGACCAACACCGCATGCGCAGGCCATGGCCGAATCTCGCGCTTCTTTCTTCTCTGTTAGAGGGAAGTGCGAGATGCGGCCGCCAGCGTGCTTGGGGCCGCTGAGCTTAGACGCCACTCTAAAGCAGAACAAAACCCAGGAATTTGACTTTCCTTGGGGCATCCTGAATTGGGTTGATTGACTGTGTGAAAACCCCCCAGAAAGCCCCAAACAACTCACCTCTTCCTCATTCCAACGGTGCATTCGCAGGCACGCAGCCAATGAGAGCCGTTTGCTGTGTTTACATCCATCCTTCGGCAAATGACATCAAAAGTTAGTGCAAGCTGCGGTATCCATCGGCGGGGGGTGCAGCAGACCCGGGAGCTGTGTTGTCAGGGGGCGCCAGTTAGATGGCAGGGCAGCAGTGCTATATGAAGGCAATATGAAGGGCAACCCTGGCTGTTTCTGCGGCCGCTGGGGCAGCACAGGCAGAGAAACAGCACCCAATGTGTGTCTTCCTGGCTCCGCCCTGTCGCATCATAACTCTGCTGCCTGTGGCTCCGGGGCTGTCAGGAGAAAGAAGAAGTATGCAGTACTGCTAAGAAGCATCATACAGTATAACATGTGAGTCTGTCTGTGTGTGTCTGTGTGTCTCTCTATATCTTTCTCTCTGTCTGTTGTATATGTTTTTACCATTTATTAAAGCAGTGACCACTCTGGCTATGGTTTGGATGATGGAACCCTGATTAAAGCGGAAAAAGCCCAACAGCGGCCGGTATGGAATCTAAAAGATTCCAGGGCCAGCCGCTGGCTTTTCTCCGAATCGGGATGCCCCACTGTGTGACACCCTCCAGGGCGCCCATAAAAACTCACCGCTCCCAGCTCCAACGGTGCATGCGCAGGCTCTGATCCAGTGAGAGCTGTCTGCTTTGACCTCTCTCATTGTTTACAATGTAGAGCCTGCGCTACTGCATTCCCGGCGTCATGTCCGCACTCCTGCCCCAACCATTCTGAGGCATGCGAGAGCCCATGTTTCCCATTCTAGTGAATGAGAACCACCTGTCAAATGACTTAGTTACAACAGGCAGGTCTCAATAGACTAGAGCCCCCACATGTGGCGTTGGAGCCTGGACAGGTGAGTTTTTTTGGCTTCTTGGGGGGGTGGGGGGGGTTACACAGCAGGGCATCCCACTTCAGGATGCCCTGGGGACATAAAACAAAACCTGGGAAAGTCAAAATCCTCAGGTTTGGTTCCACTTTAAATATTTATTTAGGATTAGTTTGGCCGATGTTGTTTTATGGCCCCTGTCATGTCTTGATAAGGAGGAAGATGGTTCTGTTCTGGATGGATTTTATATGTAATGCACTATATATGGCAGTTTAACTCAAAATGTGCCTATACTCAGAAAAGTTTGTGGGGTCCCCTTCCATCCCCAGCTTTGTGCCCCAAAACAGCCTGTGGTTCTTTTTTTTACCGCCATATGCTAATTTGTTCAGTTATAAACAGTCAGATGATGGCAGTTAGATTGAAGTGCTCCCTATTGCAGAGCAGTGTGCCAGTGACATTGTATCCTCACTAGAAGCAGGGGCTGCTCAATCAAAATGGCTGACTGTATCTAGTTTGTGTTATAGATATTGGGCAAAGGCTGAGGTAAAAAAAAAAAAAAGAAAAGAAACACAGGCTGTTTGGGGGACTGGGCTGGGGATAGAAGGTGATCACATACTTTTCTCTGAGTATAGGCGCACTTTAAAAGAGGAACACAACACCACCTAAGTACTTTACTTTTATAGGTTTTGTTCCTCTCTGGCAGGCCAACCTAATTTGGGATGCCTCGCTGTGTGTATCCCCACAAATTGCCCAAAAAAGCAGCTCTTCCTTGTCCCCATGTGGGTCACTCAGCAGCGCTCATTCCATTCAGATTTTCTTTGCCACACTGATGTCAGTGCAGCAAGGAGATCTGAATGGAGCAAACGCCGCTGGCCATATCCCTGCTCACCTCTAGCTGTTGACATGCCATTCAAAAAGGTCTGGCGGGAGTGCGCGCCCCAGATACAGGTACGCGCCCCAGGTATGCTGGAGATACGGTCACGGTGCAGTGAGGGTAAGTAAATCAGGCGATCCAGAAAATTTGACACAGTGGGGCATCCCATTTCTTATAGACTCTAGGCTGGTTGGTAGCTCCTCTTTAAAGTGGACCAAAACCCTGTCCATCTGGCCATAGAGTCTGAAAAACTTAAAAGCCGTCCCCAACTCCAAAGTCAAACCCCTGCCAGGCATAACTGAATGACAGCCACCAGGCAATGCCCCAGAAAAGATTGCATTAATATGCATGTCTCTTCTGATTGAAGAAAAGTCTGAGCATGCGTGCCATGGGAGCATAGAATGAGGTAAGATTTGCAGCTATCCAAGGGGTTCACATGCAAGATGCACTTGTGAAGCAGACCAAAACCCAGCAGGGTGAAAATCAAGAGTTTTGGTCCACTTTAACAGACTTCTACTGTATACTGCTGTACATATATTGGTCATGTTGGTTTTAAAGTGGATTAAAACCCTGGATTTTAACTATCCTGGGTTTTGGCCCGTGCCCACTGTGTAAAACCCCCCAGATCACCTGATATGCTTTGCCCTTTCCCAGTCCTACCGCACCTGCCGGGCCTCTCATCCAATCAGCGTGCTTGGATCTGTTCTCGTCTCCGTCATCTAAGCAATCGACTAATCCAAGCACGCCAGTGGCCGCATCCCCCGCTTCCCTCTAACAGGAAGCGTGCCTGCCATTTTCTTTAAAGTGGAACAAAACTCAATCTAAAAGATTCCAGGGCTGGCCGCTGGCTTTCCTGCGCTTTGGGATGCCCCGCTTTGTGAAACCCCCAGGACACTGGTAATAACTCACTTGTCCCCGGTCCAGTGGTGCATGTGCGGGCTCTTATCCAATCAGAGCTGTTTGCCTTTTCGACAAACAGCTCTGATTATTTACAATAGGGAGCATTTGCTGCTGCATCCCCTGCCTCCCTGGTGGTCTGCATGCGCTCCTGCCCCAGCCATTCAGATAGGTCGGGGCAGAAGGTTGCACGCCGACGGGGGGTACAGCAGTGTGATGCCCGCAATAGGGATGCCAGCACACTGCCTGCATTTGGGACATCCACACACTGCCTGCATTTGGGACGCTCACACCCGGTCTGCATTTGGAACGCCCGCACCCGGTCTGCATTTGGAACGCCCGCACCCGGTCTGCATTTGGAACGCCCGCACACTGCCTGCATTTGGAACGCCCGCACACTGCCTGCATTTGGGACATCCGCACACTGCCTGCATTTGGGACATCCGCACACTGCCTGCATTTGGGACATCCACACACTGCCTACATTTAGGACATCCACACACTGCCTGCATTTGGGACATCCACACACTGCCTGCATTTGGGACATCCGCACACTGCCTGCATTTGGGACATCCGCACACTGCCTGCATTTGGGACATCCGCACACTGCCTGCATTTGGGACATCCGCACACTGCCTGCATTTGGGACATCCGCACACTGCCTGCATTTGGGACATCCGCACACTGCCTGCATTTGGGACATCCGCACACTGCCTGCATTTGGGACATCCGCACACTGCCTGCATTTGGGACATCCGCACACTGCCTGCATTTGGGACATCCGCACACTGCCTGCATTTGGGACATCCGCACACTGCCTGCATTTGGGACATCCGCACACTGCCTGCATTTGGGACATCCGCACACTGCCTGCATTTGGGACATCCGCACACTGCCTGCATTTGGGACATCCGCACACTGCCTGCATTTGGGACATCCGCACACTGCCTGCATTTGGGACATCCGCACACTGCCTGCATTTGGGACATCCGCACACTGCCTGCATTTGGGACATCCGCACACTGCCTGCATTTGGGACATCCGCACACTGCCTGCATTTGGGACATCCGCACACTGCCTGCATTTGGGACATCCGCACACTGCCTGCATTTGGGACATCCGCACACTGCCTGCATTTGGGACATCCGCACACTGCCTGCATTTGGGACATCCGCACACTGCCTGCATTTGGGACATCCGCACACTGCCTGCATTTGGGACATCCGCACACTGCCTGCATTTGGGACATCCGCACACTGCCTGCATTTGGGACATCCGCACACTGCCTGCATTTGGGACATCCGCACACTGCCTGCATTTGGGACATCCGCACACTGCCTGCATTTGGGACATCCGCACACTGCCTGCATTTGGGACATCCGCACACTGCCTGCATTTGGGACATCCGCACACTGCCTGCATTTGGGACATCCGCACACTGCCTGCATTTGGGACATTCGCACACTGCCTGCATTTGGGACATCCGCACACTGCCTACATTTGGGACATCCGCACACTGCCTGCATTTGGGACATCCGCACACTGCCTGCATTTGGGACATCCGCACACTGCCTACATTTGGGACATCCGCACACTGCCTACATTTGGGACATCCGCACACTGCCTGCATTTGGGACATCCGCACACTGCCTGCATTTGGGACATCCGCACACTGCCTGCATTTGGGACATCCGCACACTGCCTGCATTTGGGACATCAGCACACTGCCTGCATTTGGGACATCCACACACTGCCTGCATTTGGGACATTCGCACACTGCCTGCATTTGGGACATTCGCACACTGCCTGCATTTGGGACATTCGCACACTGCCTGCATTTGGGACATCCGCACACTGCCTGCATTTGGGACATCCGCACACTGCCTACATTTGGGACATCCGCACACTGCCTACATTTGGGACATCCGCACACTGCCTGCATTTGGGACATCCGCACACTGCCTGCATTTGGGACGCTCGCACACTGCCTGCATTTGGGCCATCCGCACACTGCCTGCATTTGGGCCATCCGCACACTGCCTGCATTTGGGACATCCGCACACTGCCTGCATTTGGGACATCCGCACACTGCCTGCATTTGGGACATCCGCACACTGCCTGCATTTGGGACATCCGCACACTGCCTGCATTTGGGACATCCGCACACTGCCTGCATTTGGGACATCCGCACTCGGTCTGCATTTGGGACATCCACACACTGCCTGCATTTGGGACATCCACACACTGCCTACATTTGGGACATCCACACACTGCCTGCATTTGGGACATCCACACACTGCCTACATTTGGGACATCCACACACTGCCTGCATTTGGGACATCCGCACACTGCCTGCATTTGGGACATCCGCACACTGCCTGCATTTGGGACATCCGCACACTGCCTGCATTTGGGACATCCGCACCCAGTCTGCATTTGGGACATCCGCACACTGCCTGCATTTGGGACATCCGCACACTGCCTGCATTTGGGACATCCGCACACTGCCTGCATTTGGGACATCCGCACACTGCCTGCATTTGGGACATCCGCACCCAGTCTGCATTTGGGACATCCGCCCACTGCCTGCATTTGGGACATCCACACACTGCCTGCATTTGGGACATCCGCACCCAGTCTGCATTTGGGACATCCGCACCCAGTCTGCATTTGGGACATCCGCACACTGCCTGCATTTGGGACATCCGCACACTGCCTGCATTTGGGACATCCGCACACTGCCTACATTTGGGACATCCGCACACTGCCTGCATTTGGGACATCCGCACACTGCCTGCATTTGGGACATCCGCACACTGCCTACATTTGGGACATCCGCACACTGCCTGCATTTGGGACATCCGCACACTGCCTGCATTTGGGACATCCGCACAATGCCTGCATTTGGGACATCCGCACACTGCCTGCATTTGGGACATCCACACACTGCCTGCATTTGGGACATCCGCACACTGCCTGCATTTGGGACATCCGCACACTGCCTGCATTTGGGACATCCGCACACTGCCTGCATTTGGGACATCCGCACACTGCCTGCATTTGGGACATCCGCACACTGCCTGCATTTGGGACATCCGCACACTGCCTGCATTTGGGACATCCGCACACTGCCTGCATTTGGGACATCCGCACACTGCCTGCATTTGGGACATCCGCACACTGCCTGCATTTGGGACATCCGCACACTGCCTGCATTTGGGACATCCGCACACTGCCTGCATTTGGGACATCCGCACACTGCCTGCATTTGGGACATCCGCACACTGCCTGCATTTGGGACATCCGCACACTGCCTGCATTTGGGACATCCGCACACTGCCTGCATTTGGGACATCCGCACACTGCCTGCATTTGGGACATCCGCACACTGCCTGCATTTGGGACATCCGCACACTGCCTGCATTTGGGACATCCGCACACTGCCTGCATTTGGGACATTCGCACACTGCCTGCATTTGGGACATTCGCACACTGCCTGCATTTGGGACATCCGCACACTGCCTGCATTTGGGACATCCGCACACTGCCTACATTTGGGACATCCGCACACTGCCTACATTTGGGACATCCGCACACTGCCTGCATTTGGGCCATCCGCACACTGCCTGCATTTGGGACATCCACACACTGCCTGCATTTGGGACGCTCGCACACTGCCTGCATTTGGGCCATCCGCACACTGCCTGCATTTGGGCCATCCGCACACTGCCTGCATTTGGGCCATCCGCACACTGCCTGCATTTGGGCCATCCGCACACTGCCTGCATTTGGGACATCCGCACACTGCCTGCATTTGGGACATCCACACACTGCCTGCATTTGGGACATCCACACACTGCCTGCATTTGGGACATCCACACACTGCCTACATTTGGGACATCCACACACTGCCTGCATTTGGGACATCCACACACTGCCTGCATTTGGGACATCCACACACTGCCTACATTTGGGACATCCACACACTGCCTACATTTGGGACATCCACACACTGCCTGCATTTGGGACATCCACACACTGCCTGCATTTGGGACATCCACACACTGCCTGCATTTGGGACATCCACACACTGCCTGCATTTGGGACATCCGCACACTGCCTACATTTGGGACATCCGCACACTGCCTACATTTGGGACATCCGCACACTGCCTGCATTTGGGACATCCACACACTGCCTGCATTTGGGACATCCACACACTGCCTGCATTTGGGACATCCACACACTGCCTGCATTTGGGACATCCGCACACTGCCTGCATTTGGGACATCCGCACACTGCCTGCATTTGGGACATCCGCACACTGCCTGCATTTGGGACATCCGCACACTGCCTGCATTTGGGACATCCGCACACTGCCTGCATTTGGGACATCCGCACCCTGCCTGCATTTGGGACATCCGCACCCTGCCTGCATTTGGGACATCCGCACACTGCCTACATTTGGGACATCCACACACTGCCTACATTTGGGACATCCGCACACTGCCTGCATTTGGGACATCCGCACAATGCCTGCATTTGGGACGCTCGCACACTGCCTGCATTTGGGACATCCGCACACTGCCTGCATTTGGGCCATCCGCACACTGCCTGCATTTGGGACATCCGCACACTGCCTGCATTTGGGACATCCGCACCCTGCCTGCATTTGGGACATCCGCACACTGCCTACATTTGCGACATCCACACACTGCCTGCATTTGGGACATCCACACACTGCCTGCATTTGGGCCATCCGCACACTGCCTGCATTTGGGACATCCGCACCCTGCCTGCATTTGGGACATCCGCACCCTGCCTGCATTTGGGACATCCGCACACTGCCTACATTTGGGACATCCACACACTGCCTACATTTGGGACATCCGCACACTGCCTGCATTTGGGACATCCGCACAATGCCTGCATTTGGGACGCTCGCACACTGCCTGCATTTGGGACATCCGCACACTGCCTGCATTTGGGCCATCCGCACACTGCCTGCATTTGGGACATCCGCACACTGCCTGCATTTGGGACATCCGCACCCTGCCTGCATTTGGGACATCCGCACACTGCCTACATTTGCGACATCCACACACTGCCTGCATTTGGGACATCCACACACTGCCTGCATTTGGGACATCCGCACACTGCCTGCATTTGGGACATCCGCACACTGCCTGCATTTGGGACATCCGCACACTGCCTGCATTTGGGACGCTCGCACACTGCCTGCATTTGGGACATCCGCACACTGCCTGCATTTGGGACATCCACACACTGCCTGCATTTGGGACATCCGCACCCTGCCTGCATTTGGGACATCCGCACACTGCCTGCATTTGGGACATCCACACACTGCCTGCATTTGGGACATCCACACACTGCCTGCATTTGGGACATCCGCACACTGCCTGCATTTGGGACATCCGCACACTGCCTGCATTTGGGACATCCGCACACTGCCTGCATTTGGGACATCCGCACACTGCCTGCATTTGGGACGCCCGCACACTGCCTGCATTTGGGACGCCCGCACACTGCCTGCATTTGGGACGCCCGCACACTGCCTGCATTTGGGACATCCGCACACTGCCTACATTTGGGACATCCGCACACTGCCTGCATTTGGGACATCCACACACTGCCTGCATTTGGGACGCTCGCACACTGCCTGCATTTGGGACATCCGCACACTGCCTGCATTTGGGACATCCGCACACTGCCTGCATTTGGGACATCCACACACTGCCTGCATTTGGGACATCCGCACACTGCCTGCATTTGGGACATCCGCACACTGCCTGCATTTGGGACATCCACACACTGCCTGCATTTGGGACATCCGCACACTGCCTGCATTTGGGACATCCACACACTGCCTACATTTGGGACATCCGCACACTGCCTGCATTTGGGACATCCACACACTGCCTGCATTTGGGACATCCACACACTGCCTGCATTTGGGACATCCGCACACTGCCTGCATTTGGGACATCCACACACTGCCTGCATTTGGGACATCCGCACACTGCCTCCATTTGGGACATCCGCACACTGCCTGCATTTGGGACATCCACACACTGCCTGCATTTGGGACATCCGCACACTGCCTGCATTTGGGACATCCGCACACTGCCTACATTTGGGACATCCGCACACTGCCTGCATTTGGGACATCCACACACTGCCTGCATTTGGGACATCCACACACTGCCTGCATTAGGGACATCCACACACTGCCTGCATTAGGGACATCCACACACTGCCTGCATTTGGGACATCCGCACACTGCCTGCATTTGGGACATCCGCACACTGCCTGCATTTGGGACATCCGCACACTGCCTGCATTTGGGACATCCGCACACTGCCTGCATTTGGGACATCCGCACACTGCCTGCATTTGGGACATCCACACACTGCCTACATTTGGGACATCCACACACTGCCTGCATTTGGGACATCCGCACACTGCCTGCATTTGGGACATCCGCACACTGCCTGCATTTGGGACGCTCGCACACTGCCTGCATTTGGGACGCTCGCACACTGCCTGCATTTGGGACATCCGCACACTGCCTGCATTTGGGACGCTCGCACACTGCCTGCATTTGGGACATCCGCACACTGCCTGCATTTGGGACGCTCGCACACTGCCTGTATTTGGAACGCCTGCACCCAGTCTGCATTTAGTATGCCTGCACACTGCCTGCATTTGGGATGCCTCTCACTGCCTGTAATGTGGAATGCCCCTCACTGCCTTTAATGTGGGGTCTGTAATGGTGTGATTGAGGGAATTCTGCATACTGTCTATAATAGGGTGATTGAGAAGGGGTATTTTAGCACATCATTTGGTTCAGAATATTTTTTTAAAATTTTTCTCCTTCAAATCCTGGGTGCGTCTTATAGGGCGAAAACATTTGCAAAGTGGATGCCCGGACACTCAAAATGTCCAAGTCAGCCTGAATCTTGTGAACATCTTCAATAGACTACACTGTGCTGCCTATCTTGTGTTGGTGTCATCTGCAAAAATAGAGACAGGGCCTTTAAAGCGATTGGCAAATCAGAAATCAGAATAAAAAGAAATATCAGTAGCTTACCTTACACTGAGTCCCCTCCAGCACTCTCCTTCCTGCTAAGTTTACTTAGTGAGGAAATCACTTCTTGTTTCAGCTTTCAGTCTCCTCTCTTTAGTGGAGCGAGAACTGAAACACCCCCGATCCCTCCCCAGACGTCCTGATTGGCTGCCTCTCTTTGCAGCTATAAAACCCTGCTCTCCTCCCTCCTCTCTGGTCACACTATGTGCTGGCATGTTGGAGACACTCTTAGTATGCAACATCTCTCACCTCCTTTTTCTCAGTCACACTATGTGCTGGCAGTAATACCTAGAGTTACAACAATGTACTTATTTTTTTTTACGATATATGTAAAGCACGCAGTGTGCTTACATCACATCGCTGTTGCCACACCCACTGTTACTCCGCATTTTTTCTCTGCATCTCCAATGCTCTAATACTTTTACTAACTACTGGCCTTACGGGCTGGCCTTTAGTATAACATTTATGCCATCTTCTATATAATTTATAAACAAGTTGAATAACAGTGGGCCCAGCACTGAACCCTGGGGTACACCCCTTACAACCAGGGACTATTCAGAGTAGGTATCTGCCCTTCAGCCAGTTTTCAATCCAGTTACAAACTGACATGACAGTGAGGTCTTCAGGGTTAGAAAATGAAGGAAAATGATATGTACAGCAGCACCTTTATCCAGGCCAGAGGCAGCACTCAGAGCCTTCTCATAGGTTAGTCTGGCAGCTGTGAGTTTACAATAATAAAATAACTGAGTTCTTTAAGAACTCTTGGGTGAAGTCCATCCAGTCACATTTTATTTTTTTTTTAGCCTTTCTTGCATTATATCTACATTTAGCCAGTTAAGATTTTTACTTGAGGTATTGCCAGCAGTGGCATTGCATCTGCTCCTTGCACCTCTTTTGTGTACACAGAGCTATATAACCAATTTAGCGGTCTTTAAGACTCTAGGGACACCTGTTTCCCACTTCCTAGGGCATACTTGATTTGGGATGCCCCACTGTGTGAAACCCTGAATCCTTGGAGAAACCCACCTGATACAAAGGCACATGCACAGGCCACACTTAACTATATGGTTAGCCTTACTCATGCATGTGCCAGGCATTTGTAAATATCATGTGCAGGCATTCTTCCTAGGCTAATGAGGGTGTGGCTATAGGGTCACTGAGCTCCATTTGGCCCTTAGCCTACGTGGCCTCTAGCAGAGCGCACTGATTCAACAGCGCATGTGTGGGCGTGTGGCCAATCGAAGGTCAGGAATGTTATACTGGAGATCAGAGGGTTTCTTATAATAGGGCATCTTATAAGACCAAAGGCCAACACCGGGAATAGTCAAAATCCTGGGTTTTGGTCCACTTTAATGTTAAGTAGTTGAACCCACTGGCATTCTAAATGAATGTTAGGACCCTGTTTGTCTTTGCATCTTAATGTTCATGACTGATAAGTTTGATTCGGAAGATTCCGTCATGCTCTGTGATTCTGTACCTTGTGGCCCTTCTCAACATTACTGTCATGAGATATGCAGCGTGTCTTTGTTAATACAGGCCTTCACAAGCCTGACAGGCTGTGGGGCCATTTCAGTAAATTGCACCCTGCCATCCCTGTAGTATTGCCACCAACAAAGATAAGGTTATATATTTATGGCCTTATGGGCACACTAGACAAACTACATACATACAATGCATAGATACCTATACATGTCAGAAGGACAATTACAGGTGAATATGTTACAATCAGAATGAGCAGATAAAATTTATGCTAGTTACCATTAGCTGCCACAGAGGTGTTTGTGGGGGTGGTTCTGCTCCTTGTTCTTGCAGTTCTTTCCAGCATAGTTCCAGCATGATACCCTGCTGTGTGAAACCGCCCGATCACCAGTTTCACTCAACTTCTGGTGGAATCCTTGCCACATCTGTGCGCTCCGGCCACATCCCCGCTCACCTCTTGCCATGCACACACCCGGCCTTTCTGAATGGGCGGCCAGTTACTTAGTTGTCTAATTGCTGCTGAAGGGAACCAAATGACAGTGAGTGTGCTGATTGGCTGAGCATGCTGCTCAGCCAATCAGCACACTCCCTCTCATCTGAGTCTAAGCCAGGGGAGCAGAAGGAAGGCGTGTAAAACAGGGCAACCCGGGGAGGGGGGGTACACATAGCAGGGCATCCCAATTCAGGATGCCACCACATAGGAACAAACACACGAGAAAGTGAAATTCCTGTGTGTTGTTCCTCTAACTATATAACTACTTTAACCATTTCTATATGAATTTTTCTGAAGTGTTGTATTTCCAGTACATTCAGTTGCACTTTATCACTTCTTTTTCTTGTCTATGTTATCCACCATGTTAAGGTGACATTCTCTTACTGCATGCATGTTCCAGTAAAGCCGGTTCCTGTTAAACCACTAATATCTATCTGGATTTGACTCCACTGCACACCCAGCACTCACACTCTGCAATATTAAACCAGCTGCAGGGCTGCCTCTGCAAGTGTATCTGCCTGTTCCAAAAATACATAATATAAGGTCATCTGACATACGGTATATGGCCTTTGGACATTTATGCCAAAAATGGTAAGAATATATCAAAAGCATTCCTAAACAAGCTGTACAAAACAATCTGAGTGTAGGTAACATTACCTGATGAAAGCTAAACACATCCACACCTTTTTTTTTTCCACAGAACATTAAATGTGGTAAAATGTATAAATATTTTCAAGAGCATAACCGTCTCACAAAATGTATTGTATTGCAAAGAGTTGATATGGAACCTTAGATGTCACAAAGCTATTGTCTGCAAGAATACACACTTCCATTTCCAGCAATCTAGGGAGTGAGATGCCATTCACAACTGTTGGGTAACATAATGGCAACATATCAGTGTTGTTTGACAGCTTTAAAATCGGCATAACACAATTCTGCAAAATAATAATAATCATGAACATATGAAAAAAAATGGTCATGGTGAAAGGAGTGTGTGCCAGTGATATACTGTAATCATTTTTAATTTTCTAATTTTTAGATCTCTGCTTTTCACTTGATAGAAATTCTCAATAAGACCCTACATGCCCTGAACGCCTAAAAGGGCATAAAAGGCCACTAACAGCATCTCCACAGGTCCTCAAAACCACAACCCAATTTTTTTCTACTACAATTAGTATCCTAATTGCCCTGCAACACCATATTTATCATGGATAAGCTAACTAGTTCTCAAGGTGATTGTCTCTACTCGGTGCCCTCAAACATAGCATTATTTGCATTGTTCTATTGGGGATTTCATATAAGGTCCCTACTGGCACCCACCCATTTTAGCACTTTATAAGCCTGTGTCCAAGCAGCCTGGTTTCAAGACGATCTGCTGCACAGGAAACCTGGGGTTATGGTATCAGTCATGGAGACATGCCTCTTACCTTGATCTGCCCTCTCCAGTCGGCTTGGGGTCGAGGCAGGGGCGATGCCAGCCTCTCGATCATTGGATCTGCGCTTCTTCGACATCTGTGTGTGATTGTGCGGGTCGTGGTGCCGGTGCTTGAGGGGCAATGAAGTGATCGTGCAGCCGTAGAGAAGAAGAGCACGCTTTGCTATGGGGGGGAGAGAGACTTTGGAGTGCCTAGAGAGCAATTAGGAGGCAGCAACTGGGAAATTCTACAAATCACAATTCCATCAGTGCCTTCCAGAGTTGTCTTTTCTCTCCAGGTTGATGGGGGGTGTGGGGGGGGGGGGGGAGGGAGGCCACCCAGATGTCCCCTACCTGCTCTCTCCATGCTGTCACTGCCATCCGGACCACAGGTAAGTTGCTGGGGATAGATTGCTGCCATGAAATTTCCCTGATTAAGTTCTTGGAAAGGGTAGGTGGGGGTCAGACAACTGGTTTCCTTTCCACTGTATAGCTACAGTAGGGGGGGGGGAGTGAATGAGCCCCAGTATTGTGCAAGGCTACTGCTAGAAGGATATGGGGACAGACCCAGCCTCCCATTCATCAAGTTCTGCCCAGCATATAACAATCAATGTGCAAGAAGCATACAGAATAGCTTCAAGCCAGCATATTGCGAACCCTGATGGCTTTGGTAGCCCATGCTAGCCCACCCTGCAAATACAAAAGTGCACCTACCTGCAACAAAGGATGCCCCATCCTCTATGAAGGCTCCTGAGCTCTGCTTACCATGGATGCTGGTCTGGAAAGTGAGCCAGATATACGAGTACAGAAGTATCTGGGAACAAGTAGTGCTGGCTTGGTCACTGCTGTCTCCCGAAGTACGCTGCTGGCATCTGTGAGGATTGTGGAAGTTTGACTTTCTCTTGCTCAAGATGCTGATAATGCTGCTGCTCAGGCACATCACACTTCCAACAGGATCCAGTGACGTCAGCAGCTCCATTGCCTCAGCGCCCGCTGCTGCTGCTGCCATTCACTGCCATGCTAATGATGGAGCACACGCGCAAGCAACCTGGCCAATCATCACAATGTCAAGTACTTGCCATCTGCACTGCAACATGTTTGCTGGCCCCCAGCTTACCTTTCAAACCCCTTCATGAGGAAAAGAATAAAACAAATATGCATGTGAGAATGCACACATGCAGTGTGTGTGTGTGTGTGTGTGTGTGTGTGTGTGTGTGTGTGTGTGTTAATCTGCCACTATTAGGTATGTGGACCCCCCAGCCCTGAACATAAATATGCAGATTGAATCTGCACAGATCTCCCCGTCAGGGGAGTGTGGGCTGATTCCTTCTCAGTCCCTAAAAAATAAACTGAACTTCCAAGGATATTTCTAGGGCTTTGGGATGACAGGGGATCCCCTTCAAGTCACAGAAGCAGTTTATAGCACTAATGCAGATAGAGTGGGAGAGGGTGTTACAAGAAGACAATATAAGGATGCAAGGGGTTACATGCAGACAGCATGAGGGCCAAGGGGTTAAATGCAGACTGCACAGCAATAGGGGTTAACAAACAGACAGTGCTGGGGGAGATGGTGCAGGGATTTAGATAAAGGCAATGCAGAGGGTTAAATGCAGACTCATTTTTAGTGGCCTCGAAATGGGACATCTTAAATCAGTTTGTGGGTGATGGGCATGGTGGAGCTGTTGTTTAAAGGTTTAGCTTACTTACAAGTGTAGGGCTGTTTTGGGGGGGGGGGGGGGGGAGTGATGATAAACGCCCCACTCAAGACGGTCTATGGCGCTGACCTGTTGGTAACAAAATGAGGCTGAGCCTTCGCTTAGTGGAAGAGTGGGATAAATGTTCTGTGTGGCAGCGCCTCCACCCAGATTAGGGCCCTTGTAACGGTCGGGGAACCTTTCTGGGAAATCAAGTCAAGTCTAAACAAAACCATACAATGAGAGCAGAGAGACTACTGTTCCTTCCCAGCAATCTCAAAGCAATCACTGGCACAGTTGAATATAATAATACACTTTATATAGCAAACGTTAAAGGTACAAGAGAAATAAAACATACACAGTGTAATATATATATATATATATATAATGCAATAATAAAAGGCCTAGCTTCAATCAGTCCGTGCACATATACCCGGGTATATAGTTACTCTATAGCCCAAATACCTCCAAGAGAAAGAGAAAGAGTCTGCGCAGGATGAAAGCTGCAGGGGCCCCTGATCTTGATAGCTGATCCACTCTTGACGCATAGAACTCGATCACACAGGTGAAGCTTCTCCACAGGGTACACTGTACATACAGGTCAGCAAGCTGGGAGTAAAGAAGGAGTTCCAAAACAGCTACAGACGATTTCCACTTGGCACAGTTAGCTGAACTGGCAGGTGAACAGTCTGATAGTCAGTGGTATGCTCCAGACCCCACTGTGAGGCACTGGATGCAAGAGGCAGCAGCACAGCTCCTGACAGCAAGCCGTGTGCTCGGGTCTGTCTGCTTGCAGGATGTCTGTACTCTACTTATACTCTTTTGTACCTCCAGCACAGGGCTGCAGGTCCAATCTATCAGGGGCAGGAAGTATGCTATCACTGGTTAAGGAGGGAGTTCTCTATGATTTCCAGGAGACATGCAATGTTCAGAGCAACTTTGTGGTAAATCAGCACTTCCCTACACAAGCCTTTTAGGAGGAAATATCTGCAGTGTTTTTTGCTACTGTGTATAAGCTCCCGGTCAGAAACTCCAGGGATCTTCTGTTCTTGGCGATTGACCTAATGCTCAGGCAAGCCATGGAGTACACTATCACCATTCAGCCAAATTGTCAGAGCAGTTGTAAATCGCCCAGACATCCCGCATTCGAAGGCGCAGCCTTCCCTGTGATATCAGCAAAGTGGGACATTTAGGGGTACGCAGAGATTACGAAGGGCCTCGAAGTGGGATTGTAAGTTTAAAGTGGACCAACACCCCGATCGGGGGTGCCCCGCTGTGTGAAACCCCCCAGAAACCCCAAAAAACTCACCTCTCAACGCTCCCACGTGAACGCCGCAGCCAATCCCCGTCAACGTCCAGGCGGGGATCACAGAGGGCCGGCACGGGCACGTCTGGAGGGGCGCGCGGGAGGCGGCGGATCAGGTAAGATGTTTTTGGGGTTTCTGGGGGGTTGGTGGGAGGTGATCGGCCCGGGAATCTTATAGATTTCCGGGCCGATCACCCCTGGGTGTTGGTCCTCTTTAAGCTTCCACCTCTATAGTCAGCAGACTCTTGCGACAGGAAAGGGGGCTCCCTGTGCTGCTGGGATGGCTGACAGGATGGTTCACAGCAGCTTATAGTCCTTATCTCAGTCCCTGATTATTTTTTCTTCCTTCCTTTTTTTTTTTATTTATTTTTTTTTAATATATCCTCTGATGCAACTTGCTGCCTGAGACACCTGCCTAGGAGGCCTGTGATTATGGACATTTGGCCTGAACTATCAAGGTAAATGTTTAAAAGGTTTACTGCTCTTCTCCCATTTTGCTTCTTCAATGTGTCCCCTCCTCTGTCAATTCCTCCACTGGTTACTCGTTTCTCAGAGAGTTCATTTAAAACTTCTAACACTAGCCTACAAAACTCCTTCCAACCATCTCAAATCCAGCAATACCAACCCAGATGCAACCTCCACCCTGCCTATGACATTCTCCTGTTCTCCTCCTTGGTCCCCTCCTCACACGCTTATCTTAAAAGACTTCTCCCGTGTCTCTACACTTCTGTGGAATGCACTCGCCCAATAAATCTGTCACTCTCCATCTGCCCACTCACCTCCCTCCACCTCTCCTTCCCTGGGTTTTTTTCCTCAGCAATGGAGCATCCTGAGAATCCCCGCTGTGTTAGACCCCTTGGGTTTAACAGTTGGCTGGTAAATGTTAGCGCTGCCAACTGCTGTTCATGCCCTAGGTGGTACAAGATGCTTTCCATCAATCAGTGGAGTTACTGATCACCAGAGTGATCCGATCAGCTGTGGGGGACGAAAGGTGGGTACCCCCTTTGTTTTTTTTTATTGGTTGATCAACGACTTTAAATGGCAGCGGGTACCGCTTTGCCCATTTCCTTATGCTTTTTGATGGGCTATACTCAGGGTCAGACTGGAGTATCTTGGGTCCACCAAATGAAATCATTCTGGGGGCCCACCCTTCAGCTCCAGTCTAACGTGACCCCCCTAGCCACCGGGCCCAATTCGGATATAAAAATCGTCTCACCTATCTGATGCCAGGGGTCCCTTATCCCCATGCTCATTGGCTGCTTAGCCCGCCAGTCACTGCACAGCATCCATGCTGCTAATGCACTACTTGGCTGACTATGTAGTCAGCCATGGTGGGGGCGGAAGAGCTGCTCCTGGTGGGGGAAAGGGTGTTTTCATGCTACTTTTTATAATCTGTATCCACACTGAGCCCAGAGCAGGGTGGGGCAGACTTACACTTCTCAGGGATCCTAAATCAACCTTAGTCCCCCTCCCCCCCCCCCAGGGGAATAGGTAGTAGTATTTAGGTCTGATAAGCAATAAATAGTGACAGCACTTCCAGAAAAAAATAATGACACTACCCTCAAAACATTAAACACACAAGACCTTGCTGTATGGTGCAATAATGTCTGACAGCGCTGGACAGGTATTCTCTTTTTTAGGTCTCCAGAGAAAAAACCAGTGGTTACTTTGTTCTTCCCTGCAGAACAAACAGCCCCGTTCCCTGACACGCCTGCTTGTCTTGTAGAAGAGCACACTGCAGAATACCAAATAGGGATACCCCCTAGGGGTCAAACATATTGGCACAATATAAACAGCAGTAATAGCAAGCTAATAACTGCATAAGCTAACTAAAAGACTCCAGGGCCACTCGATTCTCTTCCATGGGGCATCTCAAATTGGGATGCCCCCCTATGTGATATTCTTACTTAATTGGCAACCCCAGGGAGCATGTGTGGGCTTTCCTCCAATCCATTAATTCAGCAATCTATTAAAAGAGTTAGGCTGCAATTCTTCTATCTGTGGGCACCCGCACATGCCATTATGTTTTTTTGGCTGGCCTGGGCATGCACAGCGCCGGAGGGAAGTGGAAGGATGCCTTGCTAACGCATGAACCATAGGATGGCCAGGCAGGTGAGAATATTGGGCAAAACCAGGGGTTCCACACAGTGGGGCATTCCAAATTTGAATAACCCGAAAAAGTGGACCAACCTTGGTTTTGGTTTTACTATCTTGGGTTTTGTCTCTCCTGGTAAGGGCATCCCAATTTTGGTTGCCCCACTTGTGTATCCTAAGGGATTGCCCATAAATATATCCCACGGTGCATGCACATGACACTCAGTGCCAAACAGTGGGCTGCAATCGATTCATTTTTTTGTGCAAGGAAATCTGAATGGACTGAGCACTGCCGGACACACACCCTGTCCCAGCCTCTAGCTGTGGGTGTGCCTGCACAGAGATTCAGAAATTCCTACCGCCGGTACATGTCCCACCTAAAGGTATAGCAGGGATGTGGCATGGGCTCAGGTAAAAGGCAAGTTGTGCTGGGTGATCTGTCTGCATCCCAGTGTGGAATGCCCCATAAAGACGAGGACCACCACCCCTAGATTCTTCTAGACTTCTCAGGGTGAGATAGCTCCTCTTTTGGTGCACTCTATTGCTGGGGCAGGAAGTGATGTGCTGGAAAGGTTGCATAGGTGTAAACACTACCAAAAAGGTTCACTTGTGTGTGGCAACTCTCTTGTCACAGGTGAGCCCCAGCTCTGCTGCTCCTCTGCCTTGGCTTCCTGCAGTGGTGCCATTGCCATGACACCTGCTTACAGTGGCAGTGACACCACAGCTCCAGGGTGCTCCCGGAATCCCAGGGGAATCCTTCCCCCTTTTTGCTCTGCTTTGGGGCATCACTGAATAAGCCAGATTGGCTGTGTCACTGTTGGGGCACAGCTCATTGCCTGCAGCAGCTGCAGAGGAACCTGTTACTGATCCTCAAGGTGCTGCTACAGAACAGGCCCTGCCACCGCAAGTTTTATTAGGAACATGGAGTCTGGTATTTTGTTACTCACCCAGGGCCCTTATTATTCACACTGACGTTAAAGGCAACAAGTACAGCGGCAAACACTGACGAGTAAATTTAGAACCACCCCACACTCATGGCCACCCAGAGCCAGGCCTATGATGGAAGACCGCAAAATAGAACCCCCCCCCTCAAGATAGACCTTCTGTGTGGCACCAATGTGCGCCCACCTCAAAAAAATAAATCTAGTAGAGCTGAGCCGGTAGTGTCTCCGCCCCTTTTAAGAAAAAAGACACATTGTCTGCCCTCCAATTATCTCCAATTACCCCCTAAAAGCAATCTGACAGAGTTCTAGTTGCCCTATTAGCGCACTTGCTGCACCCAGCAGATTTTAATGTCTGCCAAGGGGCTTTGGAGGCTGGAAGGAGTAGCGATGCAGCAGACTGTGGCAAAACTTATCCACAGTTGTGGAATACGCCCTATAAGACTCACTTCTCCCCAAAAGTGAGTGTTATCAGGTGAATGTAGAAAAAAACCCTGCATAGCCGGTGCCAGACGATGGATGTGCGATGATCCGCTGTCCCCTCCACCACAAATGTAAAAAAGCAAGTAGACTTATATACCTGGCACTCCCACTGGCAGCCAGGAGGAGGCAAGAATATAGATGAGTGGCAGCCCGCTATAACCGCCACTGCTTCTCAGGCCAGACACGCACCCTGCCACACAGCCTATATGGGGAATGCAATGGGGGAGAAATGCCACACAGCATATGTGCAGAATGGGATGGGGAAGAATACCACACTGCCTATATGGAGAATGGGATGGGGGATGAATGACAAACTGTATGTGTGTCACATTGTGTGCACTTAGGGTTCCACAAATAAGCCAATCGGTTCAAGGTTTGGGTCATGAAGGCCCTTAAAGGGGTCCATTGGTCCACCGGGGTATTCTCTGGTAGCCCTGACCCAAACCATAGGAAAATCTCTGGGACCATTTATATGACTTTTGGTGCACCCTTTCCTGTCCCATACCTAGTGCTTGCTCCTGCCACTAATTGTTAATCACTTTTTTTTAAGGAAGCAGGTGATATACTATTTGATCTCAAATAAAATCATACCATATTTCAAAATCCTGATATACCAACTTCTTTTTAGGATGAGGGTCTCCTGGTCAAATTTGAAATAGGTGTGTGGGCAGCTTCACTAATTGTCTAGGTCCAGATGATAAATGCTTATCTGAGCAATCCTAATCAGACCTTGCACTGCCTTAATTTTGGTAAAATGGTGAAAAACAGAATATCTTTTGAGTTTCTCTAAATAATGTTTTGCATGCTACTCCTTAAATATACACTGTTTTTGTAATATTTGCATGCAAAATCAAATAATCAATAAGTCTATTTATGAGAATGACCATCTTTTCTGGTCTGGCTGACTTTTCCCTGATATTGTAGGGTTTTTTAAAGCATAATCGGCTGGGTGGATGGAGCTCTGATGTGCCTAGTATAGGGCTGATTTACACTTGTACTAGGAATGCCCCCTCCTTCTCTCTGCAGCCTGCGCTGACGTCAGAACTGTCTGCGTCAATGCTGCCTCCAGTGACACAAATGGACCCCCACTCCCTCTCCTTTTCTGAATGAAAGCCTAATGGGATTTTTATTATTATCCATATAAATCAAATGGTTTCTCTAGCTTGCTGCCTTTGCAAAGAATAATTTATGGAATTTCAGTATCACAAATGTGCTTTGCATTTTACAGAAATATCATTTCTAAATACGTATGCATTGCCTTTGTATACCATTATTGACGTGATCACTGCATGCAACACACAGCACAATAGAATCGGAAAGCTTCATTTTTTTGTGCAGATGATGTCTAAGCTGTGATAAATGATGATGCAGGATCGAATGTATCATATACTGGCCTGTTCATGATTCATGCTATTGGCTAGACACTAGGTACACCACAGAACAACATCTGATATATTTGCTATTTGTTTTATCATGATTGCAAGCCAGCTACACTAACACTATATATACATACACACAGGGGAGTACATAACCCTGCTGAGGCCCCATAGCAGGCCCCCCCAACAGCACAGGCCCCCATCAGCAGCACTTACCCCCTGCTCCCTTGACACTGACCAGCAGGTCCACTACCCAACCCCCATGGGCACTCACCCGCAGGTTCACCACACACAGGTGCACAGCAGCAGGGAAGGAGTGTGTGTGCAGGGCACACATTTGGCAGCGAAAGAGAAGCAGGACATGCACGGCAAAGGAGAATGGGCCCAGCATCCTGCAGTGCAGCCAGCGGGGAAGAGGCATCATGGAGGCGGCATGGCTAGGTAAGTGTGTGCAGGTAACCAGGTTCATACCACAGAGACAGTTGAAGCAGCGTGTGCTAGGCGCCCTTGTTTCACTGGCCCGTGCCTGCACTGCCCCTGACATAGTGTTTGCTTATATAGGCTGAGCAGTTGCCTTTAATTGCTTTTGTCCCTTCCTGGCTCCCTTAGTCTTGTTGTTATGCAAGTAACTCCTCCCTTCTTCCCCTCTCCCTCAGTCATTTCTAGTTTGGCATTCAAGCAGTGCACACTTCTGCTGCTCGCTTCTGCAGTTACAGTCTTTTTACCTGCTGTTGCTGTATGGATTACATCACAAGTTTCCTGCTGTATTGAACGTACATGTCCTACATCTGCCAAGTCTTATGGAGTAAAGAAAACATCCAAGGAGAGTGCGCATGCGCGCAGAGTGGATGGACGCATAGATCCACGCTCTGCAGGTTCCTGTGTCCCCTGCCCCCCACAGCAGCTAGCGATTTGATGCTGCTCAGCTTGGGGCAGACCCCAGGCACCTATCTGCCCATTTTGAAGTGATTCTGAGGGGGTCAGCAAAACGAGCTGGGCAGCTGCAGGAGAGCGGCCGCTGCCATCTTGAAAACGTCCGCCCACACAATATAACAGCCTAACCCCTCCCTGGCGCACCCCCTTACCTTTAGGTGCTCCCAGAAGCCATGTGTGGAGGGAGTCCCATAAGCTTCCATACAGATCTTCTGGCCACAGGAAGTGTATGCTGCATCCTGCTGCAGCCCAGGGATGACATCACATCTGCTCCACAACCAGCAGTCCAGAACATAATCCTCAGCTTATACAGCAATTTCCTACTGTCTCGTTCATTGGAGCACAGAAATCACAAACGGCAAGTACCTCCAGTTTTCTAATCTCTTTTTTTCAACCCGATATTGCTTACTACCGAGAGCCCCCTATTCTGATCCCTGGGCCCTATTATCTCTTTCAGTGTGAAGCACATAGATTCTACGTGCTCGCTTCCACTCCACTTAAGTGCCAAGCACGTAGAATCTACGTGCTTGACTTCTCCCCCTGCTACAGTAAAAGTAAAATAACAAAAACACTCACCTGACCCCTTGTTCGATCCGGCCGGGTCTCCTCCTCATCTGGGGGGGCTTCGATCCCCCACCCAGGCCCCCCCGGGAGCAGGGGAGGGCCCGGAACAGCCAACCCCCCCCCTTCAGCAGCTGCCGAAATACATGTAAAAAAAAAAAAAAATAATAAAATACCATTTTGTGAGTACTCACCTGAAAACTGGATATTGTTGGTGTGCCACACACCCCGCTTCACTTCTAAATATTCATCACTTAATGGGTTAACTCGCCGCCAGGTGACGTAGTGCAGAGAGGAAGTCTTGTAACGAGCCCCCTTCCAGCCTATATATACCTGGTACCTCCCTTCAATCACCAGTATATTAAAAAGCAGAAAGACAAGGTACCAGTATTTCACCGGTAACCTCAAAATCAATTTTGATATAAATAAAAAGGCTTCACCATATAAAGGCTTCGGTAATACCGAAAAGGGTGGGAGTGAAGCGGGGTGTGTGGCACACCAACAATATCCATTTTTCAGGTGAGTACTCACAAAATGGTATTATTCTTGGTGTGCCACACACCCCGCCTCACTTCTAAATATTCATCACTTAATGGGACATCCAAAAGCAGTGTCCACAAGGGAAGGGCATCTCAAGGCCAGGTGAAGCATAACTTAAATGACTGCAGTCTGCAGAACTTTGCGGCCAAAAACAGCATCCGCTGAGGCCCGCACATCAACTTTGTAAAACTTAGAAAAAGTGTGAACAGAAGACCAAGTGGCGGCCTTACAAACCTGTTCAACAGAAGCTTGGTGCTGAAATGCCCAAGACGCCCCAACAGCGCGAGTGGAATGAGCAGTGATACGAAAAGGGGGAACTCTTCCCTTAGCAGAATAGGCCGCAGTAACGGCCTGACGTATCCACTTGCTAATGGCAGATTTGGCTGGTGCCAAACCCTTCTTAGGCCCATGGGGCACAACAAAAAAGGAATCCGTCCTACGAAAAGGAGACGTGATAATCAAGTAGTACTTAACACAGCGTACTACATCCAAACAATGCAAAACCCTCTCTTTGTCATTCTTAGGATTAGGACACAAGGAGGGAAGAACAATATCTTGTTTCAAATGAAAAGCAGAAACAACCTTAGGAAGAAAGTCTGGCTTGAACCGAAAGACCACTTTATCCTGATGCCTCTCAAAGTAAGGCGCCTGGATAGACAAGGCCGCCAACTCTGAGACACGCCGGACCGAAGTGATCGCTACCAAGAAGACAATCTTCTGAGTCAGGGTAGACAAAGCAATATCTTGCAAAGGCTCAAAAGGAGGAGCCTGAAGAGCAGAAAGAACCAAATTCAAATCCCAAACAGGGAGTAATGGTTTCCTGGGAGGCCGCACATGCGTAACCCCCTGGAAAAAAGTTTTAACTAAAGGTTTAAGCGCAACACGCTTCTGAAAAAAGATAGATAAGGCAGAGACCTGCCCTTTCAACATACTTAGCTGGAGACCAGAGTCCAGCCCTGATTGTAAAAACTCCAGAATCCTGGAGACCGAATAGACCCTACAAGGAAAAGATCTTATCTCACACCAAGCGATATAGGCTTTCCAAGTCCTGTAGTAGGTGATGGAAGAAGACCTTTTCCGGGCACTGATCAGAGTCTTAATGACAGAATCAGAAAGACCCTCCTCCTTCAGGATGGAGGTTTCAGCAGCCAGGCCATCAAACCCAGCGCTGGTAAATTGGGGTAACACAATTGACCCTGAGTGAGCAGATCGGGCCGAAGAGGCAGAACGAACTGGTCCACTGCCAGCCGAACGATGTCTGCGAACCTCACTCGTCTTGGCCACCTTGGGGCCACGAGAATGGCGTACACCCTTTCCAGAGCCAACTTCTGAAGAACCCTGCCCAGCATGGGCATCGGAGGAAACAGGTATAGAAATCCCAGAACTCCCCAGATCAGGGACATGGCGTCCACTGCCAGAGCCAGAGGATCCTGGGAGAGCGACACGAAGTGCGGGAGCCTGTGATAGTGATGAGGGGCCAACAGGTCCACCTCCGGGGTCCCCCATTGGAGACACAGTGAGCGAACCACCAGAGGATGGAGAGCCTATTCTTCCAGACGGGGAGAGCCCTTGCTCAACCGGTCCGCTACCTGTTTCTTCACCTCTGGAATGTAAACCGCCGAGAGACAAGGAACATGGAACACTGCCCAGGTCCGGATCAGGGACACTTCTCTGAGAGTACTCAGACTGCGAGTCCTTCCCTGAAGACCGATGTAAGCAACCGCTGTTTGATTGTCTGAACACATCTGGACCGGAAGGCCCAGAACGTGATGAGTCAGAAGAGCAAGCACCCGACGGATGGTTCTCAGTTTCAGAATATTGATGGGTAAGTGGGGCCCATGAGGTCCCCACTGCCCCTGAAACTGCAGCTCCTTCCAGAATCTGCCCCATCCCGACAGACTGGCGTCGGTGGTGACAATTTTCCAAAGGGGGGTCAGGAAAGGCCTGCCCTACACAAGATTGGGACTGCCGTACACGGGAGGACAACTGGAAGGACTGATCCAGCGACTGAGGTTGCTGGTCCCAAAACGCTAACAGAAAAAGCTGAAGCGTTCTCGTGTGAATTTGGGCAAAAGGAAGAAACATTGCTGAGTGGGCTTATCAGCAGGTTTGGGCTTGGTGCCCCAGGACTGAGCGGGCCGGCCACGGCCCCTCCCCCGAGTCCAACCTGCACCTCTGGTAGCGGGAAAGGAAGCACCCCTGCCCGCTCTGAATCCTCGAAAGGAGGGCCTACCGGAACCTGCCCCCCTAAAGGGGAGACGAGGCCTCTTGCGTTGTGGCATCTTACCACCCTTTGCGACTGAATCAATTTTCTCCCCAACAGACGCAACCCCAAAAAGGAGAGAGCTGTGAGCACCCTTTTAGAAGCCGCGTCCGCTGACCACTGACGCAGCCATACTGACCTGCAAATAGCTACCAGCATAGCCGCTGCCTTGCTACTCATAGCCAGCACATCGTCCTGAGCGGCCAGGACATAAGACACAAAAGATTCACACTGCTTAAGCGCAGTAAACTGTTTACAAGCGGGATTAAGATCCTCATATAGCCCCTGAATTAAGGACTTAATTGCCAATAGAAGAAGGGCTGAAGCACACACCGGGCGCAACGCTGACCCGGAATAAATAAAACCATGGCGAGCGTATTGGTCAATCCGACGATCTTCCCCATCCTTAGGGACAGTGGTCTCAGCAGACTGTACCATAGCCGTGCTGGAGAGCCCTAGCACAGGGGTATCGACGTCAGGAGGGACAGACCAAAGCTTCACCAATTCTGGCGGAAAAGGATAACGCTTTTCCCAACTGGAAGGAATTCCAGATAACCGCGTGGGATGTTCCCATTCCTTAAGAACCACCCTCTCAAAGTGGTGTTGTCTGGGAAAAACCCAACGCGGCTGAGGCTCCTTAAACAACTGACCCTTTGGCAGGGCGGCCGCCTCAGGTGGATCTAAATTCAAAATTTTAAACATTTGAGCCAGAATGGAGGGGGTGTCAAAAACAACCCCCTCCGACCAATCGCCAATCACATCAGCCTCAAGCTGACCTGCAGGCTCATCTGACTCCAACAGGAATTCATCCTCGTCCGGGGATACATCGGACCATTCCACAGGTTCACAAAACTGGTCCTGTGGAGCCGAAGGTACCGGAGTCAGGTGCCTCCGTTTTGCAGCGGCCTTTAACGCTGCTTTAACGGGCACTACTTTCCGGGGGCCGGGCTGTGCCGCCGCCTCGGAATGCGAATCCCCACTTTTGACAGTGTCATGCGGGGTCCGGAACAGGGAGGGAGAGGTAGGAGATGATGAAGGATGCGATGGGCCCGCAGCCGAAGCAACGGACTGGCGCGCAATAGTCTGCTTTGCACAAGGGATGCAAATAAAGACATCATCAGCTGGGAGTGGAACCCCACAACCTACGCACCCCCCGAAAGGCTCAGCAGAACCGTTTCCGGAAATTACGGAAGCCTCCATATGGTGATTTATGGTATTCGCAATACTTGGGTCTTTTAAGGCATAAGCCAACCCGGGATGCCCCTTTATTAGTAAATGTCCCGGAAGGGAGGATTTTTTTTTTTTTAAGTTAAGGTCCCCTTTAATAAACTATATATATATATATATATATATATATATATATCTATATAGTTTATATATACATGCATTAATAGATATCCCAATAAATAGCCAGGCAACATAGAGCCGGAGGGCCACCATAAGCAGGGATACCGGGATCTGTAAGGAAAAAGAAACCCCAATCAGATCCTCTCATGTGTATAAGAATCATATAGGCATGGCACCAAAGTGCCTTTAAACATGAGCAAAATCATGCCCCCTAATAAAATATGACTCCCCACCATATCAAATACAAAAAAGATATGCACTTCCCACTTAACGGCCCCAACGGGTGGGGCCACTTACCTGGCCCAGCGAAGGCAGCAGCCGGAGAGCAAGACTGCAGCCAGCAGCCACAGCACAGAAGACTAAGTGCGGCCGCGCGCCCACGCGACTTCCTCCTTTGAAAGGAAGTGAATGCTGGGCCCGCCGCAAAACGCCGCATGACGCCGCCGTCGGCGCCGCGCCCCCGATGCCGCGTCACCAGGACCCGCCCCCCTACGCCAATCAGTACAGCCATTCAGCTGGAGATTACACCAGATGGGCCACTACACGTGCGCCCAGGCAGCGGAGGGGGGAGGACAAATAAAGACCGCATAGCGCAGCCTATGCGAATAGAGTACATACAATGCCAGCGGGGAAGGGGGAAGGGGGAGGGGGGAAGGGGGCCACTAAAGCAATAGTCTGCTAAGAAAAGCGGCCAGCCACCTACCCAGCGCGGTCTGCCATTCAAGCAGACCTAAACCAAATGAACCAAAGGTATACACATGCTGAATAAAAGTAAATGCATAACATGAACACACACACGTTGAAATAAAGTGATACAAGTGAAACACACATACTTAAAGCACACCCTCAACCCCCCCCCCATAGTGAAGGGAGAAGGGACCGTAACGGGAGAGTAAGGGGCTACGGGGACCCTCGGGACAGGGGCATCCCATTTCCGGATCACCATGCCGGATAGCCGCATTGCCCCACGCATGAGGTCGAGCGGTAGGAGATAAGCTCCTAGGCACTTAAAGTGCCATCTACCATTTGCCCGGTGAGCAGCCTAGGCTGGGAGGCTTCCATTCCACCATTAAGGTATACACACTCAAACCGGGCAGAAATAGACCAAAAGGGGGGTGGCGGGGTAAGAAAACCCCGGCCTACCTGTAAGCAGGAGACTTCAAACCTCTGTCTTGTCTTGAAGGGAGGTACCAGGTATATATAGGCCGGAAGGGGGCTCGTTACAAGACTTCCTCTCTGCACTACGTCACCTGGCGGTGAGTTAACCCATTAAGTGATGAATATTTAGAAGTGAGGCGGGGTGTGTGGCACACCAAGAATAAATTACATTTACTTACCTCAATGTTCGATCGCCCGCAGGGTCTCCTCTTCACCAGGGGGGCCTCCGATTGCCCCCCCCTGGCTCTCCAGCTTCAGGAGAGTGCCTGAAATATGTGGTACCGTTTTAATCGGTAGAAATGGGGCTTTCTCATGCAATATGGTTTTCTTTAATAAAATACATTTTTTATTTAAAATAAAGGAGGCGATTTTCTAAAAAAAAATTTTATTTTTTTTTTTTTACTTAATAATAATATTGTAAAAAACATAATAAAATTTACAAACAAGACATTTCATGTTAAAGCCTAAACTCTGCTGCTGCAAAAAAAAATATATAACTTTCCTGAAAATACCAGCAAAAATGGCGCAAAACATGGGGCAAAATGGGGAAAAATGACCTGTCAAAAGGGGTGACAAAATCTCAAGTAGGCTGTCAATTAAAAGGGTTAAAAGTAGCTATGTATGTTGGGTATTGTTCTATTCGGGGGACCTTGCGCTTTCAGACTTCACTTGTTTTTTCTTGTTTGTATATTTATATTTTAGGAAAAAGTGTTTTTTATTCAGCTTTTTTATACATTTTTTAGGGAAACCCTGCACAACCAAAGAATTCTTTGAGGGATTAATTCCAGAAAGATTAGCCCACTACAACAAGCTGGGTACGCTTAGAAAGCTTAACATGTGGTTTATGGGGGATATTCCAAGTGTAAAGGGTTGTTTTGGTTGAAAAAACGCAAGGTGCGCACTTTGTCTGCTGAAATTTTCAAGTAAAATTACCATTACGCACATACTTTACTTTGGGGTGTTTGGCAACTCTTCCCTTGACAGTAGCTATGCATGTTGGGTATCGTTCTGTTCGGGAGATGTTGCTTTTTCAGATTTTACTTGTTTTTTCTTGTTTGTATATAGGTTTTTTATAGAAAAATGTGGCTTTGATTTTACTTTTTTATCCTTTTTTAGGGAAACTCTTTGCAACCAAAAATTCCATTGAGGGATTACTTCCAGAAAACTGTGGCCACATCAACAAGCCTGGTACACCTAGAAAGCTTGAGGTGTGTACTTCCAGAGAATAAATAGTTTGTTGGGGGTATTTCAAATTTAATGGGTTGTTTTTATGGAAAAACTTCAAGCTGCATAGCATAGTTGTATTTTATCTGAAAATCCCCTAAAGCGCTGTTTCTGTTTTGGGGGGGTCTCCTGGGCAGGAAAGGGTGTCTACCTATACATATGTGGTACCGCTGTAACTGGGAGAAATCGGGATTTCACACGCAATAAGATTTTTTTTACAAACTTACATTTTTTATTACAAAAAAACACTACAAATAGTACAAAATAGATTTGTTTTCACATATTTCACCCAAAAATATTGAGAATACACCTAAAAAATTACAAACAAGACATTTCATGTTAAAGCCCAGACTATGCTGAAAAAAAC
This sequence comes from Gastrophryne carolinensis, assembly GCA_027917425.1. Classification (NCBI taxonomy): domain Eukaryota; kingdom Metazoa; phylum Chordata; class Amphibia; order Anura; family Microhylidae; genus Gastrophryne; species Gastrophryne carolinensis. The sequence goes on from CM051237.1 coordinate 312,548,221, forward strand.
AATATATAATTTTCCTGGGAAATCCCTTCAAAAATCACATTTGAACATGGGGAGCGCAAAATGGTCTGGCAACAAAGGGTGACTAAAACTCCAGGTAGGCTGGCAGCGAAAGGGTTATAGAAGAAACGCTCCCATTTGTAATCTGGTGTGTTTGGGATACCCGTCGGTACAGTGCGGTCCTCATCCTCATTATAGAAGAAACGCTCCCATTTGTAACCTGGTGTGTTTGGGATACCCGTTGGTACAGTGCGGTCCTCATCCTCATTATAGAAGAAATGCTCCCATTTGTAACCTGTGAAAACAAAAAATAAACAGGTGGCACACACTCATATAGTATCAATAAACCAGATGCGCTGCCCAAATGGGGTCCTAGTGCAAATACATGCCATATATGTTTCTATTGGAATGTCCTCCTGACCATTCCTACATGAACCCCAAGGGTCTCACCTTCGCACTCCCAAAAATGTAAATAAAGCTACAATTCTAAGTCAGTAAACATATTTTATTATACATTGAAATTTAAAAGCAAGTTTAAAAGCATCAGCAATACATAGTGCAATGCCGTAAATGTACACAAGGGGGAGCCGGTTGGCCAAATAACCTGAATCTAATCTACCTATAATGGTGAAAATCTATGTGCTACATATCCAAATACATTATGATAAGACGCTCGTGCAAAAAATATATATGTTACATACATCAATGAATAACTAGCAGGACCACTGGAATCAAGCAGCCCAACGAGGAATAAAGTGCAAGGTGCAAAGAAAAAACAAACAACAACACAAGATAATTTCAAATGAAACTTACTATACAGGTGGCCAAACTGGCGCCCCACGGCGTAGCCTACGCGTTTCGAGCCGGAGGCTCTTTTTCAAGGCTGTAAGGTGCTGGCAGCTCCATGGCCAGCACCCTTTAAGTACCCCTCGACACCGTCGGTGAATCCTCCCATACGTGGCTCTCAGTGCGGCCCCGACGCGCTCCGGCCGGAAGCGCGTCAGGCCGCAACCGGAAGTGCCAATGCGCTCCAGCCTGGAGCGCAGGGCTTCCGGAAATGAATGGTGTGGGCTGTGGCAGCCCGCCGGCAAACACCCCAACTCACAGTACAGTGATGGGCGTCCGTCGGCTGAGGCATGCACCACAGCCCGGGAGCGCAGTATCGGCGGACTGGCCCGACGGATGGGTGAGTACTTCCCATAAGTCTCATGTGCCAGCAACGTTTAAAAACATCAAAAATTACATCACCAAAATATACAAATCATAATACTATTGTTCACAACATGCAAATAATATAACTTAGATAGGTAGAGTCAATGCCATATAAACATCTGGATAATAAAGCTACCTAACACAATCTTATGTGTATCTGTGCATTAACCCAGAGAACGTGCAATTGTAACCAGAAGGGCTAATACGTTCTTTGGGTTAATGCACAGATACACATAAGATTGTGTTAGGTAGCTTTATTATCCAGATGTTTATATGGCATTGACTCTACCTATCTAAGTTATATTATTTGCATGTTGTGAACAATAGTATTATGATTTGTATATTTTGGTGATGTAATTTTTGATGTTTTTAAACGTTGCTGGCACATGAGACTTATGGGAAGTACTCACCCACCCGTCGGGCCAGTCCGCCGATACTGCGCTCCCGGGCTGTGGTGCATGCCTCAGCCGACGGACGCCCATCACTGTACTGTGAGTTGGGGTGTTTGCCGGCGGGCTGCCACAGCCCACACCATTCATTTCCGGAAGCCCTGCGCTCCAGGCTGGAGCGCATTGGCACTTCCGGTTGCGGCCTGACGCGCTTCCGGCCGGAGCGCGTCGGGGCCGCACTGAGAGCCACGTATGGGAGGATTCACCGACGGTGTCGAGGGGTACTTAAAGGGTGCTGGCCATGGAGCTGCCAGCACCTTACAGCCTTGAAAAAGAGCCTCCGGCTCGAAACGCGTAGGCTACGCCGTGGGGCGCCAGTTTGGCCACCTGTATAGTAAGTTTCATTTGAAATTATCTTGTGTTGTTGTTTGTTTTTTCTTTGCACCTTGCACTTTATTCCTCGTTGGGCTGCTTGATTCCAGTGGTCCTGCTAGTTATTCATTGATGTATGTAACATATATATTTTTTGCACGAGCGTCTTATCATAATGTATTTGGATATGTAGCACATAGATTTTCACCATTATAGGTAGATTAGATTCAGGTTATTTGGCCAACCGGCTCCCCCTTGTGTACATTTACGGCATTGCACTATGTATTGCTGATGCTTTTAAACTTGCTTTTAAATTTCAATGTATAATAAAATATGTTTACTGACTTAGAATTGTAGCTTTATTTACATTTTTGGGAGTGCGAAGGTGAGACCCTTGGGGTTCATGTAGGAATGGTCAGGAGGACATTCCAATAGAAACCCATTTGTAACCTGGTGCGTTTGGGATATCCGTCGGTACAGTGCGGTCATCAGAGAAGAAACGCTCCCATTAGTAACCTGGTGTATTTGGGATACCAATCGGTATAGTGCGGTCCTCATCCTCTGACCTGTGTGCCTATTCAAGCTACTAACGGTGGGGTGACCCTCCCTATCCGCAGCCTTGCTAAGCGGCCTCACCAATCCTCGCCAGCACATATAGCCACGTGCCACATTTAATATGGAAGTCTCCAAACCCTCCAAGGGCGACCCCCCAGGTTCCCTCTGATTTACTCCCAGAAGATGAGTCCTGGATGGACGACTCCCTGCATGGCTCGCCGTCCAAATCCCAGCCACCACCGCTCAACCGCTACGAGGCTATGCTTGAAAAGGCCCTCGAGCGATGGGCCCTAAACATCACGTCCCAGATTACCAGTAACCTCTCAGCAGAAATCAAAGAGCTGGGCCAAAGGGTTGATGATCTCGAGCAACAACATACGGCACACAACACAGTGCTCACCTCTATTGGAACGGATCTAGAGGCCTTGAGAGAGGAAAATCTCACCCTACACCACAAGCTTGAAGACATGGAGAACCGATCCCGCAGAGCTAATATCAGAATCAGAGGAATACCTGAAACAGTCCTCGATTTGCAATCCACTGTTACCACCCTTTTTCAGGAGCTTGCCCCAGCCATCCTACTCGAGAGACTGGAGTTCGACAGTATACACCGTGCCTTACAGAAGAAGAGAGCAGACGGCCTCCCACGGGATGTCCTGGTAAAACTCCACTTCTACCGCACAAAGGAACAGCTCATGGCGGCTGCACGGGATCAAAATACACTCAAGTTCCAGAACTTTGATCACCAGCTCTTCGCTGACATCTCCCCCCAAACCATCACTAGAAGGCGAGCTATGAAACCCTCACTTGAAATCCTGCAAGCCAAAGGGATCAAGTACAAATGGGGGTTCCCTTTTAAAACCTCCTTCAACTATTCAGATCAGAGATACGAGGCTACTACACCACAAGACTTGGAGGAAGCACTAGCCAGGGTGGGCTTGAAGGCTCCAGCTCTGGCTCCTCCCCCACAAAAAAAGAGAGCACTCTCATTTTCGCCAGTGCCCAAGGACAAATGGGGTCCATGGAGGAGTACTCCATCCGCGAGTAAATCTCTGAGCGCTCTGTCCCATAAGTTTGGTAAGCCGGTTCCTGGAAAGGGGTGATGGGCTTGACTCCCTGTGCGTTAAACTAGGGCTCTTGCCCCTCACCCTGAAACCGCTGTGATTGCACATTGTGCTTCTACTTAAAGTTCCTGTTTTGTGTTGTTGGGACTTTGGTTTCATGTAGGATGGAAAGCTTATTTCTCTGGTGTATAACCCTTTTATACTTTATCCATTTGGATCATTTATAAAAGCGAATTTCTTTGTTTAGACACGCCATTCCATTCTCATCCCATTGATTGTTGTATCAGACTTTTCTTAACTGTTGTGTAATGCTTTGTTATATTTTCTCACGGGCAGGTGGACCGGGTTTATCATGCCAGCTCACTCCCAGCTCCCTATCTCTTGGGGTCAATCAATCTTCCAGTCTAATTCGGGACCTCCATTTTGGAGTCCCTCTGTTGAGTAAGCATTCCCCTGTGGGGTTGTGGTCTCCTCTACCCCACTGGGAAATCTCACTTTGGAAGGTATTATCTCCTTCCCTGTATTTGTATTAAAATGTTTTATCTAGAATTTCTTTACCTCTTTACTCTTCCTACTCTCCTTCCCCTCTTCTCCAGGGTGTCCCTCTCCTCTATTGTAATGATATCCGATCAGGCTAAAAATGGTAGTTAAAATTGTCTCACTCAACGTACAAGGTCTGAATGCCCCCCAGAAAAGAGTTAAGGCCTCCCGCCAGATAAGGGCCCTGCACACCGATATTGTCTGCTTCTAGGAGACCCACTTCACTTAGAAGAATACTCCTAAATTTCTTAGTGCTGATTGTGACAGACTCTGTGCCCTTTAGACTTTACACAGGTTCATTACTTTCCTTTTCTTAAGCATGTACAGACTGCCATTGTGTTGATTGATTGCGTTATTCATTGTTCTGACTGCCATTGTATTGATTGATTACGTCACAGACAATGGCATTGTTCTGATTGAGTGTGTTACAGACGTCTATTGTGTTGCTGATTGTGTCACCGGCAGAGTTGAGGGATTGTGTGCCCTGCTCCCATTGGTCTGTGTATTTGTCATGCAGTCCTCCATCAGGTCCATGGGGGAGGACCACTTGCATGGAGCCTTGCATATAAGGCCCAGTGTGGCACTAATAAAGTCTACTTCACCTTCACCCTCAATACTGAAGTTCTGTCTCTTATTGGGGGGAAACGCTATATTACAATTCACTAGCCCTTGTAAGGGCAGTTCCTGTTTCCTCACGGACGACTCTGGGATTCCTGCAGCACCTCTTACGATTGGGAAAAGGACGTCTAGGGCGGTGAAGCCCTCTAGCGATAAGGGTTATCGCTACAATTGGTGGCAAGCGGTCGGATGGTCCTTTCTACCCAGAGAGAGTGCTACCCTGATGGAGAGTCAGTAGGACAAGTTGAAAAGGCTGACCCTGAAAGATCTACTCGAGAGCCGGGGAAGGTCAGCTAGCAACCACCCACGTCGGGAACTGATAGCCGAGCTGATCGAAATGGATCGTGCAGCAGTGAGGACCGAAACCAATATAGAGATTGATGAAGACGCTGCTCTTGTTCAAGCGGTTCGGAACAGATTGTCGGTCTATGGCCCGAATCCATCACAGGAACTGATCGACCAAGTCTCCGCCGCAGCGGAGGCAGAGGCCAGTAAGCGAAGGGAAGATCGGCGACTTTCAACCCAGCAGCCTCTCAGCCTCAGTTACACTGGGGGGAGAAAGATTCCATTTGCAGCATTTAAATCCTTCCAGGAAAGTGACGACGAGATTGACGGATTTTTGGCCGATTTTGAACGCCAGTGCGCTTTACACCAGGTACCCTCAGAGGAATGGGTCACCATATTATCAGGGAAACTATCTGGGAAAGCTTCCGATGCTTTCCGGGCCATCCCTGATGTGGACGTACCACACTACCATCTGGTAAAGGAGGCTTTGTTAGCCCGGTACGCTGTCACCCCGGAAGCCTACAGGCGACGATTTCGGAAATCCCAAAAGAAGGGAGGGGATTCTTACACGGAGTGGGCATGTCGCCTCCATCGTACAGCATCACACTGGGTCATGGGATGCAAAGCCACGACCGCTGAGGATGTACTACAGTTGTTTTTACTAGAACATTTTCTCAATGCCCTGCAACCAGAGCTAAGAGAGTGGGTACGTGACCGGAGGCCTCTAACGCTACCTGAGGCTGCTCGTCTAGCCGACGAGTACATTGATGCTCGCCGGACAGAACAGTCCGCTCCAAAACCACAACCTCCCATCAAATTTCAAGCACCTGTGGCTTCAGCGCCAACTCGTGACTCTGGGCCACATAGGCCAGCGCAGCAACCGAACCTCTCCACAGTTCAGTGCCATTGTTGCAAACAATGGGAACATTATCGCAGTGATTGCGCCCTAGAGCGTCCCCGAAACACGTGGGGGCAAAAGCAACCTTCCACCTCCCGTACTCCTGTGGCACACTGTTTGGAAGCTGAGAGCAGTTCGGAAGAGTATCTGGGGGTACTGTATGAAGCTGATCCCGTACAAGCGGCCATCCAAGACAACCGACAGCACCATTGCCAGGAGGTATGATTCAATGGGCGCACCGCGCAAGGATTACGCGACACCGGAGCCACACTTACCTTGCTCCAACCTCATTTGGTCAAGAACAAAGACCACACTGGACACACCGTTGCAGTAAGGGTGGCGGGGGGAGCTGTGTTTCGACTCCCCACCGCCTGAGTACATCTTGACTGGGGCGCTGGATCCAGCAGGGTACAGGTGGGACTTATGGACAACTTACCAGCAGAAGTACTATTGGGAAATGATCTAGGACCAATGACTGCCTATGCTACCTCTGGGCCAGCCAGCGTCAACCCTGTTACAACCCGGTCTCCAGCCCGAGCTGCCGACTCCAGCCCACTGGTCGGGGAGACCCAGGGGTTTCGTCTGCATCACGTCATGTCTGTTACACGAAGTCAAGAAGAGGATCAGCCATCAGGTTACGTCCTTCCAGAAGGGAAACTTATGCCAAACACTATTTTGTTGGGGGCATTGACCGCCAGATTAATCAGCCTGAAATTAAGGATGTTTTTTCAAAGTATGGCGCTGTAAATAATGTCAAAATTATTAGGGATGCCTCTGGCGTTTCTAAGGGTTATAGGTTTTGTCTACTTTTACGATGATGTAGATGTGCAGAAGATTGCGGATTCTCCGATCAGCTTCCATGGAAAGAGATTGAAACTTGGGCCAGCTATAAGAAAGCAAAGCACCTGTGCACACATCCAACCAAGGACTTTGGTGCTGAACTCACCAACGCCACAATATCCCAGTGTTTGGACCCATGACCGATTCCTATGTACAGCCCACGTCAATGTTTAGTCCGGTTACTCACTATTTGCAGACTTGTCCTTACACAGAACTCTGCCCATAACAAGAGTCCGGACAGCCCCACGTTAACCCGAACAGGGTCAATCCGGGTCTGTCGGGTGTTCCACAAAAAGGGGGCATTGTGACAGACTCTCTGCCCTTTGGACTTTACACAGGTTCATTACTTTCCTTTTCTTAAGCATGTACAGACTGCCATTGTGTTGATTGATTACGTTATTCATTGTTCTGACTGCCATTGTATTGATTGATTACGTCACAGACAATGGCATTGTTCTGAATGAGTGTGTTACAGACGTCTATTGTGTTGCTGATTGCGTCACCGGCAGAGTTGAGGGATTGTGTGCCCTGCTCCCATTGGTCTGTGTATTTGTCATGCAGTCCTCCATCAGGTCCATGGGGGAGGACCCCTTGCATGGAGCCTTGCATATAAGGCCCAGTGTGGCACTAAAAGTCTACTTCACCTTCACCCTCAATACTGAAGTTCTGTCTCTTATTGGGGGAAACGCTATATTACAATTCACTAGCCCTTGTAAGGGCTGTTCCTGTTTCCTCACGGACGACTCTGGGATTCCTGCAGCACCTCTTACGATTGGGAAAAGGACGTCTCGGGCGGTGAAGCCCTCCGGCGATAAGGGTTATCGCTACCCTGATTACCCCCTCTTCTACACGGCCTCTGCTGATACTAAACAGAGAGGGGTCCTCATTGCTTTTAAGCACTCTATCACCTTCTCCTCTGAGCAAATAATACGGAACCCTCAAGGTCGCTTCCTCATTGTGGTAGGTCCAGGACCAACCAGCGACCATTGCCACATACTATGCCCCTAATCAGAACGCTTTTCTTGAGGAGTTCCTGAGGACCCTAGACCCTTTAGTTAAGGGACTTCTAATAGTGGCCGGTGATTCGAACCAAATTTTGCAACCAACTTTGGACCGTTATACTGTAGACCGAACCTCTGACTTGGTCAGGGAGGGCTCCTCGGGAAAAGCGTTTTGTTCCCTTTTAAATCAATACCATTTAGTTGATGTGTGGAGGGAACTACACCCCTCTAGGAGGGACTACACTCACTATTCTTGTCCTCATAGGGTCTTCACCAGAATTGACCACATCTTTCTACAGCTTCACCCTGTGCCACCCCTGACCCATTCCTCTATAGTCCCAATTGTCGGATTGGATCATGACCTGGTTTTCAGGTCCTGGAAGCTATTAATTCATTAAAGATAGGAAAACAGCCGGGCCCAGATGGCTTTAACGCCCTTTACTATAAAAAAAACTCTCTCAGGTACTCGCCCCGCGCGTTCAACTCCCTTAGGGAGGGTGACTCATGGAGTACTGACGCGCTCACCGCGGCCGTCTGCATGATACCCAAACCCATCACTGACTACTCTCTGGTCCAATTTTAGGCCTATTTCCTTATTGAACATAGTTGTTAAGCTTCTTGGTAAAGTCCTTGCGACACGACTTAACAAGTTTAGCACGTCTCTAATTTCCAAAGAACAAGCAGGATTTATCCCACAGTGCCAAGGGGGGAACAATATCCACAAGGCTATCAACCTAATCCACCATGCCAGGAAAAAGGGATGCCAGGCCATGCTATTGACTTTGGACGACCGTAAGGCTTTCGATACTGTCGATTGGGACTATCTTCAGTTCATACTGGAAAAATGGGGCCTGGGTCCCTCTTTTATGGCATGGATTGCCTCGCTATATTCCAGACCGGGAGCATTCATTAAATATTCAGGATACTCCTCTAACCGTTTCACCCTTGGTAGAGGCACCAGGCAAGGTTGTCCCCTTTCCCCTTTACTATTTGCCCTCGCCATTGAGCCCCTCTCCAAACTACTCCAGGCTAACATTAACATTGCAGGAAATTTCCCTATTCGCCGACTATATTCTGATGCTTGTCTCCAAACCTATTACATCTCTCCCGAACCTCCTCCGCACCCTTGATGATTTTTCCAGGAACTTTGGTTTGCAAATCAACACCTCAAAGTCCCAAGCTCTCAACATCTCCCTCCCAGAGCGAACACTGACCTCCCTTAAATCCTCCTTTGATTTCTCCTGGCAAGATCATTGCATAAAATACTTGGGCGTCCAATTGACAGCTGACTATGACTCCCTCTATGCCGCTAACTACCCAGCCATATCTAAGGACCTCCGTACCCTAATATCCTCTTGGGCAAGGCTTCACCTCTCATGGCTGGGCAGGGTGACAGCTGTAAAAATGACATGGCTACCTAAACTGCTTTACTTTTTACCGATACCAATCCCGGCTTCCTTCTTAAAGGGTCTTCAAGCGACCTTGAATTCCTTCATCTGGGGGAAGCAAAAACCACGGGTTAACCGCGCTACACTATACAGATCCAAGCAGCAGGGAGGACTTGCAGTTCCCAATCTAGCACCCTATTACTCTGCTTGCCAAATTGCCCAATTGTCGGCCGTCCACACAGGGGCAGATAGGCCATTGTGGGTTGACATTGAGCAGGCCAGTTGTTTCCTAATAGAAATAGCTAACTTGTTATGGCTACCCTCTCCGGCCTCTAAAGCCATTGATAGCCCAACCCTGAACCATTCCCTTAAAATATGGAGGGCAAATAAGCTGAAAGGGTTCCTTTTCTCTCCTCAAACTCCCTTGCTGTCTATATTGGGTAACCCTGATTTCCCCCCCAGCCTTTCGGCAACCGTCTGCCTTCACCTGGTGGAAGGCACAAAATCTATTACAAATCAAAGACTTTTTTACCCTTAGGGGTATGCTATCCTTCCAGTCCAGTCCCTTAGGGGTATTCCAAGCAAAGAGTTTCTTCGCTTCTTGCAAATTACTCACTATGTCAGCACTAAATTCGGACCAGGGTTTAGACCTAGACCCTCCTCGCCATTCGAGTCTATATGTGGGACGCAACTGCTCGGTAAGGGGACGGTATCTGCGGTATACAAATTATTGTATGTGCCTGAAGGGGCACCTCTACCAGCCTACACCACTACGAGGGCGAGTGACCTTGGAGTAGACCTATCGGGAGAGGATTGGAGATCAGCGTGGAAGAACTCATTCACTAGATTTCTCCACACAGGTGCCCAAGAAGTCAATACCAAAGTTCTTTTCTGCTGGTATCTGGTCCCAGATAGAATTCATAAGTTCTGCCCTTCTTTCTCACCGGAATGTTTCAGAAACTGTCGAAGTCAAGAAACATATATCCATATCTGGTGGAAATGTAGGCTAGTTAAACAGTTCTGGGCCAAGGTCTTTTACATTATAAAGAAGGCTACTGGCTTGCGCCTGGCCCCCTCACCCCAACTGGCCCTTCTTAATTTAAGACCCCCGGGCAGTACCAGAACTCAATTTGAGCTCATAAGGCATATCCTGACAGCCGCTAAACTGATAATTGCGCAGTCATGAAGAGTAGGTACATTCCCAGTGGAACCTTGATACCTCGCATCAACGAGATAATGCTCTTCGAAAAAATGGCAGCCTCGATGCAAGGCGACCTTACTCCATTCCTTGCTACCTGGGAGGGTTGGATCACTCATTTCCAGCCCAAAAATTTTGACCGTCGCCTCTTTACCACTTAACCTCCCAACATCCTCGTCTGTTAACCCTTTGAGTGCCAGCCTACCTAGATTTTTTGTCACACTTTTCACGTTTTTGCGCTACACGTGTTCAACCTGGATTTTTGAAGGGATTTCCAGTGATTTTCCAGTAAAATTATATACTGTTTTTTTCAGCAGAGTCTGGACTTCAACATGAAATGTCTTGTTTGGCCTTTTTTTAGTGTATTCTCAATAGTTTTGGGTGAAATATGTGCAAAAAAATGTAAAAAATAAATTTTTTACAATTTGTAGTGTTTTTTTTTTTTATTAAAAATTGTAAGTTTGTTAATAAACTATTATTGTGTGTGAAAGCCCTATTTCTCCCGGTTACAACGGTACCACATATGTATTGGTAGACACCCTTTCCTGCCCAGGAGACTCCCCTAAACTGAAACAGCAGTTTAGGAGATTTCAGATAGGATACAACTATGCAATATGATTGCATAGTTGTAAGGGGTTAATTTAAAAAAAAAATGACATAGGGTCCTCTTTTTTGGGGGTATTTTAAGGGTTAAAAACCCTTAAAATTCCCCCCAAAAAATGACATAGGGTCCCCCTTACCCAGCATTACCGACCCGGACCAGCTATGGGGGCTTGTAGAACAGGGCGCAGGGGCCAGCATTGGTGGCCCCTGGCCCTGCAGGCTACTAGCCCACATAGCCACGTGGCCTGGGCCCTTCTGCCCCCCCCTGGCCGTTGGGGAGGCAGGTAATGGGGGGCTGGGGGTTTTGGCAAGTCAACCACTTGCCGCAGGTGACTTGCCATACCCAGAGCCTTGTGAACTGGTATAAGGGGTCTCATGGACCCCTTACCAGTTCACAAAGGGTTAAGTAAAAAAAAAAAAAGACACACAAAATATTTTATTATTCTTTTTTCACTTATACTTACCTCTGATCCCGTGTCCCACGCCGCTGCAGATGACAGCTGTCGGTAGTGATCAGAGCAGGGAGGGATCAGAGCCTCCCTGCCTGCCACCCTTCCTGCACCGATCGCTACCGACAACTGACAGAACGGAGCCCGGGTGCCGGTAACCCGAGGAGCGGGATGACATCATCAAGTGGGCGGGGCCAGTGCCGGCCGAGAGGATGGTGAGAGCCTGTTTCTGGGCCCTCACCCGAAGCGTGGAAAGCCCTGGTGAAGAGAAGACCCGGGGGGAGCCTTCGCGCTGTGAGGTGAGTAAATGACATTTACTTTTTTTTTTTTTTTCAGATGTTGGCGCCGGCGGTTGGCGCCCGGGGGCAAAAATTGAATACTTGATTCTTGTACAGAATCGCTGGCACTTTCAAATGAGGGGTGAGGTAAGTCTATCTTTTTTACTTTTTTTTGGGGGGCTCTAAAGTCAGCTACGTGAGAGTCACGTAGCTGGCACTAGAAGGTTTAAAGGACGGAGTTTGGATACCCATCCCCCTCTCTTTCCCCATTTTCCCCTTCTACCGTCCTCTCTCCTTTCTCCTTCCTACTCTCTTCTTTTACCCTGCTTCTTACCTATTGTCTTATTGCATTTATATTGATTGCTATATGTAAGAGGTCATCAGCGCTTTGCTGTGTATCAGCCTACATAAATTTGGATGTTTTTCCTAGCTTTTGCTATATGAAGTATTGCAACTCGCTTTTTGATGTACCATCTTTATACTTCAATAGAAATATTGTTTAAAAAAAAGGAAAACATCCACCACAGACACACCCAGAACATGGAGCTATCTACAGGATTCACATTTCTGCCATCTGGTGAGTCAGAATAAAATTGTTGCTAAAACGTTTAGGGGTGTCTGGGGTGCAATTGAAGAACCAGGCTTAGATCAACAGAACAGTATGTTTTTACACTGAACACCTCGGGAGATCTGCAGCATAAAAAGGTAGGAAGGAGGGAAGGTCGGTTGTCATCCACTTAAATTATGGGAAATATACAGCTCTCTGTTATGAATTAAAAGAATACATTTTGAAGTATTCAAAAACTTTCATGGTATACCACCATGCCAAAGAACTTAGCCAAGATTTTCAGTCTAGGTACGTTTTAACTCTGCAGACCTGGTATGTAAAGGCATAATAATAATAAATATTTTTGTACATACCTTGTAAAATGGTTTACATACAGTGAATCTGGATTCATTATGATTGGGTAATTCTGTATCCAGAAGGCGGGACTGGAGTAGGAAGCGAGTTGTGGCTCCTCCACCATCCACAGGTGGACCCAGCAAGGAAATAGCCCTCCCAGTACAAAAGCAGTGGAGAGTGGGTCTCTGGAATGAATGCCCAAATTAAGGATACATTTAATGCCAGAAAAAGGGCTGAAGAATAAGATGGCCTAAGACAATACTTGGAATACAGGAATAGGAACAGTCACAAAACCCTTGGGTGGATGGTTGTCCCTGTATGGACAACTAAAGGAAAACCATTTTAGAAGGTATGTACAAAAATGTATTATTATTATTATTATTATGCCTTTACATGGACAGTGCAAACGTTAATGCATTCAGTCATTGTATTTTCTAATAAGGGAGGGAACACCCCACAAGTGTCAGCTCACTTGATCATAAAAGAGCAACCTGTGCAAAAGGAGCCATAGGCGAACTCCTGTTAGACTTACAGGTAACAGATTTTTTAAGAATACCTCGGCATGACCACACGGAGAGAGAAGGCTCCACTCCTAGGGAGGAAACACAAACTGAACAGAGGTTAAAAGCCCCACCCCTTCCTCCCCACCTCAGTCTTGGTAAAGCAACCTAAATAACCCTAGGACTATGAGTAGGTAATAGGTGGTCATGCTGAAGGATTCTTAAAAAATCTGTTACCGGTAAGTCTAACGGGGGGGTTTTCCAAATCATTCTTCAGCATGGCCACACGGAGATAATTAGGCAAGTAATTATACCTTAGGGGAGAGAAGCTGCAAGTAGTACCCTTCTACCGAAGGCGTGATGTTTTGCAGATCAAGTCTATAATGTTTGAGAAAGGTGTGGGCCAATGACCACATTGCTGCTTTGAAGATTTCTTCCAACGAAGAGCCAGTCCTCTCTGGCTCTTGCTGACATTGCTCTTGTAGAATGGCCAGACACCTCTGGGGGAGATACTGCCCTAGATGAATATGCTTGTGCAAAAGCCTGTTTTATACATCTGGCTATAGTGGACTTCAAGGCTGCTAAGCATTTCTTTTTTTTTTCCGCTGAAACTAACTGAACTATCTTTTGCGACCTGTTAGTAGAAGTCACTATTTTTGGCAAAAACAAAGGATTAGGTCTACGTATGACTTTGTCCGAAATAAGGCCTGCAGCTCGCTCACGCAGAAGTAATGGCTAGCCGGAAGCAAAATTTTAGCGACAACCATTTCTCTGGAACTTCACCTAGAGATTCAAAGGGCGGTTCCATTAGTCCTTTTAATACGATTGACATCTCCCAGGTAGGAAACCCCTTAAATGGTACCAGTCTTTTGCGAATAAATGACTTGAAAAATCTATGTATTTGTTCATTTTGTCTCAATTTTTGGTCGAGAAAACTATGATAGTTAAAAAGTCTGAGTCTTTAAATCACTTACGGCTAGTCCCTTCTTGAAACCTTTCTGCAGGAATTCGAGGACTGTGGCTATCTCTTTTTTTCTTCAACATGTTAACTTCACAAAAAGAAGAAAAACATTTCCATACCTTTTCGTAGATTTGCTTAGTGGTTAATTTTCGACTGGCCAGAAGATTTTCAATCACTCTAGTTGAACAGTCCTTACTTCTTAGAATGGCAGCAAAAGTTTTCACAGATTTGGATGAAGAATGACGTCCTGATAAATGATATTCGGAATGCCTGGAAGTCGCCAGGGACTCTTCTTTACCATTCTTCTTAGTTCCGCAAACCGCGCTCTTTTTAGCCAAAAAAAACCATGAGGAGAACGCTGATTTCTTCTTGTTCTATTTTGTAGATTACTTGTGGCAGAATTCTGAAAGGAGGAAAGGTATAACCAAAATGAAAACCTCCATGGCTGAGCTAGAGCATCCACTGATGATGCCCCTCACCCCTTGCCACAGAATAAAATGTCTTGCACTTTGTATGCTGGCATTAGCAAACAAGTCTATCTGTGGGAGGCCCCAAAGACTTAAGTTTTGAAGAAAAAAAACCTCTTGGTTTAGACACCACTCTGTCTGCTGGACCCTTATTTGACTTAAATAGTCTGCTTGAGTATTGAGGGTCCCCCTCAGATGAACTACCGAGATGGACCAGACCTGCTCCTGTAGGGGTTGAATAATGGCATTTGACATATTCATTCGAGCCAAGGATCTGGTCCCTCCCTGCATTTGTACGTCTCTGTCTGCTATGACTGGACCAAACTGATTCAGTGCCAACTTGACCTCCGGGAGCTCTGTGAAGTTTGAGGATCTGGTCGCCCAGGATCTTGTCCACTTTCCCTGAACAGAGTGACTGTCCAAGTGGGCTTTGCAACCCCAACTATAATCTGCGCTGGTGTAAATCCAGCTTAAATGTTATTCTAAGCATACAGCACTTCCTGCTCCAGACATATTCATAACGTGTGGGTAATCCTCCGCCTCCAGCGCTGTGCACTGCAGAACACGAAGAAAACAAGCTCCTCCCGGCCCTACATATACCGGAGGACCTCCCACAAATCCACAGATTTCTCTGCAGTGCTGGAACTTCGAAGACATGAAGTATCACGCTCTCGCAGGCGAGCGGGGCTTTACAGCCCGAGGCCCTGCGGGACTATTTCCACCCGTCCTCACTGTGAATTAATGCCTCCCAGCCTGGGCTGCGTTGGTCGGGTGAAGGTAGGCAGCACCTAGTGTGCTTACGGAGCTAGACTCCACCGCAATCCCCCACCATAGGGTAGGCGGTTAAGGCGAATGGTGAGCCTTCATTTGGAGGCCCCTCCGGCACCAGTGCCCCACGCCCCGTGTAGTGGTGAACCCCTATATGGGTCACCTTCCTTCCTAGATTCCCCCGTTAATGGGGGAAAAAAGAGGGGGGGGGTTGTGTGTACGATGGCTAACCTTGCCCTAATTACACTAGACACCTATGGCCTTTAATGATTACCGGAGTCAGAGCCGCGCTTCACATTTCAGTTTTTAGTTATCCGCAGCGCCTTTTTTGTATTCACTCGGCGCGTATGGCGGCTCTGTTCGGGGATGCTTGGCGTTTCTATCACAGTATTCACCCTGTCAGATTTCTCTGAGGTGATTTTTTTCTGACAATAGCTGTCGCTTCTGATTGGCTGCGCGCCTTCGCGCTCTCCGGGGGGGGCGTGGTTCGGTTTGGCGTGTTCCGCGTCATCGCCCGCTCTGGCCCGCCCTTCGAGGTTCGCTTGGCGCCACTTCTTTCTCACGTGCGCGTGGTGAAGACTGTCCTCCCCTCGCTGTTCTGTAAGTGCCCTCATGGGCGATTTTTTCCTAGTTTGCTTCCTTGCGCTTGGCTCTGACATCCCTGTTCCCCTTGTGTCTTTCAGACCGTGGACTTCGGCGGCTTCTCCCGACCCGGCGTAACGCCCGGTCCAGACCATTTTAAAGAAATCACTCCCACTTCCCAGTGGGTGTTTGGGGCATCCAGGGTTGTTTTACAGCGTCAATCCCTACTGGCATATCGAATATAATAATAATCACCATATGGAGGCATCTCAGGATATTGTGAACGGGGTTCCCTCGGGACAAGCCCGTCTGTGTGTAGCTTGTGGGGTCCTGCCTAGCAGCGGTGACAATGCACGGGTCTGCTTCCCTTGTGCCCAGCAGGCGCTAGCTGGACTCCCCACCTCCTCTGAGGCTGGGCACGCACCTCGCCTTGCTTCCCCTACTCCCCCAAGCCTGAGCTTAACCCCCCAATACTAGTGGGGATTCTCATACTGATTTTGCCACTAGACTGGCTAGTGTGGAAAACTTAATCGCTGGCTCCTTGGCGCGCAAGGCTACTGCCAAGAAGCGTCATTTGAATCCTGAAGCTACTATTCTTCCTGTAGAATCGGACGATTTACAGCTGTCCTATGCACATTCCCCCTCAGAGGAAGGGGTGTCCTTCGCCGGGTCTCGCGCAGATTCCTGGAACAAGAACAGAGGACGCCGTCCCAGTTCTTCCTGGGGGCCCAAGCCCAAAGCCCCTCCCAAGATCCCCCAAGCATGAAGGGGCGCCGTCGCCCGTCAGGGTGGGGGGACGTCTACAGCACTTCCAGCATGTCTGGAGATGCCACGTCCCAGACCGGTGGATTCAGGAGGTAGTGTCCTCAGGTTACAAGAGAGAGTTTGCTGTACTGCCCCCTACCAGGTTCGTCGGGTCCCGAATCCCACAGGATCCTGCTTCAGCTCAAGTCTTGATGCTAGCGGTGCAGGACCTTCTGGACCTCGGGGTCATTTGCAAGGTCCCCTTAAGAGACAGGGGCGTGGGTTTTATTCCAACCTTTTCACGGTGCCCAAAAGGGACGGGTCAGTCAGACCCATTCTGGATTTAAAAATCCTAAACAGATTTGTCAGAAGCAAACATTTTCGTATGGAAACTCTGCGCTCGGCCATTGCCTCGCTGCGCCCGGGGGACTTCATGACATCTGTGGACATCAAGGACGCTTACCTGCACGTTACGGTATTCCCAGGGCATCAAAAGCTTCTCAGATTTGCGCTGCTGGATCAGCACTACCAGTTCGTGGCCCTGCCTTACGTCAGCTCCCAGGGTGTTCATCAAGGTGCTGGCAGGAGTAATGTCTCTGTTGAGACTAAAAGGCATACGCGTGTTGCCCTACCTGGACGATATACTCATCACCTCTCGGTCTCTGCGGCAGGCAGAATTGGACACGCGGTTGGTGGTGTCCACCCTGGAGTCCTTCGGCTGGGTGATCAATTACCCAAAGTCCTCTCTGTCCCCCTCGTCATTGACCCCGTTTCTGGGAATGATTCTGGATTCAGTTCAGTCAAAGATATTCCTTCCTCCACAGAAGGTGGAAGCTCTGACAACACAGGTGAGGTCCCTGCTCTCGAGCCCTCATCCCTCCATCAGGCAGGGAATGCAGTTGGTGGGCTCGATGGTGGCAAGCTTCGAGGTGGTGCCCTTTGCACAATTCCATTTGAGAACTCTGCACCTTCTGTCAGTTTGGAACAAGGATCCAGCGTCCTTGGACGAGATCTGGGTGCTCCCCTCCTCGGTCAGACAATCCCTTGCGTGGTGGCTGGACCATAGGAACTTGACAAGGGGCGGATCCTTCCTGGCTCCCTCCTGGGAGATGGTCACAACGGATGCCAGTCTGTCGGGCTGGGGGGGATTCTGGAAGTCTCTGCGCTTCCAGGGGAGGTGGGGCCCTCAGGAGGCCCATCTCCCTATCAATGTCTTGGAACTCAGGGCGGTCAGATTGGTGCTGGAACATTTGACCCAGCACCTGAAGGGTCTGGCGGTTCAGGTATGCTCAGACAACAGGACGGCGGTGGCCTACATCAATCATCAGGGAGGAACTCGGAGCAAGGGTGCTCTCCAGGAAGTGTCTCTGATTCTAACATGGGCAGAGACCAATGTTCAATGCATTTCGGCTGTCTACATTCCGGGGGCGGAAAACCTGCTAGCAGATGCTCTGAGCAGGGGGTCGTCCCGTCAGGGGGAGTGGTCCCTCTGCAACAGGGTATTTCAGTCCCTGTGTCACCGTTGGGGTGTCCCAGACGTGGATCTGTTTGCGTCCCGTCACAATCACAAGCTCCCGAGCTTTGTATCCCTGTCTCAGGATCCTCTGGCTCTGGCCTCGGATGCTCTGTCAATGTCTTGGAGGGAGTTTCAGCTCCTGTATGTGTTTCCACCAATTCCCCCTCTGGACAGAGTGCTGCGCAAGATAGCTCTGGCCCCAAGATGGCCAAGAAGAGTGTGGTTCGCAGACGTGGTTCAAATGGCAGTAGATCAGTACGATCTGCCAAGGTTACCAGACCTTCTAACTCAAGGGTCGCTACGCAATCCCAATTTACTAACTCTGGCTTTGACAGCTTGGCTATTGAAACCTCCATCTTAATGGAAAAGGGTTTGTCCGCTTCTGTAGTGGCTACCATGGTGCAAGCCAGGAAGAAGACTTCTTCTGCTATATATTATAGAGTATGGCGTGCTTACATTGACTGGTGCGAATCCAGGAATGCCGGGAATTCTTAGTCTCCAGGGTGCTGGAGTTTTTACAACATGGTCTAGACTTAGGTCTTAAGCTTAGTACCTTGAAGGGCCAGGTTTCGGCCCTGTCTATCTTCTTTCAGAAGACCTTTGCCCAGCACTCTCTTATCAAGACTTTCTTTCAGGGGGTCACTCATGTGCGTCCCCCTCGGAAGCCTATGGTTCCTGTTTGGGATCTGAACATGGTTTTGTCGGCCCTGCAGGGTCCTCCTTTTGAGCCTATTCATGAAGCAGCTCTTGCTGTTATCACGCTCAAGGTTGTTTTTCTGGTAGCTATTACCTCGGTTAGACGTGTGTCTGAGTTGGCTGCCTTGTCTATTCAGCCTCCCTACCTTGAGAGACACCGGGATAAGGTGGTGTTTTGCTTCTGCCCAAGGTTGTGTCTGCATTTCATTTGAATCAAGATATTGTACTTCCTTCCTTGTGCCCTGATCCTAGTAACCTTAAGGAGAGGGTTTTGCATTCCTTGGATGTGGTTAGGTGTGTCAAATCATACCTGGTTACCACTTAGGCCTTTAGGAAGACGGATGCTCTCTTTGTTGTGCCTCACGGGCCCAGAAAGGGTTTGGCTCCCGCCAAGTCTACCATCAGTAAATGGATTCGTCAGGCTGTGGTTCAAGCCTATACTACTAAGGGGAAGACCCCCCCCTTTCGTCTTACTGCTCATTCTACTAGAGCTGTTGGGGCTTCTTGGGCTTTTCAGCACCAGGCCTCTGTTGGTCTTCTGTTCACACCTTTACAAAGTTTTACAAGGTTGATGTTAAGGCCTCAGCTGACGCTGTGTTTGGCCGCAAGGTTTTGCAGGCGGCAGTAGTTTAAACTGCTTGCTGTTGCCTTCTGTTGGGGATCCCACCCTTCTTTACGGACACTGCTATTGGATGTCCCACACGTTATGAATATGTCTGGAGCAGGACGTGCTTTATGCTTAGAATAATACAACTCTGTGAAGTACTCACCTGTAGAGTTGATATTATATGCATACAGCACGTCCTGCTCCACCCCACCCTGGTTTCACTTTGTTCTGGATCCCCTGTTTGGTGATTGTTACCTTTTGATATGTTTGCCAGTTTTGTGCGGTTGTTTCTCCTGGCCTCTCATTCTCACTGCTTTTCAATGCTGGGGA
Source organism: Gastrophryne carolinensis (assembly GCA_027917425.1). Lineage (NCBI taxonomy): Eukaryota > Metazoa > Chordata > Amphibia > Anura > Microhylidae > Gastrophryne > Gastrophryne carolinensis. The sequence goes on from CM051237.1 coordinate 312,567,983, forward strand.
TTTGTGGGAGGTTCTCCGGTATATGTAGGGCCGGGAGGAGCTTGTTTTCTTTGTGTTCTGCAGTGCACGGCGCTGGAGGCGGAGGATTACCCACACGTTATGAATATGTCTGGAGCAGGACGTGCTGTATGCATATAATATCAACTCTACAGGTACTTCACAGAGTTGAATTTTATATGCTGAAGTACATGTGCATGCTATATTCTAAGCATAAAGCACGTTCTGCTCCAGATATAATAATAACGTGTGGGTAATCCTCCGCCTCCAGCTCCGTGCACTGCAGAAGAAAACAAGCTCCTCCCGGCCCTACATATACCGGAGGACCTCCCACAAATCCCCAGATTTCTCTGCAGTGCTGGAACTGCGAAGACATGAAGTATCACGCTCTCGCAGGCGAGCGGGGCTTTTACAGCCCGAGGCCCTGCGGGACTATTTCCACCCGTCCTTCTTGTGATCAGAATATGCCTCCTCAGCCTGGGCTGCGTTGGTCGGGTGAAGGTAGGCAGCACTGTGTGTGTGCTTAACGGAGCCATGCTCCACCGCAATCCCCCACCATAGGGTAGGCGGTTTAGGCCGATGGTGAGCCTCTAGTGGATGCCCCTCCAGCCTTTTGCCACGTACCCCGCGTAGTGCTGGACCCTATGTAAAGGGTCGCCATTCTCCCTCATTTCCCCAACTATTTAAGGGGAAAAGAAAGGGGGGGGGAGGGGAGTGCGCATGCGCGCGGCGCGATGATGGCGGCGGCCTGAAGAAGCTCCGTGCCTGACCAGGAGGAAGAGGGGCAGTGTGCCCTGCTAAGAGCCTGGGGTGGAATCCTCTGGCGGAACATTGCGAGGAGGCGGGAGGCAAGGGCGGCTGCAGCGGAGACCGGCGTCGGCGTTCTCTGCAAGAGGTGCAGTGTTAGCTGCGGCCTGAGGAGAGCTTCGTGCCTGCCAGCTGAGAGGTGGGGCTGTGTGTGCCCAGGAGAGTTTGCATTACTGTGAACACAGGAGTGTCGGCTGAGGAGAGTAAGAGAGGTGAGAGGTCAGGTGAGGCAGCGGTGGAGAGTGTCACTAACATTGCTCTGAGTGAACCCTGTGTCTGTGTTTGAGGGGAGGGAAAGCAAGATGGCGGAGGATCTCACGCCTGAAGATATTGAGGCAATAGAAAGCAGTGAAGCCTCATTCCTTGAGGAAAAGAAGGGGAGGTCTGCATTGCCCAGCTCTGTATCCCAGCTTGATGAAAGCCCTCCCTTATTACATCGTATAGAGAGTATGTTACAAACAGCCTTATCCTCTAATACTAAGCTGATTAAAGAGCACCTGTCTAAAGAGATGGAGAAAGTCACATCTAGCCTGACCACCCTAGAGGTTAAAATAAGTGATGTAAAGATAGCCCAGGAAGTATTAGTCTCTGAAGTTGCCCAATTAAAGATGGAAAATCTCTTCCTTATGGCAAAGATGGAAGATATGGAAAATAGGGATCGAAGTTCTAATTTGAGGTTCACTGATCCACTGATCCTGTAACTTCAGCATTTGCCAAAAACCTCCCTAGCCGGTCAGACTGGCGTCCGTGGTAACAATATCCCACCGGGGAGTCAGAAAGGACTTGCCCACCAACAGATTTTTGGGGTCCAACCACCACAAGAGGGACTGTCTGGCCAGGGAGGACAGAGAAAATTCCTGTTCCAGGGACTCCTGCGTCTGGTCCCAACCGGTCAACAGATTCAATTGAAGAGGTCTCATGTGGAAGTGGGTGAAGGGCACTGCCTCGAAGCATGACACTATTAGGCCCACTAGTTTCATCCCCAGACGAATCGACGGCCACTGACCAGCCAGTAAGGCCTGCACCTGCGCCTGGAGGCCCGACACCTTCTGCTGGGGCAGGAATACCTTGACCTAAGAGGTGTCCGACGACATGCCCAGAAACGACCTCACCATCGAGGGAGTGATAGAAGACTTGGGGTTATCGATTACCCATCCAAAATCCTCGAGAGTGGACAACACCGTCTGGGTGTCACTCTCGGCCTGCGGAACAGACTGAGCCCCAATCAGCAAATCGTCCAGATAAGGAAGAACACGAATGCCTTAAGTCCTCAGGATAGCCATGATGCCCACCAGCACCTTGGAGAACACATGGGGGGCTGAGGATATCCCGAACGGCATCGCCACAAACTAGTAATGCTGATCCTCCAGCGCAAACCTCAGGAGCTTCTGATGCCCCTGACAAATCGGGATGTGCAGATAAGCATCCTTAACGTCCACTGTGGTCATGAAGTCGCTCGGCCGGAGTGAGCTCACCGCGGACCGTAAGGTCTCCATGTGGAAATGTCTGACTCTGACAAACTTGTTGAGACCCTTCAGATCCAGGATAGGTCTCAGCATTCCGCCCTTCTTGGGCACAGTGAACAGCTTGGAGTAGAACCATCGACCCCGTTCCTGGCGAGGCACGGGACAAATCACCCCTGACCGCAGAAGGCATTGGACGGCCAATCTTAGGCCCTGTGCCGTCAAAGGGTTCTGGGATATCTGGGACTGAAGGGCCTGAAAGGGCTTGGCGGGGGGCTTGGATTTAGCTCCCCAGGAGGGATTGGGTCGGCCACGAGACCTACCTCATCCCCAGGAATCTCTGCGGCCACCTGAAAAAGAGCAGCCTCTTCCCCCTCGAAAGGAGCGATAGGCAGATGAACCCTGCAAGGGCCGCGTAGGCTTCCGTCGCTGAGGGAGTCTCCCATCCTTCGCTAGGAGGTTCAGACGCTCCCTGAATAACCTGAACCCCAAGAAGGGGATACTAGTGAGTGACTACTTGGTCGCAGCGTCAGCTGACCATTCTCGCTGGCAAAGCGAGCGACGAATCGCAACAAGCAATCTACAAACGTATTTGGAAGGTGCACCGCAATACTATTTATGAGTAGGTGCCAGCCATAAGTGAAACATAGAACCTAAAATATACCAATAGGAGATCCTAGACTGATCCCCAAAACCCTTAGAAAAGGTCGCACACTAAATATAAAAAATATATATGATTTTAATAGATATTATGTACATAGAAAAGACACTAATCTGAACACATACAAATTTAAAAAACACAAAAAACACAAACGAAGGGATCCCAATCAGTGGTGACGAACATATATGAAATTTAAATGATGCCGCCATTTATATGTAATATAAAACACAAGATATAAATACTGATGGTGGACCCAGATTAAAAAGCAATTAAATAGTAAATTTATACCAATAAAACAGTGGTGAAATCGCAACAAGCAGGCGCCAAGCCGGACACTATCATCGAGGGCCGAGACAAAAGCAATAAAATTCACGCAAGCTTTGAGGTCTTTATACTCCTGCGCCCGCTTGTGAGACCTGGCAATATCAACAAGGCGTCTCACCTTCTTCCTGATGGCTAAGGAGACAATGACCCCGGCACACACAGGCCGAAGCCCAGCGTCCACAAAGGTAAATGCATGACAAGCCAGCTTATCCATACGCCTGTCAACAGGATCGCGCAAGGAAGCAGTATCGGGCGACGGCATAACCGTAGTGTTGAATAACCCCAACACAGGGGAATCCACATCGGGGGGGGGCTGGAACAGAGGCGGACCAGCTTCTCAGGGAAAGAATACCGCCTGTCCATGCCCTTAGGCACCGATGGTAATTTATTAGGTCTTTCCCATTCTTAAGAACATATTGGAAAAATGGGCCTGCTCAGGGAAGACAAGCCTCTGTCTCTTAGGCCGGAATAAATCACCCTGCTTTCGCTTAGCCGTTTAAGGAGGGACAATATGCAAAGTCTCAAACACTGAAGACAGCAACTTCTCTGTATCGTCAGGGAGCCACATATCCTCTCCCGAGGGAGAACCAGGGTCACTGTCATAGCCAACCAACTGATCCCCTGAGTCCTTAAACAACTCTACCTCCTCTATGGAGTCCCAACCTCCAAAGGGATCACCACAGTCATCGGCAAAATCCCAGTAATCCGGCTCAGTATGCTGCTTCTTACTCGTGGCCTTCCCAGTAGCCGAGCGAGATAGCTGTCTCTCCAGGCTGGCCACCCGGTATGCCAATTGGCTTGGGACCCTCTGCTGGCTTCCCCCTCCCCTGAGGAGTAGTGGGGGCGTTGGCGAGGCCGCAGGTAAAGGAGGGCTAGGGGCAGATACGCCCGCCCTATCATGCTCCAAAAGTACGCTCCTGGCGCAAATGACACAAACCGTGCTGAGTCTGCCCAGAGGGCTGATACCGCACATGGGGCAGAGCTTCACCCGCCCTGAGGGGGCCCCTAGCTCACTATCCCCAGAAGCCTCCATTATTGTGATTATAGTGAAAATTACACAGGTTACAAGGCACTAACGGCCCAAACCTCAGAGATCCCCAATTTAGTCCCTCTTTTGCGATCCCTCTGTGTGATCCCTCTTAGGGGAGAAGGGAGTGGTAGGAGACCGGGAGGAACCACAACCCTCAGCTGGCAAAGGGACCCACCTAGAAGACACAGGCAGAACAGGGTCTGTGAGCATCCCACAGCGCATGCATCAAACGAGGTTAAGGAGTTAACAAAAGGGCTCACAGTTACCAGGCCTGCAATGCTTGGGGGAGCCAGGAACAGCAGCAGGAGGAAGATGGCATTGTGGACAGCCTCGTTAGCACCTCGAGGGGCGGGCCGAGCAGCCGTGACACAGAACGCGTCATCACGTGGCCCTGCCCCCCGCTGCGGGCGCGAAAGGAGTGCTCTCCCCCATTAAGATGGTGCAGGAATCAAGCAGGGAGGAAGGGAAGGCCCCCCCCCCCAAGCTCTGTCAACGCCTGACCCCCGGCGTTCTCCCTACCTTCACCTGTCCGTCAGCCGAGGCTGGGAGGCATAAGTGGGTCCACGGGAACAGTGGAAATAGGGGTGCAGACAGGCTCAAAATGCCCCGCTCAGCTGCCGTATCCAGAGAGAGTATCCAACGACGATCCTAGCAGCAGCTACTGCAAGACGAACACTGGGAAATTCAGGTCATTTTTAGGGGGCCAGGAGGAGTTACAGCTTTGGATCTTGCAGTAACTGCGCCACCTAGTGGCGGACTACCAAACTGTCATCACTTCTGGGAAACAACCTTCTAAAAAAAATCTTCCCGCACAGGCTGGGCTACTTATGAAAGATGCCACCTTTTAGGCTTAAGATGAATAAGGAGGCTACAGGCTTAATGGGAACTGGCGCTCTTCGGGAGGACTGAGGTGAGCCGTCCCCTCCAAGGATGTGCGGACTAAGCGCTATCAGGCGCTGAAAGAGTATGGACAAGGCTGACACCTAGCCCATAACTGCGTCCCAATGATCCAAACCTTTCTGCAGAAGTTCAAAAATGTGAGGGATAAAAAAAAAGCAGTAAGACGAATGCTATATAATAAGCGATAGGTGATTCACATCAAGCGAAGTAAGCCTTGTAAGACCTTGGACAAAAAGGCCTTCCTGGCCTGAATCAAAGTGGCCACTACTCCAGAAGAGACCTTTATCCTGCAGTACTTGGAATTTAATCGTCATGCCATCAGAGCCAGCGACTATTAACTTGAATAAAACAGATGGCAGTCAGTCTCAACAGGTCTGCAAGGAATGTTGTCCTAGCTAGACTTTTCTGCACCCGGGGCAAAGATTCAGAATAGCCCCCCCCCCCCAATAAGCTTAAGCTGAATTGCCCTGTGCCCAATTGACTCTCAGGTTTTGTTCCGTGCCAACGGGGCATCCTGGATTTGGATGCCCCGCTATGTGAAACCGACTAGTTCGCCCAGTAAAACACACCTCTCCATGGTCCAACGGGGCATGGGCAGGCTCTCATCCTTTGGCCAGGGAAAGGTGAGTTATTACTAGCACCTTGGCGGGTTTCACACAGCATAGCATCCCTATTCGGGATGCCCTGTGGGAAGGCCAGTGGTCGGCCCTGAAATCTTTTCGATTCTAGGTGGTGGGTTTTGTTCAACTGTTTTGTTGTTCAACAAAATCCATAAAAAAAAAGATGCAAAAAAATACCCACTTCTCCTCACCGGCTGCTTCAGCAATATCTGGGGGAATATCGTCCAAAACCACTATCAGTGCACCAAAACTTTGGATTTTCACCCTGCTGGGTTTTGGTTAGCTTCACAAGGGCAACTTGAGTTGGGATGCCCCTGCAAGTGACACCCCTTGGATAACCACAATTCCATGCTCCCACGACACGCATGCTCAGACTTTTCTTCAATCAGAATAGATTGCCATGCATATTAATGCAATCTATTCTAGGGCATGTGTGCACACCCGCAGGCCATTCAGTTACGCCCGGCAGGGGTTTGACTTTGGATAAAAGGGGGGGGGGGGGTGCCTGTCTATGCAGAGTGGAAGTGAGGAACAAGAAACTGTTTGGAATGGCCAAACCCCCCAGAATCATTGCAAACTCTGGGGCCAGGTGGACAGGATTTTGGTCTACTTTAAAAAAGGAGCAACCAAGCGGCTTAGCGGCTTTAAGAATTGGGATGCCCATGGTGTCAAATCCCCTAGATTTACTTACCTCACTGCACCATGACCCCAATATTTGGGGCGGGCGTCCACGCCAAGCCTTTCTGAATGGAATGCCAACAGCTAGAGGAGAGCAGGGATGCGGCAGGTAGCGTTCACAATCTGATCCCCTTGCTGCACTGACATCAGTATGGCAAAGGAAATCTGAATGGAACGAGTTCTGCTGGAATGGGTGACCCACATGGGAACATGGAAGAGGTGCTTTTGTGGGCAATTTGTGGGGATACATACAGCAGGGCATCCCAAATTGGCATGCCCTACCAGAGAGGAACAAAACCCAAGAAAGTAAAAGTTTTGTTCCTCTTTAGGGTAAGCTGCCAAAGCCATATATAGTCCAATACAACTAAAAATCTATCTAGAACAGAACAATCTTCCTCCCTATGAACAGATGACAGCGTGCCATGAAACAACCTCTACCAAACTAATCCTAAATATATATTTAAAACAGAATTTGACCCTCAGGTTTTGATCTGTGCCCCAGGGGCATACCAAAGCCAGATCCTGAATTGGAAGCTCCGCTATGTGAAACCCCCCAAAACACACAATTAACTTCACTATCTGTTAGCCCCCACACACACCAACACTCCACTCAGTAAACACCAAGCCTCTGTGAATGAACTTACATTCCTCATTGCACACTGTCTACTCGTTTTTTCATTAGTGGGGCACTGAAGCCCTCTCTACCCCCCACAGCAAAGCAGCATGATGTTGACGTTCTTTGTATATTCTTTGTATATTTCATTCATGATGCACTAGATCCTGCCCCCCACAATCAGGGTGCATGGCCACCTCTTCGCCAATTAAATCATTTACAAAGACCTGCAGTGCTGTCCTGGCTAGCTGTGCGGAGTGGGCACCACTGCAGCACCTATGCAAACGTACACAATGGCAGTACGTCACGAAAGCTAAAAGAATATTTTAAAAAACCTCCGTTACTTACTGGTAACGTCCTTTTGAGGAATCTTTCAGCTTGACCACGTGGAGAGATTATGCTCCACCCCCTGGGAGGAAACACAAAACAGGAACGAAGGTTAAAAGCCCCACCCCTTCCTCCCCACCTCAGTTACAGAACAGTAACCACAATATAATTGTATTTAACATAAACTGTAAGAAAGATTTTCATCCTGGGAAGGCAAAAACATTACATTTTAGAAAGGCCAGCTTCCCCAGGCTCAGAGCTGCACTCAAGGACATAGACTGGGAGCATCTGTTCAGGAATAAGGATACAGATGCCAAATGGGAGTGCTTTAAATCAATTGTGAGTAGCAACGTTGCAAAATGTATTCCTACGGGTAGCAAATATAAGCGGTTAAAGTTAAACCCCTCATGGCTGACACCTGCGGTTAAAAGGGCAATAAAGAACAAAAAAAGGGCATTTAAACATTACAAGGCTGAACTCTCAGCTGTAACACTTGAGAAGTATAAACTAGTAAATAAAGTGTGTAAGAAAGAAATAAAGTTGGCAAAAGCACAAAATGAACGAGATGTGGCCAAAGAAAGCAAAACAAACCCTAAACGATTTTTCAAATATATTAATTCGAAGAAAACTAAATCAGAACAGGTAGGTGCCCTAATTAATGATAATGGGGAAATGGTCACTGGGGATGAGGATAAGGCCGAGCTGTTAAATGAATTCTTTAGCTCTGTGTACACAAGAGAAGCGCAAGGAGCCAACACAGGAGATGCCACTGATAGCAATAGCCCAAGTATAATAATTAACAAGCTAAACGTGGATATCATCCAAGAAAAACTAAATAATTTAAATGTGAATAAGACTGGAGGACCAGATGGACTTCACCCAAGAGTTCTCAAAGAACTCAGTTCCGTTATCTCGTCACCTCTGTTGTTGATCTTTAAAGACTCACTAGCAACTGGTATAGTGCCAAGGGACTGGTGCAGGGCAAATGTGGTGCCCATTTTTAAAAAGGGTTCTAGGTCTTCTCCAGGCAATTACAGACCTGTTAGCTTAATATCCATTGTGGGGAAATTGTTCGAGGGACTATTAAGGGACGTTCTTTTACTCCACAAATACTTCACGATGAAAGTCATCTCTCCAGCAGATACTCCACCGCCAAACAAAGCACTAATACAAGTGCAAGACGATAGGAGGACACGTTTTAGACATTTGCTAATGCAGATATTATATACCATTATTCCACTCTTTGGAATAAAGCAGCGAACTATGCTAGTTCACCCTTTGATCAGAGTAAAGACTATTAAGAAGAGCCTTAACATTTAAAAAGGTAGTCCGCTAGTCAACCAGTCCTTAGCCATCACCAAAGACAGGGATGTAATCCCTTAAACTGGCCACCATGCCGCCCCAGTACCAAGAGTCAGAGAAAGAATGGTTCAGATCCTCATTCTTGCCTGAGAGAGTGGGGGCTCCTGCACCTTCTCGAACAGAAGTGAGGGTCGAAACTATTCCCCAATGCCTCCAGGAGCCAGGAGGTCCTCGCTTTCAGTCGCAGCCTCGAAACCATCAGAAAAGAAGAGGACGTGACAACATGGAGAACAGATCAAGAGGTCACTCACTGCCTTCAAATGATAACTAAAACCTAGGACAGAAAGGCAGACCCATGGATTACTACAACAGATGCTCCTAATGTGCATTACTCCAGCAGATGCTTGACGAAGACGTTCTTTTACTCCGCAAATACTTCACGATGAAAGTCATCTCTCCAGCAGATACTCCACCGCCAAACAAAGCACTAATACAAGTGCAAGACGATAGGAGGACACGTTTTAGACATTTGCTAATGCAGATATTATATACCATTATTCCACTCTTTGGAATAAAGCAGCGAACTATGCTAGTTCACCCTTTGATCAGAGTAAAGACTATTAAGAAGAGCCTTAACATTTAAAAAGGTAGTCCGCTAGTCAACCAGTCCTTAGCCATCACCAAAGACAGGGATGTAATCCCTTAAACTGGCCACCATGCCGCCCCAGTACCAAGAGTCAGAGAAAGAATGGTTCAGATCCTCATTCTTGCCTGAGAGAGTGGGGGCTCCTGCACCTTCTCGAACAGAAGTGAGGGTCGAAACCATTCCCCAATGCCTCCAGGAGCCAGGAGGTCCTCGCTTTCAGTCGCAGCCTCGAAACCATCAGAAAAGAAGAGGACTTGACAACATGGAGAACAGATCAAGAGGTCACTCACTGCCTTCAAATGATAACTAAAACCTAGGACAGAAAGGCAGACCCATGGATTACTACAACAGATGCTCCTAATGTGCATTACTCCAGCAGATGCTTGACGAAGACGTTCTTTTACTCCGCAAATACTTCACGATGAAAGTCATCTCTCCAGCAGATACTCCACCGCCAAACAAAGCACTAATACAAGTGCAAGACGATAGGAGGACACGTTTTAGACATTTGCTAATGCAGATATTATATACCGTTATTCCACTCTTTGGAATAAAGCAGCGAACTATGCTAGTTCACCCTTTGATCAGAGTCAAGGCTATTAAGAAGAGCCTTAACATTTAAAAAGGTAGTCCGCTAGTCAACCAGTCCTTAGCCATCACCAAAGACAGGGATGTAATCCCTTAAACTGGCCACCATGCCGCCCCAGTACCAAGAGTCAGAGAAAGAATGGTTCAGATCCTCATTCTTGCCTGAGAGAGTGGGGGCTCCTGCACCTTCTCGAACAGAAGTGAGGGTCGAAACCATTCCCCAATGCCTCCAGGAGCCAGGAGGTCCTCGCTTTCAGTCGCAGCCTCGAAACCATCAGAAAAGAAGAGGACTTGACAACATGGAGAACAGATCAAGAGGTCACTCACTGCCTTCAAATGATAACTAAAAATTAGGACAGAAAGGCAGACCCATGGATTACTACAACAGATGCTCCTAATGAGCATTACTCCAGCAGATGCTTGACGAAGACGTTCTTTTACTCCGCAAATACTTCACGATGAAAGTCATCTCTCCAGCAGACACTCCACCGCCAAACAAAGCACTAATACAAGTGCAAGACGATAGGAGGACACGTTTTAGACATTTGCTAATGCAGATATTATATACCGTTATTCCACTCTTTGGAATAAAGCAGCGAACTATGCTAGTTCACCCTTTGATCAGAGTCAAGGCTATTAAGAAGAGCCTTAACATTTAAAAAGGTAGTCCGCTAGTCAACCAGTCCTTAGCCATCACCAAAGACAGGGATGTAATCCCTTAAACTGGCCACCATGCCGCCCCAGTACCAAGAGTCAGAGAAAGAATGGTTCAGATCCTCATTCTTGCCTGAGAGAGTGGGGGCTCCTGCACCTTCTCGAACAGAAGTGAGGGTCGAAACCATTCCCCAATGCCTCCAGGAGCCAGGAGGTCCTCGCTTTCAGTCGCAGCCTCGAAACCATCAGAAAAGAAGAGGACTTGACAACATGGAGAACAGATCAAGAGGTCACTCACTGCCTTCAAATGATAACTAAAAATTAGGACAGAAAGGCAGACCCATGGATTACTACAACAGATGCTCCTAATGAGCATTACTCCAGCAGATGCTTGACGAAGACGTTCTTTTACTCCGCAAATACTTCACGATGAAAGTCATCTCTCCAGCAGACACTCCACCGCCAAACAAAGCACTAATACAAGTGCAAGACGATAGGAGGACACGTTTTAGACATTTGCTAATGCAGATATTATATACCGTTATTCCACTCTTTGGAATAAAGCAGCGAACTATGCTAGTTCACCCTTTGATCAGAGTCAAGGCTATTAAGAAGAGCCTTAACATTTAAAAAGGTAGTCCGCTAGTCAACCAGTCCTTAGCCATCACCAAAGACAGGGATGTAATCCCTTAAACTGGCCACCATGCCGCCCCAGTACCAAGAGTCAGAGAAAGAATGGTTCAGATCCTCATTCTTGCCTGAGAGAGTGGGGGCTCCTGCACCTTCTCGAACAGAAGTGAGGGTCGAAACCATTCCCCAATGCCTCCAGGAGCCAGGAGGTCCTCGCTTTCAGTCGCAGCCTCGAAACCATCAGAAAAGAAGAGGACTTGACAACATGGAGAACAGATCAAGAGGTCACTCACTGCCTTCAAATGATAACTAAAAACTAGGACAGAAAGGCAGACCCATGGATTACTACAACAGATGCTCCTAATGAGCATTATTCCAGCAGATGATCGTTGGTGATGATCCACATTTAACTTCATGGGCATTAGCCCATGTGCAATCCTCTGGTAGTTTTCCACAATGAGGTTAAGACTTTTTGAGAAGTCACCTCTGACCTCACATGCCTAACATACTGTAACTTCAATACCAGTTTTAATAGAAACTTGCCTTTAGTTTAGCCAGCAGGACCACGTAAGTGCCTTCTAGTTCCATTCATCGATTTCATTTGACATCACTAGTGAGGGAAAAAAAAAAAGCCTTGTTATATAGATATTTAACATTGTGTACATTGGTTGCCACGCAGGAGGATGCTGCCCAGTGATGGGTTGCATGGCCAGGATTAACGTGCTGGGTAAAGCAAAACAAAACCTGTGCTAAAAGATTCCAGGGCTGGCCACTGGCTTTTCCCCAGGGCATTCTGAATTGAGATGCCCCGCTGTGTGTGAACCCCCCCCCCCCAGGAAAGTCAAATGCCTAGGTTTTGTTCTGCTTTAAGTTAAAATGAAAAGTTATGCGACCCAGGCAGAGCGCTGCTGTCGTGGGGTCCAGACCAGGGTGGGCCGCCCCTGTGGTGCACAACAGAAGGCAGCTGCTGTGGGGCCCAAACCCTGGTGACAGCCACCTCAGGGCTCTAAGGCGCAACCCCAGTAGTTGATGCTGTGGGGCCAAGACAGGTAGCAATGTTTATGGGGCTTACACACTTGTTCTAGGTCAGGGGCCCCGCTAACTATTCCTGCTGGTGGTTGAGCTTACCAAAATATGTTACATGACTGCAACGCTGACCCGAATGCTTACAGAATCACTAAGCAGGAACAGCCATGTAAATCAGGAGTGTTGCAAAGATAACTAGTTTTACTTAAGAGTGTGAAAACCCCCATTCGATCAGTAACACCTCAATTTTAGCTCCCATGGGCTCTCCTCCAATGAGCATTTATTGCTATATATATTAATGCCTGGCTAGAAGGCAATGTTTAATTTGTAAGCGCTAGCCAAGAGAAATACTGGGCGCACAAAGAAGTTAAGACAAGTCTAGGCCCCAAAAAAGGAGCTACACCTATGACTGCATTCGGTACAATCTATAAACCTCAGCCATCAATACCCATCAAAAAATATTTTGGACACCCGGGGAAGCCACCATGTTCAAGCAGACTGGGAATGGTAACAGGCAAAGCATCCAGAGTACCATTTATCTCTCTAATTATATTAGGCATGGTGGTGAAAAAACATGCTTTTGACCCATTTCTACAAGTAAATCATGGCCTTAAGAAATAGATTGAAAAGGTTTACTCGTGTACAAGGCTGATTAAGGGATCTGAGCGCCATACCTGTGCAAGGTTAGCATCCTAGATTGGAGGCGGCTCACAAGCTCTTTATGCTATTCACGCATTGCCATTTTCGGTCTTTCAAGCAGATTCTTGATCCAAACATTTCTATCAGCCTGGTGACTTTCAGGTGCTGAAATAAAAAAACACATACGTTCCCATTAGGAACATAGACAAGTTCCACCAAAACTAACACTGAAGGAACAGACAAGACAAATACATTAAATGTTTTTTCATTTCAAATTCATAGGATTACACAATATTCAACTTTGCTATGCCGCACGCTAGCTGTAGTCGCATTGTTAAAAGGCTGCTAAAATGGCAGCAAATAGGAATCTATAGTACCTTTATCAATCCTGAAAAGGTACAGATTGGGGCGAGACTGTGGTAGTTCACTCTTTGATCAGAGTCAAGGCTAGGCTATAATAGACATTTAAGGGGCAGAAGTGAGGGTCAAAACCATTCCCCAATGCCTCCAGGAGCCAGGAGGTCCTCGCTTTCAGTCGCAGCCTCGAAACCATCAGAAAAGAAGAGGACTTGACAACATGGAGAACAGATCAAGAGGTCACTCACTGCCTTCAAATGATAACTAAAAACTAGGACAGAAAGGCAGACCCATGGATTACTACAACAGATGCTCCTAATGTGCATTACTCCAGCAGATGCTTGACGAAGACGTTCTTTTACTCCGCAAATACTTCACGATGAAAGTCATCTCTCCAGCAGATACTCCACCGCCAAACAAAGCACTAATACAAGTGCAAGACGATAGGAGGACACGTTTTAGACATTTGCTAATGCAGATATTATATACCGTTATTCCACTCTTTGGAATAAAGCAGCGAACTATGCTAGTTCACCCTTTGATCAGAGTCAAGGCTATTAAGAAGAGCCTTAACATTTAAAAAGGTAGTCCGCTAGTCAACCAGTCCTTAGCCATCACCAAAGACAGGGATGTAATCCCTTAAACTGGCAACCATGCCGCCCCAGTACCAAGAGTCAGAGAAAGAATGGTTCAGATCCTCATTCTTGCCTGAGAGAGTGGGGGCTCCTGCACCTTCTCGAACAGAAGTGAGGGTCGAAACCATTCCCCAATGCCTCCAGGAGCCAGGAGGTCCTCGCTTTCAGTCGCAGCCTCGAAACCATCAGAAAAGAAGAGGACTTGACAACATGGAGAACAGATCAAGAGGTCACTCAATGCCTTCAAATGATAACTAAAAACTAGGACAGAAAGGCAGACCCATGGATTACTACAACAGATGCTCCTAATGTGCATTACTCCAGCAGATGCTTGACGAAGACGTTCTTTTACTCCGCAAATACTTCACGATGAAAGTCATCTCTCCAGCAGATACTCCACCACCAAACAAAGCACTAATACAAGTGCAAGACGATAGGAGGACACGTTTTAGACATTTGCTAATGCAGATATTATATACCGTTATTCCACTCTTTGGAATAAAGCAGCGAACTATGCTAGTTCACCCTTTGATCAGAGTCAAGGCTATTAAGAAGAGCCTTAACATTTAAAAAGGTAGTCCGCTAGTCAACCAGTCCTTAGCCATCACCAAAGACAGGGATGTAATCCCTTAAACTGGCCACCATGCCGCCCCAGTACCAAGAGTCAGAGAAAGAATGGTTCAGATCCTCATTCTTGCCTGAGAGAGTGGGGGCTCCTGCACCTTCTCGAACAGAAGTGAGGGTCGAAACCATTCCCCAATGCCTCCAGGAGCCAGGAGGTCCTCGCTTTCAGTCGCAGCCTCGAAACCATCAGAAAAGAAGAGGACTTGACAACATGGAGAACAGATCAAGAGGTCACTCACTGCCTTCAAATGATAACTAAAAACTAGGACAGAAAGGCAGACCCATGGATTACTACAACAGATGCTCCTAATGAGCATTATTCCAGCAGATGATCGTTGGTGATGATCCACATTTAACTTCATGGGCATTAGCCCATGTGCAATCCTCTGGTAGTTTTCCACAATGAGGTTAAGACTTTTTGAGAAGTCACCTCTGACCTCACATGCCTAACATACTGTAACTTCAATACCAGTTTTAATAGAAACTTGCCTTTAGTTTAGCCAGCAGGACCACGTAAGTGCCTTCTAGTTCCATTCATCGATTTCATTTGACATCACTAGTGAGGGAAAAAAAAAGCCTTGTTATATAGATATTTAACATTGTGTACATTGGTTGCCACGCAGGAGGATGCTGCCCAGTGATGGGTTGCATGGCCAGGATTAACGTGCTGGGTAAAGCAAAACAAAACCTGTGCTAAAAGATTCCAGGGCTGGCCACTGGCTTTTCCCCAGGGCATTCTGAATTGAGATGCCCCGCTGTGTGTGAACCCCCCCCCCCCCCCCCAGGAAAGTCAAATGCCTAGGTTTTGTTCTGCTTTAAGTTAAAATGAAAAGTTATGCGACCCAGGCAGAGCGCTGCTGTCGTGGGGTCCAGACCAGGGTGGGCCGCCCCTGTGGTGCACAACAGAAGGCAGCTGCTGTGGGGCCCAAACCCTGGTGACAGCCACCTCAGGGCTCTAAGGCGCAACCCCAGTAGTTGATGCTGTGGGGCCAAGACAGGTAGCAATGTTTATGGGGCTTACACACTTGTTCTAGGTCAGGGGCCCCGCTAACTATTCCTGCTGGTGGTTGAGCTTACCAAAATATGTTACATGACTGCAACGCTGACCCGAATGCTTACAGAATCACTAAGCAGGAACAGCCATGTAAATCAGGAGTGTTGCAAAGATAACTAGTTTTACTTAAGAGTGTGAAAACCCCCATTCGATCAGTAACACCTCAATTTTAGCTCCCATGGGCTCTCCTCCAATGAGCATTTATTGCTATATATATTAATGCCTGGCTAGAAGGCAATGTTTAATTAGTAAGCGCTAGCCAAGAGAAATACTGGGCGCACAAAGAAGTTAAGACAAGTCTAGGCCCCAAAAAAGGAGCTACACCTATGACTGCATTCGGTACAATCTATAAACCTCAGCCATCAATACCCATCAAAAAATATTTTGGACACCCGGGGAAGCCACCATGTTCAAGCAGACTGGGAATGGTAACAGGCAAAGCATCCAGAGTACCATTTATCTCTCTAATTATATTAGGCATGGTGGTGAAAAAACATGCTTTTGACCCATTGCTACAAGTAAATCATGGCCTTAAGAAATAGATTGAAAAGGTTTACTCGTGTACAAGGCTGATTAAGGGATCTGAGCGCCATACCTGTGCAAGGTTAGCATCCTAGATTGGAGGCGGCTCACAAGCTCTTTATGCTATTCACGCATTGCCATTTTCGGTCTTTCAAGCAGATTCTTGATCCAAACATTTCTATCAGCCTGGTGACTTTCAGGTGCTGAAATAAAAAAACACATACGTTCCCATTAGGAACATAGACAAGTTCCACCAAAACTAACACTGAAGGAACAGACAAGACAAATACATTAAATGTTTTTTCATTTCAAATTCATAGGATTACACAATATTCAACTTTGCTATGCCGCACGCTAGCTGTAGTCGCATTGTTAAAAGGCTGCTAAAATGGCAGCAAATAGGAATCTATAGTACCTTTATCAATCCTGAAAAGGTACAGATTGGGGCGAGACTGTGGTAGTTCACTCTTTGATCAGAGTCAAGGCTAGGCTATAATAGACATTTAAGGGGCAGAAGTGAGGGTCAAAACCATTCCCCAATGCCTCCAGGAGCCAGGAGGTCCTCGCTTTCAGTCGCAGCCTCGAAACCATCAGAAAAGAAGAGGACTTGACAACATGGAGAACAGATCAAGAGGTCACTCACTGCCTTCAAATGATAACTAAAAACTAGGACAGAAAGGCAGACCCATGGATTACTACAACAGATGCTCCTAATGTGCATTACTCCAGCAGATGCTTGACGAAGACGTTCTTTTACTCCGCAAATACTTCACGATGAAAGTCATCTCTCCAGCAGATACTCCACCGCCAAACAAAGCACTAATACAAGTGCAAGACGATAGGAGGACACGTTTTAGACATTTGCTAATGCAGATATTATATACCGTTATTCCACTCTTTGGAATAAAGCAGCGAACTATGCTAGTTCACCCTTTGATCAGAGTCAAGGCTTTTAAGAAGAGCCTTAACATTTAAAAAGGTAGTCCGCTAGTCAACCAGTCCTCAGCCATCACCAAAGACAGGGATGTAATCCCTTAAACTGGCCACCATGCCGCCCCAGTACCAAGAGTCAGAGAAAGAATGGTTCAGATCCTCATTCTTGCCTGAGAGAGTGGGGGCTCCTGCACCTTCTCGAACAGAAGTGAGGGTCGAAACCATTCCCCAATGCCTCCAGGAGCCAGGAGGTCCTCGCTTTCAGTCGCAGCCTCGAAACCATCAGAAAAGAAGAGGACTTGACAACATGGAGAACAGATCAAGAGGTCACTCACTGCCTTCAAATGATAACTATAAATTAGGACAGAAAGGCAGACCCATGGATTACTACAACAGATGCTCCTAATGTGCATTACTCCAGCAGATGCTTGACGAAGACGTTCTTTTACTCCGCAAATACTTCACGATGAAAGTCATCTCTCCAGCAGATACTCCACCGCCAAACAAAGCACTAATACAAGTGCAAGACGATAGGAGGACAAGTTTTAGACATTTGCTAATGCAGATATTATATACCGTTATTCCACTCTTTGGAATAAAGCAGCGAACTATGCTAGTTCACCCTTTGATCAGAGTCAAGGCTATTAAGAAGAGCCTTAACATTTAAAAAGGTAGTCCGCTAGTCAACCAGTCCTTAGCCATCACCAAAGACAGGGATGTAATCCCTTAAACTGGCCACCATGCCGCCCCAGTACCAAGAGTCAGAGAAAGAATGGTTCAGATCTTCATTCTTGCCTGAGAGAGTGGGGGCTCCTGCACCTTCTCGAACAGAAGTGAGGTTCGAAACCATTCCCCAATGCCTCCAGGAGCCAGGAGGTCCTCGCTTTCAGTCGCAGCCTCGAAACCATCAGAAAAGAAGAGGACTTGACAACATGGAGAACAGATCAAGAGGTCACTCACTGCCTTCAAATGATAACTAAAAACTAGGACAGAAAGGCAGACCCATGGATTACTACAACAGATGCTCCTAATGTGCATTACTCCAGCAGATGCTTGACGAAGACGTTCTTTTACTCCGCAAATACTTCACGATGAAAGTCATCTCTCCAGCAGATACTCCACCGCCAAACAAAGCACTAATACAAGTGCAAGACGATAGGAGGACACGTTTTAGACATTTGCTAATGCAGATATTATATACCGTTATTCCACTCTTTGGAATAAAGCAGCGAACTATGCTAGTTCACCCTTTGATCAGAGTCAAGGCTATTAAGAAGAGCCTTAACATTTAAAAAGGTAGTCCGCTAGTCAACCAGTCCTTAGCCATCACCAAAGACAGGGATGTAATCCCTTAAACTGGCCACCATGCCGCCCCAGTACCAAGAGTCAGAGAAAGAATGGTTCAGATCCTCATTCTTGCCTGAGAGAGTGGGGGCTCCTGCACCTTCTCGAACAGAAGTGAGGGTCGAAACCATTCCCCAATGCCTCCAGGAGCCAGGAGGTCCTCGCTTTCAGTCGCAGCCTCGAAACCATCAGAAAAGAAGAGGACTTGACAACATGGAGAACAGATCAAGAGGTCACTCAATGCCTTCAAATGATAACTAAAAACTAGGACAGAAAGGCAGACCCATGGATTACTACAACAGATGCTCCTAATGTGCATTACTCCAGCAGATGCTTGACGAAGACGTTCTTTTACTCCGCAAATACTTCACGATGAAAGTCATCTCTCCAGCAGATACTCCACCACCAAAGCACTAATACAAGTGCAAGACGATAGGAGGACACGTTTTAGACATTTGCTAATGCAGATATTATATACCGTTATTCCACTCTTTGGAATAAAGCAGCGAACTATGCTAGTTCACCCTTTGATCAGAGTCAAGGCTATTAAGAAGAGCCTTAACATTTAAAAAGGTAGTCCGCTAGTCAACCAGTCCTTAGCCATCACCAAAGACAGGGATGTAATCCCTTAAACTGGCCACCATGCCGCCCCAGTACCAAGAGTCAGAGAAAGAATGGTTCAGATCCTCATTCTTGCCTGAGAGAGTGGGGGCTCCTGCACCTTCTCGAACAGAAGTGAGGGTCGAAACCATTCCCCAATGCCTCCAGGAGCCAGGAGGTCCTCGCTTTCAGTCGCAGCCTCGAAACCATCAGAAAAGAAGAGGACTTGACAACATGGAGAACAGATCAAGAGGTCACTCACTGCCTTCAAATGATAACTAAAAACTAGGACAGAAAGGCAGACCCATGGATTACTACAACAGATGCTCCTAATGAGCATTATTCCAGCAGATGATCGTTGGTGATGATCCACATTTAACTTCATGGGCATTAGCCCATGTGCAATCCTCTGGTAGTTTTCCACAATGAGGTTAAGACTTTTTGAGAAGTCACCTCTGACCTCACATGCCTAACATACTGTAACTTCAATACCAGTTTTAATAGAAACTTGCCTTTAGTTTAGCCAGCAGGACCACGTAAGTGCCTTCTAGTTCCATTCATCGATTTCATTTGACATCACTAGTGAGGGAAAAAAAAAAGCCTTGTTATATAGATATTTAACATTGTGTACATTGGTTGCCACGCAGGAGGATGCTGCCCAGTGATGGGTTGCATGGCCAGGATTAACGTGCTGGGTAAAGCAAAACAAAACCTGTGCTAAAAGATTCCAGGGCTGGCCACTGGCTTTTCCCCAGGGCATTCTGAATTGAGATGCCCCGCTGTGTGTGAACCCCCCCCCCCCCCCAGGAAAGTCAAATGCCTAGGTTTTGTTCTGCTTTAAGTTAAAATGAAAAGTTATGCGACCCAGGCAGAGCGCTGCTGTCGTGGGGTCCAGACCAGGGTGGGCCGCCCCTGTGGTGCACAACAGAAGGCAGCTGCTGTGGGGCCCAAACCCTGGTGACAGCCACCTCAGGGCTCTAAGGCGCAACCCCAGTAGTTGATGCTGTGGGGCCAAGACAGGTAGCAATGTTTATGGGGCTTACACACTTGTTCTAGGTCAGGGGCCCCGCTAACTATTCCTGCTGGTGGTTGAGCTTACCAAAATATGTTACATGACTGCAACGCTGACCCGAATGCTTACAGAATCACTAAGCAGGAACAGCCATGTAAATCAGGAGTGTTGCAAAGATAACTAGTTTTACTTAAGAGTGTGAAAACCCCCATTCGATCAGTAACACCTCAATTTTAGCTCCCATGGGCTCTCCTCCAATGAGCATTTATTGCTATATATATTAATGCCTGGCTAGAAGGCAATGTTTAATTTGTAAGCGCTAGCCAAGAGAAATACTGGGCGCACAAAGAAGTTAAGACAAGTCTAGGCCCCAAAAAAGGAGCTACACCTATGACTGCATTCGGTACAATCTATAAACCTCAGCCATCAATACCCATCAAAAAATATTTTGGACACCCGGGGAAGCCACCATGTTCAAGCAGACTGGGAATGGTAACAGGCAAAGCATCCAGAGTACCATTTATCTCTCTAATTATATTAGGCATGGTGGTGAAAAAACATGCTTTTGACCCATTGCTACAAGTAAATCATGGCCTTAAGAAATAGATTGAAAAGGTTTACTCGTGTACAAGGCTGATTAAGGGATCTGAGCGCCATACCTGTGCAAGGTTAGCATCCTAGATTGGAGGCAGCTCACAAGCTCTTTATGCTATTCACGCATTGCCATTTTCGGTCTTTCAAGCAGATTCTTGATCCAAACATTTCTATCAGCCTGGTGACTTTCAGGTGCTGAAATAAAAAAACACATACGTTCCCATTAGGAACATAGACAAGTTCCACCAAAACTAACACTGAAGGAACAGACAAGACAAATACATTAAATGTTTTTTCATTTCAAATTCATAGGATTACACAATATTCAACTTTGCTATGCCGCACGCTAGCTGTAGTCGCATTGTTAAAAGGCTGCTAAAATGGCAGCAAATAGGAATCTATAGTACCTTTATCAATCCTGAAAAGGTACAGATTGGGGCGAGACTGTGGTAGTTCACTCTTTGATCAGAGTCAAGGCTAGGCTATAATAGACATTTAAGGGGCAGAAGTGAGGGTCAAAACCATTCCCCAATGCCTCCAGGAGCCAGGAGGTCCTCGCTTTCAGTCGCAGCCTCGAAACCATCAGAAAAGAAGAGGACTTGACAACATGGAGAACAGATCAAGAGGTCACTCACTGCCTTCAAATGATAACTAAAAACTAGGACAGAAAGGCAGACCCATGGATTACTACAACAGATGCTCCTAATGTGCATTACTCCAGCAGATGCTTGACGAAGACGTTCTTTTACTCCGCAAATACTTCACGATGAAAGTCATCTCTCCAGCAGATACTCCACCGCCAAACAAAGCACTAATACAAGTGCAAGACGATAGGAGGACACGTTTTAGACATTTGCTAATGCAGATATTATATACCGTTATTCCACTCTTTGGAATAAAGCAGCGAACTATGCTAGTTCACCCTTTGATCAGAGTCAAGGCTTTTAAGAAGAGCCTTAACATTTAAAAAGGTAGTCCGCTAGTCAACCAGTCCTCAGCCATCACCAAAGACAGGGATGTAATCCCTTAAACTGGCCACCATGCCGCCCCAGTACCAAGAGTCAGAGAAAGAATGGTTCAGATCCTCATTCTTGCCTGAGAGAGTGGGGGCTCCTGCACCTTCTCGAACAGAAGTGAGGGTCGAAACCATTCCCCAATGCCTCCAGGAGCCAGGAGGTCCTCGCTTTCAGTCGCAGCCTCGAAACCATCAGAAAAGAAGAGGACTTGACAACATGGAGAACAGATCAAGAGGTCACTCACTGCCTTCAAATGATAACTAAAAATTAGGACAGAAAGGCAGACCCATGGATTACTACAACAGATGCTCCTAATGTGCATTACTCCAGCAGATGCTTGACGAAGACGTTCTTTTACTCCGCAAATACTTCACGATGAAAGTCATCTCTCCAGCAGATACTCCACCGCCAAACAAAGCACTAATACAAGTGCAAGACGATAGGAGGACAAGTTTTAGACATTTGCTAATGCAGATATTATATACCGTTATTCCACTCTTTGGAATAAAGCAGCGAACTATGCTAGTTCACCCTTTGATCAGAGTCAAGGCTATTAAGAAGAGCCTTAACATTTAAAAAGGTAGTCCGCTAGTCAACCAGTCCTTAGCCATCACCAAAGACAGGGATGTAATCCCTTAAACTGGCCACCATGCCGCCCCAGTACCAAGAGTCAGAGAAAGAATGGTTCAGATCCTCATTCTTGCCTGAGAGAGTGGGGGCTCCTGCACCTTCTCGAACAGAAGTGAGGTTCGAAACCATTCCCCAATGCCTCCAGGAGCCAGGAGGTCCTCGCTTTCAGTCGCAGCCTCGAAACCATCAGAAAAGAAGAGGACTTGACAACATGGAGAACAGATCAAGAGGTCACTCACTGCCTTCAAATGATAACTAAAAACTAGGACAGAAAGGCAGACCCATGGATTACTACAACAGATGCTCCTAATGTGCATTACTCCAGCAGATGCTTGACGAAGACGTTCTTTTACTCCGCAAATACTTCACGATGAAAGTCATCTCTCCAGCAGATACTCCACCGCCAAACAAAGCACTAATACAAGTGCAAGACGATAGGAGGACACGTTTTAGACATTTGCTAATGCAGATATTATATACCGTTATTCCACTCTTTGGAATAAAGCAGCGAACTATGCTAGTTCACCCTTTGATCAGAGTCAAGGCTATTAAGAAGAGCCTTAACATTTAAAAAGGTAGTCCGCTAGTCAACCAGTCCTTAGCCATCACCAAAGACAGGGATGTAATCCCTTAAACTGGCCACCATGCCGCCCCAGTACCAAGAGTCAGAGAAAGAATGGTTCAGATCCTCATTCTTGCCTGAGAGAGTGGGGGCTCCTGCACCTTCTCGAACAGAAGTGAGGGTCGAAACCATTCCCCAATGCCTCCAGGAGCCAGGAGGTCCTCGCTTTCAGTCGCAGCCTCGAAACCATCAGAAAAGAAGAGGACTTGACAACATGGAGAACAGATCAAGAGGTCACTCACTGCCTTCAAATGATAACTAAAAATTAGGACAGAAAGGCAGACCCATGGATTACTACAATAGATGCTCCTAATGAGCATTACTCCAGCAGATGCTTGACGAAGACGTTCTTTTACTCCGCAAATACTTCACGATGAAAGTCATCTCTCCAGCAGATACTCCACCGCCAAACAAAGCACTAATACAAGTGCAAGACGATAGGAGGACACGTTTTAGACATTTGCTAATGCAGATATTATATACCGTTATTCCACTCTTTGGAATAAAGCAGCGAACTATGCTAGTTCACCCTTTGATCAGAGTCAAGGCTATTAAGAAGAGCCTTAACATTTAAAAAGGTAGTCCGCTAGTCAACCAGTCCTTAGCCATCACCAAAGACAGGGATGTAATCCCTTAAACTGGCCACCATGCCGCCCCAGTACCAAGAGTCAGAGAAAGAATGGTTCAGATCCTCATTCTTGCCTGAGAGAGTGGGGGCTCCTGCACCTTCTCGAACAGAAGGGAGGGTCGAAACCATTCCCCAATGCCTCCAGGAGACAGGAGGTCCTCGCTTTCAGTCGCAGCCTCGAAACCATCAGAAAAGAAGAGGACTTGACAACATGGAGAACAGATCAAGAGGTCACTCACTGCCTTCAAATGATAACTAAAAACTAGGACAGAAAGGCAGACCCATGGATTACTACAACAGATGCTCCTAATGAGCATTATTCCAGCAGATGATCGTTGGTGATGATCCACATTTAACTTCATGGGCATTAGCCCATGTGCAATCCTCTGGTAGTTTTCCACAATGAGGTTAAGACTTTTTGAGAAGTCACCTCTGACCTCACATGCCTAACATACTGTAACTTCAATACCAGTTTTAATAGAAACTTGCCTTTAGTTTAGCCAGCAGGACCACGTAAGTGCCTTCTAGTTCCATTCATCGATTTCATTTGACATCACTAGTGAGGGAAAAAAAAAAAGCCTTGTTATATAGATATTTAACATTGTGTACATTGGTTGCCACGCAGGAGGATGCTGCCCAGTGATGGGTTGCATGGCCAGGATTAACGTGCTGGGTAAAGCAAAACCTGTGCTAAAAGATTCCAGGGCTGGCCACTGGCTTTTCCCCAGGGCATCCTGAATTGAGATGCCCCGCTGTGTGTGAACCCCCCCCAGAACACCTCTATTCACTCACCTTTTCCTCGGGGGGACGAAACAAAACTCGGGAAAGTCAAATGCCTAGGTTTTGTTCTGCTTTAAGTTAAAATGAAAAGTTATGCGACCCAGGCAGAGCGCTGCTGTCGTGGGGTCCAGACCAGGGTGGGCCGCCCCTGTGGTGCACAACAGAAGGCAGCTGCTGTGGGGCCCAAACCCTGGTGACAGCCACCTCAGGGCTCTAAGGCGAAACCCCAGTAGTTGATGCTGTGGGGCCAAGACAGGTAGCAATGTTTATGGGGCTTACACACTTGTTCTAGGTCAGGGGCCCCGCTAACTATTCCTGCTGGTGGTTGAGCTTACCAAAATATGTTACATGACTGCAACGCTGACCCGAATGCTTACAGAATCACTAAGCAGGAACAGCCATGTAAATCAGGAGTGTTGCAAAGATAACTAGTTTTACTTAAGAGTGTGAAAACCCCCATTCGATCAGTAACACCTCAATTTTAGCTCCCATGGGCTCTCCTCCAATGAGCATTTATTGCTATATATATTAATGCCTGGCTAGAAGGCAATGTTTAATTAGTAAGCGCTAGTCAAGAGAAATACTGGGCGCACAAAG
This sequence comes from Gastrophryne carolinensis, assembly GCA_027917425.1. Taxonomy (NCBI): domain Eukaryota; kingdom Metazoa; phylum Chordata; class Amphibia; order Anura; family Microhylidae; genus Gastrophryne; species Gastrophryne carolinensis. The sequence goes on from CM051237.1 coordinate 312,592,836, forward strand.
AAGTTAAGACAAGTCTAGGCCCCAAAAAAGGAGCTACACCTATGACTGCATTCGGTACAATCTATAAACCTCAGCCATCAATACCCATCAAAAAATATTTTGGACACCCGGGGAAGCCACCATGTTCAAGCAGACTGGGAATGGTAACAGGCAAAGCATCCAGAGTACCATTTATCTCTCTAATTATATTAGGCATGGTGGTGAAAAAACATGCTTTTGACCCATTGCTACAAGTAAATCATGGCCTTAAGAAATAGATTGAAAAGGTTTACTCGTGTACAAGGCTGATTAAGGGATCTGAGCGCCATACCTGTGCAAGGTTAGCATCCTAGATTGGAGGCGGCTCACAAGCTCTTTATGCTATTCACGCATTGCCATTTTCGGTCTTTCAAGCAGATTCTTGATCCAAACATTTCTATCAGCCTGGTGACTTTCAGGTGCTGAAATAAAAAAACACATACGTTCCCATTAGGAACATAGACAAGTTCCACCAAAACTAACACTGAAGGAACAGACAAGACAAATACATTAAATGTTTTTTCATTTCAAATTCATAGGATTACACAATATTCAACTTTGCTATGCCGCACGCTAGCTGTAGTCGCATTGTTAAAAGGCTGCTAAAATGGCAGTATAGAAGGAATCTATAGTACCTTTATCAATCCTGAAAAGGTACAGATTGGGGCGAGACTGTGGTAGTTCACTCTTTGATCAGAGTCAAGGCTAGGCTATAATAGACATTTAAGGGGCAGAAGTGAGGGTCAAAACCATTCCCCAATGCCTCCAGGAGCCAGGAGGTCCTCGCTTTCAGTCGCAGCCTCGAAACCATCAGAAAAGAAGAGGACTTGACAACATGGAGAACAGATCAAGAGGTCACTCACTGCCTTCAAATAATAACTAAAAACTAGGACAGAAAGGCAGACACATGGATTACTACAATAGATGCTCCTAATGAGCATTACTCCAGCAGATGCTTGACGAAGACGTTCTTTTACTCCGCAAATACTTCACGATGAAAGTCATCTCTCCAGCAGATACTCCACCGCCAAACAAAGCACTAATACAAGTGCAAGACGATAGGAGGACACGTTTTAGACATTTGCTAATGCAGATATTATATACCGTTATTCCACTCTTTGGAATAAAGCAGCGAACTATGCTAGTTCACCCTTTGATCAGAGTCAAGGCTATTAAGAAGAGCCTTAACATTTAAAAAGGTAGTCCGCTAGTCAACCAGTCCTTAGCCATCACCAAAGACAGGGATGTAATCCCTTAAACTGGCCACCATGCCGCCCCAGTACCAAGAGTCAGAGAAAGAATGGTTCAGATCCTCATTCTTGCCTGAGAGAGTGGGGGCTCCTGCACCTTCTCGAACAGAAGTGAGGGTCGAAACCATTCCCCAATGCCTCCAGGAGCCAGGAGGTCCTCGCTTTCAGTCGCAGCCTCGAAACCATAAGAAAAGAAGAGGACTTGACAACATGGAGAACAGATCAAGAGGTCACTCACTGCCTTGAAATGATAACTAAAAATTAGGACAGAAAGGCAGACCCATGGATTACTACAATAGATGCTCCTAATGAGCATTACTCCAGCAGATGCTTGACGAAGACGTTCTTTTACTCCGCAAATACTTCACGATGAAAGTCATCTCTCCAGCAGATACTCCACCGCCAAACAAAGCACTAATACAAGTGCAAGACGCATGGATTACTACAACAGATGCTCCTAATGAGCATTACTCCAGCAGATGCTTGACGAAGACGTTCTTTTACTCCGCAAATACTTCACGATGAAAGTCATCTCTCCAGCAGATACTCCACCGCCAAACAAAGCACTAATACAAGTGCAAGACGATAGGAGGACACGTTTTAGACATTTGCTAATGCAGATATTATATACCGTTATTCCACTCTTTGGAATAAAGCAGCGAACTATGCTAGTTCACCCTTTGATCAGAGTCAAGGCTATTAAGAAGAGCCTTAACATTTAAAAAGGTAGTCCGCTAGTCAACCAGTCCTTAGCCATCACCAAAGACAGGGATGTAATCCCTTAAACTGGCCACCATGCCGCCCCAGTACCAAGAGTCAGAGAAAGAATGGTTCAGATCCTCATTCTTGCCTGAGAGAGTGGGGGCTCCTGCACCTTCTCGAACAGAAGTGAGGGTCGAAACCATTCCCCAATGCCTCCAGGAGCCAGGAGGTCCTCGCTTTCAGTCGCAGCCTCGAAACCATCAGAAAAGAAGAGGACTTGACAACATGGAGAACAGATCAAGAGGTCACTCACTGCCTTCAAATGATAACTAAAAACTAGGACAGAAAGGCAGACCCATGGATTACTACAACAGATGCTCCTAATGTGCATTACTCCAGCAGATGCTTGACGAAGACGTTCTTTTACTCCGCAAATACTTCACGATGAAAGTTATCTCTCCAGCAGATACTCCACCGCCAAACAAAGCACTAATACAAGTGCAAGACGATAGGAGGACACGTTTTAGACATTTGCTAATGCAGATATTATATACCGTTATTCCACTCTTTGGAATAAAGCAGCGAACTATGCTAGTTCACCCTTTGATCAGAGTCAAGGCTATTAAGAAGAGCCTTAACATTTAAAAAGGTAGTCCGCTAGTCAACCAGTCCTTAGCCATCACCAAAGACAGGGATGTAATCCCTTAAACTGGCCACCATGCCGCCCCAGTACCAAGAGTCAGAGAAAGAATGGTTCAGATCCTCATTCTTGCCTGAGAGAGTGGGGGCTCCTGCACCTTCTCGAACAGAAGTGAGGGTCGAAACCATTCCCCAATGCCTCCAGGAGCCAGGAGGTCCTCGCTTTCAGTCGCAGCCTCGAAACCATCAGAAAAGAAGAGGACTTGACAACATGGAGAACAGATCAAGAGGTCACTCACTGCCTTCAAATGATAACTAAAAATTAGGACAGAAAGGCAGACCCATGGATTACTACAATAGATGCTCCTAATGAGCATTACTCCAGCAGATGCTTGAAGAAGACGTTCTTTTACTCCGCAAATACTTCACGATGAAAGTCATCTCTCCAGCAGATACTCCACCGCCAAACAAAGCACTAATACAAGTGCAAGACGCATGGATTACTACAATAGATGCTCCTAATGAGCATTACTCCAGCAGATGCTTGACGAAGACGTTCTTTTACTCCGCAAATACTTCACGATGAAAGTCATCTCTCCAGCAGATACTCCACCGCCAAACAAAGCACTAATACAAGTGCAAGACGATAGGAGGACAAGTTTTAGACATTTGCTAATGCAGATATTATATACCGTTATTCCACTCTTTGGAATAAAGCAGCGAACTATGCTAGTTCACCCTTTGATCAGAGTCAAGGCTATTAAGAAGAGCCTTAACATTTAAAAAGGTAGTCCGCTAGTCAACCAGTCCTTAGCCATCACCAAAGACAGGGATGTAATCCCTTAAACTGGCCACCATGCCGCCCCAGTACCAAGAGTCAGAGAAAGAATGGTTCAGATCCTCATTCTTGCCTGAGAGAGTGGGGGCTCCTGCACCTTCTCGAACAGAAGTGAGGGTCGAAACCATTCCCCAATGCCTCCAGGAGCCAGGAGGTCCTCGCTTTCAGTCGCAGCCTCGAAACCATCAGAAAAGAAGAGGACTTGACAACATGGAGAACAGATCAAGAGGTCACTCACTGCCTTCAAATGATAACTAAAAATTAGGACAGAAAGGCAGACCCATGGATTACTACAATAGATGCTCCTAATGAGCATTACTCCAGCAGATGCTTGACGAAGACGTTCTTTTACTCCGCAAATACTTCACGATGAAAGTCATCTCTCCAGCAGATACTCCACCGCCAAACAAAGCACTAATACAAGTGCAAGACGATAGGAGGACACGTTTTAGACATTTGCTAATGCAGATATTATATACCGTTATTCCACTCTTTGGAATAAAGCAGCGAACTATGCTAGTTCACCCTTTGATCAGAGTTAAGGCTATTAAGAAGAGCCTTAACATTTAAAAAGGTAGTCCGCTAGTCAACCAGTCCTTAGCCATCACCAAAGACAGGGATGTAATCCCTTAAACTGGCCACCATGCCGCCCCAGTACCAAGAGTCAGAGAAAGAATGGTTCAGATCCTCATTCTTGCCTGAGAGAGTGGGGGCTCCTGCACCTTCTCGAACAGAAGTGAGGGTCGAAACCATTCCCCAATGCCTCCAGGAGCCAGGAGGTCCTCGCTTTCAGTCGCAGCCTCGAAACCATCAGAAAAGAAGAGGACTTGACAACATGGAGAACAGATCAAGAGGTCACTCACTGCCTTCAAATGATAACTAAAAACTAGGACAGAAAGGCAGGCCCATGGATTACTACAATAGATGCTCCTAATGAGCATTATTCCAGCAGATGATCGTTGGTGATGATCCACATTTAACTTCATGGGCATTAGCCCATGTGCAATCCTCTGGTAGTTTTCCACAATGAGGTTAAGACTTTTTGAGAAGTCACCTCTGACCTCACATGCCTAACATACTGTAACTTCAATACCAGTTTTAATAGAAACTTGCCTTTAGTTTAGCCAGCAGGACCACGTAAGTGCCTTCTAGTTCCATTCATCGATTTCATTTGACATCACTAGCGAGGGAAAAAAAAAAGCCTTGTTATATAGATATTTAACATTGTGTACATTGGTTGCCACGCAGGAGGATGCTGCCCAGTGATGGGTTGCATGGCCAGGATTAACGTGCTGGGTAAAGCAAAACAAAACCTGTGCTAAAAGATTCCAGGGCTGGCCACTGGCTTTTCCCCAGGGCATTCTGAATTGAGATGCCCCGCTGTGTGTGAACCCCCCCCCCAGAAAACCTCTATTCACTCACCTTTTCCTCGGGGGGACGAAACAAAACTCGGGAAAGTCAAATGCCTAGGTTTTGTTCTGCTTTAAGTTAAAATGAAAAGTTATGCGACCCAGGCAGAGCGCTGCTGTCGTGGGGTCCAGACCAGGGTGGGCCGCCCCTGTGGTGCACAACAGAAGGCAGCTGCTGTGGGGCCCAAACCCTGGTGACAGCCACCTCAGGGCTCTAAGGCGCAACCCCAGTAGTTGATGCTGTGGGGCCAAGACAGGTAGCAATGTTTATGGGGCTTACACACTTGTTCTAGGTCAGGGGCCCCGCTAACTATTCCTGCTGGTGGTTGAGCTTACCAAAATATGTTACATGACTGCAACGCTGACCCGAATGCTTACAGAATCACTAAGCAGGAACAGCCATGTAAATCAGGAGTGTTGCAAAGATAACTAGTTTTACTTAAGAGTGTGAAAACCCCCATTCGATCAGTAACACCTCAATTTTAGCTCCCATGGGCTCTCCTCCAATGAGCATTTATTGCTATATATATTAATGCCTGGCTAGAAGGCAATGTTTAATTAGTAAGCGCTAGCCAAGAGAAATACTGGGCGCACAAAGAAGTTAAGACAAGTCTAGGCCCCAAAAAAGGAGCTACACCTATGACTGCATTCGGTACAATCTATAAACCTCAGCCATCAATACCCATCAAAAAATATTTTGGACACCCGGGGAAGCCACCATGTTCAAGCAGACTGGGAATGGTAACAGGCAAAGCATCCAGAGTACCATTTATCTCTCTAATTATATTAGGCATGGTGGTGAAAAAACATGCTTTTGACCCATTGCTACAAGTAAATCATGGCCTTAAGAAATAGATTGAAAAGGTTTACTCGTGTACAAGGCTGATTAAGGGATCTGAGCGCCATACCTGTGCAAGGTTAGCATCCTAGATTGGAGGCGGCTCACAAGCTCTTTATGCTATTCACGCATTGCCATTTTCGGTCTTTCAAGCAGATTCTTGATCCAAACATTTCTATCAGCCTGGTGACTTTCAGGTGCTGAAATAAAAAAACACATACGTTCCCATTAGGAACATAGACAAGTTCCACCAAAACTAACACTGAAGGAACAGACAAGACAAATACATTAAATGTTTTTTCATTTCAAATTCATAGGATTACACAATATTCAACTTTGCTATGCCGCACGCTAGCTGTAGTCGCATTGTTAAAAGGCTGCTAAAATGGCAGCAAATAGGAATCTATAGTACCTTTATCAATCCTGAAAAGGTACAGATTGGGGCGAGACTGTGGTAGTTCACTCTTTGATCAGAGTCAAGGCTAGGCTATAATAGACATTTAAGGGGCAGAAGTGAGGGTCAAAACCATTCCCCAATGCCTCCAGGAGCCAGGAGGTCCTCGCTTTCAGTCGCAGCCTCGAAACCATCAGAAAAGAAGAGGACTTGACAACATGGAGAACAGATCAAGAGGTCACTCACTGCCTTCAAATAATAACTAAAAACTAGGACAGAAAGGCAGACCCATGGATTACTACAATAGATGCTCCTAATGAGCATTACTCCAGCAGATGCTTGACGAAGACGTTCTTTTACTCCGCAAATAATTCACGATGAAAGTCATCTCTCCAGCAGATACTCCACCGCCAAACAAAGCACTAATACAAGTGCAAGACGATAGGAGGACACGTTTTAGACATTTGCTAATGCAGATATTATATACCGTTATTCCACTCTTTGGAATAAAGCAGCGAACTATGCTAGTTCACCCTTTGATCAGAGTTAAGGCTATTAAGAAGAGCCTTAACATTTAAAAAGGTAGTCCGCTAGTCAACCAGTCCTTAGCCATCACCAAAGACAGGGATGTAATCCCTTAAACTGGCCACCATGCCGCCCCAGTACCAAGAGTCAGAGAAAGAATGGTTCAGATCCTCATTCTTGCCTGAGAGAGTGGGGGCTCCTGCACCTTCTCGAACAGAAGTGAGGGTCGAAACCATTCCCCAATGCCTCCAGGAGCCAGGAGGTCCTCGCTTTCAGTCGCAGCCTCGAAACCATCAGAAAAGAAGAGGACTTGACAACATGGAGAACAGATCAAGAGGTCACTCACTGCCTTCAAATGATAACTAAAAACTAGGACAGAAAGGCAGACCCATGGATTACTACAACAGATGCTCCTAATGTGCATTACTCCAGCAGATGCTTGACGAAGACGTTCTTTTACTCCGCAAATACTTCACGATGAAAGTTATCTCTCCAGCAGATACTCCACCGCCAAACAAAGCACTAATACAAGTGCAAGACGATAGGAGGACACGTTTTAGACATTTGCTAATGCAGATATTATATACCGTTATTCCACTCTTTGGAATAAAGCAGCGAACTATGCTAGTTCACCCTTTGATCAGAGTCAAGGCTATTAAGAAGAGCCTTAACATTTAAAAAGGTAGTCCGCTAGTCAACCAGTCCTTAGCCATCACCAAAGACAGGGATGTAATCCCTTAAACTGGCCACCATGCCGCCCCAGTACCAAGAGTCAGAGAAAGAATGGTTCAGATCCTCATTCTTGCCTGAGAGAGTGGGGGCTCCTGCACCTTCTCGAACAGAAGTGAGGGTCGAAACCATTCCCCAATGCCTCCAGGAGCCAGGAGGTCCTCGCTTTCAGTCGCAGCCTCGAAACCATCAGAAAAGAAGAGGACTTGACAACATGGAGAACAGATCAAGAGGTCACTCACTGCCTTCAAATGATAACTAAAAATTAGGACAGAAAGGCAGACCCATGGATTACTACAATAGATGCTCCTAATGAGCATTACTCCAGCAGATGCTTGACGAAGACGTTCTTTTACTCCGCAAATACTTCACGATGAAAGTCATCTCTCCAGCAGATACTCCACCGCCAAACAAAGCACTAATACAAGTGCAAGACGCATGGATTACTACAATAGATGCTCCTAATGAGCATTACTCCAGCAGATGCTTGACGAAGACGTTCTTTTACTCCGCAAATACTTCACGATGAAAGTCATCTCTCCAGCAGATACTCCACCGCCAAACAAAGCACTAATACAAGTGCAAGACGATAGGAGGACACGTTTTAGACATTTGCTAATGCAGATATTATATACCGTTATTCCACTCTTTGGAATAAAGCAGCGAACTATGCTAGTTCACCCTTTGATCAGAGTCAAGGCTATTAAGAAGAGCCTTAACATTTAAAAAGGTAGTCCGCTAGTCAACCAGTCCTTAGCCATCACCAAAGACAGGGATGTAATCCCTTAAACTGGCCACCATGCCGCCCCAGTACCAAGAGTCAGAGAAAGAATGGTTCAGATCCTCATTCTTGCCTGAGAGAGTGGGGGCTCCTGCACCTTCTCGAACAGAAGTGAGGGTCGAAACCATTCCCCAATGCCTCCAGGAGCCAGGAGGTCCTCGCTTTCAGTCGCAGCCTCGAAACCATCAGAAAAGAAGAGGACTTGACAACATGGAGAACAGATCAAGAGGTCACTCAGTGCCTTCAAATGATAACTAAAAACTAGGACAGAAAGGCAGACCCATGGATTACTACAACAGATGCTCCTAATGTGCATTACTCCAGCAGATGCTTGACGAAGACGTTCTTTTACTCCGCAAATACTTCACAATGAAAGTCATCTCTCCAGCAGATACTCCACCGCCAAACAAAGCACTAATACAAGTGCAAGACGATAGGAGGACAAGTTTTAGACATTTGCTAATGCAGATATTATATACCGTTATTCCACTCTTTGGAATAAAGCAGCGAACTATGCTAGTTCACCCTTTGATCAGAGTCAAGGCTATTAAGAAGAGCCTTAACATTTAAAAAGGTAGTCCGCTAGTCAACCAGTCCTTAGCCATCACCAAAGACAGGGATGTAATCCCTTAAACTGGCCACCATGCCGCCCCAGTACCAAGAGTCAGAGAAAGAATGGTTCAGATCCTCATTCTTGCCTGAGAGAGTGGGGGCTCCTGCACCTTCTCGAACAGAAGTGAGGGTCGAAACCATTCCCCAATGCCTCCAGGAGCCAGGAGGTCCTCGCTTTCAGTCGCAGCCTCGAAACCATCAGAAAAGAAGAGGACTTGACAACATGGAGAACAGATCAAGAGGTCACTCACTGCCTTCAAATGATAACTAAAAATTAGGACAGAAAGGCAGACCCATGGATTACTACAATAGATGCTCCTAATGAGCATTACTCCAGCAGATGCTTGACGAAGACGTTCTTTTACTCCGCAAATACTTCACGATGAAAGTCATCTCTCCAGCAGATACTCCACCGCCAAACAAAGCACTAATACAAGTGCAAGACGATAGGAGGACACGTTTTAGACATTTGCTAATGCAGATATTATATACCGTTATTCCACTCTTTGGAATAAAGCAGCGAACTATGCTAGTTCACCCTTTGATCAGAGTTAAGGCTATTAAGAAGAGCCTTAACATTTAAAAAGGTAGTCCGCTAGTCAACCAGTCCTTAGCCATCACCAAAGACAGGGATGTAATCCCTTAAACTGGCCACCATGCCGCCCCAGTACCAAGAGTCAGAGAAAGAATGGTTCAGATCCTCATTCTTGCCTGAGAGAGTGGGGGCTCCTGCACCTTCTCGAACAGAAGTGAGGGTCGAAACCATTCCCCAATGCCTCCAGGAGCCAGGAGGTCCTCGCTTTCAGTCGCAGCCTCGAAACCATCAGAAAAGAAGAGGACTTGACAACATGGAGAACAGATCAAGAGGTCACTCACTGCCTTCAAATGATAACTAAAAACTAGGACAGAAAGGCAGGCCCATGGATTACTACAATAGATGCTCCTAATGAGCATTATTCCAGCAGATGATCGTTGGTGATGATCCACATTTAACTTCATGGGCATTAGCCCATGTGCAATCCTCTGGTAGTTTTCCACAATGAGGTTAAGACTTTTTGAGAAGTCACCTCTGACCTCACATGCCTAACATACTGTAACTTCAATACCAGTTTTAATAGAAACTTGCCTTTAGTTTAGCCAGCAGGACCACGTAAGTGCCTTCTAGTTCCATTCATCGATTTCATTTGACATCACTAGCGAGGGAAAAAAAAAAGCCTTGTTATATAGATATTTAACATTGTGTACATTGGTTGCCACGCAGGAGGATGCTGCCCAGTGATGGGTTGCATGGCCAGGATTAACGTGCTGGGTAAAGCAAAACAAAACCTGTGCTAAAAGATTCCAGGGCTGGCCACTGGCTTTTCCCCAGGGCATTCTGAATTGAGATGCCCCGCTGTGTGTGAACCCCCCCCCCAGAAAACCTCTATTCACTCACCTTTTCCTCGGGGGACGAAACAAAACTCGGGAAAGTCAAATGCCTAGGTTTTGTTCTGCTTTAAGTTAAAATGAAAAGTTATGCGACCCAGGCAGAGCGCTGCTGTCGTGGGGTCCAGACCAGGGTGGGCCGCCCCTGTGGTGCACAACAGAAGGCAGCTGCTGTGGGGCCCAAACCCTGGTGACAGCCACCTCAGGGCTCTAAGGCGCAACCCCAGTAGTTGATGCTGTGGGGCCAAGACAGGTAGCAATGTTTATGGGGCTTACACACTTGTTCTAGGTCAGGGGCCCCGCTAACTATTCCTGCTGGTGGTTGAGCTTACCAAAATATGTTACATGACTGCAACGCTGACCCGAATGCTTACAGAATCACTAAGCAGGAACAGCCATGTAAATCAGGAGTGTTGCAAAGATAACTAGTTTTACTTAAGAGTGTGAAAACCCCCATTCGATCAGTAACACCTCAATTTTAGCTCCCATGGGCTCTCCTCCAATGAGCATTTATTGCTATATATATTAATGCCTGGCTAGAAGGCAATGTTTAATTAGTAAGCGCTAGCCAAGAGAAATACTGGGCGCACAAAGAAGTTAAGACAAGTCTAGGCCCCAAAAAAGGAGCTACACCTATGACTGCATTCGGTACAATCTATAAACCTCAGCCATCAATACCCATCAAAAAATATTTTGGACACCCGGGGAAGCCACCATGTTCAAGCAGACTGGGAATGGTAACAGGCAAAGCATCCAGAGTACCATTTATCTCTCTAATTATATTAGGCATGGTGGTGAAAAAACATGCTTTTGACCCATTAATACAAGTAAATCATGGCCTTAAGAAATAGATTGAAAAGGTTTACTCGTGTACAAGGCTGATTAAGGGATCTGAGCGCCATACCTGTGCAAGGTTAGCATCCTAGATTGGAGGCGGCTCACAAGCTCTTTATGCTATTCACGCATTGCCATTTTCGGTCTTTCAAGCAGATTCTTGATCCAAACATATCTATCAGCCTGGTGACTTTCAGGTGCTGAAATAAAAAAACACATACGTTCCCATTAGGAACATAGACAAGTTCCACCAAAACTAACACTGAAGGAACAGACAAGACAAATACATTAAATGTTTTTTCATTTCAAATTCATAGGATTACACAATATTCAACTTTGCTATGCCGCACGCTAGCTGTAGTCGCATTGTTAAAAGGCTGCTAAAATGGCAGCAAATAGGAATCTATAGTACCTTTATCAATCCTGAAAAGGTACAGATTGGGGCGAGACTGTGGTAGTTCACTCTTTGATCAGAGTCAAGGCTAGGATATAATAGACATTTAAGGGGCAGAAGTGAGGGTCAAAACCATTCCCCAATGCCTCCAGGAGCCAGGAGGTCCTCGCTTTCAGTCGCAGCCTCGAAACCATCAGAAAAGAAGAGGACTTGACAACATGGAGAACAGATCAAGAGGTCACTCACTGCCTTCAAATGATAACTAAAAATTAGGACAGAAAGGCAGACCCATGGATTACTACAATAGATGCTCCTAATGAGCATTACTCCAGCAGATGCTTGACGAAGACGTTCTTTTACTCCGCAAATACTTCACGATGAAAGTCATCTCTCCAGCAGATACTCCACCGCCAAACAAAGCACTAATACAAGTGCAAGACGCATGGATTACTACAATAGATGCTCCTAATGAGCATTACTCCAGCAGATGCTTGACGAAGACGTTCTTTTACTCCGCAAATACTTCACGATGAAAGTCATCTCTCCAGCAGATACTCCACCGCCAAACAAAGCACTAATACAAGTGCAAGACGATAGGAGGACACGTTTTAGACATTTGCTAATGCAGATATTATATACCGTTATTCCACTCTTTGGAATAAAGCAGCGAACTATGCTAGTTCACCCTTTGATCAGAGTCAAGGCTATTAAGAAGAGCCTTAACATTTAAAAAGGTAGTCCGCTAGTCAACCAGTCCTTAGCCATCACCAAAGACAGGGATGTAATCCCTTAAACTGGCCACCATGCCGCCCCAGTACCAAGAGTCAGAGAAAGAATGGTTCAGATCCTCATTCTTGCCTGAGAGAGTGGGGGCTCCTGCACCTTCTCGAACAGAAGTGAGGGTCGAAACCATTCCCCAATGCCTCCAGGAGCCAGGAGGTCCTCGCTTTCAGTCGCAGCCTCGAAACCATCAGAAAAGAAGAGGACTTGACAACATGGAGAACAGATCAAGAGGTCACTCAGTGCCTTCAAATGATAACTAAAAACTAGGACAGAAAGGCAGACCCATGGATTACTACAACAGATGCTCCTAATGTGCATTACTCCAGCAGATGCTTGACGAAGACGTTCTTTTACTCCGCAAATACTTCACGCTGAAAGTCATCTCTCCAGCAGATACTCCACCGCCAAACAAAGCACTAATACAAGTGCAAGACGATAGGAGGACAAGTTTTAGACATTTGCTAATGCAGATATTATATACCGTTATTCCACTCTTTGGAATAAAGCAGCGAACTATGCTAGTTCACCCTTTGATCAGAGTCAAGGCTATTAAGAAGAGCCTTAACATTTAAAAAGGTAGTCCGCTAGTCAACCAGTCCTTAGCCATCACCAAAGACAGGGATGTAATCCCTTAAACTGGCCACCATGCCGCCCCAGTACCAAGAGTCAGAGAAAGAATGGTTCAGATCCTCATTCTTGCCTGAGAGAGTGGGGGCTCCTGCACCTTCTCGAACAGAAGTGAGGGTCGAAACCATTCCCCAATGCCTCCAGGAGCCAGGAGGTCCTCGCTTTCAGTCGCAGCCTCGAAACCATCAGAAAAGAAGAGGACTTGACAACATGGAGAACAGATCAAGAGGTCACTCACTGCCTTCAAATGATAACTAAAAATTAGGACAGAAAGGCAGACCCATGGATTACTACAACAGATGCTCCTAATGAGCATTATTCCAGCAGATGATCGTTGGTGATGATCCACATTTAACTTCATGGGCATTAGCCCATGTGCAATCCTCTGGTAGTTTTCCACAATGAGGTTAAGACTTTTTGAGAAGTCACCTCTGACCTCACATGCCTAACATACTGTAACTTCAATACCAGTTTTAATAGAAACTTGCCTTTAGTTTAGCCAGCAGGACCACGTAAGTGCCTTCTAGTTCCATTCATCGATTTCATTTGACATCACTAGTGAGGGAAAAAAAAAAGCCTTGTTATATAGATATTTAACATTGTGTACATTGGTTGCCACGCAGGAGGATGCTGCCCAGTGATGGGTTGCATGGCCAGGATTAACGTGCTGGGTAAAGCAAAACAAAACCTGTGCTAAAAGATTCCAGGGCTGGCCACTGGCTTTTCCCCAGGGCATTCTGAATTGAGATGCCCCGCTGTGTGTGAACCCCCCCCCCCCCAGAAAACCTCTATTCACTCACCTTTTCCTCGGGGGGACGAAACAAAACTCGGGAAAGTCAAATGCCTAGGTTTTGTTCTGCTTTAAGTTAAAATGAAAAGTTATGCGACCCAGGCAGAGCGCTGCTGTCGTGGGGTCCAGACCAGGGTGGGCCGCCCCTGTGGTGCACAACAGAAGGCAGCTGCTGTGGGGCCCAAGCCCTGGTGACAGCCACCTCAGGGCTCTAAGGCGCAACCCCAGTAGTTGATGCTGTGGGGCCAAGACAGGTAGCAATGTTTATGGGGCTTACACACTTGTTCTAGGTCAGGGGCCCCGCTAACTATTCCTGCTGGTGGTTGAGCTTACCAAAATATGTTACATGACTGCAACGCTGACCCGAATGCTTACAGAATCACTAAGCAGGAACAGCCATGTAAATCAGGAGTGTTGCAAAGATAACTAGTTTTACTTAAGAGTGTGAAAACCCCCATTCGATCAGTAACACCTCAATTTTAGCTCCCATGGGCTCTCCTCCAATGAGCATTTATTGCTATATATATTAATGCCTGGCTAGAAGGCAATGTTTAATTAGTAAGCGCTAGCCAAGAGAAATACTGGGCGCACAAAGAAGTTAAGACAAGTCTAGGCCCCAAAAAAGGAGCTACACCTATGACTGCATTCGGTACAATCTATAAACCTCAGCCATCAATACCCATCAAAAAATATTTTGGACACCCGGGGAAGCCACCATGTTCAAGCAGACTGGGAATGGTAACAGGCAAAGCATCCAGAGTACCATTTATCTCTCTAATTATATTAGGCATGGTGGTGAAAAAACATGCTTTTGACCCATTGCTACAAGTAAATCATGGCCTTAAGAAATAGATTGAAAAGGTTTACTCGTGTACAAGGCTGATTAAGGGATCTGAGCGCCATACCTGTGCAAGGTTAGCATCCTAGATTGGAGGCGGCTCACAAGCTCTTTATGCTATTCACGCATTGCCATTTTCGGTCTTTCAAGCAGATTCTTGATCCAAACATTTCTATCAGCCTGGTGACTTTCAGGTGCTGAAATAAAAAAACACATACGTTCCCATTAGGAACATAGACAAGTTCCACCAAAACTAACACTGAAGGAACAGACAAGACAAATACATTAAATGTTTTTTCATTTCAAATTCATAGGATTACACAATATTCAACTTTGCTATGCCGCACGCTAGCTGTAGTCGCATTGTTAAAAGGCTGCTAAAATGGCAGCAAATAGGAATCTATAGTACCTTTATCAATCCTGAAAAGGTACAGATTGGGGCGAGACTGTGGTAGTTCACTCTTTGATCAGAGTCAAGGCTAGGCTATAATAGACATTTAAGGGGCAGAAGTGAGGGTCGAAACCATTCCCCAATGCCTCCAGGAGCCAGGAGGTCCTCGCTTTCAGTCGCAGCCTCGAAACCATCAGAAAAGAAGAGGACTTGACAACATGGAGAACAGATCAAGAGGTCACTCACTGCCTTCAAATAATAACTAAAAACTAGGACAGAAAGGCAGACCCATGGATTACTACAATAGATGCTCCTAATGAGCATTACTCCAGCAGATGCTTGACGAAGACGTTCTTTTACTCCGCAAATACTTCACGATGAAAGTCATCTCTCCAGCAGATACTCCACCGCCAAACAAAGCACTAATACAAGTGCAAGACGATAGGAGGACACGTTTTAGACATTTGCTAATGCAGATATTATATACCGTTATTCCACTCTTTGGAATAAAGCAGCGAACTAAGCTAGTTCACCCTTTGATCAGAGTCAAGGCTATTAAGAAGAGCTTTAACATTTAAAAAGGTAGTCCGCTAGTCAACCAGTCCTTAGCCATCACCAAAGACAGGGATGTAATCCCTTAAACTGGCAACCATGCCGCCCCAGTACCAAGAGTCAGAGAAAGAATGGTTCAGATACTCATTCTTGCCTGAGAGAGTGGGGGCTCCTGCACCTTCTCGAACAGAAGTGAGGGTCGAAACCATTCCCCAATGCCTCCAGGAGCCAGGAGGTCCTCGCTTTCAGTCGCAGCCTCGAAACCATCAGAAAAGAAGAGGACTTGACAACATGGAGAACAGATCAAGAGGTCACTCACTGCCTTCAAATGATAACTAAAAATTAGGACAGAAAGGCAGACCCATGGATTACTACAATAGATGCTCCTAATGAGCATTACTCCAGCAGATGCTTGACGAAGACGTTCTTTTACTCCGCAAATACTTCACGATGAAAGTCATCTCTCCAGCAGATACTCCACCGCCAAACAAAGCACTAATACAAGTGCAAGACGATAGGAGGACACGTTTTAGACATTTGCTAATGCAGATATTATATACCGTTATTCCACTCTTTGGAATAAAGCAGCGAACTATGCTAGTTCACCCTTTGATCAGAGTTAAGGCTATTAAGAAGAGCCTTAACATTTAAAAAGGTAGTCCGCTAGTCAACCAGTCCTTAGCCATCACCAAAGACAGGGATGTAATCCCTTAAACTGGCCACCATGCCGCCCCAGTACCAAGAGTCAGAGAAAGAATGGTTCAGATCCTCATTCTTGCCTGAGAGAGTGGGGGCTCCTGCACCTTCTCGAACAGAAGTGAGGGTCGAAACCATTCCCCAATGCCTCCAGGAGCCAGGAGGTCCTCGCTTTCAGTCGCAGCCTCGAAACCATCAGAAAAGAAGAGGACTTGACAACATGGAGAACAGATCAAGAGGTCACTCACTGCCTTCAAATGATAACTAAAAATTAGGACAGAAAGGCAGACCCATGGATTACTACAATAGATGCTCCTAATGAGCATTACTCCAGCAGATGCTTGACGAAGACGTTCTTTTACTCCGCAAATACTTCACGATGAAAGTCATCTCTCCAGCAGATACTCCACCGCCAAACAAAGCACTAATACAAGTGCAAGACGATAGGAGGACACGTTTTAGACATTTGCTAATGCAGATATTATATACCGTTATTCCACTCTTTGGAATAAAGCAGCGAACTATGCTAGTTCACCCTTTGATCAGAGTTAAGGCTATTAAGAAGAGCCTTAACATTTAAAAAGGTAGTCCGCTAGTCAACCAGTCCTTAGCCATCACCAAAGACAGGGATGTAATCCCTTAAACTGGCCACCATGCCGCCCCAGTACCAAGAGTCAGAGAAAGAATGGTTCAGATCCTCATTCTTGCCTGAGAGAGTGGGGGCTCCTGCACCTTCTCGAACAGAAGTGAGGGTCGAAACCATTCCCCAATGCCTCCAGGAGCCAGGAGGTCCTCGCTTTCAGTCGCAGCCTCGAAACCATCAGAAAAGAAGAGGACTTGACAACATGGAGAACAGATCAAGAGGTCACTCACTGCCTTCAAATGATAACTAAAAACTAGGACAGAAAGGCAGACCCATGGATTACTACAACAGATGCTCCTAATGTGCATTACTCCAGCAGATGCTTGACGAAGACGTTCTTTTACTCCGCAAATACTTCACGATGAAAGTCATCTCTCCAGCAGATACTCCACCGCCAAACAAAGCACTAATACAAGTGCAAGACGATAGGAGGACACGTTTTAGACATTTGCTAATGCAGATATTATATACCGTTATTCCACTCTTTGGAATAAAGCAGCAAACTATGCTAGTTCACCCTTTGATCAGAGTCAAGGCTATTAAGAAGAGCCTTAACATTTAAAAAGGTAGTCCGCTAGTCAACCAGTCCTTAGCCATCACCAAAGACAGGGATGTAATCCCTTAAACTGGCCACCATGCCGCCCCAGTACCAAGAGTCAGAGAAAGAATGGTTCAGATCCTCATTCTTGCCTGAGAGAGTGGGGGCTCCTGCACCTTCTCGAACAGAAGTGAGGGTCGAAACCATTCCCCAATGCCTCCAGGAGCCAGGAGGTCCTCGCTTTCAGTCGCAGCCTCGAAACCATCAGAAAAGAAGAGGACTTGACAACATGGAGAACAGATCAAGAGGTCACTCACTGCCTTCAAATGATAACTAAAAACTAGGACAGAAAGGCAGACCCATGGATTACTACAACAGATGCTCCTAATGTGCATTACTCCAGCAGATGCTTGACGAAGACGTTCTTTTACTCCGCAAATACTTCACGATGAAAGTCATCTCTCCAGCAGATACTCCACCGCCAAACAAAGCACTAATACAAGTGCAAGACGATAGGAGGACACGTTTTAGACATTTGCTAATGCAGATATTATATACCGTTATTCCACTCTTTGGAATAAAGCAGCAAACTATGCTAGTTCACCCTTTGATCAGAGTCAAGGCTATTAAGAAGAGCCTTAACATTTAAAAAGGTAGTCCGCTAGTCAACCAGTCCTTAGCCATCACCAAAGACAGGGATGTAATCCCTTAAACTGGCCACCATGCCGCCCCAGTACCAAGAGTCAGAGAAAGAATGGTTCAGATCCTCATTCTTGCCTGAGAGAGTGGGGGCTCCTGCACCTTCTCGAACAGAAGTGAGGGTCGAAACCATTCCCCAATGCCTCCAGGAGCCAGGAGGTCCTCGCTTTCAGTCGCAGCCTCGAAACCATCAGAAAAGAAGAGGACTTGACAACATGGAGAACAGATCAAGAGGTCACTCACTGCCTTCAAATGATAACTAAAAACTAGGACAGAAAGGCAGACCCATGGATTACTACAATAGATGCTCCTAATGAGCATTATTCCAGCAGATGATCGTTGGTGATGATCCACATTTAACTTCATGGGCATTAGCCCATGTGCAATCCTCTGGTAGTTTTCCACAATGAGGTTAAGACTTTTTGAGAAGTCACCTCTGACCTCACATGCCTAACATACTGTAACTTCAATACCAGTTTTAATAGAAACTTGCCTTTAGTTTAGCCAGCAGGACCACGTAAGTGCCTTCTAGTTCCATTCATCGATTTCATTTGACATCACTAGCGAGGGAAAAAAAAAAAGCCTTGTTATATAGATATTTAACATTGTGTACATTGGTTGCCACGCAGGAGGATGCTGCCCAGTGATGGGTTGCATGGCCAGGATTAACGTGCTGGGTAAAGCAAAACAAAACCTGTGCTAAAAGATTCCAGGGCTGGCCACTGGCTTTTCCCCAGGGCATTCTGAATTGAGATGCCCCGCTGTGTGTGAACCCCCCCCCACCCAGAACACCTCTATTCACTCACCTTTTCCTCGGGGGGACGAAACAAAACTCGGGAAAGTCAAATGCCTAGGTTTTGTTCTGCTTTAAGTTAAAATGAAAAGTTATGCGACCCAGGCAGAGCGCTGCTGTCGTGGGGTCCAGACCAGGGTGGGCCGCCCCTGTGGTGCACAACAGAAGGCAGCTGCTGTGGGGCCCAAACCCTGGTGACAGCCACCTCAGGGCTCTAAGGCGCAACCCCAGTAGTTGATGCTGTGGGGCCAAGACAGGTAGCAATGTTTATGGGGCTTACACACTTGTTCTAGGTCAGGGGCCCCGCTAACTATTCCTGCTGGTGGTTGAGCTTACCAAAATATGTTACATGACTGCAACGCTGACCCGAATGCTTACAGAATCACTAAGCAGGAACAGCCATGTAAATCAGGAGTGTTGCAAAGATAACTAGTTTTACTTAAGAGTGTGAAAACCCCCATTCGATCAGTAACACCTCAATTTTAGCTCCCATGGGCTCTCCTCCAATGAGCATTTATTGCTATATATATTAATGCCTGGCTAGAAGGCAATGTTTAATTAGTAAGCGCTAGCCAAGAGAAATACTGGGCGCACAAAGAAGTTAAGACAAGTCTAGGCCCCAAAAAAGGAGCTACACCTATGACTGCATTCGGTACAATCTATAAACCTCAGCCATCAATACCCATCAAAAAATATTTTGGACACCCGGGGAAGCCACCATGTTCAAGCAGACTGGGAATGGTAACAGGCAAAGCATCCAGAGTACCATTTATCTCTCTAATTATATTAGGCATGGTGGTGAAAAAACATGCTTTTGACCCATTGCTACAAGTAAATCATGGCCTTAAGAAATAGATTGAAAAGGTTTACTCGTGTACAAGGCTGATTAAGGGATCTGAGCACCATACCTGTGCAAGGTTAGCATCCTAGATTGGAGGCGGCTCACAAGCTCTTTATGCTATTCACGCATTGCCATTTTCGGTCTTTCAAGCAGATTCTTGATCCAAACATTTCTATCAGCCTGGTGACTTTCAGGTGCTGAAATAAAAAAACACATACGTTCCCATTAGGAACATAGACAAGTTCCACCAAAACTAACACTGAAGGAACAAACAAGACAAATACATTAAATGTTTTTTCATTTCAAATTCATAGGATTACACAATATTCAACTTTGCTATGCCACACGCTAGCTGTAGTCGCATTGTTAAAAGGCTGCTAAAATGGCAGCAAATAGGAATCTATAGTACCTTTATCAATCCTGAAAAGGTACAGATTGGGGCGAGACTGTGGTAGTTCACTCTTTGATCAGAGTCAAGGCTAGGCTATAATAGACATTTAAGGGGCAGAAGTGAGGGTCAAAACCATTCCCCAATGCCTCCAGGAGCCAGGAGGTCCTCGCTTTCAGTCGCAGCCTCGAAACCATCAGAAAAGAAGAGGACTTGACAACATGGAGAACAGATCAAGAGGTCACTCACTGCCTTCAAATAATAACTAAAAACTAGGACAGAAAGGCAGACCCATGGATTACTACAATAGATGCTCCTAATGAGCATTACTCCAGCAGATGCTTGACGAAGACGTTCTTTTACTCCGCAAATACTTCACGATGAAAGTCATCTCTCCAGCAGATACTCCACCGCCAAACAAAGCACTAATACAAGTGCAAGACACATGGATTACTACAACAGATGCTCCTAATGTGCATTACTCCAGCAGATGCTTGACGAAGACGTTCTTTTACTCCGCAAATACTTCACAATGAAAGTCATCTCTCCAGCAGATACTCCACCGCCAAACAAAGCACTAATACAAGTGCAAGACGATAGGAGGACAAGTTTTAGACATTTGCTAATGCAGATATTATATACCGTTATTCCACTCTTTGGAATAAAGCAGCGAACTATGCTAGTTCACCCTTTGATCAGAGTCAAGGCTATTAAGAAGAGCCTTAACATTTAAAAAGGTAGTCCGCTAGTCAACCAGTCCTTAGCCATCACCAAAGACAGGGATGTAATCCCTTAAACTGGCCACCATGCCGCCCCAGTACCAAGAGTCAGAGAAAGAATGGTTCAGATCCTCATTCTTGCCTGAGAGAGTGGGGGCTCCTGCACCTTCTCGAACAGAAGTGAGGGTCGAAACCATTCCCCAATGCCTCCAGGAGCCAGAAGGTCCTCGCTTTCAGTCGCAGCCTCGAAACCATCAGAAAAGAAGAGGACTTGACAACATGGAGAACAGATCAAGAGGTCACTCAGTGCCTTCAAATGATAACTAAAAACTAGGACAGAAAGGCAGACCCATGGATTACTACAATAGATGCTCCTAATGAGCATTACTCCAGCAGATGCTTGACGAAGATGTTCTTTTACTCCGCAAATACTTCACGATGAAAGTCATCTCTCCAGCAGATACTCCACCGCCAAACAAAGCACTAATACAAGTGCAAGACGATAGGAGGACATGTTTTAGACATTTGCTAATGCAGATATTATATACCGTTATTCCACTCTTTGGAATAAAGCAGCGAACTATGCTAGTTCACCCTTTGATCAGAGTCAAGGCTATTAAGAAGAGCCTTAACATTTAAAAAGGTAGTCCGCTAGTCAACCAGTCCTTAGCCATCACCAAAGACAGGGATGTAATCCCTTAAACTGGCCACCATGCCGCCCCAGTACCAAGAGTCAGAGAAAGAATGGTTCAGATCCTCATTCTTGCCTGAGAGAGTGGGGGCTCCTGCACCTTCTCGAACAGAAGTGAGGGTCGAAACCATTCCCCAATGCCTCCAGGAGCCAGGAGGTCCTCGCTTTCAGTCGCAGCCTCGAAACCATCAGAAAAGAAGAGGACTTGACAACATGGAGAACAGATCAAGAGGTCACTCGCTGCCTTCAAATGATAACTAAAAACTAGGACAGAAAGGCAGACCCATGGATTACTACAACAGATGCTCCTAATGTGCATTACTCCAGCAGATGCTTGACGAAGACGTTCTTTTACTCCGCAAATACTTCACGATGAAAGTCATCTCTCCAGCAGATACTCCACCGCCAAACAAAGCACTAATACAAGTGCAAGACGATAGGAGGACACGTTTTAGACATTTGCTAATGCAGATATTATATACCGTTATTCCACTCTTTGGAATAAAGCAGCGAACTATGCTAGTTCACCCTTTGATCAGAGTCAAGGCTATTAAGAAGAGCCTTAACATTTAAAAAGGTAGTCCGCTAGTCAACCAGTCCTTAGCCATCACCAAAGACAGGGATGTAATCCCTTAAACTGGCCACCATGCCGCCCCAGTACCAAGAGTCAGAGAAAGAATGGTTCAGATCCTCATTCTTGCCTGAGAGAGTGGGGGCTCCTGCACCTTCTCGAACAGAAGTGAGGGTCGAAACCATTCCCCAATGCCTCCAGGAGCCAGAAGGTCCTCGCTTTCAGTCGCAGCCTCGAAACCATCAGAAAAGAAGAGGACTTGACAACATGGAGAACAGATCAAGAGGTCACTCACTGCCTTCAAACGATAACTAAAAATTAGGACAGAAAGGCAGACCCATGGATTACTACAATAGATGCTCCTAATGAGCATTACTCCAGCAGATGCTTGACGAAGACGTTCTTTTACTCCGCAAATACTTCACGATGAAAGTCATCTCTCCAGCAGATACTCCACCGCCAAACAAAGCACTAATACAAGTGCAAGACGCATGGATTACTACAATAGATGCTCCTAATGAGCATTACTCCAGCAGATGCTTGACGAAGACGTTCTTTTACTCCGCAAATACTTCACGATGAAAGTCATCTCTCCAGCAGATACTCCACCGCCAAACAAAGCACTAATACAAGTGCAAGACGATAGGAGGACACGTTTTAGACATTTGCTAATGCAGATATTATATACCGTTATTCCACTCTTTGGAATAAAGCAGCGAACTATGCTAGTTCACCCTTTGATCAGAGTCAAGGCTATTAAGAAGAGCCTTAACATTTAAAAAGGTAGTCCGCTAGTCAACCAGTCCTTAGCCATCACCAAAGACAGGGATGTAATCCCTTAAACTGGCCACCATGCCGCCCCAGTACCAAGAGTCAGAGAAAGAATGGTTCAGATCCTCATTCTTGCCTGAGAGAGTGGGGGCTCCTGCACCTTCTCGAACAGAAGTGAGGGTCGAAACCATTCCCCAATGCCTCCAGGAGCCAGGAGGTCCTCGCTTTCAGTCGCAGCCTCGAAACCATCAGAAAAGAAGAGGACTTGACAACATGGAGAACAGATCAAGAGGTCACTCGCTGCCTTCAAATGATAACTAAAAACTAGGACAGAAAGGCAGACCCATGGATTACTACAACAGATGCTCCTAATGTGCATTACTCCAGCAGATGCTTGACGAAGACGTTCTTTTACTCCGCAAATACTTCACGATGAAAGTCATCTCTCCAGCAGATACTCCACCGCCAAACAAAGCACTAATACAAGTGCAAGACGATAGGAGGACACGTTTTAGACATTTGCTAATGCAGATATTATATACCGTTATTCCACTCTTTGGAATAAAGCAGCGAACTATGCTAGTTCACCCTTTGATCAGAGTCAAGGCTATTAAGAAGAGCCTTAACATTTAAAAAGGTAGTCCGCTAGTCAACCAGTCCTTAGCCATCACCAAAGACAGGGATGTAATCCCTTAAACTGGCCACCATGCCGCCCCAGTACCAAGAGTCAGAGAAAGAATGGTTCAGATCCTCATTCTTGCCTGAGAGAGTGGGGGCTCCTGCACCTTCTCGAACAGAAGTGAGGGTGGAAACCATTCCCCAATGCCTCCAGGAGCCAGGAGGTCCTCGCTGTCAGTCGCAGCCTCGAAACCATCAGAAAAGAAGAGGACTTGACAACATGGAGAACAGATCAAGAGGTCACTCACTGCCTTCAAACGATAACTAAAAATTAGGACAGAAAGGCAGACCCATGGATTACTACAATAGATGCTCCTAATGAGCATTACTCCAGCAGATGCTTGACGAAGACGTTCTTTTACTCCGCAAATACTTCACGATGAAAGTCATCTCTCCAGCAGATACTCCACCGCCAAACAAAGCACTAATACAAGTGCAAGACGCATGGATTACTACAATAGATGCTCCTAATGAGCATTACTCCAGCAGATGCTTGACGAAGACGTTCTTTTACTCCGCAAATACTTCACGATGAAAGTCATCTCTCCAGCAGATACTCCACCGCCAAACAAAGCACTAATACAAGTGCAAGACGATAGGAGGACAAGTTTTAGACATTTGCTAATGCAGATATTATATACCGTTATTCCACTCTTTGGAATAAAGCAGCGAACTATGCTAGTTCACCCTTTGATCAGAGTCAAGGCTATTAAGAAGAGCCTTAACATTTAAAAAGGTAGTCCGCTAGTCAACCAGTCCTTAGCCATCACCAAAGACAGGGATGTAATCCCTTAAACTGGCCACCATGCCGCCCCAGTACCAAGAGTCAGAGAAAGAATGGTTCAGATCCTCATTCTTGCCTGAGAGAGTGGGGGCTCCTGCACCTTCTCGAACAGAAGTGAGGGTCGAAACCATTCCCCAATGCCTCCAGGAGCCAGGAGGTCCTCGCTTTCAGTCGCAGCCTCGAAACCATCAGAAAAGAAGAGGACTTGACAACATGGAGAACAGATCAAGAGGTCACTCACTGCCTTCAAATGATAACTAAAAATTAGGACAGAAAGGCAGACCCATGGATTACTACAATAGATGCTCCTAATGAGCATTACTCCAGCAGATGCTTGACGAAGACGTTCTTTTACTCCGCAAATACTTCACGATGAAAGTCATCTCTCCAGCAGATACTCCACCGCCAAACAAAGCACTAATACAAGTGCAAGACGATAGGAGGACACGTTTTAGACATTTGCTAATGCAGATATTATATACCGTTATTCCACTCTTTGGAATAAAGCAGCGAACTATGCTAGTTCACCCTTTGATCAGAGTTAAGGCTATTAAAAAGAGCCTTAACATTTAAAAAGGTAGTCCGCTAGTCAACCAGTCCTTAGCCATCACCAAAGACAGGGATGTAATCCCTTAAACTGGCCACCATGCCGCCCCAGTACCAAGAGTCAGAGAAAGAATGGTTCAGATCCTCATTCTTGCCTGAGAGAGTGGGGGCTCCTGCACCTTCTCGAACAGAAGTGAGGGTCGAAACCATTCCCCAATGCCTCCAGGAGCCAGGAGGTCCTCGCTTTCAGTCGCAGCCTCGAAACCATCAGAAAAGAAGAGGACTTGACAACATGGAGAACAGATCAAGAGGTCACTCACTGCCTTCAAATGATAACTAAAAACTAGGACAGAAAGGCAGGCCCATGGATTACTACAATAGATGCTCCTAATGAGCATTATTCCAGCAGATGATCGTTGGTGATGATCCACATTTAACTTCATGGGCATTAGCCCATGTGCAATCCTCTGGTAGTTTTCCACAATGAGGTTAAGACTTTTTGAGAAGTCACCTCTGACCTCACATGCCTAACATACTGTAACTTCAATACCAGTTTTAATAGAAACTTGCCTTTAGTTTAGCCAGCAGGACCACGTAAGTGCCTTCTAGTTCCATTCATCGATTTCATTTGACATCACTAGCGAGGGAAAAAAAAAAGCCTTGTTATATAGATATTTAACATTGTGTACATTGGTTGCCACGCAGGAGGATGCTGCCCAGTGATGGGTTGCATGGCCAGGATTAACGTGCTGGGTAAAGCAAAACAAAACCTGTGCTAAAAGATTCCAGGGCTGGCCACTGGCTTTTCCCCAGGGCATTCTGAATTGAGATGCCCCGCTGTGTGTGAACCCCCCCCCCAGAAAACCTCTATTCACTCACCTTTTCCTCGGGGGGACGAAACAAAACTCGGGAAAGTCAAATGCCTAGGTTTTGTTCTGCTTTAAGTTAAAATGAAAAGTTATGCGACCCAGGCAGAGCGCTGCTGTCGTGGGGTCCAGACCAGGGTGGGCCGCCCCTGTGGTGCACAACAGAAGGCAGCTGCTGTGGGGCCCAAACCCTGGTGACAGCCACCTCAGGGCTCTAAGGCGCAACCCCAGTAGTTGATGCTGTGGGGCCAAGACAGGTAGCAATGTTTATGGGGCTTACACACTTGTTCTAGGTCAGGGGCCCCGCTAACTATTCCTGCTGGTGGTTGAGCTTACCAAAATATGTTACATGACTGCAACGCTGACCCGAATGCTTACAGAATCACTAAGCAGGAACAGCCATGTAAATCAGGAGTGTTGCAAAGATAACTAGTTTTACTTAAGAGTGTGAAAACCCCCATTCGATCAGTAACACCTCAATTTTAGCTCCCATGGGCTCTCCTCCAATGAGCATTTATTGCTATATATATTAATGCCTGGCTAGAAGGCAATGTTAAATTAGTAAGCGCTAGCCAAGAGAAATACTGGGCGCACAAAGAAGTTAAGACAAGTCTAGGCCCCAAAAAAGGAGCTACACCTATGACTGCATTCGGTACAATCTATAAACCTCAGCCATCAATACCCATCAAAAAATATTTTGGACACCCGGGGAAGCCACCATGTTCAAGCAGACTGGGAATGGTAACAGGCAAAGCATCCAGAGTACCATTTATCTCTCTAATTATATTAGGCATGGTGGTGAAAAAACATGCTTTTGACCCATTGCTACAAGTAAATCATGGCCTTAAGAAATAGATTGAAAAGGTTTACTCGTGTACAAGGCTGATTAAGGGATCTGAGCGCCATACCTGTGCAAGGTTAGCATCCTAGATTGGAGGCGGCTCACAAGCTCTTTATGCTATTCACGCATTGCCATTTTCGGTCTTTCAAGCAGATTCTTGATCCAAACATTTCTATCAGCCTGGTGACTTTCAGGTGCTGAAATAAAAAAACACATACGTTCCCATTAGGAACATAGACAAGTTCCACCAAAACTAACACTGAAGGAACAGACAAGACAAATACATTAAATGTTTTTTCATTTCAAATTCATAGGATTACACAATATTCAACTTTGCTATGCCGCACGCTAGCTGTAGTCGCATTGTTAAAAGGCTGCTAAAATGGCAGCAAATAGGAATCTATAGTACCTTTATCAATCCTGAAAAGGTACAGATTGGGGCGAGACTGTGGTAGTTCACTCTTTGATCAGAGTCAAGGCTAGGCTATAATAGACATTTAAGGGGCAGAAGTGAGGGTCAAAACCATTCCCCAATGCCTCCAGGAGCCAGGAGGTCCTCGCTTTCAGTCGCAGCCTCGAAACCATCAGAAAAGAAGAGGACTTGACAACATGGAGAACAGATCAAGAGGTCACTCACTGCCTTCAAATAATAACTAAAAACTAGGACAGAAAGGCAGACCCATGGATTACTACAATAGATGCTCCTAATGAGCATTACTCCAGCAGATGCTTGACGAAGACGTTCTTTTACTCCGCAAATAATTCACGATGAAAGTCATCTCTCCAGCAGATACTCCACCGCCAAACAAAGCACTAATACAAGTGCAAGACGATAGGAGGACACGTTTTAGACATTTGCTAATGCAGATATTATATACCGTTATTCCACTCTTTGGAATAAAGCAGCGAACTATGCTAGTTCACCCTTTGATCAGAGTTAAGGCTATTAAGAAGAGCCTTAACATTTAAAAAGGTAGTCCGCTAGTCAACCAGTCCTTAGCCATCACCAAAGACAGGGATGTAATCCCTTAAACTGGCCACCATGCCGCCCCAGTACCAAGAGTCAGAGAAAGAATGGTTCAGATCCTCATTCTTGCCTGAGAGAGTGGGGGCTCCTGCACCTTCTCGAACAGAAGTGAGGGTCGAAACCATTCCCCAATGCCTCCAGGAGCCAGGAGGTCCTCGCTTTCAGTCGCAGCCTCGAAACCATCAGAAAAGAAGAGGACTTGACAACATGGAGAACAGATCAAGAGGTCACTCACTGCCTTCAAATGATAACTAAAAACTAGGACAGAAAGGCAGACCCATGGATTACTACAACAGATGCTCCTAATGTGCATTACTCCAGCAGATGCTTGACGAAGACGTTCTTTTACTCCGCAAATACTTCACGATGAAAGTTATCTCTCCAGCAGATACTCCACCGCCAAACAAAGCACTAATACAAGTGCAAGACGATAGGAGGACACGTTTTAGACATTTGCTAATGCAGATATTATATACCGTTATTCCACTCTTTGGAATAAAGCAGCGAACTATGCTAGTTCACCCTTTGATCAGAGTCAAGGCTATTAAGAAGAGCCTTAACATTTAAAAAGGTAGTCCGCTAGTCAACCAGTCCTTAGCCATCACCAAAGACAGGGATGTAATCCCTTAAACTGGCCACCATGCCGCCCCAGTACCAAGAGTCAGAGAAAGAATGGTTCAGATCCTCATTCTTGCCTGAGAGAGTGGGGGCTCCTGCACCTTCTCGAACAGAAGTGAGGGTCGAAACCATTCCCCAATGCCTCCAGGAGCCAGGAGGTCCTCGCTTTCAGTCGCAGCCTCGAAACCATCAGAAAAGAAGAGGACTTGACAACATGGAGAACAGATCAAGAGGTCACTCACTGCCTTCAAACGATAACTAAAAATTAGGACAGAAAGGCAGACCCATGGATTACTACAATAGATGCTCCTAATGAGCATTACTCCAGCAGATGCTTGACGAAGACGTTCTTTTACTCCGCAAATACTTCACGATGAAAGTCATCTCTCCAGCAGATACTCCACCGCCAAACAAAGCACTAATACAAGTGCAAGACGCATGGATTACTACAATAGATGCTCCTAATGAGCATTACTCCAGCAGATGCTCGACGAAGACGTTCTTTTACTCCGCAAATACTTCACGATGAAAGTCATCTCTCCAGCAGATACTCCACCGCCAAACAAAGCACTAATACAAGTGCAAGACGATAGGAGGACACGTTTTAGACATTTGCTAATGCAGATATTATATACCGTTATTCCACTCTTTGGAATAAAGCAGCGAACTATGCTAGTTCACCCTTTGATCAGAGTCAAGGCTATTAAGAAGAGCCTTAACATTTAAAAAGGTAGTCCGCTAGTCAACCAGTCCTTAGCCATCACCAAAGACAGGGATGTAATCCCTTAAACTGGCCACCATGCCGCCCCAGTACCAAGAGTCAGAGAAAGAATGGTTCAGATCCTCATTCTTGCCTGAGAGAGTGGGGGCTCCTGCACCTTCTCGAACAGAAGTGAGGGTCGAAACCATTCCCCAATGCCTCCAGGAGCCAGGAGGTCCTCGCTTTCAGTCGCAGCCTCGAAACCATCAGA
Organism: Gastrophryne carolinensis; assembly: GCA_027917425.1. Taxonomy (NCBI): domain Eukaryota; kingdom Metazoa; phylum Chordata; class Amphibia; order Anura; family Microhylidae; genus Gastrophryne; species Gastrophryne carolinensis. The sequence goes on from CM051237.1 coordinate 312,621,886, forward strand.
AAAGAAGAGGACTTGACAACATGGAGAACAGATCAAGAGGTCACTCGCTGCCTTCAAATGATAACTAAAAACTAGGACAGAAAGGCAGACCCATGGATTACTACAACAGATGCTCCTAATGTGCATTACTCCAGCAGATGCTTGACGAAGACGTTCTTTTACTCCGCAAATACTTCACGATGAAAGTCATCTCTCCAGCAGATACTCCACCGCCAAACAAAGCACTAATACAAGTGCAAGACGATAGGAGGACATGTTTTAGACATTTGCTAATGCAGATATTATATACCGTTATTCCACTCTTTGGAATAAAGCAGCGAACTATGCTAGTTCACCCTTTGATCAGAGTCAAGGCTATTAAGAAGAGCCTTAACATTTAAAAAGGTAGTCCGCTAGTCAACCAGTCCTTAGCCATCACCAAAGACAGGGATGTAATCCCTTAAACTGGCCACCATGCCGCCCCAGTACCAAGAGTCAGAGAAAGAATGGTTCAGATCCTCATTCTTGCCTGAGAGAGTGGGGGCTCCTGCACCTTCTCGAACAGAAGTGAGGGTCGAAACCATTCCCCAATGCCTCCAGGAGCCAGGAGGTCCTCGCTTTCAGTCGCAGCCTCGAAACCATCAGAAAAGAAGAGGACTTGACAACATGGAGAACAGATCAAGAGGTCACTCGCTGCCTTCAAATGATAACTAAAAACTAGGACAGAAAGGCAGACCCATGGATTACTACAACAGATGCTCCTAATGTGCATTACTCCAGCAGATGCTTGACGAAGACGTTCTTTTACTCCGCAAATACTTCACGATGAAAGTCATCTCTCCAGCAGATACTCCACCGCCAAACAAAGCACTAATACAAGTGCAAGACGATAGGAGGACACGTTTTAGACATTTGCTAATGCAGATATTATATACCGTTATTCCACTCTTTGGAATAAAGCAGCGAACTATGCTAGTTCACCCTTTGATCAGAGTCAAGGCTATTAAGAAGAGCCTTAACATTTAAAAAGGTAGTCCGCTAGTCAACCAGTCCTTAGCCATCACCAAAGACAGGGATGTAATCCCTTAAACTGGCCACCATGCCGCCCCAGTACCAAGAGTCAGAGAAAGAATGGTTCAGATCCTCATTCTTGCCTGAGAGAGTGGGGGCTCCTGCACCTTCTCGAACAGAAGTGAGGGTCGAAACCATTCCCCAATGCCTCCAGGAGCCAGGAGGTCCTCGCTTTCAGTCGCAGCCTCGAAACCATCAGAAAAGAAGAGGACTTGACAACATGGAGAACAGATCAAGAGGTCACTCGCTGCCTTCAAATGATAACTAAAAACTAGGACAGAAAGGCAGACCCATGGATTACTACAACAGATGCTCCTAATGTGCATTACTCCAGCAGATGCTTGACGAAGACGTTCTTTTACTCCGCAAATACTTCACGATGAAAGTCATCTCTCCAGCAGATACTCCACCGCCAAACAAAGCACTAATACAAGTGCAAGACGATAGGAGGACATGTTTTAGACATTTGCTAATGCAGATATTATATACCGTTATTCCACTCTTTGGAATAAAGCAGCGAACTATGCTAGTTCACCCTTTGATCAGAGTCAAGGCTATTAAGAAGAGCCTTAACATTTAAAAAGGTAGTCCGCTAGTCAACCAGTCCTTAGCCATCACCAAAGACAGGGATGTAATCCCTTAAACTGGCCACCATGCCGCCCCAGTACCAAGAGTCAGAGAAAGAATGGTTCAGATCCTCATTCTTGCCTGAGAGAGTGGGGGCTCCTGCACCTTCTCGAACAGAAGTGAGGGTCGAAACCATTCCCCAATGCCTCCAGGAGCCAGGAGGTCCTCGCTTTCAGTCGCAGCCTCGAAACCATCAGAAAAGAAGAGGACTTGACAACATGGAGAACAGATCAAGAGGTCACTCGCTGCCTTCAAATGATAACTAAAAACTAGGACAGAAAGGCAGACCCATGGATTACTACAACAGATGCTCCTAATGTGCATTACTCCAGCAGATGCTTGACGAAGACGTTCTTTTACTCCGCAAATACTTCACGATGAAAGTCATCTCTCCAGCAGATACTCCACCGCCAAACAAAGCACTAATACAAGTGCAAGACGATAGGAGGACACGTTTTAGACATTTGCTAATGCAGATATTATATACCGTTATTCCACTCTTTGGAATAAAGCAGCGAACTATGCTAGTTCACCCTTTGATCAGAGTCAAGGCTATTAAGAAGAGCCTTAACATTTAAAAAGGTAGTCCGCTAGTCAACCAGTCCTTAGCCATCACCAAAGACAGGGATGTAATCCCTTAAACTGGCCACCATGCCGCCCCAGTACCAAGAGTCAGAGAAAGAATGGTTCAGATCCTCATTCTTGCCTGAGAGAGTGGGGGCTCCTGCACCTTCTCGAACAGAAGTGAGGGTCGAAACCATTCCCCAATGCCTCCAGGAGCCAGAAGGTCCTCGCTTTCAGTCGCAGCCTCGAAACCATCAGAAAAGAAGAGGACTTGACAACATGGAGAACAGATCAAGAGGTCACTCACTGCCTTCAAACGATAACTAAAAATTAGGACAGAAAGGCAGACCCATGGATTACTACAATAGATGCTCCTAATGAGCATTACTCCAGCAGATGCTTGACGAAGACGTTCTTTTACTCCGCAAATACTTCACGATGAAAGTCATCTCTCCAGCAGATACTCCACCGCCAAACAAAGCACTAATACAAGTGCAAGACGCATGGATTACTACAATAGATGCTCCTAATGAGCATTACTCCAGCAGATGCTTGACGAAGACGTTCTTTTACTCCGCAAATACTTCACGATGAAAGTCATCTCTCCAGCAGATACTCCACCGCCAAACAAAGCACTAATACAAGTGCAAGACGATAGGAGGACACGTTTTAGACATTTGCTAATGCAGATATTATATACCGTTATTCCACTCTTTGGAATAAAGCAGCGAACTATGCTAGTTCACCCTTTGATCAGAGTCAAGGCTATTAAGAAGAGCCTTAACATTTAAAAAGGTAGTCCGCTAGTCAACCAGTCCTTAGCCATCACCAAAGACAGGGATGTAATCCCTTAAACTGGCCACCATGCCGCCCCAGTACCAAGAGTCAGAGAAAGAATGGTTCAGATCCTCATTCTTGCCTGAGAGAGTGGGGGCTCCTGCACCTTCTCGAACAGAAGTGAGGGTCGAAACCATTCCCCAATGCCTCCAGGAGCCAGGAGGTCCTCGCTTTCAGTCGCAGCCTCGAAACCATCAGAAAAGAAGAGGACTTGACAACATGGAGAACAGATCAAGAGGTCACTCGCTGCCTTCAAATGATAACTAAAAACTAGGACAGAAAGGCAGACCCATGGATTACTACAACAGATGCTCCTAATGTGCATTACTCCAGCAGATGCTTGACGAAGACGTTCTTTTACTCCGCAAATACTTCACGATGAAAGTCATCTCTCCAGCAGATACTCCACCGCCAAACAAAGCACTAATACAAGTGCAAGACGATAGGAGGACACGTTTTAGACATTTGCTAATGCAGATATTATATACCGTTATTCCACTCTTTGGAATAAAGCAGCGAACTATGCTAGTTCACCCTTTGATCAGAGTCAAGGCTATTAAGAAGAGCCTTAACATTTAAAAAGGTAGTCCGCTAGTCAACCAGTCCTTAGCCATCACCAAAGACAGGGATGTAATCCCTTAAACTGGCCACCATGCCGCCCCAGTACCAAGAGTCAGAGAAAGAATGGTTCAGATCCTCATTCTTGCCTGAGAGAGTGGGGGCTCCTGCACCTTCTCGAACAGAAGTGAGGGTGGAAACCATTCCCCAATGCCTCCAGGAGCCAGGAGGTCCTCGCTGTCAGTCGCAGCCTCGAAACCATCAGAAAAGAAGAGGACTTGACAACATGGAGAACAGATCAAGAGGTCACTCACTGCCTTCAAACGATAACTAAAAATTAGGACAGAAAGGCAGACCCATGGATTACTACAATAGATGCTCCTAATGAGCATTACTCCAGCAGATGCTTGACGAAGACGTTCTTTTACTCCGCAAATACTTCACGATGAAAGTCATCTCTCCAGCAGATACTCCACCGCCAAACAAAGCACTAATACAAGTGCAAGACGCATGGATTACTACAATAGATGCTCCTAATGAGCATTACTCCAGCAGATGCTTGACGAAGACGTTCTTTTACTCCGCAAATACTTCACGATGAAAGTCATCTCTCCAGCAGATACTCCACCGCCAAACAAAGCACTAATACAAGTGCAAGACGATAGGAGGACAAGTTTTAGACATTTGCTAATGCAGATATTATATACCGTTATTCCACTCTTTGGAATAAAGCAGCGAACTATGCTAGTTCACCCTTTGATCAGAGTCAAGGCTATTAAGAAGAGCCTTAACATTTAAAAAGGTAGTCCGCTAGTCAACCAGTCCTTAGCCATCACCAAAGACAGGGATGTAATCCCTTAAACTGGCCACCATGCCGCCCCAGTACCAAGAGTCAGAGAAAGAATGGTTCAGATCCTCATTCTTGCCTGAGAGAGTGGGGGCTCCTGCACCTTCTCGAACAGAAGTGAGGGTCGAAACCATTCCCCAATGCCTCCAGGAGCCAGGAGGTCCTCGCTTTCAGTCGCAGCCTCGAAACCATCAGAAAAGAAGAGGACTTGACAACATGGAGAACAGATCAAGAGGTCACTCACTGCCTTCAAATGATAACTAAAAATTAGGACAGAAAGGCAGACCCATGGATTACTACAATAGATGCTCCTAATGAGCATTACTCCAGCAGATGCTTGACGAAGACGTTCTTTTACTCCGCAAATACTTCACGATGAAAGTCATCTCTCCAGCAGATACTCCACCGCCAAACAAAGCACTAATACAAGTGCAAGACGATAGGAGGACACGTTTTAGACATTTGCTAATGCAGATATTATATACCGTTATTCCACTCTTTGGAATAAAGCAGCGAACTATGCTAGTTCACCCTTTGATCAGAGTTAAGGCTATTAAGAAGAGCCTTAACATTTAAAAAGGTAGTCCGCTAGTCAACCAGTCCTTAGCCATCACCAAAGACAGGGATGTAATCCCTTAAACTGGCCACCATGCCGCCCCAGTACCAAGAGTCAGAGAAAGAATGGTTCAGATCCTCATTCTTGCCTGAGAGAGTGGGGGCTCCTGCACCTTCTCGAACAGAAGTGAGGGTCGAAACCATTCCCCAATGCCTCCAGGAGCCAGGAGGTCCTCGCTTTCAGTCGCAGCCTCGAAACCATCAGAAAAGAAGAGGACTTGACAACATGGAGAACAGATCAAGAGGTCACTCACTGCCTTCAAATGATAACTAAAAACTAGGACAGAAAGGCAGACCCATGGATTACTACAATAGATGCTCCTAATGAGCATTATTCCAGCAGATGATCGTTGGTGATGATCCACATTTAACTTCATGGGCATTAGCCCATGTGCAATCCTCTGGTAGTTTTCCACAATGAGGTTAAGACTTTTTGAGAAGTCACCTCTGACCTCACATGCCTAACATACTGTAACTTCAATACCAGTTTTAATAGAAACTTGCCTTTAGTTTAGCCAGCAGGACCACGTAAGTGCCTTCTAGTTCCATTCATCGATTTCATTTGACATCACTAGCGAGGGAAAAAAAAAAAGCCTTGTTATATAGATATTTAACATTGTGTACATTGGTTGCCACGCAGGAGGATGCTGCCCAGTGATGGGTTGCATGGCCAGGATTAACGTGCTGGGTAAAGCAAAACAAAACCTGTGCTAAAAGATTCCAGGGCTGGCCACTGGCTTTTCCCCAGGGCATTCTGAATTGAGATGCCCCGCTGTGTGTGAACCCCCCCCCCCCCAGAAAACCTCTATTCACTCACCTTTTCCTCGGGGGGACGAAACAAAACTCGGGAAAGTCAAATGCCTAGGTTTTGTTCTGCTTTAAGTTAAAATGAAAAGTTATGCGACCCAGGCAGAGCGCTGCTGTCGTGGGGTCCAGACCAGGGTGGGCCGCCCCTGTGGTGCACAACAGAAGGCAGCTGCTGTGGGGCCCAAACCCTGGTGACAGCCACCTCAGGGCTCTAAGGCGCAACCCCAGTAGTTGATGCTGTGGGGCCAAGACAGGTAGCAATGTTTATGGGGCTTACACACTTGTTCTAGGTCAGGGGCCCCGCTAACTATTCCTGCTGGTGGTTGAGCTTACCAAAATATGTTACATGACTGCAACGCTGACCCGAATGCTTACAGAATCACTAAGCAGGAACAGCCATGTAAATCAGGAGTGTTGCAAAGATAACTAGTTTTACTTAAGAGTGTGAAAACCCCCATTCGATCAGTAACACCTCAATTTTAGCTCCCATGGGCTCTCCTCCAATGAGCATTTATTGCTATATATATTAATGCCTGGCTAGAAGGCAATGTTTAATTAGTAAGCGCTAGCCAAGAGAAATACTGGGCGCACAAAGAAGTTAAGACAAGTCTAGGCCCCAAAAAAGGAGCTACACCTATGACTGCATTCGGTACAATCTATAAACCTCAGCCATCAATACCCATCAAAAAATATTTTGGACACCCGGGGAAGCCACCATGTTCAAGCAGACTGGGAATGGTAACAGGCAAAGCATCCAGAGTACCATTTATCTCTCTAATTATATTAGGCATGGTGGTGAAAAAACATGCTTTTGACCCATTGCTACAAGTAAATCATGGCCTTAAGAAATAGATTGAAAAGGTTTACTCGTGTACAAGGCTGATTAAGGGATCTGAGCGCCATACCTGTGCAAGGTTAGCATCCTAGATTGGAGGCGGCTCACAAGCTCTTTATGCTATTCACGCATTGCCATTTTCGGTCTTTCAAGCAGATTCTTGATCCAAACATTTCTATCAGCCTGGTGACTTTCAGGTGCTGAAATAAAAAAACACATACGTTCCCATTAGGAACATAGACAAGTTCCACCAAAACTAACACTGAAGGAACAGACAAGACAAATACATTAAATGTTTTTTCATTTCAAATTCATAGGATTACACAATATTCAACTTTGCTATGCCGCACGCTAGCTGTAGTCGCATTGTTAAAAGGCTGCTAAAATGGCAGCAAATAGGAATCTATAGTACCTTTATCAATCCTGAAAAGGTACAGATTGGGGCGAGACTGTGGTAGTTCACTCTTTGATCAGAGTCAAGGCTAGGCTATAATAGACATTTAAGGGGCAGAAGTGAGGGTCAAAACCATTCCCCAATGCCTCCAGGAGCCAGGAGGTCCTCGCTTTCAGTCGCAGCCTCGAAACCATCAGAAAAGAAGCGGACTTGACAACATGGAGAACAGATCAAGAGGTCACTCACTGCCTTCAAATAATAACTAAAAACTAGGACAGAAAGGCAGACCCATGGATTACTACAATAGATGCTCCTAATGAGCATTACTCCAGCAGATGCTTGACGAAGACGTTCTTTTACTCCGCAAATACTTCACGATGAAAGTCATCTCTCCAGCAGATACTCCACCGCCAAAGAAAGCACTAATACAAGTGCAAGACGCATGGATTACTACAACAGATGCTCCTAATGTGCATTACTCCAGCAGATGCTTGACGAAGACGTTCTTTTACTCCGCAAATACTTCACGATGAAAGTCATCTCTCCAGCAGATACTCCACCGCCAAACAAAGCACTAATACAAGTGCAAGACGATAGGAGGACAAGTTTTAGACATTTGCTAATGCAGATATTATATACCGTTATTCCACTCTTTGGAATAAAGCAGCGAACTATGCTAGTTCACCCTTTGATCAGAGTCAAGGCTATTAAGAAGAGCCTTAACATTTAAAAAGGTAGTCCGCTAGTCAACCAGTCCTTAGCCATCACCAAAGACAGGGATGTAATCCCTTAAACTGGCCACCATGCCGCCCCAGTACCAAGAGTCAGAGAAAGAATGGTTCAGATCCTCATTCTTGCCTGAGAGAGTGGGGGCTCCTGCACCTTCTCGAACAGAAGTGAGGGTCGAAACCATTCCCCAATGCCTCCAGGAGCCAGGAGGTCCTCGCTTTCAGTCGCAGCCTCGAAACCATCAGAAAAGAAGAGGACTTGACAACATGGAGAACAGATCAAGAGGTCACTCACTGCCTTCAAATGATAACTAAAAATTAGGACAGAAAGGCAGACCCATGGATTACTACAATAGATGCTCCTAATGAGCATTACTCCAGCAGATGCTTGACGAAGACGTTCTTTTACTCCGCAAATACTTCACGATGAAAGTCATCTCTCCAGCAGATACTCCACCGCCAAACAAAGCACTAATACAAGTGCAAGACGATAGGAGGACACGTTTTAGACATTTGCTAATGCAGATATTATATACCGTTATTGCACTCTTTGGAATAAAGCAGCGAACTATGCTAGTTCACCCTTTGATCAGAGTCAAGGCTATTAAGAAGAGCCTTAACATTTAAAAAGGTAGTCCGCTAGTCAACCAGTCCTTAGCCATCACCAAAGACAGGGATGTAATCCCTTAAACTGGCCACCATGCCGCCCCAGTACCAAGAGTCAGAGAAAGAATGGTTCAGATCCTCATTCTTGCCTGAGAGAGTGGGGGCTCCTGCACCTTCTCGAACAGAAGTGAGGGTCGAAACCATTCCCCAATGCCTCCAGGAGCCAGGAGGTCCTCGCTTTCAGTCGCAGCCTCGAAACCATCAGAAAAGAAGAGGACTTGACAACATGGAGAACAGATCAAGAGGTCACTCAGTGCCTTCAAATGATAACTAAAAACTAGGACAGAAAGGCAGACCCATGGATTACTACAATAGATGCTCCTAATGAGCATTACTCCAGCAGATGCTTGACGAAGACGTTCTTTTACTCCGCAAATACTTCACGATGAAAGTCATCTCTCCAGCAGATACTCCACCGCCAAACAAAGCACTAATACAAGTGCAAGACGATAGGAGGACACGATTTAGACATTTGCTAATGCAGATATTATATACCGTTATTCCACTCTTTGGAATAAAGCAGCGAACTATGCTAGTTCACCCTTTGATCAGAGTCAAGGCTATTAAGAAGAGCCTTAACATTTAAAAAGGTAGTCCGCTAGTCAACCAGTCCTTAGCCATCACCAAAGACAGGGATGTAATCCCTTAAACTGGCCACCATGCCGCCCCAGTACCAAGAGTCAGAGAAAGAATGGTTCAGATCCTCATTCTTGCCTGAGAGAGTGGGGGCTCCTGCACCTTCTCGAACAGAAGTGAGGGTCGAAACCATTCCCCAATGCCTTCAGGAGCCAGGAGGTCCTCGCTTTCAGTCGCAGCCTCGAAACCATCAGAAAAGAAGAGGACTTGACAACATGGAGAACAGATCAAGAGGTCACTCAGTGCCTTCAAATGATAACTAAAAACTAGGACAGAAAGGCAGACCCATGGATTACTACAATAGATGCTCCTAATGAGCATTACTCCAGCAGATGCTTGACGAAGACGTTCTTTTACTCCGCAAATACTTCACGATGAAAGTCATCTCTCCAGCAGATACTCCACCGCCAAACAAAGCACTAATACAAGTGCAAGACGATAGGAGGACACGTTTTAGACATTTGCTAATGCAGATATTATATACCGTTATTCCACTCTTTGGAATAAAGCAGCGAACTATGCTAGTTCACCCTTTGATCAGAGTCAAGGCTATTAAGAAGAGCCTTAACATTTAAAAAGGTAGTCCGCTAGTCAACCAGTCCTTAGCCATCACCAAAGACAGGGATGTAATCCCTTAAACTGGCCACCATGCCGCCCCAGTACCAAGAGTCAGAGAAAGAATGGTTCAGATCCTCATTCTTGCCTGAGAGAGTGGGGGCTCCTGCACCTTCTCGAACAGAAGTGAGGGTGGAAACCATTCCCCAATGCCTCCAGGAGCCAGGAGGTCCTCGCTGTCAGTCGCAGCCTCGAAACCATCAGAAAAGAAGAGGACTTGACAACATGGAGAACAGATCAAGAGGTCACTCACTGCCTTCAAACGATAACTAAAAATTAGGACAGAAAGGCAGACCCATGGATTACTACAATAGATGCTCCTAATGAGCATTACTCCAGCAGATGCTTGACGAAGACGTTCTTTTACTCCGCAAATACTTCACGATGAAAGTCATCTCTCCAGCAGATACTCCACCGCCAAACAAAGCACTAATACAAGTGCAAGACGCATGGATTACTACAATAGATGCTCCTAATGAGCATTACTCCAGCAGATGCTTGACGAAGACGTTCTTTTACTCCGCAAATACTTCACGATGAAAGTCATCTCTCCAGCAGATACTCCACCGCCAAACAAAGCACTAATACAAGTGCAAGACGATAGGAGGACAAGTTTTAGACATTTGCTAATGCAGATATTATATACCGTTATTCCACTCTTTGGAATAAAGCAGCGAACTATGCTAGTTCACCCTTTGATCAGAGTCAAGGCTATTAAGAAGAGCCTTAACATTTAAAAAGGTAGTCCGCTAGTCAACCAGTCCTTAGCCATCACCAAAGACAGGGATGTAATCCCTTAAACTGGCCACCATGCCGCCCCAGTACCAAGAGTCAGAGAAAGAATGGTTCAGATCCTCATTCTTGCCTGAGAGAGTGGGGGCTCCTGCACCTTCTCGAACAGAAGTGAGGGTCGAAACCATTCCCCAATGCCTCCAGGAGCCAGGAGGTCCTCGCTTTCAGTCGCAGCCTCGAAACCATCAGAAAAGAAGAGGACTTGACAACATGGAGAACAGATCAAGAGGTCACTCGCTGCCTTCAAATGATAACTAAAAACTAGGACAGAAAGGCAGACCCATGGATTACTACAACAGATGCTCCTAATGTGCATTACTCCAGCAGATGCTTGACGAAGACGTTCTTTTACTCCGCAAATACTTCACGATGAAAGTCATCTCTCCAGCAGATACTCCACCGCCAAACAAAGCACTAATACAAGTGCAAGACGATAGGAGGACACGTTTTAGACATTTGCTAATGCAGATATTATATACCGTTATTCCACTCTTTGGAATAAAGCAGCGAACTATGCTAGTTCACCCTTTGATCAGAGTCAAGGCTATTAAGAAGAGCCTTAACATTTAAAAAGGTAGTCCGCTAGTCAACCAGTCCTTAGCCATCACCAAAGACAGGGATGTAATCCCTTAAACTGGCCACCATGCCGCCCCAGTACCAAGAGTCAGAGAAAGAATGGTTCAGATCCTCATTCTTGCCTGAGAGAGTGGGGGCTCCTGCACCTTCTCGAACAGAAGTGAGGGTGGAAACCATTCCCCAATGCCTCCAGGAGCCAGGAGGTCCTCGCTGTCAGTCGCAGCCTCGAAACCATCAGAAAAGAAGAGGACTTGACAACATGGAGAACAGATCAAGAGGTCACTCACTGCCTTCAAACGATAACTAAAAATTAGGACAGAAAGGCAGACCCATGGATTACTACAATAGATGCTCCTAATGAGCATTACTCCAGCAGATGCTTGACGAAGACGTTCTTTTACTCCGCAAATACTTCACGATGAAAGTCATCTCTCCAGCAGATACTCCACCGCCAAACAAAGCACTAATACAAGTGCAAGACGCATGGATTACTACAATAGATGCTCCTAATGAGCATTACTCCAGCAGATGCTTGACGAAGACGTTCTTTTACTCCGCAAATACTTCACGATGAAAGTCATCTCTCCAGCAGATACTCCACCGCCAAACAAAGCACTAATACAAGTGCAAGACGATAGGAGGACAAGTTTTAGACATTTGCTAATGCAGATATTATATACCGTTATTCCACTCTTTGGAATAAAGCAGCGAACTATGCTAGTTCACCCTTTGATCAGAGTCAAGGCTATTAAGAAGAGCCTTAACATTTAAAAAGGTAGTCCGCTAGTCAACCAGTCCTTAGCCATCACCAAAGACAGGGATGTAATCCCTTAAACTGGCCACCATGCCGCCCCAGTACCAAGAGTCAGAGAAAGAATGGTTCAGATCCTCATTCTTGCCTGAGAGAGTGGGGGCTCCTGCACCTTCTCGAACAGAAGTGAGGGTCGAAACCATTCCCCAATGCCTCCAGGAGCCAGGAGGTCCTCGCTTTCAGTCGCAGCCTCGAAACCATCAGAAAAGAAGAGGACTTGACAACATGGAGAACAGATCAAGAGGTCACTCACTGCCTTCAAATGATAACTAAAAATTAGGACAGAAAGGCAGACCCATGGATTACTACAATAGATGCTCCTAATGAGCATTACTCCAGCAGATGCTTGACGAAGACGTTCTTTTACTCCGCAAATACTTCACGATGAAAGTCATCTCTCCAGCAGATACTCCACCGCCAAACAAAGCACTAATACAAGTGCAAGACGATAGGAGGACACGTTTTAGACATTTGCTAATGCAGATATTATATACCGTTATTCCACTCTTTGGAATAAAGCAGCGAACTATGCTAGTTCACCCTTTGATCAGAGTTAAGGCTATTAAGAAGAGCCTTAACATTTAAAAAGGTAGTCCGCTAGTCAACCAGTCCTTAGCCATCACCAAAGACAGGGATGTAATCCCTTAAACTGGCCACCATGCCGCCCCAGTACCAAGAGTCAGAGAAAGAATGGTTCAGATCCTCATTCTTGCCTGAGAGAGTGGGGGCTCCTGCACCTTCTCTAACAGAAGTGAGGGTCGAAACCATTCCCCAATGCCTCCAGGAGCCAGGAGGTCCTCGCTTTCAGTCGCAGCCTCGAAACCATCAGAAAAGAAGAGGACTTGACAACATGGAGAACAGATCAAGAGGTCACTCACTGCCTTCAAATGATAACTAAAAACTAGGACAGAAAGGCAGACCCATGGATTACTACAATAGATGCTCCTAATGAGCATTATTCCAGCAGATGATCGTTGGTGATGATCCACATTTAACTTCATGGGCATTAGCCCATGTGCAATCCTCTGGTAGTTTTCCACAATGAGGTTAAGACTTTTTGAGAAGTCACCTCTGACCTCACATGCCTAACATACTGTAACTTCAATACCAGTTTTAATAGAAACTTGCCTTTAGTTTAGCCAGCAGGACCACGTAAGTGCCTTCTAGTTCCATTCATCGATTTCATTTGACATCACTAGCGAGGGAAAAAAAAAAAGCCTTGTTATATAGATATTTAACATTGTGTACATTGGTTGCCACGCAGGAGGATGCTGCCCAGTGATGGGTTGCATGGCCAGGATTAACGTGCTGGGTAAAGCAAAACAAAACCTGTGCTAAAAGATTCCAGGGCTGGCCACTGGCTTTTCCCCAGGGCATTCTGAATTGAGATGCCCCGCTGTGTGTGAACCCCCCCCCCCCCAGAAAACCTCTATTCACTCACCTTTTCCTCGGGGGGACGAAACAAAACTCGGGAAAGTCAAATGCCTAGGTTTTGTTCTGCTTTAAGTTAAAATGAAAAGTTATGCGACCCAGGCAGAGCGCTGCTGTCGTGGGGTCCAGACCAGGGTGGGCCGGCCCTGTGGTGCACAACAGAAGGCAGCTGCTGTGGGGCCCAAACCCTGGTGACAGCCACCTCAGGGCTCTAAGGCGCAACCCCAGTAGTTGATGCTGTGGGGCCAAGACAGGTAGCAATGTTTATGGGGCTTACACACTTGTTCTAGGTCAGGGGCCCCGCTAACTATTCCTGCTGGTGGTTGAGCTTACCAAAATATGTTACATGACTGCAACGCTGACCCGAATGCTTACAGAATCACTAAGCAGGAACAGCCATGTAAATCAGGAGTGTTGCAAAGATAACTAGTTTTACTTAAGAGTGTGAAAACCCCCATTCGATCAGTAACACCTCAATTTTAGCTCCCATGGGCTCTCCTCCAATGAGCATTTATTGCTATATATATTAATGCCTGGCTAGAAGGCAATGTTTAATTAGTAAGCGCTAGCCAAGAGAAATACTGGGCGCACAAAGAAGTTAAGACAAGTCTAGGCCCCAAAAAAGGAGCTACACCTATGACTGCATTCGGTACAATCTATAAACCTCAGCCATCAATACCCATCAAAAAATATTTTGGACACCCGGGGAAGCCACCATGTTCAAGCAGACTGGGAATGGTAACAGGCAAAGCATCCAGAGTACCATTTATCTCTCTAATTATATTAGGCATGGTGGTGAAAAAACATGCTTTTGACCCATTGCTACAAGTAAATCATGGCCTTAAGAAATAGATTGAAAAGGTTTACTCGTGTACAAGGCTGATTAAGGGATCTGAGCGCCATACCTGTGCAAGGTTAGCATCCTAGATTGGAGGCGGCTCACAAGCTCTTTATGCTATTCACGCATTGCCATTTTCGGTCTTTCAAGCAGATTCTTGATCCAAACATTTCTATCAGCCTGGTGACTTTCAGGTGCTGAAATAAAAAAACACATACGTTCCCATTAGGAACATAGACAAGTTCCACCAAAACTAACACTGAAGGAACAGACAAGACAAATACATTAAATGTTTTTTCATTTCAAATTCATAGGATTACACAATATTCAACTTTGCTATGCCGCACGCTAGCTGTAGTCGCATTGTTAAAAGGCTGCTAAAATGGCAGCAAATAGGAATCTATAGTACCTTTATCAATCCTGAAAAGGTACAGATTGGGGCGAGACTGTGGTAGTTCACTCTTTGATCAGAGTCAAGGCTAGGCTATAATAGACATTTAAGGGGCAGAAGTGAGGGTCAAAACCATTCCCCAATGCCTCCAGGAGCCAGGAGGTCCTCGCTTTCAGTCGCAGCCTCGAAACCATCAGAAAAGAAGCGGACTTGACAACATGGAGAACAGATCAAGAGGTCACTCACTGCCTTCAAATAATAACTAAAAACTAGGACAGAAAGGCAGACCCATGGATTACTACAATAGATGCTCCTAATGAGCATTACTCCAGCAGATGCTTGACGAAGACGTTCTTTTACTCCGCAAATACTTCACGATGAAAGTCATCTCTCCAGCAGATACTCCACCGCCAAAGAAAGCACTAATACAAGTGCAAGACGCATGGATTACTACAACAGATGCTCCTAATGTGCATTACTCCAGCAGATGCTTGACGAAGACGTTCTTTTACTCCGCAAATACTTCACGATGAAAGTCATCTCTCCAGCAGATACTCCACCGCCAAACAAAGCACTAATACAAGTGCAAGACGATAGGAGGACAAGTTTTAGACATTTGCTAATGCAGATATTATATACCGTTATTCCACTCTTTGGAATAAAGCAGCGAACTATGCTAGTTCACCCTTTGATCAGAGTCAAGGCTATTAAGAAGAGCCTTAACATTTAAAAAGGTAGTCCGCTAGTCAACCAGTCCTTAGCCATCACCAAAGACAGGGATGTAATCCCTTAAACTGGCCACCATGCCGCCCCAGTACCAAGAGTCAGAGAAAGAATGGTTCAGATCCTCATTCTTGCCTGAGAGAGTGGGGGCTCCTGCACCTTCTCGAACAGAAGTGAGGGTCGAAACCATTCCCCAATGCCTCCAGGAGCCAGGAGGTCCTCGCTTTCAGTCGCAGCCTCGAAACCATCAGAAAAGAAGAGGACTTGACAACATGGAGAACAGATCAAGAGGTCACTCACTGCCTTCAAATGATAACTAAAAATTAGGACAGAAAGGCAGACCCATGGATTACTACAATAGATGCTCCTAATGAGCATTACTCCAGCAGATGCTTGACGAAGACGTTCTTTTACTCCGCAAATACTTCACGATGAAAGTCATCTCTCCAGCAGATACTCCACCGCCAAACAAAGCACTAATACAAGTGCAAGACGATAGGAGGACACGTTTTAGACATTTGCTAATGCAGATATTATATACCGTTATTGCACTCTTTGGAATAAAGCAGCGAACTATGCTAGTTCACCCTTTGATCAGAGTCAAGGCTATTAAGAAGAGCCTTAACATTTAAAAAGGTAGTCCGCTAGTCAACCAGTCCTTAGCCATCACCAAAGACAGGGATGTAATCCCTTAAACTGGCCACCATGCCGCCCCAGTACCAAGAGTCAGAGAAAGAATGGTTCAGATCCTCATTCTTGCCTGAGAGAGTGGGGGCTCCTGCACCTTCTCGAACAGAAGTGAGGGTCGAAACCATTCCCCAATGCCTCCAGGAGCCAGGAGGTCCTCGCTTTCAGTCGCAGCCTCGAAACCATCAGAAAAGAAGAGGACTTGACAACATGGAGAACAGATCAAGAGGTCACTCAGTGCCTTCAAATGATAACTAAAAACTAGGACAGAAAGGCAGACCCATGGATTACTACAATAGATGCTCCTAATGAGCATTACTCCAGCAGATGCTTGACGAAGACGTTCTTTTACTCCGCAAATACTTCACGATGAAAGTCATCTCTCCAGCAGATACTCCACCGCCAAACAAAGCACTAATACAAGTGCAAGACGATAGGAGGACACGATTTAGACATTTGCTAATGCAGATATTATATACCGTTATTCCACTCTTTGGAATAAAGCAGCGAACTATGCTAGTTCACCCTTTGATCAGAGTCAAGGCTATTAAGAAGAGCCTTAACATTTAAAAAGGTAGTCCGCTAGTCAACCAGTCCTTAGCCATCACCAAAGACAGGGATGTAATCCCTTAAACTGGCCACCATGCCGCCCCAGTACCAAGAGTCAGAGAAAGAATGGTTCAGATCCTCATTCTTGCCTGAGAGAGTGGGGGCTCCTGCACCTTCTCGAACAGAAGTGAGGGTCGAAACCATTCCCCAATGCCTTCAGGAGCCAGGAGGTCCTCGCTTTCAGTCGCAGCCTCGAAACCATCAGAAAAGAAGAGGACTTGACAACATGGAGAACAGATCAAGAGGTCACTCAGTGCCTTCAAATGATAACTAAAAACTAGGACAGAAAGGCAGACCCATGGATTACTACAATAGATGCTCCTAATGAGCATTACTCCAGCAGATGCTTGACGAAGACGTTCTTTTACTCCGCAAATACTTCACGATGAAAGTCATCTCTCCAGCAGATACTCCACCGCCAAACAAAGCACTAATACAAGTGCAAGACGATAGGAGGACACGTTTTAGACATTTGCTAATGCAGATATTATATACCGTTATTCCACTCTTTGGAATAAAGCAGCGAACTATGCTAGTTCACCCTTTGATCAGAGTCAAGGCTATTAAGAAGAGCCTTAACATTTAAAAAGGTAGTCCGCTAGTCAACCAGTCCTTAGCCATCACCAAAGACAGGGATGTAATCCCTTAAACTGGCCACCATGCCGCCCCAGTACCAAGAGTCAGAGAAAGAATGGTTCAGATCCTCATTCTTGCCTGAGAGAGTGGGGGCTCCTGCACCTTCTCGAACAGAAGTGAGGGTGGAAACCATTCCCCAATGCCTCCAGGAGCCAGGAGGTCCTCGCTGTCAGTCGCAGCCTCGAAACCATCAGAAAAGAAGAGGACTTGACAACATGGAGAACAGATCAAGAGGTCACTCACTGCCTTCAAACGATAACTAAAAATTAGGACAGAAAGGCAGACCCATGGATTACTACAATAGATGCTCCTAATGAGCATTACTCCAGCAGATGCTTGACGAAGACGTTCTTTTACTCCGCAAATACTTCACGATGAAAGTCATCTCTCCAGCAGATACTCCACCGCCAAACAAAGCACTAATACAAGTGCAAGACGCATGGATTACTACAATAGATGCTCCTAATGAGCATTACTCCAGCAGATGCTTGACGAAGACGTTCTTTTACTCCGCAAATACTTCACGATGAAAGTCATCTCTCCAGCAGATACTCCACCGCCAAACAAAGCACTAATACAAGTGCAAGACGATAGGAGGACAAGTTTTAGACATTTGCTAATGCAGATATTATATACCGTTATTCCACTCTTTGGAATAAAGCAGCGAACTATGCTAGTTCACCCTTTGATCAGAGTCAAGGCTATTAAGAAGAGCCTTAACATTTAAAAAGGTAGTCCGCTAGTCAACCAGTCCTTAGCCATCACCAAAGACAGGGATGTAATCCCTTAAACTGGCCACCATGCCGCCCCAGTACCAAGAGTCAGAGAAAGAATGGTTCAGATCCTCATTCTTGCCTGAGAGAGTGGGGGCTCCTGCACCTTCTCGAACAGAAGTGAGGGTCGAAACCATTCCCCAATGCCTCCAGGAGCCAGGAGGTCCTCGCTTTCAGTCGCAGCCTCGAAACCATCAGAAAAGAAGAGGACTTGACAACATGGAGAACAGATCAAGAGGTCACTCACTGCCTTCAAATGATAACTAAAAATTAGGACAGAAAGGCAGACCCATGGATTACTACAATAGATGCTCCTAATGAGCATTACTCCAGCAGATGCTTGACGAAGACGTTCTTTTACTCCGCAAATACTTCACGATGAAAGTCATCTCTCCAGCAGATACTCCACCGCCAAACAAAGCACTAATACAAGTGCAAGACGATAGGAGGACACGTTTTAGACATTTGCTAATGCAGATATTATATACCGTTATTCCACTCTTTGGAATAAAGCAGCGAACTATGCTAGTTCACCCTTTGATCAGAGTTAAGGCTATTAAGAAGAGCCTTAACATTTAAAAAGGTAGTCCGCTAGTCAACCAGTCCTTAGCCATCACCAAAGACAGGGATGTAATCCCTTAAACTGGCCACCATGCCGCCCCAGTACCAAGAGTCAGAGAAAGAATGGTTCAGATCCTCATTCTTGCCTGAGAGAGTGGGGGCTCCTGCACCTTCTCTAACAGAAGTGAGGGTCGAAACCATTCCCCAATGCCTCCAGGAGCCAGGAGGTCCTCGCTTTCAGTCGCAGCCTCGAAACCATCAGAAAAGAAGAGGACTTGACAACATGGAGAACAGATCAAGAGGTCACTCACTGCCTTCAAATGATAACTAAAAACTAGGACAGAAAGGCAGACCCATGGATTACTACAATAGATGCTCCTAATGAGCATTATTCCAGCAGATGATCGTTGGTGATGATCCACATTTAACTTCATGGGCATTAGCCCATGTGCAATCCTCTGGTAGTTTTCCACAATGAGGTTAAGACTTTTTGAGAAGTCACCTCTGACCTCACATGCCTAACATACTGTAACTTCAATACCAGTTTTAATAGAAACTTGCCTTTAGTTTAGCCAGCAGGACCACGTAAGTGCCTTCTAGTTCCATTCATCGATTTCATTTGACATCACTAGCGAGGGAAAAAAAAAAAGCCTTGTTATATAGATATTTAACATTGTGTACATTGGTTGCCACGCAGGAGGATGCTGCCCAGTGATGGGTTGCATGGCCAGGATTAACGTGCTGGGTAAAGCAAAACAAAACCTGTGCTAAAAGATTCCAGGGCTGGCCACTGGCTTTTCCCCAGGGCATTCTGAATTGAGATGCCCCGCTGTGTGTGAACCCCCCCCCCCCCAGAAAACCTCTATTCACTCACCTTTTCCTCGGGGGGACGAAACAAAACTCGGGAAAGTCAAATGCCTAGGTTTTGTTCTGCTTTAAGTTAAAATGAAAAGTTATGCGACCCAGGCAGAGCGCTGCTGTCGTGGGGTCCAGACCAGGGTGGGCCGGCCCTGTGGTGCACAACAGAAGGCAGCTGCTGTGGGGCCCAAACCCTGGTGACAGCCACCTCAGGGCTCTAAGGCGCAACCCCAGTAGTTGATGCTGTGGGGCCAAGACAGGTAGCAATGTTTATGGGGCTTACACACTTGTTCTAGGTCAGGGGCCCCGCTAACTATTCCTGCTGGTGGTTGAGCTTACCAAAATATGTTACATGACTGCAACGCTGACCCGAATGCTTACAGAATCACTAAGCAGGAACAGCCATGTAAATCAGGAGTGTTGCAAAGATAACTAGTTTTACTTAAGAGTGTGAAAACCCCCATTCGATCAGTAACACCTCAATTTTAGCTCCCATGGGCTCTCCTCCAATGAGCATTTATTGCTATATATATTAATGCCTGGCTAGAAGGCAATGTTTAATTAGTAAGCGCTAGCCAAGAGAAATACTGGGCGCACAAAGAAGTTAAGACAAGTCTAGGCCCCAAAAAAGGAGCTACACCTATGACTGCATTCGGTACAATCTATAAACCTCAGCCATCAATACCCATCAAAAAATATTTTGGACACCCGGGGAAGCCACCATGTTCAAGCAGACTGGGAATGGTAACAGGCAAAGCATCCAGAGTACCATTTATCTCTCTAATTATATTAGGCATGGTGGTGAAAAAACATGCTTTTGACCCATTGCTACAAGTAAATCATGGCCTTAAGAAATAGATTGAAAAGGTTTACTCGTGTACAAGGCTGATTAAGGGATCTGAGCGCCATACCTGTGCAAGGTTAGCATCCTAGATTGGAGGCGGCTCACAAGCTCTTTATGCTATTCACGCATTGCCATTTTCGGTCTTTCAAGCAGATTCTTGATCCAAACATTTCTATCAGCCTGGTGACTTTCAGGTGCTGAAATAAAAAAACACATACGTTCCCATTAGGAACATAGACAAGTTCCACCAAAACTAACACTGAAGGAACAGACAAGACAAATACATTAAATGTTTTTTCATTTCAAATTCATAGGATTACACAATATTCAACTTTGCTATGCCGCACGCTAGCTGTAGTCGCATTGTTAAAAGGCTGCTAAAATGGCAGCAAATAGGAATCTATAGTACCTTTATCAATCCTGAAAAGGTACAGATTGGGGCGAGACTGTGGTAGTTCACTCTTTGATCAGAGTCAAGGCTAGGCTATAATAGACATTTAAGGGGCAGAAGTGAGGGTCAAAACCATTCCCCAATGCCTCCAGGAGCCAGGAGGTCCTCGCTTTCAGTCGCAGCCTCGAAACCATCAGAAAAGAAGCGGACTTGACAACATGGAGAACAGATCAAGAGGTCACTCACTGCCTTCAAATAATAACTAAAAACTAGGACAGAAAGGCAGACCCATGGATTACTACAATAGATGCTCCTAATGAGCATTACTCCAGCAGATGCTTGACGAAGACGTTCTTTTACTCCGCAAATACTTCACGATGAAAGTCATCTCTCCAGCAGATACTCCACCGCCAAAGAAAGCACTAATACAAGTGCAAGACGCATGGATTACTACAACAGATGCTCCTAATGTGCATTACTCCAGCAGATGCTTGACGAAGACGTTCTTTTACTCCGCAAATACTTCACGATGAAAGTCATCTCTCCAGCAGATACTCCACCGCCAAACAAAGCACTAATACAAGTGCAAGACGATAGGAGGACAAGTTTTAGACATTTGCTAATGCAGATATTATATACCGTTATTCCACTCTTTGGAATAAAGCAGCGAACTATGCTAGTTCACCCTTTGATCAGAGTCAAGGCTATTAAGAAGAGCCTTAACATTTAAAAAGGTAGTCCGCTAGTCAACCAGTCCTTAGCCATCACCAAAGACAGGGATGTAATCCCTTAAACTGGCCACCATGCCGCCCCAGTACCAAGAGTCAGAGAAAGAATGGTTCAGATCCTCATTCTTGCCTGAGAGAGTGGGGGCTCCTGCACCTTCTCGAACAGAAGTGAGGGTCGAAACCATTCCCCAATGCCTCCAGGAGCCAGGAGGTCCTCGCTTTCAGTCGCAGCCTCGAAACCATCAGAAAAGAAGAGGACTTGACAACATGGAGAACAGATCAAGAGGTCACTCACTGCCTTCAAATGATAACTAAAAATTAGGACAGAAAGGCAGACCCATGGATTACTACAATAGATGCTCCTAATGAGCATTACTCCAGCAGATGCTTGACGAAGACGTTCTTTTACTCCGCAAATACTTCACGATGAAAGTCATCTCTCCAGCAGATACTCCACCGCCAAACAAAGCACTAATACAAGTGCAAGACGATAGGAGGACACGTTTTAGACATTTGCTAATGCAGATATTATATACCGTTATTGCACTCTTTGGAATAAAGCAGCGAACTATGCTAGTTCACCCTTTGATCAGAGTCAAGGCTATTAAGAAGAGCCTTAACATTTAAAAAGGTAGTCCGCTAGTCAACCAGTCCTTAGCCATCACCAAAGACAGGGATGTAATCCCTTAAACTGGCCACCATGCCGCCCCAGTACCAAGAGTCAGAGAAAGAATGGTTCAGATCCTCATTCTTGCCTGAGAGAGTGGGGGCTCCTGCACCTTCTCGAACAGAAGTGAGGGTCGAAACCATTCCCCAATGCCTCCAGGAGCCAGGAGGTCCTCGCTTTCAGTCGCAGCCTCGAAACCATCAGAAAAGAAGAGGACTTGACAACATGGAGAACAGATCAAGAGGTCACTCAGTGCCTTCAAATGATAACTAAAAACTAGGACAGAAAGGCAGACCCATGGATTACTACAATAGATGCTCCTAATGAGCATTACTCCAGCAGATGCTTGACGAAGACGTTCTTTTACTCCGCAAATACTTCACGATGAAAGTCATCTCTCCAGCAGATACTCCACCGCCAAACAAAGCACTAATACAAGTGCAAGACGATAGGAGGACACGATTTAGACATTTGCTAATGCAGATATTATATACCGTTATTCCACTCTTTGGAATAAAGCAGCGAACTATGCTAGTTCACCCTTTGATCAGAGTCAAGGCTATTAAGAAGAGCCTTAACATTTAAAAAGGTAGTCCGCTAGTCAACCAGTCCTTAGCCATCACCAAAGACAGGGATGTAATCCCTTAAACTGGCCACCATGCCGCCCCAGTACCAAGAGTCAGAGAAAGAATGGTTCAGATCCTCATTCTTGCCTGAGAGAGTGGGGGCTCCTGCACCTTCTCGAACAGAAGTGAGGGTCGAAACCATTCCCCAATGCCTTCAGGAGCCAGGAGGTCCTCGCTTTCAGTCGCAGCCTCGAAACCATCAGAAAAGAAGAGGACTTGACAACATGGAGAACAGATCAAGAGGTCACTCAGTGCCTTCAAATGATAACTAAAAACTAGGACAGAAAGGCAGACCCATGGATTACTACAATAGATGCTCCTAATGAGCATTACTCCAGCAGATGCTTGACGAAGACGTTCTTTTACTCCGCAAATACTTCACGATGAAAGTCATCTCTCCAGCAGATACTCCACCGCCAAACAAAGCACTAATACAAGTGCAAGACGATAGGAGGACACGTTTTAGACATTTGCTAATGCAGATATTATATACCGTTATTCCACTCTTTGGAATAAAGCAGCGAACTATGCTAGTTCACCCTTTGATCAGAGTCAAGGCTATTAAGAAGAGCCTTAACATTTAAAAAGGTAGTCCGCTAGTCAACCAGTCCTTAGCCATCACCAAAGACAGGGATGTAATCCCTTAAACTGGCCACCATGCCGCCCCAGTACCAAGAGTCAGAGAAAGAATGGTTCAGATCCTCATTCTTGCCTGAGAGAGTGGGGGCTCCTGCACCTTCTCGAACAGAAGTGAGGGTCGAAACCATTCCCCAATGCCTCCAGGAGCCAGGAGGTCCTCGCTTTCAGTCGCAGCCTCGAAACCATCAGAAAAGAAGAGGACTTGACAACATGGAGAACAGATCAAGAGGTCACTCACTGCCTTCAAACGATAACTAAAAATTAGGACAGAAAGGCAGACCCATGGATTACTACAATAGATGCTCCTAATGAGCATTACTCCAGCAGATGCTTGACGAAGACGTTCTTTTACTCCGCAAATACTTCACGATGAAAGTCATCTCTCCAGCAGATACTCCACCGCCAAACAAAGCACTAATACAAGTGCAAGACACATGGATTACTACAATAGATGCTCCTAATGAGCATTACTCCAGCAGATGCTTGACGAAGACGTTCTTTTACTCCGCAAATACTTCACGATGAAAGTCATCTCTCCAGCAGATACTCCACCGCCAAACAAAGCACTAATACAAGTGCAAGACGCATGGATTACTACAATAGATGCTCCTAATGAGCATTACTCCAGCAGATGCTTGACGAAGACGTTCTTTTACTCCGCAAATACTTCACGATGAAAGTCATCTCTCCAGCAGATACTCCACCGCCAAACAAAGCACTAATACAAGTGCAAGACGATAGGAGGACACGTTTTAGACATTTGCTAATGCAGATATTATATACCGTTATTCCACTCTTTGGAATAAAGCAGCGAACTATGCTAGTCCACCCTTTGATCAGAGTCAAGGCTATTAAGAAGAGCCTTAACATTTAAAAAGGTAGTCCGCTAGTCAACCAGTCCTTAGCCATCACCAAAGGCAGGGATGTAATCCCTTAAACTGGCCACCATGCCGCCCCAGTACCAAGAGTCAGAGAAAGAATGGTTCAGATCCTCATTCTTGCCTGAGAGAGTGGGGGCTCCTGCACCTTCTCGAACAGAAGTGAGGGTCGAAACCATTCCCCAATGCCTCCAGGAGCCAGGAGGTCCTCGCTTTCAGTCGCAGCCTCGAAACCATCAGAAAAGAAGAGGACTTGACAACATGGAGAACAGATCAAGAGGTCACTCACTGCCTTCAAATGATAACTAAAAACTAGGACAGAAAGGCAGACCCATGGATTACTACAACAGATGCTCCTAATGAGCATTATTCCAGCAGATGATCGTTGGTGATGATCCACATTTAACTTCATGGGCATTAGCCCATGTGCAATCCTCTGGTAGTTTTCCACAATGAGGTTAAGACTTTTTGAGAAGTCACCTCTGACCTCACATGCCTAACATACTGTAACTTCAATAGCAGTTTTAATAGAAACTTGCCTTTAGTTTAGCCAGCAGGACCACGTAAGTGCCTTCTAGTTCCATTCATCGATTTCATTTGACATCACTAGTGAGGGAAAAAAAAAAAGCCTTGTTATATAGATATTTAACATTGTGTACATTGGTTGCCACGCAGGAGGATGCTGCCCAGTGATGGGTTGCATGGCCAGGATTAACGTGCTGGGTAAAGCAAAACAAAACCTGTGCTAAAAGATTCCAGGGCTGGCCACTGGCTTTTCCCCAGGGCATTCTGAATTGAGATGCCCCGCTGTGTGTGAACCCCCCCCCCCACCCAGAACACCTCTATTCACTCACCTTTTCCTCGGGGGGACGAAACAAAACTCGGGAAAGTCAAATGCCTAGGTTTTGTTCTGCTTTAAGTTAAAATGAAAAGTTATGCGACCCAGGCAGAGCGCTGCTGTCGTGGGGTCCAGACCAGGGTGGGCCGCCCCTGTGGTGCACAACAGAAGGCAGCTGCTGTGGGGCCCAAACCCTGGTGACAGCCACCTCAGGGCTCTAAGGCGCAACCCCAGTAGTTGATGCTGTGGGGCCAAGACAGGTAGCAATGTTTATGGGGCTTACACACTTGTTCTAGGTCAGGGGCCCCGCTAACTATTCCTGCTGGTGGTTGAGCTTACCAAAATATGTTACATGACTGCAACGCTGACCCGAATGCTTACGAAATCACTAAGCAGGAACAGCCATGTAAATCAGGAGTGTTGCAAAGATAACTAGTTTTACTTAAGAGTGTGAAAACCCCCATTCGATCAGTAACACCTCAATTTTAGCTCCCATGGGCTCTCCTCCAATGAGCATTTATTGCTATATATATTAATGCCTGGCTAGAAGGCAATGTTTAATTAGTAAGCGCTAGCCAAGAGAAATACTGGGCGCACAAAGAAGTTAAGACAAGTCTAGGCCCCAAAAAAGGAGCTACACCTATGACTGCATTCGGTACAATCTATAAACCTCAGCCATCAATACCCATCAAAAAATATTTTGGACACCCGAGGAAGCCACCATGTTCAAGCAGACTGGGAATGGTAACAGGCAAAGCATCCAGAGTACCATTTATCTCTCTAATTATATTAGGCATGGTGGTGAAAAAACATGCTTTTGACCCATTGCTACAAGTAAATCATGGCCTTAAGAAATAGATTGAAAAGGTTTACTCGTGTACAAGGCTGATTAAGGGATCTGAGCGCCATACCTGTGCAAGGTTAGCATCCTAGATTGGAGGCGGCTCACAAGCTCTTTATGCTATTCACGCATTGCCATTTTCGGTCTTTCAAGCAGATTCTTGATCCAAACATTTCTATCAGCCTGGTGACTTTCAGGTGCTGAAATAAAAAAACACATACGTTCCCATTAGGAACATAGACAAGTTCCACCAAAACTAACGTTGAAGGAACAGACAAGACAAATACATTAAATGTTTTTTCATTTCAAATTCATAGGATTACACAATATTCAACTTTGCTATGCCGCACGCTAGCTGTAGTCGCATTGTTAAAAGGCTGCTAAAATGGCAGCAAATAGGAATCTATAGTACCTTTATCAATCCTGAAAAGGTACAGATTGGAGCGAGACTGTGGTAGTTCACTCTTTGATCAGAGTCAAGGCTAGGCTATAATAGACATTTAAGGGGCAGAAGTGAGGGTCAAAACCATTCCCCAATGCCTCCAGGAGCCAGGAGGTCCTCGCTTTCAGTCGCAGCCTCGAAACCATCAGAAAAGAAGAGGACTTGACAACATGGAGAACAGATCAAGAGGTCACTCAGTGCCTTCAAATGATAACTAAAAACTAGGACAGAAAGGCAGACCCATGGATTACTACAATAGATGCTCCTAATGAGCATTACTCCAGCAGATGCTTGACGAAGACGTTCTTTTACTCCGCAAATACTTCACGATGAAAGTCATCTCTCCAGCAGATACTCCACCGCCAAACAAAGCACTAATACAAGTGCAAGACGATAGGAGGACACGTTTTAGACATTTGCTAATGCAGATATTATATACCGTTATTCCACTCTTTGGAATAAAGCAGCGAACTATGCTAGTTCACCCTTTGATCAGAGTCAAGGCTATTAAGAAGAGCCTTAACATTTAAAAAGGTAGTCCGCTAGTCAACCAGTCCTTAGCCATCACCAAAGACAGGGATGTAATCCCTTAAACTGGCCACCATGCCGCCCCAGTACCAAGAGTCAGAGAAAGAATGGTTCAGATCCTCATTCTTGCCTGAGAGAGTGGGGGCTCCTGCACCTTCTCGAACAGAAGTGAGGGTCGAAACCATTCCCCAATGCCTCCAGGAGCCAGGAGGTCCTCGCTTTCAGTCGCAGCCTCGAAACCATCAGAAAAGAAGAGGACTTGACAACATGGAGAACAGATCAAGAGGTCACTCGCTGCCTTCAAATGATAACTAAAAACTAGGACAGAAAGGCAGACCCATGGATTACTACAACAGATGCTCCTAATGTGCATTACTCCAGCAGATGCTTGACGAAGACGTTCTTTTACTCCGCAAATACTTCACGATGAAAGTCATCTCTCCAGCAGATACTCCACCGCCAAACAAAGCACTAATACAAGTGCAAGACGATAGGAGGACACGTTTTAGACATTTGCTAATGCAGATATTATATACCGTTATTCCACTCTTTGGAATAAAGCAGCGAACTATGCTAGTTCACCCTTTGATCAGAGTCAAGGCTATTAAGAAGAGCCTTAACATTTAAAAAGGTAGTCCGCTAGTCAACCAGTCCTTAGCCATCACCAAAGACAGGGATGTAATCCCTTAAACTGGCCACCATGCCGCCCCAGTACCAAGAGTCAGAGAAAGAATGGTTCAGATCCTCATTCTTGCCTGAGAGAGTGGGGGCTCCTGCACCTTCTCGAACAGAAGTGAGGGTCGAAACCATTCCCCAATGCCTCCAGGAGCCAGGAGGTCCTCGCTTTCAGTCGCAGCCTCGAAACCATCAGAAAAGAAGAGGACTTGACAACATGGAGAACAGATCAAGAGGTCACTCACTGCCTTCAAACGATAACTAAAAATTAGGACAGAAAGGCAGACCCATGGATTACTACAATAGATGCTCCTAATGAGCATTACTCCAGCAGATGCTTGACGAAGACGTTCTTTTACTCCGCAAATACTTCACGATGAAAGTCATCTCTCCAGCAGATACTCCACCGCCAAACAAAGCACTAATACAAGTGCAAGACGCATGGATTACTACAATAGATGCTCCTAATGAGCATTACTCCAGCAGATGCTTGACGAAGACGTTCTTTTACTCCGCAAATACTTCACGATGAAAGTCATCTCTCCAGCAGATACTCCACCGCCAAACAAAGCACTAATACAAGTGCAAGACGATAGGAGGACACGTTTTAGACATTTGCTAATGCAGATATTATATACCGTTATTCCACTCTTTGGAATAAAGCAGCGAACTATGCTAGTTCACCCTTTGATCAGAGTCAAGGCTATTAAGAAGAGCCTTAACATTTAAAAAGGTAGTCCGCTAGTCAACCAGTCCTTAGCCATCACCAAAGACAGGGATGTAATCCCTTAAACTGGCCACCATGCCGCCCCAGTACCAAGAGTCAGAGAAAGAATGGTTCAGATCCTCATTCTTGCCTGAGAGAGTGGGGGCTCCTGCACCTTCTCGAACAGAAGTGAGGGTCGAAACCATTCCCCAATGCCTCCAGGAGCCAGGAGGTCCTCGCTTTCAGTCGCAGCCTCGAAACCATCAGAAAAGAAGAGGACTTGACAACATGGAGAACAGATCAAGAGGTCACTCACTGCCTTCAAATGATAACTAAAAACTAGGACAGAAAGGCAGACCCATGGATTACTACAATAGATGCTCCTAATGAGCATTATTCCAGCAGATGATCGTTGGTGATGATCCACATTTAACTTCATGGGCATTAGCCCATGTGCAATCCTCTGGTAGTTTTCCACAATGAAGTTAAGACTTTTTGAGAAGTCACCTCTGACCTCACATGCCTAACATACTGTAACTTCAATACCAGTTTTAATAGAAACTTGCCTTTAGTTTAGCCAGCAGGACCACGTAAGTGCCTTCTAGTTCCATTCATCGATTTCATTTGACATCACTAGCGAGGGAAAAAAAAAAAGCCTTGTTATATAGATATTTAACATTGTGTACATTGGTTGCCACGCAGGAGGATGCTGCCCAGTGATGGGTTGCATGGCCAGGATTAACGTGCTGGGTAAAGCAAAACAAAACCTGTGCTAAAAGATTCCAGGGCTGGCCACTGGCTTTTCCCCAGGGCATTCTGAATTGAGATGCCCCGCTGTGTGTGAACCCCCCCCCCCCCCCCCAGAAAACCTCTATTCACTCACCTTTTCCTCGGGGGGACGAAACAAAACTCGGGAAAGTCAAATGCCTAGGTTTTGTTCTGCTTTAAGTTAAAATGAAAAGTTATGCGACCCAGGCAGAGCGCTGCTGTCGTGGGGTCCAGACCAGGGTGGGCCGCCCCTGTGGTGCACAACAGAAGGCAGCTGCTGTGGGGCCCAAACCCTGGTGACAGCCACCTCAGGGCTCTAAGGCGCAACCCCAGTAGTTGATGCTGTGGGGCCAAGACAGGTAGCAATGTTTATGGGGCTTACACACTTGTTCTAGGTCAGGGGCCCCGCTAACTATTCCTGCTGGTGGTTGAGCTTACCAAAATATGTTACATGACTGCAACGCTGACCCGAATGCTTACAGAATCACTAAGCAGGAACAGCCATGTAAATCAGGAGTGTTGCAAAGATAACTAGTTTTACTTAAGAGTGTGAAAACCCCCATTCGATCAGTAACACCTCAATTTTAGCTCCCATGGGCTCTCCTCCAATGAGCATTTATTGCTATATATATTAATGCCTGGCTAGAAGGCAATGTTTAATTAGTAAGCGCTAGCCAAGAGAAATACTGGGCGCACAAAGAAGTTAAGACAAGTCTAGGCCCCAAAAAAGGAGCTACACCTATGACTGCATTCGGTACAATCTATAAACCTCAGCCATCAATACCCATCAAAAAATATTTTGGACACCCGGGGAAGCCACCATGTTCAAGCAGACTGGGAATGGTAACAGGCAAAGCATCCAGAGTACCATTTATCTCTCTAATTATATTAGGCATGGTGGTGAAAAAACATGCTTTTGACCCATTGCTACAAGTAAATCATGGCCTTAAGAAATAGATTGAAAAGGTTTACTCGTGTACAAGGCTGATTAAGGGATCTGAGCGCCATACCTGTGCAAGGTTAGCATCCTAGATTGGAGGCGGCTCACAAGCTCTTTATGCTATTCACGCATTGCCATTTTCGGTCTTTCAAGCAGATTCTTGATCCAAACATTTCTATCAGCCTGGTGACTTTCAGGTGCTGAAATAAAAAAACACATACGTTCCCATTAGGAACATAGACAAGTTCCACCAAAACTAACACTGAAGGAACAGACAAGACAAATACATTAAATGTTGTTTCATTTCAAATTCATAGGATTACACAATATTCAACTTTGCTATGCCGCACGCTAGCTGTAGTCGCATTGTTAAAAGGCTGCTAAAATGGCAGCAAATAGGAATCTATAGTACCTTTATCAATCCTGAAAAGGTACAGATTGGGGCGAGACTGTGGTAGTTCACTCTTTGATCAGAGTCAAGGCTAGGCTATAATAGACATTTAAGGGGCAGAAGTGAGGGTCAAAACCATTCTCCAATGCCTCCAGGAGCCAGGAGGTCCTCGCTTTCAGTCGCAGCCTCGAAACCATCAGAAAAGAAGAGGACTTGACAACATGGAGAAAAGATCAAGAGGTCACTCACTGCCTTCAAATAATAACTAAAAACTAGGACAGAAAGGCAGACCCATGGATTACTACAATAGATGCTCCTAATGAGCATTACTCCAGCAGATGCTTGACGAAGACGTTCTTTTACTCCGCAAATACTTCACGATGAAAGTCATCTCTCCAGCAGATACTCCACCGCCAAACAAAGCACTAATACAAGTGCAAGACGCATGGATTACTACAACAGATGCTCCTAATGTGCATTACTCCAGCAGATGCTTGACGAAGACGTTCTTTTACTCCGCAAATACTTCACGATGAAAGTCATCTCTCCAGCAGATACTCCACCGCCAAACAAAGCACTAATACAAGTGCAAGACGATAGGAGGACAAGTTTTAGACATTTGCTAATGCAGATATTATATACCGTTATTCCACTCTTTGGAATAAAGCAGCGAACTATGCTAGTTCACCCTTTGATCAGAGTCAAGGCTATTAAGAAGAGCCTTAACATTTAAAAAGGTAGTCCGCTAGTCAACCAGTCCTTAGCCATCACCAAAGACAGGGATGTAATCCCTTAAACTGGCCACCATGCCGCCCCAGTACCAAGAGTCAGAGAAAGAATGGTTCAGATCCTCATTCTTGCCTGAGAGAGTGGGGGCTCCTGCACCTTCTCGAACAGAAGTGAGGGTCGAAACCATTCCCCAATGCCTCCAGGAGCCAGGAGGTCCTCGCTTTCAGTCGCAGCCTCGAAACCATCAGAAAAGAAGAGGACTTGACAACATGGAGAACAGATCAAGAGGTCACTCACTGCCTTCAAATGATAACTAAAAATTAGGACAGAAAGGCAGACCCATGGATTACTACAATAGATGCTCCTAATGAGCATTACTCCAGCAGATGCTTGACGAAGACGTTCTTTTACTCCGCAAATACTTCACGATGAAAGTCATCTCTCCAGCAGATACTCCACCGCCAAACAAAGCACTAATACAAGTGCAAGACGATAGGAGGACACGATTTAGACATTTGCTAATGCAGATATTATATACCGTTATTCCACTCTTTGGAATAAAGCAGCGAACTATGCTAGTTCACCCTTTGATCAGAGTCAAGGCTATTAAGAAGAGCCTTAACATTTAAAAAGGTAGTCCGCTAGTCAACCAGTCCTTAGCCATCACCAAAGACAGGGATGTAATCCCTTAAACTGGCCACCATGCCGCCCCAGTACCAAGAGTCAGAGAAAGAATGGTTCAGATCCTCATTCTTGCCTGAGAGAGTGGGGGCTCCTGCACCTTCTCGAACAGAAGTGAGGGTCGAAACCATTCCCCAATGCCTCCAGGAGCCAGGAGGTCCTCGCTTTCAGTCGCAGCCTCGAAACCATCAGAAAAGAAGAGGACTTGACAACATGGAGAACAGATCAAGAGGTCACTCAGTGCCTTCAAATGATAACTAAAAACTAGGACAGAAAGGCAGACCCATGGATTACTACAATAGATGCTCCTAATGAGCATTACTCCAGCAGATGCTTGACGAAGACGTTCTTTTACTCCGCAAATACTTCACGATGAAAGTCATCTCTCCAGCAGATACTCCACCGCCAAACAAAGCACTAATACAAGTGCAAGACGATAGGAGGACACGTTTTAGACATTTGCTAATGCAGATATTATATACCGTTATTCCACTCTTTGGAATAAAGCAGCGAACTATGCTAGTTCACCCTTTGATCAGAGTCAAGGCTATTAAGAAGAGCCTTAACATTTAAAAAGGTAGTCCGCTAGTCAACCAGTCCTTAGCCATCACCAAAGACAGGGATGTAATCCCTTAAACTGGCCACCATGCCGCCCCAGTACCAAGAGTCAGAGAAAGAATGGTTCAGATCCTCATTCTTGCCTGAGAGAGTGGGGGCTCCTGCACCTTCTCGAACAGAAGTGAGGGTCGAAACCATTCCCCAATGCCTCCAGGAGCCAGGAGGTCCTCGCTTTCAGTCGCAGCCTCGAAACCATCAGAAAAGAAGAGGACTTGACAACATGGAGAACAGATCAAGGGGTCACTCACTGCCTTCAAATGATAACTAAAAACTAGGACAGAAAGGCAGACCCATGGATTACTACAACAGATGCTCCTAATGTGCATTACTCCAGCAGATGCTTGACGAAGACGTTCTTTTACTCCGCAAATACTTCACGATGAAAGTCATCTCTCCAGCAGATACTCCACCGCCAAACAAAGCACTAATACAAGTGCAAGACGATAGGAGGACACGTTTTAGACATTTGCTAATGCAGATATTATATACCGTTATTCCACTCTTTGGAATAAAGCAGCGAACTATGCTAGTTCACCCTTTGATCAGAGTCAAGGCTATTAAGAAGAGCCTTAACATTTAAAAAGGTAGTCCGCTAGTCAACCAGTCCTTAGCCATCACCAAAGACAGGGATGTAATCCCTTAAACTGGCCACCATGCCGCCCCAGTACCAAGAGTCAGAGAAAGAATGGTTCAGATCCTCATTCTTGCCTGAGAGAGTGGGGGCTCCTGCACCTTCTCGAACAGAAGTGAGGGTCGAAACCATTCCCCAATGCCTCCAGGAGCCAGGAGGTCCTCGCTTTCAGTCGCAGCCTCAAAACCATCAGAAAAGAAGAGGACTTGACAACATGGAGAACAGATCAAGAGGTCACTCACTGCCTTCAAACGATAACTAAAAATTAGGACAGAAAGGCAGACCCATGGATTACTACAATAGATGCTCCTAATGAGCATTACTCCAGCAGATGCTTGACGAAGACGTTCTTTTACTCCGCAAATACTTCACGATGAAAGTCATCTCTCCAGCAGATACTCCACCGCCAAACAAAGCACTAATACAAGTGCAAGACGCATGGATTACTACAATAGATGCTCCTAATGAGCATTACTCCAGCAGATGCTTGACGAAGACGTTCTTTTACTCCGCAAATACTTCACGATGAAAGTCATCTCTCCAGCAGATACTCCACCGCCAAACAAAGCACTAATACAAGTGCAAGACGATAGGAGGACACGTTTTAGACATTTGCTAATGCAGATATTATATACCGTTATTCCACTCTTTGGAATAAAGCAGCGAACTATGCTAGTTCACCCTTTGATCAGAGTCAAGGCTATTAAGAAGAGCCTTAACATTTAAAAAGGTAGTCCGCTAGTCAACCAGTCCTTAGCCATCACCAAAGACAGGGATGTAATCCCTTAAACTGGCCACCATGCCGCCCCAGTACCAAGAGTCAGAGAAAGAATGGTTCAGATCCTCATTCTTGCCTGAGAGAGTGGGGGCTCCTGCACCTTCTCGAACAGAAGTGAGGGTCGAAACCATTCCCCAATGCCTCCAGGAGCCAGGAGGTCCTCGCTTTCAGTCGCAGCCTCGAAACCATCAGAAAAGAAGAGGACTTGACAACATGGAGAACAGATCAAGAGGTCACTCACTGCCTTCAAATGATAACTAAAAACTAGGACAGAAAGGCAGACCCATGGATTACTACAACAGATGCTCCTAATGTGCATTACTCCAGCAGATGCTTGACGAAGACGTTCTTTTACTCCGCAAATACTTCACGATGAAAGTCATCTCTCCAGCAGATACTCCACCGCCAAACAAAGCACTAATACAAGTGCAAGACGATAGGAGGACACGTTTTAGACATTTGCTAATGCAGATATTATATACCGTTATTCCACTCTTTGGAATAAAGCAGCGAACTATGCTAGTTCACCCTTTGATCAGAGTCAAGGCTATTAAGAAGAGCCTTAACATTTTAAAAGGTAGTCCGCTAGTCAACCAGTCCTTAGCCATCACCAAAGACAGGGATGTAATCCCTTAAACTGGCCACCATGCCGCCCCAGTACCAAGAGTCAGAGAAAGAATGGTTCAGATCCTCATTCTTGCCTGAGAGAGTGGGGGCTCCTGCACCTTCTCGAACAGAAGTGAGGGTCGAAACCATTCCCCAATGCCTCCAGGAGCCAGGAGGTCCTCGCTTTCAGTCGCAGCCTCGAAACCATCAGAAAAGAAGAGGACTTGACAACATGGAGAACAGATCAAGAGGTCACTCACTGCCTTCAAATGATAACTAAAAATTAGGACAGAAAGGCAGACCCATGGATTACTACAATAGATGCTCCTAATGAGCATTATTCCAGCAGATGATCGTTGGTGATGATCCACATTTAACTTCATGGGCATTAGCCCATGTGCAATCCTCTGGTAGTTTTCCACAATGAGGTTAAGACTTTTTGAGAAGTCACCTCTGACCTCACATGCCTAACATATTGTAACTTCAATACCAGTTTTAATAGAAACTTGCCTTTAGTTTAGCCAGCAGGACCACGTAAGTGCCTTCTAGTTCCATTCATCGATTTCATTTGACATCACTAGTGAGGGAAAAAAAAAAGCCTTGTTATATAGATATTTAACATTGTGTACATTGGTTGCCACGCAGGAGGATGCTGCCCAGTGATGGGTTGCATGGCCAGGATTAACGTGCTGGGTAAAGCAAAACAAAACCTGTGCTAAAAGATTCCAGGGCTGGCCACTGGCTTTTCCCCAGGGCATTCTGAATTGAGATGCCCCGCTGTGTGTGAACCCCCCCCCCCCCCCAGAACACCTCTATTCACTCACCTTTTCCTCGGGGGGACGAAACAAAACTCGGGAAAGTCAAATGCCTAGGTTTTGTTCTGCTTTAAGTTAAAATGAAAAGTTATGCGACCCAGGCAGAGCGCTGCTGTCGTGGGGTCCAGACCAGGGTGGGCCGCCCCTGTGGTGCACAACAGAAGGCAGCTGCTGTGGGGCCCAAACCCTGGTGACAGCCACCTCAGGGCTCTAAGGCACAACCCCAGTAGTTGATGCTGTGGGGCCAAGACAGGTAGCAATGTTTATGGGGCTTACACACTTGTTCTAGGTCAGGGGCCCCGCTAACTATTCCTGCTGGTGGTTGAGCTTACCAAAATATGTTACATGACTGCAACGCTGACCCGAATGCTTACAGAATCACTAAGCAGGAACAGCCATGTAAATCAGGAGTGTTGCAAAGATAACTAGTTTTACTTAAGAGTGTGAAAACCCCCATTCGATCAGTAACACCTCAATTTTAGCTCCCATGGGCTCTCCTCCAATGAGCATTTATTGCTATATATATTAATGCCTGGCTAGAAGGCAATGTTTAATTAGTAAGCGCTAGCCAAGAGAAATACTGGGCGCACAAAGAAGTTAAGACAAGTCTAGGCCCCAAAAAAGGAGCTACACCTATGACTGCATTCGGTACAATCTATAAACCTCAGCCATCAATACCCATCAAAAAATATTTTGGACACCCGGGGAAGCCACCATGTTCAAGCAGACTGGGAATGGTAACAGGCAAAGCATCCAGAGTACCATTTATCTCTCTAATTATATTAGGCATGGTGGTGAAAAAACATGCTTTTGACCCATTGCTACAAGTAAATCATGGCCTTAAGAAATAGATTGAAAAGGTTTACTCGTGTACAAGGCTGATTAAGGGATCTGAGCGCCATACCTGTGCAAGGTTAGCATCCTAGATTGGAGGCGGCTCACAAGCTCTTTATGCTATTCACGCATTGCCATTTTCGGTCTTTCAAGCAGATTCTTGATCCAAACATTTCTATCAGCCTGGTGACTTTCAGGTGCTGAAATAAAAAAACACATACGTTCCCATTAGGAACATAGACAAGTTCCACCAAAACTAACACTGAAGGAACAGACAAGACAAATACATTAAATGTTTTTTCATTTCAAATTCATAGGATTACACAATATTCAACTTTGCTATGCCGCACGCTAGCTGTAGTCGCATTGTTAAAAGGCTGCTAAAATGGCAGCAAATAGGAATCTATAGTACCTTTATCAATCCTGAAAAGGTACAGATTGGGGCGAGACTGTGGTAGTTCACTCTTTGATCAGAGTCAAGGCTAGGCTATAATAGACATTTAAGGGGCAGAAGTGAGGGTCAAAACCATTCCCCAATGCCTCCAGGAGCCAGGAGGTCCTCGCTTTCAGTCGCAGCCTCGAAACCATCAGAAAAGAAGAGGACTTGACAACATGGAGAACAGATCAAGAGGTCACTCACTGCCTTCAAATGATAACTAAAAACTAGGACAGAAAGGCAGACCCATGGATTACTACAACAGATGCTCCTAATGTGCATTACTCCAGCAGATGCTTGACGAAGACGTTCTTTTACTCCGCAAATACTTCACGATGAAAGTCATCTCTCCAGCAGATACTCCACCGCCAAACAAAGCACTAATACAAGTGCAAGACGATAGGAGGACACGTTTTAGACATTTGCTAATGCAGATATTATATACCGTTATTCCACTCTTTGGAATAAAGCAGCGAACTATGCTAGTTCACCCTTTGATCAGAGTCAAGGCTATTAAGAAGAGCCTTAACATTTAAAAAGGTAGTCCGCTAGTCAACCAGTCCTTAGCCATCACCAAAGACAGGGATGTAATCCCTTAAACTGGCCACCATGCCGCCCCAGTACCAAGAGTCAGAGAAAGAATGGTTCAGATCCTCATTCTTGCCTGAGAGAGTGGGGGCTCCTGCACCTTCTCGAACAGAAGTGAGGGTCGAAACCATTCCCCAATGCCTCCAGGAGCCAGGAGGTCCTCGCTTTCAGTCGAAGCCTCGAAACCATCAGAAAAGAAGAGGACTTGACAACATGGAGAACAGATCAAGAGGTCACTCACTGCCTTCAAATGATAACTAAAAATTAGGACAGAAAGGCAGACCCATGGATTACTACAATAGATGCTCCTAATGAGCATTACTCCACCAGATGCTTGACGAAGACGTTCTTTTACTCCGCAAATACTTCACGATGAAAGTCATCTCTCCAGCAGATACTCCACCGCCAAACAAAGCACTAATACAAGTGCAAGACGATAGGAGGACACGTTTTAGACATTTGCTAATGCAGATATTATATACCGTTATTCCACTCTTTGGAATAAAGCAGCAAACTATGCTAGTTCACCCTTTGATCAGAGTCAAGGCTATTAAGAAGAGCCTTAACATTTAAAAAGGTAGTCCGCTAGTCAACCAGTCCTTAGCCATCACCAAAGACAGGGATGTAATCCCTTAAACTGGCCACCATGCCGCCCCAGTACCAAGAGTCAGAGAAAGAATGGTTCAGATCCTCATTCTTGCCTGAGAGAGTGGGGGCTCCTGCACCTTCTCGAACAGAAGTGAGGGTCGAAACCATTCCCCAATGCCTCCAGGAGCCAGGAGGTCCTCGCTTTCAGTCGCAGCCTCGAAACCATCAGAAAAGAAGAGGACTTGACAACATGGAGAACAGATCAAGAGGTCACTCACTGCCTTCAAATGATAACTAAAAACTAGGACAGAAAGGCAGACCCATGGATTACTACAACAGATGCTCCTAATGTGCATTACTCCAGCAGATGCTTGACGAAGACGTTCTTTTACTCCGCAAATACTTCACGATGAAAGTCATCTCTCCAGCAGACACTCCACCGCCAAACAAAGCACTAATACAAGTGCAAGATGATAGGAGGACAAGTTTTAGACATTTGCTAATGCAGATATTATATACCGTTATTCCACTCTTTGGAATAAAGCAGCGAACTATGCTAGTTCACCCTTTGATCAGAGTCAAGGCTATTAAGAAGAGCCTTAACATTTAAAAAGGTAGTCCGCTAGTCAACCAGTCCTTAGCCATCACCAAAGACAGGGATGTAATCCCTTAAACTGGCCACCATGCCGCCCCAGTACCAAGAGTCAGAGAAAGAATGGTTCAGATCCTCATTCTTGCCTGAGAGAGTGGGGGCTCCTGCACCTTCTCGAACAGAAGTGAGGGTCGAAACCATTCCCCAATGCCTCCAGGAGCCAGGAGGTCCTCGCTTTCAGTCGCAGCCTCGAAACCATCAGAAAGAAGAGGACTTGACAACATGGAGAACAGATCAAGAGGTCACTTACTGCCTTCAAATGATAACTAAAAATTAGGACAGAAAGGCAGACCCATGGATTACTACAATAGATGCTCCTAATGAGCATTACTCCAGCAGATGCTTGACGAAGACGTTCTTTTACTCCGCAAATACTTCACGATGAAAGTCATCTCTCCAGCAGATACTCCACCGCCAAACAAAGCACTAATACAAGTGCAAGACGATAGGAGGACACGTTTTAGACATTTGCTAATGCAGATATTATATACCGTTATTCCACTCTTTGGAATAAAGCAGCGAACTATGCTAGTTCACCCTTTGATCAGAGTCAAGGCTATTAAGAAGAGCCTTAACATTTAAAAAGGTAGTCCGCTAGTCAACCAGTCCTTAGCCATCACCAAAGACAGGGATGTAATCCCTTAAACTGGCCACCATGCCGCCCCAGTACCAAGAGTCAGAGAAAGAATGGTTCAGATCCTCATTCTTGCCTGAGAGAGTGGGGGCTCCTGCACCTTCTCGAACAGAAGTGAGGGTCGAAACCATTCCCCAATGCCTCCAGGAGCCAGGAGGTCCTCGCTTTCAGTCGCAGCCTCGAAACCATCAGAAAGAAGAGGACTTGACAACATGGAGAACAGATCAAGAGGTCACTTACTGCCTTCAAATGATAACTAAAAATTAGGACAGAAAGGCAGACCCATGGATTACTACAATAGATGCTCCTAATGAGCATTACTCCAGCAGATGCTTGACGAAGACGTTCTTTTACTCCGCAAATACTTCACGATGAAAGTCATCTCTCCAGCAGATACTCCACCGCCAAACAAAGCACTAATACAAGTGCAAGACGATAGGAGGACACGTTTTAGACATTTGCTAATGCAGATATTATATACCGTTATTCCACTCTTTGGAATAAAGCAGCGAACTATGCTAGTTCACCCTTTGATCAGAGTCAAGGCTATTAAGAAGAGCCTTAACATTTAAAAAGGTAGTCCGCTAGTCAACCAGTCCTTAGCCATCACCAAAGACAGGGATGTAATCCCTTAAACTGGCCACCATGCCGCCCCAGTACCAAGAGTCAGAGAAAGAATGGTTCAGATCCTCATTCTTGCCTGAGAGAGTGGGGGCTCCTGCACCTTCTCGAACAGAAGTGAGGGTCGAAACCATTCCCCAATGCCTCCATGAGCCAGGAGGTCCTCGCTTTCAGTCGAAGCCTCGAAACCATCAGAAAAGAAGAGGACTTGACAACATGGAGAACAGATCAAGAGGTCACTCACTGCCTTCAAATGATAACTAAAAATTAGGACAGAAAGGCAGACCCATGGATTACTACAATAGATGCTCCTAATGAGCATTACTCCAGCAGATGCTTGACGAAGACGTTCTTTTACTCCGCAAATACTTCACGATGAAAGTCATCTCTCCAGCAGATACTCCACCGCCAAACAAAGCACTAATACAAGTGCAAGACGATAGGAGGACACGTTTTAGACATTTGCTAATGCAGATATTATATACCGTTATTCCACTCTTTGGAATAAAGCAGCGAACTATGCTAGTTCACCCTTTGATCAGAGTCAAGGCTATTAAGAAGAGCCTTAACATTTAAAAAGGTAGTCCGCTAGTCAACCAGTCCTTAGCCATCACCAAAGACAGGGATGTAATCCCTTAAACTGGCCACCATGCCGCCCCAGTACCAAGAGTCAGAGAAAGAATGGTTCAGATCCTCATTCTTGCCTGAGAGAGTGGGGGCTCCTGCACCTTCTCGAACAGAAGTGAGGGTCGAAACCATTCCCCAATGCCTCCAGGAGCCAGGAGGTCCTCGCTTTCAGTCGCAGCCTCGAAACCATCAGAAAAGAAGAGGACTTGACAACATGGAGAACAGATCAAGAGGTCACTCACTGCCTTCAAATGATAACTAAAAACTAGGACAGAAAGGCAGACCCATGGATTACTACAACAGATGCTCCTAATGTGCATTACTCCAGCAGATGCTTGACGAAGACGTTCTTTTACTCCGCAAATACTTCACGATGAAAGTCATCTCTCCAGCAGATACTCCACCGCCAAACAAAGCACTAATACAAGTGCAAGACGATAGGAGGACACGTTTTAGACATTTGCTAATGCAGATATTATATACCGTTATTCCACTCTTTGGAATAAAGCAGCGAACTATGCTAGTTCACCCTTTGATCAGAGTCAAGGCTATTAAGAAGAGCCTTAACATTTAGAAAGGTAGTCCGCTAGTCAACCAGTCCTTAGCCATCACCAAAGACAGGGATGTAATCCCTTAAACTGGCCACCATGCCGCCCCAGTACCAAGAGTCAGAGAAAGAATGGTTCAGATCCTCATTCTTGCCTGAGAGAGTGGGGGCTCCTGCACCTTCTCGAACAGAAGTGAGGGTCGAAACCATTCCCCAATGCCTCCAGGAGCCAGGAGGTCCTCGCTTTCAGTCGCAGCCTCGAAACCATCAGAAAAGAAGAGGACTTGACAACATGGAGAACAGATCAAGAGGTCACTCACTGCCTTCAAATGATAACTAAAAACTAGGACAGAAAGACAGACCCATGGATTACTACAACAGATGCTCCTAATGTGCATTACTCCAGCAGATGCTTGACGAAGACGTTCTTTTACTCCGCAAATACTTCACGATGAAAGTCATCTCTCCAGCAGATACTCCACCGCCAAACTAAGCACTAATAGAAGTGCAAGACGATAGGAGGACAAGTTTTAGACATTTGCTAATGCAGATATTATATACCATTATTCCACTCTTTGGAATAAAGCAGCGAACTATGCTAGTTCACCCTTTGATCAGAGTCAAGGCTATTGAGAAGAGCCTTAACATTTAAAAAGGTAGTCCGCTAGTCAACCAGTCCTTAGCCATCACCAAAGACAGGGATGTAATCCCTTAAACTGGCAACCATGCCGCCCCAGTACCAAGAGTCAGAGAAAGAATGGTTCAGATCCTCATTCTTGCCTGAGAGAGTGGGGGCTCCTGCACCTTCTCGAACAGAAGTGAGGGTCGAAACCATTCCCCAATGCCTCCAGGAGCCAGGAGGTCCTCGCTTTCAGTCGCAGCCTCGAAACCATCAGAAAAGAAGAGGACTTGACAACATGGAGAACAGATCAAGAGGTCACTCACTGCCTTCAAATGATAACTAAAAACTAGGACAGGGGGGCGTGGCTTGGCTATGGCGGCGTGAAGACGCATAAACCGGAGCTCTGCACTTTTCTCCCAGAGATAACAGACTACCTGCACTCACATCCTTACCTGGAGAGATGTCCAAGAAGAGGAAGACCCGGACGACCTCTGGGGGCTTGCGGTCCGGAAGAGCTGGCGAGATAAATAAGTTTTTTGCGGTGTCCCAGTAAGTGGCGCCTGGCGAGGAGAGGGCCAAGATGGCGGAGGAGGCGGGAACGGTGGACGGCGACGGCCGAGCAGGAGAGGACAGGAGGGCCCCACATGATATCGCAATGATCCCTCCGGAGGCGGCTTCCACGTCATATGACGGGCCGGGGTCTGCTGCGGCGGCATCGGGGACTGCCGGGCCGACAGTCCCACTCGTGGAAGTGCCTGAGATGAGGAGAGGGGCGGCGGCGGCCGCACAGTGCGCGCACACCGACCTGGAAGACAGCGGAGGCGCCCTCAAGGTAACACCGGACGCGGGGGAGGAGAAGGTGAGGAACGGGGCCCCGATCCACCAGACAGAGACCTCTCAGACAGCCGGGCAGACGGAGGCAGAGGGAGAGGAGCAGCGCAGCCTCCCTCCTGCCTGCTTTGATAAACCGCACGCTGCGGGAGTCGGACTGGGGACCCGGAACCTGGGGGATTACCCGGCGGCCCCTGTGGCACGAGCACCCAAGAGGCAGGAAAATCTGGGGACTGGGCAAGATGCTTCTGGAGCCCCAGGGCAATGGTGGAAACGGCAGTGTCCAGAACAGGGGGGGTCCCAGGCCCAGGTAGAAGCTCAACCCTCCGCTGAAAATGGGGAAGCGC
This sequence comes from Gastrophryne carolinensis, assembly GCA_027917425.1. Lineage (NCBI taxonomy): Eukaryota > Metazoa > Chordata > Amphibia > Anura > Microhylidae > Gastrophryne > Gastrophryne carolinensis. Next base: position 312,664,438 of record CM051237.1, read on the forward strand.
ACATCCTATCCCCCTCCCCTAACGACTCTAAAATAAGTGGCTGCTCTGGTAGCGTGGAACCGCCGACCCTACGGGGAGAGCCTGAACACATTGGTGGCGTGGTCGGCCGAGGGTCCCTGATGACAACAACGGCGGAGGTGCACCCCTCCCCCCCTTGCGGCAGAGGTGCCCCGGGCGAGAATGACATAGAGGAAAGGTACCTGGATGAGACACCCTCTAGTAGCCCCATTCATAACCTTGCTGACAGGGTGGCCGACCATTGGGCCGCTAGGTCCACTCCGAGGGGGCTACCGACGAAGAACCCGTTGTCCCTTGGCCCATCTGACCCGGAGTTTCACGCGCTAGATGACCTAGAGCAACCGGGCGGCACGATGAGCCCGACATTCTCTGACGGTCCTGTCAGCCGAGCGTCGCTACGATCACCTACCCGGTCTCAAGCAGATGTTGATCTTCCTGACCCCGCTGACCGCAGATCTCAGCAGTACAATCTTGGCATACTTCTAAAGTTCCTACCGTCTCGGAGGGATTTTGAGAATTACACAAACAGGATGGAATCCCTATTGAGAAGAGAGCTTGAGGAGGTCACAAGATCAGTCTCCGAAGTATCCCATAGAGTGAACTCCCTTGAGCAGCAGCAGTCTACTACTGACCAGCGATTGGAAGCACTGGAAAGGGCGCAGGCGGCAACGCAACAAGCCCTGTCAGACTCCAAACAGCAAACTACCAGAACCCTGATGCACCTGGATGACTTAGAGAACAGAAGCCGCAGGAACAATATCCGGATCCGCGGTCTTCCAGAGACGCCTGAACACGGCAACCTTAGGGACACCGTTACTAAGATTTTTAACAACGTCCTGGACCGGCCCCAAGAGGAACGCATTGAGATTGACAGAGTGCACAGGGCACTCGGCCCACGCTCTGCTGACCCTACAAGGCCACGAGACGTGGTATGTCGTGTACATTTCTTTAGAGTTAAAGAAAATATCATGAGAGGAGCGTGGGAGAAGGGCCCCATTATGTACAATGGATCGCAGATAACCTTGCTCCCTGATCTGGCCAGGCGTACCCTTCTGATGCGTCGAGTGATGAAGCCATTGCTGGAAGCCATAAAGTCTACTGGGGCTACATACCGATGGGGTCATCCCTTTCATCTAGTGGCCACTAAGGGAGGCCGCTCGTTTGTTCTGCGTTCTCACGCACAGCTACCGGAACTCTTCCGCTTCTTGGAAATACCAAGCATACAACTGGATGATTGGTTGTCACCTTCGTTAGGGGACAATGGGGGGCCCGACCCGCGTCCTAGGCCTGGAGAACCGCAGCCCCAGCGAAATAGGATCAGAGGCGGCGGAAGGCGTCGGGCGGTCTAGCCCCATCTGTTGACACTTTACCCCCCCTTCCGGCCTGATGGGCTGTTCACTGTTGTGGAGCTCATCCCCATGTGTTTTTATTCTATGCCTATCCCAAAATGTTGTTATGGGGACCGTCCCGGGCTGCCACTCTAGTGGCCGCCCCTGCCTTGCTTTCTGTGCACCCCGCCATATAGACTGGACTCCCTCAAGAAGATGATCACTTGGTCGGTGCGAGATGTCTGGGGAGTCGGCGTTCGCAGGGTAGGCTGGCGTGGATTATAGGTCGGCCTGCCCCGGGCGTTGACCATCCCGGGCTCCGTGCTGGCAGTTTCGATAATAGTCGGCCTACATATCTTGGCCTGCGGTATAACAGCGATGTGAATGGAAGGAGCTATAAGGCCACGGATGGCGCTGCCGGCTTGAACGCTGGGGCCGGGGTGGTCGGGACGGAAGATGGGATGGTCTCTGTTGCCCTGGGAGTACCTGGGGTGAGGTTAGAAGTTGGGATGGCATGAGATGTGCCGTGCTGGGGGGAGGCGGTGTGGGGGCCCCTACCTACCTCGCCTCTCCATTGTTGGGGCGGAGGCGGTGGGGACCTCCCAGCTGCGATTTATGTGTAACTAGGGTTTTTGTTATGTGACAACTTTGTTAAGGTCCTCGACCTATTGGATAGTTATGGTTAATGTTAAGAAATGCGGGTTCAATTACTTTGCACATGAGAAAATGCATCTCCTTCGCCTACTGCCGTAGCTTTCCATCTTCCCCAAGTAGGCCGGTTCGCTTACTCCACTTTGGAGAACTTAGTGAACACTTGCAATTGCATTTACTTGAGTTTTCCTGGAGGGGGAAACTTCCTTTCCTCCTTCCCCCTTACAGCTTTTTCCTTCTTCCTTAGTCCTTCCCCCCCTTCCCCCCTCGTGCCCCCACCCTCCGGTGTCCCTTCTCGGTCAGACTACTCTTCCTTGCTTACTGCTCAATACACTTTCCTTCTTCCTTGCTTTTTCCCTTTCGGTTTCCTGTTCGTACATACCTTGCCCTTCTGCCCCCCCCTTCCTTCCCCGGTTCTGCCTTGTCCACTTGGTACCTTCACTTGTCTGCATTGTGGGTGGGGGCGGGTGAATAATGGCGGAACTGACGGTCAGCTCCTTTAATGTGAAGGGATTGAATGTCCCGGAGAAACGAACACAGGTGCTATATAACATGCATAAGCAGAGAGTAGCCATTTTACTCCTTCAGGAGACTCACTTTAAGGTAGGATATATCCCAGCTATGAAGAATCGATATTACCCCGTGTGGTACCATGCCCCTAACCCCAACATAAAGGCGACTGGGGTCTCAATAGCCATTCATAAATCTCTCCCCCATAAAGTAATGGACACTAAAATCGACCCGAGTGGACGATTCATATTCCTTAAAATTGAACTGTTCTCCAAGATATACACCAGGGGTGGGCAATTATTTTTTCCATGGGGCCACATGAGAAACTAAAAATATTGTGGAGGGCCGCTGAGCTATGGGCGTCTAAGTGACGTCTAAGCTCAGCGGCTCTGAGTGCGCTGGCGGCTGCATCTCGAGCTTCCCTCTAACAGGGAGCGCGCCCGCGCTGGCCATTCTCAAATGGCTGACACAGGCACGCGCCCTGCTAGAGGGATAGCGGGCATGCGGCCGCAGCTCGTGCATGCACAGTTGAACTGGGAAAGAAGGTGAGTTTATGGGCGACCTGGGGGTTTCACACAGCGGGGCATCCCGATTTTGGATGCCCCACGGGGAGGGGATCTATAAGATTCCCAGGCTGATAAAGCAGGGTTTTGGTCCACTTCAAACGTTCTGATGTGATAATTTCCCAGCCAATCAGAGAAGCCCTTGGCTTCTGGCAGTCTGGAAGGAGAGCTCATATCAGCTGGGGCAAAGTGTAAGAATGGTGGGCAGCAGGAAGGGGGCATGGTGAGAGCATGATGGACAGGGGGCATGGTGAGAGCATGGTGGACAGCAGGAAGGGGGCATGGTGAGAGCATGGTGGACAGCAGGAAGGGGGCATGGTGAGAGCATGTGGACAGCAGGAAGGGGGCATGGTGAGAGCATGGTGGACAGCAGGAAGGGGGCATGGTGAGAGCATGGTGGACAGCAGGAAGGGGACATGGTGAGAGCATGTGGACAGCAGGAAGGGGGCATGGTGAGAGCATGTGGACAGCAGGAAGGAGGAATGGTGAGAGCATGGTGGACAGCAGGAAGGGGGCATGGTGAGAGCATGTGGACAGCAGGAAGGGGGCATGGTGAGAGCATGGTGGGCAGCAGGAAGGGGACATGGTGAGAGCATGGTGGACAGCAGGAAGGGGGCATGGTGAGAGCATGGTGGACAGCAGGAAGGGGGCATGGTGAGAGCATGGTGGGCAGCAGGAAGGGGACATGGTGAGAGCATGGTGGATAGCAGGAAGGGGGCATGGTGGACAGCAGGAAGGGGGCATGGTGAGAGCATGTGGACAGCAGGAAGGAGGAATGGTGAGAGCATGGTGGACAGCAGGAAGGGGGCATGGTGAGAGCATGGTGGACAGCAGGAAGGGGGCATGGTGAGAGCATGGTGGACAGCAGGAAGGGGGCATGGTGAGAGCATAGTGGGCAGCAGGAAGGGGGCATGGTGAGAGCATGGTGGACAGCAGGAAGGGGGCATGGTGAGAGCATGGTGGACAGCAGGAAGGGGGCATGGTGAGATCATGTGGACAGCAGGAAGAGGGCATGGTGAGAGCATGGTGGACAGCAGGAAGGGGGCATGGTGAGAGCATGGTGGACAGCAGGAAGGGGGCATGGTGAGAGCATGGTGGACAGCAGGAAGGGGGCATGGTGAGAGCATGGTGGGCAGCAGGAAGGGGGCATGGTGAGAGCATGGTGAACAGCAGGAAGGGGGCATGGTGAGAGCATGGTGGGCAGCAGGAAGGGGGCATGGTGAGAGCATGGTGGACAGCAGGAAGGGGGCATGGTGAGAGCATGGTGGACAGCAGGAAGGGGATATGGTGAGAGCATGGTGGGCAGCAGGAAGGGGACATGGTGAGAGCATGTGGACAGCAGGAAGGAGGAATGGTGAGAGCATGGTGGACAGCAGGAAGGGGGCATGGTGTGAGCATGGTGGACAGCAGGAAGGGGGCATGGTGAGAGCATGGTGGACAGCAGGAAGGGGGCATGGTGAGAGCATGGTGGACAGCAGGAAGGGGACATGGTGAGAGCATGGTGGACAGCAGGAAGGAGGAATGGTGAGAGCATGGTGGACAGCAGGAAGGGGGCATGGTGAGAGCATGGTGGACAGCAGGAAGGGGAAATGGTGAGAGCATGGTGGACAGCAGGAAGGGGGCATGGTGAGAGCATGTGGACAGCAGGAAGGGGGCATGGTGAGAGCATGGTGGACAGCAGGAAGGGGGCATGGTGAGAGCATGGTGGACAGCAGGAAGGGGGCATGGTGAGAGCATGGTGGGCAGCAGGAAGGGGGCATGGTGAGAGCATGGTGGACAGCAGGAAGGGGGCATGGTGAGAGCATGGTGGACAGCAGGAAGGGGGCATGGTGAGAGCATGGTGGACAGCAGGAAGGGGATATGGTGAGAGCATGGTGGGCAGCAGGAAGGGGACATGGTGAGAGCATGTGGACAGCAGGAAGGAGGAATGGTGAGAGCATGGTGGACAGCAGGAAGGGGGCATGGTGTGAGCATGGTGGACAGCAGGAAGGGAGCATGGTGGACAGCAGGAAGGGGGCATGGTGAGAGCATGGTGGAAAGCAGGAAGGGGGCATGGTGAGAGCATGGTGGACAGCAGGAAGGGGACATGGTGAGAGCATGGTGGACAGCAGGAAGGAGGAATGGTGAGAGCATGGTGGACAGCAGGAAGGGGGCATGGTGAGAGCATGGTGGACAGCAGGAAGGGGAAATGGTGAGAGCATGGTGGACAGCAGGAAGGGGACATGGTGAGAGCATGTGGACAGCAGGAAGGGGGCATGGTGAGAGCATGTGGACAGCAGGAAGGAGGAATGGTGAGAGCATGGTGGACAGCAGGAAGGGGGCATGGTGAGAGCATGGTGGACAGCAGGAAGGGGGCATGGTGAGAGCATGGTGGACAGCAGGAAGGGGGCATGGTGAGAGCATGGTGGGCAGCAGGAAGGGGGCATGGTGAGAGCATGGTGGACAGCAGGAAGGGGGCATGGTGAGAGCATGGTGGACAGCAGGAAGGGGGCATGGTGAGATCATGTGGACAGCAGGAAGAGGGCATGGTGAGAGCATGGTGGACAGCAGGAAGGGGGCATGGTGAGAGCATGGTGGACAGCAGGAAGGGGGCATGGTGAGATCATGTGGACAGCAGGAAGGGGGCATGGTGAGAGCATGGTGGACAGCAGGAAGGGGGCATGGTGAGATCATGTGGACAGCAGGAAGGGGGCATGGTGAGAGCATGTGGGCAGCAGGAAGGGGGCATGGTGAGAGCATGGTGGGCAGCAGGAAGGGGGCATGGTGAGAGCATGGTGGACAGCAGGAAGGGGGCATGGTGAGAGCATGGTGGACAGCAGGAAGGGGGCATGGTGAGATCATGTGGACAGCAGGAAGAGGGCATGGTGAGAGCATGGTGGACAGCAGGAAGGGGGCATGGTGAGAGCATGGTGGGCAGCAGGAAGGGGGCATGGTGAGAGCATGGTGGACAGCAGGAAAGGGGCATGGTGAGAGCATGGTGGGCAGCAGGAAGGGGGCATGGTGAGAGCATGGTGGACAGCAGGAAGGGGGCATGGTGAGAGCATGGTGGGCAGCAGGAAGGGGGCATGGTGAGAGCATGGTGGACAGCAGGAAGGGGGCATGGTGAGAGCATGGTGGACAGCAGGAAGGGGATATGGTGAGAGCATGGTGGGCAGCAGGAAGGGGACATGGTGAGAGCATGTGGACAGCAGGAAGGAGGAATGGTGAGAGCATGGTGGACAGCAGGAAGGGGGCATGGTGAGAGCATGGTGGACAGCAGGAAGGGGAAATGGTGAGAGCATGGTGGACAGCAGGAAGGGGACATGGTGAGAGCATGTGGACAGCAGGAAGGGGGCATGGTGAGAGCATGGTGGACAGCAGGAAGGGGGCATGGTGAGAGCATGGTGGACAGCAGGAAGGGGGCATGGTGAGAGCATGGTGGGCAGCAGGAAGGGGGCATGGTGAGAGCATGGTGGACAGCAGGAAGGGGGCATGGTGAGAGCATGGTGGGCAGCAGGAAGGGGGCATGGTGAGAGCATGGTGGACAGCAGGAAGGGGGCATGGTGAGAGCATGGTGGACAGCAGGAAGGGGATATGGTGAGAGCATGGTGGGCAGCAGGAAGGGGACATGGTGAGAGCATGTGGACAGCAGGAAGGAGGAATGGTGAGAGCATGGTGGACAGCAGGAAGGGGGCATGGTGTGAGCATGGTGGACAGCAGGAAGGGGGCATGGTGAGAGCATGGTGGACAGCAGGAAGGGGGCATGGTGAGAGCATGGTGGACAGCAGGAAGGGGACATGGTGAGAGCATGGTGGACAGCAGGAAGGAGGAATGGTGAGAGCATGGTGGACAGCAGGAAGGGGGCATGGTGAGAGCATGTGGACAGCAGGAAGGGGGCATGGTGAGAGCATGGTGGACAGCAGGAAGGGGATATGGTGAGAGCATGGTGGGCAGCAGGAAGGGGACATGGTGAGAGCATGTGGACAGCAGGAAGGAGGAATGGTGAGAGCATGGTGGACAGCAGGAAGGGGGCATGGTGTGAGCATGGTGGACAGCAGGAAGGGGGCATGGTGAGAGCATGGTGGACAGCAGGAAGGGGACATGGTGAGAGCATGGTGGACAGCAGGAAGGAGGAATGGTGAGAGCATGGTGGACAGCAGGAAGGGGAAATGGTGAGAGCATGGTGGACAGCAGGAAGGGGACATGGTGAGAGCATGTGGACAGCAGGAAGGGGGCATGGTGAGAGCATGGTGGACAGCAGGAAGGGGGCATGGTGAGAGCATGGTGGACAGCAGGAAGGGGGCATGGTGAGAGCATGGTGGACAGCAGGAAGGGGGCATGGTGAGAGCATGGTGGACAGCAGGAAGGGGATATGGTGAGAGCATGGTGGGCAGCAGGAAGGGGACATGGTGAGAGCATGTGGACAGCAGGAAGGAGGAATGGTGAGAGCATGGTGGACAGCAGGAAGGGGGCATGGTGTGAGCATGGTGGACAGCAGGAAGGGAGCATGGTGGACAGCAGGAAGGGGGCATGGTGAGAGCATGGTGGAAAGCAGGAAGGGGGCATGGTGAGAGCATGGTGGACAGCAGGAAGGGGACATGGTGAGAGCATGGTGGACAGCAGGAAGGAGGAATGGTGAGAGCATGGTGGACAGCAGGAAGGGGGCATGGTGAGAGCATGGTGGACAGCAGGAAGGGGAAATGGTGAGAGCATGGTGGACAGCAGGAAGGGGACATGGTGAGAGCATGTGGACAGCAGGAAGGGGGCATGGTGAGAGCATGTGGACAGCAGGAAGGAGGAATGGTGAGAGCATGGTGGACAGCAGGAAGGGGGCATGGTGAGAGCATGGTGGACAGCAGGAAGGGGGCATGGTGAGAGCATGGTGGACAGCAGGAAGGGGGCATGGTGAGAGCATGGTGGGCAGCAGGAAGGGGGCATGGTGAGAGCATGGTGGACAGCAGGAAGGGGGCATGGTGAGAGCATGGTGGACAGCAGGAAGGGGGCATGGTGAGATCATGTGGACAGCAGGAAGAGGGCATGGTGAGAGCATGGTGGACAGCAGGAAGGGGGCATGGTGAGAGCATGGTGGACAGCAGGAAGGGGGCATGGTGAGATCATGTGGACAGCAGGAAGGGGGCATGGTGAGAGCATGGTGGACAGCAGGAAGGGGGCATGGTGAGATCATGTGGACAGCAGGAAGAGGGCATGGTGAGAGCATGTGGGCAGCAGGAAGGGGGCATGGTGAGAGCATGGTGGACAGCAGGAAGGGGGCATGGTGAGATCATGTGGACAGCAGGAAGGGGGCATGGTGAGAGCATGGTGGACAGCAGGAAGGGGAAATGGTGAGAGCATGGTGGACAGCAGGAAGGGGACATGGTGAGAGCATGTGGACAGCAGGAAGGGGGCATGGTGAGAGCATGGTGGGCAGCAGGAAGGGGGCATGGTGAGAGCATGGTGGACAGCAGGAAGGGGGCATGGTGAGAGCATGGTGGACAGCAGGAAGGGGGCATGGTGAGATCATGTGGACAGCAGGAAGAGGGCATGGTGAGAGCATGGTGGACAGCAGGAAGGGGGCATGGTGAGATCATGTGGACAGCAGGAAGAGGGCATGGTGAGAGCATGGTGGACAGCAGGAAGGGGGCATGGTGAGATCATGTGGACAGCAGGAAGGGGGCATGGTGAGAGCATGGTGGACAGCAGGAAGGGGGCATGGTGAGATCATGTGGACAGCAGGAAGAGGGCATGGTGAGAGCATGTGGGCAGCAGGAAGGGGGCATGGTGAGAGCATGGTGGACAGCAGGAAGGGGGCATGGTGAGATCATGTGGACAGCAGGAAGGGGGCATGGTGAGAGCATGTGGGCAGCAGGAAGGGGGCATGGTGAGAGCATGGTGGACAGCAGGAAGGGGGCATGGTGAGAGCATGGTGGACAGCAGGAAGGGGGCATGGTGAGATCATGTGGACAGCAGGAAGAGGGCATGGTGAGAGCATGGTGGACAGCAGGAAGGGGGCATGGTGAGAGCATGGTGGGCAGCAGGAAGGGGGCATGGTGAGAGCATGGTGGACAGCAGGAAAGGGGCATGGTGAGAGCATGGTGGGCAGCAGGAAGGGGGCATGGTGAGAGCATGGTGGACAGCAGGAAGGGGGCATGGTGAGAGCATGGTGGGCAGCAGGAAGGGGGCATGGTGAGAGCATGGTGGACAGCAGGAAGGGGGCATGGTGAGAGCATGGTGGACAGCAGGAAGGGGATATGGTGAGAGCATGGTGGGCAGCAGGAAGGGGACATGGTGAGAGCATGTGGACAGCAGGAAGGAGGAATGGTGAGAGCATGGTGGACAGCAGGAAGGGGGCATGGTGTGAGCATGGTGGACAGCAGGAAGGGGGCATGGTGAGAGCATGGTGGACAGCAGGAAGGGGGCATGGTGAGAGCATGGTGGACAGCAGGAAGGGGACATGGTGAGAGCATGGTGGACAGCAGGAAGGAGGAATGGTGAGAGCATGGTGGACAGCAGGAAGGGGGCATGGTGAGAGCATGGTGGACAGCAGGAAGGGGAAATGGTGAGAGCATGGTGGACAGCAGGAAGGGGACATGGTGAGAGCATGTGGACAGCAGGAAGGGGGCATGGTGAGAGCATGGTGGACAGCAGGAAGGGGGCATGGTGAGAGCATGGTGGACAGCAGGAAGGGGGCATGGTGAGAGCATGGTGGACAGCAGGAAGGGGGCATGGTGAGAGCATGGTGGGCAGCAGGAAGGGGGCATGGTGAGAGCATGGTGGACAGCAGGAAGGGGGCATGGTGAGAGCATGGTGGGCAGCAGGAAGGGGGCATGGTGAGAGCATGGTGGACAGCAGGAAGGGGGCATGGTGAGAGCATGGTGGACAGCAGGAAGGGGATATGGTGAGAGCATGGTGGGCAGCAGGAAGGGGACATGGTGAGAGCATGTGGACAGCAGGAAGGAGGAATGGTGAGAGCATGGTGGACAGCAGGAAGGGGGCATGGTGTGAGCATGGTGGACAGCAGGAAGGGGGCATGGTGAGAGCATGGTGGACAGCAGGAAGGGGGCATGGTGAGAGCATGGTGGACAGCAGGAAGGGGACATGGTGAGAGCATGGTGGACAGCAGGAAGGAGGAGTGGTGAGAGCATGGTGGACAGCAGGAAGGGGGCATGGTGAGAGCATGGTGGACAGCAGGAAGGGGGCATGGTGAGAGCATGGTGGACAGCAGGAAGGGGATATGGTGAGAGCATGGTGGGCAGCAGGAAGGGGACATGGTGAGAGCATGTGGACAGCAGGAAGGAGGAATGGTGAGAGCATGGTGGACAGCAGGAAGGGGGCATGGTGTGAGCATGGTGGACAGCAGGAAGGGGGCATGGTGAGAGCATGGTGGACAGCAGGAAGGGGACATGGTGAGAGCATGGTGGACAGCAGGAAGGAGGAATGGTGAGAGCATGGTGGACAGCAGGAAGGGGGCATGGTGAGAGCATGGTGGACAGCAGGAAGGGGGCATGGTGAGAGCATGGTGGACAGCAGGAAGGAGGAATGGTGAGAGCATGGTGGACAGCAGGAAGGGGGCATGGTGAGAGCATGGTGGACAGCAGGAAGGGGGCATGGTGAGAGCATGTGGACAGCAGGAAGGAGGAATGGTGAGAGCATGGTGGACAGCAGGAAGGGGGCATGGTGAGAGCATGGTGGACAGCAGGAAGGGGGCATGGTGAGAGCATGGTGGACAGCAGGAAGGGGACATGGTGAGAGCATGGTGGACAGCAGGAAGGGGGCATGGTGAGAGCATGGTGGACAGCAGGAAGGGGACATGGTGAGAGCATGTGGACAGCAGGAAGGAGGAATGGTGAGAGCATGGTGGACAGCAGGAAGGGGGCATGGTGAGAGCATGGTGGACAGCAGGAAGGGGGCATGGTGAGAGCATGGTGGACAGCAGGAAGGGGGCATGGTGAGAGCATGGTGGGCAGCAGGAAGGGGGCATGGTGAGAGCATGGTGGACAGCAGGAAGGGGGCATGGTCAGAGCATGGTGGACAGCAGGAAGGGGGCATGGTGAGAGCATGGTGGACAGCAGGAAGGGGGCATGGTGAGAGCATGTGGACAGCAAGAAGGGGGCATGGTGAGAGCATGTGGACAGCAGGAAGGGGGCATGGTGAGAGCATGGTGGACAGCAGGAAGGGGGCATGGTGAGAGCATGTGGACAGCAAGAAGGGGGCATGGTGAGAGCATGGTGGGCAGCAGGAAGGGGGCATGGTGAGAGCATGGTGGACAGCAGGAAGGGGGCATGGTGAGAGCATGGTGGACAGCAGGAAGGGGGCATGGTGAGAGCTTGTGGACAGCAGGAAGGGGACAGGGTGAGAGCATGGTGGACAGCAGGAAGGGGGCATGGTGAGAGCATGTGGACAGCAGGAAGGGGACAGGGTGAGAGCATGGTGGACAGCAGGAAGGGGGCATGGTGAGAGCATGGTGGACAGCAGGAAGGGGGCATGGTGAGAGCATGGTGGACAGCAGGAAGGGGACATGGTGAGAGCATGGAAGGGAGCATGTGAGAGCATGATGGACAGCAGGAAGGGGGCATGGGGAGAGCATGTGGGCAGCAGGAAGGGGGCATGGTGAGAGCATGGTGGACAGCAGGAAGGGGGCATGGTGAGAGCATGGTGGACAGCAGGAAGGGGGCATGGTGAGAGCTTGTGGACAGCAGGAAGGGGAAAGGGTGAGAGCATGGTGGACAGCAGGAAGGGGGCATGGTGAGAGCATGTGGACAGCAGGAAGGGGACAGGGTGAGAGCATGGTGGACAGCAGGAAGGGGGCATGGTGAGAGCATGGTGGACAGCAGGAAGGGGGCATGGTGAGAGCATGGTGGACAGCAGGAAGGGGACATGGTGAGAGCATGGAAGGGAGCATGGTGAGAGCATGATGGACAGCAGGAAGGGGGCATGGGGAGAGCATGTGGGCAGCAGGAAGGGGACATGGTGAGAGCATGTGGACAGCAGGAAGGGGACATGGTGAGAGCATGTGGACAGCAGGAAGGGGGCATGGTGAGAGCATGGTGGACAGCAGGAAGGGGGCATGGTGAGAGCATGGTGGACAGCAGGAAGGGGGCATGGTGAGAGCATGGTGGACAGCAAGAAGGGGGCATGGTGAGAGCATGTGGACAGCAGGAAGGGGGCATGGTGAGAGCATGGTGGACAGCAGGAAGGGGGCATGGTGAGAGCACGGTGGACAGCAGGAAGGGGGCATGGTGAGAGCACGGTGGACAGCAGGAAGGGGGGCATGGTGATAGCATGGTGGACAGCAGGAAGGGGGCATGGTGAGAGCACGGTGGACAGCAGGAAGGGGACATGGTGAGAGCATGTGGACAGCAGGAAGGGGGCATGGTGAGAGCATGGTGGACAGCAGGAAGGGGGCATGGTGAGAGCACGGTGGACAGCAGGAAGGGGGCATGGTGAGAGCACGGTGGACAGCAGGAAGGGGACATGGTGAGAGCATGTGGACAGCAGGAAGGGGACATGGTGAGAGCATGGTGGACAGCAAGAAGGGGGCATGGTGAGAGCATGTGGACAGCAGGAAGGGGGCATGGTGGACAGCAGGAAGGGGACATGGTGAGAGCATGGTGGACAGCAGGAAGGGGGCATGGTGAGATCATGGTGGACAGCAGGAAGGAGGAATGGTGAGAGCATGGTGGACAGCAGGAAGGGGGCATGGTGAGAGCATGGTGGACAGCAGGAAGGGGGCATGGTGAGAGCATGGTGGACAGCAGGAAGGGGGCATGGTCAGAGCATGGTGGGCAGCAGGAAGGGGGCATGGTGAGAGCATGTGGACAGCAGGAAGGGGGCATGGGGAGAGCATGTGGGCAGCAGGAAGGGGACATGGTGAGAGCATGTGGACAGCAGGAAGGGGGCATGGTGAGAGCATGGTGGACAGCAGGAAGGGGGCATGGTGAGAGCATGGTGGACAGCAGGAAGGGGGCATGGTCAGAGCATGGTGGGCAGCAGGAAGGGGGCATGGTGAGAGCATGTGGACAGCAGGAAGGGGGCATGGGGAGAGCATGTGGGCAGCAGGAAGGGGGCATGGTGAGAGCATGGTGGACAGCAGGAAGGGGGCATGGTGAGAGCATGGTGGATAGCAGGAAGGGGGCATGGTGAGAGCATGGTGGACAGCAGGAAGGGGGCATGGTGAGAGCATGGTGGACAGCAGGAAGGGGACATGGTGAGAGCATGTGGACAGCAGGAAGGGGACATGGTGAGAGCATGGTGGACAGCAGGAAGGGGACATGGTGAGAGCATGTGGACAGCAGGAAGGGGGCATGGTGAGAGCATGGTGGACAGCAGGAACGGGGCATGGTGAGATCATGTGGACAGCAGGAAGGGGACATGGTGAGAGCATGTGGACAGCAGGAAGGGGGCATGGTGAGAGCATGTGGACAGCAGGAAGGGAGCATGGTGAGAGCATGTGGACAGCAGGAAGGGGACATGGTGAGAGCATGTGGACAGCAGGAAGGGAGCATGGTGAGAGCATGGTGGGCAGCAGGAAGGGGGCATGGTGAGAGCATGGTGGACAGCAGGAAGGGGACATGGTGAGAGCATGTGGACAGCAGTAAGGGGACATGGTGAGAGCATGTGGACAGCAGGAAGGGAGCATGGTGAGAGCATGGTGGACAGCAGGAAGGGGGCATGGTGAGAGCATGGTGGACAGCAGGAAGGGGACATGGTGAGAGCATGTGGACAGCAGGAAGGGGACATGGTGAGAGCATGTGGACAGCAGGAAGGGGGCATGGTGAGAGCATGGTGGGCAGCAGGAAGGGGGCATGGTGAGATCATGTGGACAGCAGGAAGGGGGCATGGTGAGAGCATGGTGGACAGCAGGAAGGGGGCATGGTGAGAGCATGGTGGACAGCAGGAAGGGGGCATGGTGAGAGCATGTGGACAGCAAGAAGGGGGCATGGTGAGAGCATGTGGACAGCAGGAAGGGGGCATGGTGAGAGCATGTGGACAGCAGGAAGGGGGCATGGTGAGAGCATGGTGAACAGCAGGAAGGGGGCATGCTGAGAGCATGGTGGACAGCAGGAAGGGGACATGGTGAGAGCATGTGGACAGCAGGAAGGGGGCATGCTGAGAGCATGGTGGACAGCAGGAAGGGGACATGGTGAGAGCATGGTGGACAGCAGGAAGGGGGCATGGTGAGAGCATGGTGGACAGCAGGAAGGGGGCATGGTCAGAGCATGGTGGGCAGCAGGAAGGGGGCATGGTGAGAGCATGTGGACAGCAGGAAGGGGGCATGGGGAGAGCATGTGGGCAGCAGGAAGGGGACATGGTGAGAGCATGTGGACAGCAGGAAGGGGGCATGGTGAGAGCATGGTGGACAGCAGGAAGGGGGCATGGTGAGAGCATGGTGGACAGCAGGAAGGGGGCATGGTCAGAGCATGGTGGGCAGCAGGAAGGGGGCATGGTGAGAGCATGTGGACAGCAGGAAGGGGGCATGGGGAGAGCATGTGGGCAGCAGGAAGGGGGCATGGTGAGAGCATGGTGGATAGCAGGAAGGGGGCATGGTGAGAGCATGGTGGACAGCAGGAAGGGGACATGGTGAGAGCATGTGGACAGCAGGAAGGGGACATGGTGAGAGCATGGTGGACAGCAGGAAGGGGACATGGTGAGAGCATGTGGACAGCAGGAAGGGGGCATGGTGAGAGCATGGTGGACAGCAGGAAGGGGGCATGGTGAGATCATGTGGACAGCAGGAAGGGGACATGGTGAGAGCATGTGGACAGCAGGAAGGGGGCATGGTGAGAGCATGTGGACAGCAGGAAGGGAGCATGGTGAGAGCATGTGGACAGCAGGAAGGGGACATGGTGAGAGCATGTGGACAGCAGGAAGGGAGCATGGTGAGAGCATGTGGACAGCAGGAAGGGGACATGGTGAGAGCATGTGGACAGCAGGAAGGGAGCATGGTGAGAGCATGGTGGGCAGCAGGAAGGGGGCATGGTGAGAGCATGGTGGACAGCAGGAAGGGGACATGGTGAGAGCATGTGGACAGCAGTAAGGGGACATGGTGAGAGCATGTGGACAGCAGGAAGGGAGCATGGTGAGAGCATGGTGGACAGCAGGAAGGGGGCATGGTGAGAGCATGGTGGACAGCAGGAAGGGGACATGGTGAGAGCATGTGGACAGCAGGAAGGGGACATGGTGAGAGCATGTGGACAGCAGGAAGGGGGCATGGTGAGAGCATGGTGGGCAGCAGGAAGGGGGCATGGTGAGATCATGTGGACAGCAGGAAGGGGGCATGGTGAGAGCATGGTGGACAGCAGGAAGGGGGCATGGTGAGAGCATGTGGACAGCAAGAAGGGGGCATGGTGAGAGCATGTGGACAGCAGGAAGGGGGCATGGTGAGAGCATGGTGGACAGCAGGAAGGGGGCATGCTGAGAGCATGGTGGACAGCAGGAAGGGGACATGGTGAGAGCATGTGGACAGCAGGAAGGGGACATGGTGAGAGCATGGTGCACAGCAGGAAGGGGGCATGGTGAGAGCATGTGGACAGCAAGAAGGGGGCATGGTGAGAGCATGTGGACAACAGGAAGGGGGCATGGTGAGAGCATGGTGGACAGCAGGAAGGGGGCATGGTGAGAGCATGTGGACAGCAGGAAGGAGGAATGGTGAGAGCATGGTGGACAGCAGGAAGGGGACATGGTGAGAGCATGGTGGACAGCAGGAAGGGGGCATGGTGAGAGCATGGTGGACAGCAGGAAGGGGACATGGTGAGAGCATGGTGGACAGCAGGAAGGGGGCATGGTGAGAGCATGGTGGACAGCAGGAAGGGGGCATGGTGAGAGCATGGTGGACAGCAGGAAGGAGGAATGGTGAGAGCATGGTGGACAGCAGGAAGGGGGCATGGTGAGAGCATGGTGGACAGCAGGAAGGGGACATGGTGAGAGCATGGTGGACAGCAGGAAGGGGGCATGGTGAGAGCATGGTGGACAGCAGGAAGGGGACATGGTGAGAGCATGGTGGACAGCAGGAAGGGGGCATGGTGAGAGCATGGTGGACAGCAGGAAGGGGGCATGGTGATAGCATGTGGACAGCAGGAAGGAGGAATGGTGAGAGCATGGTGGACAGCAGGAAGGGGACATGGTGAGAGCATGGTGGACAGCAGGAAGGGGGCATGATGAGAGCATGGTGGACAGCAGGAAGGGGACATGGTGAGAGCATGGTGGACAGCAGGAAGGAGGAATGGTGAGAGCATGGTGGACAGCAGGAAGGGGGCATGGTGAGAGCATGGTGGACAGCAGGAAGGGGGCATGGTGAGAGCATGGTGGACAGCAGGAAGGGGACATGGTGAGAGCATGGTGGACAGCAGGAAGGGGGCATGGTGAGAGCATGTGGACAGCAAGAAGGGGGCATGGTGAGAGCATGTGGACAGCAGGAAGGGGGCATGGTGAGAGCATGTGGACAGCAGGAAGGGGGCATGGTGAGAGCATGGTGGACAGCAGGAAGGGGACATGGTGAGAGCAAGAAGGGGGCATGGTGAGAGCACGGTGGGCAGCAGGAAGGGGACATGGTGAGAGCAAGAAGGGGGCATGGTGAGAGCACGGTGGGCAGCAGGAAGGGGACATGGTGAGAGCATGGTGGGCAGGTACATGGTGAAAAAGAGGCAGCAGGCAGGAAGGGAAAACACAAGCAAACTACATAATCTTTCTAAGCAGACTTACTGATGCCCTGGAGCCCCTACTCTGTCCTTCCAAAGTCCCCAGGTCTCTATCACCTGCTCATCGGGTCTGGCTTCCTCAGAGGAAGGGAGAATGTGCCAGACCCGACGAGCCGAGCGGCCGATCAGCTGCTGCTTAACCTAAGCCTCACACTGTACACAGGCGATCACCTAAGTTAAGCAGCAGCCGATTGGCCACTCGGCTCGTTGAGTCTGGCATGTTTTCCCTTCCTCTGCGTCTCTTACTGGCCAGCTCAGCCCGGGCCGGTAAGAGCCTAGCAAAGGGCCGTATACGGCCCGCGGGCCGTACATTGCCCAGGTCTGATATACACTATAGCTAACATTTATGCCCCTAACACTAACCAGGTTAGCTTTTGCACCAAGGTGCTGAGGACACTAGCGGAATTTTTAGAGGGTACTCTAGTTGTGGGAGGCGACCTTAACATTCCCATAAATCCATAGCTGGACACCTCCTCCGGCAGGTCGACGGTGTCCCTGAGCAAGAGGAACCGGCTAAAAAAGATGCTCTTTGATCTGCAGTTGGTGGATTCCTGGCGGGTACTTCATGGGCGAGACAAGGACTTTTCGTTCTACTCAGCCGCCAGGAACTCATACAGCAGACTTGACTACCTCTTCCTGCACCACCATGCTATGGAGTGGGCTCCGCGGGCATGGATTGGTCAGATTTTGTGGTCAGACCATGCTCCAATTTTCCTGTCAATGGTATTGCCTGGTCTTTACCCTAAGAGCTGGAGCTGGAGACTTAATGATAATTTGCTCGGGGATACTACGTGCCTGTCTGGGGTAAGGAAGACCATCTCGGAGTTTCTCAAACATCACGAACAGGACCCTACCCCTCTCCCGTATCAGTGGGAGGCGCTAAAATGCGTGGTCAGGGGTGAACTTATTAAACATGGGGCTAGATTAAAGAGAGAACGAGCCTCTCAGATATCCCAGACTTTGCAGCAAATACAGACCCTAGAGCTAGATCATAAAAAAAAGCCATCTGGGACTACACTTGTGGACCTGATGAAGGCTAGAGATAAACTTCGGGGATTGTACAATCAGGCGTATTTGCGATTCAGAGAAAGGCAGAGGGTAACATATTACCAACACTCTGAAAAATGTGGGCGTTTGCTTGCTAGGGCGTTACACCCAAGGACTGCAGCCACTTACATTCCCAGCATTCGAGGGCCACAGGGTCAAACTGCAGTCACCCCATCCCAGATAGTGGATAGCTTCAGAGACTATTACCACTCGTTGTATAATTTGGGGCGGAGTGGCTACTCCTTGGTCGACACTGAGCCACCGGAAGCTGTTGTGACCTATGTGAATAACACGGCTCTTCCGGTGATACCAGAGGAGGAGACGGCGGCTTTGGAAGTACATTTCTCCTCGCAAGAGGTGGCCAAGGCAATCAAGGAGACGCCGCAGGGTAAGAGCCCTGGGGCCGATGGCTTTACCCCCAAATTTTACAAGCAGCTTGGGGTCGAGCTGGTACCATTTCTGACCAGAGTATTTAATTCCGTTGGGCCTGAGTGTGGGTTTCCTAAACAGTCATTGGAGGCAATCATATCAGTCATTCCTAAGCCTGGGAAAGACCCTTCGGTGTGCAGCAGCTATAGACCGATCTCTCTGATCAACGTCGATATTAAGTTGTATGCCAAGATTTTGTCATCCAGGCTTGGGCCACTTCTCCCTGGTCTGATAGACTTGCATCATGTTGGATTTGTGCCTGGGCGGGAGGCTCGGGACAACACCAATAAACTCTTAGACCTCATAGCACATGCCAAAGCCGAGGGGACTCAAACATGCTTTCTCTCGTGTGATGCGGAGAAGGCATTCGATAGGGTAGACTGGTTGCTTCTCAAGGCATCCCTTCGGCAGATTGGTGTTGGCCCGATACTCCTGTCCAGGATCTTGGCTCTATACTCTGAGCCTACGGCAAGGGTGAGGGTGAACGGCCTCCTATCCACTCCCCTTAGGATCAGCAATGGCACTCGACAAGGTTGCCCTCTGTCACCATTGCTGTATGTAATCACTATGGAGCAGAACCCGGATATTAAAGGGATAACGGTGGGGGATCGGGAATACAAAGCATCTCTGTATGCTGACGACCTACTTCTACATTTAACTTCCCCATTAACCTCGTTTCCAGCTACTCTTAAGGAGTTCCGGACCTTTGGTCAGATCGGCAACTTCAAAATCAACTACGCTAAGTCAGAGGCCCTTAACATATCTCTTCCCAGTCAGACCGTAGAGCAGCTTAAACTGAATTATGCTTTTAAATGGCAACCCCACTCCATAAAATACCTTGGGGTACAAATCCCCTCGGACCTCTCGCGACTATAAGAATTTAACTACTCTCCTTTACTTCTGAAAACGATAAACGACCTGGCCACGTATGATAGGCGACTCCTCTCTTGGTTCGGAAGGATCAACGTGCTGAAGATGGATATTCTCCCCAAATTTTTATATACCTTCCAAACTATACCCATCCACTTGCCTAGTAGTTTCTTCAGGAAACTGAAGACGGCTTTCTTAAGATTTGTGTGGGGGACGGGGAGGCCCCGGATAAGATTCAGCACATTGACGAGGCTCAAATCCGATGGTAGAGCCGGGCTCCCAGACCTTCAGACATATCATACAGCAGTTATGGTGCTACGCGTAGTGGATTGGGCTCTTAAAGAGGGAGCGAAGCAGTGGGTAAAAATGGAAAAGATTATTTCCCCCTTGAATTTGATCTCACTACCTTGGGGTGGCGTACTTCCCAGACAAACAAAAGAATCTCTCCCATTTCTAGCAGGACAATTCCTGCTGGTCTGGGATAAATTGTCTAGACGGAGCTCCATGATCAATAGACTGGGACCCCTGACTCCCCTCTTTGACAACTACTCTTTTACACCTGGTGTACGGGCTAGGAGCTTTTTAGTTTGGGAGGCCTCATCTAACGTAACTATTGGACAAATACTGGTACGAGACGGACTTCCCTCACTAGACGAGTTAAGGGACAGGGCCCCAGGGCAATATGTCTCATGGTTTCTTCATAGGCAATTAAATGCTTTTATGTCAACTCACAATCTGGTGGAGCGGGGTAGGAGACCATTGACACAATTGGAACAAGTCCTTACACAAACGCCTCCCGAAGCCCACGCAATCGCTGTTCTATATCGAACCTTGTTGGCTGCTATGCATGATTCCCCACCAGGATTCATACAGAGGTGGGAGGAGGAGTTGGGGATGTCCATTACTGAAGAAGAACTTAATAAAATATACTTGTTCACCCATAAATTGGCGGTCCCGAGCATAGCCCAGGAAAGGAACTTTAAGGTCCTGTCCCGGTGGTATAGGTGCCCAGCTGATCTGAGCAAATTTGACACTTCATGCTCGGATAGATGTTGGAGATGCCTGGAAGGGCGGGGTAACATGGTCCATATTTGGTGGGGCTGCCCAGCAATACGGCCCCTCTGGGAGAGGGTTTTGGCTATATACAACGACATCTCGGGGGAGTCGGTGCAGAACTCCCCGCAGGTGGCCCTGCTGTCCTTGCTCCCCGGCTCTCTCTCCCGTGGCAAAAAGGGGGTACTGCGGCATTTTCTGACAGCAATGAGAGCAGTCATCCCGAGACGATGGAAATCCACAGCCCCGCCATCTCTTGTTGACTGGGCTCGTGAGGTGGAGGCCATTCGTCGTATGGAGGAACTGATTTCAGACTCCGAAGGCACCTGGGAGAGCTACCGGTTTACATGGGCCGGGTGGCTGGACTACAGGGACACTCACCTGGTGCAGGAGATAACATAGATGGTCATGTGTTGGCAGGCCCCCGCCCGCGGTGGTGTTTCTGTTCATGTTTAAGTTTCGGTACGTGTCTCTACTCAAGCCCTTGCCTTGGGAACTACTCATCTCAATCTCCCCGCTGCTTCGACAATCATGGTCCTCAAGCTTGCTCCCTTCTCCCTCTCTTTCCTCCCCCCCCCTTCCCCCCTTCCCTTCTCTTCTCGACTCCTTCTTTCCTTGCATGTCCTTGCTGTCCTGAGTCCTCTGGGCTGTCCAGCTCCCTCCCTCCGCCCCCCGGGCCCCGCCTCCCCTAGGAAAGTAGACGTATATCTGATTTTGATGTGAGTAGGCGCCTCTATCTCCCTTGGGTCGGCAAGACCGGACTGGGGGGGGGGGCTGAAAGTTTTGGAGTGCTGGGCCCCTGACCATACAACACGTTATAGATTAACCGGAGAGTAAGGTGGATCACATGGGTGGGGTTGTTGAGGGATGGGAGGGATGCGCCCATTGCTTAGGATATGACATTGTAATGTACGTACATGTGGACGTAGAGAACGACATGCGTTGACCTTCTGTCCTTCTGAATTAATGTTCTGTACTGTTTCCTTTTATATGATGTATACTAAATAAAAAGATATTGAACTAAAAACTAGGACAGAAAGGCAGACCCATGGATTACTACAACAGATGCTCCTAATGAGCATTATTCCAGCAGATGATCGTTGGTGATGATCCACATTTAACTTCATGGGCATTAGCCCATGTGCAATCCTCTGGTAGTTTTCCACAATGAGGTTAAGACTTTTTGAGAAGTCACCTCTGACCTCACATGCCTAACATACTGTAACTTCAATACCAGTTTTAATAGAAACTTGCCTTTAGTTTAGCCAGCAGGACCACGTAAGTGCCTTCTAGTTCCATTCATCGATTTCATTTGACATCACTAGTGAGGGAAAAAAAAAAAGCCTTGTTATATAGATATTTAACATTGTGTACATTGGTTGCCACGCAGGAGGATGCTGCCCAGTGATGGGTTGCATGGCCAGGATTAACGTGCTGGGTAAAGCAAAACCTGTGCTAAAAGATTCCAGGGCTGGCCACTGGCTTTTCCCCAGGGCATCCTGAATTGAGATGCCCCGCTGTGTGTGAACCCCCCCCAGAACACCTCTATTCACTCACCTTTTCCTCGGGGGGACGAAACAAAACTCGGGAAAGTCAAATGCCTAGGTTTTGTTCTGCTTTAAGTTAAAATGAAAAGTTATGCGACCCAGGCAGAGCGCTGCTGTCGTGGGGTCCAGACCAGGGTGGGCCGCCCCTGTGGTGCACAACAGAAGGCAGCTGCTGTGGGGCCCAAACCCTGGTGACAGCCACCTCAGGGCTCTAAGGCGAAACCCCAGTAGTTGATGCTGTGGGGCCAAGACAGGTAGCAATGTTTATGGGGCTTACACACTTGTTCTAGGTCAGGGGCCCCGCTAACTATTCCTGCTGGTGGTTGAGCTTACCAAAATATGTTACATGACTGCAACGCTGACCCGAATGCTTACAGAATCACTAAGCAGGAACAGCCATGTAAATCAGGAGTGTTGCAAAGATAACTAGTTTTACTTAAGAGTGTGAAAACCCCCATTCGATCAGTAACACCTCAATTTTAGCTCCCATGGGCTCTCCTCCAATGAGCATTTATTGCTATATATATTAATGCCTGGCTAGAAGGCAATGTTTAATTAGTAAGCGCTAGTCAAGAGAAATACTGGGCGCACAAAGAAGTTAAGACAAGTCTAGGCCCCAAAAAAGGAGCTACACCTATGACTGCATTCGGTACAATCTATAAACCTCAGCCATCAATACCCATCAAAAAATATTTTGGACACCCGGGGAAGCCACCATGTTCAAGCAGACTGGGAATGGTAACAGGCAAAGCATCCAGAGTACCATTTATCTCTCTAATTATATTAGGCATGGTGGTGAAAAAACATGCTTTTGACCCATTGCTACAAGTAAATCATGGCCTTAAGAAATAGATTGAAAAGGTTTACTCGTGTACAAGGCTGATTAAGGGATCTGAGCGCCATACCTGTGCAAGGTTAGCATCCTAGATTGGAGGCGGCTCACAAGCTCTTTATGCTATTCACGCATTGCCATTTTCGGTCTTTCAAGCAGATTCTTGATCCAAACATTTCTATCAGCCTGGTGACTTTCAGGTGCTGAAATAAAAAAACACATACGTTCCCATTAGGAACATAGACAAGTTCCACCAAAACTAACACTGAAGGAACAGACAAGACAAATACATTAAATGTTTTTTCATTTCAAATTCATAGGATTACACAATATTCAACTTTGCTATGCCGCACGCTAGCTGTAGTCGCATTGTTAAAAGGCTGCTAAAATGGCAGCAAATAGGAATCTATAGTACCTTTATCAATCCTGAAAAGGTACAGATTGGGGCGAGACTGTGGTAGTTCACTCTTTGATCAGAGTCAAGGCTAGGCTATAATAGACATTTAAGGGGCAGAAGTGAGGGTCAAAACCATTCCCCAATGCCTCCAGGAGCCAGGAGGTCCTCGCTTTCAGTCGCAGCCTCGAAACCATCAGAAAAGAAGAGGACTTGACAACATGGAGAACAGATCAAGAGGTCACTCACTGCCTTCAAATAATAACTAAAAACTAGGACAGAAAGGCAGACCCATGGATTACTACAATAGATGCTCCTAATGAGCATTACTCCAGCAGATGCTTGACGAAGACGTTCTTTTACTCCGCAAATACTTTACGATGAAAGTCATCTCTCCAGCAGATACTCCACCGCCAAACAAAGCACTAATACAAGTGCAAGACGATAGGAGGACACGTTTTAGACATTTGCTAATGCAGATATTATATACCGTTATTCCACTCTTTGGAATAAAGCAGCGAACTATGCTAGTTCACCCTTTGATCAGAGTCAAGGCTATTAAGAAGAGCCTTAACATTTAAAAAGGTAGTCCGCTAGTCAACCAGTCCTTAGCCGTCACCAAAGACAGGGATGTAATCCCTTAAACTGGCCACCATGCCGCCCCAGTACCAAGAGTCAGAGAAAGAATGGTTCAGATCCTCATTCTTGCCTGAGAGAGTGGGGGCTCCTGCACCTTCTCGAACAGAAGTGAGGGTCGAAACCATTCCCCAATGCCTCCAGGAGCCAGGAGGTCCTCGCTTTCAGTCGCAGCCTCGAAACCATCAGAAAAGAAGAGGACTTGACAACATGGAGAACAGATCAAGAGGTCACTCACTGCCTTCAAATGATAACTAAAAACTAGGACAGAAAGGCAGACCCATGGATTACTACAACAGATGCTCCTAATGTGCATTACTCCAGCAGATGCTTGACGAAGACGTTCTTTTACTCCGCAAATACTTCACGATGAAAGTCATCTCTCCAGCAGATACTCCACCGCCAAACAAAGCACTAATACAAGTGCAAGACGATAGGAGGACACGTTTTAGACATTTGCTAATGCAGATATTATATACCGTTATTCCACTCTTTGGAATAAAGCAGCGAACTATGCTAGTTCACCCTTTGATCAGAGTCAAGGCTATTAAGAAGAGCCTTAACATTTAAAAAGGTAGTCCGCTAGTCAACCAGTCCTTAGCCATCACCAAAGACAGGGATGTAATCCCTTAAACTGGCCACCATGCCGCCCCAGTACCAAGAGTCAGAGAAAGAATGGTTCAGATCCTCATTCTTGCCTGAGAGAGTGGGGGCTCCTGCACCTTCTCGAACAGAAGTGAGGGTCGAAACCATTCCCCAATGCCTCCAGGAGCCAGGAGGTCCTCGCTTTCAGTCGCAGCCTCGAAACCATAAGAAAAGAAGAGGACTTGACAACATGGAGAACAGATCAAGAGGTCACTCACTGCCTTCAAATGATAACTAAAAATTAGGACAGAAAGGCAGACCCATGGATTACTACAATAGATGCTCCTAATGAGCATTACTCCAGCAGATGCTTGACGAAGACGTTCTTTTACTCCGCAAATACTTCACGATGAAAGTCATCTCTCCAGCAGATACTCCACCGCCAAACAAAGCACTAATACAAGTGCAAGACGCATGGATTACTACAATAGATGCTCCTAATGTGCATTACTCCAGCAGATGCTTGACGAAGACGTTCTTTTACTCCGCAAATACTTCACGATGAAAGTCATCTCTCCAGCAGATACTC
The DNA here is from genome assembly GCA_027917425.1 of Gastrophryne carolinensis. NCBI lineage: Eukaryota > Metazoa > Chordata > Amphibia > Anura > Microhylidae > Gastrophryne > Gastrophryne carolinensis. The sequence continues at coordinate 312,689,163 of CM051237.1, forward strand.
CACCGCCAAACAAAGCACTAATACAAGTGCAAGACGATAGGAGGACACGTTTTAGACATTTGCTAATGCAGATATTATATACCGTTATTCCACTCTTTGGAATAAAGCAGCGAACTATGCTAGTTCACCCTTTGATCAGAGTCAAGGCTATTAAGAAGAGCCTTAACATTTAAAAAGGTAGTCCGCTAGTCAACCAGTCCTTAGCCATCACCAAAGACAGGGATGTAATCCCTTAAACTGGCCACCATGCCGCCCCAGTACCAAGAGTCAGAGAAAGAATGGTTCAGATCCTCATTCTTGCCTGAGAGAGTGGGGGCTCCTGCACATTCTCGAACAGAAGTGAGGGTCGAAACCATTCCCCAATGCCTCCAGGAGCCAGGAGGTCCTCGCTTTCAGTCGCAGCCTCGAAACCATCAGAAAAGAAGAGGACTTGACAACATGGAGAACAGATCAAGAGGTCACTCACTGCCTTCAAATGATAACTAAAAACTAGGACAGAAAGGCAGACCCATGGATTACTACAACAGATGCTCCTAATGTGCATTACTCCAGCAGATGCTTGACGAAGACGTTCTTTTACTCCGCAAATACTTCACGATGAAAGTCATCTCTCCAGCAGATACTCCACCGCCAAACAAAGCACTAATACAAGTGCAAGACGATAGGAGGACAAGTTTTAGACATTTGCTAATGCAGATATTATATACCGTTATTCCACTCTTTGGAATAAAGCAGCGAACTATGCTAGTTCACCCTTTGATCAGAGTCAAGGCTATTAAGAAGAGCCTTAACATTTAAAAAGGTAGTCCGCTAGTCAACCAGTCCTTAGCCATCACCAAAGACAGGGATGTAATCCCTTAAACTGGCCACCATGCCGCCCCAGTACCAAGAGTCAGAGAAAGAATCGTTCAGATCCTCATTCTTGCCTGAGAGAGTGGGGGCTCCTGCACCTTCTCGAACAGAAGTGAGGGTCGAAACCATTCCCCAATGCCTCCAGGAGCCAGGAGGTCCTCGCTTTCAGTCGCAGCCTCGAAACCATCAGAAAAGAAGAGGACTTGACAACATGGAGAACAGATCAAGAGGTCACTCAGTGCCTTCAAATGATAACTAAAAACTAGGACAGAAAGGCAGACCCATGGATTACTACAATAGATGCTCCTAATGAGCATTACTCCAGCAGATGCTTGACGAAGACGTTCTTTTACTCCGCAAATACTTCACGATGAAAGTCATCTCTCCAGCAGATACTCCACCGCCAAACAAAGCACTAATACAAGTGCAAGACGATAGGAGGACACGTTTTAGACATTTGCTAATGCAGATATTATATACCGTTATTCCACTCTTTGGAATAAAGCAGCGAACTATGCTAGTTCACCCTTTGATCAGAGTCAAGGCTATTAAGAAGAGCCTTAACATTTAAAAAGGTAGTCCGCTAGTCAACCAGTCCTTAGCCATCACCAAAGACAGGGATGTAATCCCTTAAACTGGCCACCATGCCGCCCCAGTACCAAGAGTCAGAGAAAGAATGGTTCAGATCCTCATTCTTGCCTGAGAGAGTGGGGGCTCCTGCACCTTCTCGAACAGAAGTGAGGGTCGAAACCATTCCCCAATGCCTCCAGGAGCCAGGAGGTCCTCGCTTTCAGTCGCAGCCTCGAAACCATCAGAAAAGAAGAGGACTTGACAACATGGAGAACAGATCAAGAGGTCACTCACTGCCTTCAAATGATAACTAAAAATTAGGACAGAAAGGCAGACCCATGGATTACTACAATAGATGCTCCTAATGAGCATTACTCCAGCAGATGCTTGACGAAGACGTTCTTTTACTCCGCAAATACTTCACGATGAAAGTCATCTCTCCAGCAGATACTCCACCGCCAAACAAAGCACTAATACAAGTGCAAGACGATAGGAGGACACGTTTTAGACATTTGCTAATGCAGATATTATATACCGTTATTCCACTCTTTGGAATAAAGCAGCGAACTATGCTAGTTCACCCTTTGATCAGAGTCAAGGCTATTAAGAAGAGCCTTAACATTTAAAAAGGTAGTCCGCTAGTCAACCAGTCCTTAGCCATCACCAAAGACAGGGATGTAATCCCTTAAACTGGCCACCATGCCGCCCCAGTACCAAAAGTCAGAGAAAGAATGGTTCAGATCCTCATTCTTGCCTGAGAGAGTGGGGGCTCCTGCACCTTCTCGAACAGAAGTGAGGGTCGAAACCATTCCCCAATGCCTCCAGGAGCCAGGAGGTCCTCGCTTTCAGTCGCAGCCTCGAAACCATCAGAAAAGAAGAGGACTTGACAACATGGAGAACAGATCAAGAGGTCACTCAGTGCCTTAAAATGATAACTAAAAACTAGGACAGAAAGGCAGACCCATGGATTACTACAACAGATGCTCCTAATGTGCATTACTCCAGCAGATGCTTGACGAAGACGTTCTTTTACTCCGCAAATATTTCACGATGAAAGTCATCTCTCCAGCAGATACTCCACCGCCAAACAAAGCACTAATACAAGTGCAAGACGATAGGAGGACACGTTTTAGACATTTGCTAATGCAGATATTATATACCGTTATTCCACTCTTTGGAATAAAGCAGCGAACTATGCTAGTTCACCCTTTGATCAGAGTCAAGGCTATTAAGAAGAGCCTTAACATTTAAAAAGGTAGTCCGCTAGTCAACCAGTCCTTAGCCATCACCAAAGACAGGGATGTAATCCCTTAAACTGGCCACCATGCCGCCCCAGTACCAAGAGTCAGAGAAAGAATGGTTCAGATCCTCATTCTTGCCTGAGAGAGTGGGGGCTCCTGCACCTTCTCGAACAGAAGTGAGGGTCGAAACCATTCCCCAATGCCTCCAGGAGCCAGGAGGTCCTCGCTTTCAGTCGCAGCCTCGAAACCATCAGAAAAGAAGAGGACTTGACAACATGGAGAACAGATCAAGAGGTCACTCAGTGCCTTCAAATGATAACTAAAAACTAGGACAGAAAGGCAGACCCATGGATTACTACAATAGATGCTCCTAATGAGCATTACTCCAGCAGATGCTTGACGAAGACGTTCTTTTACTCCGCAAATACTTCACGATGAAAGTCATCTCTCCAGCAGATACTCCACCGCCAAACAAAGCACTAATACAAGTGCAAGACGATAGGAGGACACGATTTAGACATTTGCTAATGCAGATATTATATACCGTTATTCCACTCTTTGGAATAAAGCAGCGAACTATGCTAGTTCACCCTTTGATCAGAGTCAAGGCTATTAAGAAGAGCCTTAACATTTAAAAAGGTAGTCCGCTAGTCAACCAGTCCTTAGCCATCACCAAAGACAGGGATGTAATCCCTTAAACTGGCCACCATGCCGCCCCAGTACCAAGAGTCAGAGAAAGAATGGTTCAGATCCTCATTCTTGCCTGAGAGAGTGGGGGCTCCTGCACCTTCTCGAACAGAAGTGAGGGTCGAAACCATTCCCCAATGCCTCCAGGAGCCAGGAGGTCCTCGCTTTCAGTCGCAGCCTCGAAACCATCAGAAAAGAAGAGGACTTGACAACATGGAGAACAGATCAAGAGGTCACTCAGTGCCTTCAAATGATAACTAAAAACTAGGACAGAAAGGCAGACCCATGGATTACTACAATAGATGCTCCTAATGAGCATTACTCCAGCAGATGCTTGACGAAGACGTTCTTTTACTCCGCAAATACTTCACGATGAAAGTCATCTCTCCAGCAGATACTCCACCGCCAAACAAAGCACTAATACAAGTGCAAGACGATAGGAGGACACGTTTTAGACCTTTGCTAATGCAGATATTATATACCGTTATTCCACTCTTTGGAATAAAGCAGCGAACTATGCTAGTTCACCCTTTGATCAGAGTCAAGGCTATTAAGAAGAGCCTTAACATTTAAAAAGGTAGTCCGCTAGTCAACCAGTCCTTAGCCATCACCAAAGACAGGGATGTAATCCCTTAAACTGGCCACCATGCCGCCCCAGTACCAAGAGTCAGAGAAAGAATGGTTCAGATCCTCATTCTTGCCTGAGAGAGTGGGGGCTCCTGCACCTTCTCGAACAGAAGTGAGGGTCGAAACCATTCCCCAATGCCTCCAGGAGCCAGGAGGTCCTCGCTTTCAGTCGCAGCCTCGAAACCATCAGAAAAGAAGAGGACTTGACAACATGGAGAACAGATCAAGAGGTCACTCACTGCCTTCAAATGATAACTAAAAATTAGGACAGAAAGGCAGACCCATGGATTACTACAATAGATGCTCCTAATGAGCATTACTCCAGCAGATGCTTGACGAAGACGTTCTTTTACTCCGCAAATACTTCACGATGAAAGTCATCTCTCCAGCAGATACTCCACCGCCAAACAAAGCACTAATACAAGTGCAAGACGCATGGATTACTACAACAGATGCTCCTAATGAGCATTATTCCAGCAGATGATCGTTGGTGATGATCCACATTTAACTTCATGGGCATTAGCCCATGTGCAATCCTCTGGTAGTTTTCCACAATGAGGTTAAGACTTTTTGAGAAGTCACCTCTGACCTCACATGCCTAACATACTGTAACTTCAATACCAGTTTTAATAGAAACTTGCCTTTAGTTTAGCCAGCAGGACCACGTAAGTGTCTTCTAGTTCCATTCATCGATTTCATTTGACATCACTAGTGAGGGAAAAAAAAAAGCCTTGTTATATAGATATTTAACATTGTGTACATTGGTTGCCACGCAGGAGGATGCTGCCCAGTGATGGGTTGCATGGCCAGGATTAACGTGCTGGGTAAAGCAAAACAAAACCTGTGCTAAAAGATTCCAGGGCTGGCCACTGGCTTTTCCCCAGGGCATTCTGAATTGAGATGCCCCGCTGTGTGTGAACCCCCCCCCCCCCCAGAAAACCTCTATTCACTCACCTTTTCCTCGGGGGGACGAAACAAAACTCGGGAAAGTCAAATGCCTAGGTTTTGTTCTGCTTTAAGTTAAAATGAAAAGTTATGCGACCCAGGCAGAGCGCTGCTGTCGTGGGGTCCAGACCAGGGTGGGCCGCCCCTGTGGTGCACAACAGAAGGCAGCTGCTGTGGGGCCCAAACCCTGGTGACAGCCACCTCAGGGCTCTAAGGCGCAACCCCAGTAGTTGATGCTGTGGGGCCAAGACAGGTTGCAATGTTTATGGGGCTTACACACTTGTTCTAGGTCAGGGGCCCCGCTAACTATTCCTGCTGGTGGTTGAGCTTACCAAAATATGTTACATGACTGCAACGCTGACCCGAATGCTTACAGAATCACTAAGCAGGAACAGCCATGTAAATCAGGAGTGTTGCAAAGATAACTAGTTTTACTTAAGAGTGTGAAAACCCCCATTCGATCAGTAACACCTCAATTTTAGCTCCCATGGGCTCTCCTCCAATGAGCATTTATTGCTATATATATTAATGCCTGGCTAGAAGGCAATGTTTAATTAGTAAGCGCTAGCCAAGAGAAATACTGGGCGCACAAAGAAGTTAAGACAAGTCTAGGCCCCAAAAAAGGAGCTACACCTATGACTGCATTCGGTACAATCTATAAACCTCAGCCATCAATACCCATCAAAAAATATTTTGGACACCCGGGGAAGCCACCATGTTCAAGCAGACTGGGAATGGTAACAGGCAAAGCATCCAGAGTACCATTTATCTCTCTAATTATATTAGGCATGGTGGTGAAAAAACATGCTTTTGACCCATTGCTACAAGTAAATCATGGCCTTAAGAAATAGATTGAAAAGGTTTACTCGTGTACAAGGCTGATTAAGGGATCTGAGCGCCATACCTGTGCAAGGTTAGCATCCTAGATTGGAGGCGGCTCACAAGCTCTTTATGCTATTCACGCATTGCCATTTTCGGTCTTTCAAGCAGATTCTTGATCCAAACATTTCTATCAGCCTGGTGACTTTCAGGTGCTGAAATAAAAAAACACATACGTTCCCATTAGGAACATAGACAAGTTCCACCAAAACTAACACTGAAGGAACAAACAAGACAAATACATTAAATGTTTTTTCATTTCAAATTCATAGGATTACACAATATTCAACTTTGCTATGCCGCACGCTAGCTGTAGTCGCATTGTTAAAAGGCTGCTAAAATGGCAGCAAATAGGAATCTATAGTACCTTTATCAATCCTGAAAAGGTACAGATTGGGGCGAGACTGTGGTAGTTCACTCTTTGATCAGAGTCAAGGCTAGGCTATAATAGACATTTAAGGGGCAGAAGTGAGGGTCGAAACCATTCCCCAATGCCTCCAGGAGCCAGGAGGTCCTCGCTTTCAGTCGCAGCCTCGAAACCATCAGAAAAGAAGAGGACTTGACAACATGGAGAACAGATCAAGAGGTCACTCACTGCCTTCAAATGATAACTAAAAACTAGGACAGAAAGGCAGACCCATGGATTACTACAACAGATGCTCCTAATGTGCATTACTCCAGCAGATGCTTGACGAAGACGTTCTTTTACTCCGCAAATACTTCACGATGAAAGTCATCTCTCCAGCAGATACTCCACCGCCAAACAAAGCACTAATACAAGTGCAAGACGATAGGAGGACACGTTTTAGACATTTGCTAATGCAGATATTATATACCGTTATTCCACTCTTTGGAATAAAGCAGCGAACTATGCTAGTTCACCCTTTGATCAGAGTCAAGGCTATTAAGAAGAGCCTTAACATTTAAAAAGGTAGTCCGCTAGTCAACCAGTCCTTAGCCATCACCAAAGACAGGGATGTAATCCCTTAAACTGGCCACCATGCCGCCCCAGTACCAAGAGTCAGAGAAAGAATGGTTCAGATCCTCATTCTTGCCTGAGAGAGTGGGGGCTCCTGCACCTTCTCGAACAGAAGTGAGGGTCGAAACCATTCCCCAATGCCTCCAGGAGCCAGGAGGTCCTCGCTTTCAGTCGCAGCCTCGAAACCATCAGAAAAGAAGAGGACTTGACAACATGGAGAACAGATCAAGAGGTCACTCACTGCCTTCAAATGATAACTAAAAATTAGGACAGAAAGGCAGACCCATGGATTACTACAATAGATGCTCCTAATGAGCATTACTCCAGCAGATGCTTGACGAAGACGTTCTTTTACTCCGCAAATACTTCACGATGAAAGTCATCTCTCCAGCAGATACTCCACCGCCAAACAAAGCACTAATACAAGTGCAAGACGATAGGAGGACACGTTTTAGACATTTGCTAATGCAGATATTATATACCGTTATTCCACTCTTTGGAATAAAGCAGCGAACTATGCTAGTTCACCCTTTGATCAGAGTTAAGGCTATTAAGAAGAGCCTTAACATTTAAAAAGGTAGTCCGCTAGTCAACCAGTCCTTAGCCATCACCAAAGACAGGGATGTAATCCCTTAAACTGGCCACCATGCCGCCCCAGTACCAAGAGTCAGAGAAAGAATGGTTCAGATCCTCATTCTTGCCTGAGAGAGTGGGGGCTCCTGCACCTTCTCGAACAGAAGTGAGGGTCGAAACCATTCCCCAATGCCTCCAGGAGCCAGGAGGTCCTCGCTTTCAGTCGCAGCCTCGAAACCATCAGAAAAGAAGAGGACTTGACAACATGGAGAACAGATCAAGAGGTCACTCACTGCCTTCAAATGATAACTAAAAACTAGGACAGAAAGGCAGACCCATGGATTACTACAACAGATGCTCCTAATGTGCATTACTCCAGCAGATGCTTGACGAAGACGTTCTTTTACTCCGCAAATACTTCACGATGAAAGTCATCTCTCCAGCAGATACTCCACCGCCAAACAAAGCACTAATACAAGTGCAAGACGATAGGAGGACACGTTTTAGACATTTGCTAATGCAGATATTATATACCGTTATTCCACTCTTTGGAATAAAGCAGCAAACTATGCTAGTTCACCCTTTGATCAGAGTCAAGGCTATTAAGAAGAGCCTTAACATTTAAAAAGGTAGTCCGCTAGTCAACCAGTCCTTAGCCATCACCAAAGACAGGGATGTAATCCCTTAAACTGGCCACCATGCCGCCCCAGTACCAAGAGTCAGAGAAAGAATGGTTCAGATCCTCATTCTTGCCTGAGAGAGTGGGGGCTCCTGCACCTTCTCGAACAGAAGTGAGGGTCGAAACCATTCCCCAATGCCTCCAGGAGCCAGGAGGTCCTCGCTTTCAGTCGCAGCCTCGAAACCATCAGAAAAGAAGAGGACTTGACAACATGGAGAACAGATCAAGAGGTCACTCACTGCCTTCAAATGATAACTAAAAACTAGGACAGAAAGGCAGACCCATGGATTACTACAACAGATGCTCCTAATGTGCATTACTCCAGCAGATGCTTGACGAAGACGTTCTTTTACTCCGCAAATACTTCACGATGAAAGTCATCTCTCCAGCAGATACTCCACCGCCAAACAAAGCACTAATACAAGTGCAAGACGATAGGAGGACACGTTTTAGACATTTGCTAATGCAGATATTATATACCGTTATTCCACTCTTTGGAATAAAGCAGCAAACTATGCTAGTTCACCCTTTGATCAGAGTCAAGGCTATTAAGAAGAGCCTTAACATTTAAAAAGGTAGTCCGCTAGTCAACCAGTCCTTAGCCATCACCAAAGACAGGGATGTAATCCCTTAAACTGGCCACCATGCCGCCCCAGTACCAAGAGTCAGAGAAAGAATGGTTCAGATCCTCATTCTTGCCTGAGAGAGTGGGGGCTCCTGCACCTTCTCGAACAGAAGTGAGGGTCGAAACCATTCCCCAATGCCTCCAGGAGCCAGGAGGTCCTCGCTTTCAGTCGCAGCCTCGAAACCATCAGAAAAGAAGAGGACTTGACAACATGGAGAACAGATCAAGAGGTCACTCACTGCCTTCAAATGATAACTAAAAACTAGGACAGAAAGGCAGACCCATGGATTACTACAATAGATGCTCCTAATGAGCATTATTCCAGCAGATGATCGTTGGTGATGATCCACATTTAACTTCATGGGCATTAGCCCATGTGCAATCCTCTGGTAGTTTTCCACAATGAGGTTAAGACTTTTTGAGAAGTCACCTCTGACCTCACATGCCTAACATACTGTAACTTCAATACCAGTTTTAATAGAAACTTGCCTTTAGTTTAGCCAGCAGGACCACGTAAGTGCCTTCTAGTTCCATTCATCGATTTCATTTGACATCACTAGCGAGGGAAAAAAAAAAAGCCTTGTTATATAGATATTTAACATTGTGTACATTGGTTGCCACGCAGGAGGATGCTGCCCAGTGATGGGTTGCATGGCCAGGATTAACGTGCTGGGTAAAGCAAAACAAAACCTGTGCTAAAAGATTCCAGGGCTGGCCACTGGCTTTTCCCCAGGGCATTCTGAATTGAGATGCCCCGCTGTGTGTGAACCCCCCCCCCACCCAGAACACCTCTATTCACTCACCTTTTCCTCGGGGGGACGAAACAAAACTCGGGAAAGTCAAATGCCTAGGTTTTGTTCTGCTTTAAGTTAAAATGAAAAGTTATGCGACCCAGGCAGAGCGCTGCTGTCGTGGGGTCCAGACCAGGGTGGGCCGCCCCTGTGGTGCACAACAGAAGGCAGCTGCTGTGGGGCCCAAACCCTGGTGACAGCCACCTCAGGGCTCTAAGGCGCAACCCCAGTAGTTGATGCTGTGGGGCCAAGACAGGTAGCAATGTTTATGGGGCTTACACACTTGTTCTAGGTCAGGGGCCCCGCTAACTATTCCTGCTGGTGGTTGAGCTTACCAAAATATGTTACATGACTGCAACGCTGACCCGAATGCTTACAGAATCACTAAGCAGGAACAGCCATGTAAATCAGGAGTGTTGCAAAGATAACTAGTTTTACTTAAGAGTGTGAAAACCCCCATTCGATCAGTAACACCTCAATTTTAGCTCCCATGGGCTCTCCTCCAATGAGCATTTATTGCTATATATATTAATGCCTGGCTAGAAGGCAATGTTTAATTAGTAAGCGCTAGCCAAGAGAAATACTGGGCGCACAAAGAAGTTAAGACAAGTCTAGGCCCCAAAAAAGGAGCTACACCTATGACTGCATTCGGTACAATCTATAAACCTCAGCCATCAATACCCATCAAAAAATATTTTGGACACCCGGGGAAGCCACCATGTTCAAGCAGACTGGGAATGGTAACAGGCAAAGCATCCAGAGTACCATTTATCTCTCTAATTATATTAGGCATGGTGGTGAAAAAACATGCTTTTGACCCATTGCTACAAGTAAATCATGGCCTTAAGAAATAGATTGAAAAGGTTTACTCGTGTACAAGGCTGATTAAGGGATCTGAGCACCATACCTGTGCAAGGTTAGCATCCTAGATTGGAGGCGGCTCACAAGCTCTTTATGCTATTCACGCATTGCCATTTTCGGTCTTTCAAGCAGATTCTTGATCCAAACATTTCTATCAGCCTGGTGACTTTCAGGTGCTGAAATAAAAAAACACATACGTTCCCATTAGGAACATAGACAAGTTCCACCAAAACTAACACTGAAGGAACAAACAAGACAAATACATTAAATGTTTTTTCATTTCAAATTCATAGGATTACACAATATTCAACTTTGCTATGCCACACGCTAGCTGTAGTCGCATTGTTAAAAGGCTGCTAAAATGGCAGCAAATAGGAATCTATAGTACCTTTATCAATCCTGAAAAGGTACAGATTGGGGCGAGACTGTGGTAGTTCACTCTTTGATCAGAGTCAAGGCTAGGCTATAATAGACATTTAAGGGGCAGAAGTGAGGGTCAAAACCATTCCCCAATGCCTCCAGGAGCCAGGAGGTCCTCGCTTTCAGTCGCAGCCTCGAAACCATCAGAAAAGAAGAGGACTTGACAACATGGAGAACAGATCAAGAGGTCACTCACTGCCTTCAAATAATAACTAAAAACTAGGACAGAAAGGCAGACCCATGGATTACTACAATAGATGCTCCTAATGAGCATTACTCCAGCAGATGCTTGACGAAGACGTTCTTTTACTCCGCAAATACTTCACGATGAAAGTCATCTCTCCAGCAGATACTCCACCGCCAAACAAAGCACTAATACAAGTGCAAGACGCATGGATTACTACAACAGATGCTCCTAATGTGCATTACTCCAGCAGATGCTTGACGAAGACGTTCTTTTACTCCGCAAATACTTCACAATGAAAGTCATCTCTCCAGCAGATACTCCACCGCCAAACAAAGCACTAATACAAGTGCAAGACGATAGGAGGACAAGTTTTAGACATTTGCTAATGCAGATATTATATACCGTTATTCCACTCTTTGGAATAAAGCAGCGAACTATGCTAGTTCACCCTTTGATCAGAGTCAAGGCTATTAAGAAGAGCCTTAACATTTAAAAAGGTAGTCCGCTAGTCAACCAGTCCTTAGCCATCACCAAAGACAGGGATGTAATCCCTTAAACTGGCCACCATGCCGCCCCAGTACCAAGAGTCAGAGAAAGAATGGTTCAGATCCTCATTCTTGCCTGAGAGAGTGGGGGCTCCTGCACCTTCTCGAACAGAAGTGAGGGTCGAAACCATTCCCCAATGCCTCCAGGAGCCAGAAGGTCCTCGCTTTCAGTCGCAGCCTCGAAACCATCAGAAAAGAAGAGGACTTGACAACATGGAGAACAGATCAAGAGGTCACTCACTGCCTTCAAATGATAACTAAAAATTAGGACAGAAAGGCAGACCCATGGATTACTACAATAGATGCTCCTAATGAGCATTACTCCAGCAGATGCTTGACGAAGACGTTCTTTTACTCCGCAAATACTTCACGATGAAAGTCATCTCTCCAGCAGATACTCCACCGCCAAACAAAGCACTAATACAAGTGCAAGACGATAGGAGGACACGATTTAGACATTTGCTAATGCAGATATTATATACCGTTATTCCACTCTTTGGAATAAAGCAGCGAACTATGCTAGTTCACCCTTTGATCAGGGTCAAGGCTATTAAGAAGAGCCTTAACATTTAAAAAGGTAGTCCGCTAGTCAACCAGTCCTTAGCCATCACCAAAGACAGGGATGTAATCCCTTAAACTGGCCACCATGCCGCCCCAGTACCAAGAGTCAGAGAAAGAATGGTTCAGATCCTCATTCTTGCCTGAGAGAGTGGGGGCTCCTGCACCTTCTCGAACAGAAGTGAGGGTCGAAACCATTCCCCAATGCCTCCAGGAGCCAGGAGGTCCTCGCTTTCAGTCGCAGCCTCGAAACCATCAGAAAAGAAGAGGACTTGACAACATGGAGAACAGATCAAGAGGTCACTCAGTGCCTTCAAATGATAACTAAAAACTAGGACAGAAAGGCAGACCCATGGATTACTACAATAGATGCTCCTAATAAGCATTATTCCAGCAGATGCTTGACGAAGATGTTCTTTTACTCCGCAAATACTTCACGATGAAAGTCATCTCTCCAGCAGATACTCCACCGCCAAACAAAGCACTAATACAAGTGCAAGACGATAGGAGGACATGTTTTAGACATTTGCTAATGCAGATATTATATACCGTTATTCCACTCTTTGGAATAAAGCAGCGAACTATGCTAGTTCACCCTTTGATCAGAGTCAAGGCTATTAAGAAGAGCCTTAACATTTAAAAAGGTAGTCCGCTAGTCAACCAGTCCTTAGCCATCACCAAAGACAGGGATGTAATCCCTTAAACTGGCCACCATGCCGCCCCAGTACCAAGAGTCAGAGAAAGAATGGTTCAGATCCTCATTCTTGCCTGAGAGAGTGGGGGCTCCTGCACCTTCTCGAACAGAAGTGAGGGTCGAAACCATTCCCCAATGCCTCCAGGAGCCAGGAGGTCCTCGCTTTCAGTCGCAGCCTCGAAACCATCAGAAAAGAAGAGGACTTGACAACATGGAGAACAGATCAAGAGGTCACTCGCTGCCTTCAAATGATAACTAAAAACTAGGACAGAAAGGCAGACCCATGGATTACTACAACAGATGCTCCTAATGTGCATTACTCCAGCAGATGCTTGACGAAGACGTTCTTTTACTCCGCAAATACTTCACGATGAAAGTCATCTCTCCAGCAGATACTCCACCGCCAAACAAAGCACTAATACAAGTGCAAGACGATAGGAGGACACGTTTTAGACATTTGCTAATGCAGATATTATATACCGTTATTCCACTCTTTGGAATAAAGCAGCGAACTATGCTAGTTCACCCTTTGATCAGAGTCAAGGCTATTAAGAAGAGCCTTAACATTTAAAAAGGTAGTCCGCTAGTCAACCAGTCCTTAGCCATCACCAAAGACAGGGATGTAATCCCTTAAACTGGCCACCATGCCGCCCCAGTACCAAGAGTCAGAGAAAGAATGGTTCAGATCCTCATTCTTGCCTGAGAGAGTGGGGGCTCTTGCACCTTCTCGAACAGAAGTGAGGGTCGAAACCATTCCCCAATGCCTCCAGGAGCCAGAAGGTCCTCGCTTTCAGTCGCAGCCTCGAAACCATCAGAAAAGAAGAGGACTTGACAACATGGAGAACAGATCAAGAGGTCACTCACTGCCTTCAAACGATAACTAAAAATTAGGACAGAAAGGCAGACCCATGGATTACTACAATAGATGCTCCTAATGAGCATTACTCCAGCAGATGCTTGACGAAGACGTTCTTTTACTCCGCAAATACTTCACGATGAAAGTCATCTCTCCAGCAGATACTCCACCGCCAAACAAAGCACTAATACAAGTGCAAGACGCATGGATTACTACAATAGATGCTCCTAATGAGCATTACTCCAGCAGATGCTTGACGAAGACGTTCTTTTACTCCGCAAATACTTCACGATGAAAGTCATCTCTCCAGCAGATACTCCACCGCCAAACAAAGCACTAATACAAGTGCAAGACGATAGGAGGACAAGTTTTAGACATTTGCTAATGCAGATATTATATACCGTTATTCCACTCTTTGGAATAAAGCAGCGAACTATGCTAGTTCACCCTTTGATCAGAGTCAAGGCTATTAAGAAGAGCCTTAACATTTAAAAAGGTAGTCCGCTAGTCAACCAGTCCTTAGCCATCACCAAAGACAGGGATGTAATCCCTTAAACTGGCCACCATGCCGCCCCAGTACCAAGAGTCAGAGAAAGAATGGTTCAGATCCTCATTCTTGCCTGAGAGAGTGGGGGCTCCTGCACCTTCTCGAACAGAAGTGAGGGTCGAAACCATTCCCCAATGCCTCCAGGAGCCAGGAGGTCCTCGCTTTCAGTCGCAGCCTCGAAACCATCAGAAAAGAAGAGGACTTGACAACATGGAGAACAGATCAAGAGGTCACTCACTGCCTTCAAATGATAACTAAAAATTAGGACAGAAAGGCAGACCCATGGATTACTACAATAGATGCTCCTAATGAGCATTACTCCAGCAGATGCTTGACGAAGACGTTCTTTTACTCCGCAAATACTTCACGATGAAAGTCATCTCTCCAGCATATACTCCACCGCCAAACAAAGCACTAATACAAGTGCAAGACGATAGGAGGACACGTTTTAGACATTTGCTAATGCAGATATTATATACCGTTATTCCACTCTTTGGAATAAAGCAGCGAACTATGCTAGTTCACCCTTTGATCAGAGTTAAGGCTATTAAGAAGAGCCTTAACATTTAAAAAGGTAGTCCGCTAGTCAACCAGTCCTTAGCCATCACCAAAGACAGGGATGTAATCCCTTAAACTGGCCACCATGCCGCCCCAGTACCAAGAGTCAGAGAAAGAATGGTTCAGATCCTCATTCTTGCCTGAGAGAGTGGGGGCTCCTGCACCTTCTCTAACAGAAGTGAGGGTCGAAACCATTCCCCAATGCCTCCAGGAGCCAGGAGGTCCTCGCTTTCAGTCGCAGCCTCGAAACCATCAGAAAAGAAGAGGACTTGACAACATGGAGAACAGATCAAGAGGTCACTCACTGCCTTCAAATGATAACTAAAAACTAGGACAGAAAGGCAGACCCATGGATTACTACAATAGATGCTCCTAATGAGCATTATTCCAGCAGATGATCGTTGGTGATGATCCACATTTAACTTCATGGGCATTAGCCCATGTGCAATCCTCTGGTAGTTTTCCACAATGAGGTTAAGACTTTTTGAGAAGTCACCTCTGACCTCACATGCCTAACATACTGTAACTTCAATACCAGTTTTAATAGAAACTTGCCTTTAGTTTAGCCAGCAGGACCACGTAAGTGCCTTCTAGTTCCATTCATCGATTTCATTTGACATCACTAGCGAGGGAAAAAAAAAAAGCCTTGTTATATAGATATTTAACATTGTGTACATTGGTTGCCACGCAGGAGGATGCTGCCCAGTGATGGGTTGCATGGCCAGGATTAACGTGCTGGGTAAAGCAAAACAAAACCTGTGCTAAAAGATTCCAGGGCTGGCCACTGGCTTTTCCCCAGGGCATTCTGAATTGAGATGCCCCGCTGTGTGTGAACCCCCCCCCCCCCAGAAAACCTCTATTCACTCACCTTTTCCTCGGGGGGACGAAACAAAACTCGGGAAAGTCAAATGCCTAGGTTTTGTTCTGCTTTAAGTTAAAATGAAAAGTTATGCGACCCAGGCAGAGCGCTGCTGTCGTGGGGTCCAGACCAGGGTGGGCCGCCCCTGTGGTGCACAACAGAAGGCAGCTGCTGTGGGGCCCAAACCCTGGTGACAGCCACCTCAGGGCTCTAAGGCGCAACCCCAGTAGTTGATGCTGTGGGGCCAAGACAGGTAGCAATGTTTATGGGGCTTACACACTTGTTCTAGGTCAGGGGCCCCGCTAACTATTCCTGCTGGTGGTTGAGCTTACCAAAATATGTTACATGACTGCAACGCTGACCCGAATGCTTACAGAATCACTAAGCAGGAACAGCCATGTAAATCAGGAGTGTTGCAAAGATAACTAGTTTTACTTAAGAGTGTGAAAACCCCCATTCGATCAGTAACACCTCAATTTTAGCTCCCATGGGCTCTCCTCCAATGAGCATTTATTGCTATATATATTAATGCCTGGCTAGAAGGCAATGTTTAATTAGTAAGCGCTAGCCAAGAGAAATACTGGGCGCACAAAGAAGTTAAGACAAGTCTAGGCCCCAAAAAAGGAGCTACACCTATGACTGCATTCGGTACAATCTATAAACCTCAGCCATCAATACCCATCAAAAAATATTTTGGACACCCGGGGAAGCCACCATGTTCAAGCAGACTGGGAATGGTAACAGGCAAAGCATCCAGAGTACCATTTATCTCTCTAATTATATTAGGCATGGTGGTGAAAAAACATGCTTTTGACCCATTGCTACAAGTAAATCATGGCCTTAAGATATAGATTGAAAAGGTTTACTCGTGTACAAGGCTGATTAAGGGATCTGAGCGCCATACCTGTGCAAGGTTAGCATCCTAGATTGGAGGCGGCTCACAAGCTCTTTATGCTATTCACGCATTGCCATTTTCGGTCTTTCAAGCAGATTCTTGATCCAAACATTTCTATCAGCCTGGTGACTTTCAGGTGCTGAAATAAAAAAACACATACGTTCCCATTAGGAACATAGACAAGTTCCACCAAAACTAACACTGAAGGAACAGACAAGACAAATACATTAAATGTTTTTTCATTTCAAATTCATAGGATTACACAATATTCAACTTTGCTATGCCGCACGCTAGCTGTAGTCGCATTGTTAAAAGGCTGCTAAAATGGCAGCAAATAGGAATCTATAGTACCTTTATCAATCCTGAAAAGGTACAGATTGGGGCGAGACTGTGGTAGTTCACTCTTTGATCAGAGTCAAGGCTAGGCTATAATAGACATTTAAGGGGCAGAAGTGAGGGTCAAAACCATTCCCCAATGCCTCCAGGAGCCAGGAGGTCCTCGCTTTCAGTCGCAGCCTCGAAACCATCAGAAAAGAAGAGGACTTGACAACATGGAGAACAGATCAAGAGGTCACTCACTGCCTTCAAATAATAACTAAAAACTAGGACAGAAAGGCAGACCCATGGATTACTACAATAGATGCTCCTAATGAGCATTACTCCAGCAGATGCTTGACGAAGACGTTCTTTTACTCCGCAAATACTTCACGATGAAAGTCATCTCTCCAGCAGATACTCCACCGCCAAAGAAAGCACTAATACAAGTGCAAGACGCATGGATTACTACAACAGATGCTCCTAATGTGCATTACTCCAGCAGATGCTTGACGAAGACGTTCTTTTACTCCGCAAATACTTCACGATGAAAGTCATCTCTCCAGCAGATACTCCACCGCCAAACAAAGCACTAATACAAGTGCAAGACGATAGGAGGACAAGTTTTAGACATTTGCTAATGCAGATATTATATACCGTTATTCCACTCTTTGGAATAAAGCAGCGAACTATGCTAGTTCACCCTTTGATCAGAGTCAAGGCTATTAAGAAGAGCCTTAACATTTAAAAAGGTAGTCCGCTAGTCAACCAGTCCTTAGCCATCACCAAAGACAGGGATGTAATCCCTTAAACTGGCCACCATGCCGCCCCAGTACCAAGAGTCAGAGAAAGAATGGTTCAGATCCTCATTCTTGCCTGAGAGAGTGGGGGCTCCTGCACCTTCTCGAACAGAAGTGAGGGTCGAAACCATTCCCCAATGCCTCCAGGAGCCAGGAGGTCCTCGCTTTCAGTCGCAGCCTCGAAACCATCAGAAAAGAAGAGGACTTGACAACATGGAGAACAGATCAAGAGGTCACTCACTGCCTTCAAATGATAACTAAAAATTAGGACAGAAAGGCAGACCCATGGATTACTACAATAGATGCTCCTAATGAGCATTACTCCAGCAGATGCTTGACGAAGACGTTCTTTTACTCCGCAAATACTTCACGATGAAAGTCATCTCTCCAGCAGATACTCCACCGCCAAACAAAGCACTAATACAAGTGCAAGACGATAGGAGGACACGTTTTAGACATTTGCTAATGCAGATATTATATACCGTTATTGCACTCTTTGGAATAAAGCAGCGAACTATGCTAGTTCACCCTTTGATCAGAGTCAAGGCTATTAAGAAGAGCCTTAACATTTAAAAAGGTAGTCCGCTAGTCAACCAGTCCTTAGCCATCACCAAAGACAGGGATGTAATCCCTTAAACTGGCCACCATGCCGCCCCAGTACCAAGAGTCAGAGAAAGAATGGTTCAGATCCTCATTCTTGCCTGAGAGAGTGGGGGCTCCTGCACCTTCTCGAACAGAAGTGAGGGTCGAAACCATTCCCCAATGCCTCCAGGAGCCAGGAGGTCCTCGCTTTCAGTCGCAGCCTCGAAACCATCAGAAAAGAAGAGGACTTGACAACATGGAGAACAGATCAAGAGGTCACTCAGTGCCTTCAAATGATAACTAAAAACTAGGACAGAAAGGCAGACCCATGGATTACTACAATAGATGCTCCTAATGAGCATTACTCCAGCAGATGCTTGACGAAGACGTTCTTTTACTCCGCAAATACTTCACGATGAAAGTCATCTCTCCAGCAGATACTCCACCGCCAAACAAAGCACTAATACAAGTGCAAGACGATAGGAGGACACGATTTAGACATTTGCTAATGCAGATATTATATACCGTTATTCCACTCTTTGGAATAAAGCAGCGAACTATGCTAGTTCACCCTTTGATCAGAGTCAAGGCTATTAAGAAGAGCCTTAACATTTAAAAAGGTAGTCCGCTAGTCAACCAGTCCTTAGCCATCACCAAAGACAGGGATGTAATCCCTTAAACTGGCCACCATGCCGCCCCAGTACCAAGAGTCAGAGAAAGAATGGTTCAGATCCTCATTCTTGCCTGAGAGAGTGGGGGCTCCTGCACCTTCTCGAACAGAAGTGAGGGTCGAAACCATTCCCCAATGCCTCCAGGAGCCAGGAGGTCCTCGCTTTCAGTCGCAGCCTCGAAACCATCAGAAAAGAAGAGGACTTGACAACATGGAGAACAGATCAAGAGGTCACTCAGTGCCTTCAAATGATAACTAAAAACTAGGACAGAAAGGCAGACCCATGGATTACTACAATAGATGCTCCTAATGAGCATTACTCCAGCAGATGCTTGACGAAGACGTTCTTTTACTCCGCAAATACTTCACGATGAAAGTCATCTCTCCAGCAGATACTCCACCGCCAAACAAAGCACTAATACAAGTGCAAGACGCATGGATTACTACAATAGATGCTCCTAATGAGCATTACTCCAGCAGATGCTTGACGAAGACGTTCTTTTACTCCGCAAATACTTCACGATGAAAGTCATCTCTCCAGCAGATACTCCACCGCCAAACAAAGCACTAATACAAGTGCAAGACGATAGGAGGACACGTTTTAGACATTTGCTAATGCAGATATTATATACCGTTATTCCACTCTTTGGAATAAAGCAGCGAACTATGCTAGTTCACCCTTTGATCAGAGTCAAGGCTATTAAGAAGAGCCTTAACATTTAAAAAGGTAGTCCGCTAGTCAACCAGTCCTTAGCCATCACCAAAGACAGGGATGTAATCCCTTAAACTGGCCACCATGCCGCCCCAGTACCAAGAGTCAGAGAAAGAATGGTTCAGATCCTCATTCTTGCCTGAGAGAGTGGGGGCTCCTGCACCTTCTCGAACAGAAGTGAGGGTCGAAACCATTCCCCAATGCCTCCAGGAGCCAGGAGGTCCTCGCTTTCAGTCGCAGCCTCGAAACCATCAGAAAAGAAGAGGACTTGACAACATGGAGAACAGATCAAGAGGTCACTCAGTGCCTTCAAATGATAACTAAAAACTAGGACAGAAAGGCAGACCCATGGATTACTACAACAGATGCTCCTAATGTGCATTACTCCAGCAGATGCTTGACGAAGACGTTCTTTTACTCCGCAAATACTTCACGATGAAAGTCATCTCTCCAGCAGATACTCCACCGCCAAACAAAGCACTAATACAAGTGCAAGACGATAGGAGGACAAGTTTTAGACATTTGCTAATGCAGATATTATATACCGTTATTCCACTCTTTGGAATAAAGCAGCGAACTATGCTAGTTCACCCTTTGATCAGAGTCAAGGCTATTAAGAAGAGCCTTAACATTTAAAAAGGTAGTCCGCTAGTCAACCAGTCCTTAGCCATCACCAAAGACAGGGATGTAATCCCTTAAACTGGCCACCATGCCGCCCCAGTACCAAGAGTCAGAGAAAGAATGGTTCAGATCCTCATTCTTGCCTGAGAGAGTGGGGGCTCCTGCACCTTCTCGAACAGAAGTGAGGGTCGAAACCATTCCCCAATGCCTCCAGGAGCCAGGAGGTCCTCGCTTTCAGTCGCAGCCTCGAAACCATCAGAAAAGAAGAGGACTTGACAACATGGAGAACAGATCAAGAGGTCACTCACTGCCTTCAAATGATAACTAAAAACTAGGACAGAAAGGCAGACCCATGGATTACTACAACAGATGCTCCTAATGAGCATTATTCCAGCAGATGATCGTTGGTGATGATCCACATTTAACTTCATGGGCATTAGCCCATGTGCAATCCTCTGGTAGTTTTCCACAATGAGGTTAAGACTTTTTGAGAAGTCACCTCTGACCTCACATGCCTAACATACTGTAACTTCAATAGCAGTTTTAATAGAAACTTGCCTTTAGTTTAGCCAGCAGGACCACGTAAGTGCCTTCTAGTTCCATTCATCGATTTCATTTGACATCACTAGTGAGGGAAAAAAAAAAAGCCTTGTTATATAGATATTTAACATTGTGTACATTGGTTGCCACGCAGGAGGATGCTGCCCAGTGATGGGTTGCATGGCCAGGATTAACGTGCTGGGTAAAGCAAAACAAAACCTGTGCTAAAAGATTCCAGGGCTGGCCACTGGCTTTTCCCCAGGGCATTCTGAATTGAGATGCCCCGCTGTGTGTGAACCCCCCCCCCCCCCAGAACACCTCTATTCACTCACCTTTTCCTCGGGGGGACGAAACAAAACTCGGGAAAGTCAAATGCCTAGGTTTTGTTCTGCTTTAAGTTAAAATGAAAAGTTATGCAACCCAGGCAGAGCGCTGCTGTCGTGGGGTCCAGACCAGGGTGGGCCGCCCCTGTGGTGCACAACAGAAGGCAGCTGCTGTGGGGCCCAAACCCTGGTGACAGCCACCTCAGGGCTCTAAGGCGCAACCCCAGTAGTTGATGCTGTGGGGCCAAGACAGGTAGCAATGTTTATGGGGCTTACACACTTGTTCTAGGTCAGGGGCCCCGCTAACTATTCCTGCTGGTGGTTGAGCTTACCAAAATATGTTACATGACTGCAACGCTGACCCGAATGCTTACGAAATCACTAAGCAGGAACAGCCATGTAAATCAGGAGTGTTGCAAAGATAACTAGTTTTACTTAAGAGTGTGAAAACCCCCATTCGATCAGTAACACCTCAATTTTAGCTCCCATGGGCTCTCCTCCAATGAGCATTTATTGCTATATATATTAATGCCTGGCTAGAAGGCAATGTTTAATTAGTAAGCGCTAGCCAAGAGAAATACTGGGCGCACAAAGAAGTTAAGACAAGTCTAGGCCCCAAAAAAGGAGCTACACCTATGACTGCATTCGGTACAATCTATAAACCTCAGCCATCAATACCCATCAAAAAATATTTTGGACACCCGAGGAAGCCACCATGTTCAAGCAGACTGGGAATGGTAACAGGCAAAGCATCCAGAGTACCATTTATCTCTCTAATTATATTAGGCATGGTGGTGAAAAAACATGCTTTTGACCCATTGCTACAAGTAAATCATGGCCTTAAGAAATAGATTGAAAAGGTTTACTCGTGTACAAGGCTGATTAAGGGATCTGAGCGCCATACCTGTGCAAGGTTAGCATCCTAGATTGGAGGCGGCTCACAAGCTCTTTATGCTATTCACGCATTGCCATTTTCGGTCTTTCAAGCAGATTCTTGATCCAAACATTTCTATCAGCCTGGTGACTTTCAGGTGCTGAAATAAAAAAACACATACGTTCCCATTAGGAACATAGACAAGTTCCACCAAAACTAACGTTGAAGGAACAGACAAGACAAATACATTAAATGTTTTTTCATTTCAAATTCATAGGATTACACAATATTCAACTTTGCTATGCCGCACGCTAGCTGTAGTCGCATTGTTAAAAGGCTGCTAAAATGGCAGCAAATAGGAATCTATAGTACCTTTATCAATCCTGAAAAGGTACAGATTGGAGCGAGACTGTGGTAGTTCACTCTTTGATCAGAGTCAAGGCTAGGCTATAATAGACATTTAAGGGGCAGAAGTGAGGGTCAAAACCATTCCCCAATGCCTCCAGGAGCCAGGAGGTACTCGCTTTCAGTCGCAGCCTCGAAACCATCAGAAAAGAAGAGGACTTGACAACATGGAGAACAGATCAAGAGGTCACTCACTGCCTTCAAATGATAACTAAAAATTAGGACAGAAAGGCAGACCCATGGATTACTACAATAGATGCTCCTAATGAGCATTACTCCAGCAGATGCTTGACGAAGACGTTCTTTTACTCCGCAAATACTTCACGATGAAAGTCATCTCTCCAGCAGATACTCCACCGCCAAACAAAGCACTAATACAAGTGCAAGACGATAGGACGACAAGTTTTAGACATTTGCTAATGCAGATATTATATACCGTTATTCCACTCTTTGGAATAAAGCAGCGAACTATGCTAGTTCACCCTTTGATCAGAGTCAAGGCTATTAAGAAGAGCCTTAACATTTAAAAAGGTAGTCCGCTAGTCAACCAGTCCTTAGCCATCACCAAAGACAGGGATGTAATCCCTTAAACTGGCCACCATGCCGCCCCAGTACCAAGAGTCAGAGAAAGAATGGTTCAGATCCTCATTCTTGCCTGAGAGAGTGGGGGCTCCTGCACCTTCTCGAACAGAAGTGAGGGTCGAAACCATTCCCCAATGCCTCCAGGAGCCAGGAGGTCCTCGCTTTCAGTCGCAGCCTCGAAACCATCAGAAAAGAAGAGGACTTGACAACATGGAGAACAGATCAAGAGGTCACTCAGTGCCTTCAAATGATAACTAAAAACTAGGACAGAAAGGCAGACCCATGGATTACTACAATAGATGCTCCTAATGAGCATTACTCCAGCAGATGCTTGACGAAGACGTTCTTTTACTCCGCAAATACTTCACGATGAAAGTCATCTCTCCAGCAGATACTCCACCGCCAAACAAAGCACTAATACAAGTGCAAGACGATAGGAGGACACGTTTTAGACATTTGCTAATGCAGATATTATATACCGTTATTCCACTCTTTGGAATAAAGCAGCGAACTATGCTAGTTCACCCTTTGATCAGAGTCAAGGCTATTAAGAAGAGCCTTAACATTTAAAAAGGTAGTCCGCTAGTCAACCAGTCCTTAGCCATCACCAAAGACAGGGATGTAATCCCTTAAACTGGCCACCATGCCGCCCCAGTACCAAGAGTCAGAGAAAGAATGGTTCAGATCCTCATTCTTGCCTGAGAGAGTGGGGGCTCCTGCACCTTCTCGAACAGAAGTGAGGGTCGAAACCATTCCCCAATGCCTCCAGGAGCCAGGAGGTCCTCGCTTTCAGTCGCAGCCTCGAAACCATCAGAAAAGAAGAGGACTTGACAACATGGAGAACAGATCAAGAGGTCACTCGCTGCCTTCAAATGATAACTAAAAACTAGGACAGAAAGGCAGACCCATGGATTACTACAACAGATGCTCCTAATGTGCATTACTCCAGCAGATGCTTGACGAAGACGTTCTTTTACTCCGCAAATACTTCACGATGAAAGTCATCTCTCCAGCAGATACTCCACCGCCAAACAAAGCACTAATACAAGTGCAAGACGATAGGAGGACACGTTTTAGACATTTGCTAATGCAGATATTATATACCGTTATTCCACTCTTTGGAATAAAGCAGCGAACTATGCTAGTTCACCCTTTGATCAGAGTCAAGGCTATTAAGAAGAGCCTTAACATTTAAAAAGGTAGTCCGCTAGTCAACCAGTCCTTAGCCATCACCAAAGACAGGGATGTAATCCCTTAAACTGGCCACCATGCCGCCCCAGTACCAAGAGTCAGAGAAAGAATGGTTCAGATCCTCATTCTTGCCTGAGAGAGTGGGGGCTCCTGCACCTTCTCGAACAGAAGTGAGGGTCGAAACCATTCCCCAATGCCTCCAGGAGCCAGGAGGTCCTCGCTTTCAGTCGCAGCCTCGAAACCATCAGAAAAGAAGAGGACTTGACAACATGGAGAACAGATCAAGAGGTCACTCACTGCCTTCAAACGATAACTAAAAATTAGGACAGAAAGGCAGACCCATGGATTACTACAATAGATGCTCCTAATGAGCATTACTCCAGCAGATGCTTGACGAAGACGTTCTTTTACTCCGCAAATACTTCACGATGAAAGTCATCTCTCCAGCAGATACTCCACCGCCAAACAAAGCACTAATACAAGTGCAAGACGCATGGATTACTACAATAGATGCTCCTAATGAGCATTACTCCAGCAGATGCTTGACGAAGACGTTCTTTTACTCCGCAAATACTTCACGATGAAAGTCATCTCTCCAGCAGATACTCCACCGCCAAACAAAGCACTAATACAAGTGCAAGACGATAGGAGGACACGTTTTAGACATTTGCTAATGCAGATATTATATACCGTTATTCCACTCTTTGGAATAAAGCAGCGAACTATGCTAGTTCACCCTTTGATCAGAGTCAAGGCTATTAAGAAGAGCCTTAACATTTAAAAAGGTAGTCCGCTAGTCAACCAGTCCTTAGCCATCACCAAAGACAGGGATGTAATCCCTTAAACTGGCCACCATGCCGCCCCAGTACCAAGAGTCAGAGAAAGAATGGTTCAGATCCTCATTCTTGCCTGAGAGAGTGGGGGCTCCTGCACCTTCTCGAACAGAAGTGAGGGTCGAAACCATTCCCCAATGCCTCCAGGAGCCAGGAGGTCCTCGCTTTCAGTCGCAGCCTCGAAACCATCAGAAAAGAAGAGGACTTGACAACATGGAGAACAGATCAAGAGGTCACTCACTGCCTTCAAACGATAACTAAAAATTAGGACAGAAAGGCAGACCCATGGATTACTACAATAGATGCTCCTAATGAGCATTACTCCAGCAGATGCTTGACGAAGACGTTCTTTTACTCCGCAAATACTTCACGATGAAAGTCATCTCTCCAGCAGATACTCCACCGCCAAACAAAGCACTAATACAAGTGCAAGACGCATGGATTACTACAATAGATGCTCCTAATGAGCATTACTCCAGCAGATGCTTGACGAAGACGTTCTTTTACTCCGCAAATACTTCACGATGAAAGTCATCTCTCCAGCAGATACTCCACCGCCAAACAAAGCACTAATACAAGTGCAAGACGATAGGAGGACAAGTTTTAGACATTTGCTAATGCAGATATTATATACCGTTATTCCACTCTTTGGAATAAAGCAGCGAACTATGCTAGTTCACCCTTTGATCAGAGTCAAGGCTATTAAGAAGAGCCTTAACATTTAAAAAGGTAGTCCGCTAGTCAACCAGTCCTTAGCCATCACCAAAGACAGGGATGTAATCCCTTAAACTGGCCACCATGCCGCCCCAGTACCAAGAGTCAGAGAAAGAATGGTTCAGATCCTCATTCTTGCCTGAGAGAGTGGGGGCTCCTGCACCTTCTCGAACAGAAGTGAGGGTCGAAACCATTCCCCAATGCCTCCAGGAGCCAGGAGGTCCTCGCTTTCAGTCGCAGCCTCAAAACCATCAGAAAAGAAGAGGACTTGACAACATGGAGAACAGATCAAGAGGTCACTCACTGCCTTCAAATGATAACTAAAAATTAGGACAGAAAGGCAGACCCATGGATTACTACAATAGATGCTCCTAATGAGCATTACTCCAGCAGATGCTTGACGAAGACGTTCTTTTACTCCGCAAATACTTCACGATGAAAGTCATCTCTCCAGCAGATACTCCACCGCCAAACAAAGCACTAATACAAGTGCAAGACGATAGGAGGACAAGTTTTAGACATTTGCTAATGCAGATATTATATACCGTTATTCCACTCTTTGGAATAAAGCAGCGAACTATGCTAGTTCACCCTTTGATCAGAGTTAAGGCTATTAAGAAGAGCCTTAACATTTAAAAAGGTAGTCCGCTAGTCAACCAGTCCTTAGCCATCACCAAAGACAGGGATGTAATCCCTTAAACTGGCCACCATGCCGCCCCAGTACCAAGAGTCAGAGAAAGAATGGTTCAGATCCTCATTCTTGCCTGAGAGAGTGGGGGCTCCTGCACCTTCTCGAACAGAAGTGAGGGTCGAAACCATTCCCCAATGCCTCCAGGAGCCAGGAGGTCCTCGCTTTCAGTCGCAGCCTCGAAACCATCAGAAAAGAAGAGGACTTGACAACATGGAGAACAGATCAAGAGGTCACTCACTGCCTTCAAATGATAACTAAAAACTAGGACAGAAAGGCAGACCCATGGATTACTACAATAGATGCTCCTAATGAGCATTATTCCAGCAGATGATCGTTGGTGATGATCCACATTTAACTTCATGGGCATTAGCCCATGTGCAATCCTCTGGTAGTTTTCCACAATGAGGTTAAGACTTTTTGAGAAGTCACCTCTGACCTCACATGCCTAACATACTGTAACTTCAATACCAGTTTTAATAGAAACTTGCCTTTAGTTTAGCCAGCAGGACCACGTAAGTGCCTTCTAGTTCCATTCATCGATTTCATTTGACATCACTAGCGAGGGAAAAAAAAAAGCCTTGTTATATAGATATTTAACATTGTGTACATTGGTTGCCACGCAGGAGGATGCTGCCCAGTGATGGGTTGCATGGCCAGGATTAGCGTGCTGGGTAAAGCAAAACAAAACCTGTGCTAAAAGATTCCAGGGCTGGCCACTGGCTTTTCCCCAGGGCATTCTGAATTGAGATGCCCCGCTGTGTGTGAACCCCCCCCCCCCCCAGAAAACCTCTATTCACTCACCTTTTCCTCGGGGGGACGAAACAAAACTCGGGAAAGTCAAATGCCTAGGTTTTGTTCTGCTTTAAGTTAAAATGAAAAGTTATGCGACCCAGGCAGAGCGCTGCTGTCGTGGGGTCCAGACCAGGGTGGGCCGCCCCTGTGGTGCACAACAGAAGGCAGCTGCTGTGGGGCCCAAACCCTGGTGACAGCCACCTCAGGGCTCTAAGGCGCAACCCCAGTAGTTGATGCTGTGGGGCCAAGACAGGTAGCAATGTTTATGGGGCTTACACACTTGTTCTAGGTCAGGGGCCCCGCTAACTATTCCTGCTGGTGGTTGAGCTTACCAAAATATGTTACATGACTGCAACGCTGACCCGAATGCTTACAGAATCACTAAGCAGGAACAGCCATGTAAATCAGGAGTGTTGCAAAGATAACTAGTTTTACTTAAGAGTGTGAAAACCCCCATTCGATCAGTAACACCTCAATTTTAGCTCCCATGGGCTCTCCTCCAATGAGCATTTATTGCTATATATATTAATGCCTGGCTAGAAGGCAATGTTTAATTAGTAAGCGCTAGCCAAGAGAAATACTGGGCGCACAAAGAAGTTAAGACAAGTCTAGGCCCCAAAAAAGGAGCTACACCTATGACTGCATTCGGTACAATCTATAAACCTCAGCCATCAATACCCATCAAAAAATATTTTGGACACCCGGGGAAGCCACCATGTTCAAGCAGACTGGGAATGGTAACAGGCAAAGCATCCAGAGTACCATTTATCTCTCTAATTATATTAGGCATGGTGGTGAAAAAACATGCTTTTGACCCATTGCTACAAGTAAATCATGGCCTTAAGAAATAGATTGAAAAGGTTTACTCGTGTACAAGGCTGATTAAGGGATCTGAGCGCCATACCTGTGCAAGGTTAGCATCCTAGATTGGAGGCGGCTCACAAGCTCTTTATGCTATTCACGCATTGCCATTTTCGGTCTTTCAAGCAGATTCTTGATCCAAACATTTCTATCAGCCTGGTGACTTTCAGGTGCTGAAATAAAAAAACACATACGTTCCCATTAGGAACATAGACAAGTTCCACCAAAACTAACACTGAAGGAACAGACAAGACAAATACATTAAATGTTTTTTCATTTCAAATTCATAGGATTACACAATATTCAACTTTGCTATGCCGCACGCTAGCTGTAGTCGCATTGTTAAAAGGCTGCTAAAATGGCAGCAAATAGGAATCTATAGTACCTTTATCAATCCTGAAAAGGTACAGATTGGGGCGAGACTGTGGTAGTTCACTCTTTGATCAGAGTCAAGGCTAGGCTATAATAGACATTTAAGGGGCAGAAGTGAGGGTCAAAACCATTCCCCAATGCCTCCAGGAGCCAGGAGGTCCTCGCTTTCAGTCGCAGCCTCGAAACCATCAGAAAAGAAGAGGACTTGACAACATGGAGAACAGATCAAGAGGTCACTCACTGCCTTCAAATAATAACTAAAAACTAGGACAGAAAGGCAGACCCATGGATTACTACAATAGATGCTCCTAATGAGCATTACTCCAGCAGATGCTTGACGAAGACGTTCTTTTACTCCGCAAATAATTCACGATGAAAGTCATCTCTCCAGCAGATACTCCACCGCCAAACAAAGCACTAATACAAGTGCAAGACGATAGGAGGACACGTTTTAGACATTTGCTAATGCAGATATTATATACCGTTATTCCACTCTTTGGAATAAAGCAGCGAACTATGCTAGTTCACCCTTTGATCAGAGTCAAGGCTATTAAGAAGAGCCTTAACATTTAAAAAGGTAGTCCACTAGTCAACCAGTCCTTAGCCATCACCAAAGACAGGGATGTAATCCCTTAAACTGGCCACCATGCCGCCCCAGTACCAAGAGTCAGAGAAAGAATGGTTCAGATCCTCATTCTTGCCTGAGAGAGTGGGGGCTCCTGCACCTTCTCGAACAGAAGTGAGGGTCGAAACCATTCCCCAATGCCTCCAGGAGCCAGGAGGTCCTCGCTTTCAGTCGCAGCCTCGAAACCATCAGAAAAGAAGAGGACTTGACAACATGGAGAACAGATCAAGAGGTCACTCACTGCCTTCAAATGATAACTAAAAATTAGGACAGAAAGGCAGACCCATGGATTACTACAATAGATGCTCCTAATGAGCATTACTCCAGCAGATGCTTGACGAAGACGTTCTTTTACTCCGCAAATACTTCACGATGAAAGTCATCTCTCCAGCAGATACTCCACCGCCAAACAAAGCACTAATACAAGTGCAAGACGCATGGATTACTACAATAGATGCTCCTAATGAGCATTACTCCAGCAGATGCTTGACGAAGACGTTCTTTTACTCCGCAAATACTTCACGATGAAAGTCATCTCTCCAGCAGATACTCCACCGCCAAACAAAGCACTAATACAAGTGCAAGACGATAGGAGGACACGTTTTAGACATTTGCTAATGCAGATATTATATACCGTTATTCCACTCTTTGGAATAAAGCAGCGAACTATGCTAGTTCACCCTTTGATCAGAGTCAAGGCTATTAAGAAGAGCCTTAACATTTAAAAAGGTAGTCCACTAGTCAACCAGTCCTTAGCCATCACCAAAGACAGGGATGTAATCCCTTAAACTGGCCACCATGCCGCCCCAGTACCAAGAGTCAGAGAAAGAATGGTTCAGATCCTCATTCTTGCCTGAGAGAGTGGGGGCTCCTGCACCTTCTCGAACAGAAGTGAGGGTCGAAACCATTCCCCAATGCCTCCAGGAGCCAGGAGGTCCTCGCTTTCAGTCGCAGCCTCGAAACCATCAGAAAAGAAGAGGACTTGACAACATGGAGAACAGATCAAGAGGTCACTCACTGCCTTCAAATGATAACTAAAAACTAGGACAGAAAGGCAGACCCATGGATTACTACAACAGATGCTCCTAATGTGCATTACTCCAGCAGATGCTTGACGAAGACGTTCTTTTACTCCGCAAATACTTCACGATGAAAGTCATCTCTCCAGCAGATACTCCACCGCCAAACAAAGCACTAATACAAGTGCAAGACGATAGGAGGACAAGTTTTAGACATTTGCTAATGCAGATATTATATACCGTTATTCCACTCTTTGGAATAAAGCAGCGAACTATGCTAGTTCACCCTTTGATCAGAGTCAAGGCTATTAAGAAGAGCCTTAACATTTAAAAAGGTAGTCCGCTAGTCAACCAGTCCTTAGCCATCACCAAAGACAGGGATGTAATCCCTTAAACTGGCCACCATGCCGCCCCAGTACCAAGAGTCAGAGAAAGAATGGTTCAGATCCTCATTCTTGCCTGAGAGAGTGGGGGCTCCTGCACCTTCTCGAACAGAAGTGAGGGTCGAAACCATTCCCCAATGCCTCCAGGAGCCAGGAGGTCCTCGCTTTCAGTCGCAGCCTCGAAACCATCAGAAAAGAAGAGGACTTGACAACATGGAGAACAGATCAAGAGGTCACTCACTGCCTTCAAATGATAACTAAAAATTAGGACAGAAAGGCAGACCCATGGATTACTACAATAGATGCTCCTAATGAGCATTACTCCAGCAGATGCTTGACGAAGACGTTCTTTTACTCCGCAAATACTTCACGATGAAAGTCATCTCTCCAGCAGATACTCCACCGCCAAACAAAGCACTAATACAAGTGCAAGACGATAGGAGGACACGTTTTAGACATTTGCTAATGCAGATATTATATACCGTTATTCCACTCTTTGGAATAAAGCAGCGAACTATGCTAGTTCACCCTTTGATCAGAGTTAAGGCTATTAAGAAGAGCCTTAACATTTAAAAAGGTAGTCCGCTAGTCAACCAGTCCTTAGCCATCACCAAAGACAGGGATGTAATCCCTTAAACTGGCCACCATGCCGCCCCAGTACCAAGAGTCAGAGAAAGAATGGTTCAGATCCTCATTCTTGCCTGAGAGAGTGGGGGCTCCTGCACCTTCTCGAACAGAAGTGAGGGTCGAAACCATTCCCCAATGCCTCCAGGAGCCAGGAGGTCCTCGCTTTCAGTCGCAGCCTCGAAACCATCAGAAAAGAAGAGGACTTGACAACATGGAGAACAGATCAAGAGGTCACTCACTGCCTTCAAATGATAACTAAAAACTAGGACAGAAAGGCAGACCCATGGATTACTACAATAGATGCTCCTAATGAGCATTATTCCAGCAGATGATCGTTGGTGATGATCCACATTTAACTTCATGGGCATTAGCCCATGTGCAATCCTCTGGAAGTTTTCCACAATGAGGTTAAGACTTTTTGAGAAGTCACCTCTGACCTCACATGCCTAACATACTGTAACTTCAATACCAGTTTTAATAGAAACTTGCCTTTAGTTTAGCCAGCAGGACCACGTAAGTGCCTTCTAGTTCCATTCATCGATTTCATTTGACATCACTAGCGAGGGAAAAAAAAAAAGCCTTGTTATATAGATATTTAACATTGTGTACATTGGTTGCCACGCAGGAGGATGCTGCCCAGTGATGGGTTGCATGGCCAGGATTAACGTGCTGGGTAAAGCAAAACAAAACCTGTGCTAAAAGATTCCAGGGCTGGCCACTGGCTTTTCCCCAGGGCATTCTGAATTGAGATGGCCCGCTGTGTGTGAACCCCCCCCCCCCAGAAAACCTCTATTCACTCACCTTTTCCTCGGGGGGACGAAACAAAACTCGGGAAAGTCAAATGCCTAGGTTTTGTTCTGCTTTAAGTTAAAATGAAAAGTTATGCGACCCAGGCAGAGCGCTGCTGTCGTGGGGTCCAGACCAGGGTGGGCCGCCCCTGTGGTGCACAACAGAAGGCAGCTGCTGTGGGGCCCAAGCCCTGGTGACAGCCACCTCAGGGCTCTAAGGCGCAACCCCAGTAGTTGATGCTGTGGGGCCAAGACAGGTAGCAATGTTTATGGGGCTTACACACTTGTTCTAGGTCAGGGGCCCCGCTAACTATTCCTGCTGGTGGTTGAGCTTACCAAAATATGTTACATGACTGCAACGCTGACCCGAATGCTTACAGAATCACTAAGCAGGAACAGCCATGTAAATCAGGAGTGTTGCAAAGATAACTAGTTTTACTTAAGAGTGTGAAAACCCCCATTCGATCAGTAACACCTCAATTTTAGCTCCCATGGGCTCTCCTCCAATGAGCATTTATTGCTATATATATTAATGCCTGGCTAGAAGGCAATGTTTAATTAGTAAGCGCTAGCCAAGAGAAATACTGGGCGCACAAAGAAGTTAAGACAAGTCTAGGCCCCAAAAAAGGAGCTACACCTATGACTGCATTCGGTACAATCTATAAACCTCAGCCATCAATACCCATCAAAAAATATTTTGGACACCCGGGGAAGCCACCATGTTCAAGCAGACTGGGAATGGTAACAGGCAAAGCATCCAGAGTACCATTTATCTCTCTAATTATATTAGGCATGGTGGTGAAAAAACATGCTTTTGACCCATTGCTACAAGTAAATCATGGCCTTAAGAAATAGATTGAAAAGGTTTACTCGTGTACAAGGCTGATTAAGGGATCTGAGCGCCATACCTGTGCAAGGTTAGCATCCTAGATTGGAGGCGGCTCACAAGCTCTTTATGCTATTCACGCATTGCCATTTTCGGTCTTTCAAGCAGATTCTTGATCCAAACATTTCTATCAGCCTGGTGACTTTCAGGTGCTGAAATAAAAAAACACATACGTTCCCATTAGGAACATAGACAAGTTCCACCAAAACTAACACTGAAGGAACAGACAAGACAAATACATTAAATGTTTTTTCATTTCAAATTCATAGGATTACACAATATTCAACTTTGCTATGCCGCACGCTAGCTGTAGTCGCATTGTTAAAAGGCTGCTAAAATGGCAGCAAATAGGAATCTATAGTACCTTTATCAATCCTGAAAAGGTACAGATTGGGGCGAGACTGTGGTAGTTCACTCTTTGATCAGAGTCAAGGCTAGGATATAATAGACATTTAAGGGGCAGAAGTGAGGGTCAAAACCATTCCCCAATGCCTCCAGGAGCCAGGAGGTCCTCGCTTTCAGTCGCAGCCTCGAAACCATCAGAAAAGAAGAGGACTTGACAACATGGAGAACAGATCAAGAGGTCACTCACTGCCTTCAAATAATAACTAAAAACTAGGACAGAAAGGCAGACCCATGGATTACTACAATAGATGCTCCTAATGAGCATTACTCCAGCAGATGCTTGACGAAGACGTTCTTTTACTCCGCAAATACTTCACGATGAAAGTCATCTCTCCAGCAGATACTCCACCGCCAAACAAAGCACTAATACAAGTGCAAGACGCATGGATTACTACAACAGATGCTCCTAATGTGCATTACTCCAGCAGATGCTCGACGAAGACGTTCTTTTACTCCGCAAATA
The DNA here is from genome assembly GCA_027917425.1 of Gastrophryne carolinensis. Classification (NCBI taxonomy): domain Eukaryota; kingdom Metazoa; phylum Chordata; class Amphibia; order Anura; family Microhylidae; genus Gastrophryne; species Gastrophryne carolinensis. The sequence goes on from CM051237.1 coordinate 312,722,665, forward strand.
CTTCACGATGAAAGTCATCTCTCCAGCAGATACTCCACCGCCAAACAAAGCACTAATACAAGTGCAAGACGATAGGAGGACACGTTTTAGACATTTGCTAATGCAGATATTATATACCGTTATTCCACTCTTTGGAATAAAGCAGCGAACTATGCTAGTTCACCCTTTGATCAGAGTCAAGGCTATTAAGAAGAGCCTTAACATTTAAAAAGGTAGTCCGCTAGTCAACCAGTCCTTAGCCATCACCAAAGACAGGGATGTAATCCCTTAAACTGGCCACCATGCCGCCCCAGTACCAAGAGTCAGAGAAAGAATGGTTCAGATCCTCATTCTTGCCTGAGAGAGTGGGGGCTCCTGCACATTCTCGAACAGAAGTGAGGGTCGAAACCATTCCCCAATGCCTCCAGGAGCCAGGAGGTCCTCGCTTTCAGTCGCAGCCTCGAAACCATCAGAAAAGAAGAGGACTTGACAACATGGAGAACAGATCAAGAGGTCACTCACTGCCTTCAAATGATAACTAAAAACTAGGACAGAAAGGCAGACCCATGGATTACTACAACAGATGCTCCTAATGTGCATTACTCCAGCAGATGCTTGACGAAGACGTTCTTTTACTCCGCAAATACTTCACGATGAAAGTCATCTCTCCAGCAGATACTCCACCGCCAAACAAAGCACTAATACAAGTGCAAGACGATAGGAGGACAAGTTTTAGACATTTGCTAATGCAGATATTATATACCGTTATTCCACTCTTTGGAATAAAGCAGCGAACTATGCTAGTTCACCCTTTGATCAGAGTCAAGGCTATTAAGAAGAGCCTTAACATTTAAAAAGGTAGTCCGCTAGTCAACCAGTCCTTAGCCATCACCAAAGACAGGGATGTAATCCCTTAAACTGGCCACCATGCCGCCCCAGTACCAAGAGTCAGAGAAAGAATCGTTCAGATCCTCATTCTTGCCTGAGAGAGTGGGGGCTCCTGCACCTTCTCGAACAGAAGTGAGGGTCGAAACCATTCCCCAATGCCTCCAGGAGCCAGGAGGTCCTCGCTTTCAGTCGCAGCCTCGAAACCATCAGAAAAGAAGAGGACTTGACAACATGGAGAACAGATCAAGAGGTCACTCAGTGCCTTCAAATGATAACTAAAAACTAGGACAGAAAGGCAGACCCATGGATTACTACAATAGATGCTCCTAATGAGCATTACTCCAGCAGATGCTTGACGAAGACGTTCTTTTACTCCGCAAATACTTCACGATGAAAGTCATCTCTCCAGCAGATACTCCACCGCCAAACAAAGCACTAATACAAGTGCAAGACGATAGGAGGACACGTTTTAGACATTTGCTAATGCAGATATTATATACCGTTATTCCACTCTTTGGAATAAAGCAGCGAACTATGCTAGTTCACCCTTTGATCAGAGTCAAGGCTATTAAGAAGAGCCTTAACATTTAAAAAGGTAGTCCGCTAGTCAACCAGTCCTTAGCCATCACCAAAGACAGGGATGTAATCCCTTAAACTGGCCACCATGCCGCCCCAGTACCAAGAGTCAGAGAAAGAATGGTTCAGATCCTCATTCTTGCCTGAGAGAGTGGGGGCTCCTGCACCTTCTCGAACAGAAGTGAGGGTCGAAACCATTCCCCAATGCCTCCAGGAGCCAGGAGGTCCTCGCTTTCAGTCGCAGCCTCGAAACCATCAGAAAAGAAGAGGACTTGACAACATGGAGAACAGATCAAGAGGTCACTCACTGCCTTCAAATGATAACTAAAAATTAGGACAGAAAGGCAGACCCATGGATTACTACAATAGATGCTCCTAATGAGCATTACTCCAGCAGATGCTTGACGAAGACGTTCTTTTACTCCGCAAATACTTCACGATGAAAGTCATCTCTCCAGCAGATACTCCACCGCCAAACAAAGCACTAATACAAGTGCAAGACGATAGGAGGACACGTTTTAGACATTTGCTAATGCAGATATTATATACCGTTATTCCACTCTTTGGAATAAAGCAGCGAACTATGCTAGTTCACCCTTTGATCAGAGTCAAGGCTATTAAGAAGAGCCTTAACATTTAAAAAGGTAGTCCGCTAGTCAACCAGTCCTTAGCCATCACCAAAGACAGGGATGTAATCCCTTAAACTGGCCACCATGCCGCCCCAGTACCAAAAGTCAGAGAAAGAATGGTTCAGATCCTCATTCTTGCCTGAGAGAGTGGGGGCTCCTGCACCTTCTCGAACAGAAGTGAGGGTCGAAACCATTCCCCAATGCCTCCAGGAGCCAGGAGGTCCTCGCTTTCAGTCGCAGCCTCGAAACCATCAGAAAAGAAGAGGACTTGACAACATGGAGAACAGATCAAGAGGTCACTCAGTGCCTTCAAATGATAACTAAAAACTAGGACAGAAAGGCAGACCCATGGATTACTACAACAGATGCTCCTAATGTGCATTACTCCAGCAGATGCTTGACGAAGACGTTCTTTTACTCCGCAAATATTTCACGATGAAAGTCATCTCTCCAGCAGATACTCCACCGCCAAACAAAGCACTAATACAAGTGCAAGACGATAGGAGGACACGTTTTAGACATTTGCTAATGCAGATATTATATACCGTTATTCCACTCTTTGGAATAAAGCAGCGAACTATGCTAGTTCACCCTTTGATCAGAGTCAAGGCTATTAAGAAGAGCCTTAACATTTAAAAAGGTAGTCCGCTAGTCAACCAGTCCTTAGCCATCACCAAAGACAGGGATGTAATCCCTTAAACTGGCCACCATGCCGCCCCAGTACCAAGAGTCAGAGAAAGAATGGTTCAGATCCTCATTCTTGCCTGAGAGAGTGGGGGCTCCTGCACCTTCTCGAACAGAAGTGAGGGTCGAAACCATTCCCCAATGCCTCCAGGAGCCAGGAGGTCCTCGCTTTCAGTCGCAGCCTCGAAACCATCAGAAAAGAAGAGGACTTGACAACATGGAGAACAGATCAAGAGGTCACTCAGTGCCTTCAAATGATAACTAAAAACTAGGACAGAAAGGCAGACCCATGGATTACTACAATAGATGCTCCTAATGAGCATTACTCCAGCAGATGCTTGACGAAGACGTTCTTTTACTCCGCAAATACTTCACGATGAAAGTCATCTCTCCAGCAGATACTCCACCGCCAAACAAAGCACTAATACAAGTGCAAGACGATAGGAGGACACGATTTAGACATTTGCTAATGCAGATATTATATACCGTTATTCCACTCTTTGGAATAAAGCAGCGAACTATGCTAGTTCACCCTTTGATCAGAGTCAAGGCTATTAAGAAGAGCCTTAACATTTAAAAAGGTAGTCCGCTAGTCAACCAGTCCTTAGCCATCACCAAAGACAGGGATGTAATCCCTTAAACTGGCCACCATGCCGCCCCAGTACCAAGAGTCAGAGAAAGAATGGTTCAGATCCTCATTCTTGCCTGAGAGAGTGGGGGCTCCTGCACCTTCTCGAACAGAAGTGAGGGTCGAAACCATTCCCCAATGCCTCCAGGAGCCAGGAGGTCCTCGCTTTCAGTCGCAGCCTCGAAACCATCAGAAAAGAAGAGGACTTGACAACATGGAGAACAGATCAAGAGGTCACTCAGTGCCTTCAAATGATAACTAAAAACTAGGACAGAAAGGCAGACCCATGGATTACTACAATAGATGCTCCTAATGAGCATTACTCCAGCAGATGCTTGACGAAGACGTTCTTTTACTCCGCAAATACTTCACGATGAAAGTCATCTCTCCAGCAGATACTCCACCGCCAAACAAAGCACTAATACAAGTGCAAGACGATAGGAGGACACGTTTTAGACCTTTGCTAATGCAGATATTATATACCGTTATTCCACTCTTTGGAATAAAGCAGCGAACTATGCTAGTTCACCCTTTGATCAGAGTCAAGGCTATTAAGAAGAGCCTTAACATTTAAAAAGGTAGTCCGCTAGTCAACCAGTCCTTAGCCATCACCAAAGACAGGGATGTAATCCCTTAAACTGGCCACCATGCCGCCCCAGTACCAAGAGTCAGAGAAAGAATGGTTCAGATCCTCATTCTTGCCTGAGAGAGTGGGGGCTCCTGCACCTTCTCGAACAGAAGTGAGGGTCGAAACCATTCCCCAATGCCTCCAGGAGCCAGGAGGTCCTCGCTTTCAGTCGCAGCCTCGAAACCATCAGAAAAGAAGAGGACTTGACAACATGGAGAACAGATCAAGAGGTCACTCACTGCCTTCAAATGATAACTAAAAATTAGGACAGAAAGGCAGACCCATGGATTACTACAATAGATGCTCCTAATGAGCATTACTCCAGCAGATGCTTGACGAAGACGTTCTTTTACTCCGCAAATACTTCACGATGAAAGTCATCTCTCCAGCAGATACTCCACCGCCAAACAAAGCACTAATACAAGTGCAAGACGCATGGATTACTACAACAGATGCTCCTAATGAGCATTATTCCAGCAGATGATCGTTGGTGATGATCCACATTTAACTTCATGGGCATTAGCCCATGTGCAATCCTCTGGTAGTTTTCCACAATGAGGTTAAGACTTTTTGAGAAGTCACCTCTGACCTCACATGCCTAACATACTGTAACTTCAATACCAGTTTTAATAGAAACTTGCCTTTAGTTTAGCCAGCAGGACCACGTAAGTGTCTTCTAGTTCCATTCATCGATTTCATTTGACATCACTAGTGAGGGAAAAAAAAAAGCCTTGTTATATAGATATTTAACATTGTGTACATTGGTTGCCACGCAGGAGGATGCTGCCCAGTGATGGGTTGCATGGCCAGGATTAACGTGCTGGGTAAAGCAAAACAAAACCTGTGCTAAAAGATTCCAGGGCTGGCCACTGGCTTTTCCCCAGGGCATTCTGAATTGAGATGCCCCGCTGTGTGTGAACCCCCCCCCCCCAGAAAACCTCTATTCACTCACCTTTTCCTCGGGGGGACGAAACAAAACTCGGGAAAGTCAAATGCCTAGGTTTTGTTCTGCTTTAAGTTAAAATGAAAAGTTATGCGACCCAGGCAGAGCGCTGCTGTCGTGGGGTCCAGACCAGGGTGGGCCGCCCCTGTGGTGCACAACAGAAGGCAGCTGCTGTGGGGCCCAAACCCTGGTGACAGCCACCTCAGGGCTCTAAGGCGCAACCCCAGTAGTTGATGCTGTGGGGCCAAGACAGGTTGCAATGTTTATGGGGCTTACACACTTGTTCTAGGTCAGGGGCCCCGCTAACTATTCCTGCTGGTGGTTGAGCTTACCAAAATATGTTACATGACTGCAACGCTGACCCGAATGCTTACAGAATCACTAAGCAGGAACAGCCATGTAAATCAGGAGTGTTGCAAAGATAACTAGTTTTACTTAAGAGTGTGAAAACCCCCATTCGATCAGTAACACCTCAATTTTAGCTCCCATGGGCTCTCCTCCAATGAGCATTTATTGCTATATATATTAATGCCTGGCTAGAAGGCAATGTTTAATTAGTAAGCGCTAGCCAAGAGAAATACTGGGCGCACAAAGAAGTTAAGACAAGTCTAGGCCCCAAAAAAGGAGCTACACCTATGACTGCATTCGGTACAATCTATAAACCTCAGCCATCAATACCCATCAAAAAATATTTTGGACACCCGGGGAAGCCACCATGTTCAAGCAGACTGGGAATGGTAACAGGCAAAGCATCCAGAGTACCATTTATCTCTCTAATTATATTAGGCATGGTGGTGAAAAAACATGCTTTTGACCCATTGCTACAAGTAAATCATGGCCTTAAGAAATAGATTGAAAAGGTTTACTCGTGTACAAGGCTGATTAAGGGATCTGAGCGCCATACCTGTGCAAGGTTAGCATCCTAGATTGGAGGCGGCTCACAAGCTCTTTATGCTATTCACGCATTGCCATTTTCGGTCTTTCAAGCAGATTCTTGATCCAAACATTTCTATCAGCCTGGTGACTTTCAGGTGCTGAAATAAAAAAACACATACGTTCCCATTAGGAACATAGACAAGTTCCACCAAAACTAACACTGAAGGAACAAACAAGACAAATACATTAAATGTTTTTTCATTTCAAATTCATAGGATTACACAATATTCAACTTTGCTATGCCGCACGCTAGCTGTAGTCGCATTGTTAAAAGGCTGCTAAAATGGCAGCAAATAGGAATCTATAGTACCTTTATCAATCCTGAAAAGGTACAGATTGGGGCGAGACTGTGGTAGTTCACTCTTTGATCAGAGTCAAGGCTAGGCTATAATAGACATTTAAGGGGCAGAAGTGAGGGTCGAAACCATTCCCCAATGCCTCCAGGAGCCAGGAGGTCCTCGCTTTCAGTCGCAGCCTCGAAACCATCAGAAAAGAAGAGGACTTGACAACATGGAGAACAGATCAAGAGGTCACTCACTGCCTTCAAATGTTAACTAAAAACTAGGACAGAAAGGCAGACCCATGGATTACTACAACAGATGCTCCTAATGTGCATTACTCCAGCAGATGCTTGACGAAGACGTTCTTTTACTCCGCAAATACTTCACGATGAAAGTCATCTCTCCAGCAGATACTCCACCGCCAAACAAAGCACTAATACAAGTGCAAGACGATAGGAGGACACGTTTTAGACATTTGCTAATGCAGATATTATATACCGTTATTCCACTCTTTGGAATAAAGCAGCGAACTATGCTAGTTCACCCTTTGATCAGAGTCAAGGCTATTAAGAAGAGCCTTAACATTTAAAAAGGTAGTCCGCTAGTCAACCAGTCCTTAGCCATCACCAAAGACAGGGATGTAATCCCTTAAACTGGCCACCATGCCGCCCCAGTACCAAGAGTCAGAGAAAGAATGGTTCAGATCCTCATTCTTGCCTGAGAGAGTGGGGGCTCCTGCACCTTCTCGAACAGAAGTGAGGGTCGAAACCATTCCCCAATGCCTCCAGGAGCCAGGAGGTCCTCGCTTTCAGTCGCAGCCTCGAAACCATCAGAAAAGAAGAGGACTTGACAACATGGAGAACAGATCAAGAGGTCACTCACTGCCTTCAAATGATAACTAAAAATTAGGACAGAAAGGCAGACCCATGGATTACTACAATAGATGCTCCTAATGAGCATTACTCCAGCAGATGCTTGACGAAGACGTTCTTTTACTCCGCAAATACTTCACGATGAAAGTCATCTCTCCAGCAGATACTCCACCGCCAAACAAAGCACTAATACAAGTGCAAGACGATAGGAGGACACGTTTTAGACATTTGCTAATGCAGATATTATATACCGTTATTCCACTCTTTGGAATAAAGCAGCGAACTATGCTAGTTCACCCTTTGATCAGAGTTAAGGCTATTAAGAAGAGCCTTAACATTTAAAAAGGTAGTCCGCTAGTCAACCAGTCCTTAGCCATCACCAAAGACAGGGATGTAATCCCTTAAACTGGCCACCATGCCGCCCCAAAACCAAGAGTCAGAGAAAGAATGGTTCAGATCCTCATTCTTGCCTGAGAGAGTGGGGGCTCCTGCACCTTCTCGAACAGAAGTGAGGGTCGAAACCATTCCCCAATGCCTCCAGGAGCCAGGAGGTCCTCGCTTTCAGTCGCAGCCTCGAAACCATCAGAAAAGAAGAGGACTTGACAACATGGAGAACAGATCAAGAGGTCACTCACTGCCTTCAAATGATAACTAAAAACTAGGACAGAAAGGCAGACCCATGGATTACTACAACAGATGCTCCTAATGTGCATTACTCCAGCAGATGCTTGACGAAGACGTTCTTTTACTCCGCAAATACTTCACGATGAAAGTCATCTCTCCAGCAGATACTCCACCGCCAAACAAAGCACTAATACAAGTGCAAGACGATAGGAGGACACGTTTTAGACATTTGCTAATGCAGATATTATATACCGTTATTCCACTCTTTGGAATAAAGCAGCAAACTATGCTAGTTCACCCTTTGATCAGAGTCAAGGCTATTAAGAAGAGCCTTAACATTTAAAAAGGTAGTCCGCTAGTCAACCAGTCCTTAGCCATCACCAAAGACAGGGATGTAATCCCTTAAACTGGCCACCATGCCGCCCCAGTACCAAGAGTCAGAGAAAGAATGGTTCAGATCCTCATTCTTGCCTGAGAGAGTGGGGGCTCCTGCACCTTCTCGAACAGAAGTGAGGGTCGAAACCATTCCCCAATGCCTCCAGGAGCCAGGAGGTCCTCGCTTTCAGTCGCAGCCTCGAAACCATCAGAAAAGAAGAGGACTTGACAACATGGAGAACAGATCAAGAGGTCACTCACTGCCTTCAAATGATAACTAAAAACTAGGACAGAAAGGCAGACCCATGGATTACTACAACAGATGCTCCTAATGTGCATTACTCCAGCAGATGCTTGACGAAGACGTTCTTTTACTCCGCAAATACTTCACGATGAAAGTCATCTCTCCAGCAGATACTCCACCGCCAAACAAAGCACTAATACAAGTGCAAGACGATAGGAGGACACGTTTTAGACATTTGCTAATGCAGATATTATATACCGTTATTCCACTCTTTGGAATAAAGCAGCAAACTATGCTAGTTCACCCTTTGATCAGAGTCAAGGCTATTAAGAAGAGCCTTAACATTTAAAAAGGTAGTCCGCTAGTCAACCAGTCCTTAGCCATCACCAAAGACAGGGATGTAATCCCTTAAACTGGCCACCATGCCGCCCCAGTACCAAGAGTCAGAGAAAGAATGGTTCAGATCCTCATTCTTGCCTGAGAGAGTGGGGGCTCCTGCACCTTCTCGAACAGAAGTGAGGGTCGAAACCATTCCCCAATGCCTCCAGGAGCCAGGAGGTCCTCGCTTTCAGTCGCAGCCTCGAAACCATCAGAAAAGAAGAGGACTTGACAACATGGAGAACAGATCAAGAGGTCACTCACTGCCTTCAAATGATAACTAAAAACTAGGACAGAAAGGCAGACCCATGGATTACTACAATAGATGCTCCTAATGAGCATTATTCCAGCAGATGATCGTTGGTGATGATCCACATTTAACTTCATGGGCATTAGCCCATGTGCAATCCTCTGGTAGTTTTCCACAATGAGGTTAAGACTTTTTGAGAAGTCACCTCTGACCTCACATGCCTAACATACTGTAACTTCAATACCAGTTTTAATAGAAACTTGCCTTTAGTTTAGCCAGCAGGACCACGTAAGTGCCTTCTAGTTCCATTCATCGATTTCATTTGACATCACTAGCGAGGGAAAAAAAAAAAGCCTTGTTATATAGATATTTAACATTGTGTACATTGGTTGCCACGCAGGAGGATGCTGCCCAGTGATGGGTTGCATGGCCAGGATTAACGTGCTGGGTAAAGCAAAACAAAACCTGTGCTAAAAGATTCCAGGGCTGGCCACTGGCTTTTCCCCAGGGCATTCTGAATTGAGATGCCCCGCTGTGTGTGAACCCCCCCCCCACCCAGAACACCTCTATTCACTCACCTTTTCCTCGGGGGGACGAAACAAAACTCGGGAAAGTCAAATGCCTAGGTTTTGTTCTGCTTTAAGTTAAAATGAAAAGTTATGCGACCCAGGCAGAGCGCTGCTGTCGTGGGGTCCAGACCAGGGTGGGCCGCCCCTGTGGTGCACAACAGAAGGCAGCTGCTGTGGGGCCCAAACCCTGGTGACAGCCACCTCAGGGCTCTAAGGCGCAACCCCAGTAGTTGATGCTGTGGGGCCAAGACAGGTAGCAATGTTTATGGGGCTTACACACTTGTTCTAGGTCAGGGGCCCCGCTAACTATTCCTGCTGGTGGTTGAGCTTACCAAAATATGTTACATGACTGCAACGCTGACCCGAATGCTTACAGAATCACTAAGCAGGAACAGCCATGTAAATCAGGAGTGTTGCAAAGATAACTAGTTTTACTTAAGAGTGTGAAAACCCCCATTCGATCAGTAACACCTCAATTTTAGCTCCCATGGGCTCTCCTCCAATGAGCATTTATTGCTATATATATTAATGCCTGGCTAGAAGGCAATGTTTAATTAGTAAGCGCTAGCCAAGAGAAATACTGGGCGCACAAAGAAGTTAAGACAAGTCTAGGCCCCAAAAAAGGAGCTACACCTATGACTGCATTCGGTACAATCTATAAACCTCAGCCATCAATACCCATCAAAAAATATTTTGGACACCCGGGGAAGCCACCATGTTCAAGCAGACTGGGAATGGTAACAGGCAAAGCATCCAGAGTACCATTTATCTCTCTAATTATATTAGGCATGGTGGTGAAAAAACATGCTTTTGACCCATTGCTACAAGTAAATCATGGCCTTAAGAAATAGATTGAAAAGGTTTACTCGTGTACAAGGCTGATTAAGGGATCTGAGCACCATACCTGTGCAAGGTTAGCATCCTAGATTGGAGGCGGCTCACAAGCTCTTTATGCTATTCACGCATTGCCATTTTCGGTCTTTCAAGCAGATTCTTGATCCAAACATTTCTATCAGCCTGGTGACTTTCAGGTGCTGAAATAAAAAAACACATACGTTCCCATTAGGAACATAGACAAGTTCCACCAAAACTAACACTGAAGGAACAAACAAGACAAATACATTAAATGTTTTTTCATTTCAAATTCATAGGATTACACAATATTCAACTTTGCTATGCCACACGCTAGCTGTAGTCGCATTGTTAAAAGGCTGCTAAAATGGCAGCAAATAGGAATCTATAGTACCTTTATCAATCCTGAAAAGGTACAGATTGGGGCGAGACTGTGGTAGTTCACTCTTTGATCAGAGTCAAGGCTAGGCTATAATAGACATTTAAGGGGCAGAAGTGAGGGTCAAAACCATTCCCCAATGCCTCCAGGAGCCAGGAGGTCCTCGCTTTCAGTCGCAGCCTCGAAACCATCAGAAAAGAAGAGGACTTGACAACATGGAGAACAGATCAAGAGGTCACTCACTGCCTTCAAATAATAACTAAAAACTAGGACAGAAAGGCAGACCCATGGATTACTACAATAGATGCTCCTAATGAGCATTACTCCAGCAGATGCTTGACGAAGACGTTCTTTTACTCCGCAAATACTTCACGATGAAAGTCATCTCTCCAGCAGATACTCCACCGCCAAACAAAGCACTAATACAAGTGCAAGACGCATGGATTACTACAACAGATGCTCCTAATGTGCATTACTCCAGCAGATGCTTGACGAAGACGTTCTTTTACTCCGCAAATACTTCACAATGAAAGTCATCTCTCCAGCAGATACTCCACCGCCAAACAAAGCACTAATACAAGTGCAAGACGATAGGAGGACAAGTTTTAGACATTTGCTAATGCAGATATTATATACCGTTATTCCACTCTTTGGAATAAAGCAGCGAACTATGCTAGTTCACCCTTTGATCAGAGTCAAGGCTATTAAGAAGAGCCTTAACATTTAAAAAGGTAGTCCGCTAGTCAACCAGTCCTTAGCCATCACCAAAGACAGGGATGTAATCCCTTAAACTGGCCACCATGCCGCCCCAGTACCAAGAGTCAGAGAAAGAATGGTTCAGATCCTCATTCTTGCCTGAGAGAGTGGGGGCTCCTGCACCTTCTCGAACAGAAGTGAGGGTCGAAACCATTCCCCAATGCCTCCAGGAGCCAGAAGGTCCTCGCTTTCAGTCGCAGCCTCGAAACCATCAGAAAAGAAGAGGACTTGACAACATGGAGAACAGATCAAGAGGTCACTCACTGCCTTCAAATGATAACTAAAAATTAGGACAGAAAGGCAGACCCATGGATTACTACAATAGATGCTCCTAATGAGCATTACTCCAGCAGATGCTTGACGAAGACGTTCTTTTACTCCGCAAATACTTCACGATGAAAGTCATCTCTCCAGCAGATACTCCACCGCCAAACAAAGCACTAATACAAGTGCAAGACGATAGGAGGACACGATTTAGACATTTGCTAATGCAGATATTATATACCGTTATTCCACTCTTTGGAATAAAGCAGCGAACTATGCTAGTTCACCCTTTGATCAGGGTCAAGGCTATTAAGAAGAGCCTTAACATTTAAAAAGGTAGTCCGCTAGTCAACCAGTCCTTAGCCATCACCAAAGACAGGGATGTAATCCCTTAAACTGGCCACCATGCCGCCCCAGTACCAAGAGTCAGAGAAAGAATGGTTCAGATCCTCATTCTTGCCTGAGAGAGTGGGGGCTCCTGCACCTTCTCGAACAGAAGTGAGGGTCGAAACCATTCCCCAATGCCTCCAGGAGCCAGGAGGTCCTCGCTTTCAGTCGCAGCCTCGAAACCATCAGAAAAGAAGAGGACTTGACAACATGGAGAACAGATCAAGAGGTCACTCAGTGCCTTCAAATGATAACTAAAAACTAGGACAGAAAGGCAGACCCATGGATTACTACAATAGATGCTCCTAATAAGCATTATTCCAGCAGATGCTTGACGAAGATGTTCTTTTACTCCGCAAATACTTCACGATGAAAGTCATCTCTCCAGCAGATACTCCACCGCCAAACAAAGCACTAATACAAGTGCAAGACGATAGGAGGACATGTTTTAGACATTTGCTAATGCAGATATTATATACCGTTATTCCACTCTTTGGAATAAAGCAGCGAACTATGCTAGTTCACCCTTTGATCAGAGTCAAGGCTATTAAGAAGAGCCTTAACATTTAAAAAGGTAGTCCGCTAGTCAACCAGTCCTTAGCCATCACCAAAGACAGGGATGTAATCCCTTAAACTGGCCACCATGCCGCCCCAGTACCAAGAGTCAGAGAAAGAATGGTTCAGATCCTCATTCTTGCCTGAGAGAGTGGGGGCTCCTGCACCTTCTCGAACAGAAGTGAGGGTCGAAACCATTCCCCAATGCCTCCAGGAGCCAGGAGGTCCTCGCTTTCAGTCGCAGCCTCGAAACCATCAGAAAAGAAGAGGACTTGACAACATGGAGAACAGATCAAGAGGTCACTCGCTGCCTTCAAATGATAACTAAAAACTAGGACAGAAAGGCAGACCCATGGATTACTACAACAGATGCTCCTAATGTGCATTACTCCAGCAGATGCTTGACGAAGACGTTCTTTTACTCCGCAAATACTTCACGATGAAAGTCATCTCTCCAGCAGATACTCCACCGCCAAACAAAGCACTAATACAAGTGCAAGACGATAGGAGGACACGTTTTAGACATTTGCTAATGCAGATATTATATACCGTTATTCCACTCTTTGGAATAAAGCAGCGAACTATGCTAGTTCACCCTTTGATCAGAGTCAAGGCTATTAAGAAGAGCCTTAACATTTAAAAAGGTAGTCCGCTAGTCAACCAGTCCTTAGCCATCACCAAAGACAGGGATGTAATCCCTTAAACTGGCCACCATGCCGCCCCAGTACCAAGAGTCAGAGAAAGAATGGTTCAGATCCTCATTCTTGCCTGAGAGAGTGGGGGCTCTTGCACCTTCTCGAACAGAAGTGAGGGTCGAAACCATTCCCCAATGCCTCCAGGAGCCAGAAGGTCCTCGCTTTCAGTCGCAGCCTCGAAACCATCAGAAAAGAAGAGGACTTGACAACATGGAGAACAGATCAAGAGGTCACTCACTGCCTTCAAACGATAACTAAAAATTAGGACAGAAAGGCAGACCCATGGATTACTACAATAGATGCTCCTAATGAGCATTACTCCAGCAGATGCTTGACGAAGACGTTCTTTTACTCCGCAAATACTTCACGATGAAAGTCATCTCTCCAGCAGATACTCCACCGCCAAACAAAGCACTAATACAAGTGCAAGACGCATGGATTACTACAATAGATGCTCCTAATGAGCATTACTCCAGCAGATGCTTGACGAAGACGTTCTTTTACTCCGCAAATACTTCACGATGAAAGTCATCTCTCCAGCAGATACTCCACCGCCAAACAAAGCACTAATAAGAGTGCAAGACGATAGGAGGACAAGTTTTAGACATTTGCTAATGCAGATATTATATACCGTTATTCCACTCTTTGGAATAAAGCAGCGAACTATGCTAGTTCACCCTTTGATCAGAGTCAAGGCTATTAAGAAGAGCCTTAACATTTAAAAAGGTAGTCCGCTAGTCAACCAGTCCTTAGCCATCACCAAAGACAGGGATGTAATCCCTTAAACTGGCCACCATGCCGCCCCAGTACCAAGAGTCAGAGAAAGAATGGTTCAGATCCTCATTCTTGCCTGAGAGAGTGGGGGCTCCTGCACCTTCTCGAACAGAAGTGAGGGTCGAAACCATTCCCCAATGCCTCCAGGAGCCAGGAGGTCCTCGCTTTCAGTCGCAGCCTCGAAACCATCAGAAAAGAAGAGGACTTGACAACATGGAGAACAGATCAAGAGGTCACTCACTGCCTTCAAATGATAACTAAAAATTAGGACAGAAAGGCAGACCCATGGATTACTACAATAGATGCTCCTAATGAGCATTACTCCAGCAGATGCTTGACGAAGACGTTCTTTTACTCCGCAAATACTTCACGATGAAAGTCATCTCTCCAGCATATACTCCACCGCCAAACAAAGCACTAATACAAGTGCAAGACGATAGGAGGACACGTTTTAGACATTTGCTAATGCAGATATTATATACCGTTATTCCACTCTTTGGAATAAAGCAGCGAACTATGCTAGTTCACCCTTTGATCAGAGTTAAGGCTATTAAGAAGAGCCTTAACATTTAAAAAGGTAGTCCGCTAGTCAACCAGTCCTTAGCCATCACCAAAGACAGGGATGTAATCCCTTAAACTGGCCACCATGCCGCCCCAGTACCAAGAGTCAGAGAAAGAATGGTTCAGATCCTCATTCTTGCCTGAGAGAGTGGGGGCTCCTGCACCTTCTCTAACAGAAGTGAGGGTCGAAACCATTCCCCAATGCCTCCAGGAGCCAGGAGGTCCTCGCTTTCAGTCGCAGCCTCGAAACCATCAGAAAAGAAGAGGACTTGACAACATGGAGAACAGATCAAGAGGTCACTCACTGCCTTCAAATGATAACTAAAAACTAGGACAGAAAGGCAGACCCATGGATTACTACAATAGATGCTCCTAATGAGCATTATTCCAGCAGATGATCGTTGGTGATGATCCACATTTAACTTCATGGGCATTAGCCCATGTGCAATCCTCTGGTAGTTTTCCACAATGAGGTTAAGACTTTTTGAGAAGTCACCTCTGACCTCACATGCCTAACATACTGTAACTTCAATACCAGTTTTAATAGAAACTTGCCTTTAGTTTAGCCAGCAGGACCACGTAAGTGCCTTCTAGTTCCATTCATCGATTTCATTTGACATCACTAGCGAGGGAAAAAAAAAAAGCCTTGTTATATAGATATTTAACATTGTGTACATTGGTTGCCACGCAGGAGGATGCTGCCCAGTGATGGGTTGCATGGCCAGGATTAACGTGCTGGGTAAAGCAAAACAAAACCTGTGCTAAAAGATTCCAGGGCTGGCCACTGGCTTTTCCCCAGGGCATTCTGAATTGAGATGCCCCGCTGTGTGTGAACCCCCCCCCCCCCCAGAAAACCTCTATTCACTCACCTTTTCCTCGGGGGGACGAAACAAAACTCGGGAAAGTCAAATGCCTAGGTTTTGTTCTGCTTTAAGTTAAAATGAAAAGTTATGCGACCCAGGCAGAGCGCTGCTGTCGTGGGGTCCAGACCAGGGTGGGCCGCCCCTGTGGTGCACAACAGAAGGCAGCTGCTGTGGGGCCCAAACCCTGGTGACAGCCACCTCAGGGCTCTAAGGCGCAACCCCAGTAGTTGATGCTGTGGGGCCAAGACAGGTAGCAATGTTTATGGGGCTTACACACTTGTTCTAGGTCAGGGGCCCCGCTAACTATTCCTGCTGGTGGTTGAGCTTACCAAAATATGTTACATGACTGCAACGCTGACCCGAATGCTTACAGAATCACTAAGCAGGAACAGCCATGTAAATCAGGAGTGTTGCAAAGATAACTAGTTTTACTTAAGAGTGTGAAAACCCCCATTCGATCAGTAACACCTCAATTTTAGCTCCCATGGGCTCTCCTCCAATGAGCATTTATTGCTATATATATTAATGCCTGGCTAGAAGGCAATGTTTAATTAGTAAGCGCTAGCCAAGAGAAATACTGGGCGCACAAAGAAGTTAAGACAAGTCTAGGCCCCAAAAAAGGAGCTACACCTATGACTGCATTCGGTACAATCTATAAACCTCAGCCATCAATACCCATCAAAAAATATTTTGGACACCCGGGGAAGCCACCATGTTCAAGCAGACTGGGAATGGTAACAGGCAAAGCATCCAGAGTACCATTTATCTCTCTAATTATATTAGGCATGGTGGTGAAAAAACATGCTTTTGACCCATTGCTACAAGTAAATCATGGCCTTAAGATATAGATTGAAAAGGTTTACTCGTGTACAAGGCTGATTAAGGGATCTGAGCGCCATACCTGTGCAAGGTTAGCATCCTAGATTGGAGGCGGCTCACA
This sequence comes from Gastrophryne carolinensis, assembly GCA_027917425.1. Classification (NCBI taxonomy): domain Eukaryota; kingdom Metazoa; phylum Chordata; class Amphibia; order Anura; family Microhylidae; genus Gastrophryne; species Gastrophryne carolinensis. Next base: position 312,739,175 of record CM051237.1, read on the forward strand.
AGCTCTTTATGCTATTCACGCATTGCCATTTTCGGTCTTTCAAGCAGATTCTTGATCCAAACATTTCTATCAGCCTGGTGACTTTCAGGTGCTGAAATAAAAAAACACATACGTTCCCATTAGGAACATAGACAAGTTCCACCAAAACTAACACTGAAGGAACAGACAAGACAAATACATTAAATGTTTTTTCATTTCAAATTCATAGGATTACACAATATTCAACTTTGCTATGCCGCACGCTAGCTGTAGTCGCATTGTTAAAAGGCTGCTAAAATGGCAGCAAATAGGAATCTATAGTACCTTTATCAATCCTGAAAAGGTACAGATTGGGGCGAGACTGTGGTAGTTCACTCTTTGATCAGAGTCAAGGCTAGGCTATAATAGACATTTAAGGGGCAGAAGTGAGGGTCAAAACCATTCCCCAATGCCTCCAGGAGCCAGGAGGTCCTCGCTTTCAGTCGCAGCCTCGAAACCATCAGAAAAGAAGAGGACTTGACAACATGGAGAACAGATCAAGAGGTCACTCACTGCCTTCAAATAATAACTAAAAACTAGGACAGAAAGGCAGACCCATGGATTACTACAATAGATGCTCCTAATGAGCATTACTCCAGCAGATGCTTGACGAAGACGTTCTTTTACTCCGCAAATACTTCACGATGAAAGTCATCTCTCCAGCAGATACTCCACCGCCAAAGAAAGCACTAATACAAGTGCAAGACGCATGGATTACTACAACAGATGCTCCTAATGTGCATTACTCCAGCAGATGCTTGACGAAGACGTTCTTTTACTCCGCAAATACTTCACGATGAAAGTCATCTCTCCAGCAGATACTCCACCGCCAAACAAAGCACTAATACAAGTGCAAGACGATAGGAGGACAAGTTTTAGACATTTGCTAATGCAGATATTATATACCGTTATTCCACTCTTTGGAATAAAGCAGCGAACTATGCTAGTTCACCCTTTGATCAGAGTCAAGGCTATTAAGAAGAGCCTTAACATTTAAAAAGGTAGTCCGCTAGTCAACCAGTCCTTAGCCATCACCAAAGACAGGGATGTAATCCCTTAAACTGGCCACCATGCCGCCCCAGTACCAAGAGTCAGAGAAAGAATGGTTCAGATCCTCATTCTTGCCTGAGAGAGTGGGGGCTCCTGCACCTTCTCGAACAGAAGTGAGGGTCGAAACCATTCCCCAATGCCTCCAGGAGCCAGGAGGTCCTCGCTTTCAGTCGCAGCCTCGAAACCATCAGAAAAGAAGAGGACTTGACAACATGGAGAACAGATCAAGAGGTCACTCACTGCCTTCAAATGATAACTAAAAATTAGGACAGAAAGGCAGACCCATGGATTACTACAATAGATGCTCCTAATGAGCATTACTCCAGCAGATGCTTGACGAAGACGTTCTTTTACTCCGCAAATACTTCACGATGAAAGTCATCTCTCCAGCAGATACTCCACCGCCAAACAAAGCACTAATACAAGTGCAAGACGATAGGAGGACACGTTTTAGACATTTGCTAATGCAGATATTATATACCGTTATTGCACTCTTTGGAATAAAGCAGCGAACTATGCTAGTTCACCCTTTGATCAGAGTCAAGGCTATTAAGAAGAGCCTTAACATTTAAAAAGGTAGTCCGCTAGTCAACCAGTCCTTAGCCATCACCAAAGACAGGGATGTAATCCCTTAAACTGGCCACCATGCCGCCCCAGTACCAAGAGTCAGAGAAAGAATGGTTCAGATCCTCATTCTTGCCTGAGAGAGTGGGGGCTCCTGCACCTTCTCGAACAGAAGTGAGGGTCGAAACCATTCCCCAATGCCTCCAGGAGCCAGGAGGTCCTCGCTTTCAGTCGCAGCCTCGAAACCATCAGAAAAGAAGAGGACTTGACAACATGGAGAACAGATCAAGAGGTCACTCAGTGCCTTCAAATGATAACTAAAAACTAGGACAGAAAGGCAGACCCATGGATTACTACAATAGATGCTCCTAATGAGCATTACTCCAGCAGATGCTTGACGAAGACGTTCTTTTACTCCGCAAATACTTCACGATGAAAGTCATCTCTCCAGCAGATACTCCACCGCCAAACAAAGCACTAATACAAGTGCAAGACGATAGGAGGACACGATTTAGACATTTGCTAATGCAGATATTATATACCGTTATTCCACTCTTTGGAATAAAGCAGCGAACTATGCTAGTTCACCCTTTGATCAGAGTCAAGGCTATTAAGAAGAGCCTTAACATTTAAAAAGGTAGTCCGCTAGTCAACCAGTCCTTAGCCATCACCAAAGACAGGGATGTAATCCCTTAAACTGGCCACCATGCCGCCCCAGTACCAAGAGTCAGAGAAAGAATGGTTCAGATCCTCATTCTTGCCTGAGAGAGTGGGGGCTCCTGCACCTTCTCGAACAGAAGTGAGGGTCGAAACCATTCCCCAATGCCTCCAGGAGCCAGGAGGTCCTCGCTTTCAGTCGCAGCCTCGAAACCATCAGAAAAGAAGAGGACTTGACAACATGGAGAACAGATCAAGAGGTCACTCACTGCCTTCAAACGATAACTAAAAATTAGGACAGAAAGGCAGACCCATGGATTACTACAATAGATGCTCCTAATGAGCATTACTCCAGCAGATGCTTGACGAAGACGTTCTTTTACTCCGCAAATACTTCACGATGAAAGTCATCTCTCCAGCAGATACTCCACCGCCAAACAAAGCACTAATACAAGTGCAAGACGCATGGATTACTACAATAGATGCTCCTAATGAGCATTACTCCAGCAGATGCTTGACGAAGACGTTCTTTTACTCCGCAAATACTTCACGATGAAAGTCATCTCTCCAGCAGATACTCCACCGCCAAACAAAGCACTAATACAAGTGCAAGACGATAGGAGGACACGTTTTAGACATTTGCTAATGCAGATATTATATACCGTTATTCCACTCTTTGGAATAAAGCAGCGAACTATGCTAGTTCACCCTTTGATCAGAGTCAAGGCTATTAAGAAGAGCCTTAACATTTAAAAAGGTAGTCCGCTAGTCAACCAGTCCTTAGCCATCACCAAAGACAGGGATGTAATCCCTTAAACTGGCCACCATGCCGCCCCAGTACCAAGAGTCAGAGAAAGAATGGTTCAGATCCTCATTCTTGCCTGAGAGAGTGGGGGCTCCTGCACCTTCTCGAACAGAAGTGAGGGTCGAAACCATTCCCCAATGCCTCCAGGAGCCAGGAGGTCCTCGCTTTCAGTCGCAGCCTCGAAACCATCAGAAAAGAAGAGGACTTGACAACATGGAGAACAGATCAAGAGGTCACTCAGTGCCTTCAAATGATAACTAAAAACTAGGACAGAAAGGCAGACCCATGGATTACTACAACAGATGCTCCTAATGTGCATTACTCCAGCAGATGCTTGACGAAGACGTTCTTTTACTCCGCAAATACTTCACGATGAAAGTCATCTCTCCAGCAGATACTCCACCGCCAAACAAAGCACTAATACAAGTGCAAGACGATAGGAGGACAAGTTTTAGACATTTGCTAATGCAGATATTATATACCGTTATTCCACTCTTTGGAATAAAGCAGCGAACTATGCTAGTTCACCCTTTGATCAGAGTCAAGGCTATTAAGAAGAGCCTTAACATTTAAAAAGGTAGTCCGCTAGTCAACCAGTCCTTAGCCATCACCAAAGACAGGGATGTAATCCCTTAAACTGGCCACCATGCCGCCCCAGTACCAAGAGTCAGAGAAAGAATGGTTCAGATCCTCATTCTTGCCTGAGAGAGTGGGGGCTCCTGCACCTTCTCGAACAGAAGTGAGGGTCGAAACCATTCCCCAATGCCTCCAGGAGCCAGGAGGTCCTCGCTTTCAGTCGCAGCCTCGAAACCATCAGAAAAGAAGAGGACTTGACAACATGGAGAACAGATCAAGAGGTCACTCACTGCCTTCAAATGATAACTAAAAACTAGGACAGAAAGGCAGACCCATGGATTACTACAACAGATGCTCCTAATGAGCATTATTCCAGCAGATGATCGTTGGTGATGATCCACATTTAACTTCATGGGCATTAGCCCATGTGCAATCCTCTGGTAGTTTTCCACAATGAGGTTAAGACTTTTTGAGAAGTCACCTCTGACCTCACATGCCTAACATACTGTAACTTCAATAGCAGTTTTAATAGAAACTTGCCTTTAGTTTAGCCAGCAGGACCACGTAAGTGCCTTCTAGTTCCATTCATCGATTTCATTTGACATCACTAGTGAGGGAAAAAAAAAAAGCCTTGTTATATAGATATTTAACATTGTGTACATTGGTTGCCACGCAGGAGGATGCTGCCCAGTGATGGGTTGCATGGCCAGGATTAACGTGCTGGGTAAAGCAAAACAAAACCTGTGCTAAAAGATTCCAGGGCTGGCCACTGGCTTTTCCCCAGGGCATTCTGAATTGAGATGCCCCGCTGTGTGTGAACCCCCCCCCCCCCCAGAACACCTCTATTCACTCACCTTTTCCTCGGGGGGACGAAACAAAACTCGGGAAAGTCAAATGCCTAGGTTTTGTTCTGCTTTAAGTTAAAATGAAAAGTTATGCAACCCAGGCAGAGCGCTGCTGTCGTGGGGTCCAGACCAGGGTGGGCCGCCCCTGTGGTGCACAACAGAAGGCAGCTGCTGTGGGGCCCAAACCCTGGTGACAGCCACCTCAGGGCTCTAAGGCGCAACCCCAGTAGTTGATGCTGTGGGGCCAAGACAGGTAGCAATGTTTATGGGGCTTACACACTTGTTCTAGGTCAGGGGCCCCGCTAACTATTCCTGCTGGTGGTTGAGCTTACCAAAATATGTTACATGACTGCAACGCTGACCCGAATGCTTACGAAATCACTAAGCAGGAACAGCCATGTAAATCAGGAGTGTTGCAAAGATAACTAGTTTTACTTAAGAGTGTGAAAACCCCCATTCGATCAGTAACACCTCAATTTTAGCTCCCATGGGCTCTCCTCCAATGAGCATTTATTGCTATATATATTAATGCCTGGCTAGAAGGCAATGTTTAATTAGTAAGCGCTAGCCAAGAGAAATACTGGGCGCACAAAGAAGTTAAGACAAGTCTAGGCCGCAAAAAAGGAGCTACACCTATGACTGCATTCGGTACAATCTATAAACCTCAGCCATCAATACCCATCAAAAAATATTTTGGACACCCGAGGAAGCCACCATGTTCAAGCAGACTGGGAATGGTAACAGGCAAAGCATCCAGAGTACCATTTATCTCTCTAATTATATTAGGCATGGTGGTGAAAAAACATGCTTTTGACCCATTGCTACAAGTAAATCATGGCCTTAAGAAATAGATTGAAAAGGTTTACTCGTGTACAAGGCTGATTAAGGGATCTGAGCGCCATACCTGTGCAAGGTTAGCATCCTAGATTGGAGGCGGCTCACAAGCTCTTTATGCTATTCACGCATTGCCATTTTCGGTCTTTCAAGCAGATTCTTGATCCAAACATTTCTATCAGCCTGGTGACTTTCAGGTGCTGAAATAAAAAAACACATACGTTCCCATTAGGAACATAGACAAGTTCCACCAAAACTAACGTTGAAGGAACAGACAAGACAAATACATTAAATGTTTTTTCATTTCAAATTCATAGGATTACACAATATTCAACTTTGCTATGCCGCACGCTAGCTGTAGTCGCATTGTTAAAAGGCTGCTAAAATGGCAGCAAATAGGAATCTATAGTACCTTTATCAATCCTGAAAAGGTACAGATTGGAGCGAGACTGTGGTAGTTCACTCTTTGATCAGAGTCAAGGCTAGGCTATAATAGACATTTAAGGGGCAGAAGTGAGGGTCAAAACCATTCCCCAATGCCTCCAGGAGCCAGGAGGTACTCGCTTTCAGTCGCAGCCTCGAAACCATCAGAAAAGAAGAGGACTTGACAACATGGAGAACAGATCAAGAGGTCACTCACTGCCTTCAAATGATAACTAAAAATTAGGACAGAAAGGCAGACCCATGGATTACTACAATAGATGCTCCTAATGAGCATTACTCCAGCAGATGCTTGACGAAGACGTTCTTTTACTCCGCAAATACTTCACGATGAAAGTCATCTCTCCAGCAGATACTCCACCGCCAAACAAAGCACTAATACAAGTGCAAGACGATAGGAGGACAAGTTTTAGACATTTGCTAATGCAGATATTATATACCGTTATTCCACTCTTTGGAATAAAGCAGCGAACTATGCTAGTTCACCCTTTGATCAGAGTCAAGGCTATTAAGAAGAGCCTTAACATTTAAAAAGGTAGTCCGCTAGTCAACCAGTCCTTAGCCATCACCAAAGACAGGGATGTAATCCCTTAAACTGGCCACCATGCCGCCCCAGTACCAAGAGTCAGAGAAAGAATGGTTCAGATCCTCATTCTTGCCTGAGAGAGTGGGGGCTCCTGCACCTTCTCGAACAGAAGTGAGGGTCGAAACCATTCCCCAATGCCTCCAGGAGCCAGGAGGTCCTCGCTTTCAGTCGCAGCCTCGAAACCATCAGAAAAGAAGAGGACTTGACAACATGGAGAACAGATCAAGAGGTCACTCAGTGCCTTCAAATGATAACTAAAAACTAGGACAGAAAGGCAGACCCATGGATTACTACAATAGATGCTCCTAATGAGCATTACTCCAGCAGATGCTTGACGAAGACGTTCTTTTACTCCGCAAATACTTCACGATGAAAGTCATCTCTCCAGCAGATACTCCACCGCCAAACAAAGCACTAATACAAGTGCAAGACGATAGGAGGACACGTTTTAGACATTTGCTAATGCAGATATTATATACCGTTATTCCACTCTTTGGAATAAAGCAGCGAACTATGCTAGTTCACCCTTTGATCAGAGTCAAGGCTATTAAGAAGAGCCTTAACATTTAAAAAGGTAGTCCGCTAGTCAACCAGTCCTTAGCCATCACCAAAGACAGGGATGTAATCCCTTAAACTGGCCACCATGCCGCCCCAGTACCAAGAGTCAGAGAAAGAATGGTTCAGATCCTCATTCTTGCCTGAGAGAGTGGGGGCTCCTGCACCTTCTCGAACAGAAGTGAGGGTCGAAACCATTCCCCAATGCCTCCAGGAGCCAGGAGGTCCTCGCTTTCAGTCGCAGCCTCGAAACCATCAGAAAAGAAGAGGACTTGACAACATGGAGAACAGATCAAGAGGTCACTCGCTGCCTTCAAATGATAACTAAAAACTAGGACAGAAAGGCAGACCCATGGATTACTACAACAGATGCTCCTAATGTGCATTACTCCAGCAGATGCTTGACGAAGACGTTCTTTTACTCCGCAAATACTTCACGATGAAAGTCATCTCTCCAGCAGATACTCCACCGCCAAACAAAGCACTAATACAAGTGCAAGACGATAGGAGGACACGTTTTAGACATTTGCTAATGCAGATATTATATACCGTTATTCCACTCTTTGGAATAAAGCAGCGAACTATGCTAGTTCACCCTTTGATCAGAGTCAAGGCTATTAAGAAGAGCCTTAACATTTAAAAAGGTAGTCCGCTAGTCAACCAGTCCTTAGCCATCACCAAAGACAGGGATGTAATCCCTTAAACTGGCCACCATGCCGCCCCAGTACCAAGAGTCAGAGAAAGAATGGTTCAGATCCTCATTCTTGCCTGAGAGAGTGGGGGCTCCTGCACCTTCTCGAACAGAAGTGAGGGTCGAAACCATTCCCCAATGCCTCCAGGAGCCAGGAGGTCCTCGCTTTCAGTCGCAGCCTCGAAACCATCAGAAAAGAAGAGGACTTGACAACATGGAGAACAGATCAAGAGGTCACTCACTGCCTTCAAACGATAACTAAAAATTAGGACAGAAAGGCAGACCCATGGATTACTACAATAGATGCTCCTAATGAGCATTACTCCAGCAGATGCTTGACGAAGACGTTCTTTTACTCCGCAAATACTTCACGATGAAAGTCATCTCTCCAGCAGATACTCCACCGCCAAACAAAGCACTAATACAAGTGCAAGACGCATGGATTACTACAATAGATGCTCCTAATGAGCATTACTCCAGCAGATGCTTGACGAAGACGTTCTTTTACTCCGCAAATACTTCACGATGAAAGTCATCTCTCCAGCAGATACTCCACCGCCAAACAAAGCACTAATACAAGTGCAAGACGATAGGAGGACACGTTTTAGACATTTGCTAATGCAGATATTATATACCGTTATTCCACTCTTTGGAATAAAGCAGCGAACTATGCTAGTTCACCCTTTGATCAGAGTCAAGGCTATTAAGAAGAGCCTTAACATTTAAAAAGGTAGTCCGCTAGTCAACCAGTCCTTAGCCATCACCAAAGACAGGGATGTAATCCCTTAAACTGGCCACCATGCCGCCCCAGTACCAAGAGTCAGAGAAAGAATGGTTCAGATCCTCATTCTTGCCTGAGAGAGTGGGGGCTCCTGCACCTTCTCGAACAGAAGTGAGGGTCGAAACCATTCCCCAATGCCTCCAGGAGCCAGGAGGTCCTCGCTTTCAGTCGCAGCCTCGAAACCATCAGAAAAGAAGAGGACTTGACAACATGGAGAACAGATCAAGAGGTCACTCACTGCCTTCAAACGATAACTAAAAATTAGGACAGAAAGGCAGACCCATGGATTACTACAATAGATGCTCCTAATGAGCATTACTCCAGCAGATGCTTGACGAAGACGTTCTTTTACTCCGCAAATACTTCACGATGAAAGTCATCTCTCCAGCAGATACTCCACCGCCAAACAAAGCACTAATACAAGTGCAAGACGCATGGATTACTACAATAGATGCTCCTAATGAGCATTACTCCAGCAGATGCTTGACGAAGACGTTCTTTTACTCCGCAAATACTTCACGATGAAAGTCATCTCTCCAGCAGATACTCCACCGCCAAACAAAGCACTAATACAAGTGCAAGACGATAGGAGGACAAGTTTTAGACATTTGCTAATGCAGATATTATATACCGTTATTCCACTCTTTGGAATAAAGCAGCGAACTATGCTAGTTCACCCTTTGATCAGAGTCAAGGCTATTAAGAAGAGCCTTAACATTTAAAAAGGTAGTCCGCTAGTCAACCAGTCCTTAGCCATCACCAAAGACAGGGATGTAATCCCTTAAACTGGCCACCATGCCGCCCCAGTACCAAGAGTCAGAGAAAGAATGGTTCAGATCCTCATTCTTGCCTGAGAGAGTGGGGGCTCCTGCACCTTCTCGAACAGAAGTGAGGGTCGAAACCATTCCCCAATGCCTCCAGGAGCCAGGAGGTCCTCGCTTTCAGTCGCAGCCTCAAAACCATCAGAAAAGAAGAGGACTTGACAACATGGAGAACAGATCAAGAGGTCACTCACTGCCTTCAAATGATAACTAAAAATTAGGACAGAAAGGCAGACCCATGGATTACTACAATAGATGCTCCTAATGAGCATTACTCCAGCAGATGCTTGACGAAGACGTTCTTTTACTCCGCAAATACTTCACGATGAAAGTCATCTCTCCAGCAGATACTCCACCGCCAAACAAAGCACTAATACAAGTGCAAGACGATAGGAGGACAAGTTTTAGACATTTGCTAATGCAGATATTATATACCGTTATTCCACTCTTTGGAATAAAGCAGCGAACTATGCTAGTTCACCCTTTGATCAGAGTTAAGGCTATTAAGAAGAGCCTTAACATTTAAAAAGGTAGTCCGCTAGTCAACCAGTCCTTAGCCATCACCAAAGACAGGGATGTAATCCCTTAAACTGGCCACCATGCCGCCCCAGTACCAAGAGTCAGAGAAAGAATGGTTCAGATCCTCATTCTTGCCTGAGAGAGTGGGGGCTCCTGCACCTTCTCGAACAGAAGTGAGGGTCGAAACCATTCCCCAATGCCTCCAGGAGCCAGGAGGTCCTCGCTTTCAGTCGCAGCCTCGAAACCATCAGAAAAGAAGAGGACTTGACAACATGGAGAACAGATCAAGAGGTCACTCACTGCCTTCAAATGATAACTAAAAACTAGGACAGAAAGGCAGACCCATGGATTACTACAATAGATGCTCCTAATGAGCATTATTCCAGCAGATGATCGTTGGTGATGATCCACATTTAACTTCATGGGCATTAGCCCATGTGCAATCCTCTGGTAGTTTTCCACAATGAGGTTAAGACTTTTTGAGAAGTCACCTCTGACCTCACATGCCTAACATACTGTAACTTCAATACCAGTTTTAATAGAAACTTGCCTTTAGTTTAGCCAGCAGGACCACGTAAGTGCCTTCTAGTTCCATTCATCGATTTCATTTGACATCACTAGCGAGGGAAAAAAAAAAGCCTTGTTATATAGATATTTAACATTGTGTACATTGGTTGCCACGCAGGAGGATGCTGCCCAGTGATGGGTTGCATGGCCAGGATTAGCGTGCTGGGTAAAGCAAAACAAAACCTGTGCTAAAAGATTCCAGGGCTGGCCACTGGCTTTTCCCCAGGGCATTCTGAATTGAGATGCCCCGCTGTGTGTGAACCCCCCCCCCCCCCCAGAAAACCTCTATTCACTCACCTTTTCCTCGGGGGGACGAAACAAAACTCGGGAAAGTCAAATGCCTAGGTTTTGTTCTGCTTTAAGTTAAAATGAAAAGTTATGCGACCCAGGCAGAGCGCTGCTGTCGTGGGGTCCAGACCAGGGTGGGCCGCCCCTGTGGTGCACAACAGAAGGCAGCTGCTGTGGGGCCCAAACCCTGGTGACAGCCACCTCAGGGCTCTAAGGCGCAACCCCAGTAGTTGATGCTGTGGGGCCAAGACAGGTAGCAATGTTTATGGGGCTTACACACTTGTTCTAGGTCAGGGGCCCCGCTAACTATTCCTGCTGGTGGTTGAGCTTACCAAAATATGTTACATGACTGCAACGCTGACCCGAATGCTTACAGAATCACTAAGCAGGAACAGCCATGTAAATCAGGAGTGTTGCAAAGATAACTAGTTTTACTTAAGAGTGTGAAAACCCCCATTCGATCAGTAACACCTCAATTTTAGCTCCCATGGGCTCTCCTCCAATGAGCATTTATTGCTATATATATTAATGCCTGGCTAGAAGGCAATGTTTAATTAGTAAGCGCTAGCCAAGAGAAATACTGGGCGCACAAAGAAGTTAAGACAAGTCTAGGCCCCAAAAAAGGAGCTACACCTATGACTGCATTCGGTACAATCTATAAACCTCAGCCATCAATACCCATCAAAAAATATTTTGGACACCCGGGGAAGCCACCATGTTCAAGCAGACTGGGAATGGTAACAGGCAAAGCATCCAGAGTACCATTTATCTCTCTAATTATATTAGGCATGGTGGTGAAAAAACATGCTTTTGACCCATTGCTACAAGTAAATCATGGCCTTAAGAAATAGATTGAAAAGGTTTACTCGTGTACAAGGCTGATTAAGGGATCTGAGCGCCATACCTGTGCAAGGTTAGCATCCTAGATTGGAGGCGGCTCACAAGCTCTTTATGCTATTCACGCATTGCCATTTTCGGTCTTTCAAGCAGATTCTTGATCCAAACATTTCTATCAGCCTGGTGACTTTCAGGTGCTGAAATAAAAAAACACATACGTTCCCATTAGGAACATAGACAAGTTCCACCAAAACTAACACTGAAGGAACAGACAAGACAAATACATTAAATGTTTTTTCATTTCAAATTCATAGGATTACACAATATTCAACTTTGCTATGCCGCACGCTAGCTGTAGTCGCATTGTTAAAAGGCTGCTAAAATGGCAGCAAATAGGAATCTATAGTACCTTTATCAATCCTGAAAAGGTACAGATTGGGGCGAGACTGTGGTAGTTCACTCTTTGATCAGAGTCAAGGCTAGGCTATAATAGACATTTAAGGGGCAGAAGTGAGGGTCAAAACCATTCCCCAATGCCTCCAGGAGCCAGGAGGTCCTCGCTTTCAGTCGCAGCCTCGAAACCATCAGAAAAGAAGAGGACTTGACAACATGGAGAACAGATCAAGAGGTCACTCACTGCCTTCAAATAATAACTAAAAACTAGGACAGAAAGGCAGACCCATGGATTACTACAATAGATGCTCCTAATGAGCATTACTCCAGCAGATGCTTGACGAAGACGTTCTTTTACTCCGCAAATACTTCACGATGAAAGTCATCTCTCCAGCAGATACTCCACCGCCAAACAAAGCACTAATACAAGTGCAAGACGCATGGATTACTACAACAGAGGCTCCTAATGTGCATTACTCCAGCAGATGCTTGACGAAGACGTTCTTTTACTCCGCAAATACTTCACGATGAAAGTCATCTCTCCAGCAGATACTCCACCGCCAAACAAAGCACTAATACAAGTGCAAGACGATAGGAGGACAAGTTTTAGACATTTGCTAATGCAGATATTATATACCGTTATTCCACTCTTTGGAATAAAGCAGCGAACTATGCTAGTTCACCCTTTGATCAGAGTCAAGGCTATTAAGAAGAGCCTTAACATTTAAAAAGGTAGTCCGCTAGTCAACCAGTCCTTAGCCATCACCAAAGACAGGGATGTAATCCCTTAAACTGGCCACCATGCCGCCCCAGTACCAAGAGTCAGAGAAAGAATGGTTCAGATCCTCATTCTTGCCTGAGAGAGTGGGGGCTCCTGCACCTTCTCGAACAGAAGTGAGGGTCGAAACCATTCCCCAATGCCTCCAGGAGCCAGGAGGTCCTCGCTTTCAGTCGCAGCCTCGAAACCATCAGAAAAGAAGAGGACTTGACAACATGGAGAACAGATCAAGAGGTCACTCACTGCCTTCAAATGATAACTAAAAACTAGGACAGAAAGGCAGACCCATGGATTACTACAACAGATGCTCCTAATGTGCATTACTCCAGCAGATGCTTGACGAAGACGTTCTTTTACTCCGCAAATACTTCACGATGAAAGTCATCTCTCCAGCAGATACTCCACCGCCAAACAAAGCACTAATACAAGTGCAAGACGATAGGAGGACAAGTTTTAGACATTTGCTAATGCAGATATTATATACCGTTATTCCACTCTTTGGAATAAAGCAGCGAACTATGCTAGTTCACCCTTTGATCAGAGTCAAGGCTATTAAGAAGAGCCTTAACATTTAAAAAGGTAGTCCGCTAGTCAACCAGTCCTTAGCCATCACCAAAGACAGGGATGTAATCCCTTAAACTGGCCACCATGCCGCCCCAGTACCAAGAGTCAGAGAAAGAATGGTTCAGATCCTCATTCTTGCCTGAGAGAGTGGGGGCTCCTGCACCTTCTCGAACAGAAGTGAGGGTCGAAACCATTCCCCAATGCCTCCAGGAGCCAGGAGGTCCTCGCTTTCAGTCGCAGCCTCGAAACCATCAGAAAAGAAGAGGACTTGACAACATGGAGAACAGATCAAGAGGTCACTCACTGCCTTCAAATGATAACTAAAAACTAGGACAGAAAGGCAGACCCATGGATTACTACAACAGATGCTCCTAATGTGCATTACTCCAGCAGATGCTTGACGAAGACGTTCTTTTACTCCGCAAATACTTCACGATGAAAGTCATCTCTCCAGCAGATACTCCACCGCCAAACAAAGCACTAATACAAGTGCAAGACGATAGGAGGACACGTTTTAGACATTTGCTAATGCAGATATTATATACCGTTATTCCACTCTTTGGAATAAAGCAGCGAACTATGCTAGTTCACCCTTTGATCAGAGTCAAGGCTATTAAGAAGAGCCTTAACATTTAAAAAGGTAGTCCGCTAGTCAACCAGTCCTTAGCCGTCACCAAAGACAGGGATGTAATCCCTTAAACTGGCCACCATGCCGCCCCAGTACCAAGAGTCAGAGAAAGAATGGTTCAGATCCTCATTCTTGCCTGAGAGAGTGGGGGCTCCTGCACCTTCTCGAACAGAAGTGAGGGTCGAAACCATTCCCCAATGCCTCCAGGAGCCAGGAGGTCCTCGCTTTCAGTCGCAGCCTCGAAACCATCAGAAAAGAAGAGGACTTGACAACATGGAGAACAGATCAAGAGGTCACTCACTGCCTTCAAATGATAACTAAAAATTAGGACAGAAAGGCAGACCCATGGATTACTACAATAGATGCTTCTAATGAGCATTACTCCAGCAGATGCTTGACGAAGACGTTCTTTTACTCCGCAAATACTTCACGATGAAAGTCATCTCTCCAGCAGATACTCCACCGCCAAACAAAGCACTAATACAAGTGCAAGACGATAGGAGGACACGTTTTAGACATTTGCTAATGCAGATATTATATACCGTTATTCCACTCTTTGGAATAAAGCAGCGAACTATGCTAGTTCACCCTTTGATCAGAGTCAAGGCTATTAAGAAGAGCCTTAACATTTAAAAAGGTAGTCCGCTAGTCAACCAGTCCTTAGCCATCACCAAAGACAGGGATGTAATCCCTTAAACTGGCCACCATGCCGCCCCAGTACCAAGAGTCAGAGAAAGAATGGTTCAGATCCTCATTCTTGCCTGAGAGAGTGGGGGCTCCTGCACCTTCTCGAACAGAAGTGAGGGTCGAAACCATTCCCCAATGCCTCCAGGAGCCAGGAGGTCCTCGCTTTCAGTCGCAGCCTCGAAACCATCAGAAAAGAAGAGGACTTGACAACATGGAGAACAGATCAAGAGGTCACTCAGTGCCTTCAAATGATAACTAAAAACTAGGACAGAAAGGCAGACCCATGGATTACTACAACAGATGCTCCTAATGTGCATTACTCCAGCAGATGCTTGACGAAGACGTTCTTTTACTCCGCAAATACTTCACGATGAAAGTCATCTCTCCAGCAGATACTCCACCGCCAAACAAAGCACTAATACAAGTGCAAGACGATAGGAGGACACGTTTTAGACATTTGCTAATGCAGATATTATATACCGTTATTCCACTCTTTGGAATAAAGCAGCAAACTATGCTAGTTCACCCTTTGATCAGAGTCAAGGCTATTAAGAAGAGCCTTAACATTTAAAAAGGTAGTCCGCTAGTCAACCAGTCCTTAGCCGTCACCAAAGACAGGGATGTAATCCCTTAAACTGGCCACCATGCCGCCCCAGTACCAAGAGTCAGAGAAAGAATGGTTCAGATCCTCATTCTTGCCTGAGAGAGTGGGGGCTCCTGCACCTTCTCGAACAGAAGTGAGGGTCGAAACCATTCCCCAATGCCTCCAGGAGCCAGGAGGTCCTCGCTTTCAGTCGCAGCCTCGAAACCATCAGAAAAGAAGAGGACTTGACAACATGGAGAACAGATCAAGAGGTCACTCACTGCCTTCAAATGATAACTAAAAATTAGGACAGAAAGGCAGACCCATGGATTACTACAATAGATGCTTCTAATGAGCATTACTCCAGCAGATGCTTGACGAAGACGTTCTTTTACTCCGCAAATACTTCACGATGAAAGTCATCTCTCCAGCAGATACTCCACCGCCAAACAAAGCACTAATACAAGTGCAAGACGCATGGATTACTACAATAGGTGCTCCTAATGAGCATTACTCCAGCAGATGCTTGACGAAGACGTTCTTTTACTCCGCAAATACTTTACGATGAAAGTCATCTCTCCAGCAGATACTCCACCGCCAAACAAAGCACTAATACAAGTGCAAGACGATAGGAGGACACGTTTTAGACATTTGCTAATGCAGATATTATATACCGTTATTCCACTCTTTGGAATAAAGCAGCGAACTATGCTAGTTCACCCTTTGATCAGAGTCAAGGCTATTAAGAAGAGCCTTAACATTTAAAAAGGTAGTCCGCTAGTCAACCAGTCCTTAGCCGTCACCAAAGACAGGGATGTAATCCCTTAAACTGGCCACCATGCCGCCCCAGTACCAAGAGTCAGAGAAAGAATGGTTCAGATCCTCATTCTTGCCTGAGAGAGTGGGGGCTCCTGCACCTTCTCGAACAGAAGTGAGGGTCGAAACCATTCCCCAATGCCTCCAGGAGCCAGGAGGTCCTCGCTTTCAGTCGCAGCCTCGAAACCATCAGAAAAGAAGAGGACTTGACAACATGGAGAACAGATCAAGAGGTCACTCACTGCCTTCAAATGATAACTAAAAACTAGGACAGAAAGGCAGACCCATGGATTACTACAACAGATGCTCCTAATGTGCATTACTCCAGCAGATGCTTGACGAAGACGTTCTTTTACTCCGCAAATACTTCACGATGAAAGTCATCTCTCCAGCAGATACTCCACCGCCAAACAAAGCACTAATACAAGTGCAAGACGATAGGAGGACAAGTTTTAGACATTTGCTAATGCAGATATTATATACCGTTATTCCACTCTTTGGAATAAAGCAGCGAACTATGCTAGTTCACCCTTTGATCAGAGTCAAGGCTATTAAGAAGAGCCTTAACATTTAAAAAGGTAGTCCGCTAGTCAACCAGTCCTTAGCCATCACCAAAGACAGGGATGTAATCCCTTAAACTGGCCACCATGCCGCCCCAGTACCAAGAGTCAGAGAAAGAATGGTTCAGATCCTCATTCTTGCCTGAGAGAGTGGGGGCTCCTGCACCTTCTCGAACAGAAGTGAGGGTCGAAACCATTCCCCAATGCCTCCAGGAGCCAGGAGGTCCTCGCTTTCAGTCGCAGCCTCGAAACCATCAGAAAAGAAGAGGACTTGACAACATGGAGAACAGATCAAGAGGTCACTCACTGCCTTCAAATGATAACTAAAAACTAGGACAGAAAGGCAGACCCATGGATTACTACAACAGATGCTCCTAATGAGCATTATTCCAGCAGATGATCGTTGGTGATGATCCACATTTAACTTCATGGGCATTAGCCCATGTGCAATCCTCTGGTAGTTTTCCACAATGAGGTTAAGACTTTTTGAGAAGTCACCTCTGACCTCACATGCCTAACATACTGTAACTTCAATACCAGTTTTAATAGAAACTTGCCTTTAGTTTAGCCAGCAGGATCACGTAAGTGCCTTCTAGTTCCATTCATCGATTTCATTTGACATCACTAGGGAGGGAAAAAAAAAAAGCCTTGTTATATAGATATTTAACATTGTGTACATTGGTTGCCACGCAGGAGGATGCTGCCCAGTGATGGGTTGCATGGCCAGGATTAACGTGCTGGGTAAAGCAAAACAAAACCTGTGCTAAAAGATTCCAGGGCTGGCCACTGGCTTTTCCCCAGGGCATTCTGAATTGAGATGCCCCGCTGTGTGTGAACCCCCCCCCCCCCCCCCCCAGGAAAGTCAAATGCCTAGGTTTTGTTCTGCTTTAAGTTAAAATGAAAAGTTATGCGACCCAGGCAGAGCGCTGCTGTCGTGGGGTCCAGACCAGGGTGGGCCGCCCCTGTGGTGCACAACAGAAGGCAGCTGCTGTGGGGCCCAAACCCTGGTGACAGCCACCTCAGGGCTCTAAGGCGCAACCCCAGTAGTTGATGCTGTGGGGCCAAGACAGGTAGCAATGTTTATGGGGCTTACACACTTGTTCTAGGTCAGGGGCCCCGCTAACTATTCCTGCTGGTGGTTGAGCTTACCAAAATATGTTACATGACTGCAACGCTGACCCGAATGCTTACAGAATCACTAAGCAGGAACAGCCATGTAAATCAGGAGTGTTGCAAAGATAACTAGTTTTACTTAAGAGTGTGAAAACCCCCATTCGATCAGTAACACCTCAATTTTAGCTCCCATGGGCTCTCCTCCAATGAGCATTTATTGCTATATATATTAATGCCTGGCTAGAAGGCAATGTTTAATTAGTAAGCGCTAGCCAAGAGAAATACTGGGCGCACAAAGAAGTTAAGACAAGTCTAGGCCCCAAAAAAGGAGCTACACCTATGACTGCATTCGGTACAATCTATAAACCTCAGCCATCAATACCCATCAAAAAATATTTTGGACACCCGGGGAAGCCACCATGTTCAAGCAGACTGGGAATGGTAACAGGCAAAGCATCCAGAGTACCATTTATCTCTCTAATTATATTAGGCATGGTGGTGAAAAAACATGCTTTTGACCCATTGCTACAAGTAAATCATGGCCTTAAGAAATAGATTGAAAAGGTTTACTCGTGTACAAGGCTGATTAAGGGATCTGAGCGCCATACCTGTGCAAGGTTAGCATCCTAGATTGGAGGCGGCTCACAAGCTCTTTATGCTATTCACGCATTGCCATTTTCGGTCTTTCAAGCAGATTCTTGATCCAAACATTTCTATCAGCCTGGTGACTTTCAGGTGCTGAAATAAAAAAACACATACAATCCCATTAGGAACATAGACAAGTTCCACCAAAACTAACACTGAAGGAACAGACAAGACAAATACATTAAATGTTTTTTCATTTCAAATTCATAGGATTACACAATATTCAACTTTGCTATGCCGCACGCTAGCTGTAGTTGCATTGTTAAAAGGCTGCTACAATGGCAGCAAATAGGAATCTATAGTACCTTTATCAATCCTGAAAAGGTACAGATTGGGGAGAGACTGTGGTAGTTCACTCTTTGATCAGAGTCAAGGCTAGGCTATAATAGACATTTAAGGGGCAGAAGTGAGGGTCGAAACCATTCCCCAATGCCTCCAGGAGCCAGGAGGTCCTCGCTTTCAGTCGCAGCCTCGGAACCATCAGAAAAGAAGAGGACTTGACAACATGGAAAACAGATCAAGAGGTCACTCACTGCCTTCAAATGACAACTAAAGACTAGGACAGAAAGGCAGACCCATAGATTACTACAACAGATGCTCCTAATGTGCATTACTCCAGCAGATGCTTGACGATGACGTTCTTTTACTCCACAAATACTTCACGATGAAAGTCATCTCTCCAGCAGATACTCCACCGCCAAACAAAGCACTAATACAAGTGCAAGACGACAGGAGGACACGTTTTAGAAATTTGCTAATGCAGATATTATATACCGTTATTCCACTCTTTGGAATAAAGCAGCGAACTATGCTAGTTCACCCTTTGATCAGAGTCAAGGCTATTAAGAAGAGCCTTAACATTTAAAAAGGTAGTCCGCTAGTCAACCAGTCCTTAGCCATCACCAAAGACAGGGATGTAATCCCTTAAACTGGCCACCATGCCGCCCCAGTACCAAGAGTCAGAGAAAGAATGGTTCAGACCCTCATTCTTGCCTGAGAGAGTGGGGGCTCCTGCACCTTCTCGAACAGAAGTGAGGGTCGAAACCATTCCCCAATGCCTCCAGGAGCCAGGAGGTCCTCGCTTTCAGTCGCAGCCTCGAAACCATCAGAAAAGAAGAGGACTTGACAACATGGAGAACAGATCAAGAGGTCACTCACTGCCTTCAAATGATAACTAAAAATTAGGACAGAAAGGCAGACCCATGGATTACTACAATAGATGCTCCTAATGAGCATTACTCCAGCAGATGCTTGACGAAGACGTTCTTTTACTCCGCAAATACTTCACGATGAAAGTCATCTCTCCAGCAGATACTCCACCGCCAAACAAAGCACTAATACAAGTGCAAGACGATAGGAGGACACGTTTTAGACATTTGCTAATGCAGATATTATATACCGTTATTCCACTCTTTGGAATAAAGCAGCGAACTATGCTAGTTCACCCTTTGATCAGAGTCAAGGCTATTAAGAAGAGCCTTAACATTTAAAAAGGTAGTCCGCTAGTCAACCAGTCCTTAGCCATCACCAAAGACAGGGATGTAATCCCTTAAACTGGCCACCATGCCGCCCCAGTACCAAGAGTCAGAGAAAGAATGGTTCAGATCCTCATTCTTGCCTGAGAGAGTGGGGGCTCCTGCACCTTCTCGAACAGAAGTGAGGGTCGAAACCATTCCCCAATGCCTCCAGGAGCCAGGAGGTCCTCGCTTTCAGTCGCAGCCTCGAAACCATCAGAAAAGAAGAGGACTTGACAACATGGAGAACAGATCAAGAGGTCACTCACTGCCTTCAAATGATAACTAAAAATTAGGACAGAAAGGCAGACCCATGGATTACTACAATAGATGCTCCTAATGAGCATTACTCCAGCAGATGCTTGACGAAGACGTTCTTTTACTCCGCAAATACTTCACGATGAAAGTCATCTCTCCAGCAGATACTCCACCGCCAAACAAAGCACTAATACAAGTGCAAGACGATAGGAGGACACGTTTTAGACATTTGCTAATGCAGATATTATATACCGTTATTCCACTCTTTGGAATAAAGCAGCGAACTATGCTAGTTCACCCTTTGATCAGAGTCAAGGCTATTAAGAAGAGCCTTAACATTTAAAAAGGTAGTCCGCTAGTCAACCAGTCCTTAGCCATCACCAAAGACAGGGATGTAATCCCTTAAACTGGCCACCATGCCGCCCCAGTACCAAGAGTCAGAGAAAGAATGGTTCAGATCCTCATTCTTGCCTGAGAGAGTGGGGGCTCCTGCACCTTCTCGAACAGAAGTGAGGGTCGAAACCATTCCCCAATGCCTCCAGGAGCCAGGAGGTCCTCGCTTTCAGTCGCAGCCTCGAAACCATCAGAAAAGAAGAGGACTTGACAACATGGAGAACAGATCAAGAGGTCACTCACTGCCTTCAAATGATAACTAAAAATTAGGACAGAAAGGCAGACCCATGGATTACTACAATAGATGCTCCTAATGAGCATTACTCCAGCAGATGCTTGACGAAGACGTTCTTTTATTCCGCAAATACTTCACGATGAAAGTCATCTCTCCAGCAGATACTCCACCGCCAAACAAAGCACTAATACAAGTGCAAGACGATAGGACGACACGTTTTAGACATTTGCTAATGCAGATATTATATACCGTTATTCCACTCTTTGGAATAAAGCAGCGAACTATGCTAGTTCACCCTTTGATCAGAGTCAAGGCTATTAAGAAGAGCCTTAACATTTAAAAAGGTAGTCCGCTAGTCAACCAGTCCTTAGCCATCACCAAAGACAGGGATGTAATCCCTTAAACTGGCCACCATGCCGCCCCAGTACCAAGAGTCAGAGAAAGAATCGTTCAGATCCTCATTCTTGCCTGAGAGAGTGGGGGCTCCTGCACCTTCTCGAACAGAAGTGAGGGTCGAAACCATTCCCCAATGCCTCCAGGAGCCAGGAGGTCCTCGCTTTCAGTCGCAGCCTCGAAACCATCAGAAAAGAAGAGGACTTGACAACATGGAGAACAGATCAAGAGGTCACTCACTGCCTTCAAATGATAACTAAAAATTAGGACAGAAAGGCAGACCCATGGATTACTACAATAGATGCTCCTAATGAGCATTACTCCAGCAGATGCTTGACGAAGACGTTCTTTTACTCCGCAAATACTTCACGATGAAAGTCATCTCTCCAGCAGATACTCCACCGCCAAACAAAGCACTAATACAAGTGCAAGACGATAGGAGGACACGTTTTAGACATTTGCTAATGCAGATATTATATACCGTTATTCCACTCTTTGGAATAAAGCAGCGAACTATGCTAGTTCACCCTTTGATCAGAGTCAAGGCTATTAAGAAGAGCCTTAACATTTAAAAAGGTAGTCCGCTAGTCAACCAGTCCTTAGCCATCACCAAAGACAGGGATGTAATCCCTTAAACTGGCCACCATGCCGCCCCAGTACCAAGAGTCAGAGAAAGAATGGTTCAGATCCTCATTCTTGCCTGAGAGAGTGGGGGCTCCTGCACCTTCTCGAACAGAAGTGAGGGTCGAAACCATTCCCCAATGCCTCCAGGAGCCAGGAGGTCCTCGCTTTCAGTCGCAGCCTCGAAACCATCAGAAAAGAAGAGGACTTGACAACATGGAGAACAGATCAAGAGGTCACTCACTGCCTTCGAATGATAACTAAAAATTAGGACAGAAAGGCAGACCCATGGATTACTACAATAGATGCTCCTAATGAGCATTACTCCAGCAGATGCTTGACGAAGACGTTCTTTTACTCCGCAAATACTTCACGATGAAAGTCATCTCTCCAGCAGATACTCCACCGCCAAACAAAGCACTAATACAAGTGCAAGACGATAGGAGGACACGTTTTAGACATTTGCTAATGCAGATATTATATACCGTTATTCCACTCTTTGGAATAAAGCAGCGAACTATGCTAGTTCACCCTTTGATCAGAGTCAAGGCTATTAAGAAGAGCCTTAACATTTAAAAAGGTAGTCCGCTAGTCAACCAGTCCTTAGCCATCACCAAAGACAGGGATGTAATCCCTTAAACTGGCCACCATGCCGCCCCAGTACCAAGAGTCAGAGAAAGAATGGTTCAGATCCTCATTCTTGCCTGAGAGAGTGGGGGCTCCTGCACCTTCTCGAACAGAAGTGAGGGTTGAAACCATTCCCCAATGCCTCCAGGAGCCAGGAGGTCCTCGCTTTCAGTCGCAGCCTCGAAACCATCAGAAAAGAAGAGGACTTGACAACATGGGGAACAGATCAAGAGGTCACTCACTGCCTTCAAATGATAACTAAAAATTAGGACAGAAAGGCAGACCCATGGATTACTACAATAGATGCTCCTAATGAGCATTACTCCAGCAGATGCTTGACGAAGACGTTCTTTTACTCCGCAAATACTTCACGATGAAAGTCATCTCTCCAGCAGATACTCCACCGCCAAACAAAGCACTAATACAAGTGCAAGACGCATGGATTACTACAATAGATGCTCCTAATGAGCATTACTCCAGCAGATGCTTGACGAAGACGTTCTTTTACTCCGCAAATACTTCACGATGAAAGTCATCTCTCCAGCAGATACTCCACCGCCAAACAAAGCACTAATACAAGTGCAAGACGATAGGAGGACACGTTTTAGACATTTGCTAATGCAGATATTATATACCGTTATTCCACTCTTTGGAATAAAGCAGCGAACTATGCTAGTTCACCCTTTGATCAGAGTCAAGGCTATTAAGAAGAGCCTTAACATTTAAAAAGGTAGTCCGCTAGTCAACCAGTCCTTAGCCATCACCAAAGACAGGGATGTAATCCCTTAAACTGGCCACCATGCCGCCCCAGTACCAAGAGTCAGAGAAAGAATGGTTCAGATCCTCATTCTTGCCTGAGAGAGTGGGGGCTCCTGCACCTTCTCGAACAGAAGTGAGGGTCGAAACCATTCCCCAATGCCTCCAGGAGCCAGGAGGTCCTCGCTTTCAGTCGCAGCCTCGAAACCATCAGAAAAGAAGAGGACTTGACAACATGGAGAACAGATCAAGAGGTCACTCAGTGCCTTCAAATGATAACTAAAAACTAGGACAGAAAGGCAGACCCATGGATTACTACAACAGATGCTCCTAATGTGCATTACTCCAGCAGATGCTTGACGAAGACGTTCTTTTACTCCGCAAATACTTCACGATGAAAGTCATCTCTCCAGCAGATACTCCACCGCCAAACAAAGCACTAATACAAGTGCAAGACGATAGGAGGACAAGTTTTAGACATTTGCTAATGCAGATATTATATACCGTTATTCCACTCTTTGGAATAAAGCAGCGAACTATGCTAGTTCACCCTTTGATCAGAGTCAAGGCTATTAAGAAGAGCCTTAACATTTAAAAAGGTAGTCCGCTAGTCAACCAGTCCTTAGCCATCACCAAAGACAGGGATGTAATCCCTTAAACTGGCCACCATGCCGCCCCAGTACCAAGAGTCAGAGAAAGAATGGTTCAGATCCTCATTCTTGCCTGAGAGAGTGGGGGCTCCTGCACCTTCTCGAACAGAAGTGAGGGTCGAAACCATTCCCCAATGCCTCCAGGAGCCAGGAGGTCCTCGCTTTCAGTCGCAGCCTCGAAACCATCAGAAAAGAAGAGGACTTGACAACATGGAGAACAGATCAAGAGGTCACTCACTGCCTTCAAATGATAACTAAAAATTAGGACAGAAAGGCAGACCCATGGATTACTACAATAGATGCTCCTAATGAGCATTACTCCAGCAGATGCTTGACGAAGATGTTCTTTTACTCCGCAAATACTTCACGATGAAAGTCATCTCTCCAGCAGATACTCCACCGCCAAACAAAGCACTAATACAAGTGCAAGACGATAGGAGGACACGTTTTAGACATTTGCTAATGCAGATATTATATACCGTTATTCCACTCTTTGGAATAAAGCAGCGAACTATGCTAGTTCACCCTTTGATCAGAGTTAAGGCTATTAAGAAGAGCCTTAACATTTAAAAAGGTAGTCCGCTAGTCAACCAGTTCTTAGCCATCACCAAAGACAGGGATGTAATCCCTTAAACTGGCCACCATGCCGCCCCAGTACCAAGAGTCAGAGAAAGAATGGTTCAGATCCTCATTCTTGCCTGAGAGAGTGGGGGCTCCTGCACCTTCTCGAACAGAAGTGAGGGTCGAAACCATTCCCCAATGCCTCCAGGAGCCAGGAGGTCCTCGCTTTCAGTCGCAGCCTCGAAACCATCAGAAAAGAAGAGGACTTGACAACATGGAGAACAGATCAAGAGGTCACTCAGTGCCTTCAAATGATAACTAAAAACTAGGACAGAAAGGCAGACCCATGGATTACTACAACAGATGCTCCTAATGTGCATTACTCCAGCAGATGCTTGACGAAGACGTTCTTTTACTCCGCAAATACTTCACGATGAAAGTCATCTCTCCAGCAGATACTCCACCGCCAAACAAAGCACTAATACAAGTGCAAGACGATAGGAGGACACGATTTAGACATTTGCTAATGCAGATATTATATACCGTTATTCCACTCTTTGGAATAAAGCAGCGAACTATGCTAGTTCACCCTTTGATCAGAGTCAAGGCTATTAAGAAGAGCCTTAACATTTAAAAAGGTAGTCCGCTAGTCAACCAGTCCTTAGCCATCACCAAAGACAGGGATGTAATCCCTTAAACTGGCCACCATGCCGCCCCAGTACCAA
Source organism: Gastrophryne carolinensis (assembly GCA_027917425.1). Lineage (NCBI taxonomy): Eukaryota > Metazoa > Chordata > Amphibia > Anura > Microhylidae > Gastrophryne > Gastrophryne carolinensis. The sequence goes on from CM051237.1 coordinate 312,764,110, forward strand.
GAGTCAGAGAAAGAATGGTTCAGATCCTCATTTTTGCCTGAGAGAGTGGGGGCTCCTGCACCTTCTCGAACAGAAGTGAGGGTCGAAACCATTCCCCAATGCCTCCAGGAGCCAGGAGGTCCTCGCTTTCAGTCGCAGCCTCGAAACCATCAGAAAAGAAGAGGACTTGACAACATGGAGAACAGATCAAGAGGTCACTCAGTGCCTTCAAATGATAACTAAAAACTAGGACAGAAAGGCAGACCCATGGATTACTACAATAGATGCTCCTAATGAGCAATACTCCAGCAGATGCTTGATGAAGACGTTCTTTTACTCCGCAAATACTTCACGATGAAAGTCATCTCTCCAGCAGATACTCCACCGCCAAACAAAGCACTAATACAAGTGCAAGACGATAGGAGGACACGTTTTAGACATTTGCTAATGCAGATATTATATACCGTTATTCCACTCTTTGGAATAAAGCAGCGAACTATGCTAGTTCACCCTTTGATCAGAGTCAAGGCTATTAAGAAGAGCCTTAACATTTAAAAAGGTAGTCCGCTAGTCAACCAGTCCTTAGCCATCACCAAAGACAGGGATGTAATCCCTTAAACTGGCCACCATGCCGCCCCAGTACCAAGAGTCAGAGAAAGAATGGTTCAGATCCTCATTCTTGCCTGAGAGAGTGGGGGCTCCTGCACCTTCTCGAACAGAAGTGAGGGTCGAAACCATTCCCCAATGCCTCCAGGAGCCAGGAGGTCCTCGCTTTCAGTCGCAGCCTCGAAACCATCAGAAAAGAAGAGGACTTGACAACATGGAGAACAGATCAAGAGGTCACTCACTGCCTTCAAATGATAACTAAAAACTAGGACAGAAAGGCAGACCCATGGATTACTACAACAGATGCTCCTAATGTGCATTACTCCAGCAGATGCTTGACGAAGACGTTCTTTTACTCCGCAAATACTTCACGATGAAAGTCATCTCTCCAGCAGATACTCCACCGCCAAACAAAGCACTAATACAAGTGCAAGACGATAGGAGGACACGTTTTAGACATTTGCTAATGCAGATATTATATACCGTTATTCCACTCTTTGGAATAAAGCAGCGAACTATGCTAGTTCACCCTTTGATCAGAGTCAAGGCTATTAAGAAGAGCCTTAACATTTAAAAAGGTAGTCCGCTAGTCAACCAGTCCTTAGCCATCACCAAAGACAGGGATGTAATCCCTTAAACTGGCCACCATGCCGCCCCAGTACCAAGAGTCAGAGAAAGAATGGTTCAGATCCTCATTCTTGCCTGAGAGAGTGGGGGCTCCTGCACCTTCTCGAACAGAAGTGAGGGTCGAAACCATTCCCCAATGCCTCCAGGAGCCAGGAGGTCCTCGCTTTCAGTCGCAGCCTCAAAACCATCAGAAAAGAAGAGGACTTGACAACATGGAGAACAGATCAAGAGGTCACTCACTGCCTTCAAACGATAACTAAAAACTAGGACAGAAAGGCAGACCCATGGATTACTACAATAGATGCTCCTAATGAGCATTACTCCAGCAGATGCTTGACGAAGACGTTCTTTTACTCTGCAAATACTTCACGATGAAAGTCATCTCTCCAGCAGATACTCCACCGCCAAACAAAGCACTAATACAAGTGCAAGACGATAGGAGGACACGTTTTAGACATTTGCTAATGCAGATATTATATACCGTTATTCCACTCTTTGGAATAAAGCAGCGAACTATGCTAGTTCACCCTTTGATCAGAGTCAAGGCTATTAAGAAGAGCCTTAACATTTAAAAAGGTAGTCCGCTAGTCAACCAGTCCTTAGCCATCACCAAAGACAGGGATGTAATCCCTTAAACTGGCCACCATGCCGCCCCAGTACCAAGAGTCAGAGAAAGAATGGTTCAGATCCTCATTCTTGCCTGAGAGAGTGGGGGCTCCTGCACCTTCTCGAACAGAAGTGAGGGTCGAAACCATTCCCCAATGCCTCCAGGAGCCAGGAGGTCCTCGCTTTCAGTCGCAGCCTCGAAACCATCAGAAAAGAAGAGGACTTGACAACATGGAGAACAGATCAAGAGGTCACTCACTGCCTTCAAATGATAACTAAAAATTAGGACAGAAAGGCAGACCCATGGATTACTACAATAGATGCTCCTAATGAGCATTACTCCAGCAGATGCTTGACGAAGACGTTCTTTTACTCCGCAAATACTTCACGATGAAAGTCATCTCTCCAGCAGATACTCCACCGCCAAACAAAGCACTAATACAAGTGCAAGACGATAGGAGGACACGTTTTAGACATTTGCTAATGCAGATATTATATACCGTTATTCCACTCTTTGGAATAAAGCAGCGAACTATGCTAGTTCACCCTTTGATCAGAGTCAAGGCTATTAAGAAGAGCCTTAACATTTAAAAAGGTAGTCCGCTAGTCAACCAGTCCTTAGCCATCACCAAAGACAGGGATGTAATCCCTTAAACTGGCCACCATGCCGCCCCAGTACCAAGAGTCAGAGAAAGAATGGTTCAGATCCTCATTCTTGCCTGAGAGAGTGGGGGCTCCTGCACCTTCTCGAACAGAAGTGAGGGTCGAAACCATTCCCCAATGCCTCCAGGAGCCAGGAGGTCCTCGCTTTCAGTCGCAGCCTCGAAACCATCAGAAAAGAAGAGGACTTGACAACATGGAGAACAGATCAAGAGGTCACTCACTGCCTTCAAATGATAACTAAAAACTAGGACAGAAAGGCAGACCCATGGATTACTACAACAGATGCTCCTAATGTGCATTACTCCAGCAGATGCTTGACGAAGACGTTCTTTTACTCCGCAAATACTTCACGATGAAAGTCATCTCTCCAGCAGATACTCCACCGCCAAACAAAGCACTAATACAAGTGCAAGACGATAGGAGGACACGTTTTAGACATTTGCTAATGCAGATATTATATACCGTTATTCCACTCTTTGGAATAAAGCAGCGAACTATGCTAGTTCACCCTTTGATCAGAGTCAAGGCTATTAAGAAGAGCCTTAACATTTAAAAAGGTAGTCCGCTAGTCAACCAGTCCTTAGCCATCACCAAAGACAGGGATGTAATCCCTTAAACTGGCCACCATGCCGCCCCAGTACCAAGAGTCAGAGAAAGAATGGTTCAGATCCTCATTCTTGCCTGGGAGAGTGGGGGCTCCTGCACCTTCTCGAACAGAAGTGAGGGTCGAAACCATTCCCCAATGCCTCTAGGAGCCAGGAGGTCCTCGCTTTCAGTCGCAGCCTCGAAACCATCAGAAAAGAAGAGGACTTGACAACATGGAGAACAGATCAAGAGGTCACTCAGTGCCTTCAAATGATAACTAAAAACTAGGACAGAAAGGCAGACCCATGGATTACTACAATAGATGCTCCTAATGAGCATTACTCCAGCAGATGCTTGACGAAGACGTTCTTTTACTCCGCAAATACTTCACGATGAAAGTCATCTCTCCAGCAGATACTCCACCGCCAAACAAAGCACTAATACAAGTGCAAGACGATAGGAGGACACGATTTAGACATTTGCTAATGCAGATATTATATACCGTTATTCCACTCTTTGGAATAAAGCAGCGAACTATGCTAGTTCACCCTTTGATCAGAGTCAAGGCTATTAAGAAGAGCCTTAACATTTAAAAAGGTAGTCCGCTAGTCAACCAGTCCTTAGCCATCACCAAAGACAGGGATGTAATCCCTTAAACTGGCCACCATGCCGCCCCAGTACCAAGAGTCAGAGAAAGAATGGTTCAGATCCTCATTCTTGCCTGAGAGAGTGGGGGCTCCTGCACCTTCTCGAACAGAAGTGAGGGTCGAAACCATTCCCCAATGCCTCCAGGAGCCAGGAGGTCCTCGCTTTCAGTCGCAGCCTCGAAACCATCAGAAAAGAAGAGGACTTGACAACATGGAGAACAGATCAAGAGGTCACTCAGTGCCTTCAAATGATAACTAAAAACTAGGACAGAAAGGCAGACCCATGGATTACTACAATAGATGCTCCTAATGAGCATTACTCCAGCAGATGCTTGACGAAGACGTTCTTTTACTCCGCAAATACTTCACGATGAAAGTCATCTCTCCAGCAGATACTCCACCGCCAAACAAAGCACTAATACAAGTGCAAGACGATAGGAGGACACGTTTTAGACATTTGCTAATGCAGATATTATATACCGTTATTCCACTCTTTGGAATAAAGCAGCGAACTATGCTAGTTCACCCTTTGATCAGAGTCAAGGCTATTAAGAAGAGCCTTAACATTTAAAAAGGTAGTCCGCTAGTCAACCAGTCCTTAGCCATCACCAAAGACAGGGATGTAATCCCTTAAACTGGCCACCATGCCGCCCCAGTACCAAGAGTCAGAGAAAGAATGGTTCAGATCCTTATTCTTGCCTGAGAGAGTGGGGGCTCCTGCACCTTCTCGAACAGAAGTGAGGGTCGAAACCATTCCCCAATGCCTCCAGGAGCCAGGAGGTCCTCGCTTTCAGTCGCAGCCTCGAAACCATCAGAAAAGAAGAGGACTTGACAACATGGAGAACAGATCAAGAGGTCACTCACTGCCTTCAAATGATAACTAAAAACTAGGACAGAAAGGCAGACCCATGGATTACTACAACAGATGCTCCTAATGTGCATTACTCCAGCAGATGCTTGACGAAGACGTTTTTTTACTCCGCAAATACTTCACGATGAAAGTCATCTCTCCAGCAGATACTCCACCGCCAAACAAAGCACTAATACAAGTGCAAGACGATAGGAGGACACGTTTTAGACATTTGCTAATGCAGATATTATATACCGTTATTCCACTCTTTGGAATAAAGCAGCGAACTATGCTAGTTCACCCTTTGATCAGAGTCAAGGCTATTAAGAAGAGCCTTAACATTTAAAAAGGTAGTCCGCTAGTCAACCAGTCCTTAGCCATCACCAAAGACAGGGATGTAATCCCTTAAACTGGCCACCATGCCGCCCCAGTACCAAGAGTCAGAGAAAGAATGGTTCAGATCCTCATTCTTGCCTGAGAGAGTGGGGGCTCCTGCACCTTCTCGAACAGAAGTGAGGGTCGAAACCATTCCCCAATGCCTCCAGGAGCCAGGAGGTCCTCGCTTTCAGTCGCAGCCTCAAAACCATCAGAAAAGAAGAGGACTTGACAACATGGAGAACAGATCAAGAGGTCACTCACTGCCTTCAAACGATAACTAAAAATTAGGACAGAAAGGCAGACCCATGGATTACTACAATAGATGCTCCTAATGAGCATTACTCCAGCAGATGCTTGACGAAGACGTTCTTTTACTCCGCAATTACTTCACGATGAAAGTCATCTCTCCAGCAGATACTCCACCGCCAAACAAAGCACTAATACAAGTGCAAGACGCATGGATTACTACAATAGATGCTCCTAATGAGCATTACTCCAGCAGATGCTTGACGAAGACGTTCTTTTACTCCGCAAATACTTCACGATGAAAGTCATCTCTCCAGCAGATACTCCACCGCCAAACAAAGCACTAATACAAGTGCAAGACGATAGGAGGACAAGTTTTAGACATTTGCTAATGCAGATATTATATACCGTTATTCCACTCTTTGGAATAAAGCAGCGAACTATGCTAGTTCACCCTTTGATCAGAGTCAAGGCTATTAAGAAGAGCCTTAACATTTAAAAAGGTAGTCCGCTAGTCAACCAGTCCTTAGCCATCACCAAAGACAGGGATGTAATCCCTTAAACTGGCCACCATGCCGCCCCAGTACCAAGAGTCAGAGAAAGAATGGTTCAGATCCTCATTCTTGCCTGAGAGAGTGGGGGCTCCTGCACCTTCTCGAACAGAAGTGAGGGTCGAAACCATTCCCCAATGCCTCCAGGAGCCAGGAGGTCCTCGCTTTCAGTCGCAGCCTCGAAACCATCAGAAAAGAAGAGGACTTGACAACATGGAGAACAGATCAAGAGGTCACTCACTGCCTTCAAATGATAACTAAAAATTAGGACAGAAAGGCAGACCCATGGATTACTACAATAGATGCTCCTAATGAGCATTACTCCAGCAGATGCTTGACGAAGACGTTCTTTTACTCCGCAAATACTTCACGATGAAAGTCATCTCTCCAGCAGATACTCCACCGCCAAACAAAGCACTAATACAAGTGCAAGACGATAGGAGGACACGTTTTAGACATTTGCTAATGCAGATATTATATACCTTTATTCCACTCTTTGGAATAAAGCAGCGAACTATGCTAGTTCACCCTTTGATCAGAGTTAAGGCTATTAAGAAGAGCCTTAACATTTAAAAAGGTAGTCCGCTAGTCAACCAGTCCTTAGCCATCACCAAAGACAGGGATGTAATCCCTTAAACTGGCCACCATGCCGCCCCAGTACCAAGAGTCAGAGAAAGAATGGTTCAGATCCTCATTCTTGCCTGAGAGAGTGGGGGCTCCTGCACCTTCTCGAACAGAAGTGAGGGTCGAAACCATTCCCCAATGCCTCCAGGAGCCAGGAGGTCCTCGCTTTCAGTCGCAGCCTCGAAACCATCAGAAAAGAAGAGGACTTGACAACATGGAGAACAGATCAAGAGGTCACTCACTGCCTTCAAATGATAACTAAAAACTAGGACAGAAAGGCAGACCCATGGATTACTACAATAGATGCTCCTAATGAGCATTATTCCAGCAGATGATCGTTGGTGATGATCCACATTTAACTTCATGGGCATTAGCCCATGTGCAATCCTCTGGTAGTTTTCCACAATGAGGTTAAGACTTTTTGAGATGTCACCTCTGACCTCACATGCCTAACATACTGTAACTTCAATACCAGTTTTAATAGAAACTTGCCTTTAGTTTAGCCAGCAGGACCACGTAAGTGCCTTCTAGTTCCATTCATCGATTTCATTTGACATCACTAGCGAGGGAAAAAAAAAAAGCCTTGTTATATAGATATTTAACATTGTGTACATTGGTTGCCACGCAGGAGGATGCTGCCCAGTGATGGGTTGCATGGCCAGGATTAACGTGCTGGGTAAAGCAAAACAAAACCTGTGCTAAAAGATTCCAGGGCTGGCCACTGGCTTTTCCCCAGGGCATTCTGAATTGAGATGCCCCGCTGTGTGTGAACCCCCCCCCCCCCCAGAAAACCTCTATTCACTCACCTTTTCCTCGGGGGGACGAAACAAAACTCGGGAAAGTCAAATGCCTAGGTTTTGTTCTGCTTTAAGTTAAAATGAAAAGTTATGCGACCCAGGCAGAGCGCTGCTGTCGTGGGGTCCAGACCAGGGTGGGCCGCCCCTGTGGTGCACAACAGAAGGCAGCTGCTGTGGGGCCCAAACCCTGGTGACAGCCACCTCAGGGCTCTAAGGCGCAACCCCAGTAGTTGATGCTGTGGGGCCAAGACAGGTAGCAATGTTTATGGGGCTTACACACTTGTTCTAGGTCAGGGGCCCCGCTAACTATTCCTGCTGGTGGTTGAGCTTACCAAAATATGTTACATGACTGCAACGCTGACCCGAATGCTTACAGAATCACTAAGCAGGAACAGCCATGTAAATCAGGAGTGTTGCAAAGATAACTAGTTTTACTTAAGAGTGTGAAAACCCCCATTCGATCAGTAACACCTCAATTTTAGCTCCCATGGGCTCTCCTCCAATGAGCATTTATTGCTATATATATTAATGCCTGGCTAGAAGGCAATGTTTAATTAGTAAGCGCTAGCCAAGAGAAATACTGGGCGCACAAAGAAGTTAAGACAAGTCTAGGCCCCAAAAAAGGAGCTACACCTATGACTGCATTCGGTACAATCTATAAACCTCAGCCATCAATACCCATCAAAAAATATTTTGGACACCCGGGGAAGCCACCATGTTCAAGCAGACTGGGAATGGTAACAGGCAAAGCATCCAGAGTACCATTTATCTCTCTAATTATATTAGGCATGGTGGTGAAAAAACATGCTTTTGACCCATTGCTACAAGTAAATCATGGCCTTAAGAAATAGATTGAAAAGGTTTACTCGTGTACAAGGCTGATTAAGGGATCTGAGCGCCATACCTGTGCAAGGTTAGCATCCTAGATTGGAGGCGGCTCACAAGCTCTTTATGCTATTCACGCATTGCCATTTTCGGTCTTTCAAGCAGATTCTTGATCCAAACATTTCTATCAGCCTGGTGACTTTCAGGTGCTGAAATAAAAAAACACATACGTTCCCATTAGGAACATAGACAAGTTCCACCAAAACTAACACTGAAGGAACAGACAAGACAAATACATTAAATGTTTTTTCATTTCAAATTCATAGGATTACACAATATTCAACTTTGCTATGCCGCACGCTAGCTGTAGTCGCATTGTTAAAAGGCTGCTAAAATGGCAGCAAATAGGAATCTATAGTACCTTTATCAATCCTGAAAAGGTACAGATTGGGGCGAGACTGTGGTAGTTCACTCTTTGATCAGAGTCAAGGCTAGGCTATAATAGACATTTAAGGGGCAGAAGTGAGGGTCAAAACCATTCTCCAATGCCTCCAGGAGCCAGGAGGTCCTCGCTTTCAGTCGCAGCCTCGAAACCATCAGAAAAGAAGAGGACTTGACAACATGGAGAACAGATCAAGAGGTCACTCACTGCCTTCAAATAATAACTAAAAACTAGGACAGAAAGGCAGACCCATGGATTACTACAATAGATGCTCCTAATGAGCATTACTCCAGCAGATGCTTGACGAAGACGTTCTTTTACTCCGCAAATACTTCACGATGAAAGTCATCTCTCCAGCAGATACTCCACCGCCAAACAAAGCACTAATACAAGTGCAAGACGCATGGATTACTACAACAGATGCTCCTAATGTGCATTACTCCAGCAGATGCTTGACGAAGACGTTCTTTTACTCCGCAAATACTTCACGATGAAAGTCATCTCTCCAGCAGATACTCCACCGCCAAACAAAGCACTAATACAAGTGCAAGACGATAGGAGGACAAGTTTTAGACATTTGCTAATGCAGATATTATATACCGTTATTCCACTCTTTGGAATAAAGCAGCGAACTATGCTAGTTCACCCTTTGATCAGAGTCAAGGCTATTAAGAAGAGCCTTAACATTTAAAAAGGTAGTCCGCTAGTCAACCAGTCCTTAGCCATCACCAAAGACAGGGATGTAATCCCTTAAACTGGCCACCATGCCGCCCCAGTACCAAGAGTCAGAGAAAGAATGGTTCAGATCCTCATTCTTGCCTGAGAGAGTGGGGGCTCCTGCACCTTCTCGAACAGAAGTGAGGGTCGAAACCATTCCCCAATGCCTCCAGGAGCCAGGAGGTCCTCGCTTTCAGTCGCAGCCTCGAAACCATCAGAAAAGAAGAGGACTTGACAACATGGAGAACAGATCAAGAGGTCACTCACTGCCTTCAAATGATAACTAAAAATTAGGACAGAAAGGCAGACCCATGGATTACTACAATAGATGCTCCTAATGAGCATTACTCCAGCAGATGCTTGACGAAGACGTTCTTTTACTCCGCAAATACTTCACGATGAAAGTCATCTCTCCAGCAGATACTCCACCGCCAAACAAAGCACTAATACAAGTGCAAGACGATAGGACGACACGTTTTAGACATTTGCTAATGCAGATATTATATACCGTTATTGCACTCTTTGGAATAAAGCAGCGAACTATGCTAGTTCACCCTTTGATCAGAGTCAAGGCTATTAAGAAGAGCCTTAACATTTAAAAAGGTAGTCCGCTAGTCAACCAGTCCTTAGCCATCACCAAAGACAGGGATGTAATCCCTTAAACTGGCCACCATGCCGCCCCAGTACCAAGAGTCAGAGAAAGAATGGTTCAGATCCTCATTCTTGCCTGGGAGAGTGGGGGCTCCTGCACCTTCTCGAACAGAAGTGAGGGTCGAAACCATTCCCCAATGCCTCCAGGAGCCAGGAGGTCCTCGCTTTCAGTCGCAGCCTCGAAACCATCAGAAAAGAAGAGGACTTGACAACATGGAGAACAGATCAAGAGGTCACTCAGTGCCTTCAAATGATAACTAAAAACTAGGACAGAAAGGCAGACCCATGGATTACTACAATAGATGCTCCTAATGAGCATTACTCCAGCAGATGCTTGACGAAGACGTTGTTTTACTCCGCAAATACTTCACGATGAAAGTCATCTCTCCAGCAGATACTCCACCGCCAAACAAAGCACTAATACAAGTGCAAGACGATAGGAGGACACGATTTAGACATTTGCTAATGCAGATATTATATACCGTTATTCCACTCTTTGGAATAAAGCAGCGAACTATGCTAGTTCACCCTTTGATCAGAGTCAAGGCTATTAAGAAGAGCCTTAACATTTAAAAAGGTAGTCCGCTAGTCAACCAGTCCTTAGCCATCACCAAAGACAGGGATGTAATCCCTTAAACTGGCCACCATGCCGCCCCAGTACCAAGAGTCAGAGAAAGAATGGTTCAGATCCTCATTCTTGCCTGAGAGAGTGGGGGCTCCTGCACCTTCTCGAACAGAAGTGAGGGTCGAAACCATTCCCCAATGCCTCCAGGAGCCAGGAGGTCCTCGCTTTCAGTCGCAGCCTCGAAACCATCAGAAAAGAAGAGGACTTGACAACATGGAGAACAGATCAAGAGGTCACTCAGTGCCTTCAAATGATAACTAAAAACTAGGACAGAAAGGCAGACCCATAGATTACTACAATAGATGCTCCTAATGAGCATTACTCCAGCAGATGCTTGACGAAGACGTTCTTTTACTCTGCAAATACTTCACGATGAAAGTCATCTCTCCAGCAGATACTCCACCGCCAAACAAAGAACTAATACAAGTGCAAGACGATAGGAGGACACGTTTTAGACATTTGCTAATGCAGATATTATATACCGTTATTCCACTCTTTGGAATAAAGCAGCGAACTATGCTAGTTCACCCTTTGATCAGAGTCAAGGCTATTAAGAAGAGCCTTAACATTTAAAAAGGTAGTCCGCTAGTCAACCAGTCCTTAGCCATCACCAAAGACAGGGATGTAATCCCTTAAACTGGCCACCATGCCGCCCCAGTACCAAGAGTCAGAGAAAGAATGGTTCAGATCCTCATTCTTGCCTGAGAGAGTGGGGGCTCCTGCACCTTCTCGAACAGAAGTGAGGGTCGAAACCATTCCCCAATGCCTCCAGGAGCCAGGAGGTCCTCGCTTTCAGTCGCAGCCTCGAAACCATCAGAAAAGAAGAGGACTTGACAACATGGAGAACAGATCAAGGGGTCACTCACTGCCTTCAAATGATAACTAAAAACTAGGACAGAAAGGCAGACCCATGGATTACTACAACAGATGCTCCTAATGTGCATTACTCCAGCAGATGCTTGACGAAGACGTTCTTTTACTCCGCAAATACTTCACGATGAAAGTCATCTCTCCAGCAGATACTCCACCGCCAAACAAAGCACTAATACAAGTGCAAGACGATAGGAGGACACGTTTTAGACATTTGCTAATGCAGATATTATATACCGTTATTCCACTCTTTGGAATAAAGCAGCGAACTATGCTAGTTCACCCTTTGATCAGAGTCAAGGCTATTAAGAAGAGCCTTAACATTTAAAAAGGTAGTCCGCTAGTCAACCAGTCCTTAGCCATCACCAAAGACAGGGATGTAATCCCTTAAACTGGCCACCATGCCGCCCCAGTACCAAGAGTCAGAGAAAGAATGGTTCAGATCCTCATTCTTGCCTGAGAGAGTGGGGGCTCCTGCACCTTCTCGAACAGAAGTGAGGGTCGAAACCATTCCCCAATGCCTCCAGGAGCCAGGAGGTCCTCGCTTTCAGTCGCAGCCTCAAAACCATCAGAAAAGAAGAGGACTTGACAACATGGAGAACAGATCAAGAGGTCACTCACTGCCTTCAAACGATAACTAAAAATTAGGACAGAAAGGCAGACCCATGGATTACTACAATAGATGCTCCTAATGAGCATTACTCCAGCAGATGCTTGACGAAGACGTTCTTTTACTCCGCAAATACTTCACGATGAAAGTCATCTCTCCAGCAGATACTCCACCGCCAAACAAAGCACTAATACAAGTGCAAGACGCATGGATTACTACAAAAGATGCTCCTAATGAGCATTACTCCAGCAGATGCTTGACGAAGACGTTCTTTTACTCCGCAAATACTTCACGATGAAAGTCATCTCTCCAGCAGATACTCCACCGCCAAACAAAGCACTAATACAAGTGCAAGACGATAGGAGGACACGTTTTAGACATTTGCTAATGCAGATATTATATACCGTTATTCCACTCTTTGGAATAAAGCAGCGAACTATGCTAGTTCACCCTTTGATCAGAGTCAAGGCTATTAAGAAGAGCCTTAACATTTAAAAAGGTAGTCCGCTAGTCAACCAGTCCTTAGCCATCACCAAAGACAGGGATGTAATCCCTTAAACTGGCCACCATGCCGCCCCAGTACCAAGAGTCAGAGAAAGAATGGTTCAGATCCTCATTCTTGCCTGAGAGAGTGGGGGCTCCTGCACCTTCTCGAACAGAAGTGAGGGTCGAAACCATTCCCCAATGCCTCCAGGAGCCAGGAGGTCCTCGCTTTCAGTCGCAGCCTCGAAACCATCAGAAAAGAAGAGGACTTGACAACATGGAGAACAGATCAAGAGGTCACTCACTGCCTTCAAATGATAACTAAAAACTAGGACAGAAAGGCAGACCCATGGATTACTACAATAGATGCTCCTAATGAGCATTATTCCAGCAGATGATCGTTGGTGATGATCCACATTTAACTTCATGGGCATTAGCCCATGTGCAATCCTCTGGTAGTTTTCCACAATGAGGTTAAGACTTTTTGAGAAGTCACCTCTGACCTCACATGCCTAACATACTGTAACTTCAATACCAGTTTTAATAGAAACTTGCCTTTAGTTTAGCCAGCAGGACCACGTAAGTGCCTTCTAGTTCCATTCATCGATTTCATTTGACATCACTAGTGAGGGAAAAAAAAAAGCCTTGTTATATAGATATTTAACATTGTGTACATTGGTTGCCACGCAGGAGGATGCTGCCCAGTGATGGGTTGCATGGCCAGGATTAACGTGCTGGGTAAAGCAAAACAAAACCTGTGCTAAAAGATTCCAGGGCTGGCCACTGGCTTTTCCCCAGGGCATTCTGAATTGAGATGCCCCGCTGTGTGTGAACCCCCCCCCCCCCAGAACACCTCTATTCACTCACCTTTTCCTCGGGGGGACGAAACAAAACTCGGGAAAGTCAAATGCCTAGGTTTTGTTCTGCTTTAAGTTAAAATGAAAAGTTATGCGACCCAGGCAGAGCGCTGCTGTCGTGGGGTCCAGACCAGGGTGGGCCGCCCCTGTGGTGCACAACAGAAGGCAGCTGCTGTGGGGCCCAAACCCTGGTGACAGCCACCTCAGGGCTCTAAGGCACAACCCCAGTAGTTGATGCTGTGGGGCCAAGACAGGTAGCAATGTTTATGGGGCTTACACACTTGTTCTAGGTCAGGGGCCCCGCTAACTATTCCTGCTGGTGGTTGAGCTTACCAAAATATGTTACATGACTGCAACGCTGACCCGAATGCTTACAGAATCACTAAGAATCACAGCCATGTAAATCAGGAGTGTTGCAAAGATAACTAGTTTTACTTAAGAGTGTGAAAACCCCCATTCGATCAGTAACACCTCAATTTTAGCTCCCATGGGCTCTCCTCCAATGAGCATTTATTGCTATATATATTAATGCCTGGCTAGAAGGCAATGTTTAATTAGTAAGCGCTAGCCAAGAGAAATACTGGGCGCACAAAGAAGTTAAGACAAGTCTAGGCCCCAAAAAAGGAGCTACACCTATGACTGCATTCGGTACAATCTATAAACCTCAGCCATCAATACCCATCAAAAAATATTTTGGACACCCGGGGAAGCCACCATGTTCAAGCAGACTGGGAAAGGTAACAGGCAAAGCATCCAGAGTACCATTTATCTCTCTAATTATATTAGGCATGGTGGTGAAAAAACATGCTTTTGACCCATTGCTACAAGTAAATCATGGCCTTAAGAAATAGATTGAAAAGGTTTACTCGTGTACAAGGCTGATTAAGGGATCTGAGGGCCATACCTGTGCAAGGTTAGCATCCTAGATTGGAGGCGGCTCACAAGCTCTTTATGCTATTCACGCATTGCCATTTTCGGTCTTTCAAGCAGATTCTTGATCCAAACATTTCTATCAGCCTGGTGACTTTCAGGTGCTGAAATAAAAAAACACATACGTTCCCATTAGGAACATAGACAAGTTCCACCAAAACTAACACTGAAGGAACAGACAAGACAAATACATTAAATGTTTTTTCATTTCAAATTCATAGGATTACACAATATTCAACTTTGCTATGCCGCACGCTAGCTGTAGTCGCATTGTTAAAAGGCTGCTAAAATGGCAGCAAATAGGAATCTATAGTACCTTTATCAATCCTGAAAAGGTACAGATTGGGGCGAGACTGTGGTAGTTCACTCTTTGATCAGAGTCAAGGCTAGGCTATAATAGACATTTAAGGGGCAGAAGTGAGGGTCAAAACCATTCCCCAATGCCTCCAGGAGCCAGGAGGTCCTCGCTTTCAGTCGCAGCCTCGAAACCATCAGAAAAGAAGAGGACTTGACAACATGGAGAACAGATCAAGAGGTCACTCACTGCCTTCAAATGATAACTAAAAACTAGGACAGAAAGGCAGACCCATGGATTACTACAACAGATGCTCCTAATGTGCATTACTCCAGCAGATGCTTGACGAAGACGTTCTTTTACTCCGCAAATACTTCACGATGAAAGTCATCTCTCCAGCAGATACTCCACCGCCAAACAAAGCACTAATACAAGTGCAAGACGATAGGAGGACACGTTTTAGACATTTGCTAATGCAGATATTATATACCGTTATTCCACTCTTTGGAATAAAGCAGCGAACTATGCTAGTTCACCCTTTGATCAGAGTCAAGGCTATTAAGAAGAGCCTTAACATTTAAAAAGGTAGTCCGCTAGTCAACCAGTCCTTAGCCATCACCAAAGACAGGGATGTAATCCCTTAAACTGGCCACCATGCCGCCCCAGTACCAAGAGTCAGAGAAAGAATGGTTCAGATCCTCATTCTTGCCTGAGAGAGTGGGGGCTCCTGCACCTTCTCGAACAGAAGTGAGGGTCGAAACCATTCCCCAATGCCTCCAGGAGCCAGGAGGTCCTCGCTTTCAGTCGAAGCCTCGAAACCATCAGAAAAGAAGAGGACTTGACAACATGGAGAACAGATCAAGAGGTCACTCACTGCCTTCAAATGATAACTAAAAATTAGGACAGAAAGGCAGACCCATGGATTACTACAATAGATGCTCCTAATGAGCATTACTCCACCAGATGCTTGACGAAGACGTTCTTTTACTCCGCAAATACTTCACGATGAAAGTCATCTCTCCAGCAGATACTCCACCGCCAAACAAAGCACTAATACAAGTGCAAGACGATAGGAGGACACGTTTTAGACATTTGCTAATGCAGATATTATATACCGTTATTCCACTCTTTGGAATAAAGCAGCAAACTATGCTAGTTCACCCTTTGATCAGAGTCAAGGCTATTAAGAAGAGCCTTAACATTTAAAAAGGTAGTCCGCTAGTCAACCAGTCCTTAGCCATCACCAAAGACAGGGATGTAATCCCTTAAACTGGCCACCATGCCGCCCCAGTACCAAGAGTCAGAGAAAGAATGGTTCAGATCCTCATTCTTGCCTGAGAGAGTGGGGGCTCCTGCACCTTCTCGAACAGAAGTGAGGGTCGAAACCATTCCCCAATGCCTCCAGGAGCCAGGAGGTCCTCGCTTTCAGTCGCAGCCTCGAAACCATCAGAAAAGAAGAGGACTTGACAACATGGAGAACAGATCAAGAGGTCACTCACTGCCTTCAAATGATAACTAAAAACTAGGACAGAAAGGCAGACCCATGGATTACTACAACAGATGCTCCTAATGTGCATTACTCCAGCAGATGCTTGACGAAGACGTTCTTTTACTCCGCAAATACTTCACGATGAAAGTCATCTCTCCAGCAGACACTCCACCGCCAAACAAAGCACTAATACAAGTGCAAGATGATAGGAGGACAAGTTTTAGACATTTGCTAATGCAGATATTATATACCGTTATTCCACTCTTTGGAATAAAGCAGCGAACTATGCTAGTTCACCCTTTGATCAGAGTCAAGGCTATTAAGAAGAGCCTTAACATTTAAAAAGGTAGTCCGCTAGTCAACCAGTCCTTAGCCATCACCAAAGACAGGGATGTAATCCCTTAAACTGGCCACCATGCCGCCCCAGAACCAAGAGTCAGAGAAAGAATGGTTCAGATCCTCATTCTTGCCTGAGAGAGTGGGGGCTCCTGCACCTTCTCGAACAGAAGTGAGGGTCGAAACCATTCCCCAATGCCTCCAGGAGCCAGGAGGTCCTCGCTTTCAGTCGCAGCCTCGAAACCATCAGAAAGAAGAGGACTTGACAACATGGAGAACAGATCAAGAGGTCACTTACTGCCTTCAAATGATAACTAAAAATTAGGACAGAAAGGCAGACCCATGGATTACTACAATAGATGCTCCTAATGAGCATTACTCCAGCAGATGCTTGACGAAGACGTTCTTTTACTCCGCAAATACTTCACGATGAAAGTCATCTCTCCAGCAGATACTCCACCGCCAAACAAAGCACTAATACAAGTGCAAGACGATAGGAGCACACGTTTTAGACATTTGCTAATGCAGATATTATATACCGTTATTCCACTCTTTGGAATAAAGCAGCGAACTATGCTAGTTCACCCTTTGATCAGAGTCAAGGCTATTAAGAAGAGCCTTAACATTTAAAAAGGTAGTCCGCTAGTCAACCAGTCCTTAGCCATCACCAAAGACAGGGATGTAATCCCTTAAACTGGCCACCATGCCGCCCCAGTACCAAGAGTCAGAGAAAGAATGGTTCAGATCCTCATTCTTGCCTGAGAGAGTGGGGGCTCCTGCACCTTCTCGAACAGAAGTGAGGGTCGAAACCATTCCCCAATGCCTCCAGGAGCCAGGAGGTCCTCGCTTTCAGTCGCAGCCTCGAAACCATCAGAAAGAAGAGGACTTGACAACATGGAGAACAGATCAAGAGGTCACTTACTGCCTTCAAATGATAACTAAAAATTAGGACAGAAAGGCAGACCCATGGATTACTACAATAGATGCTCCTAATGAGCATTACTCCAGCAGATGCTTGACGAAGACGTTCTTTTACTCCGCAAATACTTCACGATGAAAGTCATCTCTCCAGCAGATACTCCACCGCCAAACAAAGCACTAATACAAGTGCAAGACGATAGGAGGACACGTTTTAGACATTTGCTAATGCAGATATTATATACCGTTATTCCACTCTTTGGAATAAAGCAGCGAACTATGCTAGTTCACCCTTTGATCAGAGTCAAGGCTATTAAGAAGAGCCTTAACATTTAAAAAGGTAGTCCGCTAGTCAACCAGTCCTTAGCCATCACCAAAGACAGGGATGTAATCCCTTAAACTGGCCACCATGCCGCCCCAGTACCAAGAGTCAGAGAAAGAATGGTTCAGATCCTCATTCTTGCCTGAGAGAGTGGGGGCTCCTGCACCTTCTCGAACAGAAGTGAGGGTCGAAACCATTCCCCAATGCCTCCAGGAGCCAGGAGGTCCTCGCTTTCAGTCGCAGCCTCGAAACCATCAGAAAAGAAGAGGACTTGACAACATGGAGAACAGATCAAGAGGTCACTCACTGCCTTCAAATGATAACTAAAAACTAGGACAGAAAGGCAGACCCATGGATTACTACAACAGATGCTCCTAATGTGCATTACTCCAGCAGATGCTTGACGAAGACGTTCTTTTACTCCGCAAATACTTCACGATGAAAGTCATCTCTCCAGCAGATACTCCACCGCCAAACAAAGCACTAATACAAGTGCAAGACGATAGGAGGACAAGTTTTAGACATTTGCTAATGCAGATATTATATACCGTTATTCCACTCTTTGGAATAAAGCAGCGAACTATGCTAGTTCACCCTTTGATCAGAGTCAAGGCTATTAAGAAGAGCCTTAACATTTAAAAAGGTAGTCCGCTAGTCAACCAGTCCTTAGCCATCACCAAAGACAGGGATGTAATCCCTTAAACTGGCCACCATGCCGCCCCAGTACCAAGAGTCAGAGAAAGAATGGTTCAGATCCTCATTCTTGCCTGAGAGAGTGGGGGCTCCTGCACCTTCTCGAACAGAAGTGAGGGTCGAAACCATTCCCCAATGCCTCCAGGAGCCAGGAGGTCCTCGCTTTCAGTCGCAGCCTCGAAACCATCAGAAAAGAAGAGGACTTGACAACATGGAGAACAGATCAAGAGGTCACTCACTGCCTTCAAATGATAACTAAAAATTAGGACAGAAAGGCAGACCCATGGATTACTACAATAGATGCTCCTAATGAGCATTACTCCAGCAGATGCTTGACGAAGACGTTCTTTTACTCCGCAAATACTTCACGATGAAAGTCATCTCTCCAGCAGATACTCCACCGCCAAACAAAGCACTAATACAAGTGCAAGACGATAGGAGGACACGTTTTAGACATTTGCTAATGCAGATATTATATACCGTTATTCCACTCTTTGGAATAAAGCAGCGAACTATGCTAGTTCACCCTTTGATCAGAGTCAAGGCTATTAAGAAGAGCCTTAACATTTAAAAAGGTAGTCCGCTAGTCAACCAGTCCTTAGCCATCACCAAAGACAGGGATGTAATCCCTTAAACTGGCCACCATGCCGCCCCAGTACCAAGAGTCAGAGAAAGAATGGTTCAGATCCTCATTCTTGCCTGAGAGAGTGGGGGCTCCTGCACCTTCTCGAACAGAAGTGAGGGTCGAAACCATTCCCCAATGCCTCCAGGAGCCAGGAGGTCCTCGCTTTCAGTCGCAGCCTCGAAACCATCAGAAAAGAAGAGGACTTGACAACATGGAGAACAGATCAAGAGGTCACTCACTGCCTTCAAATGATAACTAAAAACTAGGACAGAAAGGCAGACCCATGGATTACTACAACAGATGCTCCTAATGTGCATTACTCCAGCAGATGCTTGACGAAGACGTTCTTTTACTCCGCAAATACTTCACGATGAAAGTCATCTCTCCAGCAGATACTCCACCGCCAAACAAAGCACTAATACAAGTGCAAGACGATAGGAGGACACGTTTTAGACATTTGCTAATGCAGATATTATATACCGTTATTCCACTCTTTGGAATAAAGCAGCGAACTATGCTAGTTCACCCTTTGATCAGAGTCAAGGCTATTAAGAAGAGCCTTAACATTTAGAAAGGTAGTCCGCTAGTCAACCAGTCCTTAGCCATCACCAAAGACAGGGATGTAATCCCTTAAACTGGCCACCATGCCGCCCCAGTACCAAGAGTCAGAGAAAGAATGGTTCAGATCCTCATTCTTGCCTGAGAGAGTGGGGGCTCCTGCACCTTCTCGAACAGAAGTGAGGGTCGAAACCATTCCCCAATGCCTCCAGGAGCCAGGAGGTCCTCGCTTTCAGTCGCAGCCTCGAAACCATCAGAAAAGAAGAGGACTTGACAACATGGAGAACAGATCAAGAGGTCACTCACTGCCTTCAAATGATAACTAAAAACTAGGACAGAAAGGCAGACCCATGGATTACTACAACAGATGCTCCTAATGTGCATTACTCCAGCAGATGCTTGACGAAGACGTTCTTTTACTCCGCAAATACTTCACGATGAAAGTCATCTCTCCAGCAGATACTCCACCGCCAAACAAAGCACTAATAGAAGTGCAAGACGATAGGAGGACAAGTTTTAGACATTTGCTAATGCAGATATTATATACCGTTATTCCACTCTTTGGAATAAAGCAGCGAACTATGCTAGTTCACCCTTTGATCAGAGTCAAGGCTATTAAGAAGAGCCTTAACATTTAAAAAGGTAGTCCGCTAGTCAACCAGTCCTTAGCCATCACCAAAGACAGGGATGTAATCCCTTAAACTGGCCACCATGCCGCCCCAGTACCAAGAGTCAGAGAAAGAATGGTTCAGATCCTCATTCTTGCCTGAGAGAGTGGGGGCTCCTGCACCTTCTCGAACAGAAGTGAGGGTCGAAACCATTCCCCAATGCCTCCAGGAGCCAGGAGGTCCTCGCTTTCAGTCGCAGCCTCGAAACCATCAGAAAAGAAGAGGACTTGACAACATGGAGAACAGATCAAGAGGTCACTCACTGCCTTCAAATGATAACTAAAAACTAGGACAGAAAGGCAGACCCATGGATTACTACAACAGATGCTCCTAATGTGCATTACTCCAGCAGATGCTTGACGAAGACGTTCTTTTACTCCGCAAATACTTCACGATGAAAGTCATCTCTCCAGCAGATACTCCACCGCCAAACAAAGCACTAATACAAGTGCAAGACGATAGGAGGACACGTTTTAGACATTTGCTAATGCAGATATTATATACCGTTATTCCACTCTTTGGAATAAAGCAGCGAACTATGCTAGTTCACCCTTTGATCAGAGTCAAGGCTATTAAGAAGAGCCTTAACATTTAGAAAGGTAGTCCGCTAGTCAACCAGTCCTTAGCCATCACCAAAGACAGGGATGTAATCCCTTAAACTGGCCACCATGCCGCCCCAGTACCAAGAGTCAGAGAAAGAATGGTTCAGATCCTCATTCTTGCCTGAGAGAGTGGGGGCTCCTGCACCTTCTCGAACAGAAGTGAGGGTCGAAACCATTCCCCAATGCCTCCAGGAGCCAGGAGGTCCTCGCTTTCAGTCGCAGCCTCGAAACCATCAGAAAAGAAGAGGACTTGACAACATGGAGAACAGATCAAGAGGTCACTCACTGCCTTCAAATGATAACTAAAAATTAGGACAGAAAGGCAGACCCATGGATTACTACAATAGATGCTCCTAATGAGCATTACTCCAGCAGATGCTTGACGAAGACGTTCTTTTACTCCGCAAATACTTCACGATGAAAGTCATCTCTCCAGCAGATACTCCACCGCCAAACAAAGCACTAATACAAGTGCAAGACGATAGGAGGACACGTTTTAGACATTTGCTAATGCAGATATTATATACCGTTATTCCACTCTTTGGAATAAAGCAGCGAACTATGCTAGTTCACCCTTTGATCAGAGTCAAGGCTATTAAGAAGAGCCTTAACATTTAAAAAGGTAGTCCGCTAGTCAACCAGTCCTTAGCCATCACCAAAGACAGGGATGTAATCCCTTAAACTGGCCACCATGCCGCCCCAGTACCAAGAGTCAGAGAAAGAATGGTTCAGATCCTCATTCTTGCCTGAGAGAGTGGGGGCTCCTGCACCTTCTCGAACAGAAGTGAGGGTCGAAACCATTCCCCAATGCCTCCAGGAGCCAGGAGGTCCTCGCTTTCAGTCGCAGCCTCGAAACCATCAGAAAAGAAGAGGACTTGACAACATGGAGAACAGATCAAGAGGTCACTCACTGCCTTCAAATGATAACTAAAAACTAGGACAGAAAGGCAGACCCATGGATTACTACAACAGATGCTCCTAATGTGCATTACTCCAGCAGATGCTTGACGAAGACGTTCTTTTACTCCGCAAATACTTCACGATGAAAGTCATCTCTCCAGCAGATACTCCACCGCCAAACAAAGCACTAATACAAGTGCAAGACGATAGGAGGACACGTTTTAGACATTTGCTAATGCAGATATTATATACCATTATTCCACTCTTTGGAATAAAGCAGCGAACTATGCTAGTTCACCCTTTGATCAGAGTCAAGGCTATTAAGAAGAGCCTTAACATTTAGAAAGGTAGTCCGCTAGTCAACCAGTCCTTAGCCATCACCAAAGACAGGGATGTAATCCCTTAAACTGGCCACCATGCCGCCCCAGTACCAAGAGTCAGAGAAAGAATGGTTCAGATCCTCATTCTTGCCTGAGAGAGTGGGGGCTCCTGCACCTTCTCGAACAGAAGTGAGGGTCGAAACCATTCCCCAATGCCTCCAGGAGCCAGGAGGTCCTCGCTTTCAGTCGCAGCCTCGAAACCATCAGAAAAGAAGAGGACTTGACAACATGGAGAACAGATCAAGAGGTCACTCACTGCCTTCAAATGATAACTAAAAACTAGGACAGAAAGGCAGACCCATGGATTACTACAACAGATGCTCCTAATGTGCATTACTCCAGCAGATGCTTGACGAAGACGTTCTTTTACTCCGCAAATACTTCACGATGAAAGTCATCTCTCCAGCAGATACTCCACCGCCAAACAAAGCACTAATAGAAGTGCAAGACGATAGGAGGACAAGTTTTAGACATTTGCTAATGCAGATATTATATACCGTTATTCCACTCTTTGGAATAAAGCAGCGAACTATGCTAGTTCACCCTTTGATCAGAGTCAAGGCTATTAAGAAGAGCCTTAACATTTAAAAAGGTAGTCCGCTAGTCAACCAGTCCTTAGCCATCACCAAAGACAGGGATGTAATCCCTTAAACTGGCCACCATGCCGCCCCAGTACCAAGAGTCAGAGAAAGAATGGTTCAGATCCTCATTCTTGCCTGAGAGAGTGGGGGCTCCTGCACCTTCTCGAACAGAAGTGAGGGTCGAAACCATTCCCCAATGCCTCCAGGAGCCAGGAGGTCCTCGCTTTCAGTCGCAGCCTCGAAACCATCAGAAAAGAAGAGGACTTGACAACATGGAGAACAGATCAAGAGGTCACTCACTGCCTTCAAATGATAACTAAAAATTAGGACAGAAAGGCAGACCCATGGATTACTACAATAGATGCTCCTAATGAGCATTACTCCAGCAGATGCTTGACAAAGACGTTCTTTTACTCCGCAAATACTTCACGATGAAAGTCATCTCTCCAGCAGATACTCCACCGCCAAACAAAGCACTAATACAAGTGCAAGACGATAGGAGGACACGTTTTAGACATCTGCTAATGCAGATATTATATACCGTTATTCCACTCTTTGGAATAAAGCAGCGAACTATGCTAGTTCACCCTTTGATCAGAGTCAAGGCTATTGAGAAGAGCCTTAACATTTAAAAAGGTAGTCCGCTAGTCAACCAGTCCTTAGCCATCACCAAAGACAGGGATGTAATCCCTTAAACTGGCAACCATGCCGCCCCAGTACCAAGAGTCAGAGAAAGAATGGTTCAGATCCTCATTCTTGCCTGAGAGAGTGGGGGCTCCTGCACCTTCTCGAACAGAAGTGAGGGTCGAAACCATTCCCCAATGCCTCCAGGAGCCAGGAGGTCCTCGCTTTCAGTCGCAGCCTCGAAACCATCAGAAAAGAAGAGGACTTGACAACATGGAGAACAGATCAAGAGGTCACTCACTGCCTTCAAATGATAACTAAAAACTAGGACAGGGGGGCGTGGCCTGGCTATGGCGGCGTGAAGACGCATAAACCGGAGCTCTGCACTTTTCTCCCAGAGATAACAGACTACCTGCACTCACATCCTTACCTGGAGAGATGTCCAAGAAGAGGAAGACCCGGACGACCTCTGGGGGCTTGCGGTCCGGAAGAGCTGGCGAGATAAATACGTTTTTTGCGGTGTCCCAGCAAGTGGCGCCTGGCGAGGAGAGGGCCAAGATGGCGGAGGAGGCGGGAACGGTGGACGGCGACGGCCGAGCAGGAGAGGACAGGAGGGCCCCACATGATATCGCAATGATCCCTCCGGAGGCGGCTTCCACGTCATATGACGGGCCGGGGTCTGCTGCGGCGGCATCGGGGACTGCCGGGCCGACAGTCCCACTCGTGGAAGTGCCTGAGATGAGGAGAGGGGCGGCGGCGGCCGCACAGTGCGCGCACACCGACCTGGAAGACAGCGGAGGCGCCCTCAAGGTAACACCGGACGCGGGGGAGGAGAAGGTGAGGAACGGGGCCCCGATCCACCAGACAGAGACCTCTCAGACAGCCGGGCAGACGGAGGCAGAGGGAGAGGAGCAGCGCAGCCTCCCTCCTGCCTGCTTTGATAAACCGCACGCTGCGGGAGTCGGACTGGGGACCCGGAACCTGGGGGATTACCCGGCGGCCCCTGTGGCACGAGCACCCAAGAGGCAGGAAAATCTGGGGACTGGGCAAGATGCTTCTGGAGCCCCAGGGCAATGGTGGAAACGGCAGTGTCCAGAACAGGGGGGGTCCCAGGCCCAGGTAGAAGCTCAACCCTCCGCTGAAAATGGGGAAGCGCACATCCTATCCCCCTCCCCTAACGACTCTAAAATAAGTGGCTGCTCTGGTAGCGTGGAACCGCCGACCCTACGGGGAGAGCCTGAACACATTGGTGGCGTGGTCGGCCGAGGGTCCCTGATGACAACAACGGCGGAGGTGCACCCCTCCCCCCCTTGCGGCAGAGGTGCCCCGGGCGAGAATGACATAGAGGAAAGGTACCTGGATGAGACACCCTCTAGTAGCCCCATTCATAACCTTGCTGACAGGGTGGCCGACCATTGGGCCGCTAGGTCCACTCCGAGGGGGCTACCGACGAAGAACCCGTTGTCCCTTGGCCCATCTGACCCGGAGTTTCACGCGCTAGATGACCTAGAGCAACCGGGCGGCACGATGAGCCCGACATTCTCTGACGGTCCTGTCAGCCGAGCGTCGCTACGATCACCTACCCGGTCTCAAGCAGATGTTGATCTTCCTGACCCCGCTGACCGCAGATCTCAGCAGTACAATCTTGGCATACTTCTAAAGTTCCTACCGTCTCGGAGGGATTTTGAGAATTACACAAACAGGATGGAATCCCTATTGAGAAGAGAGCTTGAGGAGGTCACAAGATCAGTCTCCGAAGTATCCCATAGAGTGAACTCCCTTGAGCAGCAGCAGTCTACTACTGACCATCGATTGGAAGCACTGGAAAGGGCGCAGGCGGCAACGCAACAAGCCCTGTCAGACTCCAAACAGCAAACTACCAGAACCCTGATGCACCTGGATGACTTAGAGAACAGAAGCCGCAGGAACAATATCCGGATCCGCGGTCTTCCAGAGACGCCTGAACACGGCAACCTTAGGGACACCGTTACTAAGATTTTTAACAACGTCCTGGACCGGCCCCAAGAGGAACGCATTGAGATTGACAGAGTGCACAGGGCACTCGGCCCACGCTCTGCTGACCCTACAAGGCCACGAGACGTGGTATGTCGTGTACATTTCTTTAGAGTTAAAGAAAATATCATGAGAGGAGCGTGGGAGAAGGGCCCCATTATGTACAATGGATCGCAGATAACCTTGCTCCCTGATCTGGCCAGGCGTACCCTTCTGATGCGTCGAGTGATGAAGCCATTGCTGGAAGCCATAAAGTCTACTGGGGCTACATACCGATGGGGTCATCCCTTTCATCTAGTGGCCACTAAGGGAGGCCGCTCGTTTGTTCTGCGTTCTCACGCACAGCTACCGGAACTCTTCCGCTTCTTGGAAATACCAAGCATACAACTGGATGATTGGTTGTCACCTTCGTTAGGGGACAATGGGGGGCCCGACCCGCGTCCTAGGCCTGGAGAACCGCAGCCCCAGCGAAATAGGATCAGAGGCGGCGGAAGGCGTCGGGCGGTCTAGCCCCATCTGTTGACACTTTACCCCCCCTTCCGGCCTGATGGGCTGTTCACTGTTGTGGAGCTCATCCCCATGTGTTTTTATTCTATGCCTATCCCAAAATGTTGTTATGGGGACCGTCCCGGGCTGCCACTCTAGTGGCCGCCCCTGCCTTGCTTTCTGTGCACCCCGCCATATAGACTGGACTCCCTCAAGAAGATGATCACTTGGTCGGTGCGAGATGTCTGGGGAGTCGGCGTTCGCAGGGTAGGCTGGCGTGGATTATAGGTCGGCCTGCCCCGGGCGTTGACCATCCCGGGCTCCGTGCTGGCAGTTTCGATAATAGTCGGCCTACATATCTTGGCCTGCGGTATAACAGCGATGTGAATGGAAGGAGCTATAAGGCCACGGATGGCGCTGCCGGCTTGAACGCTGGGGCCGGGGTGGTCGGGACGGAAGATGGGATGGTCTCTGTTGCCCTGGGAGTACCTGGGGTGAGGTTAGAAGTTGGGATGGCATGAGATGTGCCGTGCTGGGGGGAGGCGGTGTGGGGGCCCCTACCTACTTCGCCTCTCCATTGTTGGGGCGGAGGCGGTGGGGACCTCCCAGCTGCGATTTATGTGTAACTAGGGTTTTTGTTATGTGACAACTTTGTTAAGGTCCTCGACCTATTGGATAGTTATGGTTAATGTTAAGAAATGCGGGTTCAATTACTTTGCACATGAGAAAATGCATCTCCTTCGCCTACTGCCGTAGCTTTCCATCTTCCCCAAGTAGGCCGGTTCGCTTACTCCACTTTGGAGAACTTAGTGAACACTTGCAATTGCATTTACTTGAGTTTTCCTGGAGGGGGAAACTTCCTTTCCTCCTTCCCCCTTACAGCTTTTTCCTTCTTCCTTAGTCCTTCCCCCCCTTCCCCCCTCGTGCCCCCACCCTCCGGTGTCCCTTCTCGGTCAGACTACTCTTCCTTGCTTACTGCTCAATACACTTTCCTTCTTCCTTGCTTTTTCCCTTTCGGTTTCCTGTTCGTACATACCTTGCCCTTCTGCCCCCCCCTTCCTTCCCCGGTTCTGCCTTGTCCACTTGGTACCTTCACTTGTCTGCATTGTGGGTGGGGGCGGGTGAATAATGGCGGAACTGACGGTCAGCTCCTTTAATGTGAAGGGATTGAATGTCCCGGAGAAACGAACACAGGTGCTATATAACATGCATAAGCAGAGAGTAGCCATTTTACTCCTTCAGGAGACTCACTTTAAGGTAGGATATATCCCAGCTATGAAGAATCGATATTACCCCGTGTGGTACCATGCCCCTAACCCCAACATAAAGGCGACTGGGGTCTCAATAGCCATTCATAAATCTCTCCCCCATAAAGTAATGGACACTAAAATCGACCCGAGTGGACGATTCATATTCCTTAAAATTGAACTGTTCTCCAAGATATACACCAGGGGTGGGCAATTATTTTTTCCATGGGGCCACATGAGAAACTAAAAATATTGTGGAGGGCCGCTGAGCTATGGGCGTCTAAGCGACGTCTAAGCTCAGCGGCTCTGAGTGCGCTGGCGGCTGCATCTCGAGCTTCCCTCTAACAGGGAGCGCGCCCGCGCTGGCCATTCTCAAATGGCTGACACAGGCACGCGCCCTGCTAGAGGGATAGCGGGCATGCGGCCGCAGCTCGTGCATGCGCAGTTGAACTGGGAAAGAAGGTGAGTTTATGGGCGACCTGGGGGTTTCACACAGCGGGGCATCCCGATTTTGGATGCCCCACGGGGAGGGGATCTATAAGATTCCCAGGCTGATAAAGCAGGGTTTTGGTCCACTTCAAACGTTCTGATGTGATAATTTCCCAGCCTATCAGAGAAGCCCTTGGCTTCTGGCAGTCTGGAAGGAGAGCTCATATCAGCTGGGGCAAAGTGTAAGAATGGTGGGCAGCAGGAAGGGGGCATGGTGAGAGCATGATGGACAGGGGGCATGGTGAGAGCATGGTGGACAGCAGGAAGGGGGCATGGTGAGAGCATGGTGGACAGCAGGAAGGGGGCATGGTGAGAGCATGTGGACAGCAGGAAGGGGGCATGGTGAGAGCATGGTGGACAGCAGGAAGGGGGCATGGTGAGAGCATGGTGGACAGCAGGAAGGGGACATGGTGAGAGCATGTGGACAGCAGGAAGGGGGCATGGTGAGAGCATGTGGACAGCAGGAAGGAGGAATGGTGAGAGCATGGTGGACAGCAGGAAGGGGGCATGGTGAGAGCATGTGGACAGCAGGAAGGGGGCATGGTGAGAGCATGGTGGACAACAGGAAGGGGGCATGGTGAGAGCATGGTGGGCAGCAGGAAGGGGGCATGGTGAGAGCATGGTGGACAGCAGGAAGGGGGCATGGTGAGAGCATGGTGGGCAGCAGGAAGGGGACATGGTGAGAGCATGGTGGATAGCAGGAAGGGGGCATGGTGAGAGCATGGTGGACAGCAGGAAGGGGGCATGGTGAGAGCATGTGGACAGCAGGAAGGAGGAATGGTGAGAGCATGGTGGACAGCAGGAAGGGGGCATGGTGAGAGCATGGTGGACAGCAGGAAGGGGGCATGGTGAGAGCATGGTGGACAGCAGGAAGGGGGCATGGTGAGAGCATAGTGGGCAGCAGGAAGGGGGCATGGTGAGAGCATGGTGGACAGCAGGAAGGGGGCATGGTGAGAGCATGGTGGACAGCAGGAAGGGGGCATGGTGAGATCATGTGGACAGCAGGAAGAGGGCATGGTGAGAGCATGGTGGACAGCAGGAAGGGGGCATGGTGAGAGCATGGTGGACAGCAGGAAGGGGGCATGGTGAGAGCATGGTGGACAGCAGGAAGGGGGCATGGTGAGAGCATGGTGGGCAGCAGGAAGGGGGCATGGTGAGAGCATGGTGGACAGCAGGAAGGGGGCATGGTGAGAGCATGGTGGGCAGCAGGAAGGGGGCATGGTGAGAGCATGGTGGACAGCAGGAAGGGGGCATGGTGAGAGCATGGTGGACAGCAGGAAGGGGATATGGTGAGAGCATGGTGGGCAGCAGGAAGGGGACATGGTGAGAGCATGTGGACAGCAGGAAGGAGGAATGGTGAGAGCATGGTGGACAGCAGGAAGGGGGCATGGTGTGAGCATGGTGGACAGCAGGAAGGGGGCATGGTGAGAGCATGGTGGACAGCAGGAAGGGGGCATGGTGAGAGCATGGTGGACAGCAGGAAGGGGACATGGTGAGAGCATGGTGGACAGCAGGAAGGAGGAATGGTGAGAGCATGGTGGACAGCAGGAAGGGGGCATGGTGAGAGCATGGTGGACAGCAGGAAGGGGAAATGGTGAGAGCATGGTGGACAGCAGGAAGGGGGCATGGTGAGAGCATGTGGACAGCAGGAAGGGGGCATGGTGAGAGCATGGTGGACAGCAGGAAGGGGGCATGGTGAGAGCATGGTGGACAGCAGGAAGGGGGCATGGTGAGAGCATGGTGGGCAGCAGGAAGGGGGCATGGTGAGAGCATGGTGGACAGCAGGAAGGGGGCATGGTGAGAGCATGGTGGACAGCAGGAAGGGGGCATGGTGAGAGCATGGTGGACAGCAGGAAGGGGATATGGTGAGAGCATGGTGGGCAGCAGGAAGGGGACATGGTGAGAGCATGTGGACAGCAGGAAGGAGGAATGGTGAGAGCATGGTGGACAGCAGGAAGGGGGCATGGTGTGAGCATGGTGGACAGCAGGAAGGGAGCATGGTGGACAGCAGGAAGGGGTCATGGTGAGAGCATGGTGGAAAGCAGGAAGGGGGCATGGTGAGAGCATGGTGGACAGCAGGAAGGGGACATGGTGAGAGCATGGTGGACAGCAGGAAGGAGGAATGGTGAGAGCATGGTGGACAGCAGGAAGGGGGCATGGTGAGAGCATGGTGGACAGCAGGAAGGGGAAATGGTGAGAGCATGGTGGACAGCAGGAAGGGGACATGGTGAGAGCATGTGGACAGCAGGAAGGGGGCATGGTGAGAGCATGTGGACAGCAGGAAGGAGGAATGGTGAGAGCATGGTGGACAGCAGGAAGGGGGCATGGTGAGAGCATGGTGGACAGCAGGAAGGGGGCATGGTGAGAGCATGGTGGACAGCAGGAAGGGGGCATGGTGAGAGCATGGTGGGCAGCAGGAAGGGGGCATGGTGAGAGCATGGTGGACAGCAGGAAGGGGGCATGGTGAGAGCATGGTGGACAGCAGGAAGGGGGCATGGTGAGATCATGTGGACAGCAGGAAGAGGGCATGGTGAGAGCATGGTGGACAGCAGGAAGGGGGCATGGTGAGAGCATGGTGGACAGCAGGAAGGGGGCATGGTGAGATCATGTGGACAGCAGGAAGGGGGCATGGTGAGAGCATGGTGGACAGCAGGAAGGGGGCATGGTGAGATCATGTGGACAGCAGGAAGAGGGCATGGTGAGAGCATGTGGGCAGCAGGAAGGGGGCATGGTGAGAGCATGGTGGACAGCAGGAAGGGGGCATGGTGAGATCATGTGGACAGCAGGAAGGGGGCATGGTGAGAGCATGTGGGCAGCAGGAAGGGGGCATGGTGAGAGCATGGTGGACAGCAGGAAGGGGGCATGGTGAGAGCATGGTGGACAGCAGGAAGGGGGCATGGTGAGATCATGTGGACAGCAGGAAGAGGGCATGGTGAGAGCATGGTGGACAGCAGGAAGGGGGCATGGTGAGAGCATGGTGGACAGCAGGAAGGGGGCATGGTGAGAGCATGGTGGACAGCAGGAAAGGGGCATGGTGAGAGCATGGTGGGCAGCAGGAAGGGGGCATGGTGAGAGCATGGTGGACAGCAGGAAGGGGGCATGGTGAGAGCATGGTGGGCAGCAGGAAGGGGGCATGGTGAGAGCATGGTGGACAGCAGGAAGGGGGCATGGTGAGAGCATGGTGGGCAGCAGGAAGGGGACATGGTGAGAGCATGTGGACAGCAGGAAGGAGGAATGGTGAGAGCATGGTGGACAGCAGGAAGGGGGCATGGTGTGAGCATGGTGGACAGCAGGAAGGGGGCATGGTGAGAGCATGGTGGACAGCAGGAAGGGGGCATGGTGAGAGCATGGTGGACAGCAGGAAGGGGACATGGTGAGAGCATGGTGGACAGCAGGAAGGAGGAATGGTGAGAGCATGGTGGACAGCAGGAAGGGGGCATGGTGAGAGCATGGTGGACAGCAGGAAGGGGAAATGGTGAGAGCATGGTGGACAGCAGGAAGGGGACATGGTGAGAGCATGTGGACAGCAGGAAGGGGGCATGGTGAGAGCATGGTGGACAGCAGGAAGGGGGCATGGTGAGAGCATGGTGGACAGCAGGAAGGGGGCATGGTGAGAGCATGGTGGGCAGCAGGAAGGGGGCATGGTGAGAGCATGGTGGACAGCAGGAAGGGGGCATGGTGAGAGCATGGTGGGCAGCAGGAAGGGGGCATGGTGAGAGCATGGTGGACAGCAGGAAGGGGGCATGGTGAGAGCATGGTGGACAGCAGGAAGGGGATATGGTGAGAGCATGGTGGGCAGCAGGAAGGGGACATGGTGAGAGCATGTGGACAGCAGGAAGGAGGAATGGTGAGAGCATGGTGGACAGCAGGAAGGGGGCATGGTGTGAGCATGGTGGACAGCAGGAAGGGGGCATGGTGAGAGCATGGTGGACAGCAGGAAGGGGGCATGGTGAGAGCATGGTGGACAGCAGGAAGGGGACATGGTGAGAGCATGGTGGACAGCAGGAAGGAGGAATGGTGAGAGCATGGTGGACAGCAGGAAGGGGGCATGGTGAGAGCATGTGGACAGCAGGAAGGGGGCATGGTGAGAGCATGGTGGACAGCAGGAAGGGGATATGGTGAGAGCATGGTGGGCAGCAGGAAGGGGACATGGTGAGAGCATGTGGACAGCAGGAAGGAGGAATGGTGAGAGCATGGTGGACAGCAGGAAGGGGGCATGGTGTGAGCATGGTGGACAGCAGGAAGGGGGCATGGTGAGAGCATGGTGGACAGCAGGAAGGGGACATGGTGAGAGCATGGTGGACAGCAGGAAGGAGGAATGGTGAGAGCATGGTGGACAGCAGGAAAGGGAAATGGTGAGAGCATGGTGGACAGCAGGAAGGGGACATGGTGAGAGCATGTGGACAGCAGGAAGGGGGCATGGTGAGAGCATGGTGGACAGCAGGAAGGGGGCATGGTGAGAGCATGGTGGACAGCAGGAAGGGGGCATGGTGAGAGCATGGTGGGCAGCAGGAAGGGGGCATGGTGAGAGCATGGTGGACAGCAGGAAGGGGGCATGGTGAGAGCATGGTGGGCAGCAGGAAGGGGGCATGGTGAGAGCATGGTGGACAGCAGGAAGGGGGCATGGTGAGAGCATGGTGGACAGCAGGAAGGGGATATGGTGAGAGCATGGTGGGCAGCAGGAAGGGGACATGGTGAGAGCATGTGGACAGCAGGAAGGAGGAATGGTGAGAGCATGGTGGACAGCAGGAAGGGGGCATGGTGTGAGCATGGTGGACAGCAGGAAGGGGGCATGGTGAGAGCATGGTGGACAGCAGGAAGGGGGCATGGTGAGAGCATGGTGGACAGCAGGAAGGGGACATGGTGAGAGCATGGTGGACAGCAGGAAGGAGGAATGGTGAGAGCATGGTGGACAGCAGGAAGGGGGCATGGTGAGAGCATGGTGGACAGCAGGAAGGGGGCATGGTGAGAGCATGGTGGACAGCAGGAAGGGGATATGGTGAGAGCATGGTGGGCAGCAGGAAGGGGACATGGTGAGAGCATGTGGACAGCAGGAAGGAGGAATGGTGAGAGCATGGTGGACAGCAGGAAGGGGGCATGGTGTGAGCATGGTGGACAGCAGGAAGGGGGCATGGTGAGAGCATGGTGGACAGCAGGAAGGGGACATGGTGAGAGCATGGTGGACAGCAGGAAGGAGGAATGGTGAGAGCATGGTGGACAGCAGGAAGGGGGCATGGTGAGAGCATGGTGGACAGCAGGAAGGGGGCATGGTGAGAGCATGGTGGACAGCAGGAAGGAGGAATGGTGAGAGCATGGTGGACAGCAGGAAGGGGGCATGGTGAGAGCATGGTGGACAGCAGGAAGGGGGCATGGTGAGAGCATGTGGACAGCAGGAAGGGGGCATGGTGAGAGCACGGTGGACAGCAGGAAGGGGGGCATGGTGATAGCATGGTGGACAGCAGGAAGGGGGCATGGTGAGAGCACGGTGGACAGCAGGAAGGGGACATGGTGAGAGCATGTGGACAGCAGGAAGGGGGCATGGTGAGAGCATGGTGGACAGCAGGAAGGGGGCATGGTGAGAGCACGGTGGACAGCAGGAAGGGGGCATGGTGAGAGCACGGTGGACAGCAGGAAGGGGACATGGTGAGAGCATGTGGACAGCAGGAAGGGGACATGGTGAGAGCATGGTGGACAGCAAGAAGGGGGCATGGTGAGAGCATGTGGACAGCAGGAAGGGGGCATGGTGGACAGCAGGAAGGGGACATGGTGAGAGCATGGTGGACAGCAGGAAGGGGGCATGGTGAGAGCATGGTGGACAGCAGGAAGGAGGAATGGTGAGAGAATGGTGGACAGCAGGAAGGGGGCATGGTGAGAGCATGGTGGACAGCAGGAAGGGGGCATGGTGAGAGCATGGTGGACAGCAGGAAGGGGGCATGGTCAGAGCATGGTGGGCAGCAGGAAGGGGGCATGGTGAGAGCATGTGGACAGCAGGAAGGGGGCATGGGGAGAGCATGTGGGCAGCAGGAAGGGGACATGGTGAGAGCATGTGGACAGCAGGAAGGGGGCATGGTGAGAGCATGGTGGACAGCAGGAAGGGGGCATGGTGAGAGCATGGTGGACAGCAGGAAGGGGGCATGGTCAGAGCATGGTGGGCAGCAGGAAGGGGGCATGGTGAGAGCATGTGGACAGCAGGAAGGGGGCATGGGGAGAGCATGTGGGCAGCAGGAAGGGGGCATGGTGAGAGCATGGTGGACAGCAGGAAGGGGGCATGGTGAGAGCATGGTGGATAGCAGGAAGGGGGCATGGTGAGAGCATGGTGGACAGCAGGAAGGGGACATGGTGAGAGCATGTGGACAGCAGGAAGGGGACATGGTGAGAGCATGGTGGACAGCAGGAAGGGGACATGGTGAGAGCATGTGGACAGCAGGAAGGGGGCATGGTGAGAGCATGGTGGACAGCAGGAACGGGGCATGGTGAGATCATGTGGACAGCAGGAAGGGGACATGGTGAGAGCATGTGGACAGCAGGAAGGGGGCATGGTGAGATCATGTGGACAGCAGGAAGGGGGCATGGTGAGAGCATGGTGGACAGCAGGAAGGGGACATGGTGAGAGCATGTGGACAGCAGGAAGGGGACATGGTGAGAGCATGGTGGACAGCAGGAAGGGGACATGGTGAGAGCATGTGGACAGCAGGAAGGGGGCATGGTGAGAGCATGGTGGACAGCAGGAACGGGGCATGGTGAGATCATGTGGACAGCAGGAAGGGGACATGGTGAGAGCATGTGGACAGCAGGAAGGGGGCATGGTGAGAGCATGTGGACAGCAGGAAGGGGACATGGTGAGAGCATGTGGACAGCAGGAAGGGAGCATGGTGAGAGCATGGTGGGCAGCAGGAAGGGGGCATGGTGAGAGCATGGTGGACAGCAGGAAGGGGACATGGTGAGAGCATGTGGACAGCAGTAAGGGGACATAGTGAGAGCATGTGGACAGCAGGAAGGGAGCATGGTAAGAGCATGGTGGACAGCAGGAAGGGGGCATGGTGAGAGCATGGTGGACAGCAGGAAGGGGACATGGTGAGAGCATGTGGACAGCAGGAAGGGGACATGGTGAGAGCATGTGGACAGCAGGAAGGGGGCATGGTGAGAGCATGGTGGGCAGCAGGAAGGGGGCATGGTGAGATCATGTGGACAGCAGGAAGGGGGCATGGTGAGAGCATGGTGGACAGCAGGAAGGGGGCATGGTGAGAGCATGTGGACAGCAAGAAGGGGGCATGGTGAGAGCATGTGGACAGCAGGAAGGGGGCATGGTGAGAGCATGTGGACAGCAGGAAGGGGGCATGGTGAGAGCATGGTGGACAGCAGGAAGGGGGCATGCTGAGAGCATGGTGGACAGCAGGAAGGGGACATGGTGAGAGCATGTGGACAGCAGGAAGGGGGCATGCTGAGAGCATGGTGGACAGCAGGAAGGGGACATGGTGAGAGCATGGTGGACAGCAGGAAGGGGGCATGGTCAGAGCATGGTGGGCAGCAGGAAGGGGGCATGGTGAGAGCATGTGGACAGCAGGAAGGGGGCATGGGGAGAGCATGTGGGCAGCAGGAAGGGGACATGGTGAGAGCATGTGGACAGCAGGAAGGGGGCATGGTGAGAGCATGGTGGACAGCAGGAAGGGGGCATGGTGAGAGCATGGTGGACAGCAGGAAGGGGGCATGGTCAGAGCATGGTGGGCAGCAGGAAGGGGGCATGGTGAGAGCATGTGGACAGCAGGAAGGGGGCATGGGGAGAGCATGTGGACAGCAGGAAGGGGGCATGGGGAGAGCATGTGGGCAGCAGGAAGGGGGCATGGTGAGAGCATGGTGGACAGCAGGAAGGGGGCATGGTGAGAGCATGGTGGATAGCAGGAAGGGGGCATGGTGAGAGCATGGTGGACAGCAGGAAGGGGACATGGTGAGAGCATGTGGACAGCAGGAAGGGGACATGGTGAGAGCATGGTGGACAGCAGGAAGGGGACATGGTGAGAGCATGTGGACAGCAGGAAGGGGGCATGGTGAGAGCATGGTGGACAGCAGGAAGGGGGCATGGTGAGATCATGTGGACAGCAGGAAGGGGACATGGTGAGAGCATGTGGACAGCAGGAAGGGGACATGGTGAGAGCATGTGGACAGCAGGAAGGGAGCATGGTGAGAGCATGGTGGGCAGCAGGAAGGGGGCATGGTGAGAGCATGGTGGACAGCAGGAAGGGGACATGGTGAGAGCATGTGGACAGCAGTAAGGGGACATGGTGAGAGCATGTGGACAGCAGGAAGGGAGCATGGTGAGAGCATGGTGGACAGCAGGAAGGGGGCATGGTGAGAGCATGGTGGACAGCAGGAAGGGGACATGGTGAGAGCATGTGGACAGCAGGAAGGGGACATGGTGAGAGCATGTGGACAGCAGGAAGGGGGCATGGTGAGAGCATGGTGGGCAGCAGGAAGGGGGCATGGTGAGATCATGTGGACAGCAGGAAGGGGGCATGGTGAGAGCATGGTGGACAGCAGGAAGGGGGCATGGTGAGAGCATGTGGACAGCAAGAAGGGGGCATGGTGAGAGCATGTGGACAGCAGGAAGGGGGCATGGTGAGAGCATGGTGGACAGCAGGAAGGGGGCATGCTGAGAGCATGGTGGACAGCAGGAAGGGGGCATGCTGAGAGCATGGTGGACAGCAGGAAGGGGACATGGTGAGAGCATGTGGACAGCAGGAAGGGGGCATGCTGAGAGCATGGTGGACAGCAGGAAGGGGACATGGTGAGAGCATGGTGGACAGCAGGAAGGGGGCATGGTGAGAGCATGTGGACAGCAAGAAGGGGGCATGGTGAGAGCATGTGGACAACAGGAAGGGGGCATGGTGAGAGCATGGTGGACAGCAGGAAGGGGGCATGGTGAGAGCATGTGGACAGCAGGAAGGAGGAATGGTGAGAGCATGGTGGACAGCAGGAAGGGGACATGGTGAGAGCATGGTGGACAGCAGGAAGGGGGCATGGTGAGAGCATGGTGGACAGCAGGAAGGGGACATGGTGAGAGCATGGTGGACAGCAGGAAGGGGGCATGGTGAGAGCATGGTGGACAGCAGGAAGGGGGCATGGTGAGAGCATGTGGACAGCAGGAAGGAGGAATGGTGAGAGCATGGTGGACAGCAGGAAGGGGGCATGGTGAGAGCATGGTGGACAGCAGGAAGGGGACATGGTGAGAGCATGGTGGACAGCAGGAAGGGGGCATGGTGAGAGCATGGTGGACAGCAGGAAGGGGACATGGTGAGAGCATGGTGGACAGCAGGAAGGGGGCATGGTGAGAGCATGGTGGACAGCAGGAAGGGGGCATGGTGAGAGCATGTGGACAGCAGGAAGGAGGAATGGTGAGAGCATGGTGGACAGCAGGAAGGGGACATGGTGAGAGCATGGTGGACAGCAGGAAGGGGGCATGGTGAGAGCATGGTGGACAGCAGGAAGGGGACATGGTGGACAGCAGGAAGGAGGAATGGTGAGAGCATGGTGGACAGCAGGAAGGGGGCATGGTGAGAGCAGGGTGGACAGCAGGAAGGGAGCATGGTGAGAGCATGGTGGACAGCAGGAAGGGGACATGGTGAGAGCATGGTGGACAGCAGGAAGGGGGCATGGTGAGAGCATGTGGACAGCAAGAAGGGGGCATGGTGAGAGCATGTGGACAGCAGGAAGGGGGCATGGTGAGAGCATGGTGGACAGCAGGAAGGGGACATGGTGAGAGCAAGAAGGGGGCATGGTGAGAGCACGGTGGGCAGCAGGAAGGGGACATGGTGAGAGCAAGAAGGGGGCATGGTGAGAGCACGGTGGGCAGCAGGAAGGGGACATGGTGAGAGCATGGTGGGCAGGTACATGGTGAAAAAGAGGCAGCAGGCAGGAAGGGAAAACACAAGCAAACTACATAATCTTTCTAAGCAGACTTACTGATGCCCTGGAGCCCCTACTCTGTCCTTCCAAAGTCCCCAGGTCTCTATCACCTGCTCATCGGGTCTGGCTTCCTCAGAGGAAGGGAGAATGTGCCAGACCCGACGAGCCGAGCGGCCGATCAGCTGCTGCTTAACCTAAGCCTCACACTGTACACAGGCGATCACCTAAGTTAAGCAGCAGCCGATTGGCCACTCGGCTCGTTGAGTCTGGCATGTTTTCCCTTCCTCTGCGTCTCTTACTGGCCAGCTCAGCCCGGGCCGGTAAGAGCCTAGCAAAGGGCCGTATACGGCCCGCGGGCCGTACATTGCCCAGGTCTGATATACACTATAGCTAACATTTATGCCCCTAACACTAACCAGGTTAGCTTTTGCACCAAGGTGCTGAGGACACTAGCGGAATTTTTAGAGGGTACTCTAGTTGTGGGAGGCGACCTTAACATTCCCATAAATCCATAGCTGGACACCTCCTCCGGCAGGTCGACGGTGTCCCTGAGCAAGAGGAACCGGCTAAAAAAGATGCTCTTTGATCTGCAGTTGGTGGATTCCTGGCGGGTACTTCATGGGCGAGACAAGGACTTTTCGTTCTACTCAGCCGCCAGGAACTCATACAGCAGACTTGACTACCTCTTCCTGCACCACCATGCTATGGAGTGGGCTCCGCGGGCATGGATTGGTCAGATTTTGTGGTCAGACCATGCTCCAATTTTCCTGTCAATGGTATTGCCTGGTCTTTACCCTAAGAGCTGGAGCTGGAGACTTAATGATAATTTGCTCGGGGATACTACGTGCCTGTCTGGGGTAAGGAAGACCATCTCGGAGTTTCTCAAACATCACGAACAGGACCCTACCCCTCTCCCGTATCAGTGGGAGGCGCTAAAATGCGTGGTCAGGGGTGAACTTATTAAACATGGGGCTAGATTAAAGAGAGAACGAGCCTCTCAGATATCCCAGACTTTGCAGCAAATACAGACCCTAGAGCTAGATCATAAAAAAAAGCCATCTGGGACTACACTTGTGGACCTGATGAAGGCTAGAGATAAACTTCGGGGATTGTACAATCAGGCGTATTTGCGATTCAGAGAAAGGCAGAGGGTAACATATTACCAACACTCTGAAAAATGTGGGCGTTTGCTTGCTAGGGCGTTACACCCAAGGACTGCAGCCACTTACATTCCCAGCATTCGAGGGCCACAGGGTCAAACTGCAGTCACCCCATCCCAGATAGTGGATAGCTTCAGAGACTATTACCACTCGTTGTATAATTTGGGGCGGAGTGGCTACTCCTTGGTCGACACTGAGCCACCGGAAGCTGTTGTGACCTATGTGAATAACACGGCTCTTCCGGTGATACCAGAGGAGGAGACGGCGGCTTTGGAAGTACCTTTCTCCTCGCAAGAGGTGGCCAAGGCAATCAAGGAGACGCCGCAGGGTAAGAGCCCTGGGGCCGATGGCTTTACCCCCAAATTTTACAAGCAGCTTGGGGTCGAGCTGGTACCATTTCTGACCAGAGTATTTAATTCCGTTGGGCCTGAGTGTGGGTTTCCTAAACAGTCATTGGAGGCAATCATATCAGTCATTCCTAAGCCTGGGAAAGACCCTTCGGTGTGCAGCAGCTATAGACCGATCTCTCTGATCAACGTCGATATTAAGTTGTATGCCAAGATTTTGTCATCCAGGCTTGGGCCACTTCTCCCTGGTCTGATAGACTTGGATCAGGTTGGATTTGTGCCTGGGCGGGAGGCTCGGGACAACACCAATAAACTCTTAGACCTCATAGCACATGCCAAAGCCGAGGGGACTCAAACATGCTTTCTCTCGTGTGATGCGGAGAAGGCATTCGATAGGGTAGACTGGTTGCTTCTCAAGGCATCCCTTCGGCAGATTGGTGTTGGCCCGATACTCCTGTCCAGGATCTTGGCTCTATACTCTGAGCCTACGGCAAGGGTGAGGGTGAACGGCCTCCTATCCACTCCCCTTAGGATCAGCAATGGCACTCGACAAGGTTGCCCTCTGTCACCATTGCTGTATGTAATCACTATGGAGCAGAACCCGGATATTAAAGGGATAACGGTGGGGGATCGGGAATACAAAGCATCTCTGTATGCTGACGACCTACTTCTACATTTAACTTCCCCATTAACCTCGTTTCCAGCTACTCTTAAGGAGTTCCGGACCTTTGGTCAGATCGGCAACTTCAAAATCAACTACGCTAAGTCAGAGGCCCTTAACATATCTCTTCCCAGTCAGACCGTAGAGCAGCTTAAACTGAATTATGCTTTTAAATGGCAACCCCACTCCATAAAATACCTTGGGGTACAAATCCCCTCGGACCTCTCGCGACTATAAGAATTGAACTACTCTCCTTTACTTCTGAAAACGATAAACGACCTGGCCACGTATGATAGGCGACTCCTCTCTTGGTTCGGAAGGATCAACGTGCTGAAGATGGATATTCTCCCCAAATTTTTATATACCTTCCAAACTATACCCATCCACTTGCCTAGTAGTTTCTTCAGGAAACTGAAGACGGCTTTCTTAAGATTTGTGTGGGGGACGGGGAGGCCCCGGATAAGATTCAGCACATTGACGAGGCTCAAATCCGATGGTGGAGCCGGGCTCCCAGACCTTCAGACATATCATACAGCAGTTATGGTGCTACGCGTAGTGGATTGGGCTCTTAAAGAGGGAGCGAAGCAGTGGGTAAAAATGGAAAAGATTATTTCCCCTTTGAATTTGATCTCACTACCTTGGGGGGGCGTACTTCCCAGACAAACAAAAGAATCTCTCCCATTTCTAGCAGGACAATTCCTGCTGGTCTGGGATAAATTGTCTAGACGGAGCTCCATGATCAATAGACTGGGACCCCTGACTCCCCTCTTTGACAACTACTCTTTTACACCTGGTGTACGGGCTAGGAGCTTTTTAGTTTGGGAGGCCTCATCTAACGTAACTATTGGACAAATACTGGTACGAGACGGACTTCCCTCACTAGACGAGTTAAGGGACAGGGCCCCAGGGCAATATGTCTCATGGTTTCTTCATAGGCAATTAAATGCTTTTGTGTCAACTCACAATCTGGTGGAGCGGGGTAGGAGACCAATTGGAACAAGTCCTTACACAAACGCCTCCCGAAGCCCACGCAATCGCTGTTCTATATCGAACCTTGTTGGCTGCTATGCATGATTCCCCACCAGGATTCATACAGAGGTGGGAGGAGGAGTTGGGGATGTCCATTACTGAAGAAGAACTTAATAAAATATACTTGTTCACCCATAAATTGGCGGTCCCGAGCATAGCCCAGGAAAGGAACTTTAAGGTCCTGTCCCGGTGGTATAGGTGCCCAGCTGATCTGAGCAAATTTGACACTTCATGCTCGGATAGATGTTGGAGATGCCTGGAAGGGCGGGGTAACATGGTCCATATTTGGTGGGGCTGCCCAGCAATACGGCCCCTCTGGGAGAGGGTTTTGGCTATATACAACGACATCTCGGGGGAGTCGGTGCAGAACTCCCCGCAGGTGGCCCTGCTGTCCTTGCTCCCCGGCTCTCTCTCCCGTGGCAAAAAGGGGGTACTGCGGCATTTTCTGACAGCAATGAGAGCAGTCATCCCGAGACTATGGAAATCCACAGCCCCGCCATCTCTTGTTGACTGGGCTCGTGAGGTGGAGGCCATTCGTCGTATGGAGGAACTGATTTCAGACTCCGAAGGCACCTGGGAGAGCTACCGGTTTACATGGGCCGGGTGGCTGGACTACAGGGACACTCACCTGGCGCAGGAGATAACATAGATGGTCATGTGTTGGCAGGCCCCCGCCCGCGGTGGTGTTTCTGTTCATGTTTAAGTTTCGGTACGTGTCTCTACTCAAGCCCTTGCCTTGGGAACTACTCATCTCAATCTCCCCGCTGCTTCGACAATCATGGTCCTCAAGCTTGCTCCCTTCTCCCTCTCTTTCCTCCCCCCCCCTTCCCCCCTTCCCTTCTCTTCTCGACTCCTTCTTTCCTTGCATGTCCTTGCTGTCCTGAGTCCTCTGGGCTGTCCAGCTCCCTCCCTCCGCCCCCCGGGCCCCGCCTCCCCTAGGAAAGTAGACGTATATCTGATTTTGATGTGAGTAGGCGCCTCTATCTCCCTTGGGTCGGCAAGACCGGACTGGGGGGGGGGGGGGCTGAAAGTTTTGGAGTGCTGGGCACCTGACCATACAACACGTTATAGATTAACCGGAGAGTAAGGTGGATCACATGGGTGGGGTTGTTGAGGGATGGGAGGGATGCGCCCATTGCTTAGGATATGACATTGTAATGTACGTACATGTGGACGTAGAGAACGACATGCCTTGACCTTCTGTCCTTCTGAATTAATGTTCTGTACTGTTTCCTTTTATATGATGTATACTAAATAAAAAGATATTGAACTAAAAACTAGGACAGAAAGGCAGACCCATGGATTACTACAACAGATGCTCCTAATGAGCATTATTCCAGCAGATGATCGTTGGTGATGATCCACATTTAACTTCATGGGCATTAGCCCATGTGCAATCCTCTGGTATTTTTCCACAATGAGGTTAAGACTTTTTGAGAAGTCACCTCTGACCTCACATGCCTAACATACTGTAACTTCAATACCAGTTTTAATAGAAACTTGCCTTTAGTTTAGCCAGCAGGACCACGTAAGTGCCTTCTAGTTCCATTCATCGATTTCATTTGACATCACTAGTGAGGGAAAAAAAAAAAGCCTTGTTATATAGATATTTAACATTGTGTACATTGGTTGCCACGCAGGAGGATGCTGCCCAGTGATGGGTTGCATGGCCAGGATTAACGTGCTGGGTAAAGCAAAACAAAACCTGTGCTAAAAGATTCCAGGGCTGGCCACTGGCTTTTCCCCAGGGCATTCTGAATTGAGATGCCCCGCTGTGTGTGAACCCCCCCCTTCCCCCCCCAGAACACCTCTATTCACTCACCTTTTCCTCGGGGGGACGAAACAAAACTACGGAAATTCAAATGCCTAGGTTTTGTTCTGCTTTAAGTTAAAATGAAAAGTTATGCAACCCAGGCAGAGCGCTGCTGTCGTGGGGTCCAGACCAGGGTGGGCCGCCCCTGTGGTGCACAACAGAAGGCAGCTGCTGTGGGGCCCAAACCCTGGTGACAGCCACCTCAGGGCTCTAAGGCGCAACCCCAGTAGTTGATGCTGTGGGGCCAAGACAGGTAGCAATGTTTATGGGGCTTACACACTTGTTCTAGGTCAGGGGCCCCGCTAACTATTCCTGCTGGTGGTTGAGCTTACCAAAATATGTTACATGACTGCAACGCTGACCTGAATGCTTACGGAATCACTAAGCAGGAACAGCCATGTAAATCAGGAGTGTTGCAAAGATAACTAGTTTTACTTAAGAGTGTGAAAACCCCCATTCGATCAGTAACACCTCAATTTTAGCTCCCATGGGCTCTCCTCCAATGAGCATTTATTGCTATATATATTAATGCCTGGCTAGAAGGCAATGTTTAATTAGTAAGCGCTAGCCAAGAGAAATACTGGGCGCACAAAGAAGTTAAGACAAGTCTAGGCCCCAAAAAAGGAGCTACACCTATGACTGCATTCGGTACAATCTATAAACCTCAGCCATCAATACCCATCAAAAAATATTTTGGACACCCGGGGAAGCCACCATGTTCAAGCAGACTGGGAATGGTAACAGGCAAAGCATCCAGAGTACCATTTATCTCTCTAATTATATTAGGCATGGTGGTGAAAAAACATGCTTTTGACCCATTGCTACAAGTAAATCATGGCCTTAAGAAATAGATTGAAAAGGTTTACTCGTGTACAAGGCTGATTAAGGGATCTGAGCGCCATACCTGTGCAAGGTTAGCATCCTAGATTGGAGGCGGCTCACAAGCTCTTTATGCTATTCACGCATTGCCATTTTCGGTCTTTCAAGCAGATTCTTGATCCAAACATTTCTATCAGCCTGGTGACTTTCAGGTGCTGAAATAAAAAAACACATACGTTCCCATTAGGAACATAGACAAGTTCCACCAAAACTAACACTGAAGGAACAGACAAGACAAATACATTAAATGTTTTTTCATTTCAAATTCATAGGATTACACAATATTCAACTTTGCTATGCCGCACGCTAGCTGTAGTCGCATTGTTAAAAGGCTGCTAAAATGGCAGCAAATAGGAATCTATAGTACCTTTATCAATCCTGAAAAGGTACAGATTGGGGCGAGACTGTGGTAGTTCACTCTTTGATCAGAGTCAAGGCTAGGCTATAATAGACATTTAAGGGGCAGAAGTGAGGGTCAAAACCATTCCCCAATGCCTCCAGGAGCCAGGAGGTCCTCGCTTTCAGTCGCAGCCTCGAAACCATCAGAAAAGAAGAGGACTTGACAACATGGAGAACAGATCAAGAGGTCACTCACTGCCTTCAAATAATAACTAAAAACTAGGACAGAAAGGCAGACCCATGGATTACTACAATAGATGCTCCTAATGAGCATTACTCCAGCAGATGCTTGACGAAGACGTTCTTTTACTCCGCAAATACTTCACGATGAAAGTCATCTCTCCAGCAGATACTCCACCGCCAAACAAAGCACTAATACAAGTGCAAGACGATAGGAGGACACGTTTTAGACATTTGCTAATGCAGATATTATATACCGTTATTCCACTCTTTGGAATAAAGCAGCGAACTATGCTAGTTCACCCTTTGATCAGAGTCAAGGCTATTAAGAAGAGCCTTAACATTTAAAAAGGTAGTCCGCTAGTCAACCAGTCCTTAGCCATCACCAAAGACAGGGATGTAATCCCTTAAACTGGCCACCATGCCGCCCCAGTACCAAGAGTCAGAGAAAGAATGGTTCAGATCCTCGTTCTTGCCTGAGAGAGTGGGGGCTCCTGCACCTTCTCGAACAGAAGTGAGGGTCGAAACCATTCCCCAATGCCTCCAGGAGCCAGGAGGTCCTCGCTTTCAGTCGCAGCCTCGAAACCATCAGAAAAGAAGAGGACTTGACAACATGGAGAACAGATCAAGAGGTCACTCACTGCCTTCAAATGATAACTAAAAATTAGGACAGAAAGGCAGACCCATGGATTACTACAACAGATGCTCCTAATGTGCATTACTCCAGCAGATGCTTGACGAAGACGTTCTTTTACTCCGCAAATACTTCACGATGAAAGTCATCTCTCCAGCAGATACTCCACCGCCAAACAAAGCACTAATACAAGTGCAAGACGATAGGAGGACACGTTTTAGACATTTGCTAATGCAGATATTATATACCGTTATTCCACTCTTTGGAATAAAGCAGCGAACTATGCTAGTTCACCCTTTGATCAGAGTCAAGGCTATTAAGAAGAGCCTTAACATTTAAAAAGGTAGTCCGCTAGTCAACCAGTCCTTAGCCATCACCAAAGACAGGGATGTAATCCCTTAAACTGGCCACCATGCCGCCCCAGTACCAAGAGTCAGAGAAAGAATGGTTCAGATCCTCATTCTTGCCTGAGAGAGTGGGGGCTCCTGCACCTTCTCGAACAGAAGTGAGGGTCGAAACCAT
Source organism: Gastrophryne carolinensis (assembly GCA_027917425.1). Taxonomy (NCBI): domain Eukaryota; kingdom Metazoa; phylum Chordata; class Amphibia; order Anura; family Microhylidae; genus Gastrophryne; species Gastrophryne carolinensis. The sequence goes on from CM051237.1 coordinate 312,809,029, forward strand.
TCCCCAATGCCTCCAGGAGCCAGGAGGTCCTCGCTTTCAGTCGCAGCCTCGAAACCATCAGAAAAGAAGAGGACTTGACAACATGGAGAACAGATCAAGAGGTCACTCACTGCCTTCAAATGATAACTAAAAACTAGGACAGAAAGGCAGACCCATGGATTACTACAACAGATGCTCCTAATGAGCATTATTCCAGCAGATGATCGTTGGTGATGATCCACATTTAACTTCATGGGCATTAGCCCATGTGCAATCCTCTGGTAGTTTTCCACAATGAGGTTAAGACTTTTTGAGAAGTCACCTCTGACCTCACATGCCTAACATACTGTAACTTCAATACCAGTTTTAATAGAAACTTGCCTTTAGTTTAGCCAGCAGGATCACGTAAGTGCCTTCTAGTTCCATTCATCGATTTCATTTGACATCACTAGGGAGGGAAAAAAAAAAAGCCTTGTTATATAGATATTTAACATTGTGTACATTGGTTGCCACGCAGGAGGATGCTGCCCAGTGATGGGTTGCATGGCCAGGATTAACGTGCTGGGTAAAGCAAAACAAAACCTGTGCTAAAAGATTCCAGGGCTGGCCACTGGCTTTTCCCCAGGGCATTCTGAATTGAGATGCCCCGCTGTGTGTGAACCCCCCCCCCCCCCCCCCCAGGAAAGTCAAATGCCTAGGTTTTGTTCTGCTTTAAGTTAAAATGAAAAGTTATGCAACCCAGGCAGAGCGCTGCTGTCGTGGGGTCCAGACCAGGGTGGGCCGCCCCTGTGGTGCACAACAGAAGGCAGCTGCTGTGGGGCCCAAACCCTGGTGACAGCCACCTCAGGGCTCTAAGGCGCAACCCCAGTAGTTGATGCTGTGGGGCCAAGACAGGTAGCAATGTTTATGGGGCTTACACACTTGTTCTAGGTCAGGGGCCCCGCTAACTATTCCTGCTGGTGGTTGAGCTTACCAAAATATGTTACATGACTGCAACGCTGACCCGAATGCTTACAGAATCACTAAGCAGGAACAGCCATGTAAATCAGGAGTGTTGCAAAGATAACTAGTTTTACTTAAGAGTGTGAAAACCCCCATTCGATCAGTAACACCTCAATTTTAGCTCCCATGGGCTCTCCTCCAATGAGCATTTATTGCTATATATATTAATGCCTGGCTAGAAGGCAATGTTTAATTAGTAAGCGCTAGCCAAGAGAAATACTGGGCGCACAAAGAAGTTAAGACAAGTCTAGGCCCCAAAAAAGGAGCTACACCTATGACTGCATTCGGTACAATCTATAAACCTCAGCCATCAATACCCATCAAAAAATATTTTGGACACCCGGGGAAGCCACCATGTTCAAGCAGACTGGGAATGGTAACAGGCAAAGCATCCAGAGTACCATTTATCTCTCTAATTATATTAGGCATGGTGGTGAAAAAACATGCTTTTGACCCATTGCTACAAGTAAATCATGGCCTTAAGAAATAGATTGAAAAGGTTTACTCGTGTACAAGGCTGATTAAGGGATCTGAGCGCCATACCTGTGCAAGGTTAGCATCCTAGATTGGAGGCGGCTCACAAGCTCTTTATGCTATTCACGCATTGCCATTTTCGGTCTTTCAAGCAGATTCTTGATCCAAACATTTCTATCAGCCTGGTGACTTTCAGGTGCTGAAATAAAAAAACACATACGTTCCCATTAGGAACATAGACAAGTTCCACCAAAACTAACACTGAAGGAACAGACAAGACAAATACATTAAATGTTTTTTCATTTCAAATTCATAGGATTACACAATATTCAACTTTGCTATGCCGCACGCTAGCTGTAGTCGCATTGTTAAAAGGCTGCTAAAATGGCAGCAAATAGGAATCTATAGTACCTTTATCAATCCTGAAAAGGTACAGATTGGGGCGAGACTGTGGTAGTTCACTCTTTGATCAGAGTCAAGGCTAGGCTATAATAGACATTTAAGGGGCAGAAGTGAGGGTCAAAACCATTCCCCAATGCCTCCAGGAGCCAGGAGGTCCTCGCTTTCAGTCGCAGCCTCGAAACCATCAGAAAAGAAGAGGACTTGACAACATGGAGAACAGATCAAGAGGTCACTCACTGCCTTCAAATAATAACTAAAAACTAGGACAGAAAGGCAGACCCATGGATTACTACAATAGATGCTCCTAATGAGCATTACTCCAGCAGATGCTTGACGAAGACGTTCTTTTACTCCGCAAATACTTCACGATGAAAGTCATCTCTCCAGCAGATACTCCACCGCCAAACAAAGCACTAATACAAGTGCAAGACGATAGGAGGACACGTTTTAGACATTTGCTAATGCAGATATTATATACCGTTATTCCACTCTTTGGAATAAAGCAGCGAACTATGCTAGTTCACCCTTTGATCAGAGTCAAGGCTATTAAGAAGAGCCTTAACATTTAAAAAGGTAGTCCGCTAGTCAACCAGTCCTTAGCCATCACCAAAGACAGGGATGTAATCCCTTAAACTGGCCACCATGCCGCCCCAGTACCAAGAGTCAGAGAAAGAATGGTTCAGATCCTCATTCTTGCCTGAGAGAGTGGGGGCTCCTGCACCTTCTCGAACAGAAGTGAGGGTCGAAACCATTCCCCAATGCCTCCAGGAGCCAGGAGGTCCTCGCTTTCAGTCGCAGCCTCGAAACCATCAGAAAAGAAGAGGACTTGACAACATGGAGAACAGATCAAGAGGTCACTCACTGCCTTCAAATGATAACTAAAAACTAGGACAGAAAGGCAGACCCATGGATTACTACAACAGATGCTCCTAATGAGCATTACTCCAGCAGATGCTTGACGAAGACGTTCTTTTACTCCGCAAATACTTCACGATGAAAGTCATCTCTCCAGCAGATACTCCACCGCCAAACAAAGCACTAATACAAGTGCAAGACGATAGGAGGACACGTTTTAGACATTTGCTAATGCAGATATTATATACCGTTATTCCACTCTTTGGAATAAAGCAGCGAACTATGCTAGTTCACCCTTTGATCAGAGTCAAGGCTATTAAGAAGAGCCTTAACATTTAAAAAGGTAGTCCGCTAGTCAACCAGTCCTTAGCCATCACCAAAGACAGGGATGTAATCCCTTAAACTGGCCACCATGCCGCCCCAGTACCAAGAGTCAGAGAAAGAATGGTTCAGATCCTCATTCTTGCCTGAGAGAGTGGGGGCTCCTGCACCTTCTCGAACAGAAGTGAGGGTCGAAACCATTCCCCAATGCCTCCAGGAGCCAGGAGGTCCTCGCTTTCAGTCGCAGCCTCGAAACCATCAGAAAAGAAGAGGACTTGACAACATGGAGAACAGATCAAGAGGTCACTCACTGCCTTCAAATGATAACTAAAAACTAGGACAGAAAGGCAGACCCATGGATTACTACAACAGATGCTCCTAATGTGCATTACTCCAGCAGATGCTTGACGAAGACGTTCTTTTACTCCGCAAATACTTCACGATGAAAGTCATCTCTCCAGCAGATACTCCACCGCCAAACAAAGCACTAATACAAGTGCAAGACGATAGGAGGACACGTTTTAGACATTTGCTAATGCAGATATTATATACCGTTATTCCACTCTTTGGAATAAAGCAGCGAACTATGCTAGTTCACCCTTTGATCAGAGTCAAGGCTATTAAGAAGAGCCTTAACATTTAAAAAGGTAGTCCGCTAGTCAACCAGTCCTTAGCCATCACCAAAGACAGGGATGTAATCCATTAAACTGGCCACCATGCCGCCCCAGTACCAAGAGTCAGAGAAAGAATGGTTCAGATCCTCATTCTTGCCTGAGAGAGTGGGGGCTCCTGCACCTTTTCGAACAGAAGTGAGGGTCGAAACCATTCCCCAATGCCTCCAGGAGCCAGGAGGTCCTCGCTGCAGTCGCAGCCTCGAAACCAGCAGAAAAGAAGAGGACTTGACAACATGGAGAACAGATCAAGAGGTCACTCACTGCCTTCAAATGATAACTAAAAACTAGGACAGAAAGGCAGACCCATGGATTACTACAACAGATGCTCCTAATGTGCATTACTCCAGCAGATGCTTGACGAAGACGTTCTTTTACTCCGCAAATACTTCACGATGAAAGTCATCTCTCCAGCAGATACTCCACCGCCAAACAAAGCACTAATACAAGTGCAAGACGATAGGAGGACACGTTTTAGACATTTGCTAATGCAGATATTATATACCGTTATTCCACTCTTTGGAATAAAGTAGCGAACTATGCTAGTTCACCCTTTGATCAGAGTCAAGGCTATTAAGAAGAGCCTTAACATTTAAAAAGGTAGTCCGCTAGTCAACCAGTCCTTAGCCATCACCAAAGACAGGGATGTAATCCCTTAAACTGGCCACCATGCCGCCCCAGTACCAAGAGTCAGAGAAAGAATGGTTCAGATCCTCATTCTTGCCTGAGAGAGTGGGGGCTCCTGCACCTTCTCGAACAGAAGTGAGGGTCGAAACCATTCCCCAATGCCTCCAGGAGCCAGGAGGTCCTCGCTTTCAGTCGCAGCCTCGAAACCATCAGAAAAGAAGAGGACTTGACAACATGGAGAACAGATCAAGAGGTCACTCACTGCCTTCAAATGATAACTAAAAACTAGGACAGAAAGGCAGACCCATGGATTACTACAACAGATGCTCCTAATGTGCATTACTCCAGCAGATGCTTGATGAAGACGTTCTTTTACTCCGCAAATACTTCACGATGAAAGTCATCTCTCCAGCAGATACTCCACCACCAAACAAAGCACTAATACAAGTGCAAGACGATAGGAGGACACGTTTTAGACATTTGCTAATGCAGATATTATATACCGTTATTCCACTCTTTGGAATAAAGCAGCGAACTATGCTAGTTCACCCTTTGATCAGAGTCAAGGCTATTAAGAAGAGCCTTAACATTTAAAAAGGTAGTCCGCTAGTCAACCAGTCCTTAGCCATCACCAAAGACAGGGATGTAATCCATTAAACTGGCCACCATGCCGCCCCAGTACCAAGAGTCAGAGAAAGAATGGTTCAGATCCTCATTCTTGCCTGAGAGAGTGGGGGCTCCTGCACCTTTTCGAACAGAAGTGAGGGTCGAAACCATTCCCCAATGCCTCCAGGAGCCAGGAGGTCCTCGCTGCAGTCGCAGCCTCGAAACCATCAGAAAAGAAGAGGACTTGACAACATGGAGAACAGATCAAGAGGTCACTCACTGCCTTCAAATGATAACTAAAAACTAGGACAGAAAGGCAGACCCATGGATTACTACAACAGATGCTCCTAATGTGCATTACTCCAGCAGATGCTTGACGAAGACGTTCTTTTACTCCGCAAATACTTCACGATGAAAGTCATCTCTCCAGCAGATACTCCACCGCCAAACAAAGCACTAATACAAGTGCAAGACGATAGGAGGACACGTTTTAGACATTTGCTAATGCAGATATTATATACCGTTATTCCACTCTTTGGAATAAAGCAGCGAACTATGCTAGTTCACCCTTTGATCAGAGTCAAGGCTATTAAGAAGAGCCTTAACATTTAAAAAGGTAGTCCGCTAGTCAACCAGTCCTTAGCCATCACCAAAGACAGGGATGTAATCCCTTAAACTGGCCACCATGCCGCCCCAGTACCAAGAGTCAGAGAAAGAATGGTTCAGATCCTCATTCTTGCCTGAGAGAGTGGGGGCTCCTGCACCTTCTCGAACAGAAGTGAGGGTCGAAACCATTCCCCAATGCCTCCAGGAGCCAGGAGGTCCTCGCTTTCAGTCGCAGCCTCGAAACCATCAGAAAAGAAGAGGACTTGACAACATGGAGAACAGATCAAGAGGTCACTCACTGCCTTCAAATGATAACTAAAAACTAGGACAGAAAGGCAGACCCATGGATTACTACAACAGATGCTCCTAATGTGCATTACTCCAGCAGATGCTTGACGAAGACGTTCTTTTACTCCGCAAATACTTCACGATGAAAGTCATCTCTCCAGCAGATACTCCACCGCCAAACAAAGCACTAATACAAGTGCAAGACGATAGGAGGACACGTTTTAGACATTTGCTAATGCAGATATTATATACCGTTATTCCACTCTTTGGAATAAAGCAGCGAACTATGCTAGTTCACCCTTTGATCAGAGTCAAGGCTATTACGAAGAGCCTTAACATTTAAAAAGGTAGTCTGCTAGTCAACCAGTCCTTAGCCATCACCAAAGACAGGGATGTAATCCCTTAAACTGGCAACCATGCCGCCCCAGTACCAAGAGTCAGAGAAAGAATGGTTCAGATCCTCATTCTTGCCTGAGAGAGTGGGGGCTCCTGCACCTTCTCGAACAGAAGTGAGGGTCGAAACCATTCCCCAATGCCTCCAGGAGCCAGGAGGTCCTCGCTTTCAGTCGCAGCCTCGAAACCATCAGAAAAGAAGAGGACTTGACAACATGGAGAACAGATCAAGAGGTCACTCACTGCCTTCAAATGATAACTAAAAATTAGGACAGAAAGGCAGACCCATGGATTACTACAATAGATGCTCCTAATGAGCATTACTCCAGCAGATGCTTGACGAAGACGTTCTTTTACTCCGCAAATACTTCACGATGAAAGTCATCTCTCCAGCAGATACTCCACCGCCAAACAAAGCACTAATACAAGTGCAAGACGATAGGACGACACGTTTTAGACATTTGCTAATGCAGATATTATATACCGTTATTCCACTCTTTGGAATAAAGCAGCGAACTATGCTAGTTCACCCTTTGATCAGAGTCAAGGCTATTAAGAAGAGCCTTAACATTTAAAAAGGTAGTCCGCTAGTCAACCAGTCCTTAGCCATCACCAAAGACAGGGATGTAATCCCTTAAACTGGCCACCATGCCGCCCCAGTACCAAGAGTCAGAGAAAGAATGGTTCAGATCCTCATTCTTGCCTGAGAGAGTGGGGGCTCCTGCACCTTCTCGAACAGAAGTGAGGGTCGAAACCATTCCCCAATGCCTCCAGGAGCCAGGAGGTCCTCGCTTTCAGTCGCAGCCTCGAAACCATCAGAAAAGAAGAGGACTTGACAACATGGAGAACAGATCAAGAGGTCACTCACTGCCTTCAAATGATAACTAAAAATTAGGACAGAAAGGCAGACCCATGGATTACTACAACAGATGCTCCTAATGTGCATTACTCCAGCAGATGCTTGACGAAGACGTTCTTTTACTCCGCAAATACTTCACGATGAAAGTCATCTCTCCAGCAGATACTCCACCGCCAAACAAAGCACTAATACAAGTGCAAGACGATAGGAGGACAAGTTTTAGACATTTGCTAATGCAGATATTATATACCGTTATTCCACTCTTTGGAATAAAGCAGCGAACTATGCTAGTTCACCCTTTGATCAGAGTCAAGGCTATTACGAAGAGCCTTAACATTTAAAAAGGTAGTCTGCTAGTCAACCAGTCCTTAGCCATCACCAAAGACAGGGATGTAATCCCTTAAACTGGCAACCATGCCGCCCCAGTACCAAGAGTCAGAGAAAGAATGGTTCAGATCCTCATTCTTGCCTGAGAGAGTGGGGGCTCCTGCACCTTCTCGAACAGAAGTGAGGGTCGAAACCATTCCCCAATGCCTCCAGGAGCCAGGAGGTCCTCGCTTTCAGTCGCAGCCTCGAAACCATCAGAAAAGAAGAGGACTTGACAACATGGAGAACAGATCAAGAGGTCACTCACTGCCTTCAAATGATAACTAAAAATTAGGACAGAAAGGCAGACCCATGGATTACTACAATAGATGCTCCTAATGAGCATTACTCCAGCAGATGCTTGACGAAGACGTTCTTTTACTCCGCAAATACTTCACGATGAAAGTCATCTCTCCAGCAGATACTCCACCGCCAAACAAAGCACTAATACAAGTGCAAGACGATAGGAGGACACGTTTTAGACATTTGCTAATGCAGATATTATATACCGTTATTCCACTCTTTGGAATAAAGCAGCGAACTATGCTAGTTCACCCTTTGATCAGAGTCAAGGCTATTAAGAAGAGCCTTAACATTTAAAAAGGTAGTCCGCTAGTCAACCAGTCCTTAGCCATCACCAAAGACAGGGATGTAATCCCTTAAACTGGCCACCATGCCGCCCCAGTACCAAGAGTCAGAGAAAGAATGGTTCAGATCCTCATTCTTGCCTGAGAGAGTGGGGGCTCCTGCACCTTCTCGAACAGAAGTGAGGGTCGAAACCATTCCCCAATGCCTCCAGGAGCCAGGAGGTCCTCGCTTTCAGTCGCAGCCTCGAAACCATCAGAAAAGAAGAGGACTTGACAACATGGAGAACAGATCAAGAGGTCACTCACTGCCTTCAAATGATAACTAAAAACTAGGACAGAAAGGCAGACCCATGGATTACTACAACAGATGCTCCTAATGAGCATTATTCCAGCAGATGATCGTTGGTGATGATCCACATTTAACTTCATGGGCATTAGCCCATGTGCAATCCTCTGGTATTTTTCCACAATGAGGTTAAGACTTTTTGAGAAGTCACCTCTGACCTCACATGCCTAACATACTGTAACTTCAATACCAGTTTTAATAGAAACTTGCCTTTAGTTTAGCCAGCAGGACCACGTAAGTGCCTTCTAGTTCCATTCATCGATTTCATTTGACATCACTAGTGAGGGAAAAAAAAAAAGCCTTGTTATATAGATATTTAACATTGTGTACATTGGTTGCCACGCAGGAGGATGCTGCCCAGTGATGGGTTGCATGGCCAGGATTAACGTGCTGGGTAAAGCAAAACAAAACCTGTGCTAAAAGATTCCAGGGCTGGCCACTGGCTTTTCCCCAGGGCATTCTGAATTGAGATGCCCCGCTGTGTGTGACCCCCCCCCCCCCCCCCAGAACACCTCTATTCACTCACCTTTTCCTCGGGGGGACGAAACAAAACTCGGGAAAGTCAAATGCCTAGGTTTTGTTCTGCTTTAAGTTAAAATGAAGTTATGCAACCCAGGCAGAGCGCTGCTGTCGTGGGGTCCAGACCAGGGTGGGCCGCCCCTGTGGTGCACAACAGAAGGCAGCTGCTGTGGGGCCCAAACCCTGGTGACAGCCACCTCAGAGCTCTAAGGCGCAACCCCAGTAGTTGATGCTGTGGGGCCAAGACAGGTAGCAATGTTTATGGGGCTTACACACTTGTTCTAGGTCAGGGGCCCCGCTAACTATTCCTGCTGGTGGTTGAGCTTACCAAAATATGTTACATGACTGCAACGCTGACCCGAATGCTTACGGAATCACTAAGCAGGAACAGCCATGTAAATCAGGAGTGTTGCAAAGATAACTAGTTTTACTTAAGAGTGTGAAAACCCCCATTCGATCAGTAACACCTCAATTTTAGCTCCCATGGGCTCTCCTCCAATGAGCATTTATTGCTATATATATTAATGCCTGGCTAGAAGGCAATGTTTAATTAGTAAGCGCTAGCCAAGAGAAATACTGGGCGCACAAAGAAGTTAAGACAAGTCTAGGCCCCAAAAAAGGAGCTACACCTATGACTGCATTCGGTACAATCTATAAACCTCAGCCATCAATACCCATCAAAAAATATTTTGGACACCCGGGGAAGCCACCATGTTCAAGCAGACTGGGAATGGTAACAGGCAAAGCATCCAGAGTACCATTTATCTCTCTAATTATATTAGGCATGGTGGTGAAAAAACATGCTTTTGACCCATTGCTACAAGTAAATCATGGGATTGAAAAGGTTTACTCGTGTACAAGGCTGATTAAGGGATCTGAGCGCCATACCTGTGCAAGGTTAGCATCCTAGATTGGAGGCGGCTCACAAGCTCTTTATGCTATTCACGCATTGCCATTTTCGGTCTTTCAAGCAGATTCTTGATCCAAACATTTCTATCAGCCTGGTGACTTTCAGGTGCTGAAATAAAAAAACACATACGTTCCTATTAGGAACATAGACAAGTTCCACCAAAACTAACACTGAAGGAACAGACAAGACAAATACATTAAATGTTTTTTCATTTCAAATTCATAGGATTACACAATATTCAACTTTGCTATGCCGCACGCTAGCTGTAGTCGCATTGTTAAAAGGCTGCTACAATGGCAGCAAATAGGAATCTATAGTACCTTTATCAATCCTGAAAAGGTACAGATTGGGGCGAGACTGTGGTAGTTCACTCTTTGATCAGAGTCAAGGCTAGGCTATAATAGACATTTAAGGGGCAGAAGTGAGGGTCGAAACCATTCCCCAATGCCTCCAGGAGCCAGGAGGTCCTCGCTTTCAGTCGCAGCCTCGGAACCATCAGAAAAGAAGAGGACTTGACAACATGGAAAACAGATCAAGAGGTCACTCACTGCCTTCAAATGACAACTAAAGACTAGGACAGAAAGGCAGACCCATGGATTACTACAACAGATGCTCCTAATGTGCATTACTCCAGCAGATGCTTGACGAAGACGTTCTTTTACTCCGCAAATACTTCACGATGAAAGTCATCTCTCCAGCAGATACTCTACCGCCAAACAAAGCACTAATACAAGTGCAAGACGATAGGAGGACACGTTTTAGACATTTGCTAATGCAGATATTATATACCGTTATTCCACTCTTTGGAATAAAGCAGCGAACTATGCTAGTTCACCCTTTGATCAGAGTCAAGGCTATTAAGAAGAGCCTTAACATTTAAAAAGGTAGTCCGCTAGTCAACCAGTCCTTAGCCATCACCAAAGACAGGGATGTAATCCCTTAAACTGGCCACCATGCCGCCCCAGTACCAAGAGTCAGAGAAAGAATGGTTCAGATCCTCATTCTTGCCTGAGAGAGTGGGGGCTCCTGCACCTTCTCGAACAGAAGTGAGGGTCAAAACCATTCCCCAATGCCTCCAGGAGCCAGGAGGTCCTCGCTTTCAGTCGCAGCCTCGAAACCATCAGAAAAGAAGAGGACTTGACAACATGGAGAACAGATCAAGAGGTCACTCACTGCCTTCAAATGATAACTTAAAACTAGGACAGAAAGGCAGACCCATGGATTACTACAACAGATGCTCCTAATGTGCATTACTCCAGCAGATGCTTGACGAAGACGTTCTTTTACTCCGCAAATACTTCACAATGAAAGTCATTTCTCCAGCAGATACTCCACCGCCAAACAAAGCACTAATACAAGTGCAAGACGATAGGAGGACAAGTTTTAGACATTTGCTAATGCAGATATTATATACCGTTATTCCACTCTTTGGAATAAAGCAGCGAACTATGCTAGTTCACCCTTTGATCAGAGTCAAGGCTATTAAGAAGAGCCTTAACATTTAAAAAGGTAGTCCGCTAGTCAACCAGTCCTTAGCCATCACCAAAGACAGGGATGTAATCCCTTAAACTGGCAACCATGCCGCCCCAGTACCAAGAGTCAGAGAAAGAATGGTTCAGATCCTCATTCTTGCCTGAGAGAGTGGGGGCTCCTGCACCTTCTCGAACAGAAGTGAGGGTCGAAACCATTCCCCAATGCCTCCAGGAGCCAGGAGGTCCTCGCTTTCAGTCGCAGCCTCGAAACCATCAGAAAAGAAGAGGACTTGACAACATGGAGAACAGATCAAGAGGTCACTCACTGCCTTCAAATGATAACTAAAAATTAGGACAGAAAGGCAGACCCAGGGATTACTACAATAGATGCTCCTAATGAGCATTACTCCACCAGATGCTTGACGAAGACGTTCTTTTACTCCGCAAATACTTCACGATGAAAGTCATCTCTCCAGCAGATACTCCACCGCCAAACAAAGCACTAATACAAGTGCAAGACGATAGGAGGACACGTTTTAGACATTTGCTAATGCAGATATTATATACCGTTATTCCACTCTTTGGAATAAAGCAGCGAACTATGCTAGTTCACCCTTTGATCAGAGTCAAGGCTATTAAGAAGAGCCTTAACATTTAAAAAGGTAGTCCGCTAGTCAACCAGTCCTTAGCCATCACCAAAGACAGGGATGTAATCCCTTAAACTGGCCACCATGCCACCCCAGTACCAAGAGTCAGAGAAAGAATGGTTCAGATCCTCATTCTTGCCTGAGAGAGTGGGGGCTCCTGCACCTTCTCGAACAGAAGTGAGGGTCGAAACCATTCCCCAATGCCTCCAGGAGCCAGGAGGTCCTCGCTTTCAGTCGCAGCCTCGAAACCATCAGAAAAGAAGAGGACTTGACAACATGGAGAACAGATCAAGAGGTCACTCACTGCCTTCAAATGATAACTAAAAACTAGGACAGAAAGGCAGACCCATGGATTACTACAACAGATGCTCCTAATGTGCATTACTCCAGCAGATGCTTGACGAAGACGTTCTTTTACTCCGCAAATACTTCACGATGAAAGTCATCTCTCCAGCAGATACTCCACCGCCAAACAAAGCACTAATACAAGTGCAAGACGATAGGAGGACACGTTTTAGACATTTGCTAATGCAGATATTATATACCGTTATTCCACTCTTTGGAATAAAGCAGCGAACTATGCTAGTTCACCCTTTGATCAGAGTCAAGGCTATTAAGAAGAGCCTTAACATTTAAAAAGGTAGTCCGCTAGTCAACCAGTCCTTAGCCATCACCAAAGACAGGGATGTAATCCCTTAAACTGGCCACCATGCCGCCCCAGTACCAAGAGTCAGAGAAAGAATGGTTCAGATCCTCATTCTTGCCTGAGAGAGTGGGGGCTCCTGCACCTTCTCGAACAGAAGTGAGGGTCGAAACCATTCCCCAATGCCTCCAGGAGCCAGGAGGTCCTCGCTTTCAGTCGCAGCCTCGAAACCATCAGAAAAGAAGAGGACTTGACAACATGGAGAACAGATCAAGAGGTCACTCACTGCCTTCAAATGATAACTAAAAACTAGGACAGAAAGGCAGACCCATGGATTACTACAACAGCATTATTCCAGCAGATGATCGTTGGTGATGATCCACATTTAACTTCATGGGCATTAGCCCATGTGCAATCCTCTGGTAGTTTTACACAATGAGGTTAAGACTTTTTGAGAAGTCACCTCTGACCTCACATGCCTAACATACTGTAACTTCAATTCCAGTTTTAATAGAAACTTGCCTTTAGTTTAGCCAGCAGGACCACGTAAGTGCCTTCTAGTTCCATTCATCGATTTCATTTGACATCACTAGTGAGGGAAAAAAAAAAGCCTTGTTATATAGATATTTAACATTGTGTACATTGGTTGCCACGCAGGAGGATGCTGCCCAGTGATGGGTTGCATGGCCAGGATTAACGTGCTGGGTAAAGCAAAACAAAACCTGTGCTAAAAGATTCCAGGGCTGGCCACTGGCTTTTCCCCAGGGCATTCTGAATTGAGATGCCCCGCTGTGTGTGCACCCCCCCCCCCCCCCCCCCAGAACACCTCTATTCACTCACCTTTTCCTCGGGGAGACGAAACAAAACTCGGGAAAGTCAAATGCCTAGGTTTTGTTCTGCTTTAAGTTAAAATGAAAAGTTATGCGACCCAGGCAGAGCGCTGCTGTCGTGGGGTCCAGACCAGGGTGGGCCGCCCCTGTGGTGCACAACAGAAGGCAGCTGCTGTGGGGCCCAAACCCTGGTGACAGCCACCTCAGGGCTCTAAGGCGCAACCCCAGTAGTTGATGCTGTGGGGCCAAGACAGGTAGCAATGTTTATGGGGCTTACACACTTGTTCTAGGTCAGGGGCCCCGCTAACTATTCCTGCTGGTGGTTGAGCTTACCAAAATATGTTACATGACTGCAACGCTGACCCGAATGCTTACAGAATCACTAAGCAGGAACAGCCATGTAAATCAGGAGTGTTGCAAAGATAACTAGTTTTACTTAAGAGTGTGAAAACCCCCATTCGATCAGTAACACCTCAATTTTAGCTCCCATGGGCTCTCCTCCAATGAGCATTTATTGCTATATATATTAATGCCTGGCTAGAAGGCAATGTTTAATTAGTAAGCGCTAGCCAAGAGAAATACTGGGCGCACAAAGAAGTTAAGACAAGTCTAGGCCCCAAAAAAGGAGCTACACCTATGACTGCATTCGGTACAATCTATAAACCTCAGCCATCAATACCCATCAAAAAATATTTTGGACACCTGGGGAAGCCACCATGTTCAAGCAGACTGGGAATGGTAACAGGCAAAGCATCCAGAGTACCATTTATCTCTCTAATTATATTAGGCATGGTGGTGAAAAAACATGCTTTTGACCCATTGCTACAAGTAAATCATGGCCTTAAGAAATAGATTGAAAAGGTTTACTCGTGTACAAGGCTGATTAAGGGATCTGAGCGCCATACCTGTGCAAGGTTAGCATCCTAGATTGGAGGCGGCTCACAAGCTCTTTATGCTATTCACGCATTGCCATTTTCGGTCTTTCAAGCAGATTCTTGATCCAAACATTTCTATCAGCCTGGTGACTTTCAGGTGCTGAAATAAAAAAACACATACGTTCCCATTAGGAACATAGACAAGTTCCACCAAAACTAACACTGAAGGAACAGACAAGACAAATACATTAAATGTTTTTTCATTTCAAATTCATAGGATTACACAATATTCAACTTTGCTATGCCGCACGCTAGCTGTAGTCGCATTGTTAAAAGGCTGCTACAATGGCAGCAAATAGGAATCTATAGTACCTTTATCAATCCTGAAAAGGTACAGATTGGGGCGAGACTGTGGTAGTTCACTCTTTGATCAGAGTCAAGGCTAGGCTATAATAGACATTTAAGGGGCAGAAGTGAGGGTCGAAACCATTCCCCAATGCCTCCAGGAGCCAGGAGGTCCTCGCTTTCAGTCGCAGCCTCGGAACCATCAGAAAAGAAGAGGACTTGACAACATGGAAAACAGATCAAGAGGTCACTCACTGCCTTCAAATGACAACTAAAGACTAGGACAGAAAGGCAGACCCATGGATTACTACAACAGATGCTCCTAATGTGCATTACTCCAGCAGATGCTTGACGATGACGTTCTTTTACTCCACAAATACTTCACGATGAAAGTCATCTCTCCAGCAGATACTCCACCGCCAAACAAAGCACTAATACAAGTGCAAGACGACAGGAGGACACGTTTTAGAAATTTGCTAATGCAGATATTATATACCGTTATTCCACTCTTTGGAATAAAGCAGCGAACTATGCTAGTTCACCCTTTGATCAGAGTCAAGGCTATTAAAAAGAGCCTTAACATTTAAAAAGGTAGTCCACTAGTCAACCAGTCCTCAGCCATCACCAAAGACAGGGATGTAATCCCTTAAACTGGCCACCATGCCGCCCCAGTACCAAGAGTCAGAGAAAGAATGGTTCAGATCCTCATTCTTGCCTGAGAGAGTGGGGGCTCCTGCACCTTCTCGAACAGAAGTGAGGGTCGAAACCATTCCCCAATGCCTCCAGGAGCCAGGAGGTCCTCGCTTTCAGTCGCAGCCTCGAAACCATCAGAAAAGAAGAGGACTTGACAACATGGAGAACAGATCAAGAGGTCACTCACTGCCTTCAAATGATAACTAAAAATTAGGACAGAAAGGCAGACCCATGGATTACTACAATAGATGCTCCTAATGAGCATTATTCCAGCAGATGATCGTTGGTGATGATCCACATTTAACTTCATGGGCATTAGCCCATGTGCAATCCTCTGGTAGTTTTCCACAATGAGGTTAAGACTTTTTGAGAAGTTACGTCTGACCTCACATGCCTAACATACTGTAACTTCAATACCAGCTTTAATAGAAACTTGCCTTTAGTTTAGCCAGCAGGACCACGTAAGTGCCTTTTAGTTCCATTTATCGATTTCATTTGACATCACTAGTGAGGGAAAAAAAAAGCCTGGTTATATAGATATTTAACATTGTGTACATTGGTTGCCACGCAGGAGGATGCTGCCCAGTGATGGGTTGCATGGCCAGGATTAACGGGCTGGGTAAAGCAAAACAATACCATTTTGTGAATACTCACCTGTAAAATGGGTATTATAAGTATGTCACACACCCCACTTCAGACATTCATTCATTAACATGGGTACTCACCGCTAGGTGGCGCTGCTTTGCAGAGAAGCCCAGAAAAAGCAAGCCCCTCCCGGTCTATACATACCTTGTATCTCCTAACAATTCCCCAGTATTCAAACAGCAATAAAGGCAAGATACCAGGAGACCAAAACACAAAAGTAACCCTCAACTGTGAATAAACACAACTTCACCATATAAAGAACCAGGATACCAAAAAAGGGGCGGGTGAAGTGGGGTGTGTGACATACTTATAATACCCATTTTACAGGTGAGTATTCACAAAATGGTATTATTCTAAGTATGTCACACACCCCACTTCAGACATTAATTCATTAACATGGGACATCCAACAGCAGTGTCCAAAATGGGGAAGGTATCCAACCAGGCAATAATGCAGAAACACTCAAACCACTGCAGCCTGCAGAACCTTGCGGCCAAAAACAGCATCCGCTGAGGACCACACATCAACCTTATAAAACTTTGAAAAGGTGTGAACCGAAGACCAGGTAGCAGCCTTACAAACCTGCTCAACCGAAGCCTGGTGCTGAAAAGCCCAGGACGCACCAACAGCACGAGTAGAATGAGCAGTAACACGAAAAGGGGGAGCCTTCCCCTTGGCAGAATAGGCTCCAACAATCGCCTGACGAATCCATTTGCTAATAGAAGACTTGGCCGGAGCCAAACCCTTCCTAGGCCCACAGGGCACCACGAAGAAGGCATCCGTCCTACGAAAAGGAGCCGTAGTACGCAGATAGAACTTGACACAACGTACCACATCCAAGCAGTGCAACGCACTCTCCTTGTCATTCCTAGGCTTAGGACACAAAGAAGGAAGAACAATGTCCTGATTAAGATGGAAAGCAGAGACCACTTTAGGAAGAAAGTCCGGCTTGAATCTGAAAACCACCTTGTCCTGATGTTTCTCAAAATAAGGGGCCTGAATCGACAGGGCCGCCAGCTCTGAAACACGCCGAACAGAAGTGATGGCCACCAGAAAGGCAACCTTCTGAGTCAGAGTAGACAAGGCAATATCCCGCAAAGGCTCAAAGGGAGGAGCCTGAAAGGCAGAAAGAACCAAATTCAAATCCCAAACAGGGAGCAACGGCTTCCTAGGAGGCCGCAAATGCGAAACCCCTGGAAAAAAGTCTTGACCAAAGAATGGCTTGCAAAAGACCTCTGAAAAAAGATATATAAGGCAGAAACCTGCCCCTTCAAAGTACTCAGCTGAAGACCAGAGTCCAGCCCTGACTGAAGAAAATCCAAAATCCTGGAAACGGAAAAGACCCGGCAGGGCAAAGATCTAGATTCACACCAATCAATATACGATCTCCAAGCCCTATAATAGATGGAAGAAGAGGATCTCTTCCTAGCACTAATAAGAGTCCAAATGACCGAATCCGAAAGACCTTCCTCCTTCAAGATGGAGGTTTCAGCAGCCAAGCCGTCAAAGCCAGCGTTGGTAAACTGGGGTAACACAACTGACCCTGAGTGAGAAGATCTGGCCGAAGAGGCAGATCGAGCTGATCCACTGCCAAACGAACGATGTCCGCGAACCACACCCGCCTTGGCCACCTTGGAGCCACAAGAATGGCGGGAACTCCTTCCTGAACCAGCTTTCGCAGAACCCTGCCCAGCATGGGAATCAGAGGAAACAGATAAAGAAACCCCAGATCCCTCCAGATCAGGGCCATGGCATCCGCCGCCAGAGCCAGAGGGTCCTGGGACAGTGACACGAACGTTGGAAGCTTGTGATTGTGATGAGAGGCAAACAGATCCACCTCCGGCGTCCCCCACCGAAGACACAGTGACCGAAACACCTGGGGATGGAGAGACCATTCCCCCCGGCAGGACGAACACCGGCTCAGAAAGTCCGCCTCCGTGTTCTCCACTCCTGGAATGTAAACTGCCGAGATGCAAGGGACATGAATCTCTGCCCAAACAAGAATCAGAGACACCTCTCTGTGGGCACCCAGACTGCGAGTCCCTCCCTGGTGATTGATGTAAGCAACCGCCGTCCAATTGTCCGACCGCACCTGCACCGGCAGGCCCTGCAAATGATGTGTCAATTGAGACAGAACCAACCTGATGGCTCGCAACTCCAGAACATTGATGGGCAAGTGAGCTTCCAGAGGGTCCCACTGCCCCCGAAACTGAAGATCCTTCCAGAAACCTCCCCATCTTGACAAACTGGCATCCGTGGTCTCCCAAAGCGGGGTCAGAAACGACCTGCCCTTCAGAAGATTGTCCGAGACCATCCACCACAGAAGAGACTGCCGAACCCGAGGGGACATCCGGAAGGACCGATCCAACGACCGCGGTCGCCGGTCCCAAGACGCCAAAAGATGAAGCTGAAGCGTCCGCGTGTGAAACTGCGCGAAGGGAACTGCCTCGAACGAGGCCACCATCAACCCCACCAGTCTCATTCCTAGCCGAATGGACGGGCGAGGATTGGAAAGAAGAAGCTGAGCCAATTCCTGAATCAAAAGGACGTTGGCCTGAGGGAGAACAACTCTGTGCTGGCAAGAGTCCAACGACATCCCCAGAAAAGTCACCACCCTGGCCGGGACCAGAGAGGACTTGGGGTAATTGATCACCCAGCCGAACCTCTCCAACATAGACACCACCAAACTGGTGTCCCCTTCCGCTTGACTGAAGGAAGGTGCCATGATGAGGAGATCGTCCAGGTAAGGTACAATGCGAATCCCCTGAGCTCTGAGCAGGGCCATCACTCCCGCCAACACCTTGGTGAACACTCTCGGAGCAGATGTGAGGCCGAACGGAAGAGCTACAAACTGAAAATGCCGATCCTCCACCACAAAGCGAAGGAACCTCTGATGAGCCGGAAAGATCGGAATGTGAAGGTAAGCATCCTTGATGTCTATGGACGTCATAAAGTCCCCCTGCCGAAGCGCACCGATCGCAGAACGCAGGGTTTCCATGCGGAACTTCCGGGGACGAATAAACCTGTTGAGAAGCTTCAAATCCAGGATCGGACGGAACGAACCATCCTTTTTGGGTACAGTGAAGAGATTGGAATAAAACCCGCGCCCCACCTCCGAAGGAGGGACCGGGCAGATGACTGCCAATTCCAGAAGATTCCTTACCGCCGCCAGGAGCCCCTGTGCGGCCAAAGGATCCGATGGCACCCGAGACCTGAAAAACCTTAGAGGAGGACGGGACTCGAACTCCAGCTTGTAACCGGCCGACACCACCTCCCAGATCCACCTGTCCGAGACCTCCTGGTCCCATACCCGGGAGAAGAGTCGCAACCGTCCCCCCACCTCGTACGGGTGAGGGCGCCCCCTCATTGCTGAGCGGGCTTGGCCGCAGGCTTGGGCTTGGCGCCCCAGACGTGAACGGGACGGCCACGGCCTCTACCTTTAGGCCAACTGGCGCCCCTGGAGGCCGAGAAGCCCGCACCCCTGCCGGCTCTGGCTCCCCGAAAGGACGGATTAAAGGAGACCGCCCCCCGAAAGGAACGGCGAAATTTCTTGCGCTGAGGCAACTTGCCTCCCTTGGCAACAGAATCCAGCTTTTCACCAAAAAGCCTCAAACCCAAAAAAGGGGAGAGCCGTAAGCGATCTTTTAGAATTAAAATCAGCCGTCCACTGTCTCAGCCAAACTGAACGACGAATAGCCACCAACAGAGCAGTAGCCCTGCCACACATCAACATAGCATCCTCCTGGGCGGCCAGAATAAACGACAAAAAGGATTCACAAGGCTTAAGAACTAGAAACTCGTCACCGGTAGGATTAAGATCCACACATAAGTCCCTGACCATAGACCTAACCGCCAATGACAGAAAGGCAGAAGCACAAGCAGGCCTCAAAACCGAACCCACACAGACAAACCCATGACGGGCCAACTGATCAATCCGGCGATCCTCGCCGTCCTTGAGAAAAGTAGTGTCAGGGAGATGAACAGCTGCCGTATTAGACAGCCCCAAAACAGGAGCATCCACCTCGGGAGAGACAGACCAACGCTTCAACAAATCCGATGGAAAAGGATACTTCTTGTCCCAACTAGGCGGAACCCCGACAAGACGCGTAGGCTGCTCCCACTGCTTAAGGACAATGTCCTCAAAATGCTGTTGACTGGGAAACTCCAAGCACTGCTTGGACCCCCCAAAAAGCTGACCCGAGGAGTAACTTCCGGCGGATCCAAATCCAAAACCTCAAACATTTGGGCCAGGATAGTGGGCGTATCAAGGGGGGGCCCCTCATCCAGGTCCCCCTCAGCGCCCGACAACTGCTGAACCTCGGCATCCTCTGACTCCTCAACAAGCTCACCCTCTTCAAGGGGACGAACCGACCAGTCCAGTACCTCAACTTCCTCATCTGAGTCCCGCGGAGGCGGAGACAGATGTTTCCACTTGGCTGGAGCCTTCTGAGCGACCATTGCGGAAAACATTTTCTCGAGGCTGGCCAAACGGGCGCATACCTCAGATTGCGAATCACCCCCAACGACCACGTCACGCGGGGTCCGGAACAGGCGAGGAGGGGAGGGAGAAGGCGCAGTAGAAGAAGTCCCAGGCACCGAGGTGTCGGACTGGCGCTCAATGTTCCGCTGCGCACATGGAATACAAATGATAACATCATCCCCTGGGAGCGGAGTCCCACATCCCCCACACAGCCTGGACTGCCCCGAAGGACTAGTTCCGGTATCTCTGGTAGCCTCCATATGGTGAATTTATGGTATTCGCAGACCCCAGGGATTTACGCAGTAAGCGACCCGGGATGCCCCTCTAGAATTTTAATAGAATTAAATATATATATATAAATATATATATAAATATATAGCCCTAAAAATATGGGTAAATATACTAACTTGTATAGCCCTGACCAGGGAAATTAGCAAAAAAGGGGGGACAATAAGCCCAAACCCAACTAGCCAGGTATATATAAGACCGGGAGATCCCTGAATGATGGAATCCCGGGACCTGAAAAACAAAGACCACAGTCAGTACAATCACACAGCACAAACTACTATAGCACAAGTATATAGAAGAAAAAACACACACCCAGCCAGCAAGCCCAAGGCCTGACCGAAGCCCCCAGCCATCACCTCCAAAAACGGGGGGGGGGGGGGGGGGGGGACGGGGAGGGGGAGAGAGAGAGAGAGAGAGAGAGAGAGAGAGAGAGAGAGAGCGAGCGCAGACCCGAACAGCAGCCGGAACTAAAACCGACGGCTATATGAGGCAATAACCAGCGTCTGCCCTCCCCTGCATTAACAAGCCCCCACTAATAAGGGTGAACCGCAAGGGGACCCCTATCCTACCTGCGTCCAGTAACGAAGACGCGCCAGGCGGGAACGACAGAGAGAGACGGGGGGCGGGCCCGTCAGCAAGCGCGGGACTGCTGTAACCCCGCCCCTCCCTAACCCGCCAGAAACGGCGCGGGCCGCGCCTGACGCGGCCCGCCCACGTCATAGTTCTGAGCCTCAGCCCAGAGCAGCGGACGCCACACCGTAATGGCGCCCGCAGAGGCCGACGGGGCGGACCGGCGGCCTCACATGCCGCCCGGTCCCGCCCGCAGTAACAGACAAACCGGCAGTGCGCCAACACACACACACAGGCGGGCGGGCCGGCGGCGCAGCGCACCGCCCGGCCCCCAGTAAAACACACACATGAGGTAGCAGACAGGTGCCCGCCATTGAAACAAGGAAGGCACAGTAGCGGTCCGCATAACCACCACCCGACCCGTCCCCCCATCAGTAATACACACAACAAGGACGGGCCCGTGCTGTCCACAAAACGCACACACACACACCATGTAGTGGAAGGATGAAAAACCCTAACAGGGACCTAAGGGCTGGGGCATCCCACCTCCGGATCACCAAACCGGAGCACCGCTATGCCCCATAATATGGGGACGAGCGGAGGAGCTAATCTCCTAGGCACCTAAAGTGCCATCTACCCTTGCTGGGAGGCTACCATTAACCAGGGACTACATCAAAAAGAAGCCGGGCAGAAATAGACCATGGGGGGGGGCCGGGGTGATACCCCAGCTACCTGCAAGCAGGAGACTTCTTTCTTCTGTCTTGTCGCCACGTTGCAGAGAAGAACACTGGGGAATTGTTAGGAGATACCAGGTATGTATAGACCGGGAGGGACTTCTCTGCAAAGCAGCGCCACCTAGCGGTGAGTACCCATG
Source organism: Gastrophryne carolinensis (assembly GCA_027917425.1). Classification (NCBI taxonomy): domain Eukaryota; kingdom Metazoa; phylum Chordata; class Amphibia; order Anura; family Microhylidae; genus Gastrophryne; species Gastrophryne carolinensis. Next base: position 312,831,202 of record CM051237.1, read on the forward strand.
TTAATGAATTAATGTCTGAAGTGGGGTGTGTGACATACTTAGAATAAAACCTGTGCTAAAAGATTCCAGGGCTGGCCACTGGCTTTTCCCCAGGGCATTCTGAATTGAGATGCCCCGCTGTGTGTGAACCCCCCCCCCCCCAGAACACCTCTATTCACTCACCTTTTCCTCGGGGGGACGAAACAAAACTCGGGAAAGTCAAATGCCTAGGTTTTGTTCTGCTTTAGGTTAAAATGAAAAGTTATGAGACCCAGGCAGAGCGCTGCTGTCGTGGGGTCCAGACCAGGGTGGGCCGCCCCTGTGGTGCACAACAGAAGGCAGCTGCTGTGGGGCCCAAACCCTGGTGACAGCCACCTCAGGGCTCTAAGGCGCAACCCCAGTAGTTGATGCTGTGGGGCCAAGACAGGTAGCAATGTTTATGGGGCTTACACACTTGTTCCAGGTCAGGGGCCCCGCTAACTATTCCTGCTGGTGGTTGAGCTTACCAAAATATGTTACATGACTGCAACGCTGACCCGAATGCTTACAGAATCACTAAGCAGGAACAGCCATGTAAATCAGGAGTGTTGCAAAGATAACTAGTTTTACTTAAGAGTGTGAAAACCCCCATTCGATCAGTAACACCTCAATTTTGGCTCCCATGGGTTCTCCTGCAATGAGCATTTATTGCTATATATATTAATGCCTGGCTAGAAGGCAATGTTTAATTAGTAAGCGCTAGCCAAGAGAAATACTGGGCGCACAAAGAAGTTAAGACAAGTCTAGGCCCCAAAAAAGGAGCTACACCTATGACTGCATTCGGTACAATCTATAAACCTCAGCCATCAATACCCATCAAAAAATATTTTGGACACCCGGGGAAGCCACCATGTTCAAGCAGACTGGGAATGGTAACAGGCAAAGCATCCAGAGTACCATTTATCTCTCTAATTATATTAGGCATGGTGGTGAAAAAACATGCTTTTGACCCATTGCTACAAGTAAATCATGGCCTTAAGAAATAGATTGAAAAGGTTTACTCGTGTACAAGGCTGATTAAGGGATCTGAGCGCCATACCTGTGCAAGGTTAGCATCCTAGATTAGAGGCGGCTCACAAGCTCTTTATGCTATTCACGCATTGCCATTTTCGGTCTTTCAAGCAGATTCTTGATCCAAACATTTCTATCAGCCTGGTGACTTTCAGGTGCTGAAATAAAAAAACACATACGTTCCCATTAGGAACATAGACAAGTTCCACCAAAACTAACACTGAAGGAACAGACAAGACAAATACATTAAATGTTTTTTCATTTCAAATTCATAGGATTACACAATATTCAACTTTGCTATGCCGCACGCTAGCTGTAGTTGCATTGTTAAAAGGCTGCTACAATGGCAGCAAATAGGAATCTATAGTACCTTTATCAATCCTGAAAAGGTACAGATTGGGGCGAGACTGTGGTAGTTCACTCTTTGATCAGAGTCAAGGCTAGGCTATAATAGACATTTAAGGTGCAGAAGTGAGGGTCGAAACCATTCCCCAATGCCTCCAGGAGCCAGGAGGTCCTTGCTTTCAGTCGCAGCCTCGGTACCATCAGAAAAGAAGAGGACTTGACAACATGGAAAACAGATCAAGAGGTCACTCACTGCCTTCAAACTACAACTAAAGACTAGGACAGAAAGGCAGACCCATGGATTACTACAACAGATGCTCGTAATGTGCATTACTCCAGCAGATGCTTGAAGATGACATTCTTTTACTACGCAAATACTTCACGATGAAAGTCATCTCTCCAGCAGATACTCCACCGCCAAACAAAGCACTAATACAAGTGCAAGACGATAGGACACGTTTTAGAAATTTGCTAATGCAGATATTATATACCGTTATTCCACTCTTTGGAATAAAGCAGCGAACTATGCTAGTTCACCCTTTGATCAGAGTCAAGGCTATTAAGAAGAGCCTTAACATTTAAAAAGGTAGTCCGCTAGTCAACCAGTCCTCAGCCATCACCAAAGACAGGGATGTAATCCCTTAAACTGGCCACCATGCCGCCCCAGTACCAAGAGTCAGAGAAAGAATGGTTCAGATCCTCATTCTTGCCTGAGAGAGTGGGGGCTCCTGCACCTTCTCGAACAGAAGTGAGGGTCGAAACCATTCCCCAATGGCCCCAGGAGGTCCTCGCTTTCAGTCGCAGCCTCGAAACCATCAGAAAAATACCATTTTGTGAAATACTCACCTGTAAAATGGGTATTATAAGTATGTCACACACCCCGCTTCAAGATATCCATAACATGTGGGTAATACCGACCTGAAGAGGGCGTTCCTGCAGAGATGATAGCAAAAAGAAAGCCCCTCCCTGATCCATAAATACCTGGGACCTCCCACTCATCACCCAGTATAAAGATGCAGTAAGGTAAGGGACCAGGAAGAGGCAAATATAAGTCAAAACAACGCAAAGTTCACAACATAAAGGATCCAGAATACAAGAAGGGCGGGTGAAGCGGGGTGTGTGACATACTTATAATACCCATTTTACAGGTGAGTATTTCACAAAATGGTATTATTCTAAGTATGTCACACACCCCGCTTCAAGATATCCATAACATGTGGGACATCCAATAGCAGTGTCCATGAAAGGGCGGGGATCCAAAACAAGGCAACAAGGTACAACCTAAACCACAACAGCTTGCAGAACTTTGCGGCCAAAAACAGCATCCGCTGAGGCCCGAACATCAACCTTGTAAAACTTGGAAAAAGTGTGAACAGAGGACCAAGTAGCGGCCTTACAAACTTGCTCAACAGAGGCCTGGTGCTGAAAAGCCCAGGACGCTCCAACCGCACGAGTAGAATGAGCAGTAACACGAAAAGGGGGACTCCTCCCCTTGGCAGAATAGGCCCCAATGATGGCCTGACGAATCCATTTACTAATGGAAGATTTGGCAGGAGCCAAACCTTTCCTAGGCCCAAAGGGCACCACAAAAAAAGCATCAGTCTTACGAAAGGAAGACGTAACCACCAGATAATATTTCACAACACGAACTACATCCAAGGAATGCAGCGCCCTTTCCTTGTCGTTGCTGGGATTAGGACATAGAGAAGGCAGAACAATGTCCTGATTCAGATGAAAGGCAGAGACCACCTTAGGAAGAAAATCCGGCTTGAAACGAAAGACAACCTTGTCCTGATGCCTTTCGAAGTACGGAGCTTTAATGGATAAAGCTGCCAACTCAGAAACACGCCGTAACCGCTAAGTGATAGCCACCAAAAAGGCCACCTTTTGAGTAAGTGAAGACAAGGCAACCTCATTCAAGGGCTCAAACGGAGAACCCTGAAGAGCAGAAAGAACCATTCTGGAAATGGAGAACTCCCGACAAGAGAAAGACCTACTTTCACACCAGTCAATATAGGACCTCCAAGTCCTATAGTAAATAGTAGAGGAAGAGCGCTTCCTGGTGCTAATAAGAGTCTGAACCACCGCGTCAGAAAGACCTTCCTCCTGCAAGATGGTGGTTTCAGCAGCCACGCCGTCAAAGCCAGCGAAGGTAAATTGGGATAGCGCAGCCGACCCTGGGTGAGCAGGTCCGGCAGTCGAGGCAGAACGACCTGATCCTCTGCCAGTCTTACCAGGTCTGCGAACCAAACCTGCCTTGGCCACCTTGGTGCCACCAGAATCGCCGACGCGCCCTCCAGGGCCAGCTTGCGCACCACTCTGGCTACCATTGGAAACGGAGGGAACAGGTAAAGAAACCCCAGATCCCTCCAGTTCAGAGACATGGCATCCACCGCCAGAGCCAGTGGATCCTGCGAGAGAGACACAAAGACCGGAAGCTTGTGATTGTGACGAGAGGCAAAGAGGTCCACCGCTGGGAACCCCCACCTGAGACAAATCGAACGAAACACCTTGGGACTGAGAGACCACTCCCCCTGACGAGAGGAGGCCCTGCTCAGAGAGTCCGCCTCCGTGTTCTCCACTCCCGGAATGTAGACTGCTGAGATACACGGGACGTGGCTCTCCGCCCAGTCCAGAATCAAAGACACTTCCCTGAGGGCACTCCTGCTGCGAGTCCCCCCCTGGTGATTGATGTAAGCAACCGCCATCCGGTTGTCCGACCGGACCTGAACAGGCAGGCCCCGCAACTGATGAGTCAAGCGAAACAGAACCAACCTGATGGCTCTCAACTCCAGAACATTGATGGGCTCGTGAGCCTCCTGTGGGCCCCACAGACCCTGAAACTGGAGGTCCTTCCAAACACCCCCCCCAACCTGACAGACTGGCATCCGTGGTGACTGTTTCCCAACGCGGAGCCAGAAAAGATCTGCCCTTCAACAGATTGACTGACCCCAGCCACCATTGCAGGGATCGACGAACTCGGGGAGACATCAGGAAGGACTGATCCAACGATAGAGGAGACTTGTCCCAAACCTTCAACAGATGAAGCTGAAGCGTCCTTGTATGAAACTGCGCAAAGGGAACCGCCTCGAATGAGGCCACCATTAACCCCACCAGCCTCATCCCTAGACGGATGGCCGGACGAGGGGCCGACAAGAGAAGCCGAACTAACTCCTGAATCAAAAGAATCTTGGCCTGGGGCAGAAACACCCTGGCCTGTGAAGTGTCCAGAGACATTCCCAGAAAGGTCACTACTCTGGACGGAGAAAGAGAAGACTTGGGGTGGTTGACCACCCAACCGAACCTCTCCACCACCACTCTGGTGTCCAACTCCGCTTGGTTGAAAGAAGAGGCCATGATCAGAAGATCGTCCAAATAGGGCACAATGCGGATACCCTGAACCCTGAGCAAAGCCATCACCCCCGCTAGCACCTTGGTGAACACCCGAGGAGCCGAGGTGAGACCGAAAGGGAGTGCCACAAACTGAAAATGCCGATCCTCCACCACGAACCTGAGAAACCTCTGGTGTGCTGGAAAAATCGGAACGTGTAGATAAGCATCCTTGATGTCTATGGACGTCAGAAAGTCTCCCTGACGAAGAGAGTGAATGGCCGAACGCAGCGTTTCCATGCGGAATTTCCGTGGCCGGATGAACCTGTTGAGAAACTTCAGATCCAAGATGGGTCGGACCGATCCGTCCTTCTTGGGTACCGTGAACAGATTGGAATAAAAACCCCTGCCCTGATCCGAGGGGGGCACTGGGCAAATGACAGCCATGTCCAGAAGATTCTCTACTGCCAACAGGAGCCCCTGCGCAGCCAGAGGTTCCGAAGGCATCCGAGACCTGAAAAATCTGGAAGGGGGGCGGAGCTCGAACTCCAGCTTGTAACCGGAAGACACCACTTCCCGGATTCATCTGTCCGAGACCTCTTGATCCCAGATCTGGGAGAAGTGTCGCAGCCGTCCCCCCACCCACATGGGTGAGGGCGCCCCCTCATTGCTGAGCCGGCTTAGTAGCCGGCTTGGGCTTAGAGCCCCAACTGTATCCTGGACGGGCACGTCCTCTGCCCCTGCTCCCAGAATCTCCTCTGGAAGAGGGGAATGCAAATCCCCTGCCAGATCTGGCCCCACGAAAGGAGGGGGTAAAAGAAGGCGCCCCCCGAAAGGGACGGCGTTGTTTCTTGCGTTGAGGTAACCTACCACCCTTGGTGACAGAGTCTAATGTCTCTCCAAAGAGCCGTAATCCAACAAAAGGTAGAGCCGTCAGTGACTTCTTGGACATAAAATCGGCCGCCCACTGGCGCAGCCACACCGACCGCCGAATAGTCACCAGCAGCGCCGATGTCCTACCACACATCATCAACGTGTCATCCAAGGCTGTTAACACAAAAGATAAAAACAACTCACACCGTTTAACCCTTTAAATGCCAAGCACGTAGTTTCTACGTGGTTGCTTCTCCTACCGTTAAGTGCCAAGCACGTAGAAACTACGTGCCTGGCATTTCCCCCAAACAGTTAAAGAATAGAAAAAAAAAAACACTTACCTCCGGTATCCCCGTGAAGCTTGGGGTCCCCTCTTCCTGCGGGGGGCATCCGATCGCCCCCCCGTCGTCCTCCGTCTTCGGGGGGGGGCCCGAAACCAGCCGCCCCCCCCCGTTTCCAGCGCTGACATCGGCGCTGTAAAAAAAAACAAAAAACACACTGCCATTTACTCACCTCCACGCCCGAGCCTTCTGTCCGGGTCTCCTCTTCACCAGGGGGGGGTCCGATCCCCCCCCCTGGGCTGCGCAGTCTTCAGGTGAGGACCCTCTTCCGGGTCCTCACCTCTTGTAATGGAGGCGATGGCTGCCGCCGCTTAGCTCCGCCCATTGTGGGAGGAGCGGGATGACGTCATCCCGCTCCTCCTATACCCCCTCCGAGCTCCGGCATCTGTCAGATGCCGGTGGTGATCGGAGCAGGGCGGATGTCAGGTGAGGAGGCTCCGATCGGAGCCCCCTCGCCTGTCACCCGCCCTGCGCCGATCACCACCGGCATCTGTCAGTGACAGCGGCGAGGGACGTCGGATCGGAGGTGAGTACAGTGTAAAAAAAAGAAAAATAAAGATTTTTTTTCTCTGTGTCTGTGTGATTTTTTACTTTTAACCCCTTGTGAACTGGTAAGGGGTCCATGACCCCTATACCAGTTCACAAGGCTGGGGGGATGGCAAGCCACCTGCGCTAGCGGGTGGCTTGCCATTAACCCCTGGCACCCCCATTACCTAATTGTAGTAATGTGCTGCAGGTCCAGCTCACCAAGTGTGATAAAACATAACATTTAATGTAACATTTTAAAATATAGCATGACCTGTGTGGAGTGAATATCCTGGGCTCCCCATTCAAAGGTAACGCGTTTCGGGGTTACCTCACCCCTTAATCCTACCTTTTTTTTTTTTTGCACATATTTCACCCAAAAATATTGAGAATACACCTAAAAAATGACAAACAAGACATTTCATGTTAAAGCCCAGACTCTGCTGAAAAAAACAATATATCATTTTCCTGGGAAATCCCTGGAAATCCCTTCAAAAATCACATTTGAACATGGGGAGCGCAAAATAGTGCAAAATGGTCTGGCAACAGAGTGTGACAAAAACTCCAGGTAGGCTGGCACTTAAAGGGTTAAGGCTAAGGAACTCCGCACTACCAGGACGAAGCCCGGAAGAAGTCAGCAGGTCCCTGACCACAGACCTGGCAGCCAACACCATTAGCGCCAAAGCGCAAACAGGCCGCATGGCTGACCCAACGCTAGCAAAACCATGACAAGCCATCTGGTCAATACGTTTATCCTCTCTATCCTTGAGGGTGGAACAATCAGGTCTATTTAAAACCGAGGAGTTGGACAACCCCAAAACCGATGCATCCACCTCGGGGGGAGATGCCCAGCGCTTAACCGCCTCCGAAGGGAAGGGATATTTCTTATCCCACCCCTGAGGGATGCCAGGGAGCCGAGCCGGCCTGTCCCATTCCTTAGCAATAATTTTGTCAAAATGCCTTTGTGTAGGAAATTCCAAGCACGGCCTGGATTCCTCAAACAATTCACCCTTCTGCTGTGACACCTCCTCGGGAGGGGAAATATTCAGAACCTCCAACATCAGAGCCAGAGCGTGAGGAGTATCCGAGGATCTCCCCAAGTCACCAAGCTCGGCATCAGCGCCAAAAGACTGCTCATCGTCCGAAATATCAGAATCCTCATAAACCTCCCCTTCCTCTAGTGGGGAATAATCAGACCAATCCAGATTATTAACGTCCTCATGGTCCTCCACCGGCGGAGCCGGCGACAAATGCTTTCTCTTAGTCGGAGCCTTACGGGCGACCGAGCTGGAGATAATTTTTTCAAGGTTAGCCAATCTGGCGCACATCTCAGATTGCAGCTCCCTGCCCATGACGACGTCACACGGGGTGCGTGTCAAGACGGGAGGGGGAGATGAAGCGACCGGCGGTGCTGACCCAGACGCCTGGGGTTCGGACTGCCACGTAATAGTTTGCTGTGCACATGGTATACACAGAAGTACATCGTCCCCAGTAATGGATACCCCACACAACATACACTTCCGGGGATGCCCCGAAGGGGCCCCGAGCCCAGTATCCGGGGATGCCTCCATAAGGTGAACTTTTAATAATCGCTATGACCCAGGGAATTACGCCACTAGACAACCCGGGATGCCCCTTTAATGTCCCGAGTGGGAGGATTTATGAGCAATAAATGAACCCAGGGATCAAGGATCGGGAGAGACCCCCTAAATGCTACTGGAGATCCTCCTGAAAACCTCCGCCTGAAAGACACAGAAACAGCTTATAAGGCGATGGGAAACAAAAGACACATGCAAACAACACAGGATGGGGAAGAGGGGGGCCACAGGCCACTCACAGTACCGCGGGAGCTTGCAATGGCGACCAGACCGTGAGGAAGAGGCTTTGCTGACAAAAAGAGGAGAAGGGGGCGTGGTCAGTGCGGGACGCGCGGGACGCCAAGCTCCGCCCCCCCTTCCTACGCAAGGCAAGAGCTCCTCAGCGGCGCCAGGGATAGATGGGGGCGGGCAGCGGTGGCGCGCCGCAAAACCGGCCCCGCCCCCAGGAGGACAATCGTGAGGAGAATGTCTCCTCAGAAAAGAGGCACCAAAACCGGCCGGCGCCGCAGCGTTATGTGCGGCCGCGGCGCTCGGCCGGTGGAATAAAAACAGTAAAATGTGAACCTGCACCTAAGCACCGCAGCAGACAATACCAGGAGGGACGGACCGCGGCCCCGCGCCGACGGTCCGGCCCCGCCCCCCCCGCTACATGGTCATCCTTACAGTGCGTGAGGTAACTACCTCCGCCATTATGAAGAAAAGGAGACAGGCCCAGCACCGCACAGAGGCCTCCTCAAGAACGGCTGCGGCGCTGAATTAAAGACAGTTAAAGTGACACACACACACTAACATTAGTAAAAGACAGGAAAGGTTAAGAACGTGCTAAGGAGAGTAGTAAAGAAGGGACCCACACCCCCCATCCCCACTGTGGAAAAGGGATCCTGGGAGGGCCATTCAAGGTTAAAACTAAGGGACAGGGCATCCCAAACCGGGGTCACCAACCCGGTGTAACCGCCTACCCTCTTGTATAGGGTCTCACGGTGGAGCGTTGCTCCTGAGCACCTGAGGTGCTGATATACCGGAGGCATATGGATTCTAGGAAAAAAGGGTTCCAAACGGAAATAAATAAGTAGCGGGCCGGGAGTCATCCCGGCTACCTTAAATCCCCCTGTGCAAGGAGGAGCCATCATCTTCTGACTTGCTCGCCGTCTGCAGAGATGGAAAACTGGGTGATGAGTGGGAGGTCCCAGGTATTTATGGATCAGGGAGGGGCTTTCTTTTTGCTATCATCTCTGCAGGAACGCCCTCTTCAGGTCGGTATTACCCACATGTTATGGATATCTGGAAGCGGGGTGTGTGACATACTTAGAATAGAAGAGGACTTGACAACATGGAAAACAGATCAAGAGGTCACTCACTGCCTTCAAATGATAACTAAAAACTAGGACAGAAAGGCAGACCCATGGATTACTACAACAGATGCTCCTAATGTGCATTACTCCAGCAGATGCTTGACGAAGACGTTCTTTTACTCCGCAAATACTTCACGATGAAAGTCATCTCTCCAGCAGATACTCCACCGCCAAACAAAGCACTAATACAAGTGCAAGACGATAGGAGGGCACGTTTTAGACATTTGCTAATGCAGATATTATATACCGTTATTCCACTCTTTGGAATAAAGCAGCGAACTATGCTAGTTCACCCTTTGATCAGAGTCAAGGCTATTAAGAAGATCCTTAACATTTAAAAAGGTAGTCCGCTAGTCAACCAGTCCTCAGCCATCACCAAAGACAGGGATGTAATCCCTTAAACTGGCCACCATGCCGCCCCAGTACCAAGAGTCAGAGAAAGAATGATTCAGATCCTCATTCTTGCCTGAGAGAGTGGGGGCTCCTGCACCTTCTCGAACAGAAGTGAGGGTCGAAACCATTCCCCAATGCCTCCAGGAGGTCCTCGCTTTCAGTCGCAGCCTCGGAACCATCAGAAAAGAAGAGGACTTGACAACATGGAGAACAGATCAAGAGGTCACTCACTGCCTTCAAATGATAACTAAAAACTAGGACAGAAAGGCAGACCCATGGATTACTACAACAGATGCTCCTAATGAGCATTATTCCAGCAGATGATCGTTGGTGATGATCCACATTTAACTTCATGGGCATTAGCCCATGTGCAATCCTCTGGTAGTTTTCCACAATGAGGTTAAGACTTTTTGAGAAGTCACCTCTGACCTCACATGCCTAACATACTGTAACTTCAATACCAGTTTTAATAGAAACTTGCCTTTAGTTTAGCCAGCAGGACCACGTAAGTGCCTTCTAGTTCCATTCATCGATTTCATTTGACATCACTAGTGAGGGAAAAAAAAAAGCCTTGTTATATAGATATTTAACATTGTGTACATTGGTTGCCACGCAGGAGGATGCTGCCCAGTGATGGGTTGCATGGCCAGGATTAACGTGCTGGGTAAAGCAAAACAAAACCTGTGCTAAAAGATTCCAGGGATGGCCACTGGCTTTTCCCCAGGGCATTCTGAATTGAGATGCCCCGCTGTGTGAACCCCCCCCCCCCCAGAACACCTCTATTCACTCACCTTTTCCTCGGGGGGACGAAACAAAACTCGGGAAAATCAAATGCCTAGGTTTTGTTCTGCTTTAAGTTAAAATGAAAAGTTATGCGACCCAGGCAGAGCGCTGCTGTCGTGGGGTCCAGACCAGGGTGGGCCGCCCCTGTGGTGCACAACAGAAGGCAGCTGCTGTGGGGCCCAAACCCTGGTGACAGCCACCTCAGGGCTCTAAGGCGCAACCCCAGTAGTTGATGCTGTGGGGCCAAGACAGGTAGCAATGTTTATGGGGCTTACACACTTGTTCCAGGTCAGGGGTCCCGCTAACTATTCCTGCTGGTGGTTGAGCTTACCAAAATATGTTACATGACTGCAACGCTGACCCGAATGCTTACAGAATCACTAAGCAGGAACAGCCATGTAAATCAGGAGTGTTGCAAAGATAACTAGTTTTACTTAAGAGTGTGAAAACCCCCATTCGATCAGTAACACCTCAATTTTAGCTCCCATGGGCTCTCCTCCAATGAGCATTTATTGCTATATATATTAATGCCTGGCTAGAAGGCAATGTTTAATTAGTAAGCGCTAGCCAAGAGAAATACTGGGCGCACAAAGAAGTTAAGACAAGTCTAGGCCCCAAAAAAGGAGCTACACCTATGACTGCATTCGGTACAATCTATAAACCTCAGCCATCAATACCCATCAAAAAATATTTTGGACACCCGGGGAAGCCACCATGTTCAAGCAGACTGGGAATGGTAACAGGCAAAGCATCCAGAGTACCATTTATCTCTCTAATTATATTAGGCATGGTGGTGAAAAAACATGCTTTTGACCCATTGCTACAAGTAAATCATGGCCTTAAGAAATAGATTGAAAAGGTTTACTCGTGTACAAGGCTGATTAAGGGATCTGAGCGCCATACCTGTGCAAGGTTAGCATCCTAGATTGGAGGCGGCTCACAAGCTCTTTATGCTATTCACGCATTGCCATTTTCGGTCTTTCAAGCAGATTCTTGATCCAAACATTTCTATCAGCCTGGTGACTTTCAGGTGCTGAAATAAAAAAACACATACGTTCCCATTAGGAACATAGACAAGTTCCACCAAAACTAACACTGAAGGAACAGACAAGACAAATACATTAAATGTTTTTTCATTTCAAATTCATAGGATTACACAATATTCAACTTTGCTATGCCGCACGCTAGCTGTAGTTGCATTGTTAAAAGGCTGCTACAATGGCAGCAAATAGGAATCTATAGTACCTTTATCAATCCTGAAAAGGTACAGATTGGGGCGAGACTGTGGTAGTTCACTCTTTGATCAGAGTCAAGGCTAGGCTATAATAGACATTTAAGGGGCAGAAGTGAGGGTCGAAACCATTCCCCAATGCCTCCAGGAGCCAGGAGGTCCTCGCTTTCAGTCGCAGCCTCGGTACCATCAGAAAAGAAGAGGACTTGACAACATGGAAAACAGATCAAGAGGTCACTCACTGCCTTCAAATGACAACTAAAGACTAGGACAGAAAGGCAGACCCATGGATTACTACAACAGATGCTCCTAATGTGCATTACTTCAGCAGATGCTTGACGATGACGTTCTTTTACTCCGCAAATACTTCACGATGAAAGTCATCTCTCCAGCAGATACTCCACCGCCAAACAAAGCACAAATACAAGTGCAAGACGATAGGAGGACAAGTTTTAGACATTTGCTAATGCAGATATTATATACCGTTATTCCACTCTTTGGAATAAAGCAGCGAACTATGCTAGTTCACCCTTTGATCAGAGTCAAGGCTATTAAGAAGAGCCTTAACATTTAAAAAGGTAGTCCGCTAGTCAACCAGTCCTCAGCCATCACCAAAGACAGGGATGTAATCCCTTAAACTGGCCACCATGCCGCCCCAGTACCAAGAGTAAGAGAAAGAATGGTTCAGATCCTCATTCTTGCCTCAGAAAGTGGGGGCTCCTGCACCTTCTCGAACAGAAGTGAGGGTCGAAACCATTCCCCAATGCCTCCAGGAGCCAGGAGGTCCTCGCTTTCAGTCGCAGCCTCGAAACCATCAGAAAAGAAGAGGACTTGACAACATGGAAAACAGATCAAGAGGTCACTCACTGCCTTCAAATTTTAACTAAAAACTAGGACAGAAAGGCAGACCCATGGATTACTACAATAGATGCTCCTAATGAGCATTACTCCAGCAGATGCTTGACGAAGACGTTCTTTTACTCCGCAAATACTTCACGATGAAAGTCATCTCTCCAGCAGATACTCCACCGCCAAACAAAGCACTAATACAAGTGCAAGACGATAGGAGGACACGTTTTAGACATTTGCTAATGCAGATATTATATACCGTTATTCCACTCTTTGGAATAAAGCAGCGAACTATGCTAGTTCACCCTTTGATCAGAGTCAAGGCTATTAAGAAGAGCCTTAACATTTAAAAAGGTAGTCCGCTAGTCAACCAGTCCTCAGCCATCACCAAAGACAGGGATGTAATCCCTTAAACTGGCCACCATGCCGCCCCAGTACCAAGAGTCAGAGAAAGAATGGTTCAGATCCTCATTCTTGCCTGAGAGAGTGGGGGCTCCTGCACCTTCTCGAACAGAAGTGAGGGTCGAAACCATTCCCCAATGCCTCCAGGAGCCAGGAGGTCCTCGCTTTCAGTCGCAGCCTCGAAACCATCAGAAAAGAAGAGGACTTGACAACATGGAGAACAGATCAAGAGGTCACTCACTGCCTTCAAATGATAACTAAAAACTAGGACAGAAAGGCAGACCCATGGATTACTACAACAGATGCTCCTAATGTGCATTACTTCAGCAGATGCTTGACGATGACGTTCTTTTACTTCACAAATACTTCACGATGAAAGTCATCTCTCCAGCAGATACTCCACCGCCAAACAAAGCACTAATACAAGTGCAAGACGATAGGACACGTTTTAGAAATTTGCTAATGCAGATATTATATACCGTTATTCCACTCTTTGGAATAAAGCAGCGAACTATGCTAGTTCACCCTTTGATCAGAGTCAAGGCTATTAAGAAGAGCCTTAAAGTGGACCAACACCCACGGGTGATCGGCCCGGGAATCTATAAGATTCCCGGGCCGATCACCTCCCTCCCCGCGGGACATCCGAGATCGGGATGTCCCGCGGGGTGAAACCCCCCCAAACACCCCAAACTCCTTACCTTATCTTCTCCCTCACGCCCCTATAGGCGTGCACGCGCCCCGCGCCGGCCATCTGGGAATGGCCGGCGCGGGCGCCCGCGATTCAAGAGGGACGCGCGGGAGGCGGCGGCGGAGGAGCCGCTTGTCCGCGGCTGTCAGAAGCTTGTCCGTCGGCGCTGGGAGAGGTGAGTTTTTCGGGGGGGTTTCACACAGCGGGGCACCCCGATCGGGCGTGCCCCACCGAAGTGGACTAAGACCCAGGATAGTCAAAATCCTGGGTGTTGGTCCACTTTAACATTTAAAAAGGTAGTCCGCTAGTCAACCAGTCCTCAGCCATCACCAAAGACAGGGATGTAATCCCTTAAACTGGCCACCCTGCCGCCCCAGTACCAAGAGTAAGAGAAAGAATGGTTCAGATCCTCATTCTTGCCTGAGAGAGTGGGGGCTCCTGCACCTTCTCGAACAGAAGTGAGGATCGAAACCATTCCCCAATGTCTCCAGGTGCAAGGAGATTTTACATCACTAGTGAGGTGGGTTCACTTAGACTTCACTTGTACCCCTCAAAATTCTGGTTTCTCCTATACCCATGAGGTTGGAGGAACGATCAGACATTCAGGAAAGTCTGCTAGACATGAGGGTCAGGGGAGTCATTATCCCACCTCCCTGTCACCAGTGAGGAATGGGTTTTTATGCCACTGTCTTTCTGGTGAAGGAAGTCTTGAGTGGAGACTCATTTTAATTTTATAGGAATCATCTCTGGGTTGATACAGACATTTGGAATAAAATATCTTTTTCAGTGAAAAATATGCTTCCGGGGGGCGTGGTTTGGCATGGCTGAGTGAAGCTGCATTGGGACGGAGCTCCGCATCCGGCATCTGAAAAGCAGAGGCACCGAGTAGCAAACCGCACGCTGACTATATGCCCAGGCGGGGGAGACAACGGGGACCAAGCAAGAGGGGCAGGACACACACTATTCCTGCCCTGTTTCGCTCCTGCGGCGCCGGGAGACGGCCGCCGAGAAGATGGCGGCGCTTGGAGAAGAGGAGCCCGCACGTGGGCACGAGTTTGTGGCGCAGCGGGAGACTCACCTACACCCCGGGGAAGCCAAGAAGGGGCTGAGCGCCCACGCCGCAGCCCAGAGACGGAGCATCGCGGGAGCGGGGGCCGGAAGATGACTGTGTCAGCGGAGGTACGCGGCGAGGCGGACTGTCAGGGCGGAACACCCGCCGGGCCTCAGGTTAGTCCCGCCCAACCCTCACCCCGGGAGACCATATGCACTGCCAGATGCCACCCTACACCGCGGGGGGTGACGGCAGAAGGAGAGGGGGGTGATGCTCAAGCCCATGTTAATATGTCCCCTGTTCAGGGAGAAAAACAGCGTGTGGAGAGGCCGCACCAGGGGGCCAGTTTAGCCAAGACTCCTCGCCGCGAAGCCCGTTGCAGGGCACCCTGACTGCACATACACCGAGACAGGGGTACACCTCCCCGCAAATTGAGGAGGTGCAATCCGGCATTAGCTATTTGACGGGCACCCCATCTGATATCCCTAGAGAATGCCCCCAATACATGCACCCTGTGGGAGGAGGAGATGCTTCTGTTGACAGAGGGACCCTGCATGGGAGATAAGAGAGTGGATGCCCTGCTGGCGGTGGGAGTGGCCTCCCAGGAGGGGAGATTGCGTGATGCCCCATCTTTAGGCCTGTCGCAGCATGCTGCACACAATGTTGAATTGCCCCCCCCCCCCCCACAGGGTTCTCCATCTGCCCTGCCGTTAGCCCAATTATCTCACTCCATCGCAGAGGCAGTGAAGATCAATATCGAGGAGGCCCTGCGTGGGCTTCCAACGAGCAGGGATTTTGACGGATATGTGTCCAGGATGGAAGGCACTATCAAGAGAGAACTCTTTGACCTCAAGGCGCATAGTCATCTGCCGGACCTGTTCCCCTTTTTGGAAACGGGAGAATGTGGACGTTCCGGATTGGACAGTCCCCGACTTGGCTGTGTACAGCGGTCGGCTGCAGCAGCATTCGGGGGCAGGCCCCAGGGGAGACAGGAGAGGCGTGAGGGGCCGTAGAAGGTGAAGACGTGTTGACCAGAGTCCCACCTGGCGTCCCCTGCCGCCGTTGGTCTAGTTTCATTTCCCTGCCAGTACTGCTCTTATAGGCGGTCTGGCCCTATGGCGGTGGGGGCACCGGCGGCCGGGGTGGGGGGCTGTCGCTCAGTGCTTTCGGCCTCGCCCTGGGCGCTGTCACGGTTGTTGGCCCCGGCCGCGGGGGTACCACCCCCCTGTTATGTTATGCTGCTATGTTGTGATTGTTGATGCCTGTTCTTTTAGTGGTATTAGATCCTAATGTTTAGCGGTTGACTAAATTGATCTGACTTGGTCCTCGCTCCCCTTGGGGACCCCTGCTTGGATAGCTGCTGGGTTGTGCTGCTGGGCAAGGTATCATTCTGTTCAGACTGCCTGCACATTGTGCGGCCGTGCGGAGACGCCTCATGACTGGGATGTGCCTCGCTGAGTAGATATAACACAGGTGCGACTCCTTACCCAATGTTCTTGGGCCTAGTCTTCCAATCCCCCCCTCCACACGTGGTGCCCCCCTCTGGAGAAGCCCTTTGGTCTCCTCCGGACAGGAATAGCCTTAGCACAGGGCTTGTTTGCCCGTGGTTGGAGGACCTCCAACGGAGTCCTCCCCACTTAGTGCGTATTAAAAAAGGCACCGTTTACTGCAGACTACTTGCTAGTCCTTCCCTCTCCCCTTGTTACTGGTGTTATACTCCACAAGTTTTCTCCTTCCTAAACCCCCCCCCCTGCTTTTCGTCCTTCCTCTTGTTGCCCCCTAACTACTCCTCCTTCCCCCTTGGCGTGTGGGACCGGGAGAGTGACGAATAGCACCATTGTCTGGCGGACTCTGTCCCTTCACAATCTACCATCGCTAACATGGCCCATGTAAAGATAGTCACCTTGAACGTAAAGGGGCTTAATACCCCAGAGAAGAGAACTATCCTGGGTCAGGAATTAAGAAGATGTAAAGCGAAAATCATATTCTTACAGGAGACACATTTCAGAAGAGATTCAGCTCCTAAAATCTGTAACAAACAGTTTCCACATGTGTTCACCAGCTGTGCTGCAGACGCCAAAAAAAAAGGTGTAGCGATCATGATTGCCAGAGACGTTCCCTTCATATTAAGGGAGGTCTGGAAGGATGAATCGGGAAGGGTGGTGTTGGCCAAGGGGCTGATTAATCGAAAAATGTATACGTTAGCCTCCATATATGCACCTAACCAAGGGCAAATCCAATTCTTGAAACACACCCTGGACAAAATTGAGAAGTTTAGAGATGGGGAGGTCATAGTGGGAGGCAATTTCAATTTAGCTATAGAACCCCTCCTGGACTCTTCAGTGGGTAGGTCAGCGATCTCACATTTGGCTTTGAAAAAGACATTACATAGCATGCAGCTGGTGGACGCGTGGCGGGTCCGGAATCCCTAGGCGCGAGATTACTCCTTTACTCCAATGTCCATGGGACATATTCCAGGCTGGACTACATTTGGGTGTCACATAGCTTGCTGGGCCTGGCCTCTGGAGACGGGATATACCCGACCTCCTTCTCGGATCATGCCCCAGTGTTCCTTGACCTCGACCTCGTGGACAGGCCCCCCCTCCTCGTCGTGGCGACTGAATGAGTCTCTCCTTCAGGATGTGGTGGTGGCACAGGCGGTGAAGGAAGGCCGAGAGTCCTACTTTGGAACCAACGACAATGGGGAGGTCTTACTACTTACATTATGGGAGGCACATAAGAGCGTGATTAGGGGCCTCCTAATTAGTCATGGAGCGAGGCTCAAGAGGGAAAGGCTAACCCAAATAGCAAAGCTCACTGATAGGGTCCGCGTTCTGGAGCTGTCCCACAAGCAGACTGAGGCGGTGAAAGTGCTCAGGGAACTGACCCAAACAAGAGAGGCCCTCAATGCCCTACTATGGCAGAAAGCTAAACATATAATCAGGAGGTGTAAACGCACTTATTATGAATATGGAAACAAGAGCAGCGCACTATTAGCTAGGGCACTTAGACAACAACAGTCCCAGAATTTCATCTCTGAGATTTTGGACAAAGCCCAACAAACACAACATACCCCTGAGGGGATTGCAGACACGTTTAGAGTATATTACTCGAGCTTATACAATCTTGGTGGGGGGAGGTGGCGGCGCGGACACGCCTAGCTAAAATAGAGGAATACATAAAGGGATCCGGCATGCCTTCGGTCACGGAGGAGGTATCGGCTTCGTTGGAGGGCCCGATTGGGATGGAGGAATTGTTAGAAGCACTTAAACAGACCCCATCGGGAAAGGCCCCAGGACCTCGGTTAAATACTACAAAGCCTTCATCTCTATTCTAGGCCCACACATGGTTAGGGCATGGAACACAATCACGGACCCTGAGGCGCCAGGAGCCTTCTCAGGTAGGGACCATCGGTCTTGCATAAACCGGGGAAGGACCCTCTATCTTGTAAGAGCTATCGCCCTCTCTCTTCTCAACACTGACCTGAAGCTGTACGCCAAGATTCCAGCCAACAGGCTGGCGCCGGTGGTGGCCCACGTGGTCCACTTGGACCAAACGGGTTTCTTGTTGGGAAGGGAGGCCGGGGATAATGTGGTCCGCTCAGAAATCTGGGGTATCAATGATGATCTTATCTACAGACGCGGAGAAGGCCTTCGATAGGGTGAGCTGGCCATTCTTGAGTGGAACCCTTAGACATGTGGGCCTGGGAGACAATATGAGGAAACTTATCGAAGCCCTATACACGACACCCTGTGCTAGGGTTAAAGTAAACAGCCACCTCTCCGCCCCGGTGCCAATTCATAACGGAACCCGCCAGGGCTGCCCCTTGTCACCCCTGTTTGCCTTGACCTTGGAGCCATTTCTGTGTAAAATTAGGGAGAACATGGACATAGGGGGACTAAGTTTCAGAGGGGATACCCATAAGGTCGCCGCATATGCGGACGACCTCTTGTTCTTTATCACAAACCCCTCGATCTCTATGCCTGTGTTGATGAAAGAGTTTGAAGTCTTCGATAAGCTATCCCTTTTTAAAATCAACTTTGAAAAATCTGAAGCGCTAAACATTTCACTCTCGGGTGACGTGGCCAGGAATGTTCAACAGGCATTCTCTTTCAAATGGGCTAAGAGTTCGATAGCGTACCTCGGCACGCAGTTGCTGAACCAGCTGTTGAACATCTTGGCATTGAATTTCCTGCCCCTGTCCCAGAGAATAAAAGCTGATCTGGATAGATGGGACTCCCCGACCTTCTCGTGGATGGGCAGGGTGAATACAATTAAAATGTCCATCTTGCCAAAATTATTGTTCCTGTTCCAAGCACTCCCGATCAAAATCCCTACTCGCTTCTTCAGGGAATTGGAAAAAACTCTAATGAGATTTGTCTGGCAAAAGAGGAGGGCAAGGCTCAGGCGGCAGGTATTGTACAAGCCCAAGCATTTAGGAGGCATGGCGATGCCGGATGTCCAATCGTATTGGGTGGCTTCCCATTTGCAGAGAATATGTGAATGGCACACGTGCAGGGGGACAAAGAGATGGGTCCAGCTGGAGCACGCAATGGCTTCAGCCCCTCTGGATGTTTCAGCCTGGAATAGAGAGACCCATATGCCAAAGATGAGATCCCACCCAATGGTAGCAGCCACTTTGGGAGTCTGGCGGGGATTCAGGGAACAATCAGATATTTCCCCCTGGCCCTCCCCGATGATCACATTATTGGATAACCCACAGCTCATACCAAACTGTACTAGGAGGGAACTCAGGAAGTGGGGGAAGGTGAGCCAGCTAAGAAGGAGCGACCTGATGTTAGGGGGGAAGTGGGCCTCCCTGGGGGAGCTTAGGGCTAAATTTGAGAATGGGAACCTGGACCCCTGGACTCTCCTGCAGTTTCAATCGGTACTATCTAGACTGGGCTTCCGAAGGGAGAGTGTCAGGAGCCATACAGAATTTGAAAAGCTCTGCCTGGCCGGGCAGCCGCAGCCCCATCTGATTTCCTACTTGTACACACTTCTCATTAGCGAGCAAGTGGCCCTGCCCGCGTTTTGGGGGGAGTGGGAGTCTGACCTGGGAAGAACAATAGGCGAAAAGGAGAGAACCAAAATAGCGACTCTGGCACACAAGTCATCGGTAGCTACGAGAACCCAGGAAGTCAATTATAAGTTGTTGACACGCTGGTATTATACCCCTGATAGATTAGGCAAGATGTGGGGAGGGGAGAGGGACCCTATTTCATGTATTTTGGCAGTGTCCCAGAATCCAGGAGTACTGGGGAGCGGTCCTGCGCATAGTGACGCAGCTGACAGGGGCACAATTGCAGGATGATCTGGCCCAGATCCTACTCCATTCCACGAGGGCCCCGACGAGGAAGTATAAAAAAACTTTACTGGTCCACCTGCTGAATGCCGCCAAGCAGACGATCCCTAGATTCTGGAAAGGAAGAAGGACTGGGTTTTTTACACTTCCAATTTGTTTGCTTCCCTTTGGGCTGGGTTCAGCCTGAGAATATTTACAAAGATATTGGCAGAACCTCTGGCATATCGAAGACAGAGAGGAATCAGTACTTGGCTGATCCAGACTATCTGCTGCTTTTTTGCCCATTTAAGGGACAAATTGCTACTGAGCCTCAATTACATCTTGGAGCAGTTTTCAGGTTGGTTGGGTTCTGAGCAGAGATGAGCGAACTTTTGAAAAATTTGATTCGACTGATTTGCCAAATTTTCCGACAAAAATCGTTTCGACCCGAATTTATTCGCGATGAATCGCTATTAAAAATGGCTATTTCTGAGCTTCCTACAGCCTCAATAGGGTTGTAAACCATTCTGCCTTGCTGTAACAGGCACAGGATGCGTGTTGGGTTACTGAAATAATACTGTAAATAATTAGGACATGCAGATCAGAGGCATCGCTATTAGAATCGCAGAGCGGCACAATTACAGAGAGTTGAGGTGGCATCACTATGAGGGGCCCCTATATTGCCTGAAAAACACACCCTGGAGCTGGCAGCGGCAGGAGCCCAAACATTGGATTTGGCTCAAAGAGACACTGGAGTTGGCAGCAGGAGCCCAAAAATTGGATGAATCACACCCTGGAGTTGCAAGCAGCAGCAGGAGCCCAAACATTGGCTGAAAGAGACACTGGAGTTGGCAGCAGGAGCCCAAAAATTGGATGAATCACACCCTGGAGTTGCAAGCAGCAGCAACAGGAGCCCAAACATTGGCTGAAAGACACTGGAGTTGGCAGCAGGAGCCCAAAAATTGGATGAATCACACCCTGGAGTTGAAAGCAGCAGGAGCCCAAACATAGCTTGAAAGAGACACTGGAGTTGGCAGCAGGAGCCCAAAAATTGGATGAATCACACCCTGGAGTTGCAAGCAGCAGCAGGAGCCCAAACGTTGGCTGAAAGAGACACTGGAGTTGGCAGCAGGAGCCCAAAAATTGGATGAATCACACCCTGGCGTTGCAAGCAGCAGCAGCAGAAGCCCATACATAGCTTGAAAGGGACACTGGAGTTGGCAGCAGGAGCCCAAAAATTGGATGAATCACACCCTGGAGTTGCAAGCAGCAGCAGCAGCAGAAGCCCAAACATAGCTTAAAAGAGACACTGGAGTTGGCAGCAGGAGCCCAAAAATTGGATGAATCACACCCTGGAGTTGCAAGCAGCAGCAACAGGAGCCCAACATTGGCTGAAAGAGACACTGGACTTGGCAGCAGGAGCCCAAAAATTGGATGAATCACACCCTGGAGTTGCAAGCAGCAGCAGCAGCCAAAACATTGCTTTAAAGAGACACTGGAGTTGGCAGCAGCAGGAGCCCAAAAATTGACTGACACACCCTGGAGTTGGCAGCAGCAACAGCAGGAACCTAGAAATTGGCTGGAAGGCACCCTGAAGTTGGCAGCAGCAGGAGCACATACATTAGCTGGAAGGCACACCCTGGAGTTGGCAGCAGCATAAGCAGGAGCCCAAACATTGCTTGAAAGACACCCTGGAGTTGGCAGCAGCAGCAGGAGGCCAAAAATTGGCTGAGAGAGAAACTGGAGTTGGCAGCAGGAGCCCAAAAATTGGATGAATCACACCCTGGAGTTGCAAGCAGCAGCAGGAGGCCAAACATTGGCTGAGAGAGACACTGGAGTTGGCAGCAGGAGCCCAAAATTGGATGAAGCACACCCTGGAGTTGCAAGCAACAGCAACAGGAGCCCAACATTGGCTGAAAGAGACACTGGACTTGGCAGCAGGAGCCCAAAAATTGGATGAATCACACACTGGAGTTGCAAGCAGCAGCAGGAGCCCAAATGTTGGCTGAAAGAGACACTGGAGTTGGCAGCAGGAGCCCAAAAATTGGATGAATCACACCCTGGAGTTGCAAGCAGCAGCAGCAGGAGCCCAAACATTGGCTGAAAGAGACACTGGAGTTGGCAGCAGGAGCCCAAAAATTGGATGAATCACACCCTGGCGTTGCAAGCAGCAGCAGCAGAAGCCCATACATAGCTTGAAAGAGACACTGGAGTTGGCAGCAGGAGCCCAAAAATTGGATGAATCACACCCTGGAGTTGCAAGCAGCAGCAGCAGCAGCAGAAGCCCAAACATAGCTTGAAAGAGACACTGGAGTTGGCAGCAGGAGCACAAAAATTGGATGAATCACACCCTGGAGTTGCAAGCAGCAGCAACAGGAGCCCAACATTGGCTGAAAGAGACACTGGACTTGGCAGCAGGAGCCCAAAAATTGGATGAATCACACCCTGGAGTTGCAAGCAGCAGCAGCTCAAACATAGCTTGAAAGACACACTGGAGTTGGCTTCAGGAGCTCAAAAATTGGATGAATCACACCCTGGAGTTGCAAGCAGCAGCAGCCCAAACATAGCTTGAAAGAGACACTGGAGTTGGCAGCAGGAGCCCAAAAATTGGATGAATCACACCCTGGAGTTGCAAGCAGCAGCAGCAGGAGCCCAACATTGGCTGAAAGAGACACTGGAGTTGGCTTCAGGAGCCCAAAAATTGGATGAATCACACCATGGAGTTGCAAGCAGCAGCAGCAGGAGCCCAACATTGGCTGAAAGAGACACTGGACTTGGCAGCAGGAGCCCAAAAATTGGATGAATCACACCCTGGAGTTGCAAGCAGCAGCCCAAACATAGCTTGAAAGAGACACTGGAGTTGGCAGCAGGAGCCCAAAAATTGGATGAATCACACCCTGGAGTTGCAAGCAGCAGCAGCAGCCCAAACATTGCTTTAAAGAGACACTGGAGTTGGCAGCAGCAGGAGCCCAAAAATTGACTGACACACCCTGGAGTTGGCAGCAGCAGCAGGAACCTAGAAATTGGCTGGAAGGGACCCTGAAGTTGGCAGAAGCAGGAGCACATACATTAGCTGGAAGGCACACCCTGGAGTTGGCAGCAGCATAAGCAGGAGCCCAAACATTGCTTGAAAGAAACCCTGGAGTTGGCAGCAGCAGCAGGAGGCCAAAAATTGGCTGAGAGAGACACTGGAGTTGGCAGCAGGAGCCCCAAAAATTGGATGAATCACACCCTGGAGTTGCAAGCAGCAGCAGGAGGCCAAACATTGGCTGAGAGAGACACTGGAGTTGGCAGCAGGAGCCCAAAAATTGGATGAATCACACCCTGGAGTTGCAAGCAGCAGCAGGAGGCCAAACATTGGCTGAGAGAGACACTGGAGTTGGCAGCAGGAGCCCAAAAATTGGATGAATCACACCCTGGAGTTGCAAGCAGCAGCAGGAGCCCAAACATTGGCTGAAAGAGACACTGGAGTTGGCAGCAGGAGCCCAAAAATTGGATGAATCACACCCGGAGTTGCAAGCAGCAGCAGCAGGAGCCCAACATTGGCTGAAAGAGACACTGGACTTGGCAGCAGGAGCCCAAAAACTGGATGAATCACACCCTGGAGTTGCAAGCAGCAGCAGCAGCAGCCCAAACATAGCTTGAAAGACACTGGAGTTGGCTTCAGGAGCCCAAAAATTGGATGAATCACACCCTGGAGTTGCAAGCAGCAGCAGCAGCCCAAGCATAGCTTGAAAGAGACACTGGAGTTGGCAGCAGGAGCCCAAAAATTGGATGAATCACACCCTGGAGTTGCAAGCAGCAGCAGCAGGAGCCCAACATTGGCTGAAAGAGACACTGGAGTTGGCTGCAGGAGCCCAAAAATTGGATGAATCACACCCTGGAGTTGCAAGCAGCAGGAGCCCAAACATAGCTTGAAAGACACAATGGAGTTGGCTACAGGAGCCCAAAAATTGGATGAATCACACCCTGGAGTTGCAAGCAGCAGCAGGAGGCCAAAAATTGGCTGAAAGGCACACCCTGAAGTTGGCATCAGCAGGAGGCCAAAAATTGGTTGGAAGGCACACCCTGAAGTTGGCATCAGCAGGAGCCCAAAAATTGGCCTAAAGACATAAATATGTTTTGCACCATTTGGAAAGTGTAAAACGTGGCACCATGCTGAATCTAGTCGCATGCATCAGGCATTGGTGGGTGGAAATCCTGGCTGATCCATCCCAGATTCATTTTGACAAAGGTGAGTTTCTCCACATTTTTAGTTGACAGACGAGTTCTCCTCGCCGTAACTATGGCCCCTGCCGCACTAAACACCCGCTCAGATGGCACACTACTTGCCGGGCAGGACAGCTTTTCCAGGGCAAACTCTGCTAGTTGCAGCCAAAAATAAAGTTTGGCTGCCCAGAAGTCCAGCGGATCCTCAAGGTGTGTTGGCATGGTCATGTCAAGGTATGACATGACCTGCTGGTTGAGGTGCTGCTCCTGAAGTAGCTTAATAAAGCAGCTGATGCTGATCAACGCTTATGTTGTATACCAGATAGGGTGCAAGGTGCAGCTTTGGGGTGCCCTGCGGCCTGATTTATTAAAAGCAGTCAAAAACAAGTGCAAACTGAAGTAGCTTAATAAAGCAGCTGATGCTGATCAACGCTTATGTTGTATACCAGATAGGGTGCAAGGTGCAGCTTTGGGGTGCCCTGCGACCTGGTTTATTGAAAGCAGTCAAAAACAAGTGCAAACTGAAGTAGCTTAATAAAGCAGCTGATGCTGATCAACGCTTATGTTGTATAACAGATAGGGTGCAAGGTGCAGCTTTGGGGTGCCCTGCGGCCTGGTTAATTGAAAGCAGTCAAAAAGGAAGTGCAAACTGAAGTAGCTTAATAAAGCAGCTGATGCTGATCAACGCTTATGTTGTATACCAGACAGGGTGCAAGGTGCAGCTTTGGGGTGCCCTGCGGCCTGGTTTATTAAAAGCAGTCAAAAACAAGTGCAAACTGAAGTAGCTTAATAAAGCAGCTGATGCTGATCAACACTTATGTTGTATACCAGATAGGGTGCAAGGTGCAGCTTTGGGGTGCCCTGCGACCTGGTTTATTGAAAGCAGTCAAAAACAAGTGCAAACTGAAGTAGCTTAATAAAGCAGCTGATGCTGATCAACACTTATGTTGTATACCAGATAGGGTGCAAGGTGCAGCTTTGGGGTGCCCTGCGGCCTGGTTTATTGAAAGCAGTCAAAAACAAGTGCAAACTGAAGTAGCTTAATAAAGCAGCTGATGCTGATCAATGCTTATGTTGTATACCAGATAGGGTGCAAGGTGCAGCTTTGGGGTGCCCTGCGGCCTGGTTAATTGAAAGCAGTCAAAAAGGAAGTGCAAACTGAAGTAGCTTAATAAAGCAGCTGATGCTGATCAACGCTTATGTTGTACAGGTCCTTCTCAAAAAATTAGCATATAGTGCTAAAGTTCATTATTTTCCATAATGAAATGATAAAAATTAAACTTTCATATATTTGAGATTCATTGCACACCAACTGAAATTTTTCAGGTCATTTTTTGTTTCAATACTAATGATTTTGCAATGCAGCTCATGAAAACCCCAAAATCCAATCTCAAAAAATTAGCATATTTCATCCGACCAATAAAAGAAAAGTGTTTTTAATAAAAAAAAAAGTCAACCTTCAAATAATTATGTTCAGTTATGCACTCGGGAATCCTTTTGCAGAAATTACTGCTTCAATGTGGCGTGGCATGGAGGCAATCGGCCTGTGGCACTGCTGAGGTGTTATGGAGGCCCATGATGCTTCGATAGCAGCCTTAAGCTCATCCAGAGTGTTGGGTCTTGCGTCTCTCAACTTTCTCTTCACAATATTCCACAGATTCTCTATGGAGCTCAGGTCAGGAGAGTTGGCAGGCCAATTGAGCACAGTAATACCATGGTCAGTAAACCATTTACCAGTGGTTTTGGCACTGTGAGCAGGTGTCAGGTCAGGCTGAAAAATGAAATCTTCATCTCCATAAAGCTTTTCAGCCAATGGAAGCATGAAGTGCTCCAAAATCTCCTGATAGCTAGCTGCATTGACCCTGCCCTTTATAAAACACAGTCGACCAACACCAGCAGCTGACATGGCACCCCAGACCATCACTTGACGCTGGACTTCAGGCATTTTGGCATTTCCTTCTCCCCAGTCTTCCTCCAGACTCTGGCACCTTGATTTCCGAATGACATGCAAAATTTGCTTTCATCAGAAAAATGTACTTGGGACCACTGAGCAACAGTCCAGTGCTGCTTCTCTGTAGCCCAGGTCAGGCGCTTCTGCCGCTGTTTCTGGTTCAAAAGTGGCTTGACCTGGGGAATGCGGCACCTGTAGCCCATTTCCTGCACACGCCTGTGCACGGTGGCTCTGGATGTTTCTACTCCAGACTCAGTCCACTGCTTCCGCAGGTCCCCCAAGGTCTGGAATCGGTCCTTCTCCACAATCTTCCTCAGGGTCCGGTCACCTCTTCTCATTGTGCAGCGTTTTCTGCCACATTTTTTCCTTCCCACAGACTTCCCATTGAGGTGCCTTGATACAGCACTCTGGGAACAGCCTATTTGTTTAGAAATTTCTTTCTGGGTCTTACCCTCTTGCTTGAGGGTGTCAATGATGGCCTTCTGGACAGCAGTCAGGTCGGCAGTCTTACCCATGATGGCAGTTTGGAGTAATGAACCAGGCTGGGCTTTTTTAAAAGCCTCAGGAATCTTTTGCAGGTGTTTATAGTTAATTAGTTGATTCAGATGATTAGGTTAATAGCTCGTTTAGAGAACCTTTTCATGATATGCTAATTTTTTTAGTTGGAATTTTGGGGTTTTCATGAGCTGTATGGCAAAATCATCAGTATTAAAACAAAAAAATACCATTTTGTGAATACTCACCTGTAAAATGGATATTGTAAGTATGTCACACACACCCTACTTCAATCATTAATTATTACAATAGGGTTTACTCACCGCTAGGTGGCAGCATTGCAGAGAATCTCCAAAAAAGCAACAGGCCCCTCCCGGTCTATACATACCTGGTACCTCCCAATAATCTCCCAGTATTAGAACAGCAGTAAGACAAGGTACCAGGAACAAACAAATGTAACCCTCAAACGTAAAGAACTAAACTTCACCATATAAAGAGCCAGGATACCAAAAAGGGCGGGTGAAGTGGGGTGTGTGACATACTTACAATACCCATTTTACAGGTGAGTATTCACAAAATGGTATTATTCTAAGTATGTCACACACCCCACTTCAATCATTAATTATTACAATAGGGACATCCAACAGCAGTGTCCAGAAAAGGGAGGGTATCCAACCAGGCAATAATGCAGAAACACTCAAACCACTGCAGCCTGCAGAACCTTGCGGCCAAAAACAGCATCCGCTGAGGCCCGCACATCAACCTTATAGAACTTAGAAAAGGTATGAACCGAAGACCAAGTTGCAGCCTTACAAACTTGTTCAACAGAAGCCTGGTGCTGAAAAGCCCAGGACGCTCCAACCCCGCGAGTAGAATGAGCAGTAACACGAAAAGGGGGATCCTTCCCCTTGGCCGAATAGGCTCCAACAATCGCCTGACGAATCCATTTGCTAATGGAGGACTTGGCTGGAGCCAAACCCTTCCTAGGCCCACAGGGCACAACGAAAAAGGCATCAGTCTTACGAAAAGAAGACGTAGCACGTAGATAGTACCTGACACAACGTACAACATCCAAGCAGTGCAAAGCACTCTCCTTGACATTCTTAGGCTTAGGACACAAAGAAGGAAGAACAATGTCCTGGTTAAGATGAAAAGCAGAGACCACTTTAGGGAGAAAGTCTGACTTCAAGCGAAAAACCACTTTGTCCTGATGTTCCTCAAAATAAGGAGCCTGAATAGACAAAGCTGCCAACTCCGAAACACGCCGAACCGAAGTGATGGCCACCAGGAAGGCAACCTTCTGAGTAAGAGTGGACAGAGCAATATCCCGCAAAGGCTCAAAAGGAGGAGCCTGAAGGGCAGAGAGAACCAAATTCAAATCCCAAACAGGGAGCAACGGCTTCCTAGGAGGCCGCAGATGCAAAACCCCCTGGAAAAAAGTCTTGACCAAGGAATGGTTAGCAAAAGACCTCTGAAAAAAAGATAGACAAAGCAGAAACCTGCCCCTTCAAGGTACTTAGCTGAAGACCAGAGTCCAGCCCTGATTGAAGAAATTCCAAAATCCTAGAAATAGAATAGATCTGGCTGGGCAAAGATCTAGCCTCACACCAATCAATATAAGATCTCCAAGACCTATAATAGATAGAAGATGAAGATCTCTTCCTGGCACTAATAAGAGTCCGAATGACCGAATCCGAAAGACCCTCCTCCTTTAAGATGGAGGTTTCAGCAGCCAAGCCGTCAAAGCCAGCGTTTGTAAACTGTGGTAACACAGTTGGCCTTGAGTGAGAAGATCCGGCCGAAGAGGCAGATCGAACTGATCTACTGCCAGACGAACGATGTCTGCGAACCACACCCGCCTTGGCCACCTTGGAGCCACGAGAATGGCGGGAACTCCTTCCAGAACCAACTTTCGCAGCACCCTGCCTAGCATGGGAATCGGAGGAAACAGATAAAGAAACCCCAGGTCCCTCCAGCTCAGGGCCATGGCATCCACCGCCAGAGCATCCCGGGACAGAGACACGAATGTCGGAAGCTTGTGATTGTGACGAGAGGCAAACAGATCCACCTCCGGCGTCCCCCATCGGAGACAAAGCGACCGAAACACCTGGGGATGGAGAGACCATTCCCCCCGGCGGGACGCACACCGGCTCAGAAAGTCCGCCTCTGTGTTTTCCACTCCTGGAATGTAAACTGCCGAGATGCAAGGGACATGAGTCTCTGCCCAAACTAGAATCAGAGACACCTCCCTGTGGGCACCCAGACTGCGAGTCCCTCCTTGGTGATTGAAGTAAGCAACCGCCGTCTGATTGTCCGATCGAACCTGAACCGGCAGGCCCTGTAAATGATGCGTCAAGCGAGACAGAACCAACCTGATGGCTCGCAATTCCAGAACATTGATGGGCAAGTGGGCCTCCTGAGGGTCCCACTGCCCCTGAAACTGAAGATCCTTCCAGAAACCTCCCCATCCTGACAAACTGGCATCCGTGGTGACAGTTTCCCAAAGCGGGGTCAGAAACGACCTGTCCTTCAAAAGGTTGTCCGAGACCAACCACCACAGAAGGGACTGCCGAACCCGAGGGGACATCCGGAAGGACCGATCCAACGACCCCGGACGCCGGTCCCAAGATGCCAAAAGATAAAGATGAAGAGTCCTCGTATGAAACTGCGCAAAGGGAACTGCCTCGAACGAGGCCACCATCAACCCCACCAGTCTCATCCCTAGTCGAATGGACGGACGAGGATGGGAGAGAAGAAGCTGAGCCAATTCCTGAATCAACAGAACCTTGGCCTGAGGGAGAAACACTCTCTGCTGGCAGGAGTCCAACGACATCCCCAGAAAAGTCACCACCCTGGCCGGAACCAGAGAGGACTTGGGGTAATTGATCACCCAGCCGAACTTCTCCAGCATAGACACCACCATGCTGGTGTCCCCCTCTGCTTGACTGAAGGAGGGCGCCATGATGAGAAGATCGTCCAGGTAAGGCACAATGCGAATCCCCTGAGCTCTGAGCAGGGCCATCACCCCTGCCAACACCTTGGTGAACACTCTCGGAGCAGAGGTGAGGCCGAATGGAAGAGCCACAAACTGAAAATGCCGATCCTCCACCACAAAACGAAGGAACCTCTGATGAGCTGGGAAAATCGGAATGTGTAGGTACGCATCCTTGATGTCTATGGACGTCATAAAGTCCCCCTGCCGAAGCGAACCGATCGCAGACCGCAGGGTTTCCATGCGGAACTTCCGGGGACGAATAAATCTGTTGAGAAACTTCAAATCCAGAATAGGACGGAAGGACCCGTCCTTTTTAGGGACAGTGAAGAGATTGGAATAAAACCCGCGCCCTACCTCTGAAGGAGGAACCGGGCAAACGACAGCTAATTCTAGAAGATTCCTTACCGCCAGGAGCCCCTGCGCGGCCAAAGGATCCAAAGATACCCGAGACCTGAAGAACCTTGGAGGAGGACGGGACTCGAATTCCAACTTGTAACCGGCCGACACCACCTCCCGGATCCACCTGTCCGAGACCTCCTGGTCCCATACCCGGGAGAAGAGTCGCAACCGTCCCCCCACCCGTACGGGTGAGGGCGCCCCTTCATTGCTGAGCGGGCTTGGCAACTAGCTTTGGCTTGGCGCCCCAGACGTGAACGGGGCAGCCACGGCCTTTACCCCTATTCCAACTGGCGCCCCTGGAGGCCGAGAAGCCCGCACCCCTGCCGGCTCTGGCTCCCCGAAAGGACGGATTGAAGGAGACCGTCCCCCGAAAGGAACGGCGAAATTTCTTGCGCTGAGGTAACTTACCTCCCTTGGCAACAGAATCCAGCCTCTCACCAAAAAGCCTCAAACCCAAAAAGGGAAAAGCCGTGAGCGATCTTTTAAATTAAAATCAGCCGTCCACTGTCTCAACCACACGCAGCGACGGATAGCTACCAGCAAGGCAGTAGCCCTACCACACATCAACATGGCATCCTCCTGAGCGGCCAGGATAAAAGACAAGAAGGAATCACAGCGCATAAGCGCAAGAGACTCATCACAGGTAGGCTCGAGATCCACACCCAAGTCCCTGACAATAGACCTGACCGCCAAAGTCAAAAGAGCCGAAGCACAGACAGGCCTTAACACCGAACCCGCACATACAAAACCATGGCGGGCCAGCTGATCAATCCGGCGATCCTCACCGTCCCTGAGCGAAGTCGTGTCAGGAGAATGCACGACCGCCGTGTTGGACAGTCCCAAGACCGGAGTATCTACCTCAGAGGGAACAGACCAACGCTTCATCAACTCCGCCGGAAAAGGATACTTCCTATCCCAGCTAGACGGCACACCAACGAGACGCGTAGGTTGCTCCCATTGCTTGAGTACAACCTCTTCAAAATGCTGTTGACTGGGAAACTCCAAGCGCTGCTTGGACACCCCAAAAAACTGACCCTTAGGCCTAGGAGCAACCGCCAGAGGGTCCAAATCCAAAACCTCAAACATTTGAGCCAGAATAGTAGACGAATCGAGAGGAAGGCCCTCAGCCTGGTCCCCCTCAGCACCCAGCAACTGCTGACCCTCGGAATCCTCTTCCTCAACGAGCTCACCATCTTCAAGGGGACGATCTGACCAGTCCAGGTCTCCAATAACTTCCTCATCTGAATCCGGCGGAGGCGGAGACAGATGCTTCCGCTTAGCTGGAGCCTTCTGAGCGACCACTGCGGAAAACATTTTCTCAAGGCTGGCCAAACGGGCGCATACCTCAGATTGCGAATCCCCACCCAGGACAACGTCACACGGGGTCCGAAACAAACGAGGGGGAGAAGGAGATGGCGCGGCCGATGAAGTGCTAGGCACCGGAGTGCTGGACTGCCGCTCAATGTTCCGCTGTGCACATGGAATACACAAAATGACATCATCTCCTTGGAGCGGAGCCCCACAACCCCCACACACCTTGGATTGTCCCGAAGGACCGTTTCCGGTATCTTTGGCAGCCTCCATGTGGTGAAATTTATGGTATTCGCAGAACCCAGGGATTTACGCAGTACGCGACCCGGGATGCCCCTTTAATATTTAAAATTCTTTAAAAATCCTGACCAAGGGAATTTAGCATAAAATATGTCCAAATGATGGAACAATGGCCTAGAAAACAACCCCCACTAGCCAGGTATATAAGACCGGGAGAGCCCTGCAAGACGGGATCCCAGGATCTGAAAAACACAAAAAAACAGGGAACAATCATTCCAGGCACAAGAATACATATGCAATCATACAAGAATATCATAAATAATACTTCTCCCCCCCCCCCCTTTAACCATGGAACAAGCAGATGGTTAAAATATATATATATCCAGCCAGCACCTCAAAAAGTGGGCGGGAGCGAGGAGGAGGGGGGAAGAGAGGATGTAAAGCGGGGGACAAGGCAAACATTCCTGTATGACACAAACAACCCCCGCAGGCTTGTAGCGATAACCCTTATCGCCGGAGGGCTTCACCGCCCGAGACGTCCTTTTCCCAATCGTAAGAGGTGCTGCTGGAATTCCAGAGTCGTCCGTGAGGAAACAGGAACAGCCCTTACAAGGGCTAGGGAATTGTAATATAGCGTTTCCCCCAATAAGAGACAGAACTTCAGTATTGAGGGTGAAGGTGAAGTGTGTTTTATTAGTGCCACACTGGGCCTTATATGCAATGCTCCATGCAATGACAACCACACTGACCAATAGCAGCAGGGCACACATCCCTCAACTCTGCCGGTGACGCAATCAGTAGAACAATAGCAGGCCGTAATACAATCAATCAGGACAATGCCATTGACTGTGACGTAATCAACAATACACAATGGCAGTCAAAATACAATGACATTGCCTGTAACAGTATCAAAATACAATGACCTAATTAAGAAAAGGCCAGTGAATGACCCGGTGGGCAACTGAATAGTGATGACATCCAAAAGACAGAGCGTCTGTCACAATGCCCCCTTTTTGTGGAACACCCGGCAGACCCGGATTGACCCTGTTCGGGTTAACGTGGGGCTGTCCGGACTCTTGTTATGGGCAGAGTTCTGTGTAAGGACAAGTCTGCACATAGTGAGTAACCGGACTAAACATTGACGTGGGCTGTACATAGGAATCGGTCATGGGTGGGGTCCAAACACTGGGATATTGTGGCGTTGGTGAGTTCAGCACCAAAGTCCTTGGTTGGATGTGTGCACAGGTGCTTTGCTTTCTTATAGCTGGCCCAAGTTTCAATCTCTTTCCATGGTAGCTGATCGGAGAATCCACAATTTTCTGCACATCTACATCATCGTAAAAGTAGACAAAACCATAACCCTTAGAAACGCCAGAGGCATCCCTAATAATTTTGACATTCTTTACAGCGCCATACTTTGAAAAAACATCCTTAATTTCAGGCTGATTAATCCGACGGCCAATGCCCCCAACAAAAATAGTGTTTGGCATACGTTTCCCCTCTGGAAGGAGGTAACCTGACGGCTGATCCTCTTCTTGACTTTGTGTAACAGACATGACGTGATGCAGGCGAAACCCCTGGGTCTCCCCGACCAGTGGGCTGGAGTCGGCAGCTCGGGCTGGAGACCAGGTTGTAACAGGGTTGACGCTGGCTGACCCAGAGGTAGCGTAGGCAGAAGTCATTGGTCCTAGATCATTTCCCAATAGTACTTCTGCTGGTAAGTTGTCCATAAGTCCCACCTGTACCCTGCCGGATCCAGCGCCCCAGTCAAGATGTACTCGGGCGGTGGGGAGTCGAAACACAGCTCCTCCCGCCACCCTTACTGCAACGGTGTGTCCAGTGCGGTCTTTGTTCTTGACCAAATGAGGTTGGAGCAAGGTAAGTGTGGCTCCGGTGTCGCGTAATCCTTGGGCGGTGCGCCCATTCCATGTAAGAATCCCCTCCCTTCTTTTGGGATTCCCGAAATCGTCGCCTGTAGGCTTCCGGGGTGACAGCGTACCGGGCTAACAAAGCCTCCTTTACCAGATGGTAGTGTGGTAAGTCCGCATCAGGGATGGCCCGGAAAGCATCGGAAGCTTTCCCAGATAGTTTCCCTGATAATATGGTGACCCATTCCTCCGTGGGTACCCGGTGTAAAGCGCACTGCCGTTCAAAATCGGCCAAAAATCCGTCAATCTCGTCGTCACTTTCCTGGAAGGACTTAAATGCTGCAAATGGAATCTTTCTCCCCCCAGTGTAACTGAGGCTGAGAGGCTGCTGGGTTGAAAGTCGGCGATCTTCCCTTCGCTTACTGGCCTCTGCCTCTGCTGCGGCGAAGACTCGGTCGATCAGTTCCTGTGATGGATTCGGGCCATAGACCGACAATCTGTTCCGAACCGCTTGAACGAGAGCAGCGTCTTCATCGATCTCTATATTGGTTTCAGTCCTCACTGCTGCATGATCCATTTCGATCAGCTCGGCTATCAGTTCCCGACGTGGGCGGTTGCTAGCTGACCTTCCCCGGCTCTCGAGTAGATCCTTCAGGGTCAGCCTTTTCAACTTGTCCTACTGACTCTCCATCAGGGTAGCACTCTCTCTGGGTAGAAAGGACCATCCGACCGCTTGCCACCAATTGTAGCGATAACCCTTATCGCCGGAGGGCTTCACCGCCCAAGACGTCCTTTTCCCAATCGTAAGAGGTGCTGCTGGAATTCCAGAGTCGTCCGTGAGGAAACAGGAACAGCCCTTACAAGGGCTAGGGAATTGTAATATAGCGTTTCCCCCAATAAGAGACAGAACTTCAGTATTGAGGGTGAAGGTGAAGTGTGTTTTATTAGTGCCACACTGGGCCTTATATGCAATGCTCCATGCAATGACAACCACACTGACCAATAGCAGCAGGGCACACATCCCTCAACTCTGCCGGTGACGCAATCAGTAGAACAATAGCAGGCCGTAATACAATCAATCAGGACAATGCCATTGACTGTGACGTAATCAACAATACACAATGGCAGTCAAAATACAATGACATTGCCTGTAACAGTATCAAAATACAATGACCTAATTAAGAAAAGGCCAGTGAATGACCCGGTGGGCAACTGAATAGTGATGACATCCAAAAGACAGAGCATCTGTCACAAGGCTAATCTGCCACAGCACAAGTACGCCTACCCGGAGGAGAGCACAACCGCAGCGTGACACCCGCAGCAAGATGGTGGCCCGATCACTGCTCCGAGCCTGGGAAGGAGGAGGAGACGAGCCCTGGAAGCGCGGGAGCCGAGTAAGCCCCGCCCCTCCATACGGACCAATCAACGCGCGGACCGTGCACGACGCGGTCCCGCCCCTTCCAACGTCACAGAACGCCGTAGCAACTAACCGCGCTCACCTCCCATAACGGGACCGGCGGAGCTACCTGCCGGCCCCACAAGTGAAAAGCGCATACCAGCGACGCAAGGCCACAAGCCCCGAGCGCAGCGCTAGGCCGACGTGACTCTGCCCCCCGGCTCCTGAGGGGAAAAACCGCCGAAAATCGCCATATGCCACAAAAACAGTAAAAAGCACACAAGCAGGCCCGACTAACACACCTACCCAAACGTCCGTGGAACAACGCCACAGATAACAAGTGCAGGAGCCCACACATATATCAGCCGGTTCTGCCACAAGCGCACACAAACATCCATGACACCCGGTGCAAAGGAATAGACCACTGTCCCAGGGCCAGACAAAATCCTGGAAGGCTAACCCGCTATGCCCCACAATGAAGGGTCGAGCGGAGGAGCTAATCTCCTAGGCCAGGCAGAAATAGACCATGGGGGGGGGGGGGCCGGGGTGATACCCCGGCTACCTGCAAGCAGGAGACTTCTTTCTTCTGTCTTGTCGCCACCTTGCAGAGAATAACACTGGGAGATTATTGGGAGGTACCAGGTATGTATAGACCGGGAGGGGCCTGTTGCTTTTTTGGAGATTCTCTGCAATGCTGCTACCTAGCGGTGAGTAAACCCTATTGTAATAATTAATGATTGAAGTGGGGTGTGTGACATACTTAGAATAAGACCTGAAAAATTTCAGTTGGTGTGCAATGAATCTCAAATATATGAAAGTTTAATTTTTATCATTTCATTATGGAAAATGATAAAATGAACTTTAGCACTATATGCAAATCTTTTGAGAAGGACCTGTATACCAGATAGGGTGCAAGGTGCAGCTTTGGGTGCCCTGCGGCCTGGTTTATTAAAAGCAGTCAAAAACAAGTGCAAACTGAAGTAGCTTAATAAAGCAGCTGATGCTGATCAACGCTTATGTTGTATACCAGATAGGGTGCAAGGTGCAGCTTTGGGGTGCCCTGCGACCTGGTTTATTGAAAGCAGTCAAAAACAAGTGCAAACTGAAGTAGCTTAATAAAGCAGCTGATGCTGATCAACGCTTATGTTATATACCAGATAGGGTGCAAGGTGCAGCTTTGGGGTGCCCTGCGGCCTGGTTTATTGAAAGCAGTCAAAAACAAGTGCAAACTGAAGTAGCTTAATAAAGCAGCTGATGCTGATCAACGCTTATGTTGTATAACAGATAGGGTTAAAATAGCATGTGCCTTGGGATGCCCGTGTGGCCTGGTATATTTTAAGCTGAACAGAAACTTTTAACACTAATCCAAGTATGAGAAATGCTTTTGTTTAACAGATAGGGTTAAAATAGCATGTGCCTTGGGATGCCAGTGTGGCGTAATGTATTTTAAGCTGAGCAGAGAGTATTAACACTAATCCAAGTATGAGAAATGCTTTTGTTTAACAGATAGGGTTAAAATAGCATGTGCCTTGGGATGCCCGTGTGGCCTGGTATATTTTAAGCTGAACAGAAAATTTTAACACTAATCCAAGTATGAGAAATGCTTTTGTTTAACAGATAGGGTTAAAATAGCATGTGCCTTGGGATGCCCGTGTGGCCTGGTATATTTTAAGCTGAACAGAAACTTTTAACACTAATCCAAGTATATAGATATTTAACATTGTGTACATTGGTTGCCAAAGCAGGAGGATTCTGCCCACTGATGGGTTGCATGGCCAGGATTAATGGGCTGTTTAAAGCAGAACAAATCCTGTGGCTTTTCCCCAGGGCATCCTGAATCGCAATTCCCCGCTCAACCTGTTGTGAAACCCCCCAGAACACTGCCATTCCCTCACCATATCCTCGTTGCAATGGCAATTGTACAGGTTCTCATCTAATGAGACGGTGTTTATTGTTGTCAATGGGGCGCATGCACTGCCGCATCTCTGGTGGTGTGCTCTCCTACCACAGCCATTCAGATAGGCTGGGTGGGATTCAGCGAGCCACCGGAGATGGAGAAGTTTGCCAAATGAGGTCAACCTGGCAGTAGGCTCTCAATGGACGAGAGGCCACGCATACGTCATTGGAATGATGAAGAGATGAGTGAATAGTGGTTTTCTGGGGGAGTTTCACACAGCGGGGGAACGGGACAAAACTCGGTAAAGTCAAATGCCTTGTTTTTGTTTTGCTTTAAGTTAAGATTAAATGCTATGCAACCCAGGCTATGTACTTTCTATGCTCACATTGGACATCAAAACCATACTAAAAAAAATTAGCTATTAATGTCCCCCTGTGCCCAGTTTAAACTACCGTACTGATGATGCCAATCGGTGAAACATGTTCATGCAAACACAATGAATGTGGAAAATGTATCCCTATAAATAAGACCTATGGAGGCCAACAGGGAATGTCATTATAAATAAACTTTTGGCCTGAATGGTTTTGTTCCTCTTTAAAGCTGAACAAAACTCATGAATTTGACTGCCGGGTTTTGTTACATTTCCCATGGGCATCCCAATTGCTGCTGTGTGAAACCCCCAGAATGCCCAGTACAACTCACCTCTTCCCCATTCCTACAGCAATTTGTCTTGTTTACACCCTTCAGAAAATGGCTATTCAATAGGAAGCAGGCTCTGGTGCATCCCCGGCAACATGCACACCTCCACCCTAGCCTATCTGTACGGAGCACACAAACTCCACTATGGATGCAGCATTGTGTGCTCCCCATTGAAAACAATAAGAGACATTTGCCAAATGACAGTCAAGGCAGATGGCCCTCAGTGGACTAGCACATGTGCCGTTGCACCGGGAGAAAGGTAAGCATATGTGCCGTTGGACTGGGAGAAAGGTAAGCGATTACTGGAGCACTGGGGGGGGGGGGGGGGGGGGGGGGGACACAGCAATGCATACCAATCTTTTAGATTCTAGGCCTACATATGGCTCCCAAACTGGTTGAAAGTTAAAATCTAGACATCATTACCTGAACTGCCCACATATGGATATTTACATTGTGTACATTGGATGTTCAGCCATGGCTGCCCCTATGGAATACAAGAGAATGCAGTCTAGTGAAGGGTTACATTGTCTGGATTAAAGAGCCCCCAAGTTAAGCAAGTTGAAGTGGACCAAAACCTAGGATTACCCTTTCCTGGGTTTTGGGCAGTTTCACTGGGGAATCCCAGTTTGGGATACCGCGCTGCATCTAGTCCCCAGATCGCCTGCTTTTCTTACCTTTCCAACTAGCTCAAAGAGCAGATGCAGCTGTTCTCCAATCAGCTACTCCATCCATGTATATTAAAGCAGTACAAAAACCACAAGCGGCCGGCCTGGAATCTTACAAGGTATGCTGCCATTTGTAAACATACCTTTTCTAGTCATTGTGTCCACATCCCCCCCCCCCCCCCCAAAAAAAAAAAAAAAGCTGTGTTCATCTAGCACATAGCTTTCAATAAAGCTAGCACACCACAGAGAGGTAAACAAGTCTCCAATGCCCATCAACAGGCCATGGTGTGTGGGCCTATAAGTTGACCAGGGGTAGAGCCATAGATATAGTTGTGTAATGTGCCTGAATAGGAGAGCTTGGGGGAGGGAGGGTTCCCTGCTGTATTAAGAAACATGTTTTTTCCTGTAACAGTTACAGCCATAATGTGTAAAGGCTAATAAGTCCATTTGTATGGCTACCTGAGTGAGGAAGTACTATTTCCAGCATGCCAATCACAGCAGCTATACAAATCTGAGATGCCAAAAATAAGACACTGGAAAACTCTTAGATCCAGCAAAAACAATTTTAAATTATAATCCAATTTATAAAATTAAAAACAGGAAAGTAAACAAATCAAATCTACAATTGATCATATACAGCTAAAACACAGACAATGACACTAAAAACAATGGCAACAAGCAATACAAGTTAATTCAACAATGAGATTAATAGGAGCCTAACAATCTGGGATTGCAGCAGACCTCCAATGATATAACCAAACAAACTTCAGCAACACACCATTGTTGTACAGGCCTCATGGCCAAGATGGCGGCTATACCAACAAAGAGCTTTGCTCTTTACCTCTAGCTGCTATTTTGTAGCTAATTAGCCAATTAGTTACCCCGCCCACCAAGAAACAATTACTGGTGTGGATGTTTAACCCCTTACTGACCAGTTTGCATTGCCCAAACACACAATGTTGCATGTTATTTCCATACCTCCCAACTGTCCCGATTTTCCCGGGATTGTCCCGATTTTTGCAAAGAATCCCGCGGTCCCGGAACATTAACAAATGTCCCGGGACGCCCTGCGCTGTGACAGTGTACTGTGCCCAGGGCCGCAATGTCGCGAAGATAACTTCCTGGCGCGTGGGGTGAGAGAGTGGGGTGGGCGCACAGGCGCACGGGGGTGGGGGGGCGGTTGGTATGCTGGGTTGGGGATACGTACGCATGCAGGGGTGAAGGCAGCCGACATTGCTGGAGCTGGAGAGCGTGACGGGGGTGTGGCCGGGGCGTGACGGGGCGTGACGGGGGTGTGGCCGGGGGCACGGCTTGTCCCGTTTTCACATTTTCAGAAGTTGGGAGGTATGTATTTCCTATATACTGATAAAAATCACCCTGTGGCAAAAGAAATACTGTACTGTATGGAGACTTCCTTGTGGAAATAGAATGTGCCAAAGTGATGCCAATATGATGTAGTTCTACACTTGTCGCTAAAGTTGCCCCTTCCACATGAAAGCAGAACAAAACACAATGTGGTCAGCCATGGAATCTAAAGGCTTCCAGGGCCAGCCGCTGGCTCTCCTCCAGGGGCATCCCAAAGTGGGATACCCAGCTGTGTGAGCCCCCCCCCCCACAGTACGACCTTATTTGGGATGCCCCAATGTGTTTAGCCCTCCAAATTGCCTATACCAAACTCCTTTGTGGCTCTGTTTACAGCAATCGGGGAGTGCGCATACAACCCAAAGATGCTAGGGATGCGCCCGCTCTTGCTCCCTGTCCTTTACAGGGCTGAGGGAGCTGCCAGAAGAGGGGAGATTTCACACAGCGGCACAAACCAATCTGGGAATGCTCCAAGCAAAGGCCAGCATTGGGTTTTGTTCTGCTTAAAGAAGTGCACAAGTTCACCGTATAAATTTGGCATGCCAGAATTTGGGTGCGCAATTACAGTGGCCCCACAATCCCACTGCAGCTATGTGAAAGCAAATTGCCTGCTTGGACCAACATCAGGCCTCAGCACACTACCTCCATTGCAATAAATGGAGAGGGCATGCCGTGCCTGTGAGTAATGGCAAGTCTGGCACACCATCAATCCCCACCCACTGGTTTGGGCCCCCAGTAATGCACGCTTAGATCCAGTGATCAGGTGAGCTGCTGAACCAGCAACTGAGGACAAAAGAGAAGTATCCTTTTGGGTTTTTTGGGCTGCTGAATCCCCTTAAAGTGGACCAAAACCCAGGATTTTTACTAGCCTGGGTTTTGGTCCTTTCCACCGTTGCACCCCGATAGGGGGTGGCCCACTGTGTGAAACCCCCAGATCGCCGAGTGCAACTAACCTCTTCCCAGTTCTACGGCACATGCACGGGCACTCATCCAATCAGCGCGCTCAGAGCCACTGACTTGTCTAAGCCTTCGTCTAAGGCCAGTGGCTCCAAGCATGCTGGCGGCCGCATCCCCCGCTTATAGGGGGAATCCTATAGATTCCCAGACTGATCGCGCTGGGTTATGGTCCATTTTAAAAGCTCAAACAAGCCAAGAGGCAGGAAAAGACTGGGACCAGGGACTATAATAGCAAAGTATCCTGATTTGGGATATTCTGGGGGAGTTAGTTTAAATTTGACCAAAACCCTTTAAAACTGCCCACGTTTTCCCTTTTGCAGGGGACCGCAGATGCCCAGCTGTGTGAAACGCCTTGGGATTGCTGATATACTCCCCTCAGTGATCCCGTGGCACATTTACTGGCTCTCGTCCCAACCATTGCTTTATGGATCCCTGCATAGGGAGCGCCTGATTTGGCTGGGCACTGGAGGCATCAGCCGTGAATTGCTGGAAATACAGCCCATGTATGTCATGAGTTTTCATATCTGAAAAGGTAGGTCTTTTTGGCAAAGCAAAGGGATCTTGCACATGAGATCAGGGAATTGGCCATTCCTGGAGTCAAAACAAATAATGCATTTGTCCACTTTAAAGGGGAACAAAACCCTTGATTTTAAATATCCCATTTTGTTCCATGCCCTGGGGTCATCCTGTCCATTGTGTGAAATTCCCTAGGTTGGCCATACAAATGTACCTTTCCCCAGCACTGTGCCATATGCCCTGGATTTTATGATCAGCACTACAGCCGAACCTCAATATGCATGACCAGTTATAGGAGGTAGCCAGGTGGCGCTGACTCACTGTGGGCGAGGGATCACACTGAGCCACCAAGGACAGCGGGCACTGTACCACAAGTTCTGCTTCTGGTAAACTCATTCATTTGGGGGGGGGGGGACCGACAGGAGTAACTGATGTCTATCTGTGGGGAAGGTGTGTTTCTGGGGGGGGGGGGGGGTGTTAACAGGGAGGTAAGTGGTGTGTATGTGTGAGTAGGTAACAGGTGTGTATGGGAGTTAAACCGGACCTTCACCATGTTTTATTGAAAAGCCCAAACCCTTATAAAATGATTCCCCAGCATCTAAAATTAATATATTTTAAGTTTTTAGTCATTTATTATTCTTTTCCCCCACTGGGCTGCAAATCTGTTCAGGATTTTAGGATACAGGTGCCGCCATCTTGACTCAGAAGCATCACACTTACTGAGGAGAGGAGAGCGGGATAAGGTACAGGGGGGCGGGTTATAGCTGTGCTTTGCTCAGACAGAGCAGAGCTGGGGTCAGGTAACGGTCAGCAGTCCCAGAATGCAGAGCAGCACAGTCAGGAGGCACTTCCTGTTTGCAGGCTGCCTGATAAGATGGCAGCTTCCATAAGCCGCCATCTTGGATGTTTAAAGGCTCATAACATGCAGTAGATGCAGGTAGGATGATTTTTAATGTGAGCAATCTGTATGTACAGGGTGTGGGAAACATATAAGATACTCTTATTCAGAGTGAAGGTCTGCTTTAATTGCTGGGCTGTCCCCAACTTTATGCAGGCCCTTGAGCAGCATGGTCTCTGTGCCCCATTTGTGGTGGTGAGTCACATCACATCTCCAAACTGCTGCACACCTGCTTGTGTGTGGCCACAGTGCATCCACCAATCAGCAGTGAAGTCTCTGCAGCAGGTTTCCTTGTTTTCAGGAGGTGGCTGGCTCATGTAGAGCAGGGGGATTTTCAGGCAGCCTATCAGACTGGGGGCAGGAGTATGAAATAGGCTTCAGAAAGATCAGGGATGCTTATGCTCCCCTTTCTCTATGTGTGAACAGAGCTGTATGCTTTGCATTAATATGCATGCCCTCCAGGACTGCCAGACAGGTTAGTTTTGGGAGCAACTATCCCAATCGGGGGTGCCCCGTTGTGTGAAACCCCCCCCCCTCGCAACGCATCTCTTTCCGGTCCTACGGCGCATGCGTGCCATCCCCTGCGATTACCGGAGGGGAGGATGGGGGGCATCCCAATCTTTTAGATGCTAGGGTGGCCGCTGTTGAGTTTTATTCCGCTTTAAATATCCACATGTAACATGTGGGTTACATATGACTCCCAAACTGGTTGAAAGTTAAAATCTAGACATCATTACCTGAACTGCCCACATATGGATATTTACATTGTGTACATTGGATGTTCAGCCATGGCTGCTCCTATGGAAAGCAAGAGAATGCAGTCTAGTGAAGGGTTATACATGGTCTGGATTAAAGAGCCCCCAAGTTAAGCAAGTTGAAGTGGACCAAAACCTAGGATTAACCTTTCCTGGGTTTTAAGCAGTTTCACTGGGGAATCCCAGTTTGGGATACCACACTGCATCTAGTCCCCAGATCGCCTGCTTTTCTTACCTTTCCAACTAGCTCACAGAGCAGATGTTCTCCAATCAGCTACTCCATCCATGTATATTAAAGCAGTACAAAACCCACAAGCGGCCGGCCTGGAATCTTACAAGGTATGCTGCCATTTGTAAACATACCTTTTCTAGTCATAGTGTCCACCCCCCTCCCGTCAACAAAAAGCTGTGTTCCTCTAGCACATAGCTTTCAATAAAGCTAGCACCCCATAGAGAGGTAAACCAGTCTCCAATGCCCAGCAACAGGCCATGGTGTGTGGGCCTATAAGTTGACCAGGGGTAAAGCCATAGAGATAGTTGTGTAATGTGCCTGAATAGGAGAGCTTGGGGGAGGGAGGGTTCCCTGCTGTATTAAGAAACATGTTTTTTCCTGTAACAGTTACATCAATAATGTGTAAAGGCTAATAAGTCCATTTGTATGGCTACCTGAGTGAGGAAGTACTATTTCCAGCATGCCAATCACAGCAGCTATACAAATCTGAGATGCCAAAAAATAAGACACTGGAAAACTCTTAAGTAGCATAGATTTATCAAAAACAATTTTAAATCATAATCTAATTTTTAAAATTAAAAACAGGAAAGTAAACAAATCCAAATCTACAATTGATCATATACAGCTAAAACACAGACAATGACACTAAAAACAATGGCAACAAGCATGCAAGTTAATTCAGCAATGAGAATATTAATAGGAGCCTAACAATCTGGGATTGCAGCAGCCCTCAAATGATATAACCCAACAAACACAAACCTCAGCAACACACCATTGTTGTACAGGCCTCATGGCCAAGATGGCGGCTATTCCAACAAAGAGCTTTGCTCTTTGCCTCTAGCTGCTATTTTGTAGCTAATTAGTTGCCCCGCCCACCAAGAAACAATTACTGGTGTGGAGGTTTAACCCCTTACTGACCAGTTTGCATTGGCCAAACACACAATGTTGCATGTTATTTTCTATATACTGATAAAAGTCACCCTGTGGCAAAAGAAATACTGTACTGTATGGAGACTTCCTTGTGGAAATAGAATGTGCCAAAATGATGCCAATATGATCCAGTTCTATACTTGTCGCTAAAGTT
Organism: Gastrophryne carolinensis; assembly: GCA_027917425.1. NCBI lineage: Eukaryota > Metazoa > Chordata > Amphibia > Anura > Microhylidae > Gastrophryne > Gastrophryne carolinensis. The sequence goes on from CM051237.1 coordinate 312,875,205, forward strand.
GCCCCTTCCACATGAAAGCAGAACAAAACACAATGTGGTCAGCCATGAAATCTTAAGGCTTCCAGGGCCAGCCGCTGGCTCTCCTCCAGGGGCATCCCAAAGTGGGATACCCAGCTGTGTGAGCCCCCCCTGGGGCACAGCAAGACTCACTTGCTTCCTGGCTCTCTTACTGATATAAGCATGCACTCCAGCCGCCAGCCATTCAGGAAAACCGTCTGATGCTGGGAATACAAGTTATATACAACAAATGGCTGGCACAGACACGCGCCCTGCTAGAGGGATAGCTGGGATGTGGCCGAGGCTCGCACATGCGCCGTTGGGCCGGGAAACAAGGTAAGTGTATGGGGCGACATGGGGGGTTTCACACAGCAGGGCATCCCGATTTTGGATGCCCGGGAGAAGGGAATCGATCGGCCCTGGAATCTTATAGATTCCCGGGCCAATCGGCATGGAGTGTAGTCCACGTTAATTCTAGGACTGAGTTTAGTCCACTTTAAAGCGGAACAAAACACAGGATTTTTAATTTCCTGGCCTTTGTTCCTTGCCGCCAGTACGACCTTATTTGGGATGCCCCAATGTGTGAAGCCCTCCATATTGCCCCATACTGCCTATACCAAGCTCCTTTGTGGCTCTGTTTACAGCAATCAGGGAGTGCGCATACAACCCAAAGATGCTAGGGATGCGCCCGCTCTTGCTCCCTGTCCTTTACAGGGCTGAGGGAGCTGCCAGAAGAGGGGAGATTTCACACAGCGGCACAAACCAATCTGGGAATGCTCCAAGCAAAGGCCAGCATTAGGCCACATTGGGTTTTGTTCTGCTTAAAGAAGTGCACAAGTTCACAGTATAAATTTGGCATGCCAGAATTTAGGCGCGCAATTACGGTGGCCCCACTTTTGGAGTTTTTTGGGCTGCTGAATCCCCTTAAAGTGGACCAAAACCCAGGATTTTTACTAGCCTGGGTTTTGGTCCTTTCCACCGTTGCACCCCGATAGGGGGTGCCCCACTGTGTGAAACCCCCCAGATCGCCGAGTGCAACTAACCTCTTCCCAGTCCTACGGCACATGCACGGGCACTCATCCAATCAGTGCGCTCAGAGCCACTGACTTGTCTAAGCCTTCGTCTAAGGCCAGTGGCTCCGAGCACGCTGGCGGCCGCATATAGGGGGAATCTTATAGATTCCCGGACTGATCGCGCTGGATTATGGTCCATTTTAAAACCTCAAACAAGCCAAGAGGCAGGAAAAGACTGGGATCAGGGACTATAATAGCAAAGTATCCTGATTTGGGATATTCTGGGGGAGTTAGTTTAAATTTGACCAAAACCCTTTAAAACTGCCCACGTTTTCCCCAGCTGTGTGAAACGCCTTGGGATTGCTGATATACTCCCCTCAGTGATCCCGTGGCACATTTACTGGCTCTCGTCCCAACCATTGCTTTATGGATCCCTGCATAGGGAGCGCCTGATTTGGCTGGGCACTGGAGGCATCAGCCGTGAATTGCTGGAAATACAGCCCATGTATGTCATGAGTTTTCATATCTGAAAAGGTAGGTCTTTTTGGCAAAGCAAAGGGATCTTGCACATGAGATCAGGGAATTGGCCATTCCTGGAGTCCAAACAAATAATGCATTTGTCCACTTTAAAGGGGAACAAAACCCTTGATTTTAAATATCCCGTTTTGTTCCATGCCCTGGGGTCATCCTGTCCATTGTGTGAAATTCCCTAGGCTGGCCATACAAATGTACCTTTCCCCAGCACTGTGCCATATGCCCTGGATTTTATGATCAGCACTACAGCCGAACCTCAATATGCATGACCAGTCATAGGAGGTAGCCAGGTGGCGCTGACTCACTGTGGGCGAGGGATCACACTGAGCCACCAAGGACAGCGGGCACTGTACCACAAGTTCTGCTTCTGGTAAGCTCACAGGGAGGTAAGTGGTGTGTATGTGTGAGTGGGTAACAGGATAGAGGGGGTAACAGGTGTGTATGGGAGTTAATTGCTGGGCTGTCCCCAGCTTTATGCAGGCCCTTGAGCAGCATGGTCTCTGTGCCCCATTTGTGGTGGTGAGTCACATCACATCTCCAAACTGCTGCACACCTGCTTGTGTGTGGCCACAGTGCATCCACCAATCAGCAGTGAAGTCTCTGCAGCAGGTTTCCTTGTTTTCAGGAGGTGGCTGGCTCATGTAGAGCAGGGGGATTTTCAGGCAGCCTATCAGACTGGGGGCAGGAGTATGAAATAGGCTTCAGAAAGATCAGGGATGCTTATGCTCCCCTTTCTCTATGTATAAGCAGAGCTGTATGACTTGCATTAATATGCATGCCCTCCAGGACTGCCAGATAGGTTAGTTTTGGGAGCAACTATCCCAATCGGGGGTGCCCCGTTGTGTGAACCCCCCCTCGCAACGCATCTCTTTCCGGTCCTACAGCACATGCGTGCCATCCCCTGCTTTCCTCCAACAGGGAGCGTGCCTGTGCCAGGCATTCACAAATGGCTGGTGTGGGCATGCGCCCTGCTAGAGGGATAGTGGGGATGTGGCTCGTGTATGTGCCATTGTAAGTGACCAGGGCGACCTGGGGGGTTTCACACAGTGGGGCATCCTGATTTTGGACGCCCTGGGGGGAGGGAATCGATCAGCCCGGGAATAGCTCTGGGTTTTGGTACACTTTAAGTTTTGACATCCACCATTGGGGCATCCTGATTTGAGAAGCCCCGCTATGTGAAACCCAGCCAGTCACTCCATTTTCTTACATCCCCATTGAGCCTACGGCACATGCATGCCTGAAGGTGGCATCTCACATCTTTCTAGGGCTGTGCGCGGCCTCGCTGGCCATAACTAAATGGCTGGCATAGGGGGTGCCACAAGCAGATTGCTAGGCTTCCGACTGGGGAAGAGCTGTGGCTTGCACCATGGGAACGCCAGTGATGTATGTATAGTGGTCGGCAGGATGTCACACAACTGGGCATCCCAAAGCTGGATTCCCTGAGGGACAGATCGAAACCTGGGCTGTTAAAAATAACAGGTTTTGGTCCATTTTAAATGGCAATTGCAAAGGATATTGCTTGCAAAATGCCTGGAATTCAAAAGGAAATTGTGGTGATGTAAAGTAGTAGTTCAAGCATAATCGAAAATTATGGTGAAGCACATAAAGTGGACCAGAACCCAATTTGGTCAACCTGGGAGTCTAAAAGACTCCATGGCCAGCAATTCCCAATCTCCTTCAGTCTCATCCCAATTCTGCATTGCTTTGTTACATCTCCTGGTATTGCTGTAAAACTTACCTTTTCATGCGATCCCCTGGCGTATGTTTGAGCAGCATCTCCATCCCCTGCAATTCATGTGCACTTCGGCATCAAGCCATTCAGATAGGCTGGGACAGGAGAACACGTCAGACCACAAGGAAACTGGAAAGTACGCGTGCTCTCTCATGCAACTGGCAATCCCAGGGAGTTTCACACAGCAGGACAGCCTAAAAAAGAGAAAACATGGGCGCAAAGTATTTTAATAGGTTTGGGTCCACTTTAAACCAATTCCCACCACGATATCCCAAAATGGTACACTTTGCTAATAGTCTCCCATCCCAGTCTTTACCTGTGCGTTTACGTCAAAGCAGACCTAAAAAAAAGTTAGGTCTGCCTACATGCTCACACCTTGATTTGGGGTGCCCCACCAGTTTCTCAGCTCCGAATAGGACATTTATGGGTCTAGTTATAGGTTGTTCTTTGGGCATCCTGATTTGAGATGTCCCGAAGTGTGACACCCATCTAGTTGGCCCAGTACTCCCCTTTATCAGGTTACCCCACTTGCAGGTCCCCACTGGCATCCCCTGCATCCCTCCATCTGCTGTGCACATGTAGCAGAGAAGGAGGCACCTGGCAATCCATTAATTTATCATTCATTGCCGAAATGCCCCCCAAGGCCAAAACCAAGGAGTGCGGTGCAGGGGCGTAACTAGGTTAGTAATGTGGCCTAATTTGGGGCTTTCTAGTGTTAACTAACTTCTGGAGCTTGGCTGTCTGGCATGGATGGATACCCCCCTTGGCTGTCTGGCATGGAGGGGTGTCCCCCTTGGCTGTCTGGCATGGAGGGGTGTCCCCCTTGGCAGTCTGGCATGGAGGGGTGTCCCCCTTGGCTGTCTGGCATGGAGGGGTACCTCCCCTGGCAGTCTGGCATGGAGGGGTGTCCCCCTTGGCAGTCTGGCATGGAGGGGTGCCCCCATTGGCAGTCTGGCATGGAGGGGTGCCTCCCTTGGCGGTCTGGCATGGAAGGGTACCTCCCCTGGCAGTCTGGCATGGAGGGGTGCCTCCCTTGGCTGTCTGGCATGGAGGGATGCCTCCCTTGGCAGTCTGGCATGGAGGGGCACCCCCCTTGGCGGTCTGGCATGGAGGGGTGACCCCCTTGGCGGTCTGCCATGGAGGGGTGCCCCATGGGTGGTCTGGCATGGAGGGGTGCCCCCGTTGGTGGTCTGGCATGGAGGGGTGCTACCCTTGGTGGTCTGGCATAGAGGGGTGCCCCCTTGGCTGGCACAGAGGGGTGCCCCCTTGGCTGGCATGGAGGGGTGCCCCCTTGGCTGGCATGGAGGGGTGCCTCCCTTGGCTGGCATGGAGGGGTACCCCCCCTGCAGGCAGGCATGCAGGGATGCCCCCCGGCAGGCAGGCATGGAGGGATGTCCCCTGGCAGGCAGGCATGGAGGGATGTCCCCTGGCAGGCATGCATGAAGGGATGCCCCCCGGGCAGGCATGAATGGATGGCCCACTGGCAGGCATGCATGAAGGGATGCCCCCCCGGGCAGGCATGAATGGATGCCCCCCTGGCAGGCAGGCATGAAGGGATGCCCCCCTGGCAGGCAGGATGCCCAGGGATGCCCTCCATTGGATAGCATGGAGGGATGCCTGGCTGGCATGATGGGCTGTCTGGTATGGAGGGATGCCCCCTCGGCTGTCTGGCATGGAGGGATGCCCAGCTGACATGGAGGGATGCCCGGCAGGCATGGAGGAATGCCACCCCGGATACCTCCTCGAATGTCTGACATGAAGGAATGCCCCCTCAGCTGGCTGGAGCGGAGGGCTGGCTGCCATGGAAGGATTCCACCCTGGATGGCTGGCGTGGAAGGATGCCACCCCGGATGGCTGGCATGGAAGGATGCCCCCTCAGCTGGCACGGAGGGATGCCGGCTGGCATGGAGGGATGCCCCCATCAGCTGGCATGGAGGGCTGGCTGTCATGGAGGGTTGGCTGGCATGGAGGGATGCCCCTAGCTGGCATGGTGGGCTGGCATGGAGGGATGCCACCCTGGATGCCCCCTCGGCTGTCTGGCATGGAGGGATGCCACCCTGGTTGCCCTCTCAGCTGTCTAGCATGGAGGGATGCCACCTCAACTGTCTGGCTTGGAGGGATGCCCCTCAGCTGTCTGGCATGGAGGAATGCCCCCTCGGCTGTCGGGCATGGAGGGATGCCCAGGGATGTCCCCCATAGTCTGCCACGGTTGCCCTTGCTGGCATGGTGGGCTGGCTGGCATGGAGGGATGCCACCCTGGATGCCCCCTCTTGGCTGTCTGGTACGGGGGGATGCCACCTCTCGAGTGTTTTGCATGAGGGGGATGCCCCATCTTGGCTGTCTGACATGGGGGGATACCGCCCCTCTGTCTGGCATGGGGGGTACCGCCCATCTGGCTGGCAAAGGGGGATGCACCGGCGGCTGGCTGGCACTGAGAATGCCCCCTGCAGGCTGGATGGCGTGGGGATGCCCCCCGCCAGCTGGCTGGCACGTCTGGCATGGGGGATGCCCGTATAGCTAGGGGGATGCCCATCTGGCACGGGAGGATGCCCGTCTGACACGGGGTGGATGCCCCCCTTGGCTGGCTTGCACGGGGATGCCTCCAACTAGCTGGCATGGAGGGATGCCCCCCAACTGGCGAGCATGGAGGGATGCCTTCTGCCTGGCAGGCGTGTAGGGATGCCGCCCGTCTCTCAGGCAGGGAGGGATGCCGCCCATCTAGCTGGCATGGAGGGATGCTGCCCGACTGGCGGGCATGGTGGGATGGTGTCCAACTGGCGGGCATGGAGGGATGCCATCCATCGGGCTGGTATGGAGGGATGATGCCTATCTGGATGGCATAGAGGGATGATGCCCATCTTGCTGGCATGGAGGGATGCTGCCCATCTGGCTGGCATGGGGGTATGCCGCCCATCTGGCTGGTATGGGGGATGCCGCCCGTCTGGCTGGCAATGGGGGATGCCGCCTGTCTGGCTGGCATAGGGGGATTCCGGCTGTCTGGCTGGTATGGGTGTATTCCGGCTGTCTGGCTGGTATGGGTGTATTCCGGCTGTCTTGCTGGCATGGGGGGGATGCCTCCACCTTGCTGGCATGGGGGGATTTCGCCCCGTCTGGCTGGCATGGAGGGATTTTAGCTATGATTCTGATCAAAGGGTGAACTAGCACAGTTTGCTGCTTTATTCCAAAGAGTGTAAGTTTATTTTCCTCTATTGGCACACAAGTTAGTACCCACCTTCTAATAGGCCATGCATGTTAATGCTGGATTATCAAAGATCTGAAATATATCTTTCAGTTCACACCAGTTCAGCTTCAGCCAGTAGAAGCAACATTGCTTCTACTGGCCACAGAAGATGTATGTCCTTCGGATGAGATGCGAGGAATTATGAAAAAGATTACCATATGTGTACCAGACAAGACAAATACATTAGATGTCTTGCATGGGGGGATGACCTCTCGGCTGTCTGGTACAGGGGGGATGCCCCCTCGGCCATCTGTCATGGGGGAGAAGCCCCCTTTGGCCATCTGGCTCGGGGGGGGGGGGGTCGTCTCGGCCGTCTGGCATGGGGAGATGCCCCCTTAGCTGTCTGGCATGGGGGGATGTCGCCTCGGCCGTCTGGCATGGGGGTGCCCCCTTGGCTGTCTGGCATAGGGGATGCCCCCTCGGCTTTCTGGCATTGGGGGATGCCCATCTGGCATGGGGGATGCCCGTCTGGCACGGGAGGAAGCCCGACTGGCATGGGGGATGCCGTCTGGCCGGCATAGAGGGATGTCAGCCGCCTGGTGGGCATGGAGGGATGCCGCCAATTTACTTTGGATGCGATGCAAGGAATTATGAAAAAGATTACCATACGTGTACCAGACAAGACAAATACATTAGATGTCTGGCATGGGGGGGATGCCCCCTCGGCTGTCTGGACTGGGGGATGGCCCTTCGGCTGTCTGCCATGGGGGGATGCCCGTCTGGCACAGGGGGAAGCCCGACTGGTACTCGGGATGCCCGTCTGGCGGGCATGGAGGGATGCCGCCTGTCTAGCAGGTGTGGAGGGAGGCCCACCAGCTGGCGGGCATGGAGGGATGTTACCCCTCTGGAGGGCATGGAGTTATGCCATCCGTCTGGCTGGCATGGAGTGATGCCACCCATCTGGCTGGCATGGAGGGATGACGCCGTCTGACTGGCATTAAGGGATGACGCCAGTCTGGTTGGCATGGAGGGATAAAGCCCGTCTGGCTGGCATGGAGGGATTTTAGCTATGGATCTGATCAAAATGTAAACTAGCACAGTTTGCTGCTTTATTCCAAAGAGTGTAAGTTTATTTTCCTCTACTGGCACACAAGTTAGTACCCACCTTGTAATAGGCCATGGATAGTAAGGCTGGGTTATCAAAGATCTGAAATATATCTTTCAGTTCACACCTGTCCAGCTTCTGAGACATTGCTTCTACTGGGCTCAGATGTATGGCCTTCCGATGAGATGCGAGGAATTATGAAAAAGATTACCATACGTATACTAGATAAAACAAATACATTAGATGTCTGGCATGGGGTCATGCCCCCTCGGCTGTCTGGCACGGGGGATGCCCATCTGGCACAGGAAGATACCCGTCTGGCACAGGGGGAAAATAAACTTACACTTTTTGGAATAAAGCAGCAAACTGTGCTAGTTCCCCCTTTGATCAGAACCATAGCTAAATCCCTCCATGCCAGCCAGACGGGCGGCATCCCCCATGCCAGCCAGATGGACATCACCCCCCCCATGCCAGCGTATGGAAAGATTACCTATGTGTACCAGACAAGGAAAATACATTAGATGTCTGGCACAGGGGGATGCCCTCTCAGCTGTCTGACACGGGGGGATACCCCCTCGATTGTCTGGCATGGGGGTGCCCCCTCGGTTGTCTTGCACTGGGGGTGCCCCCTCGGCTGTCTGGCGTGGGGGATGCCCCCCGGCTATCTGGCAAAGGGTGGATGCCCCCTTGGCAGTCTGCCACGGGGGGATGCCCCCTTGGCTGTCTGCCACAGGGGGATGCCCCCTCGGCTGTCTGGCATGGGGGGATGCCCTTCTGGCACTGGCAGATGCCTCTCGCTGGCTGGCATTAAGGGATGCCCCTTGATGCCCCCCAACTGGTGGGCATGGAGGGAGGCCCTTCCCTGGCAGGCATGGAGGGATGCCCCCCTGGCAGGCAGGCATGGAGTGATGCCCCCGTCTGCTGGCATGAAGGGATGCCCCCATCGGCTGGCATGGAGGGGTGCCCCGTCAGCTGGCATGGCTGGCTGGCATGGAGGGGTCCCATCCGGATGTCCCCTCAGCTTACTGGCATGAAGTGATGCCCCCTTGGCTGGCTGGCATGGAGGGATGCCCAGCTAGCATGGAGGGATCCCACCCCGGATGCCTCCTCAGCTGTCTGGCATGGAGGGATGCCCCCTTAGCTGGCATGCAGGGATGCCCCCTCAGCCTGCACGGAGGGATGCTGGCTGGCATGGAGGGATGCCCCCGTCGGCTGGCATGGAGGCCTGGCTGTCATAGAGGGATGGCTGGCTGGCATGGATGGATGCCACCCCAGATGCCTTCTCGGCTGTCTGGCATGGATGGATGCCACCCCAGATGCCTTCTCGGCTGTCTGGCATGGAAGGATGCCCGGCTGGCATGGAGGGATCCCACCCCGGATGCCTCCTTGGCACAGGGGGGAAGCCTCCTCGGCTGTCTGGCACAGGGGGGATGCCCCCTCGGCTGTCTGACATGGGGGGAGGCCCCCTTGGATTTCTGGCATGGGGGGGTTTGCCCCCTTGGATGGCAGGCATGGATGGAATCCCCCCTGGCAGGCAGGCAGGCATGGGGGTATGCCCCCCTGGCAGGCAGGCAGGCATGGGGGTATGCCCCCCTGGCATGCAGGCATGGAGGAATGCCCCCCTGGCATGCAGGCATGGAGGGATGCCCCCCTGGCAGGCAAGCAGGCATGGAGGGATGCCCCCCTGGCAGGCAGGCATGGAGGGATGCCCCCCCGGCAGGCAGGCAGGCTTGCATGGGGGGGATGCCCAGATGGCATGGGGGATGCCTGTCTGGCAAGGGAAGATGCTCCCTCAGCTGGTTGGCATGGGGGTGTGCCTGGCCTGCATGTAGCGATGCCTGTCTTGCTGGCATGGAGGGATGCCACACCGATGCCTCCTTGGTTGGCTGGCACAGGATGATGCCTCCCCAGCTGGCTGGCACAGGGGGTGCCTTCTCAGCTGGATGTCATGGGGGGATGCCTCCCCAGCTGACTGGCACAGGGGGTATGCCTCCTAGAGGCTTGTCTTGCTGGCATGGAATGATGCCACCCTGGATGCCCCTCGATTGGCTGGCATGGGGGATGTCCCTTGGTTGGCTGGCATGGAGATGCTCCCCGGCTGGGTGGCACAGGGGGATACCGAGCATCCCATATCCACACCAGGATTTAGATTTAATTATCCCATATTGTCTGCCAGACTTTCAGGTCCTCGAGTGTCGATTCACCATGACAGAGGCATCAGGGTCTTGGGGTAGTATGGGGAGTAATGTCGTGTTGTTCTGCCATCTGCAATTCCCCTCCTCCTCCTGTGCTGATGCTTTGTTCCAGAACTAGATAATCTTAATCCAGCACCTCACCAGGTCTCATTGATCCATGGATGTGAATGCGTGATTGGGATGACCCCTTCATAGTACCCGGCTGGCAGGCACGAAGGGATGCCCCTGGATACTCCCTGGCTGGCATAAGGGATGCCCCCTGGCCAGCTGGCATGAGGGAATGCCTGGCTGGCACGGGGGGATGCCCTCTGGCTGGCTGGCATGGAGGGATGCCCGGCTTTATTTTTTGTTATTGTTGCATTTATTTCTACTGTTGCTTTTTGGGCAGGGCCTTGTCAGGCTACTTTTACTTTCCTTCTATTATATACAGTATATTTATATTTTTTTGCAGTGCATGCATAGCTTGATATTCAGCTCCTGGCTGGCAGGTGCCAGTTGGGGTGCCCATCTGGCACTGGGTGGATGCTCCCCTTGGCTGGCTTGCACAGGGGGATGCCTCTCGCTGGATGGCAAGGAGGGATGCCATCTGTCTGGCGGGCATGGAGGGATGCCTCCCATCTGGCGGGCATGGAGGGATGCTGCTTGTCTGGCGGGCATGGAGGGATGCCGCCCTTCTGGCTGGCATGGAGGGATTCCGCCCGTCTGGCTGGCATGGAGGGATGCCACCCATCTGGCTGGCATGGAGGGATGCCACTGGTAAGGAGGGATGCTGCCCATCTGGCTGGCATGGAGGGATGTCGCCCGTCTGGCTGGCATGGAGGGATTTTAGCTATGGTTCTGATCAAAGGGTGAACTAGCAGAGTTTGCAGCTTTATTCCAAAGAATGTAAGTTGCAAGGAATTATGAAAAAGATTACTATATGTATACCAGACAAGACAAATACATTAGATTTCTGGCATGGGGGATGCCCCCTCGGCTGGCTGGCATGGGGGGATGCCCCCTCGGGTATCTGGCATGGGAGGAATGCCCATCTGGCATGGTGGATGCCCATCTTGCACAGGGGGATGCCCGTCTGGCACGGGGGGGGGGGGGCGAAATAAACTTACCCTCTTTGGAATAAAGCAGCAAACTGTGCTAGTTCACCCTTTGATCAGAACCATAGCTAAATCCCTCCATGCCAACCAGATGGGCAGCATCCCTCCATGCCAGCCAGATGGAAGGCATCCCCCCATGCCAGCGTATGGATAGATACGTGTACCAGACAAGACAAATACATTAGATGTCTGGCACGGGGGGGGGGGGGGGATGCCCACTCGGCTGTCTGGCACGGGGGATGCCCCCTCAGCTTTCTGGCATGGGGGGGTTTCCCCTCTTGGCTGTCTGGCACAAAGCCCCCCTGGCAGGCAGGCATGGAGGGAATCCCCCCATGGCAGACAGGCAGGTATGGAGGGATGCCCCCCTGGCAGGCAGGCATGGAGGGATGCCCCCCGTCTGGCTGGCATGGAGGGATGCCCAGATTTTCTTGTGTTATTGTTGCATCTTGTTCCATTTATTTCTACTGTTGCTCTTTGGTCTGGGCCTTGTCAGGCTACTTTTATTTCCTTCTATTATATACAGTATGTTTATATTTTTTTGCAGTGCATGCATAGCTTTATATTCAGCTCCTGGCAGGCAGGTGCAGGGGAAACTTACTTAAATTTTACTTTGAGTAAGGGAAGCATCTCGTATCCACACCAAAATTTTGATTTAATTATCCCATATTGTCCACCAGACTTTCAGGTCCTCGAATATCGATTCACCATGACAGAGTAATCAGTCTTGCAGTAGTATGGCTTCCATGGAGAGATGCCCCTCGGCAGCTTGCTAGCACAGGGGATACCCTCCGGCAGCTGGCTAGCACAGAGGATTCCCCCTGGTGGCTGACTGGCACAGGGGGATGCCACCCACCGGCTGGCTGGCACGGGAAATCTCCTGCCAGCTTGCTGATACGGGGATGCCCCCCTCGGCTGTCTGGCACGGGGGTGGCCATCTGGTATGGGGGGATGCCCATCTTGCACGGTGGGATGCCTGTCTGGCATGGGGGGTGCCTGTCTGGCACGGGGTGGATGCCCCCCTTGGCTGGCTTGCACGGGGATGTCTCCTGCTGGCTGCCATGGAAGGATGCCCCTTGATTGACCCCGACTGGTGGACATGGAGGGATGCGCCCATCTGGCTGGCATGTTGGGATGCTGCCCATCTGGCTGGCATGGGGGGATGCTGCCCATCTGGCTGGCATGGAAGGATGCACCCTCAGCCGTTTGGCACGGGGGGATGCCCCCTCAGCTGTCTGGAATGGTGGGTGCCCATCTGGTAAGGGGGGATGGCCATCTGGCACAGGGGGGTGCCTGTCTGGCATGGGGGGTGCCTGTCTGCATGGGGTGGATGCCCCCCTTGGCTGGCTTGCACGGGGATGCCTCTCACTGGCTGGCTTGGAGGGATGCCCCTTAATTGACCCCGACTGGTGTTCATGGAGGGATGCTGCCCATCTGGCTGGCATAGAGGGATGCCGCCTGTGTGTGTGGCATGGAGGGAGGCCGCCCATCTGGCTGGCATGGTGGGATGCTGCCTGTCTGGCTGGCATGGAGGGATGCTGCCTGTATGGCTAGCATGGAGGGATGACACCCATCTGGCTGGCATGGAGGGATTTTAGCTATGGTCCTTCTCAAAGTGTGAACTAGCACAGTTTGCTGCTTTATTCCAAAGAGTAAGTTTATTTTCCTCTACTGGCACAAAAGTTAGTACACACCTTCTAATAGGCCATGCATGTTAAGGCTGGGTTATCAAAGATCTGAAATATATCTTTCAGTTCAAACCCATCCAGCTTCTGAGGCATTGCTTCTACTGGCCAAAGAAGATGTATGTCCTTCGAATGAGATGGTACAGGGATGCCACCGGGATGCCCGTCTGGCACGGAGGGGAGGCCCTATCTGGCTGGCATGGGGGATGCCCCTATAGCTGTCTGACATGGGGGTGCCCTCTCGACTGTCTGGCATGGGCGAGATACCCCCTTTGCTGTCTGGCATTGGAGGGATGCCACCAATCTTGCTGGCATGGAGGGATGCCGCTTGTCTGGCTGGCATGGAGGGATGATGCCGTCTGTCTGGCATGGAGGGATGACGCCCTTCTGTCTGGCATGGAGGGATGACGCCCGTCTGTCTGGCATGGAGGGATGACGCCCGTCTGTCTGGCATGGAGGGATGACGCCCATCTGGCTGGCATGGTGGGATGACCCCATCTGGCTGGCATGGAGGATGACACCCTTCTGTCTGGCATGGAGTGATGACGCCCGTCTGGCTGGCATGGAGGGATTTTAGCTATGGTTCTTATCAAAGTGTGATCTAGCGCAGTTTGCTGCTTTATTCCAAAGACTAAGTTTATTTTCTTCTACTGGCACAAAAGTTAGTACCCACCTTCTAATAGGCTATGCATGTTAAGGTTGTGTTATCAAAGATCTGAAATATATCTTACAGTTCACACCCATCCAGCTTCTGAGACATTGCTTCTACTGGCCATAGAAAATGTATGTCCTTCGGATGAGATGCGAGGAATTATAATAAAAAGGTTACCATACGTGTACCAGACAAGAGGGATGCCCGTCTGGCACGGGGGGAAGCCCTATCTGGCTGGTGTGGAGGGATGTTGCCTGTGTGGGTGGCATGGAGGGATGCCGCCCATCTGGCTGGCATAGTGGGATTCTGCCCGTCTGGCTGGCATGGGGGATGCCGCCCGTCTGGCTGGCATGGAGGGATGATGCCCATCTGGCTGGCATGGAGGGATGATGCCTTTCTGTCTGGCATGGAGGGATGCCGCCCATCTGGCTGGCATAGTGGGATGCTGCCCGTCTGCCTGGCATGGGGGATGCCGCCCGTCTGGCTGGCATGGAGGGATTTTAGCTATGGTTCTTATCAACGTGTGATCTAGCACAGTTTGCTGCTTTATTCCAAAGACTAAGAGTGTACGTTTATTTTCCTCTACTGGCACAAAAGTTTGTACCCACCTTCTAATAGGCCATGCATGTTAAGGCTGGGTTATCAAAGATCTGAAATATATCTTTCAGTTCACACCCATCCAGCTTCTGAGACATTGCTTCTACTGGCCATAAAAGATGTATGTCCTTCGGATGAGATGCGAGGAATTATAAAAAGGTTACCATATGTGTACCAGACAAGAGGGATGCCCGTCTGGCATGGGGAGAAGCCCTATCTGGCTGGCATGGAGGGATGCTGCCTGTGTGGGTGGCATGGAGGGATGCCACCCATCTGGCTGGCATAGTGGGATGCTGCCCTTCTGGATGGCATGGGGGATGCTGCCCATCTGGCCGGCATGGGGGATGGGCCCTCAACCATCTGGCATGTGGGGATGCCCCCTCAGCTGTCTGGCATGTGGGGATGCCCCCTCAGCTGTCTGACATGGGGGGTGCTCTCTCGACTGTTTGGCATGGGCGAGATACCCCCTTTGCTGTCTGGCATTGCAGGGATGCCACCAATCTTGCTGGCATGGAGGGATGCCGCCTGTCTGGCTGGCATGGAGGGATGATGCCCATCTGGCTGGCATGGAGGGATGCCGCCCATCTGTCTGGCATGGAGGGATGATGCCCGTCTGTCTGGCATGGTGGGATGCCACCCATCTGGCTGGCATGAAGGGATTTTAGCTATGGTTCTGATCAAAGGGTGAACTAGCACAGTTTGCTGCTTTTTTCCAAAGAGTGTAAGTTTATTTTCCTCTACTGGCACAAACTTTAACCCAGACCTTGTAATAGAGAGGAGAGATGCCTGTCCGGCATGGGAGGGATGCCCATCTGGCATGGGTGATGCCTCACACGGCTGGCTTGCACAGGGGATGCCTCTCACTGTCTGGCATGGAAAGATGCCCCCGACTGGCGGGCATGGAGAAATGCTGCCTGTCTTGCTGGCATAGAGGGATGCCGCCCATTTGGCTGGCATGGTGGGATGCCCCCTGTGTGGGTGGCATGGAGGGAGGCTGCCCATCTGTCTGGCATGGTGGGATGCTGCCGTCTGTCTGGCATGGGGGATACCGCCCATCTGGCTGGCATGGGGGGATGCGCCCTCTGCCATCTGGCACGGGATGATGCCCCCTTGGCTTTCTGACATGGGGGGATTACCCCCTCAGCTGTCTGGCATGGGTCGGAAGCCCCCTTGGCTGTCTAGCATGGGGGATGCCCCCTCGGCTGTCTGGTATGGGGGATGCCCCCTCGGCTGTCTGGCTTTGATGCCCGTCTGGCATGTGGGGTTGCCTATCTGGCATGGAGGAAGCCCGACTGGCATGGGGGATGCCAGTCTGGTGGTCATGGAAAGATATTGCTCATCTGGCTGGCATGGAGGGATGCCACCCATCTGGCTGGCATGGAAGGATGCCGCCCATCTGGCTGGCATGGGGGATGCTGCCTGTCTGCCTGGCATGGAGAGATACTGCCTGTCTGCCTGGCATGGAGGAATGCCATCTGTTTGGCTGGTATGGAGGAATGCCACAGGGGATGCCCCCTCACCTGTCGTGCATTGGGGATGCCCATCTGGTATGACGGATGCCCGTCTGGCACAGGGGAAGCCCGAATGGCATGGTGTTGCCAATCTGGCAGGCATGGAGGGATGTCGCCCATCTGGCAGACATGAAGGGATGCCGCCCATCTGGCAGGCATGAAGGGATGCCACCCATCTGGCTGGCATGGAGGGATGCCACCAATCTGGCTTGCATGAAGGGATGCCACCCATCTACTTAGCATGGGGGGATGCCGCCTGTCTTCCTGGCATGGAGGGATGATGCCCATCTGGCTGGCATGGAGGGATGACGCCCATCTGGCTGGCATGGAGGATGACGCCCTTCTGTCTGGCATGGAGTGATGATGCCCGTCTCACTGGCATGGGGGGATTTTAGCTATTTTTCTTATCAAAGTGTGATCTAGCACAGTTTGCTGCTTTATTCCAAATAGTAAGTTTATTTTCCTCTACTGGCACAAAAGTTAGTACCCACCTTCTAATAGGCCATGCATGTTAAGGCTGGGTTATCAAAGATCTGAAATATATCTTTCAGTTCACACCCATCCAGCTTCTGAGACATTGCTTCTACTGGCCATAGAAGATGTATGTCCTTCGGATGAGATGGTACAGGGATGTCACCGGGATGCCCGTCTGGCACGGGGGGAAGCCCTATCTGGCTGTCATGGAGGGATGCCGCCTGTGTGGGTGGCATGGAGGGATGCCGCCCATCTGGCTGGCATGGGGGATGCCCCCTCAGCTGTCTGACATGGGGGTGCCCCTCGACTGTCTTTGCTGTCTGGCATTGGAGGGATGCCGCCAACCTTGCTGGCATGGAGGGATGCCGCCTGTCTGGCTGGCATGGAGGGAGGATACCCGTCTGGGTGGGATGGCGCCCGTCTGGCTGGCATGGAGGGATGACGCCCGTCTGGCTGGCATGGAGGGATGACGCCCATCTGGCTGACATGGAGTGATGACACCCCTCTGGCTGGCATGGAGGGATTTTGGCTATGGTTCTTATCAAGTTGTGATCTAGCGCAGTTTGCTGCTTTATTCCAAAAGTTTATTTTCCTCTACTGGCACAAAAGTTAGTACCCACCTTCTAATAGGCCATGCATGTTAAGGCTGGGTTCAAAGATCTGAAATATATCTTTCAGTTCCCACCCATCCAGCTTCTGAGACATTGCTTCTACTGGCCATAGAAGATGTATGTCCTTCAAATGAGATGGTACAGGGATGCCACTGGGATGCCCATCTGGCACGGAGGGGAGGCCCTATCTGGCTGGCATGGAGGGATGCCCCTATAGCTGTCTGACATGGGGGGTGCCCTCTCGACTGTCTGACATGGGGGTGCCCCCTCGACTGTCAGGCATGGGCGAGATACCCCCTTTGCTGTCTGGCATTGGAGGGATGCCACCAATCTTGCTGGCATGGAGGGATGCCGCCTGTCTGGCTTCCATGGAGGGATGATGCCCATCTGGCTGGCATGGAGGGATGATGCCCGTCTGGCTGGCATGGAGGGATGACGCCCATCTGTCTGGCATGGAGGGATGACGCCTGTCTGGCATGGAGTGATGACGCCCGTCTGGCTGGCATGGAGGGATTTTAGCTATGGTTCTTATCAAAGTGTGATCTAGCACAGGGTGAGTCCTAGGTGCGCTGTGGATGGAGATGAACGATAGGGTAGTCGGGAGTTCCTGTCTTCTTGCACTTATTGGAGATCTACTTGCTGCTGTAGGTCTACTTTAAGGTGTTTGTGATGATGCTGTTGTAGGTCTGCTTTAGGCCGTTTGGATTGGTGTTTCCGTCGGTCTGCTTGCAAATGTTTTAGATGTAGATCTGCTTTGATGTTGCTTTAAAATGCTTGGGCTGCAGATTTTGAAGGATTAAAGCTTGTTCTAAGTGCTATTGTTTGTAGGTTGTGACTTCTGAGGGATTGATAAGGTCCTTAGGAGTGGGCCTTAATATAGTGTCGGTCCCTTTTGGGTTATGAGGGGTTAATATAGTGTTGGCCCCTTGTGTCTATGGCCGCTAGTTGCGGTGTAGCGTGGCCGGCGGGGCAGCCGTTCATGCGGCTTTAATTGGTGCAAGAAATGTGTTGCCGCTAGCGCGGTGTAGAAATGTGGCGTGGCCGGCGGGTCAGCTTTATTTATGGCTGTATAGTTGCTGAAGCGGTGGGAGCATGTAGCGTGGCCGGCGGTGCATGGGGTAGAAGACCGCAAGTGCGGTTTGGATGAATGGGCCGCTCCGGCGGCAAGTCAGGGTGTAGCGAGGCCGAGGGAGGCTTTTCTGTGGAGTAGAGCCGCTCCTGCGGCGAGACAATGCAGCGAGGCCGAGGGGGGCTTTGCTACTGTAATTCACCTAATGTGGCGTGGCCGGCGGGTCAGCCTTATTTATGGCTGTGTAGTTGCTGAGGCGGTGGGAGCATGTAGCGTGGCCGGCGGTGCCTGGGGTGGAAGACCGCAAGTGCGGTTTAGATGGATGAGCCGCTCCGGCGGCAGGGCAAGGTGTAGCGAGGCCGGGGAAGGCTTTGCTAAGAAGTGGAGCCGCTCCTGCGGCAAGACGATGTAGCGAGGCCGAGGGAGGCTTTACTACTGTGATTCACCGACGCGCGTTTCGTTAGAATAGTATCCAACATTGTCAAGGTGAGGGGGCGGGCTAAGATGCTGCTATTTAATTGGTTCCGTTGCAGCAAGGGTTGTTGGGAAATGTAGTTTCCAAGTAAGTTGTTTGTATGAACCTTAACTGTGTTAGCAAGTTTTTGGCAGCAGGTGTCGCTGTCTCATGTGTTTAAATGGGGTTATTTGCTTCTTCAATGTTAAGCTGAGGTGTCCAATTTAAACTTGAGCAGCAGGTGGCGTTGTTGTTCAGTCTGCTGGTTTTTTAGTGTTAGCTGCCTTTGAATGATACAAAGTGGACGCTTTTGTTGCTACAAAGCTTTTGTTGATACAGAATGGAAACTTTTGTTGCAATTCCTTCTTATAAGTTAAAAGAATGGTGAGATGTGGAGACTTTTTGATAAAGGTTTCTTAGGAGATACTTATTCATAATGCTAATTTCTTTACTGAGGTGCTGCATACTGGAAAAAAAAGGGGAGGTTTTTTCTTCTTTCTTTCCTGGAAGTACAGATGAAATACTGGGTTTCACAGTTAATGGAGACCTTTTCTAGATGGATTTTTTGGATGGATTTTTTCTTTTAAGTGTATTATTAAAGGACAATTTATCTTTTTTCTGTTAGTTGTTTTCCAAAAAACAGTTGAGGTCTAATTCTATGTTTAGGCCTTCTGGGGATAATGTGTTGAGTTCAAATATCCAAAAGGTTTCTTTCTTGGATGATTCTCTCTGGATGTTTGCTCCTCTCCAATTAAGGTTGATTTTCTCAATTATCCAGAAATCCAGTCCGGTTGGGTTCTTCTGGTGGAAACTGGAGAAATGTGCGGAGACGCTGTGTGTGGGGAGTCCATTTTTGATATTTCTGATATGTTCGCTTAGTCTTGTTTTGAAAGGCCTTTTGGTTCTTCCAACGTAGAGTAGGTTACATGGGCACTTGAGGCAGTATACTACTCCTGCTGTATTGCAAGAGTGTTGGCCTTTAACTTTGTATTCCTTGTTAGTTTTGGGGTTGAGGAAGTTTTCTATAGTGTTTTGGGGTGTTGGGTTGTTGCGTAGGTATAGTTTGCACCCCTGGCAATTTCTGCATCGAGAGAATTTGTTTGTAGTTATTGTGGTTGTTGTAGGTTGGTTGATTACACTTGCTGTGATGTACTGGGCCAGGGTTTTTGGTTTCCTATAAATGAATCTCGGTCGCGGTCCAACTAGTTCCTTCAGAATGGGGTCTGTGGTTAGTACTTTCCAATGTTTTTTGATGATGTTTTCAAGTTTCTTATAATCTCTGGTGAATTTTGTAATGAAGGTCGGAGCCCCAGAGAATGGCTGTGACTTATTGTCTGATTTGGATGGTGGTGCCTGGTTTCTCACGCTTTGTACTGTGGATTCTAGTTTGTCTTCATCGTAGCCTTTTTCCAGGAACCTGTTTTTGATGATTTGGGCCTGTTCAATGTAGGTTTTGTCTTCAGTGCAGTTCCTTCTGATCCTTTGAAATTGGCCTTTTGGGATGTTGTTCATCCAGATAGGGTGGTGGCAGCTATCCACTGGGATGTAGCTGTTCCTGTCTGTTTCTTTAAAGAAGGTCTTTGTCTTGATTTGTTGGTTTTCTTTATATACTTCGATGTCCAGGAAGTGTATTGTTTCGGTGCTAATTTCATGTGTAAAGGTGATGTTCCAGTCGTTGTCATTGAGGTTTGTGAGAAAGGTTTTGAGAGTATCTTCTTGTCCATCCCAAAGGAAGAAACAGTCATCGATGTATCTTTTGTAGTACTTGAGCTCGGCGGGCCTCTGAGGTTCCATGATTTGGGTTTCCCAGAGTGCCATGAAGAGGTTTGCTACACTGGGAGCAAATTTTCCGCCCATTGCTACACCGATTTTTTGGAGGTAGAATGAGTCCTCAAACCAGAAGTAGTTGTGGTTTAGTGAGAAGTCAAGGCAATCCGAAATGAAGGAGATATGTGGTTCTGGCATGGTGTGCTCCTTTTGTAGAAAGAATTTGACTGCTTCTAGTCCTTTGTGGTGGGGGATGATGGTGTATAAAGAGCTTACATCAGCCGTTGCCATTATGTAGTGTGATTTATCTGCATGTTTTCTGAGGTCTTCTAGGAACATTGTTGTATCTTTCAGGTATGAGGCCGTTTTCTGTACCACTGGTTGTAGGTAGTGATCTATGTATTCACCCAGTCTGCTTGTGAGAGATTCTATGCCGCTTACTATGGGCCTTCCTGGTGGTGCGTCTTTGTTTTTGTGGATCTTTGGGAGGTGGTAGATGGTGGGGATTCTTGGGGTTCCAAGATTGAGGTAATTGAATTCTTGTTTATTGAGAATGTTTGAGTTTTTTCCTTTTGTCAGCAGATCTCTTAGCTTTTTGTGGTAAAGTGCAGTGGGGTTGTGTGTCAGTTTCTCATAGGTGGTTGTGTCTGAGAGAAGGCGGAAGGTTTCTTGTATGTATTTTGGTTTGTCCAGGATTACCAAGCCTCCTCCTTTATCCGCTGGTTTGATTACTATGTTGGAGTTTTTCTGTATCTTTTTAATGGTGTTCAATTCCTTTAATTCTTTGTGGGTTCGTCTGGGTTTTCCGGTGGCGAATTTCTTGATGTCCTTGGTGACCAGTTCCCTGAAGACTCTTATTGCTCCTCCTTGGTCCTGAGGGTTAAAGATGGAGTTAGCGGCAACACATTTCTTGCACCAATTAAAGCCGCAGGAGCGGCTGCCCCGCCGGCAACGCTACACCGCAACTAGCGGCCATAGACACAAGGGGCCAACACTATATTAACCCCTCATAACCCAAAAGGGACCGACACTATATTAAGGCCCACTCCTAAGGACCTTATCAATCCCTCAGAAGCTTTAATCCTTCAAAATCTGCAGCCCAAGCATTTTAAAGCAACATCAAAGCAGATCTACATCTAAAACATTTGCAAGCAGACCGACGGAAACACCAATCCAAACGGCCTAAAGCAGACCTACAACAGCATCATCACAAACACCTTAAAGTAGACCTACAGCAGCAAGTAGATCTCCAATAAGTGCAAGAAGACAGGAACTCCCGACTACCCTATCGTTCATCTCCATCCACAGCGCACCTAGGACTCACCTTTTCCCCACAGGAACAGGTAAGCAAGCATTCCCAGATCACAAGAAGGATTGGTTCTCCTCACACCAGGTGCAGCTACCAGGTACCACTGCGCTGAAATAAACACAACTATTCCCACAATCTCGACCCAGAACCAACAATTTTTCAGCAGCAATACCAAGATGGATATACTGCAACTAAGAAAGGAATTCAATAAATCAAGCTTGGAAATTGAAGAAGAAGAAGATATGATAGAAATCACTGAAGGGTTCGACGACCTCTTCAAAAAAGTGGACCAACTACTACACAAAGAAATGGCACTCCGATGGCACATCCACACCTTAGAGACCTACATAGAAAAGGGCCTCATACCAAGAAGCCTACGATGGGATATAGCCCCAGAGAAAGAAACAGGAGGAATCATTAGAGATACAGAAGAATGGCAGGAATTCTTCAACCAATGTAGCCTAAAACTTAATGAAACTCATCATCATTAGGAAAAAACGAAAACTGGAAGAAACAAACAAAAAGCTAGAGGAACTTCAAGAAAACCTAGCACCATGTAAGGAATTAACTGAATATCAAGAACACCTGTACCAAATAAGAAATAAACTAAGAACTTTTGAAAAGGAACAAAAAATTAAAAAACAAAAGAAACTATCAAGGGACAACAAGGATTTCTCATCAGGAGCCATATACAAATGGCAGAAAAGCACCAACACAGAAAGGGAGGAAACCCACTCCACCCAGGACCAACACTACCAAAAACGACACCACCCAAGAAGGAATCAGAATACGCCGCAAAGAACCCACCATATCCACCCAGCCTCTCCCTACAAACAATACAATTTCAGACCACAAAATCTTTTTCGGTTTCCCAACAGAAGATATCCCGACAGGAAACACCAAAGAACTCCCAGCTGGAGGCAGCACGGGGATTACCAAGATCCCCGACCATACACCCCACGAAGAACCATCAAGAAAGACCAAACATCCTGGAACTACTCCAACAAACATCAACAATTCCAAAGAAACCGGCACACCACCCCGCCAGCATCTCATCAACACCAAAGAGCAACCAACTCAACCACCACAAGACCAACAGAACCCAACCCGCCCCACCAATCACCAAAACCCCAAAGGAACCACGACCGTCCACCTCAGCAGCACTATTTTTTAGATTTAGGAACCACCTACACTCCAAAAAGAAAAAAATCAGAACAAGAGGATGCAGAGCAGGAAAACGACTACAAGAGAAAAGAAACAAAGAAAAAAAGAACGACAGATCATCAGTAACACCCACCACAGGAATCTACAACCTCTCTAACTCAAACTTTACTAAGGACGAATTACAACTACTCAACAAAGGAATCAAATATGCACCACCAGCAAACATCAACAAGTTTGAGGCCTACATCGTTCTGTTGAAGTTCACCAGAAAACTTAACATACAAAAGTTCTTCAAAGAAAAACCAACCATGGGACCCACAGCAACCCAAACCCAACCTGAACCATCCGGGATCACCCACACCCACCTTAAGAACAACTCCATCTTTAACCCTCAGGACCAAGGAGGAGCAATAAGAGTCTTCAGGGAACTGGTCACCAAGGACATCAAGAAATTCGCCACCGGAAAACCCAGACGAACCCACAAAGAATTAAAGGAATTGAACACCATTAAAAAGATACAGAAAAACTCCAACATAGTAATCAAACCAGCGGATAAAGGAGGAGGCTTGGTAATCCTGGACAAACCAAAATACATACAAGAAACCTTCCGCCTTCTCTCAGACACAACCACCTATGAGAAACTGACACACAACCCCACTGCACTTTACCACAAAAAGCTAAGAGATCTGCTGACAAAAGGAAAAAACTCAAACATTCTCAATAAACAAGAATTCAATTACCTCAATCTTGGAACCCCAAGAATCCCCACCATCTACCACCTCCCAAAGATCCACAAAAACAAAGACGCACCACCAGGAAGGCCCATAGTAAGCGGCATAGAATCTCTCACAAGCAGACTGGGTGAATACATAGATCACTACCTACAACCAGTGGTACAGAAAACGGCCTCATACCTGAAAGATACAACAATGTTCCTAGAAGACCTCAGAAAACATGCAGATAAATCACACTACATAATGGCAACGGCTGATGTAAGCTCTTTATACACCATCATCCCCCACCACAAAGGACTAGAAGCAGTCAAATTCTTTCTACAAAAGGAGCACACCATGCCAGAACCACATATCTCCTTCATTTCGGATTGCCTTGACTTCTCACTAAACCACAACTACTTCTGGTTTGAGGACTCATTCTACCTCCAAAAAATCGGTGTAGCAATGGGCGGAAAATTTGCTCCCAGTGTAGCAAACCTCTTCATGGCACTCTGGGAAACCCAAATCATGGAACCTCAGAGGCCCGCCGAGCTCAAATACTACAAAAGATACATCGATGACTGTTTCTTCCTTTGGGATGGACAAGAAGATACTCTCAAAACCTTTCTCACAAACCTCAATGACAACGACTGGAACATCACCTTTACACACGAAATTAGCACCGAAACAATACACTTCCTGGACATCGAAGTATATAAAGAAAACCAACAAATCAAGACAAAGACCTTCTTTAAAGAAACAGACAGGAACAGCTACATCCCAGTGGATAGCTGCCACCACCCTATCTGGATGAACAACATCCCAAAAGGCCAATTTCAAAGGATCAGAAGGAACTGCACTGAAGACAAAACCTACATTGAACAGGCCCAAATCATCAAAAACAGGTTCCTGGAAAAAGGCTACGATGAAGACAAACTAGAATCCACAGTACAAAGCGTGAGAAACCAGGCACCACCATCCAAATCAGACAATAAGTCACAGCCATTCTCTGGGGCTCCGACCTTCATTACAAAATTCACCAGAGATTATAAGAAACTTGAAAACATCATCAAAAAACATTGGAAAGTACTAACCACAGACCCCATTCTGAAGGAACTAGTTGGACCGCGACCGAGATTCATTTATAGGAAACCAAAAACCCTGGCCCAGTACATCACAGCAAGTGTAATCAACCAACCTACAACAACCACAATAACTACAAACAAATTCTCTCGATGCAGAGATTGCCAGGGGTGCAAACTATACCTACGCAACAACCCAACACCCCAAAACACTATAGAAAACTTCCTCAACCCCAAAACTAACAAGGAATACAAAGTTAAAGGCCAACACTCTTGCAATACAGCAGGAGTAGTATACTGCCTCAAGTGCCCATGTAACCTACTCTACGTTGGAAGAACCAAAAGGCCTTTCAAAACAAGACTAAGCGAACATATCAGAAATATCAAAAATGGACTCCCCACACACAGCGTCTCCGCACATTTCTCCAGTTTCCACCAGAAGAACCCAACCGGACTGGATTTCTGGATAATTGAGAAAATCAACCTTAATTGGAGAGGAGCAAACATCCAGAGAGAATCATCCAAGAAAGAAACCTTTTGGATATTTGAACTCAACACATTATCCCCAGAAGGCCTAAACATAGAATTAGACCTCAACTGTTTTTTGGAAAACAACTAACAGAAAAAAGATAAATTGTCCTTTAATAATACACTTAAAAGAAAAAATCCATCCAAAAAATCCATCTAGAAAAGGTCTCCATTAACTGTGAAACCCAGTATTTCATCTGTACTTCCAGGAAAGAAAGAAGAAAAAACCTCCCCTTTTTTTTCCAGTATGCAGCACCTCAGTAAAGAAATTAGCATTATGAATAAGTATCTCCTAAGAAACCTTTATCAAAAAGTCTCCACATATCACCATTCTTTTAACTAATAAGAAGGAATTGCAACAAAAGTTTCCATTCTGTATCAACAAAAGCTTTGTAGCAACAAAAGCGTCCACTTTGTATCATTCAAAGGCAGCTAACACTAAAAAACCAGCAGACTGAACAACAACGCCACCTGCTGCTCAAGTTTAAATTGGACACCTCAGCTTAACATTGAAGAAGCAAATAACCCCATTTAAACACATGAGACAGCGACACCTGCTGCCAAAAACTTGCTAACACAGTTAAGGTTCATACAAACAACTTACTTGGAAACTACATTTCCCAACAACCCTTGCTGCAACGGAACCAATTAAATAGCAGCATCTTAGCCCGCCCCCTCACCTTGACAACGTTGGATACTATTCTAACGAAACGCGCGTCGGTGAATCACAGTAGTAAAGCCTCCCTCGGCCTCGCTACATCGTCTTGCCGCAGGAGCGGCTCCACTTCTTAGCAAAGCCTTCCCCGGCCTCGCTACACCTTGCCCTGCCGCCGGAGCGGCTCATCCATCTAAACCTCCACCCCAGGCACCGCCGGCCACGCTACATGCTCCCACCGCCTCAGCAACTACACAGCCATAAATAAGGCTGACCCGCCGGCCACGCCACATTAGGTGAATTACAGTAGCAAAGCCCCCCTCGGCCTCGCTGCATTGTCTCGCCGCAGGAGCGGCTCTACTCCACAGAAAAGCCTCCCTCGGCCTCGCTACACCCTGACTTGCCGCCGGAGCGGCCCATTCATCCAAACCGCACTTGCGGTCTTCTACCCCAGGCACCGCCGGCCACGCTACATGCTCCCACCGCTTCAGAAACTATACAGCCATAAATAAAGCTGACCCGCCGGCCACGCCACATTTCTACACCGCGCTAGCGGCAACACATTTCTTGCACCAATTAAAGCCGCAGGAGCGGCTGCCCCGCCGGCCACGCTACACCGCAACTAGCGGCCATAGACACAAGGGGCCAACACTATATTAACCCCTCATAACCCAAAAGGGACCGACACTATATTAAGGCCCACTCCTAAGGACCTTATCAATCCCTCAGAAGTCACAACCTACAAACAATAGCACTTAGAACAAGCTTTAATCCTTCAAAATCTGCAGCCCAAGCATTTTAAAGCAACATCAAAGCAGATCTACATCTAAAACATTTGCAAGCAGACCGACGGAAACACCAATCCAAACGGCCTAAAGCAGACCTACAACAGCATCATCACAAACACCTTAAAGTAGACCTACAGCAGCAAGTAGATCTCCAATAAGTGCAAGAAGACAGGAACTCCCGACTACCCTATCGTTCATCTCCATCCACAGCGCACCTAGGACTCACCTTTTCCCCACAGGAACAGGTAAGCAAGCATTCCCAGATCACAAGAAGGATTGGTTCTCCTCACACCAGGTACAGCTACCAGGTACCACTGCGCTGAAATAAACACAACTATTCCCTGTGATCTAGCACAGTTTGCTGCTTTATTCCAAAGACTACGTTTATTTTCCTCTACTGGCACAAAAGTTAGTACCCACCTTCTAATAGGCCATGGATGTTAAGGCTGGGTTATCAAAGATCTGAAATATATCTTTCAGTTCACACCCATCCAGCTTCTGAGACATTGCTTCTACTGGCCATAGAAGATGTATGTCCTTCGGATGAGATGCAAGGAATTATAAAAAGGTTACCATATGTGTACCAGACAAGAGGGATGCCCATCTGGCATGGGGGGAAGCCCTAACTGGCTGGCATGGAGGGATGCCACACGTCTGGTTGGCATGGAGGGATACTGCCTGTCTGACTGGCATGGAGGGATGCCGCCCATCTGGCTGGCATGGTGGGATGCTGCCCATCTTGCTGGTATGGGGGGATGCCGCCCATCTGGCTGGAATGGGGGATGCCCCCTCGGTTGTCTGGCACAGGGGATGCCCCCTCGGCTGTCTGGCGTTGGGGAATGCCTGTCTGGCATTGGGGGAAGCCCGTCTGGTGGGCATGGAGGGATGTCTCCCATCTGGCTGGCATGGGGGGGTGCCCATCTGCCTGGCATGGGGGAATGCCCCCTTGGCTGTCTGGCATGGGGGATGCCCCCTCGGCTGCCTGGCACGGGGAGATGCCTGTCTGGCAGGGGGGATGCCCATCTGGCATCGGAAATGCCTCCCTTGGCTGGCTTGCACAGGGGATGCCTCTCGCTGGCAGGCATGAGGGATGCCTGTTGATGCCCCCAACCTGGTGGGCATGGAGGGATGCCGACCATGTGGCTGACATGGAGGGACGCTGCCTGTCTGGCTAGCGTGGTGGATTTCTGCCCATCTGGCTGGTATGGGGGGATGCCGTCCATCTTGCTGGCACGGGGGGATGTCCCCTCAGCTGTCTGGCACGGGGGGATGTCCCCTCAGCTGTCTGGCACGGGGGGATGTCCCCTCGGCTGTCTGGCATGGGAGGATGCCCCCCTCGGCTGTCTGGCATGGGGGGATGCCCCCTCAGCTGTCTGGCACAGGGGGATTCCCCCTCGGCTGTCTGGCACAGGGATTGCTATCTGGCATGGGGGATGCCTGTTTTGCACGGGAAGATGCTTGCCTGGCACGCGGGGATGCCCATCTGGCATGGCGGGATGCCTGTCTGGCACGGTGGGATGCCTCTCGCTGGCTGGCATGGAGGGATGCCCATTGATGCCCCCTAACTGGCAGGCATGGAGGGATGCCTCCCAACTGGCACCCATCTGGCTGGCATATGGATGTCGCCTGTCTGGCTGGCATGGAGGGATGCTGCTCGTCTTGCTGGCATGGAGTGATGATGTCCGTCTGGCTGGCATGAAGGGATGACACCTGTCTGTCTGGCATGGTGGGATGCCGCCCATCTTGCTGGCATGAAGGGATTTTAGCTATGGTTCTGATCAAAGGGGGAACTAGCACAGTTTCATACCTTCCAACTTCTGAAGATAAGAAAGAGGGACAAGCCACGCCCCCGGCCCCACCCATGCCACACCCTTGACCCCACCCCTGCCACGCCCCCAACTCCACCCCCTGACGCACCCCCGACCACGCCATATTTCCCATCCATTGACACAAATGCACATGAACCTGAGGAGCTTCTTTCCTTAGAAAAATTTAAGAATAAAGTATTTAATTGACATTTCTAAATGTATATTTAACTTTCATTGTCAGACTGTACACTTTTAAAAAGGACCCACCCCCAGTTTTTTCACTTTCCAGTGTGGTATCCAGATTTGGGATGCCCCAGGGGAAGGGAATAGATTGCCCTGGGAACAATCGATTCTCTCCCCCCGAGGCATCCCGGCGTGGGTTTTAGTAGGGGTGTAGGTCAGCAGGTAGAGAGGAGGCAAAGGGTGCGGATTGGAGGCTAGGGAAGGGGTTTAGGTGGGGGTATTAACCCTTTCGCTGCCAGCCTACCTGCAGCATTTGCCACTCCCTGTTGCCAGACGATGTTTCACCATTTTGCGCTACACATATTCAACTGTCATTTTTGAAGGGATTTCCAGGGATTTCCCAGGAAAATAATATATTGTTTTTTTCAACAGAGTCTGGGCTTTAACATGAAATGTCTTGTTTGTATTTTTTAGGTGTATTCTCAATTTTTTTGGGTGAAATGTGTGAAAAAAAATAAAAAAAAAACATTTTTTTACAATTTGTAGAGTTTTTTTGTAATAAAAAATGTAAGTTTGTCAATAAAATCTTATTGCGTGAGAAACCCCAATTTCTCCCGGTTACAGCGATACCACATATGTATAGGTAGACACCCTTTCCTGCCCAGAAGCCTTTTATAGCTGCTGGATGACAAATGGTTAATTAAAAAAAAAAATGACATAGGGTCCCCCTTCCCGGGGAGGGGGACCCCATTTTTTTTGGATTTTGAAGGGTTAAAAACCCTTCAAAATCCAAAAAAAAAAATGACGTGGGGTCCCCCTTACCCAAAGTAACCAGCCCGGGACCAGCTATGGGGGCTTGTAGGCACAGAGTGGGGGGGCCAGCTTTGGTGGCCCCCCCACCCTGCAGCCTACGAGCCCACATAGCCTATGTGGGCCCGGGCTCTTCTGCCCCCCCCTGGCCTTTGGGGAGGCAGGTAATGGGGGTGCGGGGGTCAATGGCAAGCCACCCGCTAGGGCAGGTGACTTGCCACCCCCCCAGCCTTGTGAACTGGTATAAGGGGTCTCATGGACCCCTTACCAGCTCACAAAGAGTTAATGTGAAAAAAAAACACCACACAATAATAAAAAGTATTTTATTAGAAAAAAAAAAAATTTTTTTTTACTGTACTTACCTTCGATTGCAAGCTCTTGTCCCTCGCCGCTCAGCTGACAGATGCCGGTGATCGGCATCCAGAGAAGGAGAAGGCAGGAGATCAGAGGATCTCCTGCCACCTCCTTCCAGGGCACCGATCACCGGCATCTGAGAAGCTGAGAAGGCTGAAGCCTGAGATCGGGGCCGGGATGACTTCATAAGCCAAGGGGGCGGGGCTTAGAGGCATGATGGCGGCCGCCATCGTGCAGAAGAGAGGAGAGAGCCTCCCAGGCTCTCTCCTGAAGATCGGTAAGTCCTGGGGGGGGATCGGAGGCCCCCCAGGTGAAGAGGAGGGACAGCGGGAGCCAGCGCACACACAGGTAAGTGAATGTCATTTTTATTTTTATTTTTTTTTACAGTTAGAAGCTGCTGCTGCAGAAGCGGGGGGGGGGGCGGCCTATTCCGGGGGCTCTCCTGGAGCCATCCGACCCCCCACGGGGGATCGGATGGCACCAAATTAAAGAGGAGACCCGGCCGGATCCAACAAGGGGTCAGGTGAGTATTTGTTGTTTTTACTTTTTAAACTACAAGCGAGGAAAGTCAAGCACGTAACACCTACGGGCTTGGCACTTAAGGCCCAGCCAAGCCAGCACGTAGGTGTTACGTGCTTGGCAACAAAAGGGTTAAAGTGGACTAACATCCAGGAGGATCCGATCCCTCCCTGCGGGACATCCAAAATCGGGATGCCCCGCTGTGTGAAACCCCCCAGGACGCCCAGAAACCTTACCTTACTCCCGGTCCAACAGCGCATGCGCGGGCCGCATCTCTTGCTTCTCTCTAGCAGGGGGCGCATTCCCACACCAGGCATTTGTGAATGGCCGGAGCAGGCGCGCTCCCTGTTAGAGAGAAGCGTGAGATGCGGCCGCCAGCGCGCTCGGAGCCGCCGTGGTTGGACGCGCATACCACAGCGGCTCCGAGCGTGCTGATTGGACGAGCGGCCGCACATGCGCCATAGGACCGCTGTAAGGTGAGTTGATATGAGCGATCTGGGGGGTTTCACGCAGCCGATCAGGGTGCCCCGGGAAGGGGACCAAAACCCTGGATAGTGAAAATCCTGGGTGTTGGTCCACTTTAAGGTGAGGGTTGACTGCTGTGGAGGGGGGTAAGGGGGTGCAGATTGATGATATAACTGTGTACATGTATAAGAGACAGAACACACAGGGGATCATACTTACTATCCAGGTGATGGAGGATGGATGATCTGGGCTACGTGCCAGGCTGCAGCCTCACTATGCAGCTCAGCCCCGCCCCGCCCCATTCCATCACTCCCAGCACAGCCCCCCTAAGGGGTCTCAGCCTATCTGGGAGTAGGGGGCGGGGCAGACGTCTTTCTGGGCGGGGTCTAGACTAAATCTAAATCTGCTGCCTGCACAATGGACTCCGCCCATAAGAATGACTGCCCCGCCCCGCTGCTCGCAGATCCTCCAGCAATGTGATGTCTACTGCCTTCAGACCTGCAAGCCTGCAGAAAGTTAATCCAGCCCCCGCCCGCCCCCCGACCACCCAGCCGACCAATGCCCGCCCCCCGACCACCCAGCCGACCAATGCCCGCCCCCCGACCACCCAGCCGACCAATGCCCGCCCCCGACCACCCAGCCGACCAATGCCCGCCCCCCTGACCACCCAGCCGACCTACGCCCCCCCCCCCCCCCCCACGCTCACTGTCATTGTCAGGCACCAGCCATTGTTTAATCACCTGCCGGACAGTGTAAAGATAGAAGTTAGAAGGCGCCGGCCGTGTTGTGGCGGCCCTGGGCACATCGCAGGGCGTTCCGGGACATCACACTAACATCCGGGTCCGCGGGATTTGGGAAAATAATCGGGACAATCCCGCGAAAATCGGGACAGTTGGGAGGCATGCAGTTTGCTGCTTTATTTCAAAGAGTGTAAGTTTATTTACCTCTACTGGCACAAACGTTAGTACAGACATTGTAATAGAGAGGAGAGATGCCTGTCTGGCATGGGACAGATGCCCATCTGGCACGGGTTATGCCTCACTTGGCTGGCTTGCACAGGGGATGCCTCTCACTGGCTGGCATGGAAGGATGCCCGTTGATGCCCCCCAGCTAGCGGGCATGAAGAGATGTTGCCCGTCTGGCTGGCATAGAGGGATGCCGCCCATCTGGCTGGCATGGTGGGATGCTCCCTGTATGGCTAGCATGGGGGGATGCCACCCATCTGGCTGGCATGGAGGAATGACGCCCGTCTGGCTGACATGGAGATATTTTAGCTATGGTTCTTATCAAAGTGTGAACTAGCACAGTTTGCTGCTTTATTCCAAAGAGTAAGTTTATTTTCCACTACTGGCACAAAAGTTAGTTCCCACCTTCATTATATAGAGCAACCCCTGTGTAAATCTGAGGGGCAATAGTTTGTATTATGAGGTAAATTCATGGTTTTGCACCATTATATGGAGCAGCCCCTGTGTAAATCTGAGGGGCATTAGCTTATATAGTGAGGTAAATTTGCCATTTTGCTTCTTTATATAGAGCAGCCCCTGTGTAAATCTGAGGGGCAATAGTTTATATTATGAGGTAAATTCATGGTTTTGCACCATTATATGGAGCAGCCCCTGTGTAAATCTGAGGGGCAATAGCTTATATTGTGAGGTAAATTTGCCATTTTGCTTCATTATATAGAGCAGCCCCTGTGTAAATCTGAGGGGCAATAGTTTATATTATAAGGTAAATTCATGGTTTTGCACCATTATATGGAGCAGCCCCTGTGTAAATCTGAGGGGCAATAGCTTATATTGTGAGGTAAATTTGCCATTTTGCTTCATTATATAGAGCAGCCCAGTTGCCATCTAAATCAACTACTGTCCGGCCAGTACAGCTTTTCCAGGGCAAACTCTAGTTGCGGACACAAGTCAAGTTTGGCTTCCCAGCAAATCCAGTGGATCCTGAAGGTGTGTTGGCATGGTCATGTCAAGGTATGACATGACCTGCTGTTTGAGGTCCAGCTCCAGGTCTTCCTGCTGCTCATGAGTAGACTCACTATGCGGGTGTAGAAAGCTACTCACTAGCGACTGAAGACTGAGGCTGCTGCTGATGGAGCTGCTGCTGCTGCTCCTTCCACCCCCCCAGCAGCCATGGCAGTGGAAAGTGATCGCAGAGGTCCCCCCGAGTCAGACCTGCGGGAGTATGGGCCATGGCGCAGATAGACATCGCCCAACTGACTACGTGGGATGTCTCTGTAGTAGGTCAGTTTGTCCTCCCTCTCAGTGGGCGTAAAAAATGCCCCCATTTTGTGCCGGAAGCGAGGGTCCAATAAGTTGGAGAGCCAGAAGTCTTCCCGCTGACAAATGGAGACAATTCTGCGCTCACTAGTACGCAAGCATGTGAGCATGCATCGTGCCATTTGTGCAAGTGACTCGGAGGGACTACCTGTCTCCATCTCCACTGTAAACTGCCACGGTGTGTCTGGGTCCTCTGTCTCGCCTTCCTCACAACCCTCTAGCTCCTGTGGCTGCTCCTGCTCCTCCTCTCCTGTCAGATGACTAGATAAAATGGTCATTTTGTGAAACCTAAACTGTGGTTTGCTGTGCCCCACCCCCTCCTCCTCCTCCACTTCAGCCCCCACAGGCTTCATGTGGCTGTGAAATGTATGTGCCATGTCTCCAGTGCCCTGACCAGCCATGGTTTCCAACATGTGTTGTAGTACATGAAGCAGTGGAATCTCATCGTTCATCTCATAGTCCTGGCAACTGACTAATAACGTAGCTTCCTCAAAGGGCCTGAGCAAACGGTCGGTGTCACGTATGAGCTGCCAATGGTTTACATTGAATTTACACAGGGGTGTCCCCCTATCCGTTTGGATCATCCAGAAATCCGTGATGGCTTTTCTCTGTTCCTATAGTGCAGTGGTCCTCAACCCTGTCCTCAAGGCCCACCAACATGTCATGTTTTTTGGATCTCCAAATAGCCAGCTCTATTGCTCTGCAGCTGCACTAATTACTCGACCTGTGCATCTTTGTGGAGATCTGCAAAACCTGGCCTGTTGGTGGGCCTTGAGGACAGGGTTGGGGACCACTGCTATAGTGGATCCTGCATATGGAGGGTGGAATTCCAACGGGTGGAAACATCGCAAATCAGACTATGGTGGGGTACACCGTTGTGACGCTGAGGCTCAATAAGGTTGTGCTTGGTGGTGTAGGAGTGCCAGAAGTGCATGCTAACTTTCTTTCCTGTTGTTCTTTCAGATGGAGGCAAGACTTCAAAACTAGACTGAACACGTGTGCCATGTCAGGTCGCATGACTCTGGCTTCCTTGTCGTAGCGCAAACAAGATGTTCTTCCAAGTGTAATGCAGCAGGCTGGACTTATGGTGACGCTGTCTGAGAGGAGAAATCCCTCAGACATTAAGATTAAAAATTCCAAGAATTTTTGAGGGCTAATTATTCAGAGGCAAATGATAGCTAGTTGTTTCTGATTTAATTACAAGGTGGAAACACACCCTCAAACAAAACTTCACTTTGGCAATACTGTTGCATTTGTCTATTCATAATTTTATGTATATATACTAACTAACCTACTTTTTCTCCACAGGATTGTGGATGCAACATGAAAAACTGACACATCGCTGAGTAGCTGATTTTTCCTATTAACAGTCCCCAATAATTCACTGCTGCTGCTGCCGCCACCACCGCAGACTCCAGGGACCCTCTTCCACTACCTCGGCTTGCAACACCTCCTCCCACGACACTCTCCTCATCACTAATTGCCGGCTAGTGGAAGAAGAGGCGAGTGTCTCCTCCACTTCTTGGCTGGGCAGTAGCTGCTGAATTTTATGATTATCAGATCTTCATCAATGGATAGTGGAGCTGAACCCAAAGCATAACAGACAGACAACAGACAGTTGACTGGGGGTGTCAGATGCCACTTGTGATGCAGTGGACTGCTTTTGCAGCACTTCCAGACAAAGTTGCTTCATTGGCTGACACAATGACTGGTAAAGCTGTGGAACATATGGTTTAAAAGCAAAAATAACCATTTGTTTTTATATGAAAAAGACCCTGGTTTATACATAGTTTTTTTTTTTCCAGAGACTGCCCTGCGTGGAAATGAATGGCGCATGGATCATCCAAGCTTTCCTCCCAACAATGCCTGATGTATTCCAGTAGATTGATGACGGGGCCAGACCTACACTA
The DNA here is from genome assembly GCA_027917425.1 of Gastrophryne carolinensis. Lineage (NCBI taxonomy): Eukaryota > Metazoa > Chordata > Amphibia > Anura > Microhylidae > Gastrophryne > Gastrophryne carolinensis. Next base: position 312,909,443 of record CM051237.1, read on the forward strand.
AAGAAAGATGGATCGTGCAAACCAGATTTAAGGCGCTGCTCTCCAGTTACAGACATTCCTCCGCATCGGACCACAAGTAAGTATTGATAAAAAATCCTTTACGTTACTCTTACTTTTTATTAATATTCTTCGGATAAGACGGATCAGACATGATTCCAGATTAAAAATTCCAAGAATTTTTGAGGGCTAATTAGTCAGAGGCAATGATACCTTCTTGTTTCTGATTTAATTAAAAGGTGGAAACACACCCTCAAACAAAACTTCACTTTGGCAATACTTTTGCATTTGTTTATTCATAATTTTATGTAGATATTACTAACTAAGCTACTTTTTCTCCACATGACTCTCCACAGGGTGTGATTCATCCAATTTTTGGGCTCCTGAAGCCTACCCCAGGGTCTCTTTAAAGTAATGTTTGGGCTCCTGCTGCTGCTGCTGCCAACTCCAGGGTGTGATTCATCCAATTTTTGGGCTCCTGAAGCCATCTCCAGTGTATATTTGGGCTCCTGCTGCTGCCAACTCCAGGGTGTGAATCATCCAATTTTTGGGCTCCTGAAGCCAACCCCAGTGTCTCTTTAAAGTAATATTTGGGCTCCTGCTGCTGCTGCTGCCAACTCCAGGGTGTGAATCATCCAATTTTTGGGCTCCTGAAGCCAACCCCAGTGTCTCTTTAAAGTAATGTTTGGGCTCCTGTTGCTGCTGCTGCCAACTCCTGCCAACTCCAGGGTGTGATTCATCCAATTTTTGGGCTCCTGAAGCCAACCCCAGGGTCTCTTTAAAGTAATATTTGGGCTCCTGCTGCTGCTGTCAACTCCTGCCAACTCCAGGGTGTGATTCATCCAATTTTTGGGCTCCTGAAGCCAACCCCAGGGTCTCTTTAAAGTAATATTTGGGCTCCTGCTGCTGCTGCTGTCAACTCCTGCCAACTCCAGGGTGTGATTCATCGAATTTTTGGGCTCCTGAAGCCAACCCCAGGGTCTCTTTAAAGTAATATTTGGGCTCCTGCTGCTGCTACTGCCAACTTCTGCCAACTCCAGGGTGTGATTCATCCAATTTTTGGGCTCCTGAAGCCAACCCCAGTGTCTCTTTAAAGTAATATTTGGGCTCCTGCTGCTGCTGCTGTCAACTCCTGCCAACTCCAGGGTGTGATTCATCGAATTTTTGGGCTCCTGAAGCCAACCCCAGGGTCTCTTTAAAGTAATATTTGGGCTCCTGCTGCTGCTACTGCCAACTTCTGCCAACTCCAGGGTGTGATTCATCCAATTTTTGGGCTCCTGAAGCCAACCCCAGTGTCTCTTTAAAGTAATATTTGGGCTCCTGCTGCTGGCAACTCCAGGGTGTGATTCATCCAATTTTTGGGCTCCTGAAGCCAACCCCAGTGTCTCTTTAAAGTAATGTTTGGGCGTTTGGGCTCCTGCTGCTGCTGCTGCCAACTCCAGGGTGTGATTCATCCAATTTTTGGGCTCCTGAAGCCAACTCCAGTGTATATTTGGGCTCCTGCTGCTGCTGCTGCCAACTCCAGGGTGTGATTCATCCAATTTTTGGGCTCCTGAAGCCAACCCCAGGGTCTCTTTAAAGTAATATTTGGGCTCCTGCTGCTGCTACTGCCAACTTCTGCCAACTCCAGGGTGTGATTCATCCAATTTTTGGGCTCCTGAAGCCAACCCCAGGGTCTCCTTAAAGTAATATTTGGGCTCCTGCTGCTGCTGCTGCCAACTCCAGGGTGTGATTCATCCAATTTTTGGGCTCCTGAAGCCAACCCCAGTGTCTCTTTAAAGTAATGTTTGGGCTCCTGTTGCTGCTGCTGCCAACTCCTGCCAACTCCAGGGTGTGATTCATCCAATTTTTGGGCTCCTGAAGCCAACCCCAGGGTCTCTTTAAAGTAATATTTGGGCTCCTGCTGCTGCTGCTGTCAACTCCTGCCAACTCCAGGGTGTGATTCATCCAATTTTTGGGCTCCTGAAGCCAACCCCAGGGTCTCTTTAAAGTAATATTTGGGCTCCTGCTGCTGCTGCTGCTGCCAACTCCAGGGTGTGATTCATCCAATTTTTGGGCTCCTGAAGCCAACCCCAGGGTCTCTTTAAAGTAATATTTGGGCTCCTGCTGCTGCTACTGCCAACTTCTGCCAACTCCAGGGTGTGATTCATCCAATTTTTGGGCTCCTGAAGCCAACCCCAGGGTCTCTTTAAAGTAATATTTGGGCTCCTGCTGCTGCTGCTGCCAACTCCAGGGTGTGATTCATCCAATTTTTGGGCTCCTGAAGCCAACTCCAGTGTATATTTGGGCTCCTGCTGCTGCCAACTCCAGGGTGTGAATCATCCAATTTTTGGGCTCCTGAAGCCAACCACAGGGACTCTTTAAAGTAATATTTGGGCTCCTGCTGCTGCCAACTCCAGGGTGTGATTCATCCAATTTTTGGGCTCCTGAAGCCAACCCCAGTGTCTCTTTAAAGTAATGTTTGGGCTCCTGCTGCTGCTGCTGCCAACTCCAGGGTGTGATTCATCCAATTTTTGGGCTCCTGAAGCCAACTCCAGTGTATATTTGGGCTCCTGCTGCTGCTGCTGCCAACTCCAGGGTGTGAATCATCCAATTTTTGGGCTCCTGAAGCCAACCCCAGGGTCTCTTTAAAGTAATATTTGGGCTCCTGCTGCTGCCAACTAGAGGGTGTGATTCATCCAATTTTTGGGCTCCTGAAGCCAACCCCAGTGTCTCTTTAAAGTAATGTTTGGGCTCCTGCTGCTGCTGCTGCCAACTCCAGGGTGTGATTCATCCAATTTTTGGGCTCCTGAAGCCAACTCCAGTGTATATTTGGGCTCCTGCTGCTGCTGCTGCCAACTCCAGGGTGTGATTCATCCAATTTTTGGGCTCCTGAAGCCAACTCCAGTGTATATTTGGGCTCCTGCTGCTGCTGCTGCCAACTCCAGGGTGTGAATCATCCAATTTTTGGGCTCCTGAAGCCAACCCCAGTGTCTCTTTAAAGTAATATTTGGGCTCCTGCTGCTGCTGCTGCCAACTCCAGGGTGTGTTTCATCCAATTTTTGGGCTCCTGAAGCCAACCCCAGGGTCTCTTTAAAGTAATATTTGGGCTCCTGCTGCTGCTGCTGTCAACTCCTGCCAACTCCCGGGTGTGATTCATCCAATTTTTGGGCTCCTGAAGCCAACCCCAGGGTCTCTTTAAAGTAATGTTTGGGCTCCTGCTGCTGCTGCTGCTGCCAACTTCTGCCAACTCCAGGGTGTGATTCATCCAATTTTTGGGCTCCTGAAGCCAACCCCAGTGTCTCTTTAAAGTAATATTTGGGCTCCTCCTGCTGCTGCTGCCAACTCCAGGGTGTGATTCATCCAATTTTTGGGCTCCTGAAGCCAACCCCAGGGTCTCTTTGAAGTAATGTTTGGGCTCCTGCTGCTGCTGCTGCCAACCCCAGGGTGTGATTCATCCAATTTTTGGGCTCCTGAAGCCAACCCCAGGGTCTCTTTAAAGTAATATTTGGGCTCCTGCTGCTGCTGCTGCCAACTCCAGGGTGTGATTCATCCAATTTTTGGGCTCCTGAAGCCAACCCCAGGGTCTCTTTAAAGTAATGTTTGGGCTCCTGCTGCTGCTGCCAACTCCAGGGTGTGATTCATCCAATTTTTGGGCTCCTGCTGCTGCCAACTCCAGTGTCTCTTTAAAGCAATGTTTGGGCTCCTGCTGCTGCTGCTGCCAACTCCAGGGTGTGATTCATCCAATTTTTGGGCTCCTGAAGCCAACCCCAGGGTCTCTTTAAAGTAATGTTTGGGCTCCTGCTGCTGCTGCCAACTCCAGGGTGTGATTCATCCAATTTTTGGGCTCCTGCTGCTGCCAACTCCAGTGTCTCTTTAAAGCAATGTTTGGGCTCCTGCCCCTCATAGTGATGCCACTTCAACTCTCTTGAATTCAATTGTGCCGCTCTGCGATTCTATTAGCGATGCCTCTGATCTGCATGTGATATTTATTCAAAGTATTATTTAACTAACCCAGCACGCATCCTGTGCGTGTTACAGCAAGGCAGAATGGTTTACAACCCTATTGAGGCTCTAGGAGGCTCAGAAATAGCCGTTTTTAATAGCGATTCGTCGCGAATTTATTCGGGTCGAAACGATTTTTGTCGGAAAATTTGGCGAATCAGTCGAATCGAATTTTTCAAGTTCGCTCATCTCTATCTATGTCCATCCGATGAGATGCGAGGAATTATGAAAAAGATTACCATATGTATACCATACAAGACAAATACCTTAGATGTCTGGCACGGGGGGGATGCCCCCTCAGCTGCCTGGCACGGGGGGATGCCCCCTCGGCTCTCTGGCACGGGGAGATGCCCTGTCGGCTGTCTGGCACAGAGGGATGCCCATCTGGCACAGGAGATGCCCATCTGGCACAGGGGGATGCCCATCTGGCACGGGAGAGATGCCTGTCTGGCACGGGGGGATGCCCATCTGGCACGTGGGATGGCTCCCTCAGCTGGCTTGCACAGGGGATGCCTCTCACTGGCTGGCATAAAGGGATGCCCATTGATGCCCTCTAACTGAAGGGCATGGAGGGATGCTACCCATCTGGCTGGCATGGATGGATGCCACCCGTCTTGCTGGCATGGTGGGATGCCGCCTGTCTGGCTGGCATGGAGGGATGACGCCCATCTGGCTGGCATGGTGGGATGCTTCCTGTCTGGCTAGCATGGAGGGAATGCCGCCTGTCTCGCTGGGATTGGGGGATGCGCCCTTGGCTGTCTGGCATGGGGGGATGCCCCCTCAGCTGTTTGGCATGGGGGGATGCCCCCTTGGTCTGGCATGGGAGGATTCCTGTTGCTGGCTGGCATGGAAGGATGCCCATTGATGCCCCCTGACTGGCGGGCATGAAGGGATGGTGCCCAACTGGCAGGCATGGAGGGATGCCACCCATCTGGCTGGTATGGAGAGATGCTGCCCATCTGGCTGGCATGGGGGATGCCGTCCATCTGGCTGGCATGGGGAATGCCACCCGTCTGGCTGGCATTGGGGAATGCCACCCGTCTGGCTGGCATAGGGGGATGCCGCCCGTCTGGCTGTTCAGTTCACACCCGTCCAGCTTCTGAGATATTGCTTCTACTGGCCACAGAAGATGTATGTCCTTCGGATGAGATGTGAGGAATTATGAAAAAAATTACCATACGTGTACCAGACAAGACAAATACATTAGATGTCTTGCACGGGGGGATGCTCCCTCGGCTGCCTGGCATGGGGGGATGCCCCCTTGGCTGTCTTTCATGGGGGGTGCCCCCACGGCTGTCTGGCATGGGGGATGCCCCGTCAGCAGTCTGGCATAGGGGGATGCCTTCTCAACTGTCTGGCACAGGGATGCCCCCTTTGACTGTCTGGCATTGGGGGATGCCTGTCTGGCACGGGGGATGCCTGTCTGGCACAGGGGGATGCCCATCTGGCACAGGGGGATGCCCGCCTGGTGGGCATTAAGGGATGTCGCTTGTCAGGTGGGCATGGAGGGATGCCGCCCGTCTGGCATGGAGGTGATGCTGCCCATCTGGCTGACATGGGGGGATGCCGCCTGTCTGGCTTGCATGGAGTGATGCCACCTGTCTGGCTGGCATGGAGGGATGCCGCCCATCTGGCTTCCATGGGGGGATGCCACCCGTCTGGCTTTATTGGGGGAAACCGCCCATCTGGCTGGCATAGGAGGATGCCGCCCGTCTGGCTGGCATGGGGGGATAACAACAGTCTATCTGGTATGGGGGGATTCCGCCCATCTGGCTGGCATGGAGGGATGGGGTCCATCTTGCTGGCATGGAGGGATGGGGCCCGTCTGGCTGGCATGGAAGGATGACGCCCATCTGGCTGGCATGGAGGGTTGACGTCTGTCTGGCTGGCATGGAATAATGCTGCTCATCTTGCTGGCATAGAGGGATTTTAGCTATGGTTCTGATCAAAGGGTAAACTATTACAGTTTGCTTCTTTATTCCAAAGAGTGTACATTTATTTTCCTCTACTGGCACAAACGTTAGTACCCACCTTGTAATAGAGAGGAGAGATGCCTGTCTGGCATGGTAGGGATGCCCATCTGGCACGGGGATGCCTCTCTCGGCTAGCTTGCACATGGGATGCCTCTTACTGGCTGGCATGGAGAGATGCCTCTTGATGCCCCCAGCTGGCGGGCATGGGGGATGCCTGTCTGGCACAGGGGGATGCTCGTCTGGCATGAGGGGATGCCCGCCTGGTGGGCATTAAGGGATGTCGCTTGTCAGGTGGGCATGGAGGGATGCCGCCCGTCTGGCATGGAGGGATGCTGCCCATCTGGCTGGCATGTGGGGATGCTGCCTGTCTGGCTGGCATGGAGTGATGCCGCCTGTCTGGCTGGCATGGAGGGATGCCGCCCATCTGGCTTCCATGGAGGGATGCCGCCCTTCTGGCTTTATTGGGGGAAACCGCCCATCTGGCTGGCATAGGAGGATGCTGCCCGTCTGGCTGGCATGGGGGGATAACAACAGTCTATCTGGTATGGGGGGATTCCGCCCGTCTGGCTGGCATGGAGGGATGATGCCCATCTTGCTGGCATGGAGGAATGGGGCCCGTCTGGCTGGCATGGAGGGATGACGCCCGTCTGGCTGGCATGGAGGGTTGACGCCTGTCTGGCTGGCATGGAATAATGCTGCTCGTCTTGCTGGCATAGAGGGATTTTAGCTATGGTTCTGATCAAAGGGTGAACTAGTGCAGTTTGCTGCATTCCAAATTCCAAAAGAGTGTACGTTTATTTTCCTCTACTGGCACAAACATTAGTACCCACCTTGTAATAGGCCATGGATATTAAGGCTGGGTTATCAAGGATCTGAAATATATCTTTCAGTTCACACCTGGCCAGGTGGCAAGGGGGGATGCCTCTCGCTGTCTTGCATAGGGGGATGCCCCCTCGGCTGTCTGGCACTGGGGGGATGCCCGTCTTGCACAGGATGATGCCTGTCTGGCACAGGGGGATGCCTCTCGCTGTCTTGCAGGTTGGATGCCCACTCGGCTATCTGGCATGGTGGGATGGCCCCTCGGCTGTCTGGCACGGGAGGAGTGCCCCCTCGGTTCTCTGGCACAGGGCGATGCCGCATCAGCTATCTGGCATGGGGGATGCCCCCCTCGGCTGTCTGGCATGGGAGGGATGCCCATCTGGCATGGTGGATGCCCATCTTGCACAGGGGGGTGCCCGTCTGGCATGAGGGGGGGTGAAATAAACTTACCCTCTTTGGAATAAAGCAGCAAACTGTGCTAGTTCACCCTTTGATCAGAACCATAGCTAAATCCCTCCATGCCAACCAGATGGGCAGCATCCCTCCATGCCAGCCAGATGGAAGGCATCCCCCCATGCCAGCGTATGGATAGATTACCATACGTGTACCAGACAAGACAAATACATTAGATGTCTGGCACGGGGGGGGGGGGGGATGCCCACTCGGCTGTCTGGCACGGGGGATGCCCCCCAGCTTTCTTGCATGGGGAGTTTCCCCTCTTGGCTGTCTGGCACAAAGCCCCCCTGGCAGGCAGGCATGGAGGGAATCCCCCCATGGCAGACAGGCAGGTATGGAGGGATGCCCCCCTGGCAGGCAGGCAGGCATGGAGGTATGCCCCCCTCGCAGGCAAGCAGGCATGGAGGGATGCCCCCCGTCTGGCTGGCATGGAGGGATGCCCAGATTTTTTTGTGTTATTGTTGCATCTTGTTCCATTTATTTCTACTGTTGCTCTTTGGTCTGGGCCTTGTCAGGCTACTTTTATTTCCTTCTATTATATACAGTATGTTTATATTTTTTTGCAGTGCATGCATAGCTTTATATTCAGCTCCTGGCAGGCAGGTGCAGGGGAAACTTACTTAAATTTTACTTTGAGTAAGGGAAGCATCTCGTATCCACACCAAAATTTTGATTTAATTATCCCATATTGTCCACCAGACTTTCAGGTCCTCGAATGTCGATTCACCATGACAGAGTAATCAGTCTTGCAGTAGTATGGCTTCCATGGAGAGATGCCCCTCGGCAGCTTGCTAGCACGGGGGATACCCTCCGGCAGCTGGCTAGCACAGAGGATTCCCCCTGGTGGCTGGCTGACACAGGGGGATGCCACCCACCGGATGGCTGGCACGGGAAATCTCCTGCCAGCTTGCTGACATGGGGATGCCCCCCTCGGCTGTCTGGCACGGGGGGTGGCCATCTGGTATGGGGGGATGCCCATATGGCACGGTGGGATGCCCGTCTGGCACAAGAGATGCCTGTCTGGCATGGGGGGTGCCCGCCTGGCACTTGGCTGGCTTGGCTGGCTTGCACGGGGATGTCTCCTGCTGGCTGCCATGGAAGGATGCCCCTTGATTGACCCCGACTGGCGGGCATGGAGGGATGCTACCCATCTGGCGGGCATGGAGGGATGCCACCCATCTGGAGTGCATGGATGGATGTCTCCCGTCTGGCTGGCATGGAGGGATGCCGCCCGTCTTGCTGGCATGGAGGGATTTTAGCTATGATTCTGATCAAAGGGTGAACTAGCACAGTTTCCTGCTTTATTCCAAAGAGTGTACGTTTTTTTTTCTCTACTGGCACAAACGTTAGTACCCACCTTGTAATAAAGAGGAGAGATGCCTTTCTGGCACGGGAGGGATGCCCATCTGGCCCGGGGGATGCCTCACTCGGCTGGCTTGCATAGAGGGATGCCGCCCATCTTGCTGGCATGGAGGGATGTTGCCAATCTGGTGGGCATGGAGGGATGCTGTCCGTCTGGCTGGCATGGAGGGATGCCGCCCATCTCGCTAGCATGGGGGGATACCGCCCATCTGCCTAGCATGGAGGGATGCCGCCCATCTTGCTGCCATGGAGGGATGCCGCCCGTCTGGCTGGCATGGAGTGATGACGCCTATCTGGCTGGCATGTTGAGATGCCGCTCGTCTGGCTGGCATGGAGGGATTTTAGCTATAGTTCTGATCAAAGAGTGAACTAGGACAGTTTGCTGCTTTATTCCAAAGAGTGTACGTTTGTTTTCCTCTACTGGCACAAACGTTAGTACCCAGCTTGTACTAGAGAGGAGACATGCCTGTCTGGCCCGGGGGGTTGCCCATCTGGCATGGGGGATGCCTCCCTTGGCTGGCTTGCACAGGGGATGCCTCTCACTGGCTGACATGGAGGGAGACCCCTTGATGCCCCCCGACTGGCAGGCATGGAGGGATGCTGCCCATATGGCTGGCATGGAGGGATGCCGCCAATCTGGCTGGCATAGGGGGATGCCGCCTGTGTTTGTGGCATGGAGGGAGGCCGCCAATCTGGCTGGCATGTTGGGATGTTGCCCATCTGGCTGGCATGGAAGGATGCACCCTCAGCCGTTTGGCACGGGGGGATGCCCCCTCAGCTGTCTGGAATGGTGGGTGCCCATCTGGATCGCAATCTGGCACGGGGGGTGGCCTGTCTGGCACGGGGGGGGGGCCTGTCTGCATGGGGTGGATGCTCCCCTTGGCTGGCTTGCACGGGGATGCCTCTCACTGGCTGGCTTGGAGGGATGCCCCTTACTAGACCCCGACTGGTGGGCGTGGAGGAATGCTGCCCATCTGGCTGGCATAGAGGGATGCCGCCTGTGTGTGTGGCATGGAGGGAGGCCGCCCATCTGGCTGGCATGGTGGGATGCAGCCTGTCTGGCTGGCATGGAGGGATGACGCCCATCTGACTGGCATGGAGGGATGATGCCCGTCTGGTTGGCATGGAGGGATTTTAGTTATGGTTCATCAAAGTGTGAAATAGCACAGTTTGCTGCTTTATTCCAAAGAGTAAGTTTATTTTCCTCTACTGGCACAAAAGTTAGTTCCCACCTTCTAAGAGGCCATGCATGTTAAGGCTGGGTTATCAAAGACCTGAAATATATCAGTTAACACCCGTCCAGCTTCTGAGACATTGCTTCTACTGGCCTCAGAAGATGTATGTCCTTTGGTTGAGATGCGAGGAATTATGAAAAAGATTACCATATGTATACCAGACAAGAGAAATACATTAGATGTCTGGCATGGAGGGATGCCCCCTTGGCTGTCTGGCTTGGGGGGATGCCCATCGGCTGTCTGGTATAGGGGGGATGGCCCCTCTGCTGTCTGGCACAGGGATGCCCGTCTGGCATGGGGGAAGACCAATTGGCATGGGGGATGCCCTTCTGGCAGTCATGGAGGGATGCCGCCCATCTAGCGGGCATGGAGGGATGCCGCCCATCTGGCGGGCATGGAGGGATGTGGCCCTATCTGGCGGGCATGGAGGGATGCCCCTATCTTGGCTGGCATGGAGTGATGCCACCCATCCGGCTGGCATGGGGGATGCTGCCCATCTGGCTGCATTGGGGGGATGCTGCCCATCTGGCTGCATTGGAGGGATGCCACCCATCTGGATGGCATGGAGGGATGATGCTCATCTGGCTGGCATGGAGGGATAACGCCCATCTGGCTGGCATGGAGGGATTTTAGCTATGGTTCTTATCAAAGTGTGAACTAGCACAGTTTGCTGCTTTATTCCAAAGAGTAAGTTTATTTTTCTCTACTGGCACAAAAGTTAGTTCCCACCTTCTAATAGGCCATGCATGTTAAGGCTGGGTTGTCAAAGATCTGAAATATATCTTTCAGTTCACAGCCGTCCAGCTTCTGAGACATTGCTTCTACTAGCCATAGAAGATGTATGTCCTTCGGATGAGATGCAAGGAATTATGAAAAAGATTACCATATGTGTACCAGACAAGAGAAATACATTAGATGTCTGACACGGGGTGGATGCCTCCTCGGCTGTCTGGCATGGGGGGATGCCCCCTCGGCTGTCTGGAATAGGGGGGATGCCCTTAGGCTGTCTGACATGGGGGATGCCCCCTCAGCTGTCTTGCACAGGGGGAGGCCCCCTCGCTGTCTGGCACCGGGGGATGCCTGTCTGGCACAGGAGGATGCTTGTCTGGCACGGATGGATGCCCATCTGGCACGGCGGGATGCCTGTCTGGCATGGCGGGATGCCTCTCACTGGCTGGCATGGACGGATGCCCCTTGATGCCCCCTAACTGGTAGGCATGGAGGGATGCCGCCCAACTGGCACCCATCTAGCTGACATAGAGGGATGCCGCCCATCTGGCGGGCATGGAGGGGTGTCAACTATCTGGCTGGCATGAAGGAATGCCGCCTGTCTGTCTGGCATGGAGGAATGCCGCCTGTCTGGCTGGCATGGAGGGATGCCGTCCGTCTGGCTGGCATGGAGGGATGCCGCCCGTCTGGCTGGCATGGAGGGATGATGCCCATCTGTCTGGCATGGTGGGATGCCGCCCATCTGGCTGGCATGAAGGGATTTTAGCTATGGTTCTGATCAAAGGGTGAACTAGCACAGTTTGCTGCTTTTTTCCAAAGAGTGTAAGTTTATTTTCCTCTACTGGCATAAACGTTAGCACAGACCTTGTAATAGAGAGGAGAGATGCCTGTCCGACATGGGAGGGATGCCCATCTGGCATGGGTGATGCCTCACACGGCTGGCTTGCACAGGGGATGCCTCTCACTGTCTGGCATGGAGAGATGCCCGTTGATGCCCCCCGACTGGCGGGCATGGAGAAATGCTGCCTGTCTTGCTGGCATAGAGGGATGCCGCCCATTTGGCTGGCATGGTAGGATGCCCCCTGTGTGGGTGGCATGGAGGGAGGCTGCCCATCTGTCTGGCATGGTGGGATGCCGCCTGTCTGTCTGGCATGGGGGATACCGCCCATCTGGCTGGCATGGTGGGATGCTGCCTGTCTGTCTGGCATGGGGGATACCGCCCATCTGGCTGGCATGGGGGGATGCGCCCTCGGCCATCTGGCACGGGATGATGCTCCCTTGGCTGTCTGACATGGGGGGATTGCCCCCTCAGCTGTCTGGCATGGGTGGGAAGCGCCCTTGGCTGTCTAGCACGGGGGATGCCCCCTCAGCTGTCTGGCATGGGGGATGCCCCCTCAGCCGTCTGGCTTTGATGCCCGTCTGGCATGTGGGGTTGCCTATCTGGTATGGAGGAAGCCCGACTGGCATAGGGATGCCAGTCTGGTGGTCATGGAAGGATATCGCTCATCTGGCAGGCATGGAGGAATGCCACCCATCTGGCTGGCATGGAAGGATGCCGCCCATCTGGCTGGCATGGGGGATGCTGTCCGTCTGCCTGGCATGGAGGGATGCTGCCCGTCTTGCTGGCATGGAGAGATGCTGCCTGTCTGCCTGGCATGGAGAAATGCCATCCGTCTGGCTGGCATGGAGGAATGCCATCCGTCTGGCTGGCATGGAGGGATGCTGCCCATCTGGCTGGCATGGGGGGATGCTCCCTCTGCTTTTTGGCATGGGGATGCCCCCTCGGCTGCCTGTCATGGGGGGATGCCCCCTCAGCTGTGTGGCAAGGGGGAACCCCCCCTTAGCTGTCTGGCATGTGGGGATGCCCCCTCAGCTGTCTGGCACGGGAGCATGCCCCTTCAGATGTCTAGCACAGGGATGCCCATCTGGCAAAGGGGTATGCCTGTCTGGCATGGGGGATACCCATCTTGCATGGGGGATGCCCATCTGGCAAAGCGGGATGCCCATCTGGCAAGAGGGGATGCCTGCCTGGCACAGGGGGATGCCTGTCTGGCACGGGAAGATGCTTGCCTGACACGGAGGGATGCCCATCTGGCATGGCGGGATGCCTGTCTGGCATGGCGGGATGCCTCTCGCTGGCTGGCATGGAGGGATGCCCCCTAACTGGCAAGCATGGAGGGATGCCGCCCAACTGGCACCCATCTGGCTGGCATAGGTGGATGCCACCTGTCTGGCTGGCATGGAGGGATGCCAACTATCTGGCTGGCATGGAGGAATGCCGCCCGTCTGCTGGCATGAAGGGATGACGCCTGCCCGTCTGCCTGGCATGGAGGGATGCTGCCCATCTGCCTGGCATGGAGAGATGCTGCCTGTCTGCCTGGCATGGAGGAATGCCATCCATCTGGCTGGCATGGAGGAATGCCATCCGTCTGGCTGGCATGGAGGGATGTTGCCCATCTGGCTGGCATGGGGGGATGCTCCCTCTGCTTTTTGGCATGGGGATGCCCCCTCGGCTGCCTGTCATGGGGGGATGCCCCCTCAGCTGTGTGGCATGGGGGAACCCCCCTTTAGCTGTCTGGCATGCGGGGATGCCCCCTCAGCTGTCTGGCACGGGAGCATGCCCCTTCAGCTGTCTAGCACAGGGATGCCCATCTGGCAAAGGGGTATGCCTGTCTGGCATGGGGGATGCCCATCTTGCATGGGGGATGCCCATCTGGCACAGCGGGATGCCCATCTGGCAAGAGGGGATGCCTGCCTGGCACAGGGGGATGCCTGTCTGGCACGGGAAGATGCTTTCCTGACACGGAGGGATGCCCATCTGGCATGGCAGGATGCCTCTCGCTGGCTGGCATGGAGGGATGCCCCCTAACTGGCAGGTATGGAGGGATGCTGCCCAACTGGCACCCATCTGGCTGGCATAGGTGGATGCCACCTGTCTGGCTGGCACGGAGGGATGCCAACTATCTGGCTGGCATGGAGGAATGCCGCCTGTCTGAATGGCATGGAGGGATGCCGCTCATCTTGCTGGCATGGAGGGATGGCGTCCATCTGGCTGGCATGAAGGGATGACGCCTGTCTGTCTGGCATGGTAGATGCCGCCCACCTGGCTGGAATGAAGGTATTTTAGCTATGGTTCTGATCAAAGGGTGAACTAGAACAGTTTGCTGCTTTATTCCAAAGAGTGTAAGTTTATTTTCCTCTACTGGCACAAACGTTAGTACAGACCTTGTAATACAGAGGAGAGATGCCTGTCTGGCATGGGAGGGATGCCCATCTGGCACGGGGGATTCCTCACTCGGCTGGCTTGCACAGGGGATGCCTTTCACTGGCTGGCATGGAGGGATGCCCGTTGATGCCCCCCGACTGGCGGGCATGAAGAGATGCTGCCTGTCTGGCTGGCATAGAGGGATGCCCCCTTTGTGGGTGGCATGGAGGGATGCCCCCTTTGTGGGTGGCATGGAGGGATGCCCCCTTTGTGGGTGGCATGGAGGGATGGCGCCTGTCTGGCTGGCATGGGGGATGCACCCTCGGCTGTCTGGCATGGAGGGATGCCCCCTCAGCTGTCTGCATGGAGGAATGCCCTTTGATGCCCCCTAACTGGCAGGCATGGAGGAATGCCTCCCAACTGGCACCCATCTGGCTGGCATAGGGGGATGCCACCTGTCTGGCTGGCATGGAGGAATGCCGCCCATCTGGCTGGCATGGAGGGATGCCGCTCGTCTTGCTGGCATGGAGGGATGGAATCCATCTGGATGGCATGAAGGGATGATGCCTGTCTATCTGGCATGGTGGGATGCCGCCCATCTGGCTGGCATGAAGGGATTTTAGCTATAGTTCTGATCAAAGGGTAAACTAGCACAGTTTGATGCTTTATTCCAAAGAGTGTATGTTATTTTCCTCTACTGGCACAAATGTGAGTACCCACCTTGTAATAAAGAGGAGAGATGCCTGTCTGGCATGGGAGGGATGCCCATCTGGCATGGGTGATGCCTCACTCGGCTGGTTTGCACAGGGGATGCCTCTCACTGGCTGGCATGGAGGGATGCCCGTTGATGCCCCCGACTGGCGGGCATGAAGAGATGCTGCCCGTCTTGCTGGCATAGAGGGATGCTGCCTGTCTGGCTGGAATGGAGGGATGCCCCCTGTGTGGGTGGTATGGAGGGATGTTGCCCATCTGGCTGGTATGGTGGCAAGCCGCCCATCTGGCTGGCATGGGGGGATGCACCCTCGGCCATCTAGCACGGGATGATGCCCCCTCAGCCTTCTGGCATGGGGGAATGCCCCCTCAGCTGTCTGGCACAGGGGATCCCCCCTCGCCTGCCTGGTATTGGGGGGCTGCCTATCTGGCGTGGGGGGGATGCCCGTCTGGCAGGAGGGGAACCCTGACTGACACGCGGATCTGAAATATATCTTTCAGTTCACACCCGTCCAGTTTCTGAGACATTGCTTCTACTGACCTCAATGTATGTCCTTTGGATGAGATGCGAGGAATTATGAAAAAGCTTACCATATGTGTACCAGAAAAGACAAATACATTCGATGTCTGGCATGGGGTGGATGCCCCCTCGGCTGTATGGCATGGGGGATGGCCCCTCGGCTGTCTGGTACAGGGATGCCCATCTGGAACAGGGATGCCCGTCTGGCACGGGGGAAGCCCCATCTGGCTGGCATGGAGGGATGCCACCTTTGTGGGTTGCACGGAGGGATGCCGCCCATCTGGCTGGCATGGTGGAATGCTGCCCATCTGGCTGGCATGGGGGGATGCCCCTTCAGCTGTCTGACATGGGGGTGCCCCCTCGGCTGTCTGGCATGGGCGTGATGCCCCCTTTGCTTTCTGGCCCCATGTGTGGGTGGCATGGAGGGATGCTGCCCATCAGGCTGGCATGGTGGGATGCTGCCCATCTGGCTGGCATGGGGGGATGCCGCCCATCTGGCTGGCATGGAGGGATGCGCTCTCGACCATCTGGCACGGGATGATGCCCCCTCAGCCATCTGGCATTGGGGAATGCCCCCTCAGCTGTCTGACACGGGGGGATTGCCCCTCTTGGCTGTCTGGCACAGGGGATGCCCCCTCACCTGTCTGGCATTGGGGATGCCCATCTGGTATGAGGGATGCCCGTCTGGCACGGGGGAAGCTTGACTGGCACGGTGATGCCCATCTGGTGGGCATGGAGGGATGTCACCCATCTGGCAGGCATGGAGGGATGCCACCCATCTGGCATGGAGGGATTTTAGTTATGGTTCTTATCAAAGTGTGAAATAGCACAGTTTGCTGCTTTATTCCAAAGAGTAAGTTTATTTTCCTCTACTGGCACAAAGTTAGTTCCCACCTTCTAAGAGGCTATGCATGTTAAAGCTGGGTTATCAAAGACCTGAAATATATCAGTTAACACCCGTCCAGCTTCTGAGACATTGCTTCTACTGGCCTCAGAAGATGTATGTCCTTTGGTTGAGATGCGAGGAATTATGAAAAAGATTACCATATGTATACCAGACAAGAGAAATACATTAGATGTCTGGCATGGAGGGATGCCCCCTTGGCTGTCTGGCTTGGGGGGATGCCCCTCGGCTGTCTGGTATAGGGGGGATGGCCCCTCGGCTGTCTGGCACAGGGATGCCCGTCTGGCATGGGGGAAGACCGATTGGCATGGGGGATGCCCTTCTGGCAGGCATGGAGGGATGCCGCCCATCTAGCGGGCATGGAGGGATGCCGCCCATCTGTCGGGCATGGAGGGATGTGGCCCTATCTGGCGGGCATGGAGGTATGCCCCTATCTTGGCCGGCATGGAGTGATGCCACCCATCCGGCTGGCATGGGAGATGCTGCCCATCTGGCTGCTTTGGGGGGATGCTGCCCATCTGGCTGCATTGGAGGGATGCCACCCATCTGGATGGCATGGAGGGATGATGCTCATCTGGCTGGCATGGAGGGATAACGCCCCCATCTGGCTGGCATGGAGGGATTTTAGCTATGGCTCTTATCAAAGTGTGATCTAGCACAGTTTGCTGCTTTATTCCAAAGAGTAAGTTTATTTTCCTCTACTGGCACAAAAGTTAGTTCCCACCTTCTAATAGGCCATGCATGTTAAGGCTGGGTTATCAAAGATCTGAAATATATCTTTCAGTTCACAGCCGTCCAGCTTCTGAGACATTGCTTCTACTAGCCATAGAAGATGTATGTCCTTCGGATGAGATGCAAGGAATTATGAAAAGGATTACCATATGTGTACCAGACAAGAGAAATACATTAGATGTCTGACACGGGGTGGATGCCTCCTCGACTGTCTGGCATGGGGGGATGCCCCCTCGGCTGTCTGGAATAGGGGGGATGCCCCCTCGACTGTCTGACATGGGGGATGCCCCCTCAGCTGTCTTGCACAGGGGGATGCCCCCTCGCTGTCTGGCACCGGGGATGCCTGTCTGGCACAGGAGGATGCTTGTCTGGCACGGAGGGATGCCCATCTGGCACGGCGGGATGCCTGTCTGGCATGGCGGGATGCCTCTCACTGGCTGGCATGGACGGATGCCCCTTGATGCCCCCTAACTGGCAGGCATGGAGGGATGCCACCCAACTGGCACCCATCTAGCTGACATAGAGGGATGCCGCCCATCTGGCGGGCATGGAGGGGTGTCAACTATCTGGCTGGCATGAAGGAATGCCGCCTGTCTGTCTGGCATGGAGGAATGCCGCCTGTCTGGCTGGCATGGAGGGATGCCGTCCGTCTGGCTGGCATGGAGGGATGCCGCCCGTCTGGCTGGCATGGAGGGATGATGCCCATCTGTCTGGCATGGTGGGATGCCGCCCATCTGGCTGGCATGAAGGGATTTTAGCTATGGTTCTGATCAAAGGGTGAACTAGCACAGTTTGCTGCTTTTTTCCAAAGAGTGTAAGTTTATTTTCCTCTACTGGCATAAACGTTAGCACAGACCTTGTAATAGAGAGGAGAGATGCCTGTCCAACATGAGAGGGATGCCCATCTGGCATGGGTGATGCCTCACACGGCTGGCTTGCACAGGGGATGCCTCTCACTGTCTGGCATGGAGAGATGCCCGTTGATGCCCCCCGACTGGCGGGCATGGAGAAATGCTGCCTGTCTTGCTGGCATAGAGGGATGCCGCCCATTTGACTGGCATGGTAGGATGCCCCCTGTGTGGGTGGCATGGAGGGAGGCTCCCCATCTGTCTGGCATGGTGGGATGCCGCCTGTCTGTCTGGCATGGGGGATACCGCCCATCTGGCTGGCATGGTGGGATGCTGCCTGTCTGTCTGGCATGGGGGATACAGCCCATCTGGCTGGCATGGGGGGATGCGCCCTCGGCCATCTGGCACGGGATGATGCTCCCTTGGCTGTCTGACATGGGGGGATTGCCCCCTCAGCTGTCTGGCATGGGTGGGAAGCGCCCTTGGCTGTCTAGCACGGGGGATGCCCCCTCGGCTGTCTGGCATGGGGGATGCCCCCTCAGCCGTCTGGCTTTGATGCCCGTCTGGCATGTGTGGTTGCCTATCTGGTATGGAGGAAGCCCGACTGGCATAGGGATGCCAGTCTGGTGGTCATGGAAGGATATCGCTCATCTGGCGGGCATGGAGGAATGCCACCCATCTGGCTGGCATGGAAGGATGCCGCCCATCTGGCTGGCATGGGAGATGCTGCCCGTCTGCCTGGCATGGAGGGATGCTGCCCATCTGCCTGGCATGGAGAGATGCTGCCTGTCTGCCTGGCATGGAGGAATGCCATCCATCTGGCTGGCATGGAGGAATGCCATCCGCCTGGCTGGCATGGAGGGATGCTTCCCATCTGGCTGGCATGGGGGGATGCTCCCTCTGCTTTTTGGCATGGGGATGCCCCCTCGGCTGCCTGTCATGGGGGGATGCCCCCTCAGCTGTGTGGCAAGGGGGAACCCCCCCTTAGCTGTCTGGCATGTGGGGATGCCCCCTCAGCTGTCTGGCACGGGAGCATGCCCCTTCAGCTGTCTAGCACAGGGATGCCCATCTGGCAAAGGGGTATGCCTGTCTGGCATGGGGGATGCCCATCTTGCATGGGGGATGCCCATCTGGCACAGCGGGATGCCCATCTGGCAAGAGGGGATGCCTGCCTGGCACAGGGGGATGCCTGTCTGGCACGGGAAGATGCTTTCCTGACACGGAGGGATGCCCATCTGGCATGGCAGGATGCCTCTCGCTGGCTGGCATGGAGGGATGCCCCCTAACTGGCAGGTATGGAGGGATGCTGCCCAACTGGCACCCATCTGGCTGGCATAGGTGGATGCCACCTGTCTGGCTGGCACGGAGGGATGCCAACTATCTGGCTGGCATGGAGGAATGCCGCCTGTCTGAATGGCATGGAGGGATGCCGCTCATCTTGCTGGCATGGAGGGATGGCGTCCATCTGGCTGGCATGAAGGGATGACGCCTGTCTGTCTGGCATGGTAGATGCCGCCCACCTGGCTGGAATGAAGGTATTTTAGCTATGGTTCTGATCAAAGGGTGAACTAGAACAGTTTGCTGCTTTATTCCAAAGAGTGTAAGTTTATTTTCCTCTACTGGCACAAACGTTAGTACAGACCTTGTAATACAGAGGAGAGATGCCTGTCTGGCATGGGAGGGATGCCCATCTGGCACGGGGGATTCCTCACTCGGCTGGCTTGCACAGGGGATGCCTTTCACTGGCTGGCATGGAGGGATGCCCGTTGATGCCCCCCGACTGGCGGGCATGAAGAGATGCTGCCTGTCTGGCTGGCATAGAGGGATGCCCCCTTTGTGGGTGGCATGGAGGGATGCCCCCTTTGTGGGTGGCATGGAGGGATGCCCCCTTTGTGGGTGGCATGGAGGGATGGCGCCTGTCTGGCTGGCATGGGGGATGCACCCTCGGCTGTCTGGCATGGAGGGATGCCCCCTCAGCTGTCTGCATGGAGGAATGCCCTTTGATGCCCCCTAACTGGCAGGCATGGAGGAATGCCTCCCAACTGGCACCCATCTGGCTGGCATAGGGGGATGCCACCTGTCTGGCTGGCATGGAGGAATGCCGCCCATCTGGCTGGCATGGAGGGATGCCGCTCGTCTTGCTGGCATGGAGGGATGGAATCCATCTGGATGGCATGAAGGGATGATGCCTGTCTATCTGGCATGGTGGGATGCCGCCCATCTGGCTGGCATGAAGGGATTTTAGCTATAGTTCTGATCAAAGGGTAAACTAGCACAGTTTGATGCTTTATTCCAAAGAGTGTATGTTATTTTCCTCTACTGGCACAAATGTGAGTACCCACCTTGTAATAAAGAGGAGAGATGCCTGTCTGGCATGGGAGGGATGCCCATCTGGCATGGGTGATGCCTCACTCGGCTGGTTTGCACAGGGGATGCCTCTCACTGGCTGGCATGGAGGGATGCCCGTTGATGCCCCCGACTGGCGGGCATGAAGAGATGCTGCCCGTCTTGCTGGCATAGAGGGATGCTGCCTGTCTGGCTGGAATGGAGGGATGCCCCCTGTGTGGGTGGTATGGAGGGATGTTGCCCATCTGGCTGGTATGGTGGCAAGCCGCCCATCTGGCTGGCATGGGGGGATGCACCCTCGGCCATCTAGCACGGGATGATGCCCCCTCAGCCTTCTGGCATGGGGGAATGCCCCCTCAGCTGTCTGGCACAGGGGATCCCCCCTCGCCTGCCTGGTATTGGGGGGCTGCCTATCTGGCGTGGGGGGGATGCCCGTCTGGCAGGAGGGGAACCCTGACTGACACGCGGATCTGAAATATATCTTTCAGTTCACACCCGTCCAGTTTCTGAGACATTGCTTCTACTGACCTCAATGTATGTCCTTTGGATGAGATGCGAGGAATTATGAAAAAGCTTACCATATGTGTACCAGAAAAGACAAATACATTCGATGTCTGGCATGGGGTGGATGCCCCCTCGGCTGTATGGCATGGGGGATGGCCCCTCGGCTGTCTGGTACAGGGATGCCCATCTGGAACAGGGATGCCCGTCTGGCACGGGGGAAGCCCCATCTGGCTGGCATGGAGGGATGCCACCTTTGTGGGTTGCACGGAGGGATGCCGCCCATCTGGCTGGCATGGTGGAATGCTGCCCATCTGGCTGGCATGGGGGGATGCCCCTTCAGCTGTCTGACATGGGGGTGCCCCCTCGGCTGTCTGGCATGGGCGTGATGCCCCCTTTGCTTTCTGGCCCCATGTGTGGGTGGCATGGAGGGATGCTGCCCATCAGGCTGGCATGGTGGGATGCTGCCCATCTGGCTGGCATGGGGGGATGCCGCCCATCTGGCTGGCATGGAGGGATGCGCTCTCGACCATCTGGCACGGGATGATGCCCCCTCAGCCATCTGGCATTGGGGAATGCCCCCTCAGCTGTCTGACACGGGGGGATTGCCCCTCTTGGCTGTCTGGCACAGGGGATGCCCCCTCACCTGTCTGGCATTGGGGATGCCCATCTGGTATGAGGGATGCCCGTCTGGCACGGGGGAAGCTTGACTGGCACGGTGATGCCCATCTGGTGGGCATGGAGGGATGTCACCCATCTGGCAGGCATGGAGGGATGCCACCCATCTGGCATGGAGGGATTTTAGTTATGGTTCTTATCAAAGTGTGAAATAGCACAGTTTGCTGCTTTATTCCAAAGAGTAAGTTTATTTTCCTCTACTGGCACAAAGTTAGTTCCCACCTTCTAAGAGGCTATGCATGTTAAAGCTGGGTTATCAAAGACCTGAAATATATCAGTTAACACCCGTCCAGCTTCTGAGACATTGCTTCTACTGGCCTCAGAAGATGTATGTCCTTTGGTTGAGATGCGAGGAATTATGAAAAAGATTACCATATGTATACCAGACAAGAGAAATACATTAGATGTCTGGCATGGAGGGATGCCCCCTTGGCTGTCTGGCTTGGGGGGATGCCCCTCGGCTGTCTGGTATAGGGGGGATGGCCCCTCGGCTGTCTGGCACAGGGATGCCCGTCTGGCATGGGGGAAGACCGATTGGCATGGGGGATGCCCTTCTGGCAGGCATGGAGGGATGCCGCCCATCTAGCGGGCATGGAGGGATGCCGCCCATCTGTCGGGCATGGAGGGATGTGGCCCTATCTGGCGGGCATGGAGGTATGCCCCTATCTTGGCCGGCATGGAGTGATGCCACCCATCCGGCTGGCATGGGAGATGCTGCCCATCTGGCTGCTTTGGGGGGATGCTGCCCATCTGGCTGCATTGGAGGGATGCCACCCATCTGGATGGCATGGAGGGATGATGCTCATCTGGCTGGCATGGAGGGATAACGCCCCCATCTGGCTGGCATGGAGGGATTTTAGCTATGGCTCTTATCAAAGTGTGATCTAGCACAGTTTGCTGCTTTATTCCAAAGAGTAAGTTTATTTTCCTCTACTGGCACAAAAGTTAGTTCCCACCTTCTAATAGGCCATGCATGTTAAGGCTGGGTTATCAAAGATCTGAAATATATCTTTCAGTTCACAGCCGTCCAGCTTCTGAGACATTGCTTCTACTAGCCATAGAAGATGTATGTCCTTCGGATGAGATGCAAGGAATTATGAAAAGGATTACCATATGTGTACCAGACAAGAGAAATACATTAGATGTCTGACACGGGGTGGATGCCTCCTCGACTGTCTGGCATGGGGGGATGCCCCCTCGGCTGTCTGGAATAGGGGGGATGCCCCCTCGACTGTCTGACATGGGGGATGCCCCCTCAGCTGTCTTGCACAGGGGGATGCCCCCTCGCTGTCTGGCACCGGGGATGCCTGTCTGGCACAGGAGGATGCTTGTCTGGCACGGAGGGATGCCCATCTGGCACGGCGGGATGCCTGTCTGGCATGGCGGGATGCCTCTCACTGGCTGGCATGGACGGATGCCCCTTGATGCCCCCTAACTGGCAGGCATGGAGGGATGCCACCCAACTGGCACCCATCTAGCTGACATAGAGGGATGCCGCCCATCTGGCGGGCATGGAGGGGTGTCAACTATCTGGCTGGCATGAAGGAATGCCGCCTGTCTGTCTGGCATGGAGGAATGCCGCCTGTCTGGCTGGCATGGAGGGATGCCGTCCGTCTGGCTGGCATGGAGGGATGCCGCCCGTCTGGCTGGCATGGAGGGATGATGCCCATCTGTCTGGCATGGTGGGATGCCGCCCATCTGGCTGGCATGAAGGGATTTTAGCTATGGTTCTGATCAAAGGGTGAACTAGCACAGTTTGCTGCTTTTTTCCAAAGAGTGTAAGTTTATTTTCCTCTACTGGCATAAACGTTAGCACAGACCTTGTAATAGAGAGGAGAGATGCCTGTCCAACATGAGAGGGATGCCCATCTGGCATGGGTGATGCCTCACACGGCTGGCTTGCACAGGGGATGCCTCTCACTGTCTGGCATGGAGAGATGCCCGTTGATGCCCCCCGACTGGCGGGCATGGAGAAATGCTGCCTGTCTTGCTGGCATAGAGGGATGCCGCCCATTTGACTGGCATGGTAGGATGCCCCCTGTGTGGGTGGCATGGAGGGAGGCTCCCCATCTGTCTGGCATGGTGGGATGCCGCCTGTCTGTCTGGCATGGGGGATACCGCCCATCTGGCTGGCATGGTGGGATGCTGCCTGTCTGTCTGGCATGGGGGATACAGCCCATCTGGCTGGCATGGGGGGATGCGCCCTCGGCCATCTGGCACGGGATGATGCTCCCTTGGCTGTCTGACATGGGGGGATTGCCCCCTCAGCTGTCTGGCATGGGTGGGAAGCGCCCTTGGCTGTCTAGCACGGGGGATGCCCCCTCGGCTGTCTGGCATGGGGGATGCCCCCTCAGCCGTCTGGCTTTGATGCCCGTCTGGCATGTGTGGTTGCCTATCTGGTATGGAGGAAGCCCGACTGGCATAGGGATGCCAGTCTGGTGGTCATGGAAGGATATCGCTCATCTGGCGGGCATGGAGGAATGCCACCCATCTGGCTGGCATGGAAGGATGCCGCCCATCTGGCTGGCATGGGAGATGCTGCCCGTCTGCCTGGCATGGAGGGATGCTGCCCATCTGCCTGGCATGGAGAGATGCTGCCTGTCTGCCTGGCATGGAGGAATGCCATCCATCTGGCTGGCATGGAGGAATGCCATCCGCCTGGCTGGCATGGAGGGATGCTTCCCATCTGGCTGGCATGGGGGGATGCTCCCTCTGCTTTTTGGCATGGGGATGCCCCCTCGGCTGCCTGTCATGGGGGGATGCCCCCTCAGCTGTGTGGCAAGGGGGAACCCCCCCTTAGCTGTCTGGCATGTGGGGATGCCCCCTCAGCTGTCTGGCACGGGAGCATGCCCCTTCAGCTGTCTAGCACAGGGATGCCCATCTGGCAAAGGGGTATGCCTGTCTGGCATGGGGGATACCCATCTTGCATGGGGGATGCCCATCTGGCACAGCGGGATGCCCATCTGGCAAGAGGGGATGCCTGCCTGGCACAGGGGGATGCCTGTCTGGCACGGGAAGAAGCTTGCCTGACACGGAGGGATGCCCATCTGGCATGGCGGGATGCCTGTCTGGCATGGCGGGATGCCTCTCGCTGGCTGGCATGGAGGGATGCCCCCTAACTGGCAAGCATGGAGGGATGCCGCCCAACTGGCACCCATCTGGCTGGCATAGGTGGATGCCACCTGTCTGGCTGGCATGGAGGGATGCCAACTATCTGGCTGGCATGGAGGAATGCCGCCTGTCTGAATGGCATGGAGGGAGGCCGCTCATCTTGCTGGCATGGAGGGATGGCGTCCGTCTGGCTGGCATGAAGGGATGACGCCTGCCCGTCTGCCTGGCATGGAGGGATGCTGCCCATCTGCCTGGCATGGAGAGATGCTGCCTGTCTGCCTGGCATGGAGGAATGCCATCCGTCTGGCTGGCATGGAGGAATGCCATCCGTCTGGCTGGCATGGAGGGATGCTGCCCATCTGGCTGGCATGGGGGGATGCTCCCTCTGCTTTTTGGCATGGGGATGCCCCCTCGGCTGCCCGTCATGGGGGGATGCCCCCTCAGCTGTGTGGCAAGGGGGAACCCCCCTTAGCTGTCTGGCATGCGGGGATGCCCCCTCAGCTGTCTGGCACGGGAGCATGCCCCTTCAGCTGTCTAGCACAGGGATGCCCATCTGGCAAAGGGGTATGCCTGTCTGGCATGGGGGATACCCATCTTGCATGGGGGATGCCCATCTGGCACAGCGGGATGCCCATCTGGCAAGAGGGGATGCCTGCCTGGCACATTGGGATGCCTGTCTGGCACGGGAAGATGCTTGCCTGACACGGAGGGATGCCCATCTTGCATGGCGGGATGCCTGTCTGGCATGGCGGGATGCCTCTCGCTGGCTGGCATGGAGGGATGCCCCCTAACTGGCAAGCATGGAGGGATGCCGCCCAACTGGCACCCATCTGGCTGGCATAGGTGGATGCCACCTGTCTGGCTGGCATGGAGGGATGCCAACTATCTGGCTGGCATGGAGGAATGCTGCCCATCTGAATGGCATGGAGGGAGGCCACTCATCTTGCTGGCATGGAGGGATGGCGTCCGTCTGGCTGGCATGAAGGGATGACGCCTGCCCGTCTGCCTGGCATGGAGGGATGCTGCCCATCTGCCTGGCATGGAGAGATGCTGCCTGTCTGCCTGGCATGGAGGAATGCCATCCATCTGGCTGGCATGGAGGAATGCCATCCATCTGGCTGGCATGGAGGGATGCTGCCCATCTGGCTGGCATGGGGGGATGCTCCCTCTGCTTTTTGGCATGGGGATGCCCCCTCGTCTGCCTGTCATGGGGGGATGCCCCCTCAGCTGTGTGGCACGGGGGAACCCCCCCTTAGCTGTCTGGCATGCGGGGATGCCCCCTCAGCTGTCTGGCACGGGAGCATGCCCCTTCAGCTGTCTAGCACAGGGATGCCCATCTGGCAAAGGGGTATGCCTGTCTGGCATGGGGGATGCCCATCTTGCATGGGGGATGCCCATCTGGCACAGCGGGATGCCCGTCTGGCAAGAGGGGATACCTGCCTGGCACAGGGGGATGCCTGTCTGGCACGGTAAGATGCTTGCCTGACACGGAGGGATGCCCATCTGGCATGGCGGGATGCCTCTCGCTGGCTGGCATGGAGGGATGCCCCCTAACTGGCAGGCATGGAGGGATGCCGCCCAACTGGCACCCATCTGGCTGGCATAGGTGGATGCCCCCTAACTGGCAGGCATGGAGGGATGCCACCCAACTGGCACCCATCTGGCTGGCATAGGTGGATGCCACCTGTCTGGCTGGCACGGAGGGATGCCAACTATCTGGCTGGCATGGAGGAATGCCGCCCGTCTGAATGGCATGGAGGGATGCCGCTCATCTTGCTGGCATGGAGGGATGGCGTCCGTCTGGCTGGCATGAAGGGATGACGCCTGTCGGTCTGGCATGGTAGATGCCGCCCACCTGGCTGGAATGAAGGTATTTTAGCTATGGTTCTGATCAAAGGGTGAACTAGAACAGTTTGCTGCTTTATTCCAAAGAGTGTAAGTTTATTTTCCTCTACTGGCACAAACGTTAGTACAGACCTTGTAATACAGAGGAGAGATGCCTGTCTGGCATGGGAGGGATGCCCATCTGGCACGGGGGATTCCTCACTCGGCTGGCTTGCACAGGGGATGCCTTTCACTGGCTGGCATGGAGGGATGCCCGTTGATGCCCCCCGACTGGCGGGCATGAAGAGATGCTGCCTGTCTGGCTGGCATAGAGGGATGCCCCCTTTGTGGGTGGCATGGAGGGATGCCCCCTTTGTGGGTGGCATGGAGGGATGCCCCCTTTGTGGGTGGCATGGAGGGATGCCCCCTTTGTGGGTGGCATGGAGGGATGGCGCCTGTCTGGCTGGCATGGGGGATGCACCCTCGGCTGTCTGGCATGGAGGGATGCCCCCTCAGCTGTCTGACATGGGGGGATTGCCCCCCTCGGCTGTCTGGCACGGGGGATACCCCTCGTGGGGGGATGCCCATTGGGCCCGGGGGTAAGCCCGACTGGCACAGGGATGCCCGTCTGGCAGGCATGGAGGGATGTCACCCATTTTGCAGGCATGGAGGGATGCCGCCCATCTGGCTGGCATGGAGGGATGCTGCCCATCTGGCTGGCATGGGGGGATAGCGCTCATCTGCCTAGCATGGAGGGATGCCGCCCGTCTGGCTGGCATGGAGGGTGACGCCCATCTGGCCGGCATGGTGGGATGGTGATCATCTGGCTGGCATGTAGGGAATTTAGCTATGGTTCTGATCAAAGAGTGAACTAGCACAGTTTGCTGCTTTATTCCAAAGCGTGTAAGTTTATTTTCCTCTACTGCACGTTAGTACCCACCTTGTAATAGAGAGGAGAGATGCCTGTCTGGCACAGGAGAGATGCCCATCTGGCACGTGGGATGCCTCTCACTGGCTGGCATGGAGGGATGCCTTCTGATGCCCCCCGACTGTCAGGAATGGAGGGATGCCACCCATCTGTCTGGCATGGAGGGATGCCACCCATCTGGCTGGCATGGAGGGATGCCACCTGTCTGGCTGGCATGGAGGGATGCCGCCCATCTGGCTGGAATGGTGGGATGCTGCCCGTTAGGCTTGCATGGGGGGATGCCGCACATCTGGCTGGCATGGGGGGATGTGCCCTGGGCTGTCTGGCATGGGGGAATGCCCCCACTGCCGTCTGGTATGGGGGGATGCCCCCTCTGCTGTCTGGCATTGGGGGAAGCCATCTGGCACTGGGGGATGCCCAACTAGTGGGCATGGAGGGATGTCGCCCATCTGTCGGGCATGGAGGGATGCCACCCATCTGGCTGAAATGGAGTGATTTTGCCCATCCTGCTGGCATGGGGGATTCCGCCCATCTGTCTGACATGGAGGGATGCCGCCTGTCTGGCTGGCATAGGGGGATGACGCCCATCTTGCTGGCATGGGGGATTCCCCCTCAGCTGTCTGGCACAGGGGATATCCCCTCGGCTGTCTGGCATGGGGGGGATGCCCCCTCAGCTGTCTGGCATGGGGGATGCTCCCTTAGCTGTCTGGCACGGGGGGAGGCCCCCTCAGCTGTCTGGCACGGGAGGATGCTTGCCTGGCATGGAGGGATTCCCACTGGGCATGGCGGGATGCCTTTCTGGCACAGCGGGATGCCTCTCACTGGCTTGCATGGAGGAATGCCCTTTGATGCCCCCTAACTGGCAGGCATGGAGGAATGCCGCCCAACTGGCACCCATCTGGCTGGCATAGGGGGATGCCACCTGTCTGGCTGGCATGGAGGAATGCCGCCCATCTGGCTGGCATGGAGGGATGCCGCTCGTCTTGCTGGCATGGAGGGATGGCATCCATCTGGATGGCATGAAGGGATGATGCCTGTCTATCTGGCATGGTGGGATGCCGCCCATCTGGCTGGCATGAAGGGATTTTAGCTATGGTTCTGATCAAAGGGTGAACTAGCACAGTTTGATGCTTTATTCCAAAGAGTGTATGTTATTTTCCTCTACTGGCACAAATGTGAGTACCCACCTTGTAATAGAGAGGAGAGATGCCTGTCTGGCATGGGAGGGATGCCCATCTGGCACGGGTGATGCCTCACTTGGCTCGTTTGCACAGGGGATTCCTCTCACTGGCTGGCATGGAGGGATGCCCGTTGATGCCCCCGACTGGCGGGCATGAAGAGATGCTGCCCGTCTTGCTGGCATAGAGGGATGCTGCCTGTCTGGCTGGAATGGAGGGATGCCCCCCTGTGTGGGTGGCATGGAGGGATGCTGCCCATCTGGCTGGTATGGTGGCAAGCTGCCCATCTGGCTGGCATGGGGGTATGCACCCTCGGCCATCTAGCATGGGATGATGCCCCCTCAGCCTTCTGGCATGGGGGAATGCCCCCTCAGCTGTCTGGCACAGGGGATCCCCCCTCGCCTGCCTGGCATTGGGGGGCTGCCTATCTGGCGTGGGGGGGATGCCCGTCTGGCACGAGGGGAAGCCCGACTGGCACGGGGATCTGAAATATATCTTTCAGTTCACACCCGTCCAGTTTCTGAGACATTGCTTCTACTGGCCTCAATGGATGTATGTCCTTTGGATGAAATGCGAGGAATTATGAAAAAGCTTACCATTTGTGTACCAGAAAAGACAAATACATTCGATGTCTGGCATGGGGTGGATGCCCCCTCGGCTGTCTGGCATGGGGGATGGCCCCTCGGCTGTCTGGTACAGGGATGCCCGTCTAGCACAGGGATGCCCGTCTGGCACGGGGGAAGCCCCATCTGGCTGGCATGGAGGGATGCCACCTTTGTGGGTTGCACGGAGGGATGCCGCCCATCTGGCTGGCATGGTGGAATGCTGCCCATCTGGCTGGCATGGGGGGATGCCCCTTCAGCTGTCTGACATGGGGGTGCCCCCTCGGCTGTCTGGCATGGGCGTGATGCCCCCTTTGCTTTCTGGCCCCATGTGTGGGTGGCATGGAGGGATGCTGCCCATCAGGCTGGCATGGTGGGATGCTGCCCATCTGGCTGGCATGGGGGGATGCTGGCCATCTGGCTGGCATGGAGGGATGCACTCTCGACCATCTGGCACGGGATGATGCCCCCTCAGCCATCTGGCATTGGGGAATGCCCCCTCAGCTGTCTGACACGGGGGGATTGCCCCTCTTGGCTGTCTGGCACAGGGGATGCCCCCTCACCTGTCTGGCATTGGGGATGCCCATCTGGTATGAGGGATGCCCGCCTGGCACGGGGGAAGCCTGACTGGCACCGCGATGCCCATCTGGTGGGCATGGAGGGATGTCGCCCATCTGGCAGGCATGGAGGGATGCCACCCATCTGGCTGGCATGGAGGGATGCCACCAATCTGGCTGGCATGGAGGGATGCCACCCATCTACCTAGCATGGAGGGATGCCACCCGTTTTCCTGGCATGGAGGGATGATGCCCATCTGGCTGGCATGGAGGGATGACGCCCATCTGGCTGGCATGGAGGATGACGCCCTTCTGTCTGGCATGGAGTGAAGATGCCCGTCTGACTGGCATGGAGGGATTTTAGCTATTTTTCTTATCAAAGTGTGATCTAGCACAGTTTGCTGCTTTATTCCAAAGAGTAAGTTTATTTTCCTCTACTGGCACAAAAGTTAGTACCCACCTTCTAATAGGCCATGCATGTTAAGGCTGGGTTATCAAAGATCTGAAATATATCTTTCAGTTCATACCCATCCAGCTTCTGAGACATTGCTTCTACTGGCCATAGAAAATGTATGTCCTTCGGATGAGATGGTACAGGGATGCCACCAGGATTCCCGTCTGGCACGGGTGGAAGCCCTATCTGGCTAGCATGGAGGGATGCCGCCTGTGTGGGTGGCATGGAGGGATGCCGCCCATCTGGCTGGCTTGGGGGATGCCCCCTCAGCTGTCTGACATGGGGGTGCCCCCTCGACTGTCAGGCATGGGCGAGATGCCCCCTTTGCTGTCTGGCATTGGAGGGATGCCGCCAACCTTGCTGGCATGGAATGATGCCGCCTGTCTGGCTGGCATGGAGGGAGGATACCCATCTGGCTGGCATGGTGGGATGGCACTCGTCTGGCTGGCATGGAGGGATGACGCCCGTCTGGCTGGCATGGAGGGATGACGCCCATCTGGCTGGCATGGAGGGATGACGCCCTTCTGTCTGGCATAGAGTGATGACGCCCGTCTGGCTGGCATGGAGGGATTTTAGCTATGGTTCTTATGAACGTGTGAGCACAGTTTGCTGCTTTATTCCAAAGACTACGTTTATTTTCCTCTACTGGCACAAAAGTTAGTACCCACCTTCTAATAGGCCATGCATGTTAAGGCTGGGTTATCAAATATCTGAAATATATCTTTCAGTTCACACCCATCCAGCTTCTGAGACATTGCTTCTACTGGCCATAGAAGATGTATGTCCTTCGAATGAGATGGTACAGGGATGCCACCGGGATGCCCATCTGGCACGGAGGGAAGGCCCTATCTTGCTGGCATGGGGGATGCCCCTATAGCTGTCTGCCATGGGGGGTGCCCCCTCGACTGTCAGGCATGGGCGAGATACCCCCTTTGCTGTCTGGCATTGGAGGGATGCCACCAATCTTGCTGGCATGGAGGGATGCCGCCTGTCTGGCTGGCATGGAGGGATGATGCCCGTCTGGCTGGCATGGAGGGATGATGCCCGTCTGGCTGGCATGGAGGGATGATGCCCGTCTGGCTGGCATGGAGGGATGACGCCCATCTGCCTGGCATGGAGGGATGACGCCTTTCTGTCTGGCATGGAGTGATGACGCCCGTCTGGCTGGCATGGAGGGATTTTAGCTATGTTTCTTATCAAAGTGTGATCTAGCACAGTTTGCTGCTTTATTCCAAAGACTAAGTTTATTTTCCTCTACTGGCACAAAAGTTAGTACCCACCTTCTAATAGGCCATGCATGTTAAGGCTGGGTTATCAAAGATCTGAAATATATCTTTCAGTTCACACCCATCCAGCTTCTGAGACATTGCTTCTACTGGCCTTAGAAGATGTATGTCCTTCGGATGAGATGCGAGGAATTATAAAAAGGTTACCATATGTGTACCAGACAAGAGGGATGCCCGTCTGGCATGGGGGGAAGCCCTATCTGGCTGGAATGGAGGGATGCTGCCTGTGTGGGTGGCATGGAAGGATGCCACCCATCTGGCTGGCATGGTGGGATGCTGCCCGTCTGGCTGGCATGGGGGATGCCGCCCATCTGGCTGGCATGGGGGGATGGGCCCTCAACCGTCTGGCATGGGATGATGCCCCCTCAGCTGTCTGACATGGGGTGCGCCCCCTCGGCTGTCTGGCATGGGCGAGATGCCCGCCAATCTTGCTGGCATGGAGGGATGCCGCCTGTCTGGCTGGCATGGAGGGCTGATGCCCGTCTGGCTGGCATGGGGGGATGGTGCTCGTCTGCCTGGCATGGAGGGATTTTAGATATGGTTGTGATCAAAGAGTGAACTAGCACAGTTTCCTGCTTTATTCCAAAGAGTGTAAGTTTATTTTCCTCTACTAGCACATACGTTAGTACCCACCTTGTAATAGAAAGGAGAGATGCCTGTGTGGCACGGGAGACATGCCCATCTGGCACAGGGGATGCCTCCCTCTGCTGGCTTGCACAGGGGATGCTTCTCACTGGCTGGCATGGAGGGATGCCCTTTGATGCCCCTCGACTGGTTGGGCATGGAGGGATGCTGCCCATCTGGATGGCATGGAGGGATGCCGCATGTCTGGTTGGCATGGAGGGATACTGCCTGTCTGACTGGCATGGAGGGATGCGCCCATCTGGCTGGCATGGTGGGATGCTGCCCATCTTGCTGGCATGGGGGGATGCCGCCCATCTGGCTGGCACGGGGGATGCCCCCTCGGCTGTCTGGCACAGGGGATGCCCCCTCAGCTGTCTGGCGTTGGGGGATGCCTGTCTGGCATTGGGGGATGCCTGTCTGGCATGGGGGGAAGCCTGACTCGCATGGGGGGATGCCCGTCTGGTGGGCATGGAGGGATGTCTCCCATCTGGCTGGCATGGGGGGCGCCCATCTGCCTGGCATGGAGGGATGCCGCCCGTCTGGCTGGCATGGAGAAATTATGCCCGTCTGGCTGGCATGGGGGGATGCCACCCATCTGGCTGGCATGCGGGAATGCCCCCTCGGCTGTCAGGCATGAGGGATGCACTCCTCAGCTGTCTGGCACGGGGGAATGCCCCCTCGGCTGTCTGGCACGGGGGATGCCCCCTCGGCTGTCTGCCGTTGGGGGATGCCCATCTGGCACAGGGGTGTGAATGTCTGGCATGGGGGAAACCCATCTGGCATGGGGAGATGCCCGTATGGCACAGGAGGATGCCCATCTTGCACGGGTGGATGCCTGTCTGGCATAGAGGGAATCCTCTCACTGGCTGACATGGAGGGATGCCACCCAACTGGCGGGCATGGAGGGATGTCGCCCAACTGGCGGGCATGGGGGGATGCCGCCCATATGGCTGGCATAGGGCGATGGCTCCCATCTGGCTGGCTTGGGGGGGTGATGCCCGTCTGGCTGGCATGGGGGGATTCCGTCCATCTTGCTGGCATAGAGGGATTTTAGCTATGGTTCTGATCAAAGAGTGAACTTGCTGCTTTTTTCCAAAAGTTTATTTTCATCTACTGGCACACAAGTTAGTACACACCTTCTAATAGGTCATGCATGTTAAGGCTGGGTTATCAAAAATCTGAAATAAATCTTTCAGTTCACACCCGTCCAGCTTCTGAGATATTGCTTCCACTGGCTATAGAAGATGTATGTCCTTCGCATGAGATGCAAGTAATTATGAAAAAGATCACCATATGTGTACCAGACAAGTCAAATACATTAGATGTCTGGCACGGGGTTAATTCCCCTCCCGGCTGCCTGGTATGGGTGGATGCCCCCTCAGCTGTCTGGCATGGGGGATTCCCCCTCGGCTGTCTGGCATAGGGGGGGACCCCCTAAGCTGTCTTGCATGGGGGATGCCCCCTCGGCTGTCTGACATGGGGGATGCCCCCTCAGCTGTCTTGCACGTAAGGGATGCCCCCTCGGCTTTCTGGCATGGGGGATGCCCCCTCGGCTGTCTGGCATAGGGAGATGCCTGTCTGGCATGCGGGAATGCCCGTCTGGCACAGGGGAGATGCCTGTCTGGCAGGGGGATGCCCATCTGGCATCGGAAATGCCTCCCTTGGCTGGCTTGCACAGGGGATGCCTCTCGCTGGCAGGCATGAGGGATGCCTGTTGATGCCCCCAACCTGGTGGGCATGGAGGGATGCTGCCCATGTGGCTGACATGGAGGGACGCTGCCTGACTGGCTAGCATGGTGGGATTCTGCCCATCTGGCTGGTATGGGAAGATGCCGTCCATCTTGCTGGCATGGGGATTCCCCCTCAGCTGTCTGGCATGGGGGGATGTCCCCTCAGCTGTCTGGCATGGGAGGATGCCCCCTCGGCTGTCTGGCATGGGGGGATGCCCCCTCAGCTGTCTGGCACAGGGATGCCCATCTGGCATGGGGGATGCCTGTTTGGCACGGGAGGATGCTTGCCTGGCACACGGGGATGCCCATCTGGCATGGCGGGATGCCTGTCTGGCACGGTGGGATGCCTCTCGCTGTCTGGCATGGAGGGATGCCTCCCAACTGGCACCCATCTGGCTGGCATATGGATGTTGCCTGTCTGTCTGGCATGGAGGGATGCCAACTATCTGGCTGGCATGGAGGAATGCCGCCCGTCTGGCTGGCATGGAGGGATGCTGCTCGTCTTGCTGGCATGGAGTGATGATGTCCGTCTGGCTGGCATGAAGGGATGACACCTGTCTGTCTGGCATGGTGGGATGCCGCCCATCTTGCTGGCATGAAGGGATTTTAGCTATGGTTCTGATCAAAGGGGGAACTAGCACAGTTTGCTGCTTTATTCCAAAGAGTGTAAGTTTATTTACCTCTACTGGCACAAACGTTAGTACCGACATTGTAATAGAGAGGAGAGATGCCTGTCTGGCATGGGATGGATGTCCATCTGGCACGGGTTATGCCTCACTCGGCTGGCTTGCACAGGGGATGCCTCTCACTAGCTGGCATGGAAGGATGCCGTTGATGCCCCCCAACTAGCGGGCATGAAGAGATGCTGCCCGTCTGGCTGACATAGAGGGATGCCGCCCATCTGGCTGGCATGGTGGGATGCTGCCTGTATGGCTAGCATGGGGGGATGCCACCCATCTGGCTGGCATGGAGGCATGACGCCCGTCTGGCTGACATGGAGAGATTTTAGCTATGGTTCTTATCAAAGTGTGAACTAGCGCAGTTTGCTGCTTTATTCCAAAGAGTAAGTTTATTTTCCTCTACTGGCACAAAAGTTAGTTCCCACCTTCTAATAAGCCATGCATGTTAAGGCTGGGTTGTCAAAGATCTGAAATATATCTTTCAGTTCACACCCTTCCAGCTTCTGAGACATTCCCCTCGATTCAAAGAGCAAAAGTTAATTGATTTCGTATCGAGAATCGTAAGTTTGGGTGGGTGTTTGTCATTTTTTCATGTTTTTTTGCCCATTTCGTATTCGCACGATCGTTCGCGCATAGACGTATATGAACATACGCATTTCGTACGAGAATCGTATAATTTGCGTTAGTTCGTGTGTTTTTCCCGTCCAAATCATATTATTTGCGTCCGATCCTATTTTTTACGTCCTTCACATGGGCTTGCGACCAATTCAGAGAGGTGATTGCTAATTGTTTGGAAGCCCATTAAAGAGCTGCTTTACGAAATGTTTGCCGGCAGCTATTTGGCCTCGGGAGTAGGATGGAGCGGAGCGAGTTTGTGGCACATCAAGGGCTTATGCTTTTTGGCATTGAGTTGATCGAGATGTCTGAGAGCAGATTGCCCCTGCGTCGTCGCATGAACATCGATAGCATGAATGATGTTGAGCTGTTCGAGCTGACCAGGCTTAATCGCGCTTCCCTCCATAAATTATATAGTGAGCTGCGGCCATGGTTAGCCCGCACCACAAGGAAGGGGCAAGCAATTTCAGGTATGACCAAGATGCTTGGCTGCCTGCAATTTTTGGCGAACGGCTCGTTCCAGAGGCTGGGTGCCCTCTCCGTGGGGATGTCACAGCCTACGCTGAGCCGCGCACTCTCTAAATTTTTGGAAGGCATGGCTGCCATAACTCCAAAATATATTTATTTTCCGGATGATATGGCAGCCAGAAACGCCATTAAGCTTGGGTTTTATAATGTGGCCGACATGCCCAACGTTATTGGTGCTATTGACTGCACACATGTGGCACTCGTACCTAGGGCAGCCGACGAGTATATATATAGGTATTGAGATTGGTTATTATGTTGGCCAATGTGACATCCAATGTCTAAAGTTATGTCATGATTTCCCCCTCTGCCTCATCTCCAGCATTCCTACACATGTTCTATAACAAATAAACAGTTCTCCAAAGTCTTCCTGCACACAGGGGCAATAAATCCTTATCTAGGAACAGAAAACACCACTGATAAGGAAAGGTTGGGGGGAGTGCAGCTTGGAGAAGAGATTTACAATAATTTGTCTCCCAGCACCCACCCAGGGGGGGGGATGGCATCTGTCCTTCCAGCCCCTTGGAATTTAGGATAAATCAGGGGAAGAAATGGTTTTGAGGGTCACATACAGAGGGTCCGATCCTTGATCGTGGTGTGTCCCATTGCTTCTCCAGCCCTCGGAACAGAAGTCTTTATCCATTTATGAGGTATAGGATTTCCAATGGTTTTCTCCTTTTATTTTCTAACTGTTTTTCTGCACATTTGTTTATTGTCTTTTTTTTTTTTTTTGTTTATTATTTGAATTTTTGTCTTTTTATTAAAATTTTAAAATTTCCATTTTGCATGGGCCTACCTTCTTGGCAATTAGAAATCCTCTAACCTGGTTTCCTTGAAGCTCTAAAAAGGACCCCTGGTTTCTGAAGATTGTATGACCGCTCGTAATTGTGTATTAACCCATAGACTGTAAGATCGATTGTAACTAATCCATTGTATGATTGAGAAAGTGTAACTAATCATATAGTGTTACAAGGTTGAATGACTCACAGTTAACTTGGAGTGCTGCATGGTGACTGTGTGTGAGCCAGCAGATTGCAAGCTGATTGTATCTGATCGTTCGACAGCAGAACTGATCAGACTCTCCTCAGGATAAGTGTGGGACGGAATCAGTGTGGCTTGCCTGTGCCCTGCTTGTATGTGGAGAGGGGTCTGCAGGTGTGTGGTGACTGTCTCGATTACTCGGCAGCAGAGTTTGATCGGATGGTGATTGAGGAGGGTTCCACCGGCCCGATTTAATCGTTTAAAGTGTAGTTGCGGTGGTGGTGGCAGCGTGTTGTAATTGTTGTGTGGGGTGTTTTTGGTGTGATTACTCTCCGTGCTGGAAGCAGCCCACACACACGTCACAGATCGCTCGATCAAATAGACGTTGAACGATCGATTTCGTGAGATATTGGTGGCAGCGCGTGCGATACTTTTTGGAGCATTAGTGTCTGGTTTAAAGTTAAATCTTACACTAAGGGTTGGTATTCCCCCTAAGGGATTGCCAGCCTTCAAGAGGAACCACCGTGCATATTTTCGTTTTTTTTTGTTGGAAAATACATTTGTGCAGAAAACAGTTTACCCTTCCCCGTTTTTCTTTTCTATCTAAGTTTATTTTGCAAAAGAAAGGACTGAGATGGCTGCCTCCTACAAACGGTTTTCAAAGGAGCAACTACTAAGTCTTTGTGAGCAAAGAGGAATTGACAGCGATGCATCCAAGACAAAAGAACATTTGATTACTGCCTTGATGGAAAATGACCAAGATCGTTCAGTCATGACACCCGATCCACAGCCAAACATAGAGAGTTCCCAGGAGCCTGCCTCTAATCTCAATGAGGGCTCCGAGCAGCGTCCCTTGCCAAGTGGACTAAGCCCCTCTCTGCAGGCTGCCCTACAGTGCTTGGGGGACTGTGACCCACAGATCAAACTACAGCTCATCATGCAGCATCAGCAAGCAGAAGCCGCTGCCAGGCAAGCAGAGAGAGAAGCCGCTGCCAGGCAAGCAGAGAGAGAGGAGCGCCAGGCAGAGCGGCAATTCCAGCTTGACCTCGCACGCATCCAGGGAGACCGTGCCTCTCCACCATCCTGTGAGTCCCGAGAGGTACGCTCCTCTATGCCATCTTTTGACCGATTCCCTGTGATGGACCCGAATTCGGATATGGACGTGTATCTCCGAACCTTCGAACGTACCTGTCGCCAGTTTCACCTACCTAGAGACCAGTGGGCCAGATATCTAACACCTGGGTTAAAAGGTAAGGCCCTGGAAGTCTTTGCCGACCTCCCAATGGACTGTGATGGGGACTATGATAAGATAAAAGAAGCCCTGATCAAACGGTATAACCTTACCCCTGAGGTGTACCGGAAGCGATTCAGAACTGTGCAGCGTTCCCATCATGACAGCTACGCCGATGTTCTGAGCAGCTTGAGAACTTCTTTTAATCAGTGGGTCAGAGGACTGTCCATCTCCACATTTGCTGACCTTGCAGACCTCATGATAAAGGACCAATTATTACACATTTGCTCAGCAGATGTCAGACAGTTTATTCTGACCAAGGAACCCAAAACCTCTGACCAGGCTGCGGACTTTGCTGACCTGTATGTGGCCAGCAGAGTGCAAGATGTCCGCAGATCCCCTCCTCCCCGCTGGAAAGAAGAGAAGACTGGGGACCATCCCCCATCCTCTGCTGACCGGATGTCCCCCAGATCAGGCCCCAACACTTCTGGTGGGCAGGCAGTGGCCATCGACGACCGACGGTGTTATATATGCAAGAAAACTGGCCATCTGAGCCCTGCCTGCCCCAACAATAAGAGACTTCAGCCCCAAGAAAAGTCTGCGGGCGCATCTCATGCCGTGTTGTGTGTATCCGCTGAATTGCACAAGAATACAGATAACCAGCAGGCCGTAACCATTGGCAACAAAGTGACTATAGGACTTCGGGACACGGGTGCCGAGGTAACCCTTGTTCGCCCGGAGCTGGTCAACTCTGAGGACATAATCCCTGGTAAGACTATGACTGTTGCCGGAATTGGGGGGGTAAACCCTAAAGTAGCAATGGCCCGAGTGTATCTGGACTGGGGTGCTGGGTGTGGCCTGCGAGAAGTGGGAGTGTCGGATTCCATCCCTGCCAATGTGTTATTGGGGACCGATTTGGGCAGAATGATCTCCCAATACATGCCTTCCCCTGCCTCCTCAGATTCTGCCTCATTCCCCCAGTCTGCGGATCCAATGGCACTGACAGGTGCCTCTGAGCAAGACCGGAATGGGGAGGATTGCTTGTTATTTGATTCTGTCTTTCCCACACAGGGGGAGCCCAGCCCCCTGAACACCTGCCCTTCCCCAGTCCCATCGCTATTGGCAGATAGTGTCCATTTAGGTCAACCTACCCCAGTACCTGCCGTAGCTGCTGTGACTCGCCAGCAGAGCGCACAGATGGTTATGACTGAGGATGAAAACAATCAAGCCATGCGGGAGGATCATCTGAAAGATTCCGATCCTTCAGATCCTCTTCCTGAAAGTACATGGGCAGTGCAAAACACCCCTGCTATAGAGGCAGAGTTCACAGAGGCCCTGGCGACCGATGCCACCTTGGAGGAGCTGAAGGAATCTGCTGCCCGGGCCCTGGGAGACTCTGACAAAGTTAAAGTCTATTGGGAGCATGGGAGACTATATCGAGAGTCCCTCCCTAGTAAACCCAG
The DNA here is from genome assembly GCA_027917425.1 of Gastrophryne carolinensis. Taxonomy (NCBI): domain Eukaryota; kingdom Metazoa; phylum Chordata; class Amphibia; order Anura; family Microhylidae; genus Gastrophryne; species Gastrophryne carolinensis. The sequence continues at coordinate 312,948,232 of CM051237.1, forward strand.
TGACCTTCCACCAGCTGAGAGGCAGTTGGTTGTACCCCACAAATACCGGGGCCAGTTACTGAAGGTAGCGCATGAAATTCCACTGGCCGGGCATTTGGGGGTGCAAAAAACAAAGGCTCGGCTGGTGACTCATTTCTACTGGCCCAACATGGGGACGGACATTGCCAATTTTTGTCGTTCTTGTGTTACCTGTCAACGTGTTGGAAAAGCCGGGGATGTTGTTAAGGTCCCGCTGATTCCACTACCGGTCATTGATGAGCCCTTCCAGAGGGTGGCAGTGGATATCATCGGACCCTTGGCCATTCCCAGCTCTTCCGGTAAGCGGTTCATACTTACCGTGGTGGACTATGCTACTCGGTACCCGGAGGCCATCGCTTTGTCCTCTATCAGGGCAGACAAAGTGGCAGATGCTCTGCTAGGTGTCTTTTCCCGAGTTGGGTTTCCTCGCGAGATGCTCACCGATCATGGGGGGCAATTCATGTCTAATTTAATGCAGTCGCTGTGTAAGAAAATGCAAATGGAACATATTGTTGCCAGCCCCTACCACCCTCAAACCAATGGTCTCTGTGAGCGTTTTAATGGCACTCTAAAACAGATGCTCAAGATGTTTGTCGAGACTGAGGGTCGGGACTGGGAACGTTATCTTCCGTACTTGCTTTTTGCCTACCGTGAGGTCCCCCAGGCTTCCACAGGTTTCTCACCCTTTGAACTTCTGTATGGGAGACGGGTCCGTGGACCCCTGGATCTCATTCGAGAGGCCTGGGAGGGAGAAACTGCAGAAGCTGGGACTTCAGTAGTGGACTATGTATTGAACCTCTGGGAAAAGATGCACACTCTGCTGGCCCATGTCCGGGAAAATCTTTCCGAGGCCCAGGGCAATCAGAAACGATGGTATGACCGCAATGCCCGAGACAGAGTTTATGACATTGGACAAAAAGTGTGGGCCTTAATTCCCATGAAGCAGAACAAGCTCCAAGCCGCCTGGGAGGGGCCCTATACCATTACCAAGAGGGTCAACAATGTCACCTATCTGTCTGTAGTATGTCAGACGAGGGGGAGGAGGATCTATTAGTGGACATGCTGACAGGTAGCAAGAACAATGGGTCACCCCGAGACCTGCAAGTCAACCCTCAGCTAACCAGGGAACAACAAGCTGATCTGGCACAACTCCTCTCTATGCATCATGACACCTTCACGGGTAAGCCAGGCAGGACCCACCTCACTGATCATCATGTGGATACTGGTAGTCACCACCCAATTAGGCAGTCAGCCTACCGAGTTTCTCTGGAAGTACTGGAAAACATCGAGAGGGAAATTGGGGAGATGTTAGAGTTAGGGGTCATCCAAAAATCCCACAGTGCATGGGCTGCCCCTGTGGTTCTCATACCAAAAAAGGACCACACAACCCGGTTCTGTGTGGATTACAGGAAATTGAATGCCATAACGGTGTTTGATGCCTATCCAATGCCCCGGATCGATGAATTGTTGGACAAGTTGGCAGGAGCCAAATATCTAACAGTCATGGACTTAAGCAGAGGATATTGGCAGATTCCCCTAACCCCAGCAGCTCAGGAAAGGTCAGCCTTCATTACACCCTTTGGACTGTTTGAATTTTTGGTCATGCCCTTTGGCATGAAAAATGCGCCAGCCACCTTTCAGAGGCTTGTCAATGACCTGCTGGGAGGACTGGAACATTGTGCAGTGGCTTACCTCGATGACATTGCCATCTTCAGCCCTACATGGGAGGACCACCTCATCCACTTAGCACAAGTCCTTGAGAAAATCCGGGATGCGGGACTGACTGTGAAACCTGAGAAATGCCAGGTAGGCATGACTGAGGTTCACTATCTTGGGCACCTGGTGGGAGGGGGAACCCTTAGGCCAAACATGGACAAAGTAGAGGCTATTAGGGCCTGGCAAACCCCACAGACAAAGAAGCAGGTGAGGTCTTTCTTGGGTACTGCGGGATACTACCGTAAATTTGTACCAAACTACAGTGCCTTGGCCAAGCCCCTGACTGATCTTACTAAGAAAAAGTTGCCCAAGACCATAATCTGGACGGAGGACTGTGAGAACTCTTTTTGCTCACTAAAAGAAGCTCTGTCTAACTCTCCCATACTGCAGGCGCCAGACTTCACTCGCAGATTTGTAGTACAGACAGACGCTTCCATGTATAGCCTAGGAGCTGTTAAGCCGGAAGTTGCTGCCCAGAGAAGTAGGTTACGCAACGATTGAGAAAGAATGTCTTGCCATTGTTTGGGCATTGCAGAAGTTGCAGCCTTACCTCTATGGGCGGAACTTTACAGTGATTACCGACCACAATCCCCTGAGCTGGCTTAATAGAGTAGCGGGAGATAACGGCAAACTACTGCGATGGAGTCTAGCTCTACAGCAATATGATTTCTCCATCCAGCATAAGAAAGGAAGCGACCACAGCAATGCAGATGGCCTCTCCAGAGCTGCTGAGCCTGCAGTTACAGGTGCTGCGGAGAGCGACCTGTGAGTCCCTCCACTCTGCACCTGCTTAGGGGGGAACGTGTGACATCCAATGTCTAAAGTTATGTCATGATTTCCCCCTCTGCCTCATCTCCAGCATTCCTACACATGTTCTATAACAAATAAACAGTTCTCCAAAGTCTTCCTGCACACAGGGGCAATAAATCCTTATCTAGGAACAGAAAACACCACTGATAAGGAAAGGTTGGGGGGAGTGCAGCTTGGAGAAGAGATTTACAATAATTTGTCTCCCAGCACCCACCCAGGGGGGGGGATGGCATCTGTCCTTCCAGCCCCTTGGAATTTAGGATAAATCAGGGGAAGAAATGGTTTTGAGGGTCACATACAGAGGGTCCGATCCTTGATCGTGGTGTGTCCCATTGCTTCTCCAGCCCTCGGAACAGAAGTCTTTATCCATTTATGAGGTATAGGATTTCCAATGGTTTTCTCCTTTTATTTTCTAACTGTTTTTCTGCACATTTGTTTATTGTCTTTTTTTTTTTTTGTTTATTATTTGAATTTTTGTCTTTTTATTAAAATTTTAAAATTTCCATTTTGCATGGGCCTACCTTCTTGGCAATTAGAAATCCTCTAACCTGGTTTCCTTGAAGCTCTAAAAAGGACCCCTGGTTTCTGAAGATTGTATGACCGCTCGTAATTGTGTATTAACCCATAGACTGTAAGATCGATTGTAACTAATCCATTGTATGATTGAGAAAGTGTAACTAATCATATAGTGTTACAAGGTTGAATGACTCACAGTTAACTTGGAGTGCTGCATGGTGACTGTGTGTGAGCCAGCAGATTGCAAGCTGATTGTATCTGATCGTTCGACAGCAGAACTGATCAGACTCTCCTCAGGATAAGTGTGGGACGGAATCAGTGTGGCTTGCCTGTGCCCTGCTTGTATGTGGAGAGGGGTCTGCAGGTGTGTGGTGACTGTCTCGATTACTCGGCAGCAGAGTTTGATCGGATGGTGATTGAGGAGGGTTCCACCGGCCCGATTTAATCGTTTAAAGTGTAGTTGCGGTGGTGGTGGCAGCGTGTTGTAATTGTTGTGTGGGGTGTTTTTGGTGTGATTACTCTCCGTGCTGGAAGCAGCCCACACACACGTCACAGATCGCTCGATCAAATAGACGTTGAACGATCGATTTCGTGACAGCCAACGTGTCATGTAACCTGTTTTCCTTTGCGGCAGCATATTTGTTTATCCCTCATTTGTGTAGCTGCTTTATCTAGGCTTTTCATTAGTATTTCCCAATAGAGTGCAGACATGTTTTGTTGTTAATTGTTTATTTTGGGTCAAATATCAATTACCCTTTTTGTATGTTTTTGCCTTAAGGAATCGTAAAATGGGACACTCACTTAATGTCCAGGCCGTGGTTGGTCCGGACATGCGGTTTATGAGTGTCCTTGCCGGCTACCCCGGATCGTCCCACGACTCCTATATCCTCAGGCGATCTGGGTTGTTTCGGAGATTTGAGGCAGGTGAATTTTCGGGGGCATGGCTGCTTGGTAAGTGTGTCCTATTTGTGTGTTATTAAATGTTGCATTAATCTTGTATTTGTTGATATGTTTGTATTTCAATTCTTTACATAAGCGTCAAACTGCCTTTTTCTTGGGTCATATATTATGAACTTCCAAAAAAAATGCTTGCCTCGCTTTGTCCTTCAGAATGTTTTCCCTTTAGTTAGGATGTCTGTAAGTTCCTTGTCCCTAAATATATTGGTTTGGAGTTTATACCAAAGGATCTTTGAGCTTTGGCTCCTTTTGTACTATTGGTCTTTAAATGTCAAAGTGGACTTAAACTGCATACATTGTAGTTTACAGATAAATGTGGATAGCCCCTCAGCAGCATCCTAATTGTAACATGTCTGAAAACTAAAAATATTTTTAAATTCCAAATACCCTTGGGCGTGCAGATGTTTGTTAATTAATTGGTATATTGAAGTGCCATTTTTAAATAGGTAATACATTAGTGGAAAGATTTATTTGGCTAATGTGCCCTGTTTTTTTTTTGCCCAACTTTACCTTACATCATTATGATATATGTTATTTTTTTTGTGTTTGTTGTGTTGCCTTTTTAATTTTGATTACATTTAATTCTCTGTTTAAGGTGATTCCGGGTACCCACTTCTACCCTGGCTCATGACGCCTGTGCTGCGGCCCCAGGATGCCTCTCAGGAAGCGTACAACCGTGCGCATCGCAAGACCCGGGCTGTTGTGGAGAGGGCCTTTGGGCTGCTGAAGACACGTTTTCGTTGCCTTGACCATACTGGGGGCGCCCTGCAATATGATCCCAAGAAAGTGATCGACATTATCATGGCATGTGCTGTTTTGCACAATTTTGCCATCCTGGAACGTGTCCCACGTTATGTGGACAGCCTGCCCTCTTCAGCCGTCGAGGATGAAGTCGAGAATTTTGTGGGGCCCCCCAGTGAGTCTGGCCAATCTGTTCGAGCCAACCTGATCAGGCAGCATTTTACTTAACTTTTTTCCGTGTCTCAACATTCTGTGTGTCTGTGTTATCCTTTTTGTTAAATATGTTGTTTTGCCGTAATGTGGCATTACCTCAAAGTAAAACATTTAGACCTTAATTGTTGCCTAATGTATTTCATGTAGTTTCCTTACCTTTAGATTTGCATTGTTACACCTCTTCAAACCAAAATTATCTGGTTTAGCCCAAGTTGTTTAAAATGTGTTCCCACTAAAAACGCCACAAGTATTGTAAGTGAGATTTTTTTTTTACTTAGAAAAGGAAAAATTATAGTGCTTAACAGAAAACATTCCACATACATCTGTGGTTACAAATGGATAACATTACAAAAAAAACATCGAGCACATCTACACCTGGAAGTGAGTGGCACAACCAAACAAGGACACCCAGTCCAAAGGCCAGCCTAGTCCAGTCATTAATATTGCCTGTGCCCAGGGATATTTGGGCATGGCCATAATGTCACACAAACATGTCTGCAAACAGGAGGAGCACCAACCAAATACATATTTAAAGCCATAAGTGGCCAGATACCCTCCACATAGACCTATGGCATTGGCTAGTGGCCTTAAGCATTACTCTAAGGAGCTATATGGGAGCAAATCCAAAACACAACCTGCATGAGCAACACAAAATGGATTGTTTGAAACCTCAAAGGACAAGTAAATACAGTGGGGGTTAAGAGAAAAGATGTCCCACACACCCATGGCTTAATAGGGTGGCTGCCCATAATACCCAGGTGGAGGTCCAGGTGGAGGTCCATGTGAATGGGACCTAGCCTGGGCCATGGCAGCATTGTGAATTTGAAACTGCTCCACAATGTTTCTCTGCATATTGGTCATCTCAGCCATGGCTGACTGGATGCCATTACTTGCATTGACCACGTTGCTGTTGAGGGTACACAACTCCGCGAGGATGCCCTGTAGACTGGTATGGATGTTGACCATGTCGGCATGCCTTTGCTCACGCTCTGTAACGAGCTGTGCATCATAAGAGTCCCTTTGTTGGGTCCATAATTGAAGCAGGGCACTCTGCCTCCCCTGGGAAATTGTGGGGCGGCGTAATGGAGTCCGCCGCACAATTACCCTGGCTCTTGGGCGTGCCCTGCCGCGTGGTGTCGTCCCCTCAACAGCAACAGGCCTGCTTTGCAAATCCTCAGCAGCAGAGTGAACACTGGGGACTGTAGTGTCAGTCTCCCCATGTGCATGCACAATGGATGGAGATTCACTCTGCTGCTGAGGATTGGCCAGAGAAACATTATGGAGCAGTTCCAAATTGGGACCCAGGGGGAGGTCATCCGACGTGCCCTGCATGGAGACATCATCATCTTCCTCCATGTCCTGGATCTCTTCCATGAGTGTGCGGGTCTGTAGGGACATATAAAAAAAAAAGTGTAAGTTGGCGTCCAAATTTGGGATTCCAACAGTTTAACACATTCTTAATCACTTGGTAGTATTTATGGTACTAAATTAACTTACCGGAAATCTCTGATCTGGGCTCCTATGCTGTACGGACCTGGTAGGCATAACCAAACTGGGGGGTGAGTTTACCCTTGCTGAGGGATCATGCTGGGCTGAAGAAGAGAAAAAAAAACCACGTAAACACACACATAACCATTTTTGGGATAGGTAATCAAATATAGCTCTATTTGTAATATTAATCAACTCTAGAGCAATGGGGACATTTGTTAAAAGACACGCAAGTTTAGATAGGTGCAATGGCTCGCGCAAACTGCTAACTGACCTCAGTTCTAAGTCAGGAAGTGTACCCAGTCAGCATACAACTTTCAACGCACATTTTTGGATTTAGACTACCATTCGCTAGGTCCGGGGTACTCAAACAATTGTTGGAAAGGCCCATTTAAAGGTATGTGGTGAGAGGTGAATGTCTGGCCATGGTGCTGACGCAGGGGGTGTCTAGTTAGAAATAAACACACTGGTGGAGGGGCTGGAGATTTCAAAGTGCAAATTAATAAAGGCTGCTTGCCCTTGCTGGGCTGGATGGGGCAGAGCTGAGGGGACAGGGATTGGATGGCTAAAGGGGGGAGTTAACGTATTGATGGTGATGGGATGGATGGAGCAAATCTGTTACAAATGTATGGGGCTTATGTGGGGGGGGGGGCATGGGGGGACTGTGGCAGATGGGGCAGAGCTGGGGCAGCGGGACACGATTGTACCAAGAGAAAGATGTACCAAGTTACTGTGTACCTTGCAATGCCACTTCCTGTGCAGTACTTCATATTGCAATGCTATGTTTCAGGGAGCCATGACATTGGGCAGGAGAACAACCACTACATCGCCGATCAAGGGGGCAGCTCTGAGCACGTCAACACAGAAGTAACTGAGTGCAGGGCTGTCTAGGCAGGGGTCCTGGAATCTGGTGCCAAGGTCCGCATTGGGACCCCGGGCCGGCAGTTGAGTCTCGCTGCTCTAGGTCAGATATGTTTGGGGGTGGCTAATGACATTGTTAACTCAAACACAACTCACACAACAAAAAGGCAACCCATACATAATGATGTGTGTTTTGTGATTGATTCCAAATATATCACTTTTCTGGAGAAACTTCATGACTTTAACAATCCAATTGGAAATTTGATGTTTGCCATAATGGCTGTGGGCCTAAATGTGTGATTCCCAGGGACCAAAAGAGGACACAAACAGGCACAGTAGTGCGAGGCCAAGCCAGGCAAACCATAGGGGCATCCCGTTATCTTGTTACTAGTGAACTGTAGATTATTTAGCAAACAGGCAAACATGCAGATTTAAGAGTACTCACCGTGGGTACGGGTCGGTGAGTCTGTGTCCCTTAGACCAGCATGTCCACCGACCGCGACCGGATGGAGAAGTCCAAGCACAATCTCCTCAGCAGGGGTAAACTCCAATTTAGATGGAAAGCCACCTCCAGTTTTCAGGCTGAAAAGAGAAAATCGTTTGGTACTCAGAAAAGGTGCATACAGTACATCCTAAACATTATATTTAGAGAAAGCATTTATTTACCTGTAATTATGCCTTTTAATTTCTTTTTGCCGTACAGCATACTTCAGATCAGAGATTTTCTTCTGAATTTGGGACACATCTTTCCTCTCTTCCCCCGCTGCATTTACTTGTCGGAGGATGGTTTCAAACAATTCCATCTTGCGCTGCTTTGTGGTGTGTTTGGATTTGCTCCCATAGAGCTCGTCATAGTATAATGTAAGGCCACTAGCCAATGCCATATTTTGGTCATGGGAGAATCTCCCACTCAACTGGCCGCGGCGCAATGTGCGGCCAGATGGTTGGCTTGGCTGCTCCTCCATGTGTGCAGACACATGTGGTGACATTATGGCCTGGGGCTGGGTAGGGGAATGGCCGGATTGGTGGCTTCCCAATGACTGGACTGGACTGGCCAAGGGACTGGGTGTTCTGGCGTGGCTGGCCACCGAACTTCCAGGTGTAGATGTGGTCATGGTTGCAATTCTGGGCCCTCTTGGGGGGCTATGTTCCCGGCTGGTGCCAGGTCGGGGGCTCTGTTCCCGGCTGGTGCCAGGTCGGGGGCTTCTGGCCCTGGATGGGGTTCTTCGGGCCCTGTAGGGGCTTCTGGCCCTGGATGGGGTTCGGCGGCCTCTGGCTGGGCTTCTGGCCCTGGATGGGGTTCGGCGGCCTCTGGCTGGGCTTCTGGCCCTGGATGGGGTTCGGCGGCCTCTGGCTGGGCTTCTGGCCCTGGATGGGGTTCGGCGGCCTCTGGCTGGGCTTCTGGCCCTGGATGGGGTTCGGCGGCCTCTGGCTGGGCTTCTGGCCCTGGATGGGGTTCGGCGGCCTCTGGCTGGGCTTCGGGCCCTGGATGGGGTTCGTCGGCCTCTGGCTGGGCTTCTGGCCCTGGATGGGGTTCGGCGGCCTCTGGCTGGGCTTCTGGCCCTGGATGGGGTTCGGCGGCCTCTGGCTGGGCTTCTGGCCCTGGATGGGGTTCGGCGGCCTCTGGCTGGGCTTCTGGCCCTGGATGGGGTTCGGCGGCCTCTGGCTGGGCTTCGGGCCCTGGATGGGCTTCTGGCCCTGGATGGGGTTCGGGCCCTGCTGCGGGGCCTGGGTTGCCGAACTGCCCTACTTGAAGCCATGGCCGGTGTGGGCTCCCTTGTGCGTCCTCTTCTGGGGGCAGAGGTGGTGGGTGCTGCAGTTGGCTGCTTTTTGGCTGCAGGGGCACGTGGCTTTGGGCCCCTTTTTTGGGTTCCTGAGGGTCCAGGGTCCCTTGGTGGGGCCGAGGTGGTAGTCTTGCCTCTCAGCTTTCTCCTACCTTGCTGGGACCTTGTTGTTGGGCCCTCCGCGGTCTTGCTTTGCTGGGGTCGCTTGCTCATAGGCTTTTTAGGTGCCATCTTACACAAATGCTCAAAGAGAATGAGCTTTGGGTGCAGGGACCTTTAAATAATGAGCCCAGCGTGTGACGCCTATGCGCACGACTACGCGCTCGTACGAACGTACGTTCGAGCGGAACCAGGAAACCGCTGGGGTTTCACTTATCTGCTGCCTTGAAGAAGCATAAAGATGGCGCCCACTATCTTCACCCGTCAACAGGAAGAGATCCTCATGCTGGTAAGTGTCTGCCTGTGCATTTTAATCTAATAGTCAATGATGGCCTAAATGTAAATGATGCGTTTGGAACTAGTTTGGGGTCTCTTAATGTTTAATCACTGGCTCCTCACACTTCATCCTCAAGGGCCGAGCCTGGCCACGTTTTCACCTGTCTATGCTGATGTCCTAATTCGGCCAATTGCTCCGGCTTAGCAACAGTTAATTAACCTGTGGAGTAGCGGGGCTAGCTGGCAAACCTGGCCTGTCTCGGACCTTGATGCGGATGTTTGAGGAATACTGTTTTCCTAAGCCATAAAAAACACAACGGGAAGCCACACACGTGGTCCAAAAGCCTAAGCATTAGCCTACATCTTGGATGTTTAAACCATCCTAACATGCCATAGATGCAGGTGGGCTGATTCTTGATGTTGGCTATTATCTGTATGTACATGGTGTGTGATACATATAACATAAGACCAGACTCTCATTCACAGTCAACGTCCTCTTTAAGGCACTCCCCAAAAATGGCTGCCACTCTAAATGTGTGTGTTAATGACATGAAATTCTCAACTTGTGATGCAACACATATGGGTCTGTGTGTAAAAGTAAAAGCTCTGTGTCCATTATGTTTTTCAGATCATGCTTCAGCGCCGGTATGACTTCGCGCCCAATGTGTGCGAGAAAAGGGACATCGCCCGGGAGATCATCGCCGAGATACACCGTGTGACCAGCACCACCTTCACTCACACCCAGATAATGCAGCATTGGTCGGACCTGAAACGTCTGCACATGCCCCGGGTGCGGAGGTTTTTTGGAATCCATTTCCCAAGTAAGTACAAAGCAATTGCATGGTATATGTTCCAAATGTATAAGTTATGCCTTTATTTATAATGACTTTTCTTTGGTAGTGTTGGAAATGGATTTCAGAATTCGCCGCACCCGGAGGCGTACAGGCCGACCAGTGCTGCATGAGTCTGCATCTGTGAGTGAAGGTGGTGGATCTCCCGGGCGACGGACCTACCCCTCCTCTGTGGCCTCCTCAGACCAGCCCCTGGACCTTACCACAGAGGAGGGGCCAAACCGCGTGGGCGTGGAGTCATACCTGGCCACGCATGGGGAAGACTCTGGTATGTCACTCTTCATGTATAGGCACAAAGATATACATGGCAGGCCAAAAACTAAGTTATCCTTTATTATGTATTTGTAGAAGCTTCTGGAGCGGGTGAGATAGTGGAGGAGGAGGCAGCAGAGATGCTGGAAGTCGATCCTGGCGAAGGTGAGTGATGTCAGCCAGACTGGGAGCCAGATATGTTGGGAATAGTGACTCTCTACAAGTACTAACCAAATGTCACATGTTTCTCCAGGGACTTCTTCACAGCAGAGCCAGGACCAAGGGCAGCCTGTTGGCCCCAACCAGCCATCTGTCGGCCACCAACTCCGTAAGTCTCCATGCCATTATTCATATTAATGTTTGGTTAGCTAATAACACACACATAACTAAAGGCGTAGTCAATGTGTAGTTCACACTTTCATGTGGGCACTTCGTTAGCTTAAAGAGGACCCTAACTTGTATTAAGAACCAAAGAATTAGCCATCACACTGTACCTACAGATTAGAACCATGGAAAAACACCCTTCACCCATCTAATGCATGTTATTAGACTGAACCAAACCAATATTGGGGAATATGGAATGCGCAATATTTACAGGCAGCATGGGATACAGATTGAAAAAAGGAAGGTGCTGCCATGCATTGTGTGAGTGATGACCTTTCCCTCAACCCAGCTATGCTCGGGATTCCCAACGCAACACTGTAACCTACTCCCCTGTACTTTATCCAACTCTCCACTCCTCATTAAGTGTTATGCTTCAGAGTCCAGATGGCGGCGCTGTAATCCCAAAAAAACCCTATTTAACTTTGAGGTGGTGCAGAATCATTTGTGAATAGTTATTGGTTTTCATAAAATAATGTGGAAGGTCCGGTTTAAGGAGTTTAAACACTTACCTGTGTGAAATGCATTAACTGTATCCCTTGGAAGAATGACATATGTCATGCATTTACATGTATTTGATTAACCCTAAATCTATTTCCAGCATACAAACCGGTCTGGGACTCCTATTTATGTTTCTTTCTCTATTGGTTACAGGGATGATCCCCCAAACTTTGGCGGGCAAAAAAAAAAGAATGAAGGAGTTGGTGGCCGAGCTGCTGGCCATACAGGCGACGTTGGGGCCAACAGATGAAGAAGAGGATGATGAATAGTGCCCTTGGTCCTGGCTCCTTTGTTTAACTTGCTTTTCAAGTTTTTAACATTTTAAAAAGGTTTTTTTTGCATTTTTAAAAAACCAAAAAAATATGTTTTTTAAAAAAACACTTAAAAAAAAAAAAATGTGTTTTACTGTTAAAAAAAAACAAAACTTTTAGATGTGTTTTACTGTTCAAAACAACTAAAAAAATTATATGTGTTTTACTGTTCAAAAAAAACCAAAATTTTATATGTGTTTTACCGAGCCCAAAAAAAAAAAAAAAAATTTTTAAAAAAACAACCAAAAAAAAAAAAGAGGTTTTGAAAATTAGTTCTAACAAAACCAAGCAAATAATTTCAATAAATTCGTTTTTAAGCCTTCCTAAATGTGTCTTTTCTAATATGCACACACCCAAAAAATAACACAAACCAGAAACAACACGCTTAGAAACATATAGACATATGTACATTATGTGATTTTCTTACGTTTTAGGGACCGAGAAAGGAAGTTGGATGCAGGCGCTAAGGGGTTTAGGTAAGTTTGAGGGACCGAGAAATGAAGTTGGATGCAGCCGCTAAGGGGTTTAGGTAAGTTTGAGGGACCGAGAAATGAAGTTGGATGCAAGCGCTAAGGGGTTTAGGTAAGTTTGAGGGACCGAGAAATGAAGTTGGATGCAGCCGCTAAGGGGTTTAGGTAAGTTTGAGGGACCGAGAAATGAAGTTGGATGCAAGCGCTAAGGGGTTTAGGTAAGTTTGAGGGACCGAGAAATGAAGTTGGATGCAGCCGCTAAGGGGTTTAGGTAAGTTTGAGGGACCGAGAAATGAAGTTGGATGCAGCCGCTAAGGGGTTTAGGTAAGTTTGAGGGACCGAGAAATGAAGTTGGATGCAAGCGCTAAGAGGTTTAGGTAAGTTTGAGGGACCGAGAAATGAAGTTGGATGCAAGCGCTAAGAGGTTTAGGTAAGTTTGAGGGACCGAGAAATGAAGTTGGATGCAAGCGCTAAGGGGTTTAGGTAAGTTTGAGGGACCGAGAAATGAAGTTGGATGCAGGCGCTAAGGGGTTTAGGTAAGTTTGAGGGACCGAGAAATGAAGTTGGATGCAAGCGCTAAGGGGTTTAGGTAAGTTTGAGGGACCGAGAAATGAAGTTGGATGCAGCCGCTAAGGGGTTTAGGTAAGTTTGAGGGACCGAGAAATGAAGTTGGATGCAAGCGCTAAGGGGTTTAGGTAAGTTTGAGGGACCGAGAAATGAAGTTGGATGCAAGCGCTAAGGGGTTTAGGTAAGTTTGAGGGACCGAGAAATGAAGTTGGATGCAAGCGCTAAGGGGTTTAGGTAAGTTTGAGGGACCGAGAAATGAAGTTGGATGCAAGCGCTAAGGGGTTTAGGTAAGTTTGAGGGACCGAGAAATGAAGTTGGATGCAGCCGCTAAGGGGTTTAGGTAAGTTTGAGGGACCGAGAAATGAAGTTGGATGCAAGCGCTAAGGGGTTTAGGTAAGTTTGAGGGACCGAGAAATGAAGTTGGATGCAAGCGCTAAGGGGTTTAGGTAAGTTTGAGGGACCGAGAAATGAAGTTGGATGCAGCCGCTAAGGGGTTTAGGTAAGTTTGAGGGACCGAGAAATGAAGTTGGATGCAAGCGCTAAGGGGTTTAGGTAAGTTTGAGGGACCGAGAAATGAAGTTGGATGCAGCCGCTAAGGGGTTTAGGTAAGTTTGAGGGACCGAGAAATGAAGTTGGATGCAAGCGCTAAGAGGTTTAGGTAAGTTTGAGGGACCGAGAAATGAAGTTGGATGCAAGCGCTAAGAGGTTTAGGTAAGTTTGAGGGACCGAGAAATGAAGTTGGATGCAGCCGCTAAGGGGTTTAGGTAAGTTTGAGGGACCGAGAAATGAAGTTGGATGCAAGCGCTAAGAGGTTTAGGTAAGTTTCTGGTTGAGGGTGCGCATGCGCAAGATCTTATAAACATACGAACGCACGAATCTAAGAGGCCAAAAACCAATGAAAGCCAGAGGCAAACGCAAGTAATTGGAAGAGGTTGACGATGGAAGCAGCCGAAAAAACAGGCTGCCGCCGCAACAGGTGAGCACATGAACGTGATTTTTACGATTGCAAACTGACTGAGGCAAGTTCGGGAGATATCATACGAACGGACGTATCTTTTAGGATAGAAACGTATTTGCTTATTGAATCACTCGCAAGTTCATACGAACGCACGAGCGGACGTGAAAAATAGGATGATCGTGAGCCAAATCCAAGCTGTTACATGTTTCTTTGAATCAACCCAATTGCTTCTACTGGCCATAGAAGATGTATGTCCTTCGGATGATTTGCGAGGAATTATGAAAAAGATTACCATATGTGTACCAGACAAGACAAATACATTACATGTCTGGCACGGGGTCGATGCCCCCTCGGCTGTCTGGCATGGGGGGATGCCCCCTCAGCTGTCTGGCATGGGAGGATGCCCCTTCAGCTGTCTGGCATCGTGGGATGCCCCCTCAGCTGGCTGGCATGGGGGATTCCCCCTTGGCTTTCTGGCACGGGGAGATGCCCGTCTGGCATGGTAGATGCCTGTCTGGCAGGGGGCATGCCCATCTGGCATCGGGGATGCCTCACTTGGCTGGCTTGCACAGGAGATGCCTCTCGCTGGCTGGCATGAGGGATGCCCCTTGATTCCCCCCTGGCTGGCGGGCATGGAGGAATGCCGCCCATGTGGCTGGCATGGAGGGATGCCGCCTATCTGGCTGGCATGGGGGGATGCCGTCCATCTTGCTGGCATGGGGGATTCCCTCTCAGCGTCCATCTGGCTGGCATGAAGGGATGACGCCTGTCTGTCTGGCATGGTAGATGCCACCCATCTGGCTGGCATGAAGGTATTTTAGCTATGGTTATGATCAAAGGGTGAACTAGCACAGTTTGCTGCTTTATTCCAAAGAGTGTAAGTTTATTGTCTTCTACTGGCACAAACGTTAGTACCCACCTTGTAATAGATAGGAGAGACGCCTGTCTGGCATGGGAGGGATGCCCATCTGGCACAGGTGATGCCTCACTCGGCTGGCTTGCACAGGGGATGCCTCACACTGGCTGGCATGGAGGGATACCCGTTGATGCCCCCGACAGGCGGGCATGAAGAGATGCTGCCCGCCTTGCTGGCATAGAGGGATGCCGCCCATCTGGCTGGAATGGAGGGATGCCCCCTGTGTGGGTGGCATGGAGGGATGCTGCTCATCTGGCTGGCATGGTGGGATGCTGCCCATCTGGCTGGCATGGTGGGATGCCGCCTATCTGGGTGGCATGGGGGGATGCTGCCTCGGCCATCTGGCATGGGGAATGCCCCCTCAGCTGTCTGGCACAATAGGGGGGCCCCCTCGCCTGCCTGGCATTGGGGGCTGCCCATCTGGCATGGGAGGGATGCCCGATTGGCACGGGGGAAGCCCGACTGGCACGAGGATCTGAAATATATCTTTCAATTCACACCCGTCCAGCTTCTGAGACATTGCTTCTACTGGCCTCAGAAGATGTATGTCCTTTGGATGAGATGCAAGGAATTATGAAAAAGATTACCATATGTGTACCAGACAAGACAAATACATTTGATGTCTGGCATGGGGTGGATGGCCCCTCGGCTGTCTGGCATGGGGGGATGGCCCCTCGGCTGTCAGGCACAGGGATGCCCGTCTGGCACGGGGAAAGCCCCATCTGGCTGGCATGGAGGGATGCCCCCTGTGTGGGTGGCACGGTGGGATGCCGCCCATCTGGCTGGAATGGTGGAATGCTGCCCGTCTGGCTGGCATGAGGGATGCCGCCCATCTGTCTGACATGGGGGGGTGCCCCCTTGGCTGTCTGGCATGGGTGTGATGCCCCTTTGCTGTCTGGCATGGGAGGGATGTGGCCCATCTGGCTGGCATGGAGGGATGCCCCATGTGTGGGTGGCAAGGAATGGAAGGATGCCGCCCATCAGAATTGCATGGTGGGATGCTGCCCATCAGGCTGGCATGCGGGGATGCGGCCCATCTGGCTGGCATGGAGGGATGCCGCCCATCTGGCTGGCATGAAGATATGATGCCCATCTGGCTGGCATGGTGGGATGGCGATCATCTGGCTGGCATGTAGGGAATTTAGCTATGGTTCTGATCAAAGAGTGAACTAGCACAGTTTGCTGCTTTATTCCAAAGCGTGTTTTATTTTATTTTCCTCTACTGGCACAAATGTTAGTACCCAACTTGTAATAGATAGGAGAGATGCCTGTCTGGCACAGGAAAGATGCCCATCTGGCACGTGGGATGCCTCTCACTGGCTGGCATGGAGGGATGCCTTCTGATGCCCCCCGACTGTCAGGAATGGAGGAATGCCACCCATCTGGCTGGCATGGAGGGATGCCACCCATCTGGCTGGCATGGAGGGATGCCGCCTGTCTGGCTGGCATGGAGGGATGCTGCCCATCTGGCTGGAATGGTGGGATGCTGCCCGTTCGGCTGGCATGGGGGGATGCCGCACATCTGGGTGGCATGGGGGGATGTACCCTGGGCTGTCTGGCATGGCGGAATGCCCCCACTGCCGTCCAGTATGGGGGGATGCCCCCTCTGCTGTCTGGCATTGGGGGAAGCCATCTGGCACTGGTGGATGCCCGACTAGTGGGCATGGAGGGATGTCGCCCATCTGTCGGGCATGGAGGGATGCCACCCATCTGGCTGAAATGGAGTGATTTTGCCCATCCTGCTGGCATGGGGGGATTCCGCCCATCTGTCGGGCATGGAGGGATGCCACCCATCTGGCTGAAATGGAGTGATTTTGCCCATCTTGCTGGCATGGGGGATTCCCCCTCAGCTGTCTGGCACAGGGGATGTCCCCTCGGCTGTCTGGCATGGGGGGGATGCCCCCTCGGCTGTCTGGCATGGGGGATGCTCCCTTAGCTGTCTGGCATGGGGGGATGCCCCCTCAGCTGTCTGGCACGGGAGGATGCTAACCTGGCATGGAGGGATTCCCACTGGGCATGGAGGTATTCCCACTGGCCATGGCGGGATGCCTGTCTGGCACGGTGGGATGCCTCTCACTGGCTTGCATGGAGGAATGCCCTTTGATGCCCCCTAACTGGCAGGCATGGAGGAATGCCGCCCAACTGGCACCCATCTGGCTGTCATAGGGGGATGCCACCTGTCTGGCTGGCATGGAGGGATGCTGCTCGTCTTGATGGCATGGAGGGATGGCATCCATCTGGATGGCATGAAGGGATGATGCCTGTCTAGCTGGCATGGTGGGATGCCGCCCATCTGGCTGGCATGAAGGGATTTTAGCTATGGTTCTGATCAAAGGGTGAACTAGCACAGTTTGCTGCTTTATTCCAAAGAGTGTATGTTATTTTCCTCTACTGGCACAAATGTGAGTACCCACCTTGTAATAGAGAGGAGAGATGCCTGTCTGGCATGGGAGGGATGCCCGTCTGGCACGGGTGATGCCTCACTCGGCTGGTTTGCACAGGGGATGCCTCTCACTGGCTGGCATGGAGGGATGCCCGTTGATGCCCCCAACTGGCGGGCATGAAGAGATGCTGCCCGTCTTGCTGGCATAGAGGGATGCTGCCTGTCTGGCTGGAATGGAGGGATGCCCCCTGTGTGGGTGACATGGAGGGATGCTGCCCATCTGGCTGGTATGGTGGCAAGCCGCCCATCTGGCTGGCATGGGGGGATGCACCCTTGGCCATCTAGCACGGGATGATGCCCCCTCAGCCATCTGGCATGGGGGAATGCCCCCTCAGCTGTCTGGCACAGGGGATCCCCCCTCACCTGCCTGGCATTGGGGGGCTGCCCATCTGGCGTGGGGGGGATGCCCGTCTGGCACGAGGGGAAGCCCGACTGGCACGGGGATCTGAAATATATCTTTCAGTTCACACCCGTCCAGTTTCTGAGACATTGCTTCTACTGGCCTCAATGGATGTATGTCCTTTGGATGAGATGCGAGGAATTATGAAAAAAGGTTACCATATGTGTACCAGAAAAGACAAATACATTCGATGTCTGGCATGGGATGGATGCCCCCTCGGCTGTCTGGCATGGGGGATGGCCCCTCGGCTGTCTGGTACAGGGATGCCCGTCTGGCACAGGGATGCCCATCTGGCAAGGGGGAAGCCCCATCTGGCTGGCATGGAGGGATGCCACCTTTGTGGGTGGCACAGAGGGATGCCGCCCATCTGGCTGGCATGGTGGAATGCTGCCCATCTGGCTGGCATGGGGGGATGCCCCTTCAGCTGTCTGACATGGGGGGTGCCCTCTCGGCTGTATGGCATGGGCGTGATGCCCCCTTTGCTTTCTGGCCCATGTGTGGGTGGCATGGAGGGATGCTGCCCATCAGCCTGGCATGGTGGGATGCTGCCCATCTGGCTGGCATGGGGGGATGCCGCCCATCTGGCTGGCATGGAGGGATGCGCTCTCGACCATCTGGCACGGGATGATGCCCCCTCAGCCATCTGGCATTGGGGAATGCCCCCTCAGCTGTCTGACACGGGGGGATTGCCCATCTTGGCTGTCTGGCACAGGGGATGCCCCCTCACCTGTTTGGCATTGGGGATGCCCGTCTGGCATGGGGGAAGCTTGACTGGCACGGCGATGCCCATCTGGTAGGCATGGAGGGATGTCGCCCATCTGGCAGGCATGGAGGGATGCCACCCATCTGGCTGGCATGGAGGGATGCCACCAATCTGGCTGGCATGGAGGGATGCCACCCATCTACCTAGCATGGAGGGATGCCACCCGTTTTCCTGGCATAGAGGGATGATGCCCGTCTGGCTGGCATGGAGGGATGACGCCCATCTGGCTGGCATGGAGGATGACGCCCTTCTGTCTGGCATGGAGTGATGATGCCCGTCTGACTGGCATGGAGGGATTTTAGCTATTTTTCTTATCAAAGTTTGATCTAGCACAGTTTGCTGCTTTATTCCAAAGAGTAACTTTATTTTCCTCTACTGGCACAAAAGTTTGTACCCACCTTCTAATAGGCCATGCATGTTAAGGCTGGGTTATCAAAGATCTGAAATATATCTTTCAGTTCACACCCATCCAGCTTCTGAGACATTGCTTCTACTGGCCATAGAAGATGTATGTCCTTCGAATGAGATGGTACAGGGATGCCACCGGGATGCCCGTCTGGCACGGAGGGGAGGCCCTATCTTGCTGGCATGGGGGATGCCCCTATAGCTGTCTGACATGGGGGGTGCCCCCTCGACTGTCAGGCATGGGCGAGATACCCCCTTTGCTGTCTGGCATTGGAGGGATGCCACCAATCTTGCTGGCATGGAGGGATGCCACCTGTCTGGCTGGCATGGAGGGATGATGCCCGTCTGGCTGGCATGGAGGGATGATGCCCGTCTGCCTGGCATGGAGGGATGACTCCCATCTGCCTGGCATGGAGGGATGATGCCTTTCTGTCTGGCATGGAGTGATGACGCCCGTCTGGCTGGCATGGAGGGATTTTAGCTATGGTTCTTATCAAAGTGTGATCTAGCACAGTTTGCTGCTTTATTCCAAAGACTAAGTTTATTTTCCCCTACTGGCACAAAAGTTAGTACCCACCTTCTAATAGGCCATGCATGTTAAGGCTGGGTTATCAAAGATCTGAAATATATCTTTCAGTTCACACCCATCCAGCTTCTGAGACATTGCTTCTACTGGCCATAGAAGATGTATGTCCTTCGGATGAGATGCGAGGAATTATAAAAAGGTTACCATATGTGTACCAGACAAGAGGGATGCCCGTCTGGCATGGGGGGAAGCCCTATATATGGCTGGCATGGAGGGATGCTGCCTATGTGGGTGGCATGGAGGGATGCCACCCATCTGGCTGGCATGGTGGGATGCTGCCCGTCTGGCTGGCATGGGGGATGCCGCCCATCTGGCTGGCAAGGGGGGATGGGCCCTCAACCGTCTGGCATGGGATGATGCCCCCTCGTCTGTCTGGCATGGGGGGATGCCCCCTCAGCTGTCTGACATGGGGTGCGCCCCCTCGGCTGTCTGGTATGCCCCCTTTGCCATCTGGCATTGGAGGGATGCCTGCCAATCTTGCTGGCATGGAGGGATGCCGCCTGTCTGGCTGGCATGGAGGGATGATGCCCGTCTGGCTGGCAAGGGGGGATGGCGCTCGTCTGCCTGGCATGGAGGGATTTTAGATATGGTTGTGATCAAAGAGTGAACTAGCACAGTTTCCTGCTTTATTTCAAAGAGTGTAAGTTTATTTTCCTCTACTAGCACAAACGTTAGTACCCACCTTGTAATAGAAAGGAGAGATGCCTGTATGGCACGGGAGGCATGCCCATCTGGCACAGGGTGTTAGGGGGTAACTCGGACCCAGATAAGTCTATATGGCCTCTCTCGCCCAACCTCTGTATCGTTCTTCCTTAGCAACCGGTTGGAGAATCATGTGATTGAATCAAGAGACATATAAAGCAAGACAGTTCAACACATGACTCTGCTTTATTCAAAACCAGCTTGCATTTTTATACAAAATGACACACAAAAAAGGAGTACTTAGCCCCCACCTTTGTAACATAACTAAAAACCTTCAAACAAGGTTGGAAATAAATCTCATGGTTCCTATGTGAAATATTTTCCTAGACATTTGCTGATAATGAAGTTCAAGAGATTCCCGTGACCTACATTTAGATAAATCACTGAGAGAAGGACATTCCTACACACTAAAACGTCTGTTAGCTTTATGCCCAGAATTTAACATATTACATGTATATCTATGTAGCTAAGTTTAATATCAGATTATAGAATACAAAATGGAGTCTTCTTTTCAACATGGCCGCCATTAGGCTAAGTATTTCACCCTTCACAGGGGATGCCTCCCTCTGCTGGCTTGCACAGGGGATGCCTCTCACTGGCTGGCATGGAGGGATGCCCTTTGATGCCCCTCTACTGGTTGGGCATGGAGGGATGCTGCCCATCTGGCTGGCATGGAGGGATGCCGCATGTCTGGTTGGCATGGAGGGATACTGCCTGTCTGACTGGCATGGAGGGATGCCGCCCATCTGGCTGGCATGGTGGGATGCTGCCCATCTTGCTGGCATGGGGGGATGCCGCCCATCTGGCTGGCACGGGGGATGCCCCCTCGGCTGTCTGGCACAGGGGATGCCCCCTCGGCTGTCTGGCACAGGGGGATGCCTGTCTGGCATGGGGGGGAAGCCCGACTCGCATGGGGGATGCCCGTCTGGTGGGCATGGAGGGATGTCTCCCATCTGGCTGGCATGGGGGGCGCCCATCTGCCTGGCATGGAGGGATGCCGCCCGTCTGGCTAGCATGGAGAAATTATGCCCGTCTGGCTGGCATGGGGGAATGCCATCCATCTGGCTGGCATGCGAGGATGCCCCCTCGGCTGTCAGGCATGAGGGATGCACTACTCAGCTGTCTGGCATGGGGGAATGCCCCCTCGGCTGTCTGGCATGGGGGATGCCCCCTCAGCTGTCTGCCATTGGGGGATGCCCATCTGGCACAGGGGTGTGAATGTCTGGCATGGGGGGTACCCGTCTGGCATGGGGAGATGCCCGTATGGCACAGGGGGATGCCCATCTTGCACGGGTGGATGCCTGTCTGGTATAGAGGGAATCCTCTCACTGGCTGGCATGGAGGGATGCCACCCAACTGGTGGGCATGGAGGGATGTCGCCCAACTGGCGGGCATGGGGGGATGCCGCCCATATGGCTGGCATAGGGCGATGGCTCCCATCTGGCTGGCTTTGGGGGGTGATGCCCGTCTGGCTGGCATGGGGCGATTCCATCCATCTTGCTGGCATGTTGGGATTTTAGCTATGGTTCTGATCAAAGGGTGAACTTGCTGCTTTATTCCAAAGAGTGTAAGTTTATTTTCATCTACTGGCACACAAGTTAGTACACACCTTCTAATAGGTCATGCATGTTAAGGCTGGGTTATCAAAAATCTGAAATATATCTTTCAGTTCACACCCATCCAGCTTCTGAGATATTGCTTCCACTGGCTATAGAAGATGTATGTCCTTCGCATGAGATGCAAGTAATTATGAAAAAGATCACCATATGTGTACCAGACAAGTCAAATACATTAGATGTCTGGCACGGGGTTAATTCCCCTCTCAGCTGTCTGGCATGGGGGATTCCCCCTCGGCTGTCTGGCATAGGGGGGGACCCCCTAGGCTGTCTTGCATGGGGGATGCCCCCTCGGCTGTCTGACATGGGGGATGCCCCCTCAGCTGTCTTGCACGTAAGGGATGCCCCCTCGGCTTTCTGGCATGGGGGATGCCCCCTCGGCTGTCTGGCATAGGAAGATGCCTGTCTGGCACACGGGAATGCCCGTCTGGCACAGGGGAGATGCCTGTCTGGCGGGGGGATGCCCATCTGGCATCGGAAATGCCTCCCTTGGCTGGCTTGCACAGGGGATGCCTCTCGCTGGCAGGCATGAGAGATGCCTGTTGATGCCTCCAACCTGGTGGAGGGGATGGAGGGATGCCGCCCATGGGGCTGACATGGAGGGACGCTGCCTGTCTGGCTAGCATGGTGGGATTCTGCCCATCTGGCTGGTATGGGGGGATGCCGTCCATCTTGCTGGCATGGGGACTCCCCCTCAGCTGTCTGGCACGGGGGGATGTCCCCTCAGCTGTCTGGCATGGGAGGATGCCCCCTCGGCTGTCTGGCATGGGGGGATGCCCCCTCGGCTGTCTGGCACGGGGGGATGCCCCTTCGGCTGTCTGGCACAGGGATGCCCATCTGGCATGGGGGATGCTTGTTTGGCATGGGAGGATGCTTGCCTGGCACGCGGGGATGCCCATCTGGCATGGCGGGATGCCTGTCTGGCACGGTGGGATGCCTCTCGCTGGCTGGCATGGAGGGATGCCCCTTGATGCCCCCTAACTGGCAGGCATGGAGGGATGCCTCCCAACTGGCACCCATCTGGCTGGCATATGGATGTCACCTGTCTGTCTGGCATGGAGAGATGCCAACTATCTGGCTGGCATGGAGGAATGCCACCCATCTGGCTGGCATGGAGGGATGCTGCTCGTCTTGCTGGCATGGAGTGATGATGTCCGTCTGGCTGGCATGAAGGGATGACACCTGTCTGTCTGGCATGGTGGGATGACGCCCATCTTGCTGGCATGAAGGGATTTTAGCTATGGTTCTGATCAAAGGGGGAACTAGCACAGTTTGCTGCTTTATTCCAAAGAGTGTAAGTTTATTTACCTCTACTGGCACAAACGTTAGTACAGACATTGTAATAGAGAGGAGAGATGCCTGTCTGGCATGGGACGGATGCCCATCTGGCACGGGTTATGCCACACTCGGCTGGCTTGCACAGTAGATGCCTCTCACTGGCTGGCATGGAAGGGTGCCCGTTGATGCCCCCCAACTAGCGGGCATGAAGAGATGCTGCCCGTCTGGCTGGCATAGAGGGATGCCGCCCATCTGGCTGGCATGGTGGGATGCTGCCTGCATGGCTAGCATGGGGGGATGCCACCCATCTGGCTGGCATGGAGGAATGACGCCCGTCTGGCTGACATGGAGAGATTTTAGCTATGGTTCTTATCAAAGTGTGAACTAGCACAGTTTGCTGCTTTATTCCAAAGAGTAAGTTTATTTTCCTCTACTGGCACAAAAGTTAGTTCCCACCTTCTAATAGGCCATGCATGTTAAGGCTGGGTTGTCAAAGATCTGAAATATATCTTTCAGTTCACACCCTTCCAGCTTCTGAGACATTGCTTCTACTGGCCATAGAAGATGTATGTCCTTCGGATGAGTTGCGAGGAATTATGAAAAAGATTACCATATGTGTACCAGACAAGACAAATACATTACATGTCTGGCACGGGGTCGATGCCCCCTCGGCTGCCTGGCATGGGGGGATGCCCCCTCAGCTGTCTGGCATGGGGGATGCCCCATCAGCTGGCTGGCATGGGGGATTCCCCCTTGGCTTTCTGGCACGGGGAGATGCCCGTCTGGCATGGGAGATGCCTGTCTGGCAGGGGGCATGCCCATCTGGCATCGGGGATGCCTCACTTGGCTGGCTTGCACAGGAGATGCCTCTCGCTGGCTGGCATGAGGGATGCCCCTTGATTCCCCCCCGGCTGGTGGGCATGGAGGAATGCCGCCCATGTGGCTGGCATGGAGGGATGCCGCCTATCTGGCTGGCATGGGGGGATGCCGTCCATCTTGCTGGCATGGGGGATTCCCTCTCAGCGTCCTTCTGGCTGGCATGAAGGGATGACGCCTGTCTGTCTGGCATGGTAGATGCCACCCATCTGGCTGGCATGAAGGAATTTTAGCTATGGTTATGATCAAAGGGTGAACTAGCACAGTTTGCTGCTTTATTCCAAAGAGTGTAAGTTTATTGTCTTCTACTGGCACAAACGTTAGTACCCACCTTGTAATAGATAGGAGAGACGTCTGTCTGGCATGGGAGGGATGCCCATCTGGCACGGGTGATGCCTCACTCGGCTGGCTTGCACAGGGGATGCCTCACACTGGCTGGCATGGAGGGATGCCCGTTGATGCCCCCGACAGGCGGGCATGAAGAGATGCTGCCCGTCTTGCTGGCATAAAGGGATGCCGCCCATTTGGCTGGAATGGAGGGATGCCCCCTGTGTGGGTGGCATGGAGGGATCCTGCTCATCTGGCTGGCATGGTGGGATGCTGCCCATCTGGCTGGCATGGTGGGATGCCGCCTATCTGGCTGGCATGGGGGGATGCGCTCTCGGCCATCTGGCACGGGATGATGCCGCCTCGGCCATCTGGCATGGGGAATGCCCCCTCAGCTGTCTGGCACAAGGGGTGCCCCCTCGCCTGCCTGGCATTGGGGGCTGCCCATCTGGCGTGGGAGGGACACCCGATTGGCACGGGGTAAGCCCGACTGGCACGGGGATCTGAAATATATCTTTAAATTCACACCCGTCCAGCTTCTGAGACATTGCTTCTACTGGCCTCAGAAGATGTATGTCCTTTGGATGAGATGCGAGGAATTATGAAAAAGATTACCATATGTGTACCAAACAAGACAAATACATTAGATGTCTGGCATGAGGTGGATGGCCCCTCGGCTGTCTGGCATGGGGGGATGGCCCCTCGGCTGTCAGGCACAGGGATGCCCGTCTGGCACGGGGAAAGCCCCATCTGGCTGGCATGGAGGGATGCCGCCTGTGTGGGTGGCACGGTGGGATGCCGCCCATCTGGCTGGAATGGTGGAATGCTGCCCGTCTGGCTGGCATGAGGGATGCCGCCCATCTGTCTGACATGGGGGGGTGCCCCCTTGGCTGTCTGGCATGGGTGTGATGCCCCTTTGCTGTCTGGCATGGGAGGGATGCGGCCCATCTGGCTGGCATGGAGGGATGCCCCATGTGTGGGTGGCATGGAAGGATGCCGCCCATCAGAATGGCATGGTGGGATGCTGCCCATCAGGCTGGCATGCGGGGATGCGGCCCATCTGGCTGGCATGGAGGGATGCCGCCCATCTGGCTGGCATGGAGATATGATGCCCATCTGGCTGGCATGGTGGGATGGCGATCATCTGGCTGGCATGTAGGGAATTTAGCTATGGTTCTGATCAAAGAGTGAACTAGCACAGTTTGCTGCTTTATTCCAAAGCGTGTTTTATTTTATTTTCCTCTACTGGCACAAATGTTAGTACCCACCTTGTAAAAGAGAGGATAGATGCCTGTCTGGCACAGGAGAGATACCCATCTGGCACGTGGGATGCCTCTAACTGGCTGGCATGGAGGGATGCCTTTTGATGCCCCCCGACTGGCAGGTATGGAGGGATGCCACCCATCTAGCTGTCATGGAGGGATGCCACCTGTCTGTCTGGCATGGAGGGATGCAGCCCATCTGGCTGGCAGGGTGGGATACTGCCCATTAGGTTGGCATGGGGGGATGCCACCCATCTGGCTGGCATGGGGGGATGTGCCCTGGGCTGTCTGGCACAGGGGATGCCCCCTCTGACGTCTGTCACAGGGGGGGTGCCCCCTCTGCTGTCTGGCATTGGGGGAAGCCGTCTGGCACGGGGAGATGCCCGTCTAGTGGTCATGGAGGGATGCCTCCCCTCTGGTGGGCATGGAGGGATGTCACCCATCTGTCAGGCATGGAGCAATGCCACCCATCTGGCTGACATGGAGTGATTTTGCCCATCCTGCTGGCATGGGGGGATTCCACCCATCTGTCTGGCATGGAGGGATGCCGCCCATCTGGCTGGCATGGGGGGGATGCCTTCCACCTTGCTGGCATGGGGGATTCCCCCTCAGCTGTCTGGCATGGAGGGATGACCCCTCGGCTGTCTGGCATGGGGGGGATGCCCCCTCGACTGTCTGCACCCTCAGCTGTCCGGCACGGTGGGTTGCCCCCTCAGCTGTCTGGCACGGGGATGCCCGTCTTGCATGGGGATGCCTGTCTGGCACAGGAGGATGCTTGCCTGGCATGGAGGAATGCCCATCGGGCATGGCGGGAGGGATGCCCCTTGATGCCCCCTAACTGGCAGGCATGGAGGGATGCCACCCAACTGGCACCCATCTGGCTGGCATAGGGGGATGCCACCTGTCTGGCTGGCATGGAGGGATGCCAACTATGTGGCTGGCATGGAGGAATGCCGCCCATTTGGCTGGCATGGAGGGATGCCGCTCGTCTTGCTGGCATGGAGGGATGGCGTCCGTCTGGCTGGCATGAAGGGATGACGCCTTTCTATCTGGCATGGTGGGATGACGCCCATGTGGCTGGCATGAAGGGATCTTAGCTCTGGTTCTGATCATAGGGTGAACTAGCACAGTTTGCTGCTGCTGAAATCTAAAGGCTTCCAGTGCCAGCAGCTGGCTCTCCTCCAGGGGCATCCCAAAGTGGGATACCCAGCTGTGTGAGCCCCCCCTGGGGCACAGCAAAGCTCACTTGCTTCCTGGCTCTCTTACTGATATAAGCATGCACTCCAGCCGTCAGCCATTCAGGAAACCCGTCTGATGCTGGGAATACAAGTTATATTCAACAAATGGCTGCCACGGACACGCGCCCTGCTAGAGGGATAGCGGGGATGTGGCCAAGGCTCGCGCATGCGCCGTTGGCCCGGGAAACAAGTTAAGTGTATGGGGCGACATGGGGGGGTTTCACACAGCAGGACATCCCGATTTTGGATGCCCAGGAGAAGGGAATCGATCGGCCCGGGAATCTTATAGAGTCCCGGGCCGATCGGCATGGAGTTTAGTCCACTTTAATTCTAGGACTGAGTTTAGTCCACTTTAAAGTGGAACAAAACTTAGGATTTTGAATTTCCTGGCCTTTGTTCCTTGCCGCCAGTACGACCTTATTTGGGATGCCCCAATGTGTGAAGCCCTCCATATTGCCCATATTGCCTATACCAAGCTCCTTTGTGGCTCTGTTTACAGCAATCGGGGAGTGCGCATACAACCCAAAGATGCTAGGGATGCGCCCGCTCTTGCTCCCTGTCCTTTACAGGGCTGAGGGAGCTGCCAGAAGAGGGGAGGTTTCACACAGCGGCACAAACCAATCTGGGAATGCTCCAAGCAAAGGCCAGCATTGGGCCACATTGGGTTTTGTTCTGCTTAAAGAAGTGCACAAGTTCACCGTATAAATTTGGCATGCCAGAATTTGGGTGCGCAATTACGGTGGCCCCACTTTTGGAGTTTTTTTGGGCTGCTGAATCCGCTTAAAGTGGACCAAAACCCAGGATTTTTACTAGCCTGGGTTTTGGTCCTTTCCACCGTTGCACCCCGATAGGGGGTGCCCCACTGTGTGAAACCCCCCAGATCGCCGAGTGCAACTAACCTCTTCCCAGTCCTACGGCACATGCACGGGCACTCATCCAATCAGTGCGCTCAGAGCCACTGACTTGTCTAAGCCTTCGTCTAAGGCCAGTGGCTCCGAGCACGCTGGCGGCCGCATATAGGGGGAATCTTATAGATTCCCGGACTGATCGCGCTGGATTATGGTCCATTTTAAAAGCTCAAACAAGCCAAGAGGCAGGAAAAGACTGGGATCAGGGACTATAATAGCAAAGTATCCTGATTTGGGATATTCTGGGGGAGTTAGTTTAAATTTGACCAAAACCCTTTAAAACTGCCTACATGTTTTCCCTTTTGCAGGGGATCGCAGATGCCCAGCTGTGTGAAGCGGCTTGGGATTGCTGATATACTCCCCTCAGTGATCCCGTGGCACATTTACTGGCTCTCGTCCCAACCATTGCTTTATGGATCCCTGCATAGGGAGTGCCTGATTTGGCTGGGCACTGGAGGCATCAGCCGTGAATTGCTGGAAATACAGCCCATGTATGTCATGAGTTTTCATATCTGAAAAGGTAGGTCTTTTTGGCAAACCAAAGGGATCTTGCACATGAGATCAGGAAATTGGCCATTCCTGGAGTCAAAACAAATAATGCATTTGTCCACTTTAAAAGGGAACTAAACCCTTGATTTTAAATATCCCGTTTTGTTCCATGCCCTGGGGTCATCCTGTCCATTGTGTGAAATTCCCTAGCTTGGCCATACAAATGTACCTTTCCCCAGCACTGTGCCATATGCCCCGGATTTTATGATCAGCACTACAGCCGAACCTCAATATGCATGACCAGTCATAGGAGGTAGCCAGGTGGCGCTGACTCACTGTAGGGGGGGGGTTCACACTGAGCCACCAAGGACAGCGGGCACTGAACCACAAGTTCTGCTTCTGGTAAGCTCATTCATTTGGGGGGGGGGGGGGACGGGACGGGAGTAACTGATGTCTATCTGTGGGGAAGGGTAACTGGTGTGTTTCTGGGGGGGTTGTTAACAGAGAGGTAAGTGGTGTGTATGTGTGAGTGGGTAACAGGATAGAGGGGGTAACAGGTGTGTATGGGAGTTAATTGCTGGGCTTTCCCCAGCTTTATGCAGGCCCTTGAGCAGCATGGTCTCTGTGCCCCATTTGTGGTGGTGAGTAGAGATGAGCGAACTTTTGAAAAATTCGATTCGACTGATTCGCCGAATTTTCCGACAAAAATCGTTTCGACCCGAATTTATTCGCGACGAATTGCTATTAAAAACGGCTATTTCTGAGCCTCCTAGAGCCTCAATAGGGTTGTAAACCATTCTGCCTTGCTGTAACACGCATAGGATGCGTGCTGGGTTAGTTAAATAATACTTTAAATAAATATCACATGCAGATCAGAGGCATCGCTAATAGAATCGCAGAGCGGCACAATTGCAGAGAGTTGAAGTGGCATCACTATGAGGGGCAGGAGCCCAAACATTGCTTTAACACTGGAGTTGGCTGCAGGAGGCCAAAAATTGGATGAATCACACCCTGCAGTTGCAAGCAGCAGCAGCAGCTCAAACATAGCTTGAAAGACACACTGGAGTTGGCTTCAGGAGCCCAAAAATTGGATTAATGACACCCTGGAGTTGCAAGCAGCAGGAGCCCAAACATAGCTTGAAAGACACACTGGGGTTGGCTTCAGGAGCCCAAAAATTGGATTAATCACACCCTGGAGTTGCAAGCAGCAGCAGGAGCCCAAACATTACTTTAAAGAGACACTGGAGTTGGCAGCAGGAGCCCAAAAATTGACTGACACACCCTGGAGTTGGCAGTAGCAGGAGCCCAAACATTACTTTAAAGAGACACTGGAGTTGGCAGCAGGAGCCCAAAAATTGGATGAATCACACCCTGGAGTTGCAAGCAGCTGCAGGAGCCCAAACATAGCTTGAAAGAGACACTGCAGTTGGCTGCTGGAGCCCAAAAATTGGATGAATCACACTCTGTGGAGAGTCATGTGGAGAAAAAGTAGCTTAGTTAGTAATATCTACATAAAATTATGAATAAACAAATGCAAAAGTATTGCCAAAGTGAAGTTTTGTTTGAGGGTGTGTTTCCACCTTTTAATTAAATCAGAAACAACAAGGTATCATTGCCTCTGACTAATTAGCCCTCAAAAATTCTTGGAATTTTTAATCTGGATGTCTGATCCGTCTTATCCGAAGAATATTAATAAAAAGTAAGAGTAACGTAAAGGATTTTTTATCAATACTTACTTGTGGTCCGATGCGGAGGAATGTCTGTAACTGGAGAGCAGCGCCTTAAATCTGTTTTGCACGATCCATATTTCTTTAGTGTTGGTCTGGCCCCGTCATCAATCTACTGGAATACATCAGGCATTGTTGGGAGGAAAGCTTGGCTGATCCATGCGCCATTCATTTCCACGCAGGGCAGTCTCTGGAAAAAAAAATGTATGTATAAACCAGGGTATTTTTCATATAAAAACAAATGGTTATTCTTGCTTTTCAACCATATGTTCCACAGCTTTACCAGTCATTGTGTCAGCCAATGAAGCAACTTTGTCTCGAAGTGCTGCAAAAGCAGTCCACTGCATCACTAGTGGCATCTGACACCCCCAGTTAACTGTCTGTTGTTATGCTTTGGGTTCAGCTCCACTATCCATTGATGAAGATCTGATAATCATAAAATTCAGCAGCTACTGCCCAGCCAAGAAGTGGAGGAGACACTCGCCTCTTCTTCCACTAGCCGGGCAATTAGTGATGAGGAGAGTGTCGTGGGAGGAGGTGTTGCAAGCGGAGGTAGTGGAAGAGGGTCCCTGGAGTCTGCGGCGGTGGCGGCGGCAGCAGCAGCAGCAGTGAATTATTGCGGACTGTTGGTAGGAAAAATCAGCTACTCAGCGATGTGGCAGTTTTTCATACAGCATCCACAATCCTGTGGAGAAAAAGTAGGTTAGTTAGTATATATACATAAAATTATGAATAAACAAATGCAATAGTATTGCCAAAGTGAAGTTTTGTTTGAGGGTGTGTTTCCACCTTGTAATTAAATCAGAAACAACTAGGTATCATTGCCTCTGAATAATTAGCCCTCAAAAATTCTTGGAATTTTTAATCTTGATGTCTGAGGAATTTCTCCTCTCAGACAGCGTCACCATAAGTCCAGCCTGCTGCATTACCCAGTGGTGGACCTTTCAGAGAACTGATGGCTTGTGCCGAGCCGAGGTGGAGAGTCCCATGGTATCATTGCTTTGCAAAGATGGCAGTACCTGCCCTGTAAAATGTTGTTGAACAGAAGGTGGGCCAGTCCTTTAGCCTGTCAGTGTGTACCAAAGTGCACAGTGTTGTCTACGTCTGGAGCTGTAACTGTGGACTCATGGTGGACAATATATATCCTTTTAGGCCCCCTTGGTGATTGTGGTTTCACGCTGTTCTTCACATGGTTTTCCTTGACCAACAGAGTCACACATGGGAGGAACTACTAAAAATGAGAACTCAATCCATGAAATCATTGCTTAACCCTTTTGTTGCCAAGCACGTAACACCTACGTGCTGGCTTGGCTGGGCCTTAAGTGCCAAGCACGTAGGTGTTATGTGCTTGACTTTCCTCGCTTGTAGTTTAAAAAGTAAAAACAACAAATACTCACCTGACCCCTTGTTGGATCCGGCCGGGTCTCCTCTTTAATTTGGTGCCATCCGATCCCCCGTGGGGGGTCGGATGGCTCCAGGAGAGCCCCCGGAATAGGCCGCCCCCCCCCGCTTCTGCAGCAGCAGCTTCTAACTGTAAAAAAAAAAAAAAATAAAAATGACATTCACTTACCTGTGTGTGCGCTGGCTCCCGCTGTCCCTCCTCTTCACCTGGGGGGCCTCCGATCCCCCCCCAGGACTTACCGATCTTCAGGAGAGAGCCTGGGAGGCTCTCTCCTCTCTTCTGCACGATGGCGGCCGCCATCATGCCTCTAAGCCCCGCCCCCTTGGGGGCGGGGCTTATGAAGTCATCCCGGCCCCGATCTCAGGCTTCAGCCTTGTCAGCTTCTCAGATGCCGGTGATCGGCACAGGGGAAGGAGGTGACAGGAGATCCTCTGATCTCCTGCCTTCTCCTTCTCTGGATGCCGATCACCGGCATCTGTCAGCTGAGCGGCGAGGGACAAGAGCTTGCAATCGAAGGTAAGTACAGTAAAAAAAAATTTTTTTTTTTTCTAATAAAATACTTTTTATTATTGTGTGGTGTTTTTTTTTCACATTAACCCTTTGTGAGCTGGTAAGGGGTCCATGAGACCCCTTATACCAGTTCACAAGGCTGGGGGGGTGGCAAGTCACCTGCCCTAGCGGGTGGCTTGCCATTAACCCCCGCACCCCCATTACCTGCCTCCCCAAAGGCCAGGGGGGGGCAGAAGAGCCCGGGCCCACATAGGCTATGTGGGCTCGTAGGCTGCAGGGTGGGGGGGCCACCAAAGCTGGCCCCCCCACTCTGTGCCTACAAGCCCCCATAGCTGGTCCCGGGCTGGTTACTTTGGGTAAGGGGGACCCCACGTAATTTTTTTTTTGGGATTTTGAAGGGTTTTTAACCCTTCAAAATCCAAAAAAAAATGGGGTCCCCCTCCCCGGGAAGGGGGACCCTATGTCATTTTTTTTTTTAATTAACCATTTGTCATCCAGCAGCTATAAAAGGCTTCTGGGCAGGAAAGGGTGTCTACCTATACATATGTGGTATCGCTGTAACCGGGAGAAATTGGGGTTTCTCACGCAATAAGATTTTATTGACAAACTTACATTTTTTATTACAAAAAAACTCTACAAATTGTAAAAAAATGTTTTTTTTTTGTTTTTTTTCACACATTTCACCCAAAAAAATTGAGAATACACCTAAAAAATACAAACAAGACATTTCATGTTAAAGCCCAGACTCTGTTGAAAAAAACAATATATAATTTTCCTGGGAAATCCCTGGAAATCCCTTCAAAAATGACAGTTGAATATGTGTAGCGCAAAATGGTGAAACATCGTCTGGCAACAGGGAGTGGCAAATGCTGCAGGTAGGCTGGCAGCGAAAGGGTTAATCCACGGAAACTGCAAATTTGGACCCATGGTGACTGACACTTGGAAGAACATCTTGTTTGCGCTGCGACAAGGAAGCCAGAGTCATGCGTCCTGACATGGCACACGTGTTCAGTCTAGTTGTCAAGCGTTTTCTGAAGTCTTCCCCCCATCTGAAAGACATCCGAACAACAAGAAAGAAAGTTAGCATGCACTTCTGGCACTCCTACACCACCAAGCACAACCTTATTGAGCTTCAGTGTCAGAACGGTGTACCCCAACATAGTCTGATTTGCCATGTTTCCACCCGTTGGAATTCCACCCTCCATATGCAGGATCCACTATAGGAACAGAGAAAAGCCATCACGGATTTCTGGATGATCCAAACGGATAGGGGGACACCCCTGTGTAAATTCAATGTAAACCATTGGCAGCTCATACGTGACACCGGCCGTTTGCTCAGGCCCTTTGAGGAAGCTACTTTATTAGTCAGTTGCCAGGACTATGAGATGAACGATGAGATTCCACTGCTTCATGTATTACAACACATGTTAGAAACCATGGCTGGTCAGGGCACTGGAGACATGGCACATACATTTCACAGCCACATGAAGCCTGTGGGGGCTGAAGTGGAGGAGGAGGAGGGGGTGGGGCACAGCAAACCACAGTTTAGGTTTCACAAAATGACCATTTTATCTAGTCATCTGACAGGAGAGGAGGAGCAGGAGCAGCCACAGGAGCTAGAGGGTTGTGAGGAAGGCGAGACAGAGGACCCAGACACACCGTGGCAGTTTACAGTGGAGATGGAGACAGGTAGTCCCTCCGAGTCACTTGCACAAATGGCACGATGCATGCTCACATGCTTGCGTACTAGTGAGCGCAGAATTGTCTCCATTTGTCAGCGGGAAGACTTCTGGCTCTCCAACTTATTGGACCCTCGCTTCCGGCACAAAATGGGGGCATTTTTTACGCCCACTGAGAGGGAGGACAAACTGACCTACTACAGAGACATCCCACGTAGTCAGTTGGGCGATGTCTATCTGCGCCATGGCCCATACTCCCGCAGGTCTGACTCGGGGGGACCTCTGCGATCACTTTCCACTGCCATGGCTGCTGGGGGGGTGGAAGGAGCAGCAGCAGCAGCTCCATCAGCAGCAGCCTCAGTCTTCAGTCGCTAGTGAGTAGCTTTCTACACCCGCATAGTGAGTCTACTCATGAGCAGCAGGAAGACCTGGAGCTGGACCTCAAACAGCAGGTCATGTCATACCTTGACATGACCATGCCAACACACCTTCAGGATCCACTGGATTTGCTGGGAAGCCAAACTTGACTTGTGTCCGCAACTAGAGTTTGCCCTGGAAAAGCTGTACTGGCCGGACAGTAGTTGATTTAGATGGCAACTGGGCTGCTCTATATAATGAAGCAAAATGGCAAATTTACCTCACAATATAAGCTATTGCCCCTCAGATTTACACAGGGGCTGCTCCATATAATGGTGCAAAACCATGAATTTACCTCATAATATAAACTATTGCCCCTCAGATTTACACAGGGGCTGCTCTATATAAAGAAGCAAAATGGCAAATTTACCTCACTATATAAGCTAATGCCCCTCAGATTTACACAGGGTCTGCTCCATATAATGGTGCAAAACCATGAATTTACCTCATAATACAAACTATTGCCCCTCAGATTTACACAGGGGTTGCTCTATATAATGAAGCAAAATGGCAAATTTACCTCACTATATAAGCTAATGCCCTTCAGATTTACACAGGGGCTGCTCTATATTATGCTGCAAAATGGCAAATTTACCTCACAATATAAGCTATTGCCCCTCAGATTTACACAGGGGCTGCTCCATATAATGGTGCAAAACCATGAATTTACCTCATAATATAAACTATTGCCCCTCAGATTTACAGAGGGGGTGCTCTATATAATGAAGCAAAATGGCAAATTTACCTCACTATATAAGCTATTACAGCTCTATATAAATAAAAATAAATAAATAAAAAAAAGGGCCTGTAGAAGCTTATTTAGAATAACAGATAGGGTGACATGTGCTGGTTTGGGATGCCCATATGGGCTAGTGTTTTGGCAGCAGTACAAAAACCAATGCAAAATGCAATAGCTTAATAAAGCTGATGCTGATCAACGCTTATTTAGTATAACAGATGGGGTGCAACATGCAGGTTTGGGATACCCTGCGGCCTGGTGTATTTAAAGCAGACCAAAACCAATTCAAAATGCAATAACTTAATAAAGCTGAGGCTGTAGATGCTTATTTAGTATAAACAGATAGGGTGCAACGTGCAGCTTTGGGGTGCCCTGCGGCCTGGTTAAATGAAAGCAGTCAAAAAGGAAGTGCAAACTGAAGTAGCTTAATGAAGCTGATGCTGATCAACGCTTATGTTGTATACCAGATAGGGTGCAAGGTGCAGCTTTGGGGTGCCCTGCGGCCTGGTTTATTAAAAGCAGTCAAAAACAAGTGCAAACTGAAGTAGCTTAATAAAGCAGCTGATGCTGATCAACGCTTATGTTGTATAACAGATAGGGTTAAAATAGCATGTGCCTTGGGATGCCCGTGTGGCCTGGTATATTTCAAGATGAACAAAAAGTAACAATAATCCAAGTATGAGAAATGCTTGTGCTTAACAAATAGGGTTAAACAGCATGTGCCTTGGGATGCCCGTGTGGCCTGGTATATTTTAAGCTGAACAAAAAGTAACAATAATCCAAGTATGAGAAATGCTTGTGCTTAACAAATAGGGTTAAACAGCATGTGCCTTGGGATGCCCGTGTGGCCTGGTATATTTTGAGCTGAACAAAAAGTAACAATAATCCAAGTATGAGAAATGCTTGTGCTTAACATATAGGGTTAATCAGCATGTGCCTTGGGATGCCCGTGTGGCCTGGTATATTTTAAGCTGAACAAAAAGTAACAATAATCCAAGTATGAGAAATAATTTTTACCTTCTTTACAGCGCCATACTTTGAAAAAAAATCCTTAATTTCATGCCGATCAATCCAAAGATCAATGCCCCTAACAAAAATAGTGTTCGGCATAAGTTTTCCTTCTGGAAGGACGTAACCTTTAGTTTACATGGTTGGGGTAGGTTATCTTACAAATTGGGATACCCCAGGCAGCAGTGTCATTGAAAGAGACAGATTGTAATGCAGGCCATACGCAAGAAGAGAAACTCAGGCTGCAACAGGCCTCTTTAGTTTACATGGTTGGGGTAGGTTATCTTACAAATTGGGTTACCCCACTGTATATGAAACCGAATATAAATGCACACCCAAAAGTGGACAATCAGCCTCCAAGAGGCCTGCTTAGTTTAAATAAGAGAGCTGCTTAGTGTAAATAAGAGAGGTAGGTTATGTGATGTTACAGAATGGGATGCCTCAAAGCAGACTTGAGATCAGTATATATGCACACAGCAACAGTGTGTAAGCAGGCTGAAACAGCCCAAATTACTTGAAATAACTGTGCAGCTTACAGTAAATGCAGAGGCTAATGGTATGTTACAGAATGGGATGCCCCAAGCAGACTTGAGATCAGTATATATGCACACAGCAGCAGTGTGTAAGCAGCCTCAAACAGGCCAAATTACTTGAAATAAGTGTGCAGCTTAGAGTAAAGACAGAGGCTAATGGTATGTTACAGAATGGAATGCCCCAAGCAGACTTGAGATCAGTATATATGCACACAGCAGCAGTGTGTAAGCAGCCTCATACAGACCAAATTACTTTAAATAACTGTGCAGCTTACAGTGAATGCAGAGGCTAATGGTATGTTACAGAATGGGATGCCCCAAGCAGACTTGAGATCAGTATATATGCACACAGCAACAGTGTGTAAGCAGGCTGCAACAGGCCAAATTACTTGAAATAACTGTGCAGCTTAGAGTAAAGACAGAGGCTAATGGTATGTTACAGAATGGGATGCCCACAGCAGACTTGAGATCAGTATATATGCACACAGCAACAGTGTGTAAGCAGGCTGCAACAGGCCAAATTACTTGAAATAACTGTGCAGCTTAGAGTAAAGACAGAGGCTAATGGTATGTTACAGAATGGGATGCCCCAAGCAGACTAGAGATCAGTAATATATGCGCACAGCAGCAGTGTGTAAGCAGGCTGCAACAGGCCAAATCACTTGAAATAACTGTGCAGCTTACAGTGAATACAGAGGCTAATGGTATGTTACAGAATGGGATGCCCCAACAGCAGTGCACCTGGGAGCAGTAGTACTATGCAAAGCAAAAGTGTCTTTATCAGGCCAAATTACTTTTAGAATAAGTGCAAAGGGTTATAGTAAATAGAGGCTGGTGTAGTCACAGAATGGGATGCCCCAACCGCAGTGCACCTGGGAGCAGTAGTACTATGCAAAGCAAAAGTGTCTTTATCAGGCCAAATTACTTTTAGAATAAGTGCAAAGGGTTATAGTAAATAGAGGCTGGTGTAGTCACAGAATGGGATGCCCCAACAGCAGTGCACCTGGGAGCAGTAGTACTATGCAAAGCAAAAGTGTCTTTATCAGGCCAAATTACTTTTAGAATAAGTGCAAAGGGTTATAGTAAATAGAGGCTGGTGTAGTCACAGAATGGGATGCCACAACAGCAGTGCACCTGGGAGCAGTAGTACTATGCAAAGCAAAAGTGTCTTTATCAGGCCAAATTACTTTTAGAATAAGTGCAAAGGGTTATAGTAAATAGAGGCTGGTGTAGTCACAGAATGGGATGCCACAACAGCAGGGCACCTGGGAGCAGTAGTACTATGCAAAGCAAAAGTGTCTTTATCAGGCCAAATTACTTTTAGAATAAGTGCAAAGGGTTATAGTAAATAGAGGCTGGTGTAGTCACAGAATGGGATGCCCCAACCGCAGTGCACCTGGGAGCAGTAGTACTATGCAAAGCAAAAGTGTCTTTATCAGGCCAAATTACTTTTAGAATAAGTGCAAAGGGTTGTAGTAAATAGAGGCTGGTGTAGTCACAGAATGGGATGCCCCAACCGCAGTGCACCTGGGAGCAGTAGTACTATGCAAAGCAAAAGTGTCTTTATCAGGCCAAATTACTTTTAGAATAAGTGCACAGGGTTATAGTAAATAGAGGCTGGTGTAGTCACAGAATGGGATGCCCCAACCGCAGTGCACCTGGGAGCAGTAGTACTATGCAAAGCAAAAGTGTCTTTATCAGGCCAAATTACTTTTAGAATAAGTGCAAAGGGTTATAGTAAATAGAGGCTGGTGTAGTCACAGAATGGGATGCCACAACAGCAGTGCACCTGGGAGCAGTAGTACTATGCAAAGCAACAGTGGTTAACCAGGGTGAAACAGCTAACAAAGCCAGTGACCCAGGCAGTAACACTCAGGCTGCATGAAAACAAAAAAAAATCCCTGTCACTGCATCCGTTTTTTTCCTAACTTTCCCTGCTTCTCGCTGACTTCCTGCCTGTCTCCTGCCTGTCTCCTGTCTGTCCCTGTCTGGCTGTCTCTCCTTGACTACAGCAGCGTCCTGTCTCTCACGAATGCAATAGAGAAATGAGGAAAAGCAAGATGTCCGCCGCCTTAAATAGCGCTGTGACGTCACCGAGCTTGCTGGCTGCTGATAGGCTGCATGTGACTGCCCCAGTATGCACTGGAGCGGGGTAGATGTCTGGACATGTCCCGTCCGCCATCTTAGAATGCCTGTAATGTAAATGAATGGATGTTAAAAAAAAACTTCGAGCGATCGAAGCACGGGGAAATTCGATCCGAATCGAATTTTTCATGAACTTCGGATTGAATCCGGGTTCATCCGGATCGATTCGCTCATCCCTAATCATTGTAATCATCATGCTCATCAATCCATATCAGAAATAACAATAACACGCCCTTCCCGTCCTCCCCACTTACTTCACCTACGCGCTGCATGGTTAGCAACCACTTCTCCTGGGTGCCTGAGTGCTGACTGTGTCCATCTGCCTTTTATTGCTGTGCAGATCCTTAGGGCGGAAGTAACGCACTCTTCATGCAATCACCTGCATATCCTCCTCCTAATAACGAGCTTCCTAGCTGCGCTCGTGGGGGCGGAAGTGACGCGGATAGCCTCCCGCCCCACCTCCGCCTCCTGGAGCGCATAATCCCTCACCATCTCATGTCTATTACAGCGCATGCGTGTTGTCTAATTGCGCCTGCGCATAAATGCTTTCCCATACTGGGACTCCACCAATTATTATGACAGCACTAATAGTGTCGCTGAGCGCTGCGCATGCGCATCCATATTCAGCGCTGTCATCTCTCTTTTCGGGACAAATCACTATCAATATATCTCATCTAGTGCGTATCTTACATCGCCCCCAGAAAAATGATTCTTATGCATTTCTAACAGCATGTATATAGCAGTCAGCCTTACCCTCAGAAGATTTTTACAAAAACAGGGAATGCAGCATAATTATCCCACACAAAATCATAAATTGATCTATCTTCTATGTTACTACATTCTATTATATACATATTATTTACACGAGTTAATACATTAATTTAATCAAGAGTGCATTGTATCTGATCCATTGATAAATCTATGGCCGGGTTCCCAGAGCACGTGAGAATTTTTTCCATCAGGGTTCTGTTTACTGGTTTTTACAGCTGCCTTTCTTCACTATGGGATGTTTTTATATGAATTTCTATTAAAGTTTTGTGATTTTAAGGAGTGCTGACCATACCCCTTCTTGCAATACTAGTGACTGTGGGGATTTGGGACTCCCTCAGGTCTTGCACCCGCTTCTGGACCCGTGCTGCGGTTACATTTGTTCGGGTTCCCAGCCTGCCTACTTCCCAACTTAATATACCTAGGGACCTTGATTACCATCCCTTCATTTGCCCTATTTATTCACACTTGTATCAAAGAAGAATCTATGTAGTTCTTTTCTATCTTTCTTTTCCATAGCACTGCTTGCATCATCAATCTTCTCTTTTCATCTGGTCTCTTGTCCCCCTCTATTCCTTCCTCCAGCTTCATTGTTTCCATCCTCCTGGGCTCAGATTATACTGTCCAGGTATATCTATGATGGAATATATGATATCATAAACAAAAATAGAATGTCCCTTCATACCTCCTATGTTACTGCATAGATTATACATATCTGCTGGAGCCATATATTCTCCACCAAAGACTCCAGTCTAGATAATCAATAATATAGTATCGGTCATTACATGTCTACTAGAGCCATATAATCTCCACCAAAAGCTCCCTTCTAAATGCTTACATCATATTTGTACATATCCATTGTAAAATCCACTATACTCTAGTTACTATTTTCCACTATAACTCATGTAATACATACTCACCAACCTTCTTTGACATCTGTTCAGCTGTCTAAAAAAGAAGACACAATAGCATGCAACTATGTTAGGTTATCACATCCATCATACATCACTCCATTCTTCACTCACGTCCAAGAAATGGAGCAAAGCTAAAATCTTCATTTATACCTATAGGGGATCTACTATTCAGCTTGTACATCTACTCTGCTTCCCTTTGTAATAGTTTCCTTGTAATGTCACCTCCCCTGATATCTCTCCTAACTTGGTCCACATACATGATTTTCGTTCCCTGCCAATTTCCTCCATGTGCTCTCAAATAATGAGCCGCAACGGGGGTAAGTTGTTTACCGTTCTCATTATCTCTGGATGCTAATCTGATGTTGGATAAATGTTGTTGCACCATGTTTCTCGTCTGTCCAACATAGTACTTCGGACAGGGGCACTGTAAAACATATATGACCCCCTTTGTCCTACAGGTAAGATGTTTCCTAATTCGGAAGCTCTCACCTGTTTGTAAGTTGTGGATCCTATCTCCTCTCTGTACCAATGAACATATATTGCAATTCCCGCATGCCCTACAGCCATCCGGAATATGCTCATTCAGCCATGTTCTTGGGCGGCTATAATGGCTTCTGCATAGTCGGTCTCTCAAATTCGGAGCCCTTTTTGCCGTCATCAAGGGGCCTCCCTGTGTAAGTGTTGACAGGCGTGGATCTACCTGCAGAACGCCCCAATGTCTCCTCAAGGTGTCCTTTACCTTATACCAGTCATTATGGTACATAGACATGAATCTCACCTTGCCATCTTTCTTTCTTTCTTTATAATCCAATAGATTTCTTCGGGGTGTTCCACAGGCCCGGGCCACTGCTTTGT
Organism: Gastrophryne carolinensis; assembly: GCA_027917425.1. NCBI lineage: Eukaryota > Metazoa > Chordata > Amphibia > Anura > Microhylidae > Gastrophryne > Gastrophryne carolinensis. The sequence goes on from CM051237.1 coordinate 312,988,968, forward strand.
CAATCACCCTTCTAGGGTATCCTCTCTTCCGGAATCGATCTCTCATGTTTTTTGATTCCATTTTAAATTCCTCATCTTTTGAACAATTCCGGCGTGCTCTTAGCATTTGTCCCACTGGTATTCCTTCCTTGGTGTTTCTAGGGTGGAAGCTAGAGAAATGTAAGATGTTATTTGTGGCTGTAGGCTTACGGTACAATTTGGTTCGTATTGTTCCATCATCATCAATCTGGATGGTGATGTCCAGAAATTCAACCGAGCTCCTGGATATTGTGTGGGTAAGATGGATGTTATGGGGGTTCTGATTCAACTTATCAATGAACTCAACACATCTATTTTCTGGGCCCTGCCATAGAATGAGGACATCGTCTATGTACCTGTACCAGCCCAGGATATGGGCATGGTACAAGTCATTAGACTCTCCCCACACTATTTCCCGCTCCCACCATCCCAGGAACAAATTAGCCACTGAGGGTGCACATCTCGCCCCCATTGCTACACCTCTTATCTGCTGGTAGAAATTTCCATCAAATATAAATGCGTTGTGGGACAACACAAAATCCAACAACTCGATTACGAAACCATTCATCCGTTTGTTGTCAATCGACTCCATCTCTAGGCAATAGCTAACTGAAGAGATGGCCGCTTGGTGAGTGATATTCGTATAAAGTGACTCTATATCACATGTAACTAGTATCAGATCTTCCGGTACCGATATGGATTCCAACCTATTAAGAATATCTGTGGTGTCTTTGATGTATGAGTTCAGCGCAATGACATGCGGCTGTAATATGTTGTCAATGAACACACATGCAAATTCGGTTACGCTCCCAATCCCAGCCACAATTGGTCTACCAGGTGGCTTGCTGACATTCTTATGGACCTTCGGTCTGATATAAAGCGTTGGAATCTTAGGATGTTCTACTTTCAGATAGTCAAAAAGACTATTACACACTAGCCCCTCCTCCTTCGCTTTAACCAGAATCTCCATGTATTCTCTTTTATATGTTTCAGTTGGGTTACCTGGTAACCTAGTGTAAGTACTTATATCACTGAGCTGTCTCCTAATCTCCTCCTCATAGTATTTCTTTGTCAGGATGACAATGTTGCCCCCTTTGTCCGCTTCTTTAATAATAATCTCTTCATTATTTTGAAGAGATTGGAGGGCCTTGTGTTCATCCTTTGAAAGATTGTATCTACGCGTATTGGGGGTCAATGCCCTCACATCCTGACTTACCAGGGAAAAGAAAGTTTGTAGAGCTGGTATGTTGGTCCAGGGAGGTATAAACGTTGACGGTCTCTTCAATTTTTTAATATTGGATGGGATTGATCCTGTATCCTCTTCTAGATCCTGTTCAGAGATATCTTGTTCCGTAAGGAGGGATGTTAAATTCATCAATGCCTGCTCCTCCTGAGTGCTCCAAGATGGTTCCCGCTCAATCTGTTCAATACCCATAAACATATATTTCAGAGAAAGCTTCCTGCAGAATAAAAACAGATCTTTTATGGTAGTAAACTTATCAATCGGATTAGTTGGAGAGAAACTGAGTCCCTTTGACAAGACTCGTTCCTGTGCCTCAGTCAGGGGCTGATCTGTTAGATTTATAATTTTTAGTTCCGAATTGCCCGTCTGTGTCTCTGGGGCTGTGGGGACTGTAACCGTTTGCGCTTTGTTTCCCTTGGTCTCAGTCGATGGTGTGCCCACATACTCTGATCCCTTCCTCTGCTGTCCTGCTCTATATTCTCTCCTCTTTTTGTGTTTCCCCCTCCTCGTGTGTCTCCATGTCCTACTTCTAAAAAATCCCCTTCCACAGAGGAATGATCTGAGTGTCTATATGAGGATGAGGAAGAGATACTAGATGGAGATCTGTGCCTTGTATTCTGCATGAAGCTGTCCCGCTCATGAATTCTACCGTTCTGATGCCTATGATGGTCATACTTACTCTGGCCTCTTTTATTGCCATGGTGTCTCTACCTGTAGACTTGGCCTCTGCTCACATCCTGCCTGTCCCTATTCAACTTCCTCTTTTTATTGTCTGTGACCTCCAATTCGTATCTATCTAATTCTTTCTGTAAAGTCTCTTTAAATCTATCCAATTTTTCCGTTTCCTCCAGTGCATTAAGTTCGGCATAAAGTTCTTGCAGTCGAGTTTTAATAGATTCCTACAATTTTTTATCCTCCTTGATTAGTATATCAATCAAGGATAGGGAACACATAGTTAGAGTAGATTCCCATTCAGTTCTAAAGTCGGCTGTAACCTCCCATGCTGGAAAGATTTGTATTCTTAGGCCTCTAGGTATGATCTTTTCTTCCTTATATATTTCCAAGCTACTTATATTCCACCAGATCTTCAAATAATCACGTCTAGCACGTTTAATCTCATTTAAGAGGTCATTGATGGACTTCCCCTTCCTAGACTGTGTGGGCTCTTCTATAATCGTGGTACCCCTCAAGGTTCCTAATGTGTTGGACCAAATGCTCTCCACCGTGTCAAAATTCATACTGCGTGCAATGTCTGTTTAGGTCAACCACCGTTACCGCCCTAGACCAATACAACTAACCTCTACCAAAGATAAGGACTGCACTGCCAGATATATATATGAAAGGTGCTAGCCCCTAGGACCACTACTATAATCTCTATACACTTGTGGATGGGACTCCAGGGCTGTCCCACCTCTATGTCCTATTACACAAGGCTGCACACTGATTATTAATTAATCCATTTATTAATCACAAAAAAATACATGTAGTATTCATAGAGATACACATATACCACATACTCAACATCACATAACATCACATCATAAAAAACATAGATCTAAAAACCGAAAGTGGGGAGGATCTCCAGGGCTTCACTCAATTTGGGTCCACTTTAATGATCTTAGCACCAAGATCAACAGTGCATTTATATTATGGCACAAAACCTATATGAGAGCATGCATATGTAGGAGTTCAACAGAGTAAAGTGCTCAGTGCATACTATGTCCTAATATCTGTTCACTAAGTTGAAGATTTAATATATATAAAATAAATAAATAAATCGTAAATTGATTCAAAACAAGAAAGTGCCTCAAAAATCAGTGCAATACAACCTCAACTGTAACTACTCTCACAAGTGATCTCACTAAAACCCATGCAAAGTGACAAGTGCTAAAGTGCAAACATGCATGTGCCTGAATAAATACTAATCCTATGTGCCTTTGTTCAGCGCCACATATGCATCTCAGCCATCATCATTGTAATCATCATACTCATCAATCCATATCAGAAATAACAATAACACGCCCTTCCCGTCCTCCCCACTTACTTCACCTACGCGCTGCGTGGTTAGCAACCACTTCTCCTGGGTGCCTGAGTGCTGACTGTGTCCATCTGCCTTTTATTGCTGTGCAGATCCTTAGGGCGGAAGTAACGCACTCTTCATGCAATCACCTGCATATCCTCCTCCTAATAACGAGCTTCCTAGCTGCGCTCGTGGGGGCGGAAGTGACGTGGATAGCCTGTGATGTTGAGTATGTGGTATATGTGTATCTCTATGAATACTACATGTATTTTTTGTGATTAATAAATGGATTAATTAATAATCAGTGGGCAGCCTTGTGTAATAGGACATAAGGCTCGATTCAAAATCCCAAATGTCATTATGTTCGTATTGGCAATCGAAAGTTTTGTTGGGTGTTTGTCATTTTTTGGCTTTTTTTCGTACATTTTTCACTCGCACGAACGTTCGGGAGAATGCGTATATGCGCTTTCGATTAGCGAAAGCAATTCGGAACATTTCCAAACAAAATTGGGAAATTTTCGTTCCTTCAGAAAACTTCCGTTGCTGGGATGGTTTACGTCACATTCAGAGAGCTGTTTGCCGACGGCTCACCACCCTATAAATTCGTATAATTGTAAAACCACTTCCGACACCTCTGAGGACTCGGATTGCTATTTTTGAACATGTTTTGCGGCTATGTGGAGGAGTCTGCGCGCCTTTAGCACCAAGGCATTGCATGTATCAGCATGGCCGAGGCCATAAATTGTATAGCAATGCATACCTGAATCAATACATTTCATGTATGCCTTATAGATGCATTTTAATGCTGACCTAAATTAGTCCTTAGCATGTAAACATTTATTTTCACACACACATCCATATAATTGCTATATTTTTTTAGACTTATGTCCTTTGTGAATTATATTTGGATTGTTGAACTTGAATCTTAATGTGTTGTAGGAGTTAATGTTTTAGTTGGTTACCTTTGCTTTGTGTAATTATTTTATATTTGGTTGCAGGAACTGCAAGATGTGCTGCTCGCCCTTGCTCCTGATGCCCGTTCTTTGCCTGCAGAATGCGGGCCAGGGGTTCTCTAATCGGGCACTATGCAAAACCCGGGCCGTGGTGGCGAGGGCCCTCTGGCTTATGAAGTACAGATTTAGGTGTTTGGACCATACGGGGGGGGGGGGGGGGCACTGCAGTATGACCCCAACAAGGTTATCCCAAAATTGTAATTTACAGGGACCACACGTGCCAGAGTGGCACAACTGAGTGTCAGGGTCCTTCAGTTGGTGGGCGAGATGCAGGAGCTGTGCAACTCGTTGGGGACCACAGATGAAGAATAATGTTCTGTGGCCTGCCATTGCTATGTATTTAATTATTTATAGTTGTAAAAAGTTGAAATTTAACACATTTTTTAAAAATGCATATTTGATGCTGGTAATTATTTTTAAAAAGTTACATTGTCATTTCATTAACAAACTACATTAACACAAAACTAATAGGCACAGAAATATTTAACCCTTTCGCTGCCAGCCTACCTGCAGCATTTGCCACTCCCTGTTGCCAGACGATGTTTCACCATTTTGCGCTACACATATTCAACTGTCATTTTTGAAGGGATTTCCAGGGATTTCCCAGGAAAATTATATATTGTTTTTTTCAACAGAGTCTGGGCTTTAACATGAAATGTCTTGTTTGTATTTTTTAGGTGTATTCTCAATTTTTTTGGGTGAAATGTGTGAAAAAAAATAAAAAAAAAACATTTTTTTACAATTTGTAGAGTTTTTTTGTAATAAAAAATGTAAGTTTGTCAATAAAATCTTATTGCGTGAGAAACCCCAATTTCTCCCGGTTACAGCGATACCACATATGTATAGGTAGACACCCTTTCCTGCCCAGAAGCCTTTTATAGCTGCTGGATGACAAATGGTTAATTAAAAAAAAAAATGACATAGGGTCCCCCTTCCCGGGGAGGGGGACCCCATTTTTTTTTTGGATTTTGAAGGGTTAAAAACCCTTCAAAATCCAAAAAAAAAAATGACGTGGGGTCCCCCTTACCCAAAGTAACCAGCCCGGGACCAGCTATGGGGGCTTGTAGGCACAGAGTGGGGGGGCCAGCTTTGGTGGCCCCCCCACCCTGCAGCCTACGAGCCCACATAGCCTATGTGGGCCCGGGCTCTTCTGCCCCCCCCTGGCCTTTGGGGAGGCAGGTAATGGGGGTGCGGGGGTCAATGGCAAGCCACCCGCTAGGGCAGGTGACTTGCCACCCCCCCAGCCTTGTGAACTGGTATAAGGGGTCTCATGGACCCCTTACCAGCTCACAAAGAGTTAATGTGAAAAAAAAACACCACACAATAATAAAAAGTATTTTATTAGAAAAAAAAAAAATTTTTTTTTACTGTACTTACCTTCGATTGCAAGCTCTTGTCCCTCGCCGCTCAGCTGACAGATGCCGGTGATCGGCATCCAGAGAAGGAGAAGGCAGGAGATCAGAGGATCTCCTGCCACCTCCTTCCAGGGCACCGATCACCGGCATCTGAGAAGCTGAGAAGGCTGAAGCCTGAGATCGGGGCCGGGATGACTTCATAAGCCAAGGGGGCGGGGCTTAGAGGCATGATGGCGGCCGCCATCGTGCAGAAGAGAGGAGAGAGCCTCCCAGGCTCTCTCCTGAAGATCGGTAAGTCCTGGGGGGGGATCGGAGGCCCCCCAGGTGAAGAGGAGGGACAGCGGGAGCCAGCGCACACACAGGTAAGTGAATGTCATTTTTATTTTTATTTTTTTTTACAGTTAGAAGCTGCTGCTGCAGAAGCGGGGGGGGGGGCGGCCTATTCCGGGGGCTCTCCTGGAGCCATCCGACCCCCCACGGGGGATCGGATGGCACCAAATTAAAGAGGAGACCCGGCCGGATCCAACAAGGGGTCAGGTGAGTATTTGTTGTTTTTACTTTTTAAACTACAAGCGAGGAAAGTCAAGCACGTAACACCTACGGGCTTGGCACTTAAGGCCCAGCCAAGCCAGCACGTAGGTGTTACGTGCTTGGCAACAAAAGGGTTAAAGATGAATATTCACATGAACGATAAGTGGTTTGGGTGTGCTTTAAGGGTCCAAAAGGGAAGATGGAGGATGGAGTGCTAAGTGGTTTAGCTAAACATTGTAGTAGAAGTGAGGGTGGCAAATATGTAGGCGAGCACTTTCATGACTTAAGTTTGTAGTGCGCAGGCGCAAGATCGTAAGGATTCCGTCTGGACGTTTATTTTTGGTAAAATGGAAACAGAATCTATCGGGAAACGTAAAGGATTCGTTGGAGGATACGATGGGAAAAGGGCAAAAACGAAAGCCTACGTTGTAACATGTGGAAATGAAACGGAAAAGTCTGGATGGAAAATGACATCCGCGTAATTCGTAATCTGCCGTACGAACGGACGGAAACTTTACACAAGGTTTTCAATGCATTCATAGAATCGCTCGTACGCTCATACGAGAGCGGGAAATTTTGAAAATGTTACGACGTCGGCACCAAACCGAAAGTTTTTTTGTGTCTCTCTGAATCGAGCCTATAGAGGTGGGACAGCCCTGGAGTCCCATCCACAAGTGTATAGAAATAATCCAAGTATGAGAAATGCTTGTGCTTAACAGATTAAATAACATGTGCCTTGGGATGCGAGTGTGGCGTAATGTATTTTAAGCTGAGCAGAAACTTTTAACACTAATCTAAGTATGAGAAATAATTTTGACCTTCTTTACAGCGCCATACTTTGAAAAAAAATCCTTAATTTCATGCCGATCAATCCAAAGGTCAATGCCCCCAACAAAAATAGTGTTCGGCATAAGTTTTCCTTCTGGAAGGACGTAACCTTTAGTTTACATGGTTGGGGTAGGTTATCTTACAAATTGGGATACCCCAGGCAGCAGTGTCATTGAAAGAGACAGATTGTAATGCAGACCATACGCAAGCAGAGAAACTCAGGCTGCAACAGGTCTCTTTAGTTTACATGGTTGGGGTAGGTTATCTTACAAATTGGGATACCCCAGGCAGCAGTGTCATTGAACGAGACAGATTGTAATGCAGACCATACGCAAGCAGAGAAACTCAGGCTGCAATAGGCCTCTTTAGTTTACATGGTTGGGGTAGGTTATCTTACAAATTGGGATACCCCAGGCAGCAGTGTCATTGAACGAGACAGATTGTAATGCAGACCATACGCAAGCAGAGAAACTCAGGCTGCAACAGGCCTCTTTAGTTTACATGGTTGGGGTAGGTTATCTTACAAATTGGGATACCCCAGGCAGCAGTGTCATTGAAAGAGACAGATTGTAATGCAGACCATACGCAAGCAGAGAAACTCAGGCTGCAACAGGCCTCTTTAGTTTACATGGTTGGGGTAGGTTATCTTACAAATTGGGATACCCCAGGCAGCAGTGTCATTGAACGAGACAGATTGTAATGCAGACCATACGCAAGCAGAGAAACTCAGGCTGCAACAGGCCTCTTTAGTTTACATGGTTGGGGTAGGTTATCTTACAAATTGGGATACCCCAGGCAGCAGTGTCATTGAAAGAGACAGATTGTAATGCAGACCATACGCAAGCAGAGAAACTCAGGCTGCAACAGGCCTCTTTAGTTTACATGGTTGGGGTAGGTTATCTTACAAATTGGGATACCCCAGGAAGCAGTGTCATTGAACGAGACAGATTGTAATGCAGACCATACGCAAGCAGAGAGACTCAGGCTGCAACAGGCCTCTTTAGTTTACATGGTTGGGGTAGGTTATCTTACAAATTGGGATACCCCAGGAAGCAGTGTCATTTAACGAGACAGATTGTAATGCAGACCATACGCAAGCAGAGAGAGTCAGGCTGCAACAGGCCTCTTTAGTTTACATGGTTGGGGTAGGTTATCTTACAAATTGGGATACCCCAGGCAGCAGTGTCATTGAAAGAGACAGATTGTAATGCAGACCATACGCAAGCAGAGAAACTCAGGCTGCAACAGGCCTCTTTAGTTTACATGGTTGGGGTAGGTTATCTTACAAATTGGGATACCCCAGGCAGCAGTGTCATTGAACGAGACAGATTGTAATGCAGACCATACGCAAGCAGAGAAACTCAGGCTGCAACAGGCCTCTTTAGTTTACATGGTTGGGGTAGGTTATCTTACAAATTGGGATACCCCACTGTATATGAAACCGAATATAATGCACACCCAAAAGTGGACAATCAGCCTCCAAGAGGCCTGCTTAGTTTAAATAAGAGAGCTGCTTAGCTTAAATAAGAGAGCTGCTTAGTGTAAATAAGAGAGGTAGGTTATGTTATGTTACAGAATGGGATACCCCCAAGCAGGCTTTAGAACAGTATATATGCACAGCAACAGTGGATAAGCAGGCTCCAACAGGCCAAATTACTTTAAATAAGTGTGCAGCTTAGAGGAGATACAGAGGCTAATGGTATGTTACAGAATGGGATGCCCCACAGCAGACCTGAGATCACTATATATGCACAGTAAAAGTGTCTAAGCAGGCTCAAACAGGCCAAATTACTTTAAATAAGTTTGCAGCTTAGAGTAAATACAGAGGCTAATGGGATGTTACAGAATGGGATGCCCCACAGCAGACCTGAGATCAGTATATATGCACAGCAACAGTGTCTAAGCAGGCTCATACAGGCCAAATTACTTTAAATAAGTTTGCAGCTTAGAGTAAATACAGAGGCTAATGGTATGTTACAGAATGGGATGGCCCCACAGCAGAATTGAGATCAGTATATATGCACAGCAACAGTGTCTAAGCAGGCTCATACAGGCCAAATTACTTTAAATAAGTTTGCAGCTTAGAGTAAATACAGAGGCTAATGGTATGTTACAGAATGGGATGCCTCACAGCAGACTTGAGATCAGTATATATGCACACAGCAACAGTGTCTAAGCAGGCTCATACAAGCCAAATTGCTTTAAATAAGTTTGCAGCTTAGAGTAAATACAGAGGCTAATGGTATGTTGCAGAATGGGATGGCCCCACAGCAGACTTGAGATCAGTATATATGCACACAACAACAGTGTCTAAGCAGGCTCATACAGGCCAAATTACTTTAAATAAGTTTACAGCTTAGAGTAAATACAGAGGCTAATGGTATGTTACAGAATGGGATGCCTCACAGCAGACTTGAGATCAGTATATATGCACACAGCAACAGTGTCTAAGCAGGCTCATACAGGCCAAATTACTTTAAATAAGTTTGCAGCTTAGAGTAAATACAGAGGCTAATGGTATGTTACAGAATGGGGTGCCTCACAGCAGACTTGAGATCAGTATATATGCACACAGCAACAGTGTCTAAGCAGGCTCATACAAGCCAAATTACTTTAAATAAGTTTGCAGCTTAGAGTAAATACAGAGGCTAATGGTATGTCACAGAATGGGATGGCCCCACAGCAGACTTGAGATCAGTATATATGCACACAGCAACAGTGTCTAAGCAGGCTCATACAAGCCAAATTACTTTAAATAAGTGTGCAGCTTAGAGTAAATACAGAGGCTAATGAGATTTTACAAAATGGTAATGTTCCCACAGCAGACTTGAGATCAGTTCAGTATATATGCACATCAAAAGTAGCCTGAAACAGCTAACAAAGCCAGTCAGCCAGCCAGTAACACTCAGGCTGGATGAAAAAAAAAAAATCTCCCTGTGACTGCCTCCAATTTTTCCTAACTTTCCCTGCTTCTCGCTGACTTCCTGCCTGTCGCCTCCCGGTCTCCTGCCTGTCCCTGTCTGTCCCTGTCTCTCTAACTGTCTCTCCCTGACTACAGCAGTGTCCTGTCTCTCACGAATGCAATAGAGAAATGAGGAAAAGCAAGATGTCCGCCGCCTTAAATAGCGCTGTGACATCACCGGGCTTGCTGGCTGCTGATAGGCTGCATGTGACTGCCCCAGCATGCACTGGAGCAGGGTAGATGTCTGGACATGTCCCGTCCGCCATCTGAGAATGCCTGTAATGTAAATGAATGGATGTTAAAGAAAAACTTTGAGCGATCGAAGCACGGGGAAATTCGGATTCGATCCGAATCGAATTTTTCATGAAATTCGAATCGAATCCGGGTTCGTCCGGATCGATTCGCTCATCCCTAGGGGTGAGTCACATCACATCTCCAAACTGCTGCACACCTGCTTGTGTGTGGCCACAGTGCATCCACCAATCAGCAGTGAAGTCTCTGCAGCAGGTTTCCTTGTTTTCAGGAGGTGGCTGGCTCATGTAGAGCAGGGGTATTTTCAGGCAGCCTATCAGACTGGGGGCAGGAGTATGAAACAGGCTTGCTTATGCTCCCCTTTCTCTATGTATAAACAGAGCTGTATGCTTTGCATTAATATGCATGCCCTCCAGGACTGCCGGACAGGTTAGTTTTGGGAGCAACTATCCCAATCGGGGGTGCCCCGTTGTGTGAAACCCCCCCCCCGCGCAACGCATCTCTTTCCGGTCCTACGGCACATGCGTGCCATCCCCTGCTTTCCTCCAACAGGGAGTGTGCCTGTGCCAGGCATTCACAAATGGCTGGTGTGGGCATGTGCCCTGCTAGAGGGATAGGGGGGATGCGGCTCGTGCATGTGCTTTCTCCACCGACATAGGAGGGGATTCTTCTCTGTAAGAGCAGTGAGACTATGGAACTCGCTGCCAGAGGAGGTAGTAATGAGGGATACATTAAAAATGTTCAAAAGTGGCCTTGATGCCTTCCTGGCATGTAATAACATTTCCGGCTATGGCTACTAGACCACTGGAAGGAGTTAGACAGGCTGAACTGGATGGACTAAAGTCTTTATTCAGCCTTACATACTATGTTACTATGTTACTATGTGCCATTGGACCGGGAAGCAAGGTAAGTGACCGGGGGGACCTGGGGGGTTTCAAACAGTGGGGCATCCTGATTTTGGACGCCCTGGGGGGAGGGAATCGATCAGCCCGGGAATTGAAGTTTTGGCATCCACCATTGGGGCATCCTGATTTGAGAAGCCCCGCTATGTGAAACCCAGCCAGTCACTCCATTTTCTTACATCCCCATTGAGCCTACGGCACATGCATGCCTGAAGGTGGCATCTCACATCTTTCTAGGGCTGTGCGTGGCCTCGCTGGCCATAACTAAATGGCTGGCATAGGGGGTGCCACCAGCAGATTGCTAGGCTTCCGACTGGAGAAGAGCTGTGGCTTGCGCCATGGGAACGCCAGTGATGTATGTATAGTGGTCGATCGGCAGGATGTCACACAGCTGCGCATCCCAAATCTGGATTCCCTGAGGGACAGACCGAAACCTGGGCTGTTGAAAATCACTGGTTTTGGTCCATTTTAAATGGCAATCGCAAAGGATATTGCTTGCAAAATTCCTGGAATTCAGGAAATTGTGGTGATGTAAAGTAGTAGTTCAAGCATAATCGAAAATTATGGTGAATCACATAAAGTGGACCAAAACCCAATCTGGTCAACCTGGAAGTCTAAAAGACTCCATGGCCAGCAATTCCCAATCTCCTTCAGTCTCATCCCAATTCTGCATTGCTTTGTTACATCTCCTGGTATTGCTGTAAAACGTACCTTTTCATGCGATCCCCTGGCGTATGTTTGAGCAGCATCTCCATCCCCTGCAATTCATGTGCACTTCGGCATCAAGCCATTCAGATAGGCTGGGACAGGAGAACATGTCAGACCACAAGGAAACTGGAAAGTACGCGTGCTCTCTCATGCAACTGGCAATCCCAGGGAGTTTCACACAGCAGGACAGCCTAAAAAAGAGAAAACATGGGCGCAAAGTATTTTAATAGGTTTGGGTCCACTTTAAACCAATTCCCACCACGATATCCCAAAATGGTACACTTTGCTAATAGTCTCCCATCCCAGTCTTTACCTGTGCGTTTACGTCAAAGCAGACCTAAAAAAAAGTTAGGTCTGCCTACATGCTCACACCTTGATTTGGGGTGCCCCACCAGTTTCTCAGCTCCGAATAGGACATTTATGGGTCTAGTTATAGGTTGTTCTTTGGGCATCCTGATTTGAGATGTCCCGAAGTGTGACACCCATCTAGTTGGCCAAGTACTCCCCTTTATCAGGTTACCCCACATGCAGGTCCCCACTGGCATCCCCTGCATCCCTCCATCTGCTGTGCACATGTAGCAGAGAAGGAGGCACCTGGCAATCCATTAATTTATCATTCATTGACGAAATGCCCCCCAAGGCCAAAACCAAGGAGTGCGGTGCAGGGGCGTAACTAGGTTAGTAATGTGGCCTAATTTGGGGCTTTCTAGTGTTAACTAACTTCTGGAGCTTGGCTGTCTGGCATGGATGGATACCCCCCCCTTGGCTCTCTGGCATGGAGGGGTGCCCCCCTTGGCTGTCTGGCATGGAGGGGGCCCCCCTTGGTTGTCTGGCATGGAGGGGTGTCCCCTTTGGCAGTCTGGCATGGAGGGGTGCCCCCATTGGCGGTCTGGCATGGAGGGGCGCCTCCCTTGGTGGTCTGGCATGGAGGGGTACCTCCCCTGGCAGTCTGGCATGGAGGGGTGCCTCCCTTGGCGGTCTGGCATGGAGGGGTGCCTCCCTTGGCTGTCTGGCATGGAGGGATGCCTCCCTTGGCAGTCTGGCATGGAGGGGCACCCCCCTTGGCGGTCTGGCATGGAGGGGTGACCCCCTTGGCGGTCTGCCATGGAGGGGTGCCCCATGGGTGGTCTGGCATGGAGGGGTGCCCCAGTTGGTGGTCTGGCATGGAGGGGTGCTACCCTTGGTGGTCTGGCATAGAGGGGTGCCCCGACTGGCATAGAGGGGTGCCCCCTTGGCTGGCACGGAGGGGTGCCCCCTTGGCTGGCATGGAGGGGTGCCTCCCTTGGCTGGCATGGAGGGGTACCCCCCTGCAGGCAGGCATGCAGGGATGCCCCCCCGGCAGGCAGGCATGGAGGGATGCCCCCTGGCAGGCAGGCATGGAGGGATGTCCCATGGCAGGCATGCATGAAGGGATGCCCCGGGGCAGGCATGAATGGATGGCCCACTGGCAGGCATGCATGAAGGGTTCCCCCCCCCCCGGGGCAGGCATGAATGGATGCCCCCCTGGCAGGCATGAAGGGATGCCCCCCCCCTGGCAGGCAGGATGCCCAGGGATCCATTGGATAGCATGGAGGGAATGCCTGCTGGCATGATGGGCTGTCTGGTATGGAGGGATGCCCCCTCGGCTGTCTGGCATGGAGGGATGCCCAGCTGGCATGGAGGGATGCCCGGCAGGCATGGAGGAATCCTACCCCGGATACCTCCTCGAATGTCTGACATGAAGGAATGCCCCCTCAGCTGGCTGGAGCGGAGGGCTGGCTGCCATGGAAGGATGCCACCCTGGATGGCTGGCGTGGAAGGATGCCACCCCAGATGGCTGGCATGGAAGGATGCCCCCTCAGCTGGCACGGAGGGATACCGGCTGGCATGGAGGGATGCCCCTGTCGGTTGACACAGAGGGATGCTCGCTGGCATGGAGGGATGCCCCCATCAGCTGGCATGGAGGGCTGGCTGTCATGGAGGGTTGGCTGGCATGGAGGGATGCCCCTAGCTGGCATGGTGGGCTAGCATGGAGGGATGCCACCCTGGATGCCCCCTCGGCTGTCTGGCATGGAGGGATGTCACCCTGGATGCCCTCTCAGCTGTCTAGCATGGAGGGATGCCACCTCAACTGTCTGGCTTGGAGGGATGCCCCTCGGCTGTCTGGCATGGAGGAATGCCCCCTCGGCTGTCGGGCATGGAGGGATGCCCATTGATGCCCCCAACTGGTGGGCATGGAGGGATGCCCCCCCTCTGGCTGGTATGGAGGGATGCTGCCCATCTGGCTGGCATGGGGGATGCCGTCCATCTGGCTGGCATGGGGAATGCCACCTGTCTGGCTGCCATTGGGAAATGCCACCCATCTGGCTGGCATAGGGGGATGCCACCCCTCTGACTGGCATGAGGGGATGACGCCCGTCTGGCTGTTCAGTTCACACCCGTCCAGCTTCTGAGATATTGCTTCTACTGGCCACAGAAGATGTATGTCCTTCGGATGAGATGTGAGGGATTATGAAAAAATTACCATATGTTTACCAGACAAGACAAATACATTAGATGTGTTGCATGGGGGGATGCTCCCTCGGCTGTCTGGCATGGGGGGGATGCCCTCTTGGCTGTCTTTCATGGGGGGATGCCCCCACGGCTGTCTGGCATGGGGGGATTCCCCGTCAGCCGTCTGGCATAGGGGGATGCCTTCTCAACTGTCTGGCACAGGGATGCCCCCTTTGACTGTCTGGCATTGGGGGATGCCCATCTGGCATGGGGGGATGCCTGTCTGGCACGGGGGATGCCTGTCTGGCACAGGGAGATGCCCATCTGGCACAGGGGGATGCCCGCCTGGTGGGCATTAAGGGATGTCACTTGTCAGGTGGGCATAGAGGGATGCCGCCCGTCTGGCATGGAGGTGATGCTGCCCATCTGGCTGGCATGGGGGATGCCGCCTGTCTGGCTTGCATGGAGTGATGCCGCCTGTCTGGCTGGCATGGAGGGATGCCGCCCATCTGGCTTCCATGGGGGGATGCCACCCGTCTGGCTTTATTGGGGGAAACCGCCCATCTGGCTGGCATAGGAGGATGCCGCCCGTCTGGCTGGCATGGGGGGATAACAACAGTCTGGTATGGGGGGATTCCGCCCATCTGGCTGGCATGGAGGGATGGGGCCCATCTTGCTGGCATGGAGGAATGGGGCCCGTCTGGCTGGCATGGAGGGATGACACCCATCTGGCTGGCATGGAGGGTTGACGCCTGTCTGGCTGGCATGGAATAATGCTGCTCATCTTGCTGGCATAGAGGGATTTTAGCTATGGTTCTGATCAAAGGGTAAACTATTACAGTTTGCTTCTTTATTCCAAAGAGTGTACATTTATTTTCCTCTACTGGCACAAACATTAGTACCCACCTTGTAATAGAGAGGAGAGATGCCTGTCTGGCATGGTAGGGATGCCCATCTGGCACGGGGATGCCTCTCTCGGCTGGCTTGCACATGGGATGCCTCTTACTGGCTGGCATGGAGAGATGCCTCTTGATGCCCCCAGCTGGCGGGCATGGGGGATGCTGCCCGTCTGGCTGGCATGGAGGCATGCTGTCTGTCTGGCTGGCATGGAGGGAAACCGCCCATCTGGCTGGCATGGTGGGATGCTACCCGTCTGGCATGGGGGATCCCATCTGGCTGGCATGGAGTGATACCGCCCATCTGGTTAGCATGGTGGGATGCCGCCCATCTGGCTGGCATGGGGGGATGCCGCCCATCTGTCTGGCACGGGGGGATGCCCCCTCAGCTATGTGGTATGGGGGGATACCCCCTTGGCTGTCTGGCACGGGGGGATGCCCCCTTGGCTGTGGGGCACGGGGAATGCTCCCTCGGCTGTCTGGCACGGGGTATGCCCATCTGACACAGGGGTATGCCTATCTTGCATGGGGGATAGCCGTCTGCCCCTTAATGTCCACTGACTGGTGGGCATGGAGGAATGCCTCCCAACTGGCTGCCATGATGGGATGTCGCCCGTCTGGCTGGCATGGAGGGATGCCGCCCATCTGGCTGGCATGGGGGATGCCGCCCATCTGGCTGGCATAGGAGGGATGCTGCCCATCTGGCTGGCATGGAGGGATGCTGCCCGTCTGGGTGGCATAGAGGGATGACGCCCGTCTGGCTGGCATGAAGGGATGATGCCCGTCTGGCTGGCATGGAGGGATGGCGCCCGTCTAGCTGGCATGGGGGGATTTTATCTATGGTTCTGATCAAAGGGTGAACTAGCACAGTTTGCTGCTTTATTCCAAAGAGTGTACGTTTATTTTCCTCTACTGGCACAAACGTTAGTACCCACCTTGTAATAGGCCATGGATATTAAGGCTGGGTTATCAAGGATCTGAAATATATCTTTCAGTTCACACCTGTCCAGGTGTGCCTGTCTTGCATAGGGGTATGCCCCCTCGGCTGTCTGGCACTGGGGGGATGCCCGTCTTGCACAGGATGATGCCTGTCTGGCACAGGGGGATGCCTCTCGCTGTCTTGCAGGTTGGATGCCCGCTCGGCTATCTGGCATGGTGGGATGGCCCCTCGGCTGTCTGGCACGGGAGGAGTGCCCCCTCGGTTCTCGGGCACAGGGCGATGCCCCATCAGCTATCTCGCATGGGGGATGCCCCCTCGGCTGTCTGGCATGGGAGGGATGCCCATCTGGCATGGGGGATGCCCATCTTGTACAGGGGGATGCCCGTCTGGCACAGGGGGGGGGGCAAATAAACTTACCCTCTTTAGAATAAAGCAGCAAACTGTGCTAGTTCACCCTTTGATCAGAACCATAGCTAAATCCCTCCATGTTAACCAGATGGGCAGCATCCCTCCATGCCAGCCAGATGGAAGGCATCCCCCCCATGCCAGCGTATGGATAGATTACCATACGTGTACCAGACAAGACAAATGCATTAGATGTCTGCCACGGGGGGGGGGGGGATGCCCACTCGGCTGTCTGGCACGGGGGATGCCCCCTCAGCTTTCTGGCATGGGGGGGTTTCCCCTCTTGGCTGTCTGGCACAAAGCCCCCCTGGCAGGCAGGCATGGAGGGAATCCCCCCATGGCAGACAGGCAGGTATGGAGGGTTGCCCCCCTGGCAGGCAGGCATGGAGGGATGCCCCCCGTCTTGCTGGCATGGAGGGATGCCCAGATTTTTTTGTGTTATTGTTGCATCTTGTTTCATTTATTTCTACTGTTGCTCTTTGGTCTGGGCCTTGTCAGGCTACTTTTATTTCCTTCTGGCAGGCAGGTGCAGGGGAAACTTACTTAAATTTTACTTTGAGTAAGGGAAGCATCTCGTATCCACACCAAAATTTAGATTTAATTATCCCATATTGTCCACCAGACTTTCAGGTCCTCGAAGGTCGATTCACCATGAAAGAGTAATCAGTCTTGCTGTAGTATGGCTTCCATGGAGAGATGCTCCTCGGCAGCTTGCTAGCACAGGGGATACCCTCCGGCAGCTGGCTAGCGCAGAGGATTCCCCCTGGTGGCTGGCTGGCCCAGGGGGATGCCACCCACCAGCTGGCTGGCACGGGAAATCTCCTGCCAGCTTGCGGACACGGGGATGCCCCCCTCAGCTGTCTGGCACGGGGGGTGGCCATCTGGTATGGGGGGATGCCCATCTGGCACGGTGGGATGCCCGTCTGGCACGAGGGATGCCTGTCTGGCATGGGGGGTGCCCGTCTGGCACGGGGTGGATGCCCCCCTTGGCTGGCTTGCACGGGGATGTCTCTTGCTGGCTGCCATGGAAGGATGCCCCTTGATTGACCCCAACTGGCGGGCATGGAGCGATGCTACCCATCTGGCGGGCATGGAGGGATGCCACCCATCTGGAGTGCATGGATGGATGTCTCCCGTCTGGCTGGCATGGAGGGACTCTGTCCGTCTGGCCTGCATGGAGGGATGATGCTCGTGTTGATGGCATGGTGGGATGCTGACCGTCTGGCTGGTATGGAAGGATTTTAGCTATGATTCTGATCAAAGGGTGAACTAGCACAGTTTCCTGCTTTATTCCAAAGAGTGTACATTTATTTTCCTCTACTGGCACAAACGTTAGTACCCACCTTGTAATAAAGAAGAGAGATGCCTTTCTGGCACGGGAGGGATGCCCATCTGGCACGGGGGATGCCTCACTCGGCTGGCTTGCATGGAGGGATGCCGCCCATCTCGCTGGCATGTGGGGATGCCACCCGTCTGCCTAACATAGAGGGATTCCGCCCATCTCGCTGCCATGGAGGGATGCCGCCCGTCTGGCTGGCATGGAGTGATGACGCCTATCTGGCTGGCATGGTGAGATGCCGCTCATCTGGCTGGCATGGAGGGATTTTAGCTATAGTTCTGATCAAAGAGTGAACTAGGACAGTTTGCTGCTTTATTCCAAAGAGTGTACGTTTGTTTTCCTCTACTGGCACAAACGTTAGTACCCAGCTTGTACTAGAGAGGCGACATGCCTGTCTGGCCCGGGGGGTTGCCCATCTGGCATGGGGGATGCCTCCCTTGGCTGGCTTGCACAGGGGATGCCTCTCACTGGCTGACATGGAGGGTTGCCCCTTGATGCCCCCCGACTGGCGGGCATGGAGGGATGCTGCCCATATGGCTGGCATGGAGGGATGCCGCCGATCTGGCTGGCATAGGGGGATGCCGCCTGTGTGTGTGGCATGGAGGGAGGCCGCCCATCTGGCTGGCATGTTGGGATGCTGCCCATCTGGCTGGCATGGGGGGATGCTGCCCATCTGGCTGGCATGGAAGGATGCACCCTCAGCCGATTGGCACGGGGGATGCCCCCTCAGCTGTCTGGAATGGTGGGTGCCCATCTGGTAAGGGGGGATGGCCATCTGGCACGGGGGATGCCTGTCTGGCACGGGGGGGTGACTGTCTGCATGGGGTGGATGCCCCCCTTGGCTGGCTTGCACGGGGATGCCTTTCACTGGCTGGCTTGGAGGGATGCCCCTTAATTGACCCTGACTGGTGGGCATGGAGGGATGCTGCCCATCTGGCTGGCATAGAGGGATGCCGCCTGTGTGTGTGGCATGGAGGGAGGCCACCCATCTGGCTGGCATGGTGGGATGCTGCCTGTCTGGCTGACATGGAGGGATGATGCCCATCTGACTAGCATGGAGGGATGATGCCCGTCTGGTTGGCATGGAGGGATTTTACCTATGGTTCTTATCAAAGTGTGAACTAGCACAGTTTGCTGCTTTATTCCAAAGAGTAAGTTTATTTTCCTCTACTGGCACAAAAGTAAGTTCCCACTTTCTAAGAGGCCATGCATGTTAAGGCTGGGTTATCAAAGATCTGAAATATATCAGTTAACACCCGTCCAGCTTCTGAGACATTGCTTCTACTGGCCTCAGAAGATGTATGTCCTTTGGTTGAGATGCGAGGAATTATGAAAAAGATTACCATATGTATAGCAGACAAGAGAAATACATTAGATGTCTGGCATGGAGGGATGCCCCCTTGGCTGTCTGGCTTGGGGGGATGCCCCTCGGCTGTCTGGTATAGGGGGGATGGTCCCTCGGCTGTCTGGCCCAGGGATGCCCGTCTGGCATGGGGAAGATTGATTGGCATGGGGGATGCCCTTCTGGCAGGAATGGAGGGATGCCGCCCATCTAGCGGGCATGGAGGGATGCCGCCCATCTGGTGGGCATGGAGGGATGTGGCCCTATCTGGCGGGCATGGAGGGATGCCCCTATTTTGGCTGGCATGGAGTGATGCCACCCATCCGGCTGGCATGGGGGATGCTGCCCATCTGGCTGCATTGGAGGGATGCCGCCCATCTGGATGGTATGGGGGGATGATGCTCATCTGGCGGGCATGGAGGGATAACGCCCATCTGGCTGGCATGGAGGGATTTTAGCTATGGTTCTTATCAAAGTGTGATCTACCACAGTTTGCTGCTTTATTCCAAAGAGTAAGTTTATTTTCCTCTACTGGCACAAAAGTTAGTTCCCACCTTCTAATAGGCCATGCATGTTAAGGCTGGGTTATCAAAGATCTGAAATATATCTTTCAGTTCACAGCCTTCAAGCTTCTGAGACATTGCTTCTACTAGCCATAGAAGATATATGTCCTTCGGATGAGATGCAAGGAATTATGAAAAAGATTACCATATGTGTACCAGACAAGAGAAATACATTAGATGTCTGACACGGGGTGGATGCCTCCTCGGCTGTCTGGCATGGGGGATGCCCCCTCAGCTGTCTTGCACGGGGAGATGCCCCCTTGGCTGTCTGGCATCGGGGGATGCCTGTCTGGCACAGGAGGATGCTTGTCTGGCACGGAGGGATGCCCATCTGGCACGGCGGGATGCCTGTCTGGCATGGCGGGATGCCTCTCACTGGCTGGCATGGACGGATGCCCCTTGATGCCCCCTAACTGGCAGGCATGGAGGGATGCCGCCCAACTGGCACCCATCTGGCTGGCATAGAGGGATGCCGCCAATCTGGCGGGCATGGAGGGATGTCAACTATCTGGCTGGCATGAAGGAATGCCGCCTGTCTGGCTGGCATGGAGGAATGCCGCCTGTCTGGCTGGCATGGAGGAATGCCGCCTGTCTGGCTGGCATGGAGGGATGCCGTCCGTCTGGCTGGCATGGAGGGATGCTGCCCATCTGGCTGGCATGGAGGGATGATGCCCATCTGTCTGGCATGGTGGGATGCATGAATGGATTTTAGCTATGGTTGTGATCAAAGGGTGAACTAGCACAGTTTGCTGCTTTTTTCCAAAGAGTGTAAGTTTATTTTCCTCTACTGGCACAAACGTTAGCACAGACCTTGTAATAGAGAGGAGAGATGCCTGTCCGACATGGGAGGGATGCCCATCTG
Source organism: Gastrophryne carolinensis (assembly GCA_027917425.1). NCBI lineage: Eukaryota > Metazoa > Chordata > Amphibia > Anura > Microhylidae > Gastrophryne > Gastrophryne carolinensis. The sequence goes on from CM051237.1 coordinate 313,009,619, forward strand.
GCATGGGTGATGCCTCACATGGCTGGCTTGCACAGGGGATGCCTCTCACTGTCTGGCATGGAGAGATGCCCGTTGATGCCCCCCGACTGGCGGGCATGGAGAAATGCTGCCTGTCTGTCTGGCATAGAGGGATGCCCCTATTTTGGCTGGCATGGAGTGATGCCACCCATCCGGCTGGCATGGGGGATGCTGCCCATCTGGCTGCATTGGAGGGATGCCGCCCATCTGGATGGCATGGAGGGATGATGCTCATCTTGCTGGCATGGAGGGATTAAGCCCATCTGGCTGGCATGGAGGGATTTTAGCTATGGTTCTTATCAAAGTGTGATCTAGTACAGTTTGCTGCTTTATTCCAAAGAGTAAGTTTATTTTCCTCTACTGGCACAAAAGTTAGTTCCCACCTTCTAATAGGCCATGCATGTTATGGCTGGGTTATCAAAGATCTGAAATATATCTTTCAGTTCACAGCCGTCAAGCTTCTGAGACATTGCTTCTACTAGCCATAGAAGATATATGTCCTTCGGATGAGATGCAAGGAATTATGAAAAAGATTACCATATGTGTATCAGACAAGAGAAATACATTAGATGTCTGACACGGGGTGGATGCCTCCTCGGCTGTCTGGCATGGGGGATGCCCCCTCAGCTGTCTTGCACGGGGGGGATGCCCCCTTGGCTGTCTGGCACCGGGGGATGCCTGTCTGGCACAGGAGGATGCTTGTCTGGCACGGAGGGATGCCCATCTGGCACGGCGGGATGCCTGTCTGGCATGGCGGGATGCCTCTCACTGGCTGGCATGGACGGATGCCCCTTGATGCCCCCTAACTGGCAGGCATGGAGGGATGCCGCCCAACTGGCACCCATCTGGCTGGCATAGAGGGATGCCGCCAATCTGGTGGGCATGGAGGGATGTCAACTATCTGGCTGGCATGAAGGAATGCCGTCTGTCTGGCTGGCATGGAGGAATGCCGCCTGTCTGGCTGGCATGGAGGAATGCCGCCTGTCTGACTGGCATGGAGGGATGCCGTCCGTCTGTCTGGCATGGAGGGATGCTGCCCATCTGGCTGGCATGGAGGGATGATGCCCATCTGTCTGGCATGGTGTGATGCATGAAGGGATTTTAGCTATGGTTGTGATCAAAGGGTGAACTAGCACAGTTTGCTGCTTTTTTCCAAAGAGTGTAAGTTTATTTTCCTCTACTGGCACAAACGTTAGCACAGACCTTGTAATAGAGAGGAGAGATGCCTGTCCGACATGGGAGGGATGCCCATCTGGCATGGGTGATGCCTCACACGGCTGGCTTGCACAGGGGATGCCTCTCACTGTCTGGCATGGAGAGATGCCCGTTGATGCCCCCCGACTGGCAGGCATGGAGAAATGCTGCCTGTCTGGCTGGCATAGAGGGATGCCCCTATTTTGGCTGGCATGGAGTGATGCCACCCATCCGGCTGGCATGGGGGATGCTGCCCATCTGGCTGCATTGGAGGGATGCCGCCCATCTGGATGGCATGGAGGGATTTTAGCTATGGTTCTTATCAAAGTGTGATCTAGCACAGTTTGCTGCTTTATTCCAAAGAATAAGTTTATTTTCCTCTACTGGCACAAAAGTTAGTTCCCACCTTCTAATAGGCCATGCATGTTATGGCTGGGTTATCAAAGATCTGAAATATATCTTTCAGTTCACAGCCGTCAAGCTTCTGAGACATTGCTTCTACTAGCCATAGAAGATATATGTCCTTCGGATGAGATGCAAGGAATTATGAAAAAGATTACCATATGTGTACCAGACAAGAGAAATACATTAGATGTCTGACACAGGGTGGATGCCTCCTCGGCTGTCTGGCATGGGGGATGCCCCCTCAGCTGTCTTGCACGGGGGGGATGCCCCCTTGGCTGTCTGGCACCGGGGGATGCCTGTCTGGCACAGGAGGATGCTTGTCTGGCCAGGAGGGTTGCCCATCTGGCACAGCGGGATGCCTGTCTGGCATGGCAGGATGCCTCTCACTGGCTGGCATGGACAGATGCCCCTTGATGCCCACTAACTGGCAGGCATGGAGGGATGCCGCCCAACTGGCACCCATCTGGCTGGCATAGAGGGATGCCGCCAATCTGGCGGGCATGGAGGGATGTCAACTATCTGGCTGGCATGAAGGAATGCCGCCTGTCTGGCTGGCATGGAGGGATGATGCCCATCTGTCTGGCATGGTGGGATGCATGAAGGGATTTTAGCTATGGTTGTGATCAAAGGGTGAACTAGCACAGTTTGCTGCTTTTTTCCAAAGAGTGTAAGTTTATTTTCCTCTACTGGCACAAACGTTAGCACAGACCCTGTAATAGAGAGGAGAGATGCCTGTCCGACATGGGAGGGATGCCCATCTGGCATGGGTGATGCCTCACACGGCTGGCTTGCACAGGGGATGCCTCTCACTGTCTGCCATGGAGAAATGCCCGTTAAAGCCCCCCGACTGGCGGGCATGGAGAAATGCTGCCTGTCTGGCTGGCATAGAGGGATTCGGCCCATTTGGCTGGCATGGTGGGATGCCCCCTGTGTGGGTGGCATGGAGGGAGGCTGCCCATCTGTCTGGCATGGTGGGATGCTGCCTGTCTGTCTGGCATGGGGGATACCGCCCATCTGGCTGGCATGGTGGGATGCTGCCTGTCTGTCTGGCATGGGGGATACCGCCCATCTGGCTGGCATGGGGGGATGCGCCCTCGGCCATCTGGCACGGGATGATGCTCCCTTGGCTGTCTGACATGGGGGGATTGCCCCCTCAGCTTTTTGGCATGGGTGGGAAGCGCCCTTGGCTGTCTAGCACGGGGGATGCCCCCTCGGCTGTCTGGCATGTGGGATGCCCCCTCTGCCGTCTGGCTTTGATGCCCGTCTGGTATGTGGGGTTGCCTATCTGGCATGGAGGAAGCCCAACTGGCATGGGAATGCCAGTCTGGTGGTCAGGGAAGGATATCGCTCATCTGGCGGGCATGGAGGAATGCCACCCATCTGGCTGGCATGGAAAGATGCCGCCCATCTGGCTGGCATGGGGGATGCTGCCCCTCTGCCTGGCATGGAGGGATGCTGACCATCTGCCTGGCATGGAGAGATGCTGCCTGTCTGACTGGCATGGAGGGATGCCATCCGTCTGGCTGGCATGGAGGAATGCCATCCATCTGGCTGGCATGGAGGGATGCTGCCCATCTGGCTGGCATGGGGGGATGACCCCTCAGCTGTGTGGCAAGGGGGAACCCCCCCTTAGCTGTCTGGCATGCGGGGATGCCCCCTCAGCTGTCTGGCATGGGAGCATGCCCCTTCAGCTGTCTAGAACAGGGATGCCCATCTGGCAAAGGGGTATGCCTGTCTGGCATGGGGGATACCCATCTTGCATGGGGATGCCCATTTGGCACAGCGGGGTGCCCGTCTGGTAAGAGGGGATGCCTGCCTGGCACCGGGGGATGCCTGTCTGACACAGGAGGATGCTTGTCTGGCACGGAGGGATGCCCATCTGGCACGGCGGGATGCCTGTCTGGCATGGCGGGATGTCTCTCACTGGCTGGCATGAACAGATGCCCCTTGATGCCCCCTAACTGGCAGGCATGGAGGGATGCCGCCCAACTGGCACCCATCTGGCTGGCATAGAGGGATGCCGCCAATCTGGCGGGCATGGAGGGATGTCAACTATCTGGCTGGCATGAAGGAATGCCGCCTGTCTGGCTGGCATGGAGGAATGCCGCCTGTCTGGCTGGCATGGAGGGATGCCGTCCATCTGGCTGGCATGGAGGGATGCTGCCCATCTGGCTGGCATGGAGGGATGATGCCCATCTGTCTGGCATGGTGGGATGCATGAAGGGATTTTAGCTATGGTTGGGATCAAAGGGTGAACTAGCACAGTTTGCTGCTTTTTTCCAAAGAGTGTAAGTTTATTTTCCTCTACTGGCACAAACGTTAGCACAGACCTTGTAATAGAGAGGAGAGATGCCTGTCCGACATGGGAGGGATGCCCATCTGGCATGGGTGATGCCTCACACGGCTGGCTTGCACAGGGGATGCCTCTCACTGTCTGGCATGGAGAGATGCCCGTTGATGCCCCCCGACTGGCGGGCATGGAGAAATGCTGCCTGTCTGGCTGGCATAGAGGGAATCCGCCCATTTGGCTGGCATGGTGGGATGCCCCCTGTGTGGGTGGCATGGAGGGAGGCTGCCCATCTGTCTGGCATGGTATGGGGGATACCGCCCATCTGGCTGGCATGGTGGGATGCTGCCTGTCTGTCTGGCATGGGGGATACCGCCCATCTGGCTGGCATGGGGGGATGCGCCCTTGGCCATCTGGCACGGGATGATGCTCCCTTGGCTGTCTGACATGGGGGGATTGCCCCCTCAGCTGTCTGGCATGGATGGGAAGCGCCCTTGGCTGTCTAGCATGGGGGATGCCCCCTCGGCTGTCTGGCATGGGGGATGCCCCCTCAGCCGTCTGGCTTTGATGCCCGTCTGGCATGTGGGGTTGCCTATCTGGCATGGAGGAAGCCCGACTGGCATAGGGATGCCAGTCTGGTGGTCATGGAAGGATATCGCTCATCTGGCGGGCATGGAGGAATGCCACCCATCTGGCTGGCATGGAAAGATGCCGCCCATCTGGCTGGCATGGGGGATGCTGCCCGTCTGCCTGGCATAGAGGGATGCTGCCCATCTGCCTGGCATGGAGAGATGCTGCCTGTCTGCCTGGCATGGAGGGATGTCATCCGTCTGGCTGGCATGGAGGAATGCCATCCATCTGGCTGGCATGGAGGGATGCTGCCCATCTGGCTGGCATGGGGGGATGCTCCCTCTGCTTTTTGGCATGGGGATGCCCCCTCAGCTGTATGGCAAGGTGGGATGGCCCCTTGGCTGTGTGGCATGGGGATGCCTGTCTGGCATGGGGGGATACCCGTCTGGCAGGCATGGAGGGATTTTGCCTATCTAGCGGGCATGGAGGGATGCTGCCCATCTGGCGGGCATGGAGGAATGTCACCCATCTGGCAGGAATGGAGGGATGCCACCCATCTGGCTGGCATGGAGTGATGCCGCCCATCTGGCTGACATGGGGGATTCCGCCCATCTGGCTGGCATGGGGGGATGACCCCCATCTGGCTGGCATGGAGGGATGACACCCATTTGGCTGGCAAGTTAGTACCCACCTCCTAATAGACCATGCATGTTAAGGCTGCGTTATCAAAGATCTGAAATATAGCCCCCTCAGCTATCAGGCATGGGGGAATGCCTATCTGGCCCGTGGGGATGCCTGTCTGGCACGGGGGGAAGTCTGTCTAGCACGGGGGATGCCCATCTGGCATGGAGGGATGTTGTCCATCTGGCAGGCATGGAGGGATGCCACCCATCTGGTGAGCATGGAGTGATGCCGCCTGTCTGGCAGGCATGGAGGGATTCCACCCATCTGGCTGGCATGGAGGATGCTGCCCGTCTGGCTGGCATGGAGGGATGCCGCCTGTCTGGCTGGCATGGAGGGATGCCGCCCATCTGGCTGGAATGGGGGGATGCGCCCTTGGCCATCTGGCATGGGAGGATGTCCCCTTGGCTGCCTGGCAGAGGGGGGATGCCCCCTCGGCTGTCTGGCATGGGTGGGATGCCCCCTTTGCTGTCTGGCATGGGGTAAACGCGACTGGCACGGGGGGATGCATGTCTGGTGGGCATGAAGGGATGTCACCCGACTGGCTGGCATGGAGGGATGTCGCCCATCTGGCTGGCATGGGGGGATGCCCCTTTGGCTGTGTGACACGGGGGGATGCCCCATCGGCTTTCTGGTACGGGGGTGTGCTCCCTCGGCTGTCCAGCATGGGGGGATGCCCCCTCAGCTGTCTTGCACAGGGGGATTCCCCCTCGGACGTCTGGCACAGGGGGGTGCCCCTCGGCTGTCTGGCACGGGGGGATGCCACCTCGGCTACCCGGTATGGGGGGATGCCAACTCGGCTACCCGGTACGGGGGGATGCACCCTCGGCTGTCCGACATGGGGGGATGCCCCCTCGGCTGTCTGGCAAAGGCCATATGCCCCCTTGGCTGTCTTGCACGAAGGGATGCCCCTTTGGCTGTCTGACATGGGGGGATTACCCCTCGGCTGTCTGGCACAGGGCGTATGCCCATCTGGCATGGGGGATGCCTGTCTGGCAAGGGGGTATGCCCCTCTGGCACAGGGGATGCCTGTCTGGCATGGGCAGATGCCTTTGGCTGGAATGGAGGGATGCCCATTCATGCCCCCCAACTGGCGGGCATGGAGGGGTGCTGCCCAACTGGCGGACGTGGAGGAATGCCACCCGTCTGGCTGGCATGGAGGGATGCCACCCGTCTTGCTGGCATGGAGTGATGCAACCCATCTGGCTGGTATGGGGGAATGCTGCCCATCTGGCTGGCATGGGGGGATGCTGTCCATCTGGCTGGCATGGAGGGATGCCGTCAATCTGGCTGGCATGGGGGGGATGCCACCCGTCTGGCTGGCATGGGGGGAAAAAGCAGTTTGCTGCTTTATTCCTAAGAGTAAGTTTATTTTCCTCTACTGGCACAAAAGTTAGTTCCCATCTTGTAATAGGCCATGCATGTTAAGGCTGGGTTATCAAAAATCTGAAATATATTTTTCAGTTCACACCTCTCCAGCTTCTGAGACATTGCTTCTACTGGCCATAGAAGATGTATGTCCTTCGGATGAGATGCGAGGAATTATGAAAAAGATTACCATATGTGTACCAGACAAGACAAATACATTAGATGTCTGGCATGGGGGGAATGCCCCCTCAGATGTCTGGCACGGGGGATATCCCCTCAGCTGTCTGGCACGGGGGATGCCCCCTCAGCTGTCTGGCACGGGGGAAGCCCCTTTGGCTGTCTGGCAAGGGGGGATGCCCCCTCGGCTGTTTGGAATGGGGGGATGCCCATCTGGCATAGAGGATTCCTCCCTCGGCTGGCTTGCACAGGGGATGCCTCTTGCTGGCTGGCATGGAGGGATGCCCCTTGATTCCCCCTGACTGGTAGGCATGGAGGGATGCCGCCCATGTGGCTGGCATGGAGGGATCCTGCCTGTCTGGCTTGCATGGGTGGATGCCACCCATCTGGCTGGCATGGGGGATTCCCCCTCAGCTGACTGGCACAGGGGGATGCCCTCTCAGCTGTCTGGCACGGGGGGGTGCCTGTCTGGCATGGTGGTATGCTCGTCTGGGACGGAATACCTATCTGGCATGGGGGGATGCCTCTCACTGGCTGTCATGGAGGGATGCCCATTGAGGCCCCGACAGGTGGGCATGGAGAGATGATGCCCAACTGGCACCCATCTGGCTAGCATAGGGGGATGCTGCCCGTCTGGCTGGTATGGGGGGATGACGGCCATCTGGCTGGCATGGGGGGATGCTGCCCGTCTGGCTGGCATGGAGGGATTTTAGCTATGGTTTTGATCAATGGGTGAACTTGCACAGTTTGCTGCTTTATTACAAAGTGTGTAAGTTTATGTTTGTAAGTGTGTAAGTGTAAGTTTTTTTTCCTCTACTGGCACACAAGTTAGTTCCCACCTTCTAAAAGGCCATGCATGTTAAGGCTGGGTTATCAAAGATCTGAAATATATCTTTCAGTTCACACCCATCTACCTTCACACCCCCTTGGCTGTCAGGCACGGGGGGATGGCCGTCTAGCACGAGGGGAAGCCCATCTGGCATAAAGAGATGCCGTCCGTTTGGCGGGCATGGAGGGATGCCGCCCGTCTGGTTGGCATGGAGTCATGCCGCCCATCTGGCTGGCATGAAGGGATGATGCCCATCTGGCTAGCATGGAGGAATTTTATCTATGATTCTGATCAAAGGGTGAACTAGAACAGTTTGCTGCTTTATTCCAAAGAGTGTAAGTTTACTTTCCTCTACTTGCACAAACATTAGTATCCACCTTGTAATAGGCCATGGATATTATGGCTGGGTTATCAAAGATATGAAATATATCTTTCACTTCACACTTGTCCAGCTTCTGAGACATTGCTTCTACTGGCCTCAGAAGATATATGTCCTTCTGATGAGATGCGACGAATTATGAAAAAGATTACCTTATGTGTACCAGACAAGACAAATACATTAGATGCCCCCACGGCTGTCTTGGGCAGGTGGATGCCGCCTCGGCTGTTTGGTACAGGGGTGCCCCCTCGGCACTCTGGCATGGGGGATGCCCCCTCGGCTGTCTTGCAGGGGTGATGCCCCCTCGGCTGTCTGGCATGGGGGATGCCCCCTCGGCTTTCTGGTAAGGGGGTGCCCTCTCAGTACTCTGGCACGGGGAGATGCCCCCTCGGCTTTTGCAGGGGTGATGCCCCCTCGGCTGTCTGGCACGGGGGATGCCCCCTCGGCTGTCTGGCACGGGGGAATGCCTCCTCGGCTGTCTGGCATGGGGGGATGCCCCCTCAGCTGTCTGGCATGGGGGGATGCCCACTCGGCTGTCTTGCAGCGGTGATGCTCCCTCCGCTGCCTGGCATGGGGGGATGCCCTCTCAGATGTCTGGCATGGGGGGGATGCCCCCTCAGCTGTCTGGTATGGGGATACCCCCCTCTGGCACGGGGGATGGCATGAGGGGATGCCTCCTTGGCTATTTGGCATGGGGGATGCCCCCTCGGCTGTCTGGTATGGGGGATGCCCCCTCGGCTGTCTCGCACAGGGGAATGCCTCCTCGGATGTCTGGCACGGGGGATGCTCCCTCGGCTGTCTGGTAGGGGGTTGCCCCCTCGGCACTCTGGCACAGGGGATGGCATGGGGGGATGTCCTGGCATGGAGAGATGCCCCCTCAGCATCCAGACATGGGGGGATGCCCCCTCAACTGTCTGGCATGGGGGATGCCCCTTCGGCTGTCTTGCAGGGGTGATGCCCCCTCGGCTGTCTGGTATGGGGGATGCGCCCTCGGCTGTCTCGCACAGGGGAATGCCTCCTCGGCTGTCTGGCATGGGGGGATGCCCCCTCAGCTGTCTGGCATGGGGGGATGCCCTCTCAGATGTCTGGCACAGGGGATGCTGCCTCGGCTGTCTGGTAGAGGGTTGCCCCCTCGGCACTCTGGCACAGGGGATGGCATGGGGGGATGCCCTGGCATGGAGAGATGCCCCCTCGGCATCCAGACATAGGGGGATGCCCCCTCAACTGTCTGGCATGGGGGGATGCCCCTTCGGCTGTCTTGCAGGGGGGATGCCCCCTTGGCTGTCTGGCATGGGGGGATGCCCTCTCGGCTGTGTGGCATGGAGGGATGCCCCCTCAGCTGTCTGGTATGGGGGGATGCCCCCTCGGCTGTGTGGCATGGGGAGATGCCTGCTCGGCTCTCTGGCATGGGCAGATGCCCGTCTGGCACAGGGGGCCTGTCTGGCATGGAGGGATGCCTGTCTGGCAAGGAGAGATGCTCCTCGCTGGCTGGCATGGAGGGATGCCCCTATATTCCCCCTGACTGGCATGGAGGTATGCTGCACGTCTGGCTGGCATGGGGGATGCCACCCATCTGGCTGGCATGGGGGGATTCCGGCCATCTGGTTAGCATGGGGGGCATGCCGCCATCTGGCTGGCATGGGGGGGATGCCGCCCATCTGGCTGGCATGGGGGGATGCCACCTGTCTGGCTGGCATGGGGGGGTGACACCCATCTGGCTGGCATGAAGGGATTTTAACTTTGGTTCTGAGCAAAGGGTGAACTAGCACAGTTTTCTGATTTATTCCAAAGAGTGTAAGTTTATTTTCCTCTACTGGCACAAACGTTAGTACCCACCTTGTAATAGAGAGGAGGGATGCCTGTATGGTATGGGTGGGATGCCCATCTGGCACAGGGTATGGCTCTCACTGGCTGGCATGAAGGGATACCCATTGATGCCCCGACTGGCGTGCATGAAGAGATGCTGCCCATCTGGCTGGCATAGAGGGATGCTGCCTGTCTGGCTGGAATGGAGGGATGCCCCCTGAGTGGGTGGCATGGAGGGATGCCCCCATCTGGCTGGCATGGTGGGATGCTGCCCATCTGGCTGGCATGGGGGAATGCGCTCTCTGCCATCTGGCACGGGATGATGCCCCCTCAGCCATCTGGCATGGGGGAATGCCCTCTCAGTTGTCTGGCACAGGGGATGCCCCCTCACCTGCCTGGCATTGGGGGCTGCCCATCTGGGGCGGGGGGATGCCAGTCTGGCACGGGGGGAAGCCCAACTGGCACGGGGATCTGAAATATATCTTTCAGTTAACACCTGTCCAGCTTCTGAGACATTGCTTCTACTGGCCTCAGAAGATGTATGTCCTTTGGATGAGATGCGAGGAATTATGATAAAGATTACCATATGTGTACCAGACAAGACAAACACATTAGATGTTTGGCATGGGGTGGATGCTCCCTCGGCTGTCTGGCATGGGAGATGGCCCCTCGGCTGTCTGCTACAGGGATGCCCGTCTGGCACGGGGGAAGCCCCATCTGGCTGGCATGGAAGGATACCGCCTGTGTGTGTGGCACGGAGGGCTGGCATGGTGGAATGCTGCCCGTCTGGCTGGCATGGGGGATGCCGCCCATCTGGCTGGCATGGGGTGGTGCCCCTTCCACTGTCTTACATGGGGGGGTGCCTCCTCGGCTGTCTGGCATGGGCGTTATGCCCCCTTTGCTGTCTGGCATGGGAGGGATGCCGCCCATCTGGCTGGCATGGAGGGATGCGCCATGAGTGGGTGGCATGGAGGGATGCTGCCCATCAGGCTGGCATGGTGGGATGCTGCCCATCTGGCTGGCATGGGGGGATGCCGCCCATCTGGCTGGCATGGGGGAATGCGCTCTCGGCCATCTGGCATGGGATGATGCCCCCTCAGCCATCTGCCATGGGGGAATGCCCCCTCAGCATACACAGGGGGATTACCCCCTCGGCTGTCTGGCACGGGGGATGCCCATCTAGTATGGGGGATGCCCGTCTGGCACGGGGGGAAGCCCAACTGGCACGGGATGCCCATCTGGCAGGCATGGAGGGATGTTGCCCATCTGGCAGGCATGGAGGGATGCCACCCATCTGGCTGGAATGGAGGGATGCCGCCAATCTGGCTGGCATGGAGGGGTGCCGCCTATCTGCCTAGCATGGAGGGATGCCGCCCGTCTTTCTGGCATGGAGGGATGCCGCCCGTCTGGCTGGCATGGAGGGATGACGCCCCCATCTGGCTGGCATGGTGGGATGGCGCAAGTCTTGCTGGCATGGAGGGATTTTAGCTTTGGTTCTGATCAAAGAGTGAACTATCACAGTTTGCTACTTTATTCCAAAGCGTGTAACTTTATTTTCCTCTACTGGCACAAACGTTAGTACCCACCTTGTAATAGAGAGGAGAGATGCCTGTCTGGCACGGGGGAAGCCTCCCTCGGCTGGCTTGCTTAGGGAATGACTCTCACTAGCTGGCATGGTGGGATGCCTTTTCATGCCCCCCGACTGGCGGGTATGGAGGGATGCCACCCATCTGGCTGGCATGGAGGGATGTCGCCTGTCTGGCTGGCATGGAGGAATGCCGCGCATCTGGCTGGCATGGTGGGATGCTGCCCGTTAGGCTGGCATAGGGGATGCAGCCCATCTGGCTGGCATGGGGGAAGTGCCCTGGGCTGCCTGGCATGGGGGGATGCGCTCTCGGCCATCTGGCACGGGATGATGCCCCCTCAGCCATCTGGCATGGGGGAATGCCCCCTCAGCTGTCTGGCACAGGGGATGCCCCCTCACCTGCCTGGCATTGGGGGCTGCCCATCTGGGGCGGGGGAATGCCAGTCTGGCACAGGGGGAAGCCCAACTGGCACGGGGATCTGAAATATATCTTTCAGTTAACACCTGTCTGGCATGGAGGGAAACCCATCTGGCAGGCATGGAGGGATTCTGCCTATCTAGCGGGCATGGAGGGATGCTGCCCATCTGGCGGGCATGGAGGAATGTCACCCATCTGGCAGGAATGGAGGGATGCCACCCGTCTGGCTGGCATGGAGTGATGCCGCCCATCTGGCTGGCATGGGGGGATTCTGCCCATCTGGCTGGCATGGAGGGATGACCCCCATCTGGCTGGCATGGAGGGATGACGCCCATCTGGCTGGCAGGTTAGTACCCACCTCCTAATAGGCCATGCATGTTAAGGCTGCGTTTTCAAAGATCTGAAATATAGCTCCCTCGGCTATCAGGCATGGGGGAATGCCTATCTGGCCTGTGGGGATGCCTGTCTGGCACGGGGAGAAGTCTGTCTAGCACAGGGGGATGCCCGTCTGGCATGGAGGGATGTTGCCCGTCTGGCAGGCATGGAGGGATGCCGCCCATCTGGTGAGCATGGAGTGATGCTGTCTGTCTGGCAGGCATGGAGGGATGCCACCCATCTGTCTGGCATGGAGGATGCTGCCCGTCTGGCTGGCATGGAGGGATGCCGCCTGTCTGGCTGGCATGGAGGGATGCCGCCCATCTGGATGGAATGGCGGGGACGCGCCCTTGACCATCTTGCATGGGTGGGATGCCGCCTTTGCTGTCTGGCATGAGGGTAAACCCGACTGGCACGGGGGGATGCCTGTCTGGTGGGCATGAAGGGATGTCACCCGACTGGCTGGCATGGAGGGATGCCGCCCATCTGGCTGGCATGGGGGATGCCCCTTTGGCTGTGTGACACGGGGGGAGGCCCCATCGGCTTTCTGGTACGGGGGTGTGCTCCCTCGGCTGTCCAGGATGGGGGGATGCCCCCTCAGCTGTCTTGCACAGGGGGATTCCCCCTCGGACATCTGGCACAGGGGGGTGCCACCTCAGCTGTCTGGCACAGGGGGATGCCACCTCGGCTACCCAGTACGGGGGGATGCACCCTCGGCTGTCCGACATGGGGGATGCCCCCTCGGCTGTCTGGCAAGGGCCATATGCCCCCCTGGCTGTCTTGCACGAAGGGATGCCCCTTTGGCTGTCTGGCATGGGGGGATTACCCCTCGGCTGTCTGGCACAGGGCGTATGCCCATCTGGCATGGGGGATGCCCGTCTGGCAAGGGGGGATGCCCCTCTGGCACAGGGGATGCCTGTCTGACACGGGCAGATGCCTCTGGATGGAATGGAGGGATGCCCATTCATGCCCCCCCACTGGCGGGCATGGAGGGGTGCTGCCCAACTGGCGGACGTGGAGGAATGCCACCCGTTTGGCTGGCATGGAGGGATGCCCACCCGTCTTGCTGGCATGGAGTGATGCAACCCATCTGGCTGGTATGGGGGATTTCTGTCCATCTGGCTGGCATGGGGGGATGCTGTTCATCTGGCTGGCATGGGGGGATGCCGTCAATCTGGCTGGCATGGGGGGATGCCACCCGTCTGGCTGGCATGGGGGGAAAAAAGTAGTTTGTTGCTTTATTCCTAAGAGTAAGTTTATTTTCCTCTACTGGCACAAAAGTTAGTTCCCATCTTGTAATAGGCCATGCATGTTAAGGCTGGGTTATCAAAAATCTGAAATATATCTTTCAATTCACACCCATCCAGCTTCTGAGACATTGCTTCTACTGGCCATAGAAGATGTATGTCCTTCGGATGAGATGCGAGGAATTATGAAAAAGATTACCATGTGTACTAGACAAGACAAATACATTAGATGTCTGGCATGGGGGGAATGCCCCCTCAGATGTCTGGCATGGGGGATGCCCCCTCGGCTGTCTGGCATAGCGGGATGCCCCCTCGGCTGTCTGGCATTGGGGGATGCCCCCTCAGCTGTCTGGCACGGGGGATGTCCCCTCAGCTGTCTGGCACGGGGGATGCCCCTTTGGCTGTTTGGAATGGGGGGATGCCCATCTGGCATAGAGGATTACCCCCTCGGCTGGCTCGCACAGGGGATGCCTCTTGCTGGCTGGCATGGAGGGATGCCCCTTGATGCCCCCTGACTGGCGGGCATGGAGGGATGCCGCCCATGTGGCTGGCATGGAGGGATGCTGCCTGTCTGGCTTGCATGGGTGGATGCCGCCCATCTGGCTGGCACAGGGGGATGCCCCCTCGGCTGTCTGGCACGGGGGGTGCCTGTCTGGCATGGGGGTATGCTCGTCTGGGACGGAATACCTATCTGGCATGGGGGTATGCCTCTCGCTGGCTGTCATGGAGGGATGCCCCTTGAGGCCCCCGACTGGTGGGCATGGAGAGATGCTGCCCAACTGGCGCCCATCTGGCTGGCATAGGGGGATGCTGCCCGTCTGGCTGGTATTGGGGGGATGACGCCCATCTGGCTGGTATGGAGGGATTTTAGCTATGGTTTTGATCAATGGGTGAACCTGCACAGTTTGCTGCTTTATTACAAAGTGTGTAAGTTTATGTTTGTAAGTGTGTAAGTGTAAGTTTATTTTCCTCTACTGGCACACAAGTTAGTTCCCACCTTCTAAAAGGCCATGCATGTTAAGGCTGGGTTATCAAAGATCTGAAATATATCTTTCAGTTCACACCCATCTACCTTCACACCCCCTTGGCTGTCAGGCACGGGGGGATGCCCGTCTGGCACGAGGTGAAGCCCATCTGGCATAAAGGAATGCCGTCCGTTTGGCGGGCATGGAGGGATGCCGCCCATCTGGTTGGCATGGAGGGATGCCGCCCATCTGGCTGGCATGAAGGGATGATGCCCATCTGGCTAGCATGGAGGGATTTTATCTATGGTTCTTATCAAAGGGTGAACTAGCACAGTTTGCTGCTTTATTCCAAAGAGTGTAAGTTTACTTTCCTCTACTTGCACAAACGTTAGTACCCACCTTGTAATAGGCCATGGATATTATGGCTGGGTTATCAAAGATCTGAAATCTCTCAGATATCTTTCACTTCACACTTGTCCAGCTTCTGAGACATTGCTTCTACTGGCCTCAGAAGATGTATGTCCTTCTGATGAGATGCGACAAATTATGAAAAAGATTACCTTATGTGTACCAGATGCCCCCATGGCTGTCTGGCGCAGGTGGATGCCCCCTCGGCTGTTTGGTACGGGGGTGCCCCCTCGGCACTCTGGCACTGGGGGATACCCCCTCGGCTGTCTTGCAGGGGTGATGCCCCCTTGGCTGTCTGGCATGGGGGATGCCCTCTCGGCTGTCTGGCACGGGGATGCCCCCTCGGCTTTCTGGTATGGGATTGCCCCCTCAGCACTCTGGCATGAGGGGATGCCCCCTCGGCTTTTGCAGGGGTGATGCCCCCTCGGCTGTCTGGCATGGGGGATGCCCTCTCAGCTGTCTGGCATGGGGGAATGCCTCCTCGGCTGTCTGGCACGGGGGAATGCCTCCTCGGCTGTCTGGCATGGGGGGATGCCCCCTCAGCTGTCTGGCATGGGGGAATGCCCCCTCGGCTGTCTTGCAGCGGTGATGCTCCATCAGCTGTCTGGCATGGGGGGATGCCCTCTTGGATGTCTGGCACGGGGGGATGCCCCCTCGGCTGTCTGGTATGGGGGTACCCCCCTCGGCACTCTGGCATGGGGGATGGCATGGGGGGATGCCCTCTCGGCTATTTGGCATGGGGGATGCCGTCTCGGCTGTCTCGCACAGGGGAATGCCTCCTCGGCTGTCTGGCATGGGGGGATGCCCCCTCCGCTGTCTGGCATGGGGGGATGGCCCTCTCGGATGTCTGGGACGGGGTGATGCTCCCTCGGCTGTCTGGTAGGGGGTTGCCCCCTCGGCTGTCTGGCATGGGGGGATGCCCCCTCGGCTGTCTTGCAGCGGTGATGCTCCCTCGGCTGTCTGGCATGGGGGGATGCCCTCTCAGATGTCTGGCACGGGGGGATGCCCCCTCGGCTGTCTGGTATGGGGGTACCCCCTCCGCACTCTGGCACAGGGGATGGCATGGGGGGATGCCCTCTCGGCTGTCTCGCTCAGGGGAATGCCTCCTCGGCTGTCTGGCATGGGGGGATGCCCCCTCAGCTGTCTGGCATGGGGGGATTGCCCTCTCGGATGTCTGGCACGGGGGGATGCTCCCTCGGCTGTCTGGTAGGGGGTTGCCCCCTCGGCTGTCTGGCATGGGGGGATGCCCCCTCAGCTGTCTTGCAGCGGGGATGCTCCCCCGGCTGTCTGGCATGGGGTGATGCCCTCTCAGATGTCTGGCACGGGGGGATGCCCACTCGGCTGTCTGGTATGGGGGTACCCCCTCCGCACTCTGGCACAGGGGATGGCATGGGGGGATGCCCTCTCTGCTATCTGGCATGGGAGATGCCCCCTCGGCTGTCTGGTATGGGGGATGTCCCCTCGGCTGTCTCGCACAGGGGAATGCCTCCTCAGCTGTCTGGCATGGGGGGATGCCCCCTCAGCTGTCTGGCATGGGGGGATGCCCTCTTGGATGTCTGGCACGGGAGGATGCTCTCTCGGTTCTCTGGTAGGGGGTTGCCCCCTCGGCACTTTGGCACAGGGGATGGCATGGGGGGATGCCCTGGCAAGGAGGGATGCCCCCCCGGCATCCAGACATGGGGGGATGCCCCCTCAGCTGTCTGGCATGGGGGGATGCCCCCTCAGCTGTCTTGCAGGGGTGATGCCCCCTTGGCTGTCTGGCATGGGGGGATGCCCTCTCGGCTGTGTGGCATGGAGGGATGCCCCCTCGGCTGTCTGGCATGGGGGGATGCCCCCTCAGCCGTCTGGTATGGGGGGATGCCCTCTCGGCTGTCTGGCATGGGGGGATGCCCCCTCCGCTGTCTGGCATGGGGGGATGGCCCTCTCGGATGTCTGGGACGGGGTGATGCTCCCTCGGCTGTCTGGTAGGGGGTTGCCCCCTCGGCTGTCTGGCATGGGGGGATGCCCCCTCGGCTGTCTTGCAGCGGTGATGCTCCCTCGGCTGTCTGGCATGGGGGGATGCCCTCTCAGATGTCTGGCACGGGGGGATGCCCCCTCGGCTGTCTGGTATGGGGGTACCCCCTCCGCACTCTGGCACAGGGGATGGCATGGGGGGATGCCCTCTCGGCTGTCTCGCTCAGGGGAATGCCTCCTCGGCTGTCTGGCATGGGGGGATGCCCCCTCAGCTGTCTGGCATGGGGGGATTGCCCTCTCGGATGTCTGGCACGGGGGGATGCTCCCTCGGCTGTCTGGTAGGGGGTTGCCCCCTCGGCTGTCTGGCATGGGGGGATGCCCCCTCAGCTGTCTTGCAGCGGGGATGCTCCCCCGGCTGTCTGGCATGGGGTGATGCCCTCTCAGATGTCTGGCACGGGGGGATGCCCACTCGGCTGTCTGGTATGGGGGTACCCCCTCCGCACTCTGGCACAGGGGATGGCATGGGGGGATGCCCTCTCTGCTATCTGGCATGGGAGATGCCCCCTCGGCTGTCTGGTATGGGGGATGTCCCCTCGGCTGTCTCGCACAGGGGAATGCCTCCTCAGCTGTCTGGCATGGGGGGATGCCCCCTCAGCTGTCTGGCATGGGGGGATGCCCTCTTGGATGTCTGGCACGGGAGGATGCTCTCTCGGTTCTCTGGTAGGGGGTTGCCCCCTCGGCACTTTGGCACAGGGGATGGCATGGGGGGATGCCCTGGCAAGGAGGGATGCCCCCCCGGCATCCAGACATGGGGGGATGCCCCCTCAGCTGTCTGGCATGGGGGGATGCCCCCTCAGCTGTCTTGCAGGGGTGATGCCCCCTTGGCTGTCTGGCATGGGGGGATGCCCTCTCGGCTGTGTGGCATGGAGGGATGCCCCCTCGGCTGTCTGGCATGGGGGGATGCCCCCTCAGCCGTCTGGTATGGGGGGATGCCCTCTCGGCTGTGTGGCATGGAGGGATGCCCCCTCGGCACTCTGGCACGGGGAGATGCCTGCTCGGCTCTCTGGCATGGGCGGATGCCCGTCTGGTACAGGGGGCCTGTCTGGCATGGAGGGATGCCTGTCTGGCAAGGAGGGATGTTCCTCGCTGGCTGGCATGGAGGGATGCCCCTTGATTGCCCCCCAATTGACGGGCATGGAGGGAAGCCGCCCTATGACTGGCATGGAGGTATGCTGCCCATCTGGCTGGCATGGGGGGATGCCACCCGTCTGGCTGGCATGGGGGGATTCCGGCCGTCTGGTTAGCATGGGGGGCATACTGCCATCTGGCTGGCATGGGGAGGATGCCGCCCATCTGGCTGGCATGGGGGGATGCCACCTGTCTGGCTGGCATGGGGAGGTGACGCCCATCTGGCTGGCATGAAGGGATTTTAACTATGGTTCTGATCAAAGGGTGAACTAGCACAGTTTTCTGCTTTATTCCAAAGACTGTAAGTTTATTTTCCTCTACTGGCACAAACGTTAGTACCCACCTTGTAATAGAGAGGAGGGATGCCTGTCTGGTATGGGTGGGATGCCCATCTGGCACAGGGGAAGCCTCTCACTGGCTGGCATTGAGGGATGCCCGTTGATGCCCCCGACTGCCGTGCATGAAGAGATGCTGCCCGTCTGGCTGGCATAGAGAGATGCTGCCTGTCTGGCTGGCATGGGGGGATGCGCTCTCGGCCATCTGGCATGGGATGATGCCCCCTCAGCCATCTGGCATGGGGGAATGCCCCCTCAGCTGTCTGGCACAGGGGATGCCCCCTCATCTGCCTGGCATTGGGGGCTGCCCATTTGGTGCGGGGGTATACCCGTCTGGCTCGGGGGGAAGCCCAACTGGCACGGGGATCTGAAATATATCTTTCAGTTCACACCCGTCCAGGTTCTGAGACAAAAATCGTTTCGACCCGAATAAATTCGCGACGAAACGCTATTAAAAACGGCTATTTCTGAGCCTCCTAGAGCCTCAATAGGGTTGTAAACCATTCTGCCTTGCTGTAACACGCACAGGATGCGTGCTGGGTTAGTTAAATAATACTTTGAATAAATATCACATGCAGATCAGAGGCATCGCTAGTAGAATCGCAGAGCGGCACAATTGAATTCAAGAGAGTTGAAGTGGCATCACTATGAGGGGCAGGAGCCCAAACATTGCTTTAAAGAGACACTGGAGTTGGCAGCAGCAGGAGCCCAAAAATTGGATGAATCACACCCTGGAGTTGGCAGCAGCAGCAGGAGCCCAAACATTACTTTAAAGAGACCCTGGGGTTGGCTTCAGGAGCCCAAAAATTGGATGAATCACACCCTGGAGTTGGCAGCAGCAGGAGCCCAAATATTACTTTAAAGAGACCCTGGGGTTGGCTTCAGGAGCCCATAAATTGGATGCATCACACCCTGGAGTTGGCAGAAGCAGCAGCAGGTGCCCAAATATACACTGGAGTTGGCTTCAGGAGCCCAAAAATTGGATGAATCACACCCTGGAGTTGGCAGCAGCAGCAGCAGGAGCCCAAATATACACTGGAGTTGGCTTCAGGAGCCCAAAAATTGGATGAATCACACCCTGGAGTTGGCAGCAGCAGCAGCAGGAGCCCAAATATACACTGGAGTTGGCTTCAGGAGCCCAAAAATTGGATGAATCACACCCTGGAGTTGGCAGCAGCAGGAGCCCAAACATTACTTTAAAGAGACCCTGGGGTTGGCTTCAGGAGCCCAAAAATTGGATGAATCACACCCTGGAGTTGGCAGAAGTTGGCAATAGCAGCAGCAGGAGCCCAAATATTACTTTAAAGAGACCCTGGGGTTGGCTTCAGGAGCCCAAAAATTGGATGAATCACACCCTGGAGTTGGCAGCAGCAGCAGCAGCAGCAGCAGGAGCCCAAATATTACTTTAAAGAGACCCTGGGGTTGGCATCAGGAGCCCAAAAATTGGATGAATCACACCCTGGAGTTGGCAGGAGTTGACAGCAGCAGCAGCAGGAGCCCAAATATTACTTTAAAGAGACCCTGGGGTTGGCTTCAGGAGCCCAAAAATTGGATGAATCACACCCTGGAGTTGGCAGGAGTTGGCAGCAGCAGCAACAGGAGCCCAAACATTACTTTAAAGAGACACTGGGGTTGGCTTCAGGAGCCCAAAAATTGGATGAATCACACCCTGGAGTTGGCAGCAGCAGCAGCAGGAGCCCAAATATTACTTTAAAGAGACACTGGGGTTGGCTTCAGGAGCCCAAAAATTGGATGATTCACACCCTGGAGTTGGCAGCAGCAGCAGCAGGAGCCCAAATATACACTGGAGTTGGCTTCAGGAGCCCAAAAATTGGATGAATCACACCCTGGAGTTGGCAGCAGCAGCAGCAGGAGCCCAAACATTACTTTAAAGAGACACTGGGGTTGGCTTCAGGAGCCCAAAAATTGGATGAATCACACCCTGGAGTTGCCAGCAGCAGGAGCCCAAATATTACTTTAAAGAGACACTGGGGTTGGCTTCAGGAGCCCAAAAATTGGATGAATCACACCCTGGAGTTGGCAGAAGTTGGCAGTAGCAGCAGCAGGAGCCCAAATATTACTTTAAAGAGACCCTGGGGTTGGCTTCAGGAGCCCAAAAATTGGATGAATCACACCCTGGAGTTGGCAGGAGTTGACAGCAGCAGCAGCAGGAGCCCAAATATTACTTTAAAGAGACCCTGGGGTTGGCTTCAGGAGCCCAAAAATTGGATGAATCACACCCTGGAGTTGGCAGGGGTTGACAGCAGCAGCAGCAGGAGCCCAAATATTACTTTAAAGAGACCCTGGGGTTGGCTTCAGGAGCCCAAAAATTGGATGAATCACACCCTGGAGTTGGCAGGAGTTGGCAGCAGCAGCAACAGGAGCCCAAACATTACTTTAAAGAGACACTGGGGTTGGCTTCAGGAGCCCAAAAATTGGATGATTCACACCCTGGAGTTGGCAGCAGCAGCAGCAGCAGGAGCCCAAATATTACTTTAAAGAGACACTGGGGTTGGCTTCAGGAGCCCAAAAATTGGATGATTCACACCCTGGAGTTGGCAGCAGCAGCAGCAGGAGCCCAAATATACACTGGAGTTGGCTTCAGGAGCCCAAAAATTGGATGAATCACACCCTGGAGTTGGCAGCAGCAGCAGCAGGAGCCCAAACATTACTTTAAAGAGACCCTGGGGTTGGCTTCAGGAGCCCAAAAATTGGATGAATCACACCCTGTGGAGAGTCATGTGGAGAAAAAGTAGCTTAGTTAGTAATATCTACATAAAATTATGAATAAACAAATGCAAAAGTATTGCCAAAGTGAAGTTTTGTTTGAGGGTGTGTTTCCACCTTTTAATTAAATCAGAAACAAGAAGGTATCATTGCCTCTGACTAATTAGCCCTCAAAAATTCTTGGAATTTTTAATCTGGAATCATGTCTGATCCGTCTTATCCGAAGAATATTAATAAAAAGTAAGAGTAACGTAAAGGATTTTTTATCAATACTTACTTGTGGTCCGATGCGGAGGAATGTCTGTAACTGGAGAGCAGCGCCTTAAATCTGGTTTGCACGATCCATCTTTCTTTAGTGTAGGTCTGGCCCCGTCATCAATCTACTGGAATACATCAGCCATTGTTGGGAGGAAAGCTTGGATGATCCATGCGCCATTCATTTCCACGCAGGGCAGTCTCTGGGAAAAAAAAAACTATGTATAAACCAGGGTCTTTTTCATATAAAAACAAATGGTTATTTTTGCTTTTAAACCATGTGTTCCACAGCTTTACCAGTCATTGTGTCAGCCAATGAAGCAACTTTGTCTGGAAGTGCTGCAAAAGCAGTCCACTGCATCACAAGTGGCATCTGACACCCCCAGTCAACTGTCTGTTGTCTGTCTGTTATGCTTTGGGTTCAGCTCCACTATCCATTGATGAAGATCTGATAATCATAAAATTCAGCAGCTACTGCCCAGCCAAGAAGTGGAGGAGACACTCGCCACTTCTTCCACTAGCCGGCAATTAGTGATGAGGAGAGTGTCGTGGGAGGAGGTGTTGCAAGCCGAGGTAGTGGAAGAGGATCCCTGGAGTCTGCGGTGGTGGCGGCAGCAGCAGCAGTGAATTATTGGGGACTGTTGATAGGAAAAATCAGCTACTCAGCGATGTGTCAGTTTTTCATGTTGCATCCACAATCCTGTGGAGAAAAAGTAGGTTAGTTAGTATATATACATAAAATTATGAATAGACAAATGCAATAGTATTGCCAAAGTGAAGTTTTGTTTGAGGGTGTGTTTCCACCTTTTAATTAAATCAGAAACAAGAAGGTATCATTGCCTCTGACTAATTAGCCCTCAAAAATTCTTGGAATTTTTAATCTGGAATCATGTCTGATCCGTCTTATCCAAAGAATATTAATAAAAAGTAAGAGTAACGTAAAGGATTTTTTATCAATACTTACTTGTGGTCCGATGCGGAGGAATGTCTGTAACTGGAGAGCAGCGCCTTAAATCTGGTTTGCACGATCCAGCTTTCTTTAGTGTAGGTCTGGCCCCGTCATCAATCTACTGGAATACATCAGCCATTGTTGGGAGGAAAGCTTGGATGATCCATGCGCCATTCATTTCCACGCAGGGCAGTCTCTGGGAAAAAAAAAACTATGTATAAACCAGGGTCTTTTTCATATAAAAACAAATGGTTATTTTTGCTTTTAAACCATATGTTCCACAGCTTTACCAGTCATTGTGTCAGCCAATGAAGCAACTTTGTCTGGAAGTGCTGCAAAAGCAGTCCACTGCATCACAAGTGGCATCTGACACCCCCAGTCAACTGTCTGTTGTCTGTCTGTTATGCTTTGGGTTCAGCTCCACTATCCATTGATGAAGATCTGATAATCATAAAATTCAGCAGCTACTGCCCAGCCAAGAAGTGGAGGAGACACTCGCCACTTCTTCCACTAGCCGGCAATTAGTGATGAGGAGAGTGTCGTGGGAGGAGGTGTTGCAAGCCGAGGTAGTGGAAGAGGATCCCTGGAGTCTGCGGTGGTGGCGGCAGCAGCAGCAGTGAATTATTGGGGACTGTTGATAGGAAAAATCAGCTACTCAGCGATGTGTCAGTTTTTCATGTTGCATCCACAATCCTGTGGAGAAAAAGTAGGTTAGTTAGTATATATACATAAAATTATGAATAGACAAATGCAATAGTATTGCCAAAGTGAAGTTTTGTTTGAGGGTGTGTTTCCACCTTGTAATTAAATCAGAAACAACTAGCTATCATTTGCCTCTGAATAATTAGCCCTCAAAAATTCTTGGAATTTTTAATTTTGATGTCTGAGGGATTTTTCCTCTCAGACAGCGTCACCATAAGTCCAGCCTGCTGCATTACACTTGGAAGAACATCTTGTTTGCGCTGCGACAAGGAAGCCAGAGTCATGCGTCCTGACATGGCACACGTGTTCAGTCTAGTTTTGAAGTCTTGCCTCCATCTGAAAGAACAACAGGAAAGAAAGTTAGCATGCACTTCTGGCACTCCTACACCACCAAGCACAACCTTATTGAGCCTCAGCGTCACAACGGTGTACCCCACCATAGTCTGATTTGCGATGTTTCCACCCGCTGGAATTCCACCCTCCATATGCAGGATCCACTATAGCAGTGGTCCCCAACCCTGTCCTCAAGGCCCACCAACAGGCCAGGTTTTGCAGATCTCCACAAAGATGCACAGGTCGAGTAATTAGTGCAGCTGCAGAGCAATAGAGCTGGCTATTTGGAGATCCAAAAAACATGACATGTTGGTGGGCCTTGAGGACAGGGTTGAGGACCACTGCACTATAGGAACAGAGAAAAGCCATCACAGATTTCTGGATGATCCAAACGGATAGGGTAAATTCAATGTAAACCATTGGCAGCTCATATGTGACACCGACCGTTTGCTCAGGCCCTTTGAGGAAGCTACGTTATTAGTCAGTTGCCAGGACTATGAGATGAACGATGAGATTCCACTGCTTCATGTACTACAGCACATGTTGGAAACCATGGCTGGTCAGGGCACTGGAGACATGGCACATACATTTCACAGCCACATGAAGTCTGTGGGGGCTGAAGTGGAGGAGGAGGAGGGGGTGGGGCACAGCAAACCACAGTTTAGGTTTCACAAAATGACCATTTTATCTAGTCATCTGACAGGAGAGGAGGAGCAGGAGCAGCCACAGGAGCTAGAGGGTTGTGAGGAAGGCGAGACAGAGGACCCAGACACACCATGGCAGTTTACAGTGGAGATGGAGACAGGTAGTCCCTCCGAGTCACTTGCACAAATGGCACGATGCATGCTCACATGCTTGCGTACTAGTGAGCGCAGAATTGTCTCCATTTGTCAGCGGGAAGACTTCTGGCTCTCCAACTTATTGGACCCTCGCTTCCGGCACAAAATGGGGGCATTTTTTACGCCCACTGAGAGGGAGGACAAACTGACCTACTACAGAGACATCCTACGTAGTCAGTTGGGCGATGTCTATCTGCGTCATGGCCCATACTCCCGCAGGTCTGACTCGGGGGGACCTCTGCGATCACCTTCCACTGCCATGGCTGCTGGGGGGGTGGAAGGAGCAGCAGCAGCAGCTCCATCAGCAGCAGCCTCAGTCTTCAGTCGCTAGTGAGTAGCTTTCTACACCCGCATAGTGAGTCTACTCATGAGCAGCAGGAAGACCTGGAGCTGGACCTCAAACAGCAGGTCATGTCATACCTTGACATGACCATGCCAACACACCTTCAGGATCCACTGGATTTGCTGGGAAACCAAACTTGACTTGTGCCCGCAACTAGCAGAGTTTGCCCTGGAAAAGCTGTACTGGCCGGACAGTAGGTGATTTAGATGGCAACTGGGCTGCTCTATATAACGAAGCAAAATGGCAAATTTACCTCACTATATAAGCTATTGCCCCTCAGATTTACACAGGGGCTGCTCTATATTATGCTGCAAAATGGCAAATTTACCTCACAATATAAGCTATTGCAGCTCTATATAAATAAAAATAAATAAATAAAAAAGGGCCTGTAGAAGCTTATTTAGTATAACAGATAGGGTGACATGTGCTGGTTTGGGATGCCCATATGGGCTAGTGTTTTGGAAGCAGTACAAAAACCAATGCAAAATGCAATAGCTTAATAAAGCTGATGCTGATCAACGCTTATTTAGTATAACAGATGGGGTGCAACATGCAGGTTTGGGATGCCCTGCGGCCTGGTGTATTTAAAGCAGACCAAAACCAATTCAAAATGCAATAACTTAATAAAGCTGAGGCTGTAGATGCTTATTTAGTATAAACAGGTAGGGTGCAAGGTGCAGCTTTGGGGTGCCCTGCGGCCTGGTTAAATGAAAGCAGTCAAAAAGGAAGTGCAAACTGAAATAGCTTAATGAAGCTGATGCTGATCAACGCTTATGTTGTATACCAGATAGGGTGCAAGGTGCAGCTTTGGGGTGCCCTGCGGCCTGGTTTATTAAAAGCAGTCAAAAACAAGTGCAAACTGAAGTAGCTTAATAAAGCAGCTGATGCTGATCAATGCTTATGTTGTATAACAGATAGGTTTAAAATAGCATGTGCCTTGGGATGCCCGTGTGGCCTGTTATATTTCAAGCTGAACAAAAAGTAACAATAATCCAAGTATGAGACATAATTTTGACCTTCTTTACAGCGCCATACTTTGAAAAAATAAAATTAATTTCATGCTGATCAATCCAAAGGTCAATGCCCCTAACAAAAATAGTGTTCGGCATAAGTTTTCCTTCTGGAAGGACGTAACCTTTAGTTTACATGGTTGGGGTAGGTTACCTTACAAATTGGGATACCCCAGGCAGCAGTGTCATTGAAAGAGACAGATTGTAATGCAGGCCATACACAAGCAGAGAAACTCAGGCTGCAACAGGCCTATTTAGTTTACATGGTTGGGGTAGGTTATCTTACAAATTGGGATACCCCACTGTATATGAAACCGAATATAAATGCACACCCAAAAGTGAACAATCAGCCTCCAAGAGGCCTGCTTAGTTTAAATAAGAGAGCTGCTTAGTATGGTAGGTAGGTTATGTTATGTTACAGAATGGGATGCCCCAAGCAGACTTGAGATCAGTATATATGCACACAGCAGCAGTGTGTTAGCAGGCTCATACAGGCCAAATTTCTTTAAATAACTGTGCAGCTTACAGTAAATACAGAGGCTAATGGTATGTTACAGAATGGGATGCCCCAAAGCTGACTTGAGATCAGTATATATGCACACAGCAGCAGTGTGTTAGCAGGCTCATACAGGCCAAATTTCTTTAAATAACTGTGCAGCTTACAGTAAATGCAGAGGCTAATGGTATGTTACAGAATGGGATGCCCCAAAGCTGACTTGAGATCAGTATATATGCACACAGCAGCAGTGTGTTAGCAGGCTCATACAGGCCAAATTTCTTTAAATAACTGTGCAGCTTACAGTAAATGCAGAGGCTAATGGTATGTTACAGAATGGGATGCCCCAAGCAGACTTGAGATCAGTATATATGCACACAGCAGCAGTGTGTTAGCAGGCTCATACAGGCCAAATTTCTTTAAATAACTGTGCAGCTTACAGTAAATACAGAGGCTAATGGTATGTTACAGAATGGGATGCCCCAAAGCTGACTTGAGATCAGTATATATGCACACAGCAGCAGTGTGTTAGCAGGCTCATACAGGCCAAATTTCTTTAAATAACTGTGCAGCTTACAGTAAATGCAGAGGCTAATGGTATGTTACAGAATGGGATGCCCCAAGCAGACTTGAGATCAGTATATATGCACACAGCAGCAGTGTGTTAGCAGGCTCATACAGGCCAAATTTCTTTAAATAACTGTGCAGCTTACAGTAAATGCAGAGGCTAATGGTATGTTACAGAATGGGATGCCCCAAGCAGACTTGAGATCAGTATATATGCACACAGCAGCAGTGTGTTAGCAGGCTCATACAGGCCAAATTTCTTTAAATAACTGTGCAGCTTACAGTAAATGCAGAGGTTAATGGTATGTTACAGAATGGGATGCCCCAAAAAAGATCCAGTAGTGCTATGGCCAGCAAAAGTGTCTTTATCAGGGCTAATTTCAATTATAATAAGTGCAAATGGTTATATGGTCTTAAACAGAGGCTGCTGTAGTCACAGAATGGGATGCCCCAAAAAAAGATCCAGTAGTGCTATGCCCAGCAAAAGTGTCTTTATCAGGGCTAATTTCAATTATAATAAGTGCAAATGGTTATATGGTCTTAAACAGAGGCTGCTGTAGTCACAGAATAGGATGCCTCAAAAAATGATTCATTAGTGCTATGCCCAGCAAAAGTGTCTTTATCAGGGCTAATTTCAATTATAATAAGTGCAAATGGTTATATGGTCTTAAACAGAGGCTGCTGTAGTCACAGAATGGGATGCCCCAAAAAAAGATCCAGTAGTGCTATGCCCAGCAAAAGTGTCTTTATCAGGGCTAATTTCAATTATAATAAGTGCAAATGGTTAT
This sequence comes from Gastrophryne carolinensis, assembly GCA_027917425.1. Lineage (NCBI taxonomy): Eukaryota > Metazoa > Chordata > Amphibia > Anura > Microhylidae > Gastrophryne > Gastrophryne carolinensis. The sequence goes on from CM051237.1 coordinate 313,036,816, forward strand.
ATGGTCTTAAACAGAGGCTGCTGTAGTCACAGAATGGGATGCCCCAAAAAAAGATCCAGTAGTGCTATGCCCAGCAAAAGTGTCTTTATCAGGGCTAATTTCAATTATAATAAGTGCAAATGGTTATATAGTCTTAAACAGAGGCTGCTGTAGTCACAGAATGGGATGCCCCTAAAAAAGATCCAGTAGTGCTATGCCCAGCAAAAGTGTCTTTATCAGGGCTAACTTCAATTATAATAAGTGCAAATGGTTATATGGTCTTAAACAGAGGCTGCTGTAGTCACAGAATGGGATGCCCCAAAAAAGATCCAGTAGTGCTATGCCCAGCAAAAGTGTCTTTATCAGGGCTAATTTCAATTATAATAAGTGCAAATGGTTATATGGTCTTAAACAGAGGCTGCTGTAGTCACAGAATAGGATGCCCCAAAAATAGATCCAGTAGTGCTATGCCCAGCAAAAGTGTCTTTATCAGGGCTAATTTCAATTATAATAAGTGCAAATGGTTATATGGTCTTAAACAGAGGCTGCTGTAGTCACAGAATGGGATGCCCCAAAAAAGATCTAGTAGTGCTATGCCCAGCAAAAGTGTCTTTATCAGGGCTAATTTCAATTATAATAAGTGCAAATGGTTATATGGTCTTAAACAGAGGCTGCTGTAGTCACAGAATGGGATGCCCCCAAAAAAGATCCAGTAGTGCTATGCCCAGCAAAAGTGTCTTTATCAGGGCTAATTTCAATTATAATAAGTGCAAATGGTTATATGGTCTTAAACAGAGGCTGCTGTAGTCACAGAATGGGATGCCCCAAAAAAAGATCCAGTAGTGCTATGCCCAGCAAAAGTGTCTTTATCAGGGCTAATTTCAATTATAATAAGTGCAAATGGTTATATGGTCTTAAACAGAGGCTGCTGTAGTCACAGAATGGGATGCCCCAAAAAAAGATCCAGTAGTGCTATGCCCAGCAAAAGTGTCTTTATCAGGGCTAATTTCAATTATAATAAGTGCAAATGGTTATATGGTCTTAAACAGAGGCTGCTGTAGTCACAGAATGGGATGCCCCAAAAAAAGATCCAGTAGTGCTATGCCCAGCAAAAGTGTCTTTATCAGGGCTAATTTCAATTATAATAAGTGCAAATGGTTATATGGTCTTAAACAGAGGCTGCTGTAGTCACAGAATGGGATGCCCCCAAAAAAGATCCAGTAGTGCTATGCCCAGCAAAAGTGTCTTTATCAGGGCTAATTTCAATTATAATAAGTGCAAATGGTTATATGGTCTTAAACAGAGGCTGCTGTAGTCACAGAATGGGATGCCCCAAAAAAGATCCAGTAGTGCTATGCCCAGCAAAAGTGTCTTTATCAGGGCTAATTTCAATTATAATAAGTGCAAATGGTTATATGGTCTTAAACAGAGGCTGCTGTAGTCACAGAATGGGATGCCCCAAAAAAAGATCCAGTAGTGCTATGCCCAGCAAAAGTGTCTTTATCAGGGCTAATTTCAATTATAATAAGTGCAAATGGTTATATGGTCTTAAACAGAGGCTGCTGTAGTCACAGAATGGGATGCCCCAAAAAAAGATCCAGTAGTGCTATGCCCAGCAAAAGTGTCTTTATCAGGGCTAATTTCAATTATAATAAGTGCAAATGGTTATATGGTCTTAAACAGAGGCTGCTGTAGTCACAGAATGGGATGCCCCAAAAAAAGATCCAGTAGTGCTATGCCCAGCAAAAGAGTCTTTATCAGGGCTAATTTCAATTATAATAAGTGCAAATGGTTATATGGTCTTAAACAGAGGCTGCTGTAGTCACAGAATGGGATGCCCCAAAAAAAGATCCAGTAGTGCTATGCCCAGCAAAAGTGTCTTTATCAGGGCTAATTTCAATTATAATAAGTGCAAATGGTTATATGGTCTTAAACAGAGGCTGCTGTAGTCACAGAATGGGATGCCCCAAAAAAAGATCCAGTAGTGCTATGCCCAGCAAAAGTGTCTTTATCAGGGCTAATTTCAATTATAATAAGTGCAAATGGTTATATGGTCTTAAACAGAGGCTGCTGTAGTCACAGAATGGGATGCCCCAAAAAAGATCCAGTAGTGCTATGCCCAGCAAAAGTGTCTTTATCAGGCCTAATTTCAATTATAATAAGTGCAAATGGTTATATGGTCTTAAACAGAGGCTGCTGTAGTCACAGAATGGGATGCCCCAAAAAAGATCCAGTAGTGCTATGCCCAGCAAAAGTGTCTTTATCAGGGCTAATTTCAATTATAATAAGTGCAAATGGTTATATGGTCTTAAACAGAGGCTGCTGTAGTCACAGAATGGGATGCCCCAAAAAAAGATCCAGTAGTGCTATGCCCAGCAAAAGTGTCTTTATCAGGGCTAATTTCAATTATAATAAGTGCAAATGGTTATATGGTCTTAAACAGAGGCTGCTGTAGTCACAGAATGGGATGCCCCAAAAAAAGATCCAGTAGTGCTATGCCCAGCAAAAGTGTCTTTATCGGGGCTAATTTCAATTATAATAAGTGCAAATGGTTATATGGTCTTAAACAGAGGCTGCTGTAGTCACAGAATGGGATGCCCCAAAAAAAGATCCAGTAGTGCTATGCCCAGCAAAAGTGTCTTTATCAGGGCTAATTTCAATTATAATAAGTGCAAATGGTTATATGGTCTTAAACAGAGGCTGCTGTAGTCACAGAATGGGATGCCTCACAGCAGACTTAAGATCAGTTCAGTATATATGCACAGTTAGTTAGTATAAGCAGCCTGAAAACGCTAACAAAGCCTGTCAGGCTGGATGAAAAAAAAAAAAAATCTCCCTGTGACAGCCTCCGATTTTTCCTTCCTTTCCCTGTTTTTCGCTGACTTTCTGTCTGTCTCCTGTCTGTCTCCTGCCTGTCTCCAGCCTGTCCCTGTCTGTCCCTGCCTGTCTAACTGTCTCTCCCTCAGCTACACAGCGTTCTGTCTCTCACGAATGCAATAGAGAAATGAGGAAGGAAAAGCAAGATGGCCGACTTAAATAGCGCTGTGACGTCACCGGGCTTGCTGGCTGCTGATAGGCTGCATGTGACTGCCCCAGCTTGCACTGGCGCGGGATAGATGTCCAGACATGTCCCGTCCGCCATCTTAGAATGCCTGTAAATGTAAATGAATGGATGTTAAAGGAAAACTTCGAGCGATCGAATCGCGGGGAAATTCGGATTCGATCCGAATCGAATTTTTCCTGAAATTCGGATCGAATCCGGGTTCGTCCAGATCGATTCGCTCATCCCTAGTTCTGATCAAAGGGTGAACTAGCACAGTTTGCTGCTTTATTCCAAAGAGTGTAAGTTTATTTTCCTCTACTGGCACAAACGTTAGTACCCACCTTGTAATAGGCCATGGATATTATGGCTGGGTTATCAAAGATCTGAAATATCTCTTTCTTTTCACACTTGTCCAGCTTTTGAGACATTGCTTCTACTGGCCTCAGAAGATGTATGTCCTTCCGATGAGATGCGACGAATTATGAAAAAGATTACCATATGTGTACCAGACAAGACAAATACATTAGATGTCTGGCACGGGGGGATGCCCCCTCTGCTGTTTGTTACGGGGGAGGCCCCTTTGGCTGTCTTGCAGGGGTGATGCCCCCTCGGCTGTCTGGCATGGGGGGATGCCCTCTCAGCTGTCTGGCACGGGGGGATGACCCCTCGGCTGTCTGGTACGGGGTGCCCCCTCGGGACTCTGGCATGGGGGGATGCCCCCTCGGCTGTCTTGCAGGGGTGATGCCCCCTTGGCTGTCTGGCATGGGGGATGCCCCCTCGGCTGTCTGGCACGGGGGGAATGCCTCCTCGGCTGTCTGGCATGGGGGGATGCCCCCTCAGCTGTCTGGCACGGGGGGATGCCCTCTCGGCTGTCTTGCAGCGGTGATGCCCCCTCGGCTGTCTGGCATGGGGGGATGTCCTCTCGGATGTCTGGCAAGGGGGGATGCCCCCTCGGCTGTCTGGTACGGGGGTGCCCCCTTGGCACTCTTGCACGGGGGGATGGCATGGGGGATGCCCTCTCAGCTGTTTGGCATGGGGGGATGCCCCCTCGGCTGTCTGGCATGGGGAAATGCCTCCTCGGCTGTCTGGCATGGGGGGTGCCCCCTCAGCTGTCTGGCACGGGGTGATGCCCCCTCAGCTGTCTTGCAGGGGTGATGCCCCCTCAGCTGTCTTGCAGGGGTGATGCCCCCTAGGCTGTCTGGCATGGGGGGATGCCCCCTCGGCTGTCTGGCATGGAGGTATGCCCCCTCAGCTGTCTGGCACGGGGGATACCCCCTCAGGTGGCTGGCTTGGGGGGGATGCCCCCTCGGCTGTACGGCATGGGGAGATGCCTCCTCGGCTTTCTGGCATGGGCGGATGCCCGTCTGGCACAGGGGGCCTGTCTGGCATGGAGGGATGCCTGTCTGGCAAGGGGGGATGCCTCTCGCTGGCTGGCATGGAGGGCTGCCCCTTGATGCCCCCGACTGGCGGACATGGAGGGATGCCGTCCAACTGGCGGGCATGGAGGGGTGCTGCCCATCTGACTGGCATGGAGGTATGCTGCCCGTCTGGCTGGCATGGGAGGATGCCACCCGCCTGGCTGGCATGGGGGGATTCCGGCCATCTGGCTGGCATGGGGGGCATGCCGCCCTCTGGCCTGGCATGGGGGGGATACCGCCCATCTGGCAGGCATGGGGGGATGCCACCTGTCTGGCTGGTATGGGGAGATGCCGCCCGTCTAGCTGGCATGGAGGGATTTTAACTATGGTTCTGATCAAAGGGTGAACTAGCACAGTTTGCTGCTTTATTCCAAAGAGTGTAAGTTTATTTTCCTCTACTGGCACAAACGTTAGTACCCACCTTGTAATAGGCCATGGATATTATGGCTGGGTTATCAAAGATCTGAAATATATCTTTCATTTCACACTTGTCCAGCTTTTGAGACATTGCTTCCACTGGCCTCAGAAGATGTATGTCCTTCCGATGAGATGCGACGAATTATGAAAAAGATTACCATATGTGTACCAGACAAGTCAAATTCATTAGATGTCTGGCACGGGGGATGCCCCCACGGCTGTCTTGCAGGGGTGATGCCCCCTCGGCTGTCTGGCATGGGGGGATGCCCCCTCGGCTGTCTGGCACGGGGGGAATGCCTCCTAGGCTGTCTGGCATGGGGGGGATGCCCCCTCAGCTGTCTGGTACGGGAGTGCCCCCTTGGCACTCTTGCACGGGGTATGGCATGGGGGATGCCCTCTCAGCTGTTTGGCATGGGGGATGCCCCCTCGGCTGTCTGGCATGGGGAAATGCCTCCTCGGCTGTCTGGCATGGGGGGTGCCCCCTCAGCTGTCTGGCACGGGGTGATGCCCCCTCAGCTGTCTTGCAGGGGTGATGCCCCCTCAGCTGTCTTGCAGGGGGGATGCCCCCTAGGCTGTCTGGCATGGGGGGATGCCCCCTCGGCTGTCTGGCATGGAGGGATGCCCCCTCAGCTGTCTGGCACGGGGGATACCCCCTCAGGTGGCTGGTTTGGGGGGATGCCCCCTCGGCTGTACGGCATGGGGAGATGCCTCCTCGGCTGTCTGGCATGGGCGGGTGCCCGTCTGGCACAGGGGGCCTGTCTGGCATGGAGGGATGCCTGTCTGGCAAGGGGGGATGCCTCTCGCTGGCTGGCATGGAGGGCTGCCCCTTGATGCCCCCGACTGGCGGACATGGAGGGATGCCGTCCAACTGGCGGGCATGGAGGGGTGCTGCCCATCTGACTGGCATGGAGGTATGCTGCCCATCTGGCTGGCATGGGAGGATGCCACCCGCCTGGCTGGCATGGGGGGATTCCGGCCATCTGGCTGGCATGGGGGGCATGCTGCCCTCTGGCTGGCATGGGGGGGATGCCGCCCATCTGGCAGGCATGGGGGGATGCCACCTGTCTGGCTGGTATGGGGAGATGCCGCCCGTCTAGCTGGCATGGAGGGATTTTAACTATGGTTCTGATCAAAGGGTGAACTAGCACAGTTTGCTGCTTTATTCCAAAGAGTGTAAGTTTATTTTCCTCTACTGGCACAAACGTTAGTACCCACCTTGTAATAGGCCATGGATATTATGGCTGGGTTATCAAAGATCTGAAATATATCTTTCATTTCACACTTGTCCAGCTTTTGAGACATTGCTTCTACTGGCCTCAGAAGATGTATGTCCTTCCGATGAGATGCGACGAATTATGAAAAAGATTACCATATGTGTACCAGACAAGTCAAATACATTAGATGTCTGGCACGGGGGATGCCCCCACGGCTGTCTGGCACAGGGGGATGCCCCCTCTGCTGTTTGGTACGGGGGATGCCCCCACGGCTGTCTGGCACAGGGGGATGCCCCCTCTGCTGTTTGGTACGGGGGATGCCCCTTCGGCTCTCTAAAAATTATTTGAAAAGAATGCACACCGTACTGCAGCGGGTTGTGATTTGCAAATCACAACCCGCTGCAGTACGGTGTGCATTCTTTTCAAATAATTTTTAGAGATACTTTGTTTGATCCTATTGGGGAAAGGATCCTTATGTTGAAATATATTTTGCACCCATATACCTGAAACCTCTACTGATTGCCCTGGTGTGCGGACTTGCTGAACTAAAAATGCCCCTTCGGCTGTCTGGTACGGGGGGATGCCCCCTCGGCTGTCTGGTACGGGGTGCCCCCTCGGGACTCTGGCACGGGGGGATGCCCCCTTGGCTGTCTTGCAGGGGTGATGCCACCTCGGCTGTCTGGCATGGGGGATGCCCCCACCGCTGTCTGGCACGGGGGGAATGCCTTCTCGGCTGTCTGGCACGGGGGGATGCCCCCTCAGCTGTCTGGCACGGGGGATGCCCCCTCGGCTGTCTTGCAGCGGTGATGCCCCCTCGGCTGTCTGGCATGGGGGGATGCCCTCTTGGATGTCTGGCACGGGGGGATGCCCCCTCGGCTGTCTGGTACTGGGGTGCCCCCTTTGCCCTCTTGCACGGGGGGATGGCATGGGGGATGCCCTCTCAGCTGTTTGGCATGGGGGGATGCCCCCTCGGCTGTCGGGCATGGGGAAATGCCTCCTCGGCTGTCTGGCATGGGGGGTGCCCCCTCAGCTGTCTGGCACGGGGTGATGCCCCCTCAGCTGTCTTGCAGGGGTGATGCCCCCTCAGCTGTCTTGCAGGGGTGATGCCCCCTAGGCTGTCTGGCATGGGGGGATGCCCCCTCGGCTGTCTGGCATGGAGGGATGCCCCCTCAGCTGTCTGGCATGGGGGATACCCCCTCAGGTGGCTGGCTTGGGGGGGATGCCCCCTCGGCTGTACGGCATGGGGAGATGCCTCCTCGGCTTTCTGGCATGGGCGGATGCCCGTCTGGCACAGGGGGCCTGTCTGGCATGGAGGGATGCCTGTCTGGCAAGGGGGGATGCCTCTCGCTGGCTGGCATGGAGAGCTGCCCCTTGATGCCCCCGACTGGCGGACATGGAGGGATGCCGTCCAACTGGCGGGCATGGAGGGGTGCTGCCCATCTGACTGGCATGGAGGTATGCTGTCTGTGGCATGGGGGGATTCCGGCCGTCTGGCTGTCATGGGGGGCATGTCGCCCTCTGGCTGGCATGGGGGGATGCCGCCCGTCTGGCAGGCATGGGGGGATGCCACCTGTCTGGCTGGTATGGGGAGATGCCGCCCGTCTGGCTGGTATGGAGGGATGCCGCCCATCTGGCATGGAGGGATTTTAACTATGGTTCTGATCAAAGGGAGAACTAGCACATTTTGCTGCTTTATTCCAAAGAGTTGAAGTTTATTCCCCTCTACTGGCACACAAATTAGTACCCACCTTGTAATAGGCCATGGTTATTAAGACTGGGTTATCAAAGATCTGAAATATGTCTTTCAGTTCACACCCGTCCGGCTTCTGAGACATTGCTTCTACTGGCCACAGAAGATGTATGTCCTTTGAATGAGATGTGAGGAATTATGAAAAAGATTACCATACATATAACAGGCTGTTTGAACAACTACTTGGTTCATTACTGCATGTTTCTTTCTCCCTGAGGAAATAAAGGTAGATTTCATACTGGTTGATGTAACAATATGGACGCCCATGCTTTTGCACAATTGAGTAGAGATCTATGTTGTGGGTGACTAGTCTCACCCCAATCTGTATTTTTTTAAGATTGATAAAGGTACTATAGATTCTTATTTCCTGCCATTTTAGCAGCCTTTTAACAATGCAACTACAACTAGCGTGAGGCATAGCAGTTGAATATTAGGTAAGCCTATGAATTTGAAGTGAAAAAACATTTAATATTTTTGTCTTCCCTGTTCCTTCAGTGTTAGTTTTGGTGGAACTTGTCTATGTTCCTAATGGGAACATATGTGTTTTTTTTATTTCAGCACCTGAAAGTCACCAGGCTGATAGAAATGTTTGGATCAAGAATTTGCTTGAAACACTGGAGATAAAGCAGAATTTGGGCCCATTTCACCCATGAGCCCTGTCCCTGAGTTCAAAGTCTCAACATTTCAAATTGCTGGCCTTGGAAATGCTCCAATTCTGCTCCAAATCTGCCTGACAGAAGGTGTAGTGGCCCTTTAAGTTCTGCTTTTGGCTAGAATGAACTATGCCATGTTTAGGGAAAAGCAAATCTCAGACAACCCTGTATATGACAGACGCCTTACCAGCCGTTTTGGAGACAACTGATATTTATCTTGCAGCCTAAAAAAATGGAGAAGATTCATTGAGTGGCCGAATCTATTTACATATCAAAAGAAGAATGCAAAAACTGTATACTGAACTTTAGTAAACGCCAAAACTCTGGATTGTTACATAAGGTTTCCCTCTAGTGGGGTTGAGTGAACATTGGAATACCTGCTCAGCCTTCAAGCATCTGCGAAGCATGTTTGGAATCAAATGGATTTCACGCCCTAAGGAGGACAGGACACCTAAGCTTAGATCATCCCATCATAATAAGCCATGAACTTTTTCTGCTTATTAGGCTCGATTCAGAGGCACATTCGTCTGCACTTCCGTAGCTGTCTGTGTATGTTTTTGTGGGTGTTAGTCTTTTGTTTTTTGTTTTTTTCGTTCATTTTTTATTTGCGTGAACGTTCGGACTAATGTGTATATGATTTTTCGCTGATCCAAAGGAAATCGGATTATTAGCGTAAGTTCGGGACATTTTCCCATCCAAATCTGAAATTTTTCGTTCCTTCAGATAACTTACGTTATTGCTATGGGCTTGCGATTAATTCAGACAACTGATTGCCGAGGGACCACCACCCTATAAAACCGTTTCATTTGCGATCCCCTTACGCAATTATTTTGACCTCGGAACTAACAGGCTAGCAGTATGGACGGCTCAAGTGAATTTGAGGAGCATGAAGATCTGCAGCTCATGGGCATTGAGATCGTCCGGAGCAGACGGAGGGCAGATTGCACCGGCGGCGACGCATGCACATCGATGGCATGCATGACGTTGAGCTGTTCGAGCTCACCAGACTTAATTGCGCTTCCCTCCATAAATTATTATTATTATTATTATTGTTTATTTATATAGCGCTATCATCTTCCATAGCGCTTTACAAAGTAGTAATTACAGACAGGGTAGAAACATACGGTACATATAATAATTCAAATGCAGTTTTACAGAGTTGACAATGGATATTCTGAATACAAGATACAATAGGGGAGAGAGCCCTGCCCTTGCGAGCTTACAGTCTAAAGGAAGAGGGGTGAAGACGAGGGGGAAGGATCACAAACAGTCAGTATTGAGCTTTGTGGCGTGCGCCCTTGAGAAGATTGGTTACGCCAGATTATATGCTTGTCTGTATAAGTGAGTTTTAAGGGCGCCTTTGAAGGTTTTGAGGGTTGTGGAGTGGCGGATTGGGTGCGGGAGGGCATTCCAGAAGATTGAAGTTGCACGTGAGAAGTCCTGGAGGTGGGCGTGAGAGGAGGTGACCAGGGTGGAGGACAGGAGTAGGTCGGCAGAGGAGCGGAGGCTGCGTCTAGGTTGATACTGTTGGATTAGAGATGAGATGTAGGGAGGGGCCTGGTTGGAGAGAGCTTTGTAGGCGAGAGTTAGAGTTTTGAACAGGATTCTCTGAGGGACTGGCAGCCAGTGTAGGGATTGGCAGAGAGGTGCTGAACTAGAGTAGCGAGAGGAGAGATGGATGAGGCGAGCAGCAGAGTTCAGGATAGATTGTATAGTGAGCTGCGGCCATGGTTAGCCCGCACCACAAGGAAGGGGCAAGCAATTTCAGGTATGACCAAGATGCTTGGCTGCCTGCAATTTTTGGTGAACGGCTTGTTCCAGAGGCTGGGTGCGCTCTCCGTGGTGATCTCCCAGCCTACGCTGAGCCGCGCGCTATCCAAGTTTTTGGAAGGCATGGCTACCATAACTCGGAAATATATTTGTTCTCCTGACAATTTGGTAGCCAGAAATGCGAATAAGCTGGCATTTTCCGACATGCCCAACGTCATGGGTGCCATTGACTTCACCCACGTTGCCCTGGTGCCTCCGGCAGCCGACGAGTACATCTACAGGCATGTACAATTTGTAATTTTTACAGTTTATTTACATTATTTTTAGTTATATATTGTAAAAAATTCCCTCAATGAAAATAGTCTCTCCTTGTAATTAATCCCTCATTGGAAATAGTCCCTCCTTGTAATTAATCCCTCCTTGAAAAAAGTCCCTCCTTGTAAGTTATCCCGCCTTGAAAAAAGTCCCTCCTTGTAATTAATCCCTCCTTGTAAATAGTTCCTCCTTGTAATTAATCCCTCAATGAAAATAGTCCCTCCTTGTAATTAATCCATCATTGGCAAAACTCCCTCCTTGTACTTAATCCTTCCTTGTTAATATTCCCACCTTGTAATTAATCCCTCCTTGTAATAAAACCATCATTTTAATTAATCCCTCCTTGGAAGTATTCCCTCCTTGTAAAGTGTCCCTGTGAATAAATGGCCCATATATTCTTGGTGTGCCACACACCCCGCTTCACTTCTTAAATATTCATCCATTATTGGGTTAATCCACCGCAGGTGACGTAGTGCAGAGAGGAAGTCTTGTAACGAGCCCCCTTCCGGCCTATATATACCTGGTACCTCCCTTCAATCACCAGTATTTTTTCTCTCTGCTTGCTGACAAGTCAGAAGATGGAAGTCTCCTGCTTACAGGTAGGCCGGGGTATTCTTACCCCGCCACCCCCCTTTTGGTCTATTTCTGCCCGGTTTGAGTTTGTATACCTTTATGGTGGAATGGAAGCCTCCCAGCCTAGGCTGCTCACCGGGCAAATGGTAGATGGCACTTTAAGTGCCTAGGAGCTTATCTCCTACCGCTCGACCTCATGCGTGGGGCAATGCGGCTATCCGGCATGGTGATCCGGAAATGGGATGCCCCTCTCCCGTTATGGTCCCTTCTCCCTTCACTATGGGGGGGGGGAGGTGTGAGGGTGTGCTTTTAGTATGTGTGTTTCACTTGTATCATTGCATTTTAACATGTGTGTGTGTTCATGATTATGCATTCACTGTATTCAGCATGTGTATATTTTTGGTCTGCTTTAAGGGCAGGCTGCGCTGGGTAGGGGCTGGCCACTTCTCTTGCAGACTGTTGCTTTGTGGCCCCCTACCCCCTCCCCCCTCTCCTCTCCCCTCTCCCCGCCTGGCATTTTATGTATTCATTTGAACAGCGCCATACGGTCTTTACCCTCCCCCCTCCGCCGCCTGGGCGCACGTGTAGTGGCCCAGCTGAGAGTGATTTCCAGCTGATCGGCGTAGGGGGGGGCGGGTCCCGCTGACGCGGCGTTGGGGGCGCGGCGCCAACGTCATGCGGCGGGCCCAGCGTTTTGCTTCCTTCAAATGCAGGAAGTCGCGTGGGCGCACGGCCGCACTTTGTCTTCCGTGCTGGCTGCTGGCTGCAGTCTTGTTCCGGCTGCTGCCTTCGCTGACCAGGTAAGCGGCCCCTCCCGTTGGGGCCGTTAAATGGGGAATGCATTCTTTGCAGTAATATAGTGGGGAGTCACTTTGTATTAAGGGGGCGTGATTTGGCTCTTATTTAAGGGCACTTTGGTGCCATGCTTATATGCTTATATGTTTGTTTATACACATGTGAGGATCTGATGGCTTTTCCTTTCCTTGCAGATCCTGGGATCCCTGCTTATGGTGGCCCTCCGGCTCTATGTGCCTGGCTAATTATTGGGATAGCTTTGTAATGTATATATATACATAGACTATATATAAATATATATATATATAGTTTATTAAAGGGGACCTTAACTTAAAAAAAAAAAAAAAATAAATATTTAAAAAAAAAAAAAAAAACAATCCTCCCTTCCGGGACATTACTAATAAAGGGGCATCCCGGGTTGGCTTATGCCTTAAAAGTCCCAGTATTGCGAATACCATAAATCACCATATGGAGGCTTCCGTAATTTCCGGGAATGGTTCTGCTGAGCCGTTCAGGGGGGTGCGTAGGTTGTGGGGTTCCACTCCCAGCTGATGATGTCTTTATTTGCATCCCTTGTGCAAAACAGACTATTGCGCGCCAGTCCGTTGCTTCGGCTGCAGGGCCATCGCATCCTTCATCATCTCCTACCTCTCCCTCCCTATTCCGGACCCCGCATGACACTGTCAAAAGTGGGGATTCGCATTCCGAGGCGGCAGCACAGCCCAGCCCCCGGAAAGTAATGCCTGTTAAAGCAGCGTTAAAGTCCGCTGCAAAACGAAGGCACCTAACTCCGGTACCTTCGGCTCCACAGGACCAGTTTTGTGAACCTGTGGAATGGTCCAATGGATCCCCGGACGAGGATGAATTCCCGTCGGAGTCAGATGAGCCGACAGGTCAGCTTGTGGCTGATGAGATTGGCGATTGGTCAGAGGGGGTTGTTTTTGACACCCCCTCTATTCTGACTCAAATGTTTAAAATTTTGAGTTTAGATACGCCTGAGGCGGCCGCCCCGCCAAAGGGTCAGTTGTTTAAAGAGCCTCAGCCGCGTTTGGTTTTTCCCAGACAACACCACTTTGAGAGGGTGGTTCTTAAGGAATGGGAACATCCCACGCGGTTATCTGGAATTCCTTCCAGTTGGGAAAAGCGTTATCCTTTTCCACCAGAATTGGTGAAGCTTTGGTCTGTCCCTCCTGACGTCGATACCCCTGTACTAGGGCTCTCCAGCTCGGCTATGGTACAATCTGCTGAGACCACTGTCCCTAAAGATGGGGAAGATCGTCGGATTGACCAATACGCTCGACATGGTTTTATCTATTCCGGGTCAGCGTTGCGCCCGGTATGTGCTTCAGCCCTTCTTCTATTGGCAATTAAGTCCTTAATTCAGGGGCTATATGAGGATCTTAATCCCGCTTGCAAACAGTTCACTGCGCTTAAGCAGTGTGAATCTTTTGTGGCTTATGTCCTGGCTGCTCAGGACGATGCGCTGACTATGAGTAGCAAGGCAGCAGCTATGCTGGTGGCTATTCGCAGGGCAGTATGGCTGCGTCAGTGGTCAGCGGACACGGCTTCCAAAAAGGTGCTCACAGCTCTCCCCTTTTTGGGGTTGCGTCTGTTCGGGGAGAAAATTAATTCAGTCGCAAAGGGTGGTAAGATGCCACAGCGCAAGAGGCCTCGTGGCCCCTTTAGGGGGGGCAAGTTCCGGTAGGCCTTCCTTTCGAGGATTCAGAGCGGGCAAGGGTGCGTCCTTTCCCGCTACCAGTGGCGCAGGTTGGACTCGGGGGAGGGGCCGTGGCCGGCCCACTCAGTCCTAGGGCACCAAGCCCAAACCTGCTGATAAGCTCACTCAGCAATGAGGGGCTGCCCTCACCCGTGCGGGTGGGGGGACTATTGCGACACTTCTACCATTGGAACCTAGTGGTTCCAGGCAGATGGATCCAGGAGGTAGTGTCGCCCGGTTACGACCTGGAATTCGAGTCTCACTCTCCTTCACGGTCCGTTCATGGGTCGGTTCATCCCGGCCTGAACTCTCATCAAGACGGAGTGTGTCTTTCTTTTGCCCAAATTCACACGAGAACTCTTCAGCTATTTCTGTTAGCGTGTTAGGACCAGCAACCTCAGTCGCTGGGTCAGTCCTTCCAGTTGTCCTCCCGTGTACGGCAGTCCCTCCTGTGGTGCTTGGTCTCGACCAATCTTGTGTAGGGCAGGCCTTTCCTGACCCCCCTTTGGAAAATTGTCACCACGGACGCCAGTCTGTCGGGATGGGGCAGATTCTGGAAGGAGCTGCGGTTTCAGGGGCAGTGGAGGCCCCACTTACCCATCAATATTCTGAATCTGAGAACCATCCGTCAGGTGCTTGCTCTCCTGACTCAGTATGTTCTGGGCCTTCTGGTCCAGATGACAATCGATCAGCAGTTGCTTACGTCAGTTTTCAGGGAAGCACGCGCAGTCTGAGTACTCTCAGAGAAGTGTCCCTGATCCGGACATGGGCAGTGTTCCATGTTCCCTGTCTCTCGGCGGTTTACATTCCAGAGGTGATGAAACAGGTAGCGGGCCAGTTGAGCAAGGGCTCTCCCCGTCTGGAAGAATAGGCTCTCCATCCTCGGGTGGTTCGCTTACTGTGTCTCCAATGGGAGACCCCGGAGGTGGACCTGTTGGCCCCTCATCACTATCACAGGCTCCCGAACTTCGTGTCGCTCTCCCAGGATCCTCTGGCTCTGGCAGTGGACGCCATGTCCCTGATCTGGGGAGTTCTGGGATTTCTATACCTGTTTCCTCCGATGCCCATGCTGGGCAGGGTTCTTCAGAATTTGGCTCTGGAAAAGGTGTACGCCGTTCTCGTGGCCCCAAGGTGGCCAAGACGAGTGAGGTTCGCAGACATCGTTCGGCTGGCAGTGGACCAGTTCGTTCTGCCTCTTCGGCACGGTCTGCGCACTCAGGGTCGATTGTGTTACCCCAATTTACCAGCGCTGGGTTTGATGGCCTGGCCGCTGAAACCTCCATCCTGAAGGAGGAGGGTCTTTCTGATTCAGTCATTAAGACTTTGATCAGTGCCCGGAAGAAGTCTTCTTCCATCACCTACTATAGGACTTGGAAAGCCTATATCGCTTGGTGTGAGATAAGATCTTTTCCTTGTAGGGTATTTTCGGTCTCCAGGATTCTGGAGTTTTTACAATCAGGGCTGGACTCTGGTCTCCAGCTAAGTACGTTGAAAGGGCAGGTCTCTGCCTTATCTGTCTTTTTTCAGAAGCGTGTTGCGCTTAAACCTTTAGTTAAAACTTTTTTCCAGGGGGTTACGCATGTGCGGCCTCCCAGGAAACCATTACTCCCTGTTTGGGATTTGAATTTGGTTCTTTCTGCTCTTCAGGCTCCTCCTTTTGAGCCTTTGCAAGATATTGCTTTGTCTACCCTGACTCAGAAGATTGTCTTCTTGGTAGCTATCACTTCTGTCCGGCGTGTCTCAGAGTTGGCGGCCTTAACTATCCAGGCGCCTTACTTTGAGAGGCATCAGGATAAAGTGGTCTTTCGGTTCAAGCCAGACTTTCTTCCTAAGGTTGTTTCTGCTTTTCATTTGATCCAAGATATTGTTCTTCCCTCCTTGTGTCCTAATCCCAAGAATGACAAAGAGAGGGTTTTGCATTGTTTGGATGTAGTACGCTGTGTTAAGTACTACTTGATTATCACGTCTCCTTTCCGTAGGACGGATTCCTTTTTTGTTGTGCCCCATGGGCCTAAGAAGGGTTTGGCACCAGCCAAATCTGCCATTAGCAAGTGGATACGTCAGGCCGTTACTGTGGCCTATTCGGCTAAGGGAAGAGTTCCCCCTTTTCGTATCACTGCTCATTCCACTCGCGCTGTTGGGGCGTCTTGGGCATTTCAGCACCAAGCTTCTGTTGAACAGGTTTGTAAGGCCGCCACCTGGTCTTCTGTTCACACTTTTTCTAAGTTTTACAAAGTTGATGTGCGGGCCTCAGCGGATGCTGTTTTTGGCCGCAAAGTTCTGCAGACATTTAAGTTATGCTTCACCTGGCCTTGAGATGCCCTTCCCTTGTGGACACTGCTTTTGGATGTCCCAATAATGGATGAATATTTAAGAAGTGAAGCGGGGTGTGTGGCACACCAAAAATAATACCATTTTGTGAGTACTCACCTGAAAAATGGATATTGTTGGTGTGCCACACACCCCGCTTCACCCCCACCCTTTTCGGTATTACCGAAGCATTTATATGGTGAAGCCCTTTTTTATTTATATCAAAATTGATTTTTGAGGTTACCGGTGGAATACTGGTACCTTGTCTTTCTGCTTTTTAAATATACTGGTGATTGAAGGGAGGTACCAGGTATATATAGGCCTGAAGGGGGCTCGTTACAAGACTTCCTCTCTGCACTACGTCACCTGCGGTGGATTAACCCAATAATGGATGAATATTTAAGAAGTGAAGCGGGGTGTGTGGCACACCAACAATATCCATTTTGCAGGTGAGTACTCACAAAATGGTATTTTTTTTATTCAAACATTTAGCATGTGTTCAAAAGGCAAACATTTTAATGTGGACCTGAAATAGACACTTCTAAGTTAATCTTTACTTGTTAAAACATACATATCCTTTTAGTGGTTTATAAATACTTATGTTCTTGGTTAGTGTTATTTGTATTGGGCCACAGGTTGTACTTAGGGTGTTAGAAGTTATTGTTTCAATAGTTTGCCTTGCCTTGCTAATGTTTATGTTTTTTCTTTTTTCCCAGGAACTGCAAAATGGGCCACTCACTGAATGTGCAAGCAGCGTGCTTGCCGGGTTCTCAGGCTCATCCCATGATGCCTACATCCTTCGAAGATCTCTCGGTTTGAGTCTGGGGAATTTTCCGGTGGATGGCTCCTTGGTAAGTTGACGCCAATAAAGTTATTTTCGTTTCTATGTATGCCTCAGATTTTACATTATTTCCCATGTATGAAAATATGCCTATTTGAACACCTTGTTTACATGTGAAACACGACCTTAAACATTATATTTTTGAAAAACCAAACCTTGCAAAATGTTTGTCCTGCATTGGCCTAAATCAAAATTGCAAGTTATAGTAAATTAGTAATCAGTCTTCAACACACTCGCCTGTAATTATGTTCTTGACTTTATGATAGGGTCTGTGCCATCTTTGCTTAGATGCATTACACTTACTGAGTAGAGGAGTGCGGGATAAAGTGCAGGGGCCGGGTTAGAGCTGTTTTTGCCTCAGACAAAGCAGATACGGGGTCCTGAAAAGTTAACACATCCAAGATTGCTGAGCAGCACAGACCTAAACCAATAGCTGTTAGCAGTCTTGCTGATTGGCCAGCATCCGCCATCTTGGATGTTTAAATTGTTCCAACATCTGATGTGGTTAGGTTTAGTTTTTGCCTGTGCAATATGTGTGCTCATGGTGTTTGGCAAATGTGACCTAGCCTCTTATTCAGGTTGCTGGAGCGTTTTATTGATTCCATTTATTGAGTAATGTGTAATTTATGTGTTATATATTACATTTTTGCAGGTGATTCCGGCTATCCACTGCCTCCCTGGCTGTTGACGCCCGTCCACTGGCCCCAGAATGCAGCCGAGGAGGCATATAATAGGGCGCACAGGAAGACCAGGGCTGTGGTGGAGAGGGCGTTTGGACTATTGAAGAACCGCTTCCGATGCTTGGACCATACTGGGGGAGCACTTCAGTATGACCCCAAAAAGGTCATAGATATTATAATGGCCTGTGCATTGTTGCATAATTTAGCAATATTGCAGCGTGTCCCCCGGTATGTAGATTTTCCCCCCTCTCCACTCACCGATGACCCAGAGGAGGACTATCGTGGGCCACTGTGTGTGTCTGCCCAAGCCATGCGGTCTAATTTAATAGACACACATTTTTCTTAATTTGGTGTTCCTTTGTTGGTTTTGTCACTTTATTGATTGTTTGTATGTTTGTTTCTTACTTTTACAAACAGTAATGAATTAATTACAACCAACCTCACACCTGATTTTAGACTCGTGGTCTTTTTTTTTCAAAATTTGTTAGTGCAAACTTGAAGTCATCTTTATTACACAAATACCTAAAGTCATCAACTTAGTCAACAACAGATTAAGTAAAAATGTAAGGTGTTTATTTGAAAAGCAAACATTGGAGTTGAGGGTCACTCCCATAGTTCATGTAAATACATGGTCAAACAACAAATGTCATTTTGGTCAAATCATGCAACATAGCAATTGGCCACAGGCAGCAGTTTGAAAGTAAGGCACTCCAGGCCAAAGTTTAATACAACATTTCAAAACAAACACATATGTGACAAGTAGGGATGAGCGAATCGATCCGGACGAACCCGAATTCGATCCGAATTTCATGAAAAATTAGATTCGGATCGAATCCGAATTTCCCCGTGCTTCGATCGCTCGAAGTTTTTTTTTAACATCCATTCATTTACATTACAGGCATTCTAAGATGGCGGACGGGACATGTCCAGACATCTACCCCCCTCCAGTGCATACTGGGGCAGTCACATGCAGCCTATCAGCAGTCAGCAAGCCCGGTGACGTCACAGCGCTATTTAAGGCGGCGGACATCTTGCTTTTCCTCATTTCTCTATTGCATTCGTGAGAGACAGGACGCTGCTGTAGTCAGGGAGAGACAGACAGACAGGGACAGACAGGAGACAGGCAGGAGACAGGCAGGAAGTCAGCGAGAAGCAGGGAAAGTTAGGAAAAAAACGGATGCAGTGACAGGGATTTTTTTTTTGTTTTCATGCAGCCTGAGTGTTACTGCCTGGGTCACTGGCTTTGTTAGCTGTTTCACCCTGGTTAACCACTGTTGCTTTGCATAGTACTACTGCTCCCAGGTGCACTGCTGTTGTGGCATCCCATTCTGTGACTACACCAGCCTCTATTTACTATAACCCTTTGCACTTATTCTAAAAGTAATTTGGCCTGATAAAGACACTTTTGCTTTGCATAGTACTACTGCTCCCAGGTGCACTGCTGTTGTGGCATCCCATTCTGTGACTACACCAGCCTCTATTTACTATAACCCTTTGCACTTATTCTAAAAATAATTTGGCCTGATAAAGACACTTTTGCTTTGCATAGTACTACTGCTCCCAGGTGCACTGCTGTTGTGGCATCCCATTCTGTGACTACACCAGCCTCTATTTACTATAACCCTTTGCACTTATTCTAAAAGTAATTTGGCCTGATAAAGACACTTTTGCTGTGCATAGTATTACTGCTCCCAGGTGCACTATGGTTGGGGCATCCCATTCTGTGACTACACCAGCCTCTATTTACTATAACCCTTTGCACTTATTCTAAAAGTAATTTGGCCTGATAAAGACACTTTTGCTTTGCATAGTACTACTGCTCCCAGGTGCACTGCGGTTGGGGCATCCCATTCTATGACTACACCAGCCTCTATTTACTATAACCCTTTGCACTTATTCTCAAAGTAATTTGGCCTGATAAAGACACTTTTGCTTTGCATAGTACTACTGCTCCCAGGTGCACTGCTGTTGTGTCATCCCATTCTGTGACTACACCAGCCTCTATTTACTATAACCCTTTGCACTTATTCTAAAAGTAATTTGGCCTGATAAAGACACTTTTGCTTTGCATAGTACTACTGCTCCCAGGTGCACTGCGGTTGTGGCATCCCATTCTGTGACTACACCAGCCTCTATTTACTATAACCCTTTGCACTTATTCTCAAAGTAATTTGGCCTGATAAAGACACTTTTGCTTTGCATAGTACTACTGCTCTCAGGTGCACTGCGGTTGGGGCATCCCATTCTGTGACTACACCAGCCTCTATTTACTATAACCCTTTGCACTTATTCTAAAAGTAATTTGGCCTGATAAAGACACTTTTGCTTTGCATAGTACTACTGCTCCCAGGTGCACTGCTGTTGTGGCATCCCATTCTGTGACTACACCAGCCTCTATTTACTATAACCCTTTGCACTTATTCTCAAAGTAATTTGGCCTGATAAAGACACTTTTGCTGTGCATAGTACTACTGCTCCCAGGTGCTCTCTGGTTGGGGCATCCCATTCTGTGACTACACCAGCCTCTATTTACTATAACCCTTTGCACTTATTCTAAAAGTAATTTGGCCTGATAAAGACACTTTTGCTTTGCATAGTACTACTGCTCCCAGGTGCACTGCTGTTGTGGCATCCCATTCTGTGACTACACCAGCCTCTATTTACTATAACCCTTTGCACTTATTCTAAAAGTAATTTGGCCTGATAAAGACACTTTTGCTTTGCATAGTACTACTGCTCCCAGGTGCACTGCTGTTGTGGCATCCCATTCTGTGACTACACCAGCCTCTATTTACTATAACCCTTTGCACTTATTCTAAAAGTAATTTGGCCTGATAAAGACACTTTTGCTTTGCATAGTACTACTGCTCCCAGGTGCACTGCGGTTGGGGCATCCCATTCTGTGACTACACCAGCCTCTATTTACTATAACCCTTTGCACTTATTCTAAAAGTAATTTGTCCTGATAAAGACACTTTTGCTTTGCATAGTACTGCTGCTCCCAGGTGCACTGCGGTTGGGGCATCCCATTCTGTGACTACACCAGCCTCTATTTACTATAACCCTTTGCACTTATTCTAAAAGTAATTTGGCCTGATAAAGACACTTTTGCTTTGCATAGTACTACTGCTCCCAGGTGCACTGCTGTTGTGGCATCCCATTCTGTGACTACACCAGCCTCTATTTACTATAACCCTTTGCACTTATTCTAAAAGTAATTTGGCCTGATAAAGACACTTTTGCTTTGCATAGTACTACTGCTCCCAGGTGCACTGCTGTTGTGGCATCCCATTCTGTGACTACACCAGCCTCTATTTACTATAACCCTTTGCACTTATTCTCAAAGTAATTTGGCCTGATAAAGACACTTTTGCTTTGCATAGTACTACTGCTCCCAGGTGCACTGCGGTTGGGGCATCCCATTCTGTGACTACACCAGCCTCTATTTACTATAACCCTTTGCACTTATTCTAAAAGTAATTTGGCCTGATAAAGACACTTTTGCTTTGCATAGTACTACTGCTCCCAGGTGCACTGCTGTTGTGGCATCCCATTCTGTGACTACACCAGCCTCTATTTACTATAACCCTTTGCACTTATTCTCAAAGTAATTTGGCCTGATAAAGACACTTTTGCTGTGCATAGTACTACTGCTCCCAGGTGCTCTCTGGTTGGGGCATCCCATTCTGTGACTACACCAGCCTCTATTTACTATAACCCTTTGCACTTATTCTAAAAGTAATTTGGCCTGATAAAGACACTTTTGCTTTGCATAGTACTACTGCTCCCAGGTGCACTGCTGTTGTGGCATCCCATTCTGTGACTACACCAGCCTCTATTTACTATAACCCTTTGCACTTATTCTAAAAGTAATTTGGCCTGATAAAGACACTTTTGCTTTGCATAGTACTACTGCTCCCAGGTACACTGCGGTTGGGGCATCCCATTCTGTGACTACACCAGCCTCTATTTACTATAACCCTTTGCACTTATTCTAAAAGTAATTTGGCCTGATAAAGACACTTTTGCTTTGCATAGTACTGCTGCTCCCAGGTGCACTGCGGTTGGGGCATCCCATTCTGTGACTACACCAGCCTCTATTTACTATAACCCTTTGCACTTATTCTAAAAGTAATTTGGCCTGATAAAGACACTTTTGCTTTGCATAGTACTACTGCTCCCAGGTGCACTGCTGTTGTGGCATCCCATTCTGTGACTACACCAGCCTCTATTTACTATAACCCTTTGCACTTATTCTAAAAGTAATTTGGCCTGATAAAGACACTTTTGCTTTGCATAGTACTACTGCTCCCAGGTGCACTGCGGTTGGGGCATCCCATTCTGTGACTACACCAGCCTCTATTTACTATAACCCTTTGCACTTATTCTAAAAGTAATTTGGCCTGATAAAGACACTTTTGCTTTGCATAGTACTACTGCTCCCAGGTGCTCTGCTGTTGGGGCATCCCATTCTGTAACATACCATACCCCTCTTTATTTACACTAAGCAGCTCTCTTATTTACACTAAGCAGGCCTGTTGGAGGCTGAGTGTTACTGCTCACTTTTGGTGTGCATTATATTCTGTTTCATATAGACCCACCGCTGCCTGGGGGTTCTTAAAATATCACCTACTACCACGCCAGTTAGATTATGTCGGGCAGACAAGTGCCTGGAAGTGAAAAGAGGAGT
Organism: Gastrophryne carolinensis; assembly: GCA_027917425.1. Classification (NCBI taxonomy): domain Eukaryota; kingdom Metazoa; phylum Chordata; class Amphibia; order Anura; family Microhylidae; genus Gastrophryne; species Gastrophryne carolinensis. Next base: position 313,058,981 of record CM051237.1, read on the forward strand.
GGCAGAGGCCAAGATTCCGCAGACAGAGGTCGCAGCAGACTGGGGGCCAGTAGCAACAGGAGTCACGCTGAGAGACCTAATCTGCCAGTATCTGCTAGCGGTCGGGTCTCCACCAGTAACGCATCTGCCGTGGTAGATTGGTTAACGCGCTCATCAACAACATCATCACAACTTACGTCTGAGACCCCCAGTCTAGGGTCAGTAGGTTCCTCTGACACAACCCTGAGTTGGCATGCCCCGAGTGCAGTCCCTGTCCTCCCATTGCCTCTGTCCTACGCCGTTCCCTCCCCCAGCGACGTATCCTATGCTTTGGGTTCAGCTCCACTCTTTAGTGAGGAGGACGATCAGATAGAGGACAGTCAGCAGCTACTGCCCAGCCAAGAAATGGAGGTGGCTTCTTTAGCTAGGCAGACAAATAGTGATGTGGACAGTGTCGTGGGTGCTGCGAGCGTTCCAGCTCCTGCGCCAGACACTGTTGACGAATCCACAAACATCAGTGACGTACAGCCACAAGTCGGTGATGATGACGATGAAGCCGATCGCACTTGGGAGCCGGGTGATGAAGGGGCTTCATCGTCATCATCAGGAGAAGAGGGGCGCAGGTTGCCCCGGAGTCAGCAGCTCAGGCAGCAAGGTGTTAGCAGCATGGTTGGCAGGCAGCATGGGGGCACAATTGTAAAGCCTGGAGCCAAACGGGGCCGGGGTAGAGCACCTGCTGCGCGGCAGGCTACCTTATCGGGAGGTAGTGGGGCAGGGGTTCCTGGAGTTGGCGACAATAGCAGCGAATCAGTGAGGCCTGTTGGTGGGAAAAGTAGCTACTCGGCAGTGTGGCAGTTTTTCCTGAAGCATCCGCAGGAGGGTAACATGGCCACATGCAAGATATGTAGGCAGAAGGTGAAGCGTGGCCAGGGTCCAAATGTTGGCACCACGGCCCTGCGTCAACATATGCAGCGTCACCATAAAGCGGCCTGGGAGAACCTAGGCTCCGGAGAGGTGGGCCAGACTGCTTCCTCACCGAGTGGCACGCCGCTGCCAATTTCTGCCAGCCAAGGCTCCAGCACCTCAGCCGAAGGCAGCTGTGCGTCATACCCATCCTCTGTCGCTCCTGCTCCTCCTCCTCCAAGTCATGCATCCCGCCAGCAATCCATCAGCGAAGCCATGTCCAAGAGACAGCAGTATGCGCCCACTCATCCTACGGCGCAGAAGCTGAACGTGCTCCTGTCCAAGTTGCTGGTGCTGCAGTCGCTCCCTTTTCAGGTGGTGGACTCTGCACCTTTCAGAGAACTGATGGCTTGTGCCGAGCCGAGGTGGAGAGTCCCAAGCCGTCATTTCTTTGCCAAGAAGGCAGTACCAGCGCTGCACACTTTTGTTGAACAGAAGGTGGGCCAGTCCTTGAGCCTGTCGGTGTGTAGCAAAGTGCATGGCAGCGCCGACGTCTGGAGCTGTAACTACGGTCAGGGACAGTACATGTCGTTTACTGGGTGAATGTGGTCCCTTTGCAGCAGCAACTTGGACAGGTCACGCCGCTTCGGCCTCCACGTTCCCTGCCCGTTGGGCCTGTGACACTGTGCGACTCGGCCTCCTCATCCTCCGCCATCTCCTCACCCTCCACTGTAGGCTCAAGTCTCAGTGCCCCTCCAGTCTACCATGTGTGCAGGGCACGGAGGTGTCACGCAGTGCTTCACATGGTTTGTCTTGGCGAACGGAGTCACACAGGGGAGGAACTGCTTAAATGTATTCATCAGGAAATCCAAACATGGCTTACTCCAAGAAAACTTAAAATGGGAATCATGGTTACCGACAATGGGAAGAACATTTTGTCTGCGCTGTGCCAAGGAAGCCTGATCCCTGCCCCCTGCATGGCTCACGTCTTCAGTCTGGTTGTCAAGCGGTTTCTGAAGTGTTCCCCCCATCTGCAAGACATCCTAACAACTTCAAGGAAACTTTGCATGCACTTCAGCCACTCATACACCGCCAGACACACCCTTCTTGAGCTACAGCGTCAGAACGGTATCCCCCAACATAGTCTGATTTGCGATGTTTCCACCCGTTGGAATTCCACCCTTCACATGTTGGACCGATTATTTGAACAGAGAAAAGCCATCACGGATTTCCTGATGATCCAAGCAGATAGGGGGACTCCCCTGTGTAACTTCAATGTCAACCAGTGGCAGCTCATACGTGACACCTGCCGTTTGCTCAGGCCCTTTGAGGAAGTCACTTTATTTGTCAGTCAGCAGGATTACAGGATGAACGACGTGATTCCACTGCTTCATGTACTACAGCACATGTTGGAAACCATGGCTGGTCAGGGCACTGGAGACATGGCGTTTACATCTTATGGCCACATGAACCCCGTTGAAGCTGAACTGGAGGAGGAGGAGGAAGAGGAGGAGGAGTTGCCCAGCGAAACACAGTTTAGGCTTGGCGAAATGGCTGGTTTATCTAGTCAGCGGACAGGAGAGGAGGAGCAGGAGCAGCCAGAGGAGCTAGAGGTTTTTGAGGAAGGCGAGACAGAGGACCCGGGCACACTGTGGCAGTATGCAGTGGAGATGGAGACAGGTAGTCCATCCGAGTAACTTGCGCAAATGGCAGGAAGCATGCTCACGTGCTTGCGTAGTGACCCCAGAATTGTTTCCATCTGTCGGCGGGATGACTTCTGGCTGTATACCTTATTGGACCCTCGCTTCCGGCACAAAATGGGGGCATTTTTTAAACCCACCGAGAGGGAGGACAAACTGAACTACTACAAAGACATTCTACGTAGGCAGTTGGCCGATGCCTATCTGCGCCATGGTCCATACTCTCGCAGGTCTGACTCGAGGGGACCTCTACGCTCACCTTCCACTGTCATGGCTGCTGGGGGGGTTGGCAGGAGCAGCAGCAGCAGCTCCATCAGCAGCAGCCTCAGTCTTCAGTCGCTAATGAGTTGCTTTCTACACCCGCATAGTGAGGCTACTCATGAGCAGCAGGAAGACCTGGAGCAGGACCTGAACCAGCAGGTCATGTCATACTTTGACATGACCATGCCAACACACCTTGAGGATCCGCTGGACTTCTGGGCAGCCAAACTTGATTTGTTGCCGCAACTAGCAGAGTTTGCCCTGGAAAAGCTGTCCTGCCCGGCAAGTAGCGTGCCATCTGAGCGGGTGTTTAGTGCGGCGGGGGCCATAGTTACGGCGAGGAGAACTCGTCTGTCAACTAAAAATGTGGAGAGACTCACCTTTGTCAAAATGAATCAGGGATGGATCAGCCAGGATTTCCACCCACCAATGCCTGATGCATGCGACTAGAATCAGCATGGTGCCACGTTTTACACTTTCCAAATGGTGTAAAACATATTTATGTCTTTAGGCCAGTTTTTGGGCTCCTGCCGATGCCAACTCCAGGGTGTGATTCATCCAATTTTTGGGCTCCTGAAGCCAACCCCAGTGTCTCTTTAAAGTAATGTTTGGGCTCCTGCTGCTGCTGCTGCCAACTCCAGGGTGTGATTCATCCAATTTTTGGGCTCCTGCTGCCAACCCCAGTGTCTCTTTAAAGTAATGTTTGGGCTGCTGCTGCTGCTGCCAACTCCAGGGTGTGATTCATCCAATTTTTGGGCTCCTGAAGCCAACCCCAGTGTCTCTTTAAAGTAATGTTTGGGCTCCTGCTGCTGCTGCTGCTGCCAACTCCAGGGTGTGATTCATCCAATTTTTGGGCTCCTGCTGCCAACCCCAGTGTCTCTTTAAAGTAATGTTTGGGCTCCTGCTGCTGCTGCCAACTCCAGGATGTGATTCATCCAATCTTTGGGCTCCTGAAGCCAACCCCAGTGTCTCTTTAAAGTAATGTTTGGGCTCCTGCTGCTGCCAACTCCAGGGTGTGAATCATCCAATTTTTGGGCTCCTGAAGCCAACTCCAGTGTCTCTTTAAAGTAATGTTTGGGCTCCTGCTGCTGCTGCTGCTGCCAACTCCAGGGTGTGATTCATCCAATCTTTGGGCTCCTGCTGCCAACCCCAGTGTCTCTTTAAAGTAATGTTTGGGCTCCTGCTGCTGCTGCTGCTGCCAACTCCAGGGTGTGATTCATCCAATTTTTGGGCTCCTGAAGCCAACCCCAGTGTCTCTTTAAAGTAATGTTTGGGCTCCTGCTGCTGCTGCTGCTGCCAACTCCAGGGTGTGATTCATCCAATCTTTGGGCTCCTGCTGCCAACCCCAGTGTCGCTTTAAAGTAATGTTTGGGCTCCTGCTGCTGCCAACTCCAGGGTGTGATTCATCCAATTTTTGGGCTCCTGCTGCCAACTCCAGTGTCTCTTTAAAGTTATGTTTGGGCTCCTGCTGCTGCCAACTCCAGGGTGTGATTCATCCAATTTTTGGGCTCCTGAAGCCAACCCCAGTGTCTCTTTAAAGTAATGTTTGGGCTCCTGCTGCTGCTGCCAACTCCCGGGTGTGAATCATCCAATGTTTGGGCTCCTGAAGCCAACCCCAGTGTCTCTTTAAAGTAATGTTTGGGCTCCTGCTGCTGCTGCCAACTCCAGGGTGTGATTCATCCAATTTTTGGGCTCCTGATGCCAACTCCAGTGTCTCTTTAAAGTAATGTTTGGGCTCCTGCTGCTGCTGCTGCTGCTGCCAACTCCAGGGTGTGATTCATCCAATCTTTGGGCTCCTGCTGCCAACCCCAGTGTCTCTTTAAAGTAATGTTTGGGTTCCTGCTGCTGCTGCTGCTGCTGCCAACTCCAGGGTGTGATTCATCCAATTTTTGGGCTCCTGCTGGCAACTCCAGTGTGTCTTTAAAGTAATGTTTGGGCTCCTGCTGCTGCTGCTGCTGCCAACTCCAGGGTGTGATTCATCCAATTTTTGGGCTCCTGAAGCCAACCCCAGTGTCTCTTTAAAGTAATGTTTGGGCTCCTGCTGCTGCTGCCAACTCCAGGGTGTGATTCATCCAATTTTTGGGCTCCTGAAGCCAACCCCAGTGTGTCTTTAAAGTAATGTTTGGGCTCCTGCTGCTGCTGCTGCTGCCAACTCCAGGGTGTGATTCATCCCATTTTTGGGCTCCTGAAGCCAACCCCAGTGTCTCTTTAAAGTAATGTTTGGGCTCCTGCTGCTGCTGCCAACTCCAGGGTGTGATTCATCCAATTTTTGGGCTCCTGAAGCCAACCCCAGTGTCTCTTTAAAGTAATGTTTGGGCTCCTGCTGCTGCTGCCAACTCCAGGGTGTGAATCATCCAATTTTTGGGCTCCTGATGCCAACTCCAGTGTCTCTTTAAAGTAATGTTTGGGCTCCTGCTGCTGCTGCCATCTCCAGGGTGTGATTCATCCAATTTTTGGGCTCCTGCTGCCAACCCCAGTGTCTCTTTAAAGTAATGTTTGGGCTCCTGCTGCTGCTGATGCCAACTCCAGGGTGTGATTCATCCAATCTTTGGGCTCCTGCTGCCAACCCCAGTGTCTCTTTAAGGTAATGTTTGGGCTCCTGCTGCTGCTGCTGCCGCCAACTCCAGTGTGTGATTCATCCAATTTTTTGGCTCCTGAAGCCAACTCCAGTGTCTCTTTAAAGTAATGTTTGGGCTCCTGCTGCTGCCAACTCCAGGGTGTGATTCATCCAATCTTTGGGCTCCTGCTGCCAACCCCAGTGTCTCTTTAAAGTAATGTTTGGGCTCCTGCTGCTGCTGCCAACTCCAGGGTGTGATTCATCCAATTTTTGGGCTCCTGAAGCCAACCCCAGTGTCTCTTTAAAGTAATATTTGTTCTGCTGCTGCTGCCAACTCCCGGGTGTGATTCATCCAATTTTTGGGCTCTTGAAGCCAACCCCAGTGTCTCTTTAAAGTAATGTTTGGGCTCCTGCTGCTGCTGCTGCCAACTCCAGGGTGTGATTCATCCAATTTTTGGGCTCCTGCTGCCAACCCCAGTGTCTCTTTAAAGTAATGTTTGGGCTGCTGCTGCTGCTGCTGCTGCTGCCAACTCCAGGGTGTGATTCATCCAATCTTTGGGCTCCTGCTGCCAACCCCAGTGTCTCTTTAAAGTAATGTTTGGGCTCCTGCTGCTGCTGCCAACTCCAGGGTGTGATTCATCCAATTTTTGGGCTCCTGAAGCCAACCCCAGTGTCTCTTTAAAGTAATATTTCGGCTGCTGCTGCTGCCAACTCCAGGGTGTGATTCATCCAATTTTTGGGCTCCTGAAGCCAACTCCAGTGTCTCTTTAAAGTAATGTTTGGGCTCCTGCTGCTGCTGCCAACTCCAGGGTGTGATTCATCCAATTGTTGGGCTCCTGAAGCCAACTCCAGTGTCTCTTTAAAGTAATGTTTGGGCTCCTGCTGCTGCTGCTGCTGCTGCTTGAAACTCCAGGGTGGGTCAGTCAATTTTTGGGCTCCTGCTGCTGCCAACTCCAGTGTCTCTTTCAGCCAATGTTTGGGCTCCTGCTGCTGCTTGCAACTCCAGGGTGTGATTCATCCAATTTTTGGGCTCCTGCTGCTGCCAACTCCAGTGTCTCTTTAAAGCAATGTTTGGGCTCCTGCCCCTCATAGTGATGCCACTTCAATTCTCTGCAATTGTGCCGCTCTGCGATTTTATTAGCGATGCCTCTGATCTGCATGTGATATTTATTTACAGTATTATTTCAGTAACCCAGCACGCATCCTATGCGTGTTACAGCAAGGCAAAATGGTTTACAACCCTATTGAGGCTCTAGGAGGCTCAGAAATAGCCGTTTTTAATAGCGATTAGTCGCGAATAAATTCGGGTCGAAACGATTTTTGTCGGAAAATTCGGCGAATCAGTCGAATCTAATTTTTCAAAAGTTCGCTCATCTCTAGTGACAAGCATTGGCATGTACAGATTTGAAACCCAAAAAATAGGGCTACAGACACACCCTCTCCTGCTTGGCCACAATTGCCACAGGCACAGGTGTAAAGCAGCCATACCTATGCCACATCTACACCTGTTACTTAGTGGCCCACCCAAACAAGAACCCCCAGTCCCTATCCAAGTCCAGTTCAATCTCAGCCAGGGGTCAAGGTAGTATTTTGCCAGCCCAGAATGTCCCCCAATCATGCCTACAAACAGGAGGAGCCAGAACCAATGTAATTAGGCCCAAGCCTGCAGCGCAACAGCTTGAGTGGCAGGTTCAGTGAGGCTTGACCTCCGGCATTGGCTACTGGGCTACCTCAGAACTCTAATGAGCTTTATGGGCGCAAATACAAAGCATACAAGCAAAGCCATACCAAAAGGGTATATTGGTAGGGCTCACCAGACAGGTCAATACAGTGGGGATGTAGAGCAAAGATGTGGAGCAATTTCAGGCCAAATAAGCCTTAAAATGGGGGATGCCCATCAAACCCAGGTTGGAGCTGGGCCCTCACCTGGGCCTGTGTGGCATTCAGAATCTGCAACTGTTGCAACATGTTTCTATTGGTAGTTCAAAATTCAGCCATCATGGCACTGAGATTTTCGTTAAGGTGGCCATGTGGCTGTTACTATTTCGAACTTCCTCAAGCATGGCACTGTAATAATTTGATAAGGTGGCCATGTGGCTGTTGTTGGACCAAAATTCAGCATGGAGTTTAAGGTGTTATTTATTGTCACTAATTGCCCATGAAGATGCTTGTGGTTTCGTTGATTTTGGAGGCGAAATAGCCGCCTCTCATGGTGCCATGCTGACTCCATCATCGGCGCGCCCCTTCCCCTGGGAAACGCGCCCCTTCCCCTGGGTGACGTAGTTGACTACGCCTCCCAATTCCCCGGGTTGTGGGGCGTGCAGATGATGGGCCTCTAGGTCCACCAACAGCCACAGGTCTGCTTGGCAAATCCTCAGCAGCAGAGCTAACACTGGGGACTGTCGGCTCAGTCTCTGCATGCTGCCCACGATGGGCTGGCAGCATGCAGCCAGCTTCACTCTGCTGCTGAGGATATGTTGGAGAAATATGTTGGGGCAGTTGCAGATTCTGTCCCAGGGGGAGCTGCTCAGAAGGTCCAATGAAGGGTCCATCCTCCTCCAGCTCCTGGATTTCCTCCATCAGTGTGTGGGTCTGTTGGGACATGTAAATAAAAAAGGTTCAGTCTACATACATATACATATGTAATTCCGCAAAAAGAAACATGGCAAGTCACATGCATAAGCAAAATCAGAAGAAGACACTTACCATATATATCGGATCCTGGGTCTGAGGCAGCACGGAAGTTGATGGCATGGTCAAACTGGCTGAGGATTCCCCACTAGCTGAGGGATGATGCTGGGCTGCATTGTGGAAAAGAAGGCATGTTACCACACAACTAGGCATTGCTGATGTGTAATAACACATATGGTTCACTAAAACACCGGGCCACGCATGAATGGCAACTCCCCCAATGGACCAAGTTGACCTTGACTATATATGCCATTATCTGTTAGATGTATTAGTCAACAAGTACATACACATTGGTCTCCTTAACCAAAAGAAACATGCATGTACTGGCTGTTCTGAGGCTTCACACATCCCTATAAGCCCATTAGGGGACCACACTCAGCTTGCAAATAGCATTTGCCATCAGATTATGCTGGTTGCCATTCTTTCTAGGTCAAACTTTCAAGCACCCCAGATCAAGTCTTTCTGAGCAAAGCACAGCTCCAACCCCAGTGGCCTAAAGATAAAGATGGAAGTGTTGGATGTAACTGTCTCTAAATACATAACAGTCAGGCCTTTGCTAATCTCAATAGTGTTCCTCAAGATTCTCCAAACTCATGTATGGGCAAGGAAATTATCAAATGAGTCCACACACATAACACACCCTGTTTAAATTGTTACCTCCACTACAAGGCACACCCTAGGACCATGTGTTAATATATGGCTTGGAGCATCATTTTACATGTAGCTCACATTTCACATACACACCAACATTACTAACCGGCAGGAATAGTCGGAATGTCCGTGTCCTGTCGGGCCGAGTGTCCCTCTAAGGCCACCGGATGTAGCCGTTTATTTTCTTTCTTCGGTGCTGCATACTTGAGGTACGAAATTTTCCTTTAAATCTGCTCCACATCTTTGAGCTCTTCCCCCGCTGCATTGACCTGTCTGGTGAGCTCCTCCAAAATTTCGGCTTTGTGCTGCTTGCTTGTAGCTTTGGATCTGCGCCTATATAGCTCATCATAATACAAGGTGAGGCCACTAGCCAATGCCAGAGTTTGGGCCTCACCAAACCTGCCACTAAACTGGCCTCTGCACAATGTGCGCCCTGTTGGTTGTGGTTCTGGCTCCTCAGTGTTTGGCGGAAAACCGGGGGACATTCTGGGCTGGCTGTGTGGGTGTGAAATTACGAACTGCTGGCTGGCTGCAGATTGAACCGGACTTGGAAAAGGACTGGATGATCGTGGATGGGTGGCCACTGAGGTCGCAGGTGTAGATGTGGCATATTCTGAGTGCCTTGACACCTGTGCCGGTGGAGAATGTGGCCGAGGAGGAGAGGGTGTTGTTGAGGAAGTCGTGCTTGGGGCCCTGTGCCTCTGTGGGCCTTAGAAGAACCATGCCCCTTGGAGGTAGTCGGACGGTTCAGGGGTGAGCCAGAGCTTTGGCTTCTTGGCCGGTGCCTTGCCCTCTTGGCCGAGGATTTGGAGACCTGTGCGGGTGGGGATGGCGACCTAGGGCTTCTTGGCCGGTGCCTTGCCCTCTTGCCATGAGACTTGTGGCCACGTGCGGGTGGTGGGGATGCCGAGCTCGGGCTGCTTAGGCTTCTGGTCCTTGTTTGCCGGTGACTTTGGCTCTTTTAAGTTTTTTCACCACGTGCGGGTGGTGGTGATGCCGAGCTAGAGCTGCTGGGGCTTCTTTCCCGGTGTGTCCTTTTTTAGCCTTGGCTTGGTAGACACGTGGGTGGGGTGATGGTGACCTGGGGGGGCTGGGGCTTCGCACCCTGTTGGTACCTTTTTTGTCACCCTTGGTTGTTGCCTTGCTTGCCTGTGGCTTCCTCTTGGCCGCTGAATGCTTTTTTGGCCTGGATTTTGGAGGAGGCTTGGGCTGTGCACTGCGGGTTGGCTGCAGCTTGCTTTTTGGCATCTTTGAGCGAGTTGTGGGCCCTGCACATTGCTCCTGACGCTTGGATGGCAGTTTTCTGCTGCTGCTGGCGTCCTTTGCTGCTTTTTGCAAATAGTTTTTTGGTGCCATAATGTTGAGACTCTGTAAGAGAATGAGCTGTGTGTCCAGGACCCTTTAAATAAGATTGGCGGGGTCTGACGCTTACGTGTACGCGTGCGTACGGACGTCCGTTCCGGTCGCGCGGAACCGGGAAACCGCAGGGGCATTACTTATCTGCTGCAGACAAGAGGCAAGATGGCGCCCACAATCTTCACCCGCCAAGAGAGATCATCGTGCTTGTAAGTGTCTTTTAATGAATTTGATTTGCCATCTAAATGCATGCCTAGCCCTTAAGGAAGCGCAGGAAAAAGCGGTTTGTTTACAAAGTGTCTAAAACTCCGTGCAAAACCGACGTCAGGGCCCACATGTGTGAACCAACACTGAGGCCAGCTACAAGGATTGGATTAGGCTACAAATGTGTCTGTTAATGTCATTTAGTAAAATTATCGATTGTTGACAGATATTTGTATGCAGTTTGAACTAAATCCTTTGTTTATTTTGTGTTTTGTAGACCATGCTGGAGCGTAGGTACGACTACCTGCCCAACTCTTTTGAGAAGCGCACCGTCGCCCTGGAGATAGTTTCCAGAATCCACGGACACCCCCTTCACCCACACTCAGATCATGCAGCATTGGTCGGACCTGAAACAGCTGCACATGCCCCGGGTGCAGCGGTTTTTCGGACTCCATTTCCCTAGTAAGTACATAGCGATTGCATGCCAGATGTAACTCATGCAGAAGGTAGGCATTTATTTATAATTGCTTTTCTTTTCTAGTGTTGGAAATGGAGTACCGAATCCGCCGCACCCTGAGGTGCACAGGCCGACCAGTGCTGCATGAATCTGCAGCTGGAAGTGCAGGTGGTGGATCTCCAGGGCCACGTTCCTACCCCTCCTCTGTAGTGGCCCCTGACCAGCCCCTGGACCTTTCCACAGAGGAGGGGCGGCACGGCGTGGGCAGGGAGTCGTACCCAGCGACGCAGGCGGGAGCCTCTGGTATGTGACTCTTCATGTAACCGCACACACATATACATGCTATTTCCACCCAAGCTGATTCACTTAATCTGTTTTGTAGATGCTTCTGGAGCGGGTGAAGATGTTCAGTCTGCAGCAGACCTCGCCCAGGAGGCACAGGGAGAAGGTGAGTGATGTGACACATGCATTGAAATTGACATTTGATTACTGTTGACTTAGACATTATAAGTGACCCTATTTGCCATGTCTCGACAGCCTCTACTTCACAACAGTGGCAGGGCCCAGGACGTAGGGTGTCCCCAACGAGGCATCCGTCGGCCACCAACCAAGTAAGTTGTAATGTCATTCTTTGCAGTATGTGGTAATTGACATGATCACCCAGATACCTCAAGCCATAGTCAATGGCATTAGTAGGAATGACCTCTGCCCACTTCCTTAGATTAATTACTTAGCAGACTGACATATGTCATCATGATTTAATTTGCCAAATAACAAACATTCCATCCACAGGTGAGAAACATGTATTTGTCTCAAACAATTTTTTCACATTTTATACAGGGACCACACGTGCAAAAGTGGAAGCAATGAATCGAAGGGTCCTTGAGTTGGTGGCCTATATGCAGCAGCTGGTTGACTCGTTGGGGACAACAGAAGAAGAATAGTGTTCTGGGTCCTGTCACTGTATTTTTTATAATGTAAATAGTTTAGTTGTTTTAAATGTTACAAATATTTAAATTTTTTTATAAAAAAAAAATGTTAAAAGTTTTTATTGTTAAAGTGGACCAACACCCAGGATTCTGACTATCCTGGGTTTTGGTCCACTTCGGTGGGGCACCCCGCTGTGTGAAACCCCCCAGAAAGCCCCGAAAACTCACCCCGCTCCCACGTGACCGCTGCATCCAATCCCCGCCGACGGACAAGCGGGAGGCAGCGACGGACAAGCAGAGCGCGTCCGCCGCCGCCTCCCGCTCGTCACTCTTACAGGGAGTGCTAGAGGGACACGCGGGAGGCGGCAGCGGCGGACACGCATGCGCCGCTGGAATGGGGAGAAGGTAGGATTGTGGGCTTCCTGAGGGGTTTCACCCCGCGGGACATCCCGATTTTGGATGCCCCGCAGGGAGGGATCTGATCGGCCCGGAATCTTATAGATTCCCGGGCCGATCCCCCCTGGGTGTTGGTCCACTTTAAATTTTTGCTACCAAAAAAAAAATATGGACTTATAATTGAAACTTTTATTTTTTTTTTTTTTGTGTCATTTTTTTACAAAAATACACTAACAACAAACAAAGGTTAAAGAAAATATTTAGAGCTGAAGATTCAGATGACCGGGAAGTGGTTTGGGTAAGTTTTAGGGACCTAAAATGGAAGAAGAACCTAACCGGGAAGTGGTTTGGATACGTTTTAGGGACCTAAAATGGAAGAAGAACCTAACCGGGAAGTGGTTTGGGTAAGTTTTTTAGGGACCTAAAATGGAAGAAGAACCTAACCGCGAAGTGGTTTGGGTAAGTTTTAAGGGTCCAAAGGGAAAGATGGAGGATAGTGCTAAGTGGTTTGGGTAAGTTTTAAGGGTCCAAAAGGGAAGATGGAGGAGAGTTCTAAGTGGTTTGAGTAAGTTTTAAGGGTCCAAAAGGGTAGATGGAGGATAGTGCTAAGTGGTTTGGATAAGTTTTAAGGGTCCAAAAGGGAAGATGGAGGATAGTGCTAAGTGGTTTGGGTAAGTTTTAAGGGTCCAAAAGGGAAGATGGAGGATAGTGCTAAGTGGTTTGGCTGAGATTTCAGGGTCCAAAAGGGAAGATGGAGGATAGTGCTAAGTGGTTTGGGTGAGCTTTAAGGGTCCAAAAGGGAAGATGGAGGATAGTGCTAAGTGGTTTGGGTGAGATTTAAGGGTCCAAAAGGGAAGATGGAGGATAGTGCTAAGTGGTTTGGGTAAGTTTTAAGGGTCCAAAAGGGAAGATGGAGGATAGTGCTAAGTGGTTTCGTTAAGTTTTAAGGGTCCAAAAGGGAAGCTGGAGGATAGCGCTAAGTGATTTAGCTAAACATTGTAGTAGAAGTGAGGGTGGCAAATATATAGGCGAGCACTTTAATGAGTTAAGTTTGTAGTGCGCAGGCGCAAGATCGTAATGATTTATGTCCGGACGATTATGTATTGAAAAAGGAAAACAGAATCTATCGGGGAACGTAAAGAATTCGTGTAAGGATACGATGGGAAAAGAGCAAAATCGAAAGCCGACGTTGTAACATGAGAAAATGAAACAGAAAAATCATGCTGGAAAATGACATCCTCGTACTCATACTCTGGCATACAAACGGACGGAAACTTTACAGAAGGTTAGCAATGCATGCACAGAATCGCTTGCACACTCATACGAGAGCGGGAAAATTTGAAAATAATACGAAAACGGTCCAAAAAGTACAGTGTTTTTTTGTCTCTCTGAATCAAGCCTGTTGGGTCTGGAGCTCTGAGAAGGGGCTGATACCATTTTGATCCTGCCTGTTACTTTGATTAACTTGTGTTATTTGTTTTAATCACTTAATAAATCACATAAGACTTATTGGCAGACTGACCCTTCTATCTGACCAGGAACAGGAGGAAGCAAAGATTAAAAGAGTTGCTAAACCCCCAAAAAACACTCCAACACAGACAGTTTTAAATATCTTATGGCAGCTGCTGTCCCACAATACTTTTCTCGTCAGGCCGTCCCTACTCTGCACCAACAGGTTGTAGAAAAGGTTGTGGCCAGGTATGCCACTCTCCAGCCAGCAGACCATTCTGAAGGATTCAGAGGTAGGGAGGGCTTTCTCTCACAGCAGGGTGGCACACAGCTCACTGGAGCAGGAGACACCTGACACTCATGACTGCTTCTGGAGTTGCCCACAGTGCTGTTGCCTGGGTGGCCACCCTGCTGGATCCCCTCTATAAGGATAACCTCACCGTCTTGATTTATGAGCAGGATAGAAAAATGCAGTCTGGTCGACACACTACTGGCAGAGCTTACTTTGAGGGCTCAGTCGAGGCATGAAGCTGAGGAGAAAGTCAGCAACACAGCAGGGGCACCAGCACCACCAGACAAGGGAGGATGAGCATGGCCACAATGTGGAACTCTTTAATTGTCTGCCACACTCACCACCATTGGATACTGACCGTAGTTACAGGCAGACTTTGACACACATAGTGGATGACTATCTGTCGCTGCATCCCCTGGTACTGAGCGATGGGACTCCTCATCATTGAATTTCTAGGTTGGTAAATTGAACACATGGCTAGAGCATGCCCTCTATGCCTTGGAGGTGCTGTCTTGCCCCACAGCAGGTGTTCATTCAGAAAGTGTGTTCAGCACTGCCGGGGGTGTCCTCACCAACAAGAGAATCCACCTATCCACAGCCAATCCTTCCATTTCTTAAAATGTCATACTGTCACGGAGCCCGCCGGGGACGGATGGGTGCGACAGCAGCGGCACCCACAGCATTACAGATCTCAGGAACTAGGCTCCCCACGCCACGACTGCGTCTGTATATATACACATAATGAGACACCTAAAGTGCTTAAAGGGATCTTTAAAACAACAAATTGGACAGATATTTTCCCTCCCATCACTGGCAATAACACACGAATAAGGGCCAGCGATCCATTTTTGGAAGGGCACACCTCCACCTCTCCTTTGGGACATGAAATGTACATATGTGAACATTGATATTCTTTGAGGGGGCATTGACAAAGCCTGGATAGGCGAAACATGTTTGCCCGCAATGAATGAATCAACAAAAATCAATGGGAGGGTGCAATATATCTGAATGTGCAATTTAACTTACCGTATGTACTGTATATGCATCAAAAAATGATTGCATTTGCATGGGGTTTTTAAACTCCTTTTAAGATTAGTAATAAAATTAAACTAATTTTTAATCGTCACTTGAAATAATTTATGATGTGGTCATACTCCGAGGCCTAAAAGTAATCCGGGAAGGGCCTAGCCCTGGAAAAAGCAGATATTTTGTAGTTTTGCCTTATTGTTTGGAATGTAAAATAATAATTTGTGTTAGGATTGTGCCTGTGATTTAATTATTAGCATGCTTTTTTCATGTTTCCCATGTTCCTGGGGCTCTGTTTCGCTACAGTGGGAGTGATCTTCCTGGCCTTGAGTAAAAACAATGCACTACAAGTCCCATTATCCTTCCAATGTAACAGGTGAGCTAATCACTAGCTTTGGCTAAGTCTAAGCAATATAATGATCTCCCCAGACGAGAACCCTGCCAGTAACTCTTTTTTGCTACTGAAATATGCTGTGACAGACTGTGATCCTCCCAAATTAAAAAAGTTGAATTTTAGCAGAATGGGTTAAACCTGTCACCCATGCCAATCAGACGATTGGCAAGCCAGAGTGAGAAAGTGTCTGATCTGCACATTTTATGCACCAGCTGATGCATATTACTAAAGTAAACACATTGTTGCTAGGGAAACTGTTTTCTTACATAACACAGAATTGCAAACAAATAGAATAAAAAAAACAGAGAAGTAGGGATGGACAAACTCCCCCAAAGATGGGACACGAACCCGAAACCGGTCCTTGTTGAAATCAATGGGGACCAAAACTTTGGCGGGGTAGCTGCGGGGGGGAGGGGATGCTGAGTATGCAGCA